>CM060895.1:1817500-4217500 GCA_030762935.1 Hymenopus coronatus | reverse complement strand
CTGATCTGATTGATTTCATTCTGTGAAAAGTTTGGTTGTGTTATACACAATGAACCCATAACATTTATAATCGTTGATACCTTTTATATATCGCGGACATTACTCTTCTGTTATCCTAGAACTATCATGAGTGACACTGTGATTTAAAAATGTCTTACAGACGTGATAAATAAGCAAAATAATAATACTTTTACATTATCCAATGTGGAAAGGAATATATGAGGTAACTAGTGAGAAATGGGGAAAAGTAATTCAACATACAAGAAGTGTGATAGAAAATGCATGGAAAGAAGAAGGCATTTTAGAGGAAGCAGTGGAATGTATGCACCTGCAGATGGACAGGGAGTAAATATAGTAACAACGTACTGAGACAGCCATGTGATAGCAGGAATGTCAATCACAAGGAATTTCTCACAAAATGGAGGAATTAGCAGAAAAAGTGTTTAATAATAGAAGATAATTATTTATTACTGCTTGCAGCAAGTATTAAGGAAAGGTGCATGTGGTATATGATTGTGAGGCAGTACAAGGAGGAGGAAATGAGTAGATGAGAGAATGGAATTGTCTGTTAAACAGGATTCTTACAGGTCAATAATCACGGTGTTATTATGTAATAGGAACTATCAAGGATGGAAACTTAGCTGGATGTGTTAAGGAAATAGGAGACAAGTAAGGTATATTATTATATGAGATGTTACTAAGGCTTGTATTGTGATTTGATTAGATATTAATTCATATTTTTAGACAGTGAAACTTAAGAAGTAAAATAGCATTTCTGTTCTATTCTTAAACAGTAAAGGTAGTTGCTACATCGTTGCTTTCATAAGAGACTAACGAAATTTAAGAGAAGGTTTGAGTTGGAATGCAAACACTTTCATCGCTTACTCTGTTTTCTTGGCTGGTTTTGACAAGTAAATTTTGTTCTCACCTTCAGAGATCAGCTAATGAAACTTTCTCTAGGGCCACAACTAAAACTTAGATCCCAAAATTTAACACCCTGTAAATATTTATATACTAACAACTTAAAGAGGGGAAGCAAGATGTGGACTACATATTTTCTCTGCATTAGTCACAGTTTCTTTTATCTACATGAACACTTGTTGCTTAAGACAGCTGATTGAGTAACATCTCGGCAAATTATGTGTGAGACAGCCAATCACTGTCGATACCATTCAATGGCCCTTCATCCCTCTGCTATACAAGGTGATTCAAAAATGCTTTTACACTGATTCCTTGCATTGAAACAAGAAAAAAATGCTCATATTAACAGATGTTCCAAAACCCTTGTTTTTGATATATTAAGGTTCTGTTATTAATCAAAACATTTTAAAGTTTCATATTATTCTAATTTTGACTTTGTTAGCTTGTTAGGTGTTCAACACAAGCACCACTCTTAGCAAATGCTCCCTGTCGATTTCATGTGGTTTTGCAGGCTTCCATGACACGTAGATTAAGAGTTTCTTCATCAGGATGCATGTTGTCTAAATCAATTATTTTGAAGTGCCCCTTTGATAAAAATCTGAAGGATTGAGGTTGGGAGAACTTGGAGGCCATGAGGCTGATGGCAGACACCAGGCAGTGCATTTTGAACAATGAGACTAAAATATACTGGAGCCCCACTGCATAAAGCACATGTTTCTTCTTATTTCTTACTTCTAGCAAGTCTGAAAGTGTGTTCTGAATAAAGTTCCTGTAGACAGCACCTGTAAAGCATGCTGGGAGAATGTATTACACAATTAACAAATGACAAATGCAGCCAATGGCAACACAAGGTACAATGGGTCAAAGCCTTCTATGAATCAGTGCAGAATAAATGCAGTTGTTGGACTGGACCCGGAAAGCTGTTGAACGTAACTTTCTTTGATGAGCTAATAACGCGAAAACGAAGAGTTTTGGAGCATATATTTATGTGGAACTATTTTCTTATTTTTATGTAAGGAATCCATCCCCAAACACTGTAAAAGTATTTTTGAACCATCCTGTATAACTTAACACTTCCCTGTTGGCATATTTATGTATACTGCTAGTACATGATAATATGTGTACTATGCATGCACATTTTGTTGGGTGCTTGGCTCCCTAATCTTTATTGGGTAGGTTTCATGCAACTTCAGAAGCAGAGCACAACACTGTGACATGAAGTGTGCTATATACCCTGATATCTAGTGGCTTCAATGCTAAGCTTTCACTCTGGCTGTAGATCCCAAAGTTCATGCACATGCATGTTTAATAATTCAGCTAGTTCACGGTAAATTAGATTACCTATTCCTGTAATGGTTTCTTTGGTTGACAACACTGCGGAAAGACAGGCACACAAGCTGTTCTTCTGCCTGGCCTTCACTTCACCATAAAACAAGTGCCCATAGTATGTTTTGGTATCATGAACCCTGGAAGAATGCATATATGTATAAAAAAATCTGATGTGTTCCATTCACATGACTTCCTCTACATCACTGTAATAAGTTATTATACACAGTTTATTCTCTTATCTACTTTATGATAAACGAGAAAAACATTAGCAGAAATTGTCTTATTACTTGCTTCCTTGTAAGTATAAGGGAAATGCACTAGGCTAAAGTGACAGTCAAATCTTTTAAAAGCTGGTTGCCATGTGGTTGAAATCTATTTCTATGCATGGCCAGGAGTTTACAAATTTCCAAGTAGAGAAGAAAAAGTTTAAGTATTTTGAATCAGAAAGAAATAACAAGGAATATCAAAGAAATGGTCAACTCCACGAAAAAAATGTATTTGACATAAATTGTGTGTTTTAACAATATATACATTTTTTTTCTGCAGTAAGATTTTGTCTATCTCTTACAGTTTAACGTTACACAAAATTCATCCAGAATAAAGACGCCTTTTGAGACTATTCCCAGATAACTCAATAGAATTTTATTTATCATGTGCAGTATTTTAATAAAAAGCATTAGAGCCATTTTTGAAAAAATCAAAATTTTCGAAATGTTTTCCATGTAAATCATAGTTTGGAGTGGGGGAATTTATCTCAAAATATTGTGTTGCATCCCTGGAAGATACTAAACTTAAAATACCAAGTTGGGTATTTTATTGACACTTCATTTTTCAGTTATTGTTTTTACAGACACACGGACACAAATACCTTTTTCTAAAACTGCTTTTTTTTGGATACAAGGGACCTTAAAATGTGTATATCCGGTGAAATATTAGTGACAAATTTTTCAGTGGAATGCAATACCTTCTCTATACACTATTTCATAGTACATGTAAAGAAAGTAATAATATGAAGCCTTCCCTGTTCCCACTATATCACCTTGCAAAGCTCATGAAGCCACTAGACAACAATGTAGGTGAGTTTTATTACCTCACTGTAATAACTTTGTTGCATGTATTATTGCAAATGATTAATAATTTGAGTGCAATATAAAATCCCTGTGTCCTCATGCAAACTATTTTCTTTTGTTAACGTGTGAGAAAGACAATTTATTTGGTCACGTGCAATAATGAATAAGTGATGTAGTGTTACAAAATCGACTCAACTAAATTTTAAATGAATAAGCTGTTGCTGTTCCCCTCTGCGCTCTCCACACCTCACTCACTCCACAAGTTACAGTGCAATCTGAATTTGTCAATAGTAAACAATGGCAGCACCTGGCGATTCGCTTACGTCCTGATCCAAGGCAGGTTGATATTTACTCGTCACATCAAAATAATACCTGCCAAGCTATTTTCATGGTACAATGTTTATTCCATGGGGAAAAGGCAGCTAAAACAAATCAGCCTGAACAGCATAAAAAAACACATTTTCCTATTTAATAGCGACAGAGCTTACAGAAATATCTCACTCTTACAGCTTAAAAGGCACATGGAATCTATGCAAATATTTAAGACCATTACTTTTTTCTGTTTCTTTCTTTTTTAATTTTTTTTTTTTTTCAGTATTAAAATTGGTTCTCATTACTTACAGCAGCATAAGCAGTGACAATGAATTGAAATATTAATTGGGAAAGGAAATGTGACAGGTCTAAGTTTAGGATACCTTCACAGCTATGAAGACTGAGGAAAACTTATCTGGGAGAACTGCCATGAGAGGGTTTGAGCTGCAGAATTCCTCTCATGAGTCCATACCTCAACAACCTTGGCTACTCATCTCGGTAAGTTCGTGCTTGTAGTCCACTTTTCTCATGGAATAAAAATCATGATATAAAAGCAACATATTTGTTTCTATATTTAATAAGTGTACAACATTAGGTGTATTATGGGGAAGCATCTAATTTTGAAACTTTACCAATGAACTTTCATAATCCAGAAGAATAGCTGGCATATGCATAATAAAGAACCTTATGCCAGAGATGAGGATGCTGGTTATGGCTGACAACATGCGACTTGAATTTTAATTCAGCCTGGAACCTTATTTTTTCCATAGGGGTACAATCAAGCCCAAAATGAGCATAAAAAATCAAATATTTAAATATTTCCTGTCCTAAATTAATTTATATAAATATCAGTTTGTATTTACGTATGAGAACAATAATGACTTTAAATCTGAATTACTCAAAACAAGATTTTTCAACATAAATGACCCATTTTCTCTGAAACTATAAGATGTAAATTTTACCATATAGTACAAAAAATTTGTACACGTTGAATTGGTTTAATTGAGCATATTTATTGAATATTTTAGATGTTTGCAAAAAAATTCATAGTTGTTTTTCCAATCTGTATGAAAATAAATCAGTGCTCAAAAAAAATGAATTAAACATCCTGTGAAAACCTCACATTTCTATATCCAGTGTGTTCTGAGAAAACAGGTCACGACTCCCTTATACGATTGTTTTACTAAGCACATTTTGAGGTTAGGAACTGACTACAGCCTGATCATAATTATAAATAAAGTTGGCTTTGAACTAATGCTACACATTGCTTGTTCTTATAACTTCATAATTGAAGCTTTCCAACAATAAAGCCTAGTTTTGGGTCTATGTTATTATTTGTATGAAACAAATACCTAAGTACATTACTATCATTTATTGCTATTGTAGTACTTTTCTGGTAAAATACTTAACAAATTAGAAAAACAGATGAATAAAATTATAAGCTGTAAATATCAAGGAACTTGTGCTTTTTCTTGGTTATATAATACATAACTGTGTTTATACCTGTAATTATGAATACTGTATGAGTGGGATGTTAAAACTGCTTCTGAAATAAAGGATTTAATGTAAGGAGCAGCAGTTTAAGCTTGTATGGGTGTGCTCCATTTTGCAGCAGTGATAATTGGCACCTAAGCACTTCTGTAACATCTTAATTAGTAGTAACTTTATCAGAATAGAACGTAAGTGCTTTTGTAGGCCAGAAATGGAAATAACAGCTAAACAATGTACAAAATACTATCTTAAAAATAATGCACTTAACCAAACTGTTCATCATGCAAATACATGTCATTAGTGAAATGTGAAAATACTCAGTTCCTCTCCTAGACAATGCTCACAATATCAATATACACTGCCAGAAATGAAAAGCATGACATTCACGAATGTGCTCCATTCACATGACTTTCTCTAGCTGTTCCACAAACACATTTTCTTACAAAAGATTATTCTATTATCTAATCAAGATAAATATTACCAGACTTGGTCTTATTACTTGCTTCTTTGTATTAGAAGGGGAATAAGGAAATACACAGGCTAAAATGAGTCAAATCTTTTAAAAGTCAGTTATTTTGTTAACCAATTGAAATTTGGTTCTTTGCTTGCTAGGAGGAAACAACAGAGAGACAAAAAGAAACATAAATTCTAATGCCATTTTTAAGGAAATTCAAAGTGTTACACTTTTTGCCCTGCTGTGTTTTATCTTTTGTTTAAAAGGATCCACAATTGTGTGTCTGTACATGCCTGCCAACACTGAACACATTAAACGCTTGTGCATTCAAAATATTGGAAAACAGATACTTTCACCTGATTCACGTGTATGTTATATAAATCCAGAAGAATTCCTCACACACATGGACTTAGATCTATTTTCTGGGAGATCTTTCCTACCTTGTCTAACAAGCTATAGATTCTGCATTTGTTAGAATTTCTGTGTATATTCAAGCTGGCAGTCCACATAACTACTCACACACACGAACTAGACTATCGCAGAGCAAGGTTATTCACGGTACATGCTACGCTGCCACTTACATCATTATAGTGTTGCTCAGAACCTGTTATCAGCACATTAATCCAAGTGTTTTACATAAACATATTCAATTTGTTATTCAAAAACATATACAAATGTGAACTAAGCTGCCTTCTTTCTATGACTGTTACAATTCATATTGTCAGGTTTAAGTGCCTTTTCTAAGTCGAACTTTCCACTCATTTCTGGTTTCTAACTATAAACTGAAAATGTAATAATTAAATCATAAAAACTTAAGCAACTTTACCTGATTTTAGTTGCTCTAGCATCTATGGTAGATTGTAGAAAAACTGTATTTCACTCAAAAAATGCAAATCATTACTTTGCTGGAATATTAGGCTTGTTTCAAAAGATGCTATTTTTTCAAAAACTAACAAAACATTCAAATATTTCAAAGAGCAAAGTGTGTGCCATGGCCGAGTGATTAGACCACCTATCTCTCACCTGGAGAGCATATTTAGAAAACTACATTCAATAATTATTTTATACAATCTCAATAAATTTTTGGTGTCATGATAAACTTCAGTTACCGTTATGCTGAGGTGGAGACGAATGTCTATGAAAAGATTCAAAGATTTTACAATGGACATATGTAATGTGAAGTGCGAATTATAAAACCAAAGCCAGAACAACAAACTTTAATGTACATCTATTACAAATGTACTAAAACAACACTTTTGCAAGAGGAATCAGCAATGTGATGGTTGAATTGCAAGTATGTGAATGTCAATGCTATTCTCCAATTAATGATATCTCACCGTTGCATAATCAACTTTCTATCAATTAATTTCATATTTGTTTTAAATCGTGATAAAATTAAAAGTGTTTCTTGGAGAACCTTTAAAATGTTCCAGGGTTATTTCTTGGTGGTAGCTGATCATGGTAAAGGCAAGCATTTACTACTTTTTTCTAATGCTAATTACTGAAGCTGTGGGGAAACACATTTTATTATGATTCCTTATTAGCTTGCTTATTTACAAACAAGCACATCCAACAGATCTTGTTGGTTTGCAATAAACCAGGAACGCTAAATCCTTATGTATGATGTTTGTAATTTGTAGAGGTGAAACTATAAATTTCAGTCATATTGTTTACACAAAATTTGAATTGGGGCTTGAGACACGGTAGGTGGATAATAAGCTGCTGCTATTTACCTGGCAATGCTGCCAACATTATACAAAGCCACATGAGCTGTCAAGTGCCAAGTTTGAGTGGTGAGGATATAGTATGACTGTTTCTTTATTTAAAATGCCTTATGTATCAATATTTTTATCCAATTAAGTTCTAATCAGTAAAACATCAGAAACACTTGCTCAATTGCCTATTATTTTATTTTTACAACATTTTCATTGCTTCATTTTGTAAAATTAAAAAAGAATTCCTAAATATAAAAATCTGATGTGTTCCATTCACATTACTTTCTCTGCATTGTTGTTAAAAAGCTTATTTTTCTATCTACTTTATGATAATCAAGATAAACATTAGCATCTTATTACTTGCTTCCTTATAAGTAGAAAGTAAATAAGGGAATACACTAGGCTAAACCGACAGTGAAGCTTTTAAAAGCTAGTTACCATGTGGTTGAAATCAGTTTATATGCTTGGGGCCAGGAGTGTGTGAGAAGCGAGAAAGTTTAAGTATTTTAAATCTTAAACAAATAGCAAGGAAATCTCAAAAAAGGTCAACTCCACAAAAAAACATATATTATATGAATTGTCTGTTTTAACGAGATCTACATTTTTTGTACCATAAGTTTTTGTCTATCTCTTATAGTTTGTCAGCTATGCTAAATTCAGAAAAATTCATCCAGAATAAAGAGGTCTTTAGAGGCTATTCGCAGAAAATATAAGATATACATTTTATTTGCCATGTAAATATCTTTGATATACGATACTTTAATCACAATGGTTAGAGCCATTTTTGAGAAAATCAAAATTTTCAAAACTTTTTCCATTAAAAGGTAGTTTGAGGTAGGGGGAATTTTCTCAAAATCTTTGTGTCACATCTCTGTAAGATGCTAAACTTATATATATATATATATATATATATATATATATATATATATATATATATATATATATATATATATATATATATATATATGTAAGTTTGGTATTTTGCAGACTTTTCATTTTTGAGTTATATTCACAGACACACACACAGAAATTTTTCTAAAAATACCTTTTTGGATACAGGGGACCCTTAAACATGTGTTTCCAGTGAAATCTCAGTATGGAATTTTTGGGTGGAATGCAATACCTTCTCTACACACTATGTACATTATGTGTAGAGAAAGTAAAAACTCAAATGTGGTTTTCTTTATAATGGTTTGTTCAAACTCTGGGCTCGCCAACAGCTTCACCAAATGGAGTGGCACAAGTAGAATTGGGAAAGTTAGGAACTAGAGGGAAAATTGGGGAAAGAGTGCCAAAATATTGGGAGACAATTAGATGAATAGAATATTGTAAATCAGTGTTTGGCAGTACAGAAAAGGCTAAATCAAAAAGATGAAGACAAAGGAAATTATTATGAAATTGGTTTTGGGGGAAAGTGGAAAGCTAGGAAATCACTTCAAAGTGGATTCTGGAAAGAAATTAGGTTAGAAAAGGAAGACATTAAAGGACAAGAAATAATAGCGAGTTTGTCAATGAGCTTTATGTATAGAGAGATGAAAGTGGTCTGGAAAATGGAAATTACATTCATAAAGCAGCAAGAGAGGGCTTTGTATGGGCTAGCACAGGGCTGACGAGAAGAGATGCCCCTTGTGTCACTTCAAGGAGAAACAATAGCATTTAGTTTTACAATGTGAGGAAACTAAGATGCTTAGGGAGAGGATAGGGAAAAATCTTGTGTGTTGCATTCACATGACTTCCTCTACCTGTTCCACAACTATTCTTAGAAAAGATTATTCTTCATGCTAAACAAGATAAGCATTAACAGAATTGGTTTTACTACTTAGTTCCTTATAAGCAGAAGAGAAACAAGGGAACGAACCAGGAGAGTGCTAGTCAAATCTTTTATAAGCTGATCGATAAGTGAAGAATTAAATTTTGGTTTGCTTTGTATTTCCAGAAAAACAAAACAGAAATGAAACAAAAGGTGACCCCATTTGAGAAGATACTTTGTTTAAAATTGAAACCAATAACAAGGAATATCTTGGAAATAGTCAACTCTGCAAGAAATATGTACATGACATAAATTGTGTGTTTTAACGAGATCTACATTTTTTATGTTGTAAGTTTTTGTGTATCTGCTACGGTTTAGCAGTTATGCAAAATTCAGCAAAATACATCTATAATAAAGTAGTCTTCAGAGGCTACTCCCAGAAAATTCAAGATATACATTTTATTTGTAATGTAAATAGCTTAATATATGGTATTTTAATCAAAATTGTTAAGAGTTGTTTTTGAGAAAAACAGAATTTTCAAAAATGTTTCCATGTAAAGGGTAGTTTGGGCTGGGGCATTTTCTTGAAAATCTTGTTCACATCCTTGGAAGATACCCCCACAAGCACAAGCCCACACCTTTTTCTAAAAATGCTTTTTTTGGACTCAGGGATCTCAAAACATATATTTCTGGTGAAATCTCTAGAGAAAGTAAAAAGGAATAGACAATATTACCAAAACAAGTTGAAGCAATAAAGTTAATGAAATTAAGTAAAATCTAGATTAAATTTAATCAAAATTGCAAACTTTTTGAGTAGAGTAAGAGCCAAATAGTTGAGGAAAATTAATAAGCAGGATGAAGATGAAAATTAAACAGTGTGTATTAGATTTTGGAGTACCCAAAAGCACAACCACCTCAGGGTTTAAGTCTGTTGGGCTCCAGGGTATGTAGCAGCTTACTGTAGTGATAAGTAAGCAAAGAAATGTATACTTATTTGTGAAACTTAAGGAAATTAAATTTTTTATCAACATTATTATAATGGTTTGTTACAGAGAAATAAAATGTTTAATAAAGTGTGGCATTGAGTGTAAGGAATGGTGATGTGCCTTTCCTATCTAGATCTATCTCTTCCTGCCTTTGGTATTTCTTTTTTTGATAGTGTTTTAATGCCCACTTTTACTACTATGGCATGCGAGAGATGACATTTGATGATTCATGGAATGAAGATGAAGCATGGTGGGGGAAATCCCAGAGAAAACCTGCCCCTGCAGAGCAGTTGCCTGGACTGCCTTAGCGAGAGGCAAGTGGCCTAACCACTTGGCCACAGTACACTCTGCTCTGGGAAGCAATTATCAATAGAATGATAGGGAGATACAGCAATATAGCTGATGACTTGGAAATTCACATTTATCAATCCTGGCAATTCTAATTTCATTGTGATCCAAGTTTTATTAGTTTTATTTTATTATACATGATTATGCTGTTTTGTTTAAAGATTTTGATGCTCTCTATTATTATTCTATATTTCGTTATACACATATACTTATATGCAGCCATTACCCAATAGAATAATAGGAATTCACTGAATTCAATTTGGAAAGCCTTACTGACTGAGCGAGAGGGCAGACCAACAGCCAATAGGAGAAGAGAGGAGGGGCCAATCAGCTCGCTAGGGCTTGTGGCCTGAGGAATAAGCTCAATAGGTTGCAGCAAAATGTCGGCAAAGAGCAGTGTAAGAAATGACGAGGCCTATACTGGACTACAGCCGTGAAAGCCTCCTGATATATCTAATGAAAATGTTTCATTAAAACCTAAATTATTCAAAAATATTATTTTGTCACTTAACACCTTTGAGAATTCCAATTATCAATACACTCATGAAAACTGAGGACTTTCACATTATTCCCAGGTGTATACATTTAATTTGTTTGAATATTGATTCCAATGAAAGCAACTTTGATGCAGTTAATTGTGAATTGTTAGCATTTCTGGTTTATAGTTATCTTGCGTCAGTTTTTGAGCCAATATTCTATACTAAGCAGATGCTGGTAATGCTTACACACTAATGTTTGAACAATGAAGTAACTGTGCTGATAAATAAAAATAACTACTTTGTATTATCACAATGCAATTGGAAATGTCACCACAGCTGCATGGCTACAGGCGACAGCTGGTTCAGGGGTCATCTCTTGGGGTCGATGGAATACACACTGATGGAATTGTCCATGGTACCAGCAGCCAGGCACACGCGATATGTATGGAACGCCAAGCAACTCACGGGGCCGATGCGTGGGCCCATGAAACCTTCATGGTACTTTATTGTGTTCAGTGCTGTGCCCTCCATGTTGTACATGCTTATGTACTGATTCACTGAGCCCCTGTAACAGAAGTTGCACTCGCATCACATTCTCCACTCACTACTCTGCAAACTATTCTCACAAAACCTGAGTTTTCTACTTCCTGTGCATAATATTCAGCAAAACATTACTGTATTTATCCGAATACAAGACGACCCCAATTTTTAAGTACTTAATTTTGGAATTTAGCATATAGAATGGAATTTTTGGTATTTAGCATTTTTACTGTATATGTAAAGACATGTTTAAAAGACATATATAAAAAATCTGATGTGTTCCATTCACATGACTTTCTCTATATCTTTGTAAATTATTATTGTTAATAATAATATCTTTTATTTATTTCATGCTAATCGAGAAAAAATAGCAGAAATAGTCTTATTTCTTGCTTTATTGTAAGTAGAAGCGAAATAAGGGAGTACTATAAGTTAAAGTGAAAGCCAAAAGCTGGTTGCTATGTGACTGATGTTCCTTTGTTTGTAGGACAGGAGTTGACAAATTCCTGTATGAGAAATGTTTAAGTTTTTCAAAGCTGAAACCATGAAAAAGGAATATCTCAAAAACGATCAACTCCACGAAAAAAATGTATATAACATAAATTGTGCGTTTTAACATTCTCTAAATTTTTTGTGGGTTAAGTTTTTGTCCATCTCTTACGGTTTAGTAGTTGTGAAAAATTCATCCAGAATAAAGTAGTCTTCAGAGGCTATTCCCAGAAAATTCAAAATATACATTTCATTTGTCAGGTAAATAACTTTAATATACGATATTTTAATCAAAATTGTTAGAGCCATTTTTTTAGAAAATCAAAATTTTCGAAAAAAATTCCATGTAAAGGGTAGTTTGGGGTGGGGGGATTTTTCTCAAAATCTTCGTGTCGCATCCCTGAAAGATACTAAACTTAAATATCAAGTTTGGTATTTTACCGACTTTTCGTTTTTGAGTTATCACGCATGCACGCACACACCTTTTTCTGAAAATACTTTTTTGGATACAGGGGACCCTAAAACATATATTTCCGGTGAAATCTCGGTATCAAATTTTTTGGTGGAGTGCAATTCATTCTCTATACACTATGTACATAGTGAGTATAGAGAAAGTAAAAAAAAAGAATGTTTAAATTAAATTTAAAGATTTTCCATGTACTTGGAACACACTAATGGACACTTAAGCTGATTAAGTCAACTAAATTTTTTGTTTTCTTTATTTTTTTACATTTTACTGAATTTGAATTTGTATGGAAATTCATGTTTTGAACGTGATGGAGAGGGCAGCATGGAAATGTATGGTATGAATGTGATGGTACATGACGGTGGCAGCAGCATAACTGTAATGGCAATGATGGATGTGATTTTGTATTGACAACATTCAATGTTTTCCCTAATTTGAATTTGTACAGAAATTCACAATGTAAGCGGGAGAGATTGGAGAATGGATGTATGGCATGTGTGCAATGATTCAATGTGACTAAGACAGGAAAATAGCTGTAATAACGATTATGGATGCTATTTTCTAATAAGACAACATACTTAGATGCCCTCTAATTTTATTTTAGTCTTGGAGAGATGAGTAATCTTTTCTCCAACGAGAATGTTCATAGGCCTATTAACAGCTACCTAATTTTTTATGTGAAATGGAACACACACAATCTGCTGCATACTTCACGACTATTAATCTAAGGTCACGACCTTGATGGTAATGTACACCAATTCCCCCACTGCTATACTCATGAAGTTCCATGTATGGTATATAGAAAGCATATTTCATGAATGCATTGACCCTCAGTTCTGAACATTAATATTTTGGAAAAAAACATTATCTTGTATTAGAATAAATACAGTACATGGTAAAGTTACGGAGTTGGAAGTTGACACATTTATGACAATTACTAGCTATTGCTGATGGATACAATTACATACACAGCAAAGATGTCTGAATTCTTGTGTACTGCCATTGCTGTCATTCCTTGCGAAGTCTCACAAGATGACAAGGAAGAGTTGCGGCGAATGTCAAAGAACTTCACATCTCCTGCCACACTGTAAACAGAAACATTATCACAACTTTGCTCATGAAGTCATGGTGTTAGCTTTTTGGTTCATTATTGCCACATAAGGGGAACCTCTATTCATCCTTCCTGTAACAATCATTTTCCCATGTCCATTATTCAAATTACAAGTGGGGCGTTCAAATAGTCCTTAGAAAATGCAAGAAGTTCACTCGTAGCATAAAAAAAGTTTGTATTCAATAACCGTCATCTCTTACTAGATGGCAGTTAAAATTTGACCTATTATGCTGAGTTGGATGAAGTTCATGGCACATCTGCTCCTGTGTTTGTAACACTTTACAATTGGATAAATGAATTTAAACATAGCCATAAAACCACAAATGATGAACATCATTCTAGCTGTCCACTAGAAGTGACTTGCTCCAAAATTGTTGACAAAATCTAGGATATGGTTTTGAGTGGATGAACAAAAGTTCACAAAATAGAGAGGCCACAGGCATATCACAAGAAACAGTGTTCTCAATTTTACACCAAAAATTAGGCATGACAAAAGTCTCAGCAACATGGGTGCTGCATTTGCTCTCAATGGAGAAGAGATTCAGAAGCTTGTTTGGCACGTTTCCATCCCAATCCTGATGAGTTTGAGTCGATGCATAACTGTGGATGAAACAGGGATACACTACTACACTCCAGAGTTAAAAGTAGTCAAAACAGTGAGTTTTTCAAGGCTCCAAAGAAGGCAAAGGTGGTGAAATCTGTAGACAAGGTGATGGCCTCAATTTTTTGGAATGCACATGGAATCATCTACACTAATTACTTGCAATAAAGAAGAACGATAAATGGAGAATATTATGCATTGTTACTGCACTGGTTGAAAGGAGAAATCACGAAAACCCACCCCCATCTGGCAAAGAAAAAGATTCTCTTCCATCAAGACAATGCAAAGGTGTACAGCTGCATAGTTTCAATGGCGAAAATTATAGAAATAAGGTTCAAATTACTAATCCATCGTGTTCACCAGATTTATCTCGAGTGACTGCCTTTGATTTCCAACTTGAAAAAGTAGCTTGGCAGAAAACGATTCATGTCTAATGATGAGGTCATCTTCCAAACAGATGCCTATTTTGAGCACCTTCCAAAATCATACTTTTTAGAAGGCTTAAAAAAAGTTGGAGAAATGCTGGGAAAAGTGTATCAAGCTAAAAGGAGGTTATGTTGAAAAATTAAAAACTACCAAAAAGAATTTGTTTTTCTATAATTATCTAAGGACTTATTTATCGCCCCTCGCACGTTTTGTCATATAAATATCTTTAATATACAGAATTTTAAGCAAAATCGTTAAGAGCTAATTTTGAGGAATTAAATTTTTTTCCATATAAAAGGTAGTTTGTGGTGGGGGAATTTTCTTCAAAGTCTTCCTATCACATCCTTGGAAGATATTAAACTTAATTTTTGTTTTTGAGTTATTGTATTCACAGATCTTTTGCTAAAAATGCTTTTTCTGGCTACAGGGGACCTTAAATGTGTGTTTTAGTAAAATTTCGGTATCAAATTTTTGGGTGGAGTGCACTACCTTCTCTACCTACATATCATGTACTAAATAGAGAAAGTAAAAATCTACGATTTTTGATTGCCTTGAAGTTGTACCCCTAATTATTTCATTTATGCCTTGCCATTTTGTACTACTTGTATAACAATTTGCTACACAATGATTATAAATCAAAGAAAGACTATTGACAGAGAGCATTTTGAAAGTATAAATTCCTTTCAAGAAAGGGTACCATTATTAACTGATAGTGTCAATCATAGGGTATTTTAGGTAAAGCGATCAAGCGCCCGTCTGCTGAGTGGAGCAAAACTATTTTCTCTTTATACTTTTAAAATGTTAAAATTTTGCAAATGTATACAATATATGTCTTCATTTTTTACACTAAAAAGAGTGAACCATGACTTGAAGCTTTCCTGGCGGCGGTATGAAAATAACTTTTCTCGGGCTATCAGCCAGGTGAATTCTGGAATAATTTCCAAGCTTTCAAGAGCTAACATCGCTCTCATCTTCAGGGAATGATGTAGAGTCTCCGGGTTCGCCTTATATATAGTAGTCTGCTGGGGGGGGGGGGGGACTGGCCAGATACCGCTCTGTGATTGGCCTGGGTCCGGCATGGGAGGCGTTGACTAGGAACCAATGGTCTCCGTTGCTGGGACGGACTGCTCTGATTGGCCCGCTGCCAGATGTGAGCCTGAATTAAAACTAGCCCTAGTTTTAATAAATCTTTGTTTCACAAATCTTTGTGAGTGTTTGCTGAGCACCGAACTCCAAACCGAACAGCAAACACTCACAAAGATTTGTGAAACTGCCAAAAGTTAGCCCTAGTTTTAATACAGGCTCACATCTGGCAGCGGGCTAATCAGAGCAGTCCGTCCCAGCAACGGAGACCATTGGTTCCTAGTCAACGCCTCCCATGCCGGACCCGGGCCAATCACAGAGCGGCATCTGGCCAGTCCCCCCCCCCCCCCAGCGGACTACTATATATAAGGCGAACCCGGAGACTCTACATCATTCCCTGAAGATGAGAGCGACGTTAGCTCTTGAAAGCTTGGAAATTATTCCAGAATTCACCTGGCTGATAGCCCGAGAAAAGTTATTTTCACTAAAAAGAATGTTAATAGCAGGTTTTCGAAGCATTAAAGGGGGTAAAATTGTGTAGTATTTATATGAACATCCAGGGACTTTACAAATAGAGCATAATGAATGTAATGGCATTATAATCAGGACCATAATCACAGTGTTTTACTGTGTTGTGCTTAAAGATACTGGTATTATTCATTTTTATACAATTTCTACAGGCTCTGTAGCCATAAAATCAAGGTTCTATTGTATTGTTACTCCACTGGAAATACACATAAATAAAACACACACTCTCTCTCTCCTTTCCTCCCCCCCTCCCACTCGCTCCTCGAAATGTTTATTTTCGGACTCAAGGAGCCTCAAAATAAATTCCTGATGAAATCTTGAAATCAAATTTTTGGCTGGTTACTTAATGTAGGTAAGCAGTAGAGAATAAAAATGACAAAACTATTAAAAATTCAATAATAATGGATATCTCATAAATAGCCTGATGTCATAAAAACAGTTCAAATAAATTGTATGGTTTAAACAGATCTACATTTTTGGATAGTAAATTCTTGTCTCTTGTAGTTTACCAGTTAAACAAAATTAAACAAAATTTTTCTACATGAAGAGGATTTCAAGAGACTATTTCCAGAAAATTCAATATTATATATATTTCATTTATCATGAAAATACCTTTAACATGTAGTATTTTATAAAAATTATTAGGGCCATTTTTGAGAAAATAAAAACATTTCCCATGTAAAGTGTAGTTTGATGTAGGTGTGGGGGGGGGGGGGATTTATATTACATCCTTCCTTCTTTTTTTTTAAATTCCAGAGTCTTGTCAGGCCACCAGTGCTGTATTTTTTTCTTTTTCCTCATTTTCTCAGTTTCCTTTGATATATTTGTTTACCATTTTTAAATACACATTTACAAACTCACAAACCCCATGCCAAAGCGGGATTGGAACCTACGATACACTGCATCACGAAGTACCAAAGTGACGTATTTTGGCAAGCGCAGCCTAGGGATCAGCACATCTTAGGAAGATACTGAATTTAAATACCAATACCCAATCAATTTTTTTGTTCCTAACGTATGTGTTACACAGGCATTGAGAGACTTTTTTTTTTTGAGCCTCAAAAGATGCATTTCTGATATGAAATGTTCGGATGGGCTTGTTAGCTCCTAGATATGAGCAAGTTGAGGTAAAACACTTATGACTCACCAGCCACTAACAGCTCTCCCATTGCCTTGTGGGTTGAACCTGAGGTTGACGTCGACTACCCAGGCCGTGTGTTCTCTCCAGGTCATGACTCGGGCTTCCTGGGGCGACAGACGACAATCAAACAGTCGTACAGAGCCATCACCACATCCTGCTAGCATCAGTGACGTTCCTGCACAAACATCACCTTTGTCATATTTCAATTACTCCCTATATTTTTTAAAATGAAATTGAGTCACCCTTTTTTTACACTTTTTGTTCCACTTCGCCTGCCTCTGGGAAGACCAGTTTCAGGCATCTTAACCCTATCTTCAGTTCCAAGGTTGATTGATGCTACATACAACAGGTGTGCAACTTGGTGTTGTGCTGCCTTCTATTCTTTCAATAGGATGATCTCATCCACAGCAGGGACCTCAAAATTCATAAGGGAATCTTCTTCCTTGGTGATAAAAGAACCAAAAATCTTTGCACTACCCTGTATATATGTATTTATATATATTAAACATGTACTAAGAAACCACGCTGGAAAGAAAACACAAAAAATAAACAAATAAAACAGTAATATTCATAAATATAACACAAGAACAAAAGATATGACTTTAGAAACAGGTTAAGGTGATCATCAACTTCCAAATGTATTGAAAGTGTTGCAACAGATCTAATCTCTTGATGAAACAAGGAGGAACAAAAATGAGTGATTCATAGTTTCCTAACGGTTTTCTAAAATATCTGTTCAGATCTGTATTTAGTGTTACTTGTTTAATTGGTAATTGTAAATACAGTAGAGCCCTAATAATTCAATTAATTGGGGCTGAGGCTACCTCGAATTACAAAACACTCACATTACACGGAAATATGGGTAAATCATGAATTAATGTTTAACGAGCACAATAAGGTTAAAAAAATCTGATGTATTGCAGTCACATGACTTTCTCCAGACACTGTACAAGCTTCTTACAAAAGATATTCTTCTTTCTACTGAATGCTAATCGAGATAAACATTAGCAGAATGTTTTTATTACTTAGTTCTTTGGAGGTAGAAGGGAACTAAAGGAATTCGCATGCTAAAGCAATAGTCAAATATTTTAAAAGCTATCGTTATGCGATTGTCATTTCAAGTCGCTTCTTTGCTTGGCCAGGAGTAGAACAAAAGAAAACCAGACACTTCCTGTCTGAGAAAAGTATAAGTAGTTCACAACTAAAAACAATAACAGATATCTCGCAAATGGTAACCTCCACAACAATAATTATGTGCTTTGACAAGACCTAAATTTTTTGTGTAGTAAATTTTTGTCTATCTCTTACGGTTTAGCAGTTAAGCAAAATTCGGCAAAATTCATCCAGAATAAAGAGGTCTTCAGAGGCTATTCCCAGAAAATTTAAGATATGCATTTTATTTGGGGTCTAAGTAGTTTTAACATATGGGATTTTAATCGAAATCGTTAGTCTTTTTAAAAAAATCAAAATTTTCAAAAATGTTTCTATGTAAAGGGTAGTTTGTGGCTTGAAAATGTTCGTGTCGCATCCTTGGAAGATACTAAGCATAAATACCAAATTTTGTATTTAACGGTCTTTTTTTGAGTTATGCTGTCCACAAGCACACACACATACATAGACCTTTTTTCTAAAAATGCCTTTTTCGGACTCAGCAGACCCCAAAACATATTTCTGGTGAAATCTTGACATCAAATTTTGGGTGGAATACAGTACCTTCTCTATCCACTATGTACATTGTACATGCCTGCTATAAAATAAGCATTTTAATGGCTGAGTAGGGATTACAGTAACTTCTCTGCAGGGATGGTATACACTACACATGGTTCCCATCAGTGAAGTAACTCCTCCAATGATACTTGTCATTCTGCATTAGTAGTCTAAGGCCAGGTTATTTCTGTGAGGGACAGTTATGGACAGTTTTAACTACTAAAATGTAAATGGAGTTTTATTTATGGACACTCTCTAACTGCTGTGCTTCTCTGTGACCCATTCTATTCTAGACATGAAAGACTGCTCAGAGGCCTCTTTATCAGGCTTGAGGTTCTTTTCCATGCTATAAATCTACAATATGGGACTAACAGCTCCACTTCCTTTCCAAAGGAGGCCATACCAAGGATTTTTACACTCGAAAAAAATCCATCATCCCCCACCAGATTTCAGCTTGCAACCTTGGATACATGAAATTAGTATGGTAACCATTACAGCACGGAGAGTGACTAATCTGTATTGTACAGGGAAAATTGAAAGAAAGTTCAAAATGTAACACATTTAGAAGTGCGTAAAATGTACATGCAGACAATGTTTAAAAACAGGATTTTACTCTAGTTTTATGTAAAATTTTTGTTTACTTAAGACCAGCTCAAAGCACATGGAACCTCAAAATATCAGGGCTCTACTGTATATGTTTTCCAGCTTTTGTAAAATTAATGATGCTTAATCTTCCATTAGTTTTCTAAAATTTGTTATTAACTCTTTTATGTACCTATATCGATTCACATCTGCATTTACATCTTCTTGTTTAATTGGTAATGTAAATATATATTGTCTTTTTACTTTGTAAAAATATTGCTAATGGGAGAATAATATCTGAATCAGAGGTATCACATGATAGGAAAATATCTCTGATTGGCAAACACATAAACATGAAAACTTGAACCTTACAAACTTC
Source organism: Hymenopus coronatus (assembly GCA_030762935.1). Taxonomy (NCBI): domain Eukaryota; kingdom Metazoa; phylum Arthropoda; class Insecta; order Mantodea; family Hymenopodidae; genus Hymenopus; species Hymenopus coronatus. The sequence continues at coordinate 4,197,592 of CM060895.1, read as the reverse complement.
TGTGTTCAGGGTCTTTTCTGTTTATTTATTTTTTATTCATCACATGTGTTTATAGTACTGAGCAATGCTGAGTGATGCATCAAAGATCATAAACTGAAGCACAAACTAAAATTAAATAAAAAGATTAAATAAGAATCAATTAAAATAAAAGTAGTTAAATCATCATAACTGGTGATCCAACAGGTATGACGTTACCTCTGATTTAAATGTTTTCGGTTTTATCTGTTTTTAATATTATCTAGTAATTTATTGTAAAATTTAACTGTCATGTTGCACTTTGCCCCACTTTATGAGGCGGTTCTGCGATGTCCTCGGCTTCTCTACAAGGTGGATGCCTTGAATTTCTGGATTCCCTCGTCACTATTTAGTACCACCTAACGGTTCCAACCCCACGTCCCAGACTAGCTATTATTAAGTTCCGCATGGCTCATACTGTTTAAAGCTATGTAATCTCAGGGTTGAGAAAGAAACAGCAATTCCGGCAGTTGTGGAGGTGTCATGTATAAATACTAAATAAAATACAGCAAGACTGACATTGATGAATTATCGTTTTACAACTATTTCAGTAAAATGAGAATGAATACTTTGTTGCCGCATTAAATCTTTAACTGGTTATTGCTAATAATATCTCTAGGCAATGTCCCCATAATACAATACGGAATAAACTAATGCAAGTTTGAACACTATTTCCCCGCTGCACACGCAGCTGCTCGCGTAAGCTTAGCACTGACTTACACTTCTAGTCACGTTGCTGTCCTAAATCAGAGTGTCCAAGCTTAATTCAACAATATACTACTGAACCTCCGCTAACTCCCGCTACTTGGTTACAAGAGTGCATGACGTAGAAGTAGCCCATTGGTCACATACGCGTCAGCCATGCCTGGTCTCTTGCAGATTGGCTGAGCGAACGGCCTATGTGGCCTGCATGCTAACTCCCACTCCTACGTCTCGCTTCACTAAAATTCAAAATAGCGTGGCTTCACCGAAATTTAACCACGTAAAAGTCTTTAACGGACCCCCAGCTTCTTCCAACGGTCAAACACATTTAAACATGAATTTACAATATGGGAGCCGTTGAACATGTCAGCCACGCCTAGTCTCTTGCAGATTGGCTGAGCGAACGGCCTATGTGGCCTGCATGCTAACTCCCACTCCTACGTCTCGCTTCACTAAAATTCAAAATAGCGTGGCTTCACCGAAATTTAACCACGTAAAAGTCTTTAATGGACCCAAGCTTCTTCCAACGGTCAAACACATTTAAACATGAATTTACAATATGGGAGCCGTTGAACATTTACAATACATGAAATAAAATTGAATATTTTCCATAATACTTAGTTACAATGGTTATCATTTCCCTTTGCCAAATTCAATGCACATTTACTATCTAAGAATATGACAATGATATTAAAATGAGTTATATATATATATATATAATAATAGAAATATTAAGTAATATTATTAGTAAATTATTAATACTGAAGAAATTTCAGAGATATGAAATTTCAGTCTCAATGTGGTTAAAACCGTTCTGATGTGTTTTTTGTCTTGTTTTCTAATTATGTATATTATTGTTGGTAATGGAGAGTTTGTTTTCGCTGCTACAGCTATTGTTAGATATAAATGTACATACATGGTAATGTCAGGATGCTCTTTGATTTGCTCCAACCATTACTCTTACTATTTTCTTTTGAAGCTTAAGTTAAGGCGAGTCAATGTGAACATATGCATTAGGATAACAAGTGTCAATAAGAATTGCGCTACTGATACCTTGAAGATCTGCGGAGATGCTGGTCACACAGCACTCGGCCCCAGTTGGTATGTCCTGCACCTTCAGCTCACTCTCAGCATCCCACAGCCTGATGATCCGCACATCGCCAGTCACCACCACCTTTTGTGTGTGTTGTTCCCACAGCATAATAAGTCCTGCGCCAGCTGTCGACAAACATTAAAACATAACCATGGCTTCCTCACTCGATTTCTTTCTGCAATTTTGCTATCAATTTCTGATTATGAAAACTGGTGTAGAAGCTGTTACACTAATTACTTGGCTCTGAAATATTGCTACAAGAATGCTATGAGCTACAGAGTATGTGTAGAGGGAGGGAACTCTTCAGTGTGGTGTAAGCACTACATTACTATCTGTTATATCAGAATTTCACTTACACGACAACTCACCACCATCTAGGATTATCAACTCTCTCACATTTCCCAGGAAATCCTGTATTTTAGATTTATATTTTGGATTATCCCAGCTTCATAGGCATATTCTGTAGGCCAGTTACGAGCCCAGTAAATTTGTGAAGAAAGGATTTCTATTAAATGTATAAATAATAAGGAATTTATTCCCAATCTGTTGGGCAGGAATAGCATGAGACAAGAAAGGGGAAATCACTACAACAAACACCTCAGCTCTCCTCTCTTGCCATTCCAAGCACAGCTGAGGGTCTTGAGCCGCAGTAATTCCTGATACATGTTGAGTATATCCAGTCTCGTGATTTTTATCACTCAAGATAGGTATTCTTATTTTGCCTAATGGACACAAAATCACAAGTTATACATTTCAGAAATATATGGAGGTTATTATATTTCATTGTTATTTTTTTTTAATTTAAAGCTCAAGTTAGAGGGTAATTGTTATATTCTTCATCCTATTATTAGCTGTGTATATTAATTTTCATTGAAATTACTAACGATAACTTTCATTAAATTCTGAACAGTGAAAAATAAAAGAGCTAGGCGAGAGCTTGGTTGGAGCATCCTCCTCTACCTGGCTCTGCTTTTTACATATGTAATTGTGCATTCAATTTAACACTAACACTAACATTAATAGCTTTATAAAACATGGTAACTGATTTATTTCTGTTCTCAACTATGAATATAGCTGTATTGAACCCTTGGTCAATATTATGTGCACATCTTTTCTTAGTTCCCTATATTCATTTGGTAGGTTTTGCATAATCCCGGAATAAGAGTATAGCGACAACATTGACACATGAAGCAACCTCTATCTGAAGATCCCAAAGTTCATGCACATGCACTTATGCTATGTTTTGTTTAATAATTCAGCTAGTTCACACTAAATTAGATAACTTATTCATCATTAAGGTTGAGGGCCTCAAAGAAACAAACTTTCTTTGATTGACAACACTACAGAAAACAGGCAGATGGCCTCTCTTTTCCCTCCAGCCCTCACTTCCCGTAAAACTAGTATCCAAGAAAAGGTCGTGCGGAGTACCCATTATATTAAAATGATATTATTTTTATTTTAAATATCATTCTGCAATTAATGTAGGTTTTATACAGAAAATTTAAGCTAACTTTGCTGTGACCAAAATTCCCTTATTTTTTATGTTCAAAAGTGGGTCACCCTATTGCTGTCTAATTTTCACTGCAAATAATTAGAAATATAAAACACCAAAGTGAGGCTTGTTGGAGAGGAAGGGAAGCTGATATTGCTCTCATCATCAAATTTCCCTCTGATTTCACTCAGCTTGTGTTATCAAGGAGTATGATGTTTATAAATCTAGTTTAAACTAGCAAGAATTATAAGCTACCATACAACTTACATTACCCTCTAATATACAAGAGGAATGGAACACACTAGACTAAAGCTATGTTCAAATCATTTAAAAGCTGGTTGCTATAGATTGAAATTTGATTCTCTTGCACAGCCAGTAATAAAACAAAAGAAATAACAAATTCCCGTTTAAGAAAAGCATTTTAAAATTAAAACCAAAGAATATCTTGGAAATGGTTAACTCCATAAAACAGTTTATATGACATAAATTGAGCATTTTAACGAGATCTATATTTTTTATGTAGTAAGTAAGTTTTGTCTATCTCTTACAGTTTACCAGTTATGCAAAAGTCATCCAGAATGAAGAGGTCTTCAGAGGCTATTCCTAGAAAATTTAAGATATACATTTTGTCATGTAAATATCTTTAATATGCAGTAAGAGTATTAGAGAAAATCATTTTTGAGAAAAAACAAACACACACACATGCATACACCAACACCAACACACTAGCACCTTTTCAAGTGAAATCCTGGTATCAAAGTTTTGGGTGGAATGCAGTTACCTTCTCTGCCTATGTCTGTCACAGAACTTGGCCACAGGAGCACAGCCCGTGTGGCCTTCACTGTCTTTCTCTGTCCACGTGTCCTACATCTGTTCTGTCGTCAGTCTTACTTCTGTTCTAGTCCAGTTCACACGTGAATAACTTTAGTAATGTTTAGTTTTGCTTGTGGCAGTCTACAGTACCACAAAGAGTGTTTATGTACCATACGTATGTGCTGACATCATCTTGTAGGGAAGTTGTACGGCAATTTGAAACTAAATTTCTGAGTAGAGAGGCTGTTTCCTTGTCAATAAATTCAGGGAGACAGGAGCAATTTGTGATAGGAAAAGAAAGGTAAACTGGCATGTGCTTATAGAGCAGAAATTAAGATGAAATTGGAGAAAGGTTAGAATGGTCACCTTGAAAACACTATTTGAGAAGCTGAGCTAATCCATGTGAATGAAAATTTCCTCATAAGATGCCATAGATGTATTGATGCAGATGGATGGCATTTCCAATATCTCTTTGATAAGGTATGTTTTATGTTTGTTGTGATAATTGTTAATGTGTATTGAGATTTTATTTGATGTCCACCATGTATGACTGGGTGACGGACCGTGCAACTGCCAGCTAAGTGTGCAGTTCATGACCAGGAGATGGAATATGTGCCTGATGGCCCAAGTTCTGTAGCATATTAACTGTATTAAGTAGAAAGAGTAAAAATGGGAAACATATTTTATAGTAATAGATTTCAAATAAGAGAAACAGTTTACTTGATGCAGTTAACTTTTATAACTGAAGTGTCAAGAATATTTTTAAGTTTGCAATAGAAATGAGAGATTAAGTGTGGCATGGCTTTGACTAGGAATATGGAAGCTGAAAAATTTGAGAAGAGGAGTGAGGCAGGGACTATGTCCAATTTGTGGGGAGCAGGAGGAGGAACTGCACATAATGTTTAAATGTAAAGCAACAAACAAATAGAGAGTGGAGTTGATTAAACAGAAGTGGTTAGGGACAGATAATGGGCTAAGGATAAAGAAAATATTAAAGGACCAAGGGCAGCTAAGAGATTTAGATAAGTTATGATGAACTGGAAAAGAAATATAGATAAGGTTTCATTAGTGAGAGCAAGTTGTAAACTAATTTTCATGTACAGATAATAAGTGATTAAGTACATACATTCTGTCAAGAAAGTACTGGAAATTTATCATTTAAAAATCCTGTTTAAAAAGGGATTCGAAATTATTGTTGTCACTAAGTTGGTACAACTTTCCTCTATACCCACGCAGAGTTTGACCATCATCTGTCATCTAGTTTGTTTACAGTACGCCATTTTGTTAGTTCATCTCAAAGGTGATTTGTGATTTTACGATGGATACAAATATTGAACAAAGAATCTGTCTCAAATTTTGCATTGCAAATGGTATTTCGTGTGCTGAATCGCTGAAAATGTTACAGAGGGCTTACAGTGAATCGACTATCAAAAACACGTGCATTCAAAAGTGGTCGAGATGTGGTGGACGATTTCCCTCGCTCTGGTCGGCCATCAACGGTTTCAACTAAACTGAACATCGCTAAAGTGAAGAAAATGGTGTCTGAAAATCATCATTTAGGTCTGAGAGATATTGCTGCTGAACTTTCTGTGTCTCATGAATCAATTCGTACCATTTTAAACGATTGTTTGGGCATGACACGCGTTGCAGCTCAGTTAGTTCCGAAAGACTTGAGTTTTCTACAAAAACTCAATCGCGTAAGGATTGTTGAAGACATGCTAGAACGAGCCAGTTCCGACCCCACATTCATGAAACGCATTGTAACTGGTGATGAGAGGTGGGTTTATGAGTTTGATACTCAAACCAGTCAACAAGCTTTCGAATGGCGCCTTCCAACTGAACCGAAACCTAAAAGGGCATGTCAAACTCGATCAAAACTGAAGGTCATGTTGACAGTTTTTTTTGATTATCGCGGTGTCGTGCACTCAGAGTTCTTGCCCCAGAAGGTCAGATGGTAAATAAAGACTATTATCTGAGCATTATGCGGCATTTGAGAGAACAAATACGGCAAAAAAGGCCAGATTTGTGGAACGCCAACTCATGGATTCTGCACCATGATAACGCACCAGCTCACGGCTATTATTGTGATAAAATTTCTGGCCACAAACTCTACAAATTTCACTGAACAACCACCGTATTAACCTGATCTGGCTCCTGCTGATTTCTTTCTCTTTACAAAACTCAAGTTACCACTTTGAGGCACGCGTTTTCAGTCGATAGAAGACATAAAGGAAAATTCACGGCGACAATTGACTTCAATTCCTAAAAAGTGCCAACAAAAATGTTTTGATGATTAGATTATTTGTTGGCAAAAATGTATAATTTCAGAAGGTGATAAAATAAAATTGGATGAATAATTCATTTTTTGTGTTTTATTCGCAAATTCCCAGAACTTTCTTGACGCAGTAGTATATCAAATATAGGTTGGTGAGATATCCAGATAATGGCCTGGGTCATAAGCGATTAACACCATTGTATTGAACTCAAATAATTCACCGCCACCACCGCTGCCACCACCAGTATTGTTGTTGTTATTCTTATTGTTACTATTATTATTATTATTATTATTATTATTATTATTATTATTAACTTCAAGTGTACATTAATGAAGTTGATGCCTGCTTATCCAAGGACACTAGTTGTTGAATCAATTTTAAATTTACAACATGCCATCCATTTGTTGGAGTCCAGAGAAGAATAGACAGAGAGATGAAGACCTCCACTCCTATACTGTAGAAGCTGGCAAGTATTCGGATATTAGGGTTAATGTTGTGTTGTACCTAGCACTTACACAAGTTACGCAATAGCAATAAAAAGCAAATCATCGCTGTTTTTATGAAATTTCTTATATGATAGAAACTTATCTTTTCATGACAAAGAAAAAAATTTATTTTTCAATACATTAAAGCATTTGGTTCAGTAAATTCATGTGTAGAAAAATCAGTCACTCTCAATTTTAATTTATTAAACATTACCTGCTTTAAAGAAATCAAAATTGATTTTAAATAACAATTATTACATAGGAGGTGTCAAAACTTCCGATTTGGAATACATAGGACCTTTTGTTGTGCACCTAGTTTCAGTAAAACTATGATTGTGTTACTATTCAGATATTAGAGTAATATTATTCATTAAATGATCTGTTTATTTTTTTATTATAAATTGTATCATCCATTTTCAAATGTGACTGCATAGACATAATTTTGTGGTAAATAAATCTTAAATTACATGTTAAATCACAAGAACTATTCATACAAAAAAAAATCATTTCTATTTCCTTCAGAAAACATATAGACCCCAATTACCACTATTCAAGCAGAAGTTTAAAGGGAAGTGTGATTATAATTATATCAATTCTGTTAAACAGCACCTCAGAATTATTTCATAACACACACACACACACACACTCTCACTCTCACTCTCACTCTCACTCTCACTCTCACTCTCACTCTCACTCTCACTCTCACTCTCACTCTCACTCTCTCTCTCTCTCTCTCTCTCTCTCTCTCGCTCTCTCTCTCTCTCTCATAAAAGTAAGGCTGTAATGGGTTTTCTTTTTTATGACTTCTTTTGTTTTTGTAGATTTTTTTTTGTATTTTGATTCTGTAATAGACACTTTTTTAATGTATAAGGCTTGCACATTAGAGATTATGCAGGTTGCAGACCCCATCCTGTTTTCTCGCAACTGTTTCATAGTCAGCAGTGTGGGCAACTTGAAGAGAATTTTAAAAATATCACTGTTTGGGAGATATTTTAGAGGCTGTATATCACAAACAATGGATTCCCAGCCTTCTTCCTATGTCAAAGAGATGGTTGATTGTTTCTAATACATAGAATGTAGAATTTTCAATGTCATTTAGATTTCAAAATATCAATTTATTCACACAGGAGGTTTATCACATTATAGAGCTTGAAAAGCAGAATATATTGATATCAAAACCTCAAATTAGTCAGTTCATCACATAGGTGATTTCATAAAACCAATGATGGCATGTTTATATACCTTTGAGCAAGAGAAGAAATGTCATTGTTGTATAACAGAACTAACCTTTTAGTGTTCTAGAGCTCTTCCTCGTTGAAGTGTCAAACCCCAAGAGAGCAACGCTATCTGCAAACAGATGACAGCCACTTTCTTCAGATTAAGATGAATCAAATACATAATGTTCGCAAGAAGCAAGTCAAAGAAGAAGAAGCAGCCAGTAAACCAAGAGGAAGTAAAGCTTCAATTTGAAAAGCACTCCAAACGAGTGTGGTTTTCCACCAAAGCAAGGAAAGCAACAGAATACAAGCGGGTTCTAGAGAATAAAAGTGAAACAAGAAATGTTCTGAGGCAGTTGCAGAAACATCAAGTATATACACACAATGTTTGTAATACCAGATATAATTCAATAATGAACATGACTCATTGTGTACATTTATAATCCATAATAGAGGTGATGATAGCTGGTATTACCTCAAAAGTTTCTTTCAAATTATGAAGACAAGTCTGATGTGTTACTCTCACATGATTTTTTCTACCTGTTCTACAGAGAGACTTCTTACAAAAGATTACTCTTCTTTCTACACCATGCTATTCTAGATAAGCATTGGCAGAATGTTGTTACTACTTAGCTCCTTATAAGTAGAAGAAAAATAAGGGAATGCACTAGGCTAAACCAACGGTCAAATCTTTTAAAAGTGTAACTAGGAGTTTGGTTGCCGACAGAGGAGACCATCAGCTTCCTGGCAACCTCAGGATGTTTACGGAAAATTGGAGATGGACGACTCATTCGAGGTGGATAAGGTAGGTGGGAAATAGGAGCGGCAGAGGAGGCTGCAGAATTCTCAACAGCTTCCAACAACTCCATATTGTGGCAAGGAGCACTTTCTCTTTCTTCAGGTGTGTTCTTCCTCATTCCCTATTTCACCTGAAGCTATATTAGGGTTATAGTTATTATACAAATGAATTTACAATAATATTAAGTAAATTACCCATAGCTATATGCAGGTCATAGCGAAAGAAAATAATGTATATAATAACAAGTATACTATAATATTTTATAAATGGAACATAAGAACTTTTGGAATTCCCTAAGATAGCATTCTTTTCTAAATATTTCATAAAGTGATTTATAAAATCTAATATTACAACAATTTAAATGTATATAAAAGATTCTCCTTTTATGCTCTAGGACTGGGCAGTGAAATGAAAAATGTTCAACAGTTTGCTGTTCAGTACATATACATTGATGTCTTTGTATCTTAAATCTTTCAAAATAAAAACCAAGTTTACCATGTCCTGACAAAAATTGAGTTAATACGAAGTCTGATGTGATATTTTTATAGTGTAAACGACATTCAACTATAGGAAAAAAGATTGTGGTTCTTTTAGAGTTGGATATACAATGTGATATAATATACCCTTTAAGTTTATTTCCAGCGTAAGATGTGGAACAAAAATTGAGCTAAAATTTAAATTGGAGGTAGCAGCAGTTTTTGCCAATTCATCAGCTCTTTCTGTGCCAGTATGGCCTTGTACCCAAGATAAACCATTATATTCCTCATATGATATGTCAGCTCTATTTTCTACTGCCAAAGTATTTTAATTGTACTTATTTCGTATAATATTTGAATAAGCTATTAACACCTATCTTGTGACAAAGCTAGCTTACCGTTGAGCGAGCGAGAGACAGGCTGTACATCTGCCAGGGCCTGCCACGCCGTCACAAGCACTGGTTCCTGGGCTTGTATTGCATAGTTGTTCCACAGACGTACAGAGCCATCGTCAGAACCAACTAATAACAGTGATATATCATGGCTGTTCACAAAGTCCAGTGATGTTATACGAGATGCCTTCGAGCCCCTGTTTGAAGAGTAACTCAGCTTTGTGTTTGTGTGCCAATCCCAGATACTGAAACAATTATCATTGAGAATAAACACCAACACTTGTTCACATAAATCTGTTGTTATTAAAAGTCTTATAAATACTAGCAGTGTTCAATAAGTCCTTAAAAATCCAAGAAATTACATTAGTAGCATCAAAAAAAGTTTGTATTTAGTAACAGTCATCTCTTACTAGATGGCAATTAAAGTTTCAGCTATATTCATCACATAGTTTCACCTTCACTAGCAATTCGATTAGCTGCTAATATAATTGCAGGACATCTTCTTATAACACTATTAGGAAATACCGGTAGTACAATAATAATATATCTTTTACCCCTTTTAATTATTACACAAATTCTACTTTTAACCTTAGAATCTGCAGTAGCTATTATCCAATCTTTATGTATTTGCAGTCTTAAGAACACTTTATTCTAGAGAAGTTAATTAATGTCAATACATACTGCCATAGGAGATTGAATCAACATTCTTGTGCTTCTATAGAAAGATATTTTAAAGGCTCAATACCGAAATAGATAAAAGCTGAGTTGGTTGAAGTTAATGGCACATCTGCTCCTGCATTTGCAAAATTTATAGTTGGATAAATGAATTTCAATGTGGCCATACATCCATAAATGATGGATTTAATTCCAAATGACTAGTAGAAGTGACTTCCTCTAAAATTATCTGACAAAATACAGGATATGGTTTTGAGTGATCGACGAATCAAAGTTTGCGAAATAATAAAAGCTGAGGCATATCACAAGGTACGGTGTTCTCAATTGAGAGGAAGAGGGAAAGGCATGTGTGCATGCGTGTGGTTCAGTATCTTCCAAGGATGCGACACAAACATTTTCAAGCAAATCCCCCCCACCCCAAACTACCCTTCATATGGAAACAATTTTGAGAGTTTTGGTTTTCTCAAAAATTGGTGTAACGATTTTGATTAAATCTCTTATGTTTCAGACATTTACATGACAAATAAAATATATCCCGAATTTTTCGGAAGAGCCTCTGAACACCTCTTTATTTTGGATACATTTGTCTGAACTTTTCCATAATTGGTAAACCGTAAGAGATAGACAAAAGCTTACTATAGAAAAAATGTAGATCTCATTAAAACACACAATTTAAGTAATTTGCATTTTTGTTGTGGAATTGATTGTTTCCAAGATATTCCTTGTTATTAGTTTCAATTTTCAATACTTATACTTTTCTCAGACAGGAAGTGTCTGTTTTTCATTTGTTGTACTCCTGGCCAAGCAAGAAGTCAATTTCAATGACAATTGCATAATGACATCTTTTTAAACATTTGCCTATTGCTTTTGCATAGTGCATTCCTTTAGTTGCCTTCTACTTATAAGGAACTAAGTAATAAGAACATTCTACTAACGTTTATCTCAATTAACATTGTGTAGAAAGAAGAATAATCTTTTGTAAGAAGTTTGTTTGTAGAGCAGTTAGATAAAGTCCTGTGAATGGAACACATTATTAAAGCATGGTGTTCCATACTCACCCAAAAGAATCTTTGCTGGCGAAGGCCACATGTGGCTCGTAAGGATGGAACTGTATCACTGCAGGAGGGTTTGGACACCGAGAGCTGAACACCTGAGACTCTAACCTTGCTGTGTACATCCTTCGCTGCTCCTCTTTTGCCTCTGCTTGCAAGGCATTATTTCTCTGATACCTTCACAGAAAAACAGCCATCACTTACTTAATGAGTCACAGAATAACTTCACTTTAAGGTTTCTTTCTTAGAAACATGTTTTCACTGGCACTGTCAGAATCTTCAGCTAAGCTGTCTGCTTTGGTGAGCTGTGTGTCTCTTGGACTCCTCTAAGTCAGAAAAATGAACTTAATGTTCAGACTGTCGTGTGTTGACATTCTAATTCATCAGAAGATGTTCAAGTTCATTTTTCTGACAATAGGAACCCAAGTCTAAAATTGAAAACCCAGTTAGTCGTTCGCTGAAGATGCTGGCAATAGCTGCTGAAAACATGTTTCTAGGTAAGAAACCTTAAGGTGTAATTAGGGTGTGATTCATTAATTAATAATTTTTGAATTACGCTTCACTACAAATAATTCCTTATTTGTTCAATAGGCTCTATAATTACTTGGAAAAGAACAACTTATTTGCCAAAGAACAGTTTGGCTTTAGAAAAGGAGTAGCGACAGATAATGCAACCTACAAGCTCACAGATAGTGTTAACAGCGTTAAATGAAAAGGAACATGTCGGTGGAATCTTTTGTGACCTAGCAAAGGCTTTTGACTGTGTGAATCATGAGATTCTGATAGATAAACTAAATTTCTATGGAATAAAGAATAACATATTAGATTGGTTCATTTCATACCTAGAGAAGAGAAAACAAAGGGTCGAAATTAATAACTCCAATGGGTATCAAAAAAGTGCCTCAGAATGGAAATCAGTAAAACATGGTGTTCCCCAGGGATCAATCTTAGGGCCTCTTTTGTTCTTGGTTTACATAAATGACCTCCCATTCTACATTAACAGTTTTGCAAGTAATTATTTATTCGCAGATGACACTAGTGTTCTAGTAACAAGTAAAGATTTCAATGAATGTGTAGTTAAATTAAACTATGTTCTAAATTGTATGTCAAATTGGTTCAAAGCAAACAAACTCTCAGTAAACCTTGAAAAAACAAAAACAATTAAATTTATAACTACTCGCTCACCACAAACGCACATAGAAATAGGAATTAATGATACATTGTTAGAACAGCTAAATGAAGTCAAATTTCTTGGCCTTCAGGTAGATAAGCATTTGGACTGGAAGTCACATATTAGCTACATCACACCTAAACTTAGCTCAGCATGTTATGCTCTCCATGCAATGGTTAAATTTCACTCAATCGATACACTTAAGTTGGTGTATTTTGCCTACTTTAACTCCATCATCGAGTATGGAATAATATTCTGGGGTAATTCAGTAGATAGTAAATGCATATTCCGGATGCAGAAGAAAGCTATACGAATAATCTGTAATGTTTATAGCAGACAGTCATGCAAAGAACTATTTCAAAAATTGGGCATCCTCACCTTACCTTGTGTTTATATATTATCCATTTTAAAATTCTATGCAGTTAATCATCATAGTTTTATAACAAACATGGAAATTCATAACATTAATACTAGACAAAAGGGATTGATTCATCATCCCAATGCCAATCTTCGTTGCTTTCAGAAAGGTGTATATTATGAAACAATCAAGATTTTTAATGCTCTCCCCAGTAATCTCAAAGAAAATGTTGGGAATTTCAGGGCTTTTAAGGCCTCTCTTAAGGAGTACCTTTGCAATAAATCATTTTACTCTGTAGATGAATATTTAAGTGACAAATCTGGCTGGCAATACCATTAATAATCATTGTATTTATAAATATTACAATGTATTGCATTTTGTTTATATTAGTGTGTGTGTTTTATATTAAAATTAAACTGATTTATACTTAGACTTGCACGAATGTGTCAAATGAATTTTTTTTTGAGTATTTAGCAATGACACAAGGTCTGTAAAGCCTGATGTTTTGATATTTTACACTCTAGTACATAATTGTAAATCTTTGCATTGGAAATTCTATTACATATTTGTAAATATGTATTGTAATTTGTTGACATTTATGAAGAGTACATAATAGAATAATTATGTTTTAGTTTATATCATTACTACTAGTAACTATTATATCGATAATTTGAAAACTATCATCTGACATAACATTAGTTTTACATATAATAAAATTATATTTATTTATTTATACATTTTAATGCTATATTTTGATACTCTTTGTTTTTATGTGCATGCAAAAAAAAAAAAAAGTATTCTGTTGTTTTTTTAACCTATGCTTTTAGCACTAGAGCTTTATACATTTTTTTTTTTCATAGTATATATATAGTATATAAACATATGTATACATGTATATGCCTTGACAAGTTCTATGTTCAGTGGCTTTCTGGCCTAAACGAACCTACAGAATGCTTTCTAATCTAATCTAATCTAATCTATAGAAGTGATCACTTAATTTATGTATCCTTGACCGAAACTGAACTATAAAGATTATCTTGTCATACCTCCACTCTCGCTCATAGTGAAGATTGCTCTCCACGTCAGTCTCTTCATGGGGTTTCATCACAGGCTGTGCAAAATATTTACAACTCCACTCCACAAACTGTGTCGTCACCAGGGGCTTTCTTGTGTTGCTGGTGTCGTCCACCTCCTCCGAGATCTGACAAACCATGGAAAATAATCTGTCACATTTCTAGCTCTCCTTAGAGCCAGGCAATTGGTTCTGTATCATCATTAGTTATATCAGGAGTCAACATGTGACAGTAAGAGAAACTGAATTTCTTATAAAAAGTTGTAACATGGCAAAGTTTTAATGTTGTTTGAGTGAGTGGTATTTAAGGTCCCATCGACAACAGGTCATTTGGGCCCAAAGTAAACACTAAAAAATTAAAGTTCAACGTAAATTAAAGGATTAAAAACACTACAAAATTAAAAAGCAAAAGCCAAGGTCATATGTGTTTGGTAAGGCATAGTGAGGTCAAACATCTTATCCACAGTGACTGGTCATTTCCCAAAATTGTGCTTAAATTACTACCCAGGCCAATAAATCGCTGGTCTCAATGGAAGCTAGGACAATCAGGTAACATACACACAGGTGCCAAGTCACCCAGAGAAGGCAGCCAAGTGACAATACTTTGTTCACTGTAACATCATGGTGCATGTTATGGCTTCGTCAAAAATCTGTTTGTACAATTCACATTACATATTAACTATTTACTATGTGTATTAGTTATCAATGCACATAAACTCATTTACCCAATAAAATGTATGTTCTGATAAGAAGCTTGTAATCTCTCTTCTAATTTCTCTGCCTATCCAGTTCTTTTTGCAGATAATACAGTCAGTCAGAGTCAGTCAGCTCCCAGATTTATCTAATAAAATCTTCAACACACTAATTAATTGGTTCAAAAGTAACAAAATTCACATAAACTTTGAAAAAAAACTAACTACATTAATTATTGCTCAAAGCCTAAAAACAATGCAGACCTAAGGATAGAAGATGAAAACAATCATATTTCAGAAGCTGTAATACAAAATTCCTAGGTCTTATGATTGATCTTAACATGAATTGGAAACACCATATTGATTATATCTTACCCAAACTAAGCTCTGCAATCCGATCTTTAATTCAGCTTATAAATAAGAGCATACTAAAAACAGCTTCTTCTGCCATTTTCATTCATTGATGACCTATGGAATAATATTTTGGGGAAATTCAGTAGATGCTAAAAAAGTGTTCATTATGCAAAAAAGGTAATAAGAATAATGGCAGGGGAAAGACGATCAACTCACTGCAAATCACATTTCAAAATGTTTGCAATTTTACAACTAGCCTGTGAATATATTCTAGTCATATTGTCATTTGTAATAAATTCGGAAAAGTTTACAAAAAATACGGATATTCATAACAAAGAGACCAGACATAGGCAGGTCAGGACTTACATAGACCAGTCATTCCAAAAAGGGGATTACTCCAAAAGAATAGTTTTGTTTAATTCACGTCCCTCTTCTATAAATGAATCACAAAAGAATAAAAACAAGTTTAGATCAGAATTAAAAAGATACCTTATTACTCACATCTTCTGTACAGAGAAGGATTTCATTCAATCAAAAAATACTGTTGTAAATATAATAAACAAGAATATTCTGTGTACGAGTAGGTTTTTAGGAAGACATGTAATTGTAAATTATGCAAAACTGATACGTCTGAAAATTCATTGTCAGAGTTATTATCTGTAAATAAATGTATTAATAAGTATGAATAAATGTAATTGTTGACATGATCTACATCCTAGAGTTTGGGCTTTGAGTCTAATCTCATAATAGGATGTACAGTTATGATGTATGCTAAATTGTTTTATATTTAGTACATCTTTTATTTTTGCTGGTAAACTATTATAGAATGTGTTGCCTATATTTGTGAGGTTACTTTTTAGAATATTCATCCTGCAGATCTGAACATGGGGGTCATTTTTTCTTTGTGAGTTACGTTTGTAAATGTCAGTATTTGATTCTAATTTTCCTTGTTCTTTTTTACTATAATCTAATACTTCTCCTATACAAAATGCAGCCTACTGGTAGTATATTGTGTCTCCTAAAATATGGGCTGCATGACTTGCGTCATCTATTCCACTGATAATCCTTATTAGACCTCTTTTGGATTTTGAATATTCTATCACATTTTTCTCCCTAGATTTTATTCCTTATTTTAGCCACTTTGAAAGTGGGCAAAATACTCATTTTTAAGTCCTGGTAGATCATATAACATATGGAACTAAGTTTAGATGCTAAGTAATTTATATGTGAAACTCCAAGTTAGATTTTCACTCACTTTTTTACCCAGGAATTTTGTTTCTCCCTTATATTCAATATATTTTATCATAAATTAATTGAAGTTTTATGAACATTTTTACATTGCCATGGGTGAAACATCATTGCTATTGTTTTGTCCTTGTTTATAGTTGTTTATTTATTTGAAACCAGTTATACAGGTCTTTTATAACTATTTAGTGTGTTTTGTAATTCAAATTTGTTTTCTCCTGTGAGTACAACATTTGTATCATCAGCAACAAGTACATCAGCATGGTGAATATTTATTGGTACGTCGTTTATATATAATATTAGGGGCCCAAGTACTGAGCCTTGTAGAACCCCTCTCGTGCACTTATTTAATTTTGATAATTCTTCATACTGGAATTCTAACAACTTATCTCCTTCCTGTTAAGTATGATTCAATCCATTTATGAACATTTCCTCAAATTCCATATCTATACACTCTGATTAGTAAGATTTTGTGATCTAAGACATCATATGCTTTTGTAAGGTCCAAAAATAGTCCTATTGTTGGTATGCTTTTATTAATTGCTTGTTGCATCTGCTCTAATAATTTACCTATAACTGTTTCTGTGGACCTGCTTTCTCCGAAGCCATACTAGGTATCTGAGACAATGTTGGTTTTCTTAAAAAGGATGCTAATCTATTATACACCAAGACTGATAGTACACTTATTGGCCTATAATCTTCTTTGTTTGTTTTTTTACGGAGATGTGTGAGTATAGCCTTGCTGCGCTGGAGCGTCAGACAAGATGTTAACCACATTTACTCTGTGTCTTTGACTGTCTGAAGCTCGGTACCTGGTTAGCTTTGCATATGTTGCTTAATTATGCAAAGAGCAAGGAGATTTATGATTCTTGTATCATGTGTAAAGACTTTTTTTAATCAAGAGGATTTTATGAAATGAGATGTAGCCTCTTTCATAATCACACAAGAATGTTTAAAGACTTTCCACATGTGTAGGTAGCATTTAATATTTTTTTTCATGGCAGTACTAAATTAAAATAAAATAAATATTAGAAGTTACGATTTTCAAAGACACATACAATAGCAATTATATATGTGGCCGTATGTGTTTAAATAAATATTGTAATGAGTTGAATAAAGATGGCCATGACAATTCTATAGCCTGAGAACAATTGCTTTGCTTAGTTACTGAGGCAATATTTATATATTATTCACAAAATCTGCCAACATTTTATGAGTTTTATTTCATGTTTATAATATTTGATGTTCAATTGTTTTTTCCTTTGCTTCCAAAGTTGAAATCGCTGGATGCAAATTTTTATTACTCCTTGTGCTTTCTTCGCATTTAAATGTTTTGATTTTCTCTATGTGATTTTGTTTTTCAACAGTATCTATAGTTACGTGTTGATTTTGTGGCTGGTGACGCCAAGTTATCATGAAGAAGGAGGCTTCTTCACGCGTAATGAAAAAGGCCATTTAGAGATAACGCGTAAAAATGTATTCATGTTGAATTATACGTGCCCATGGATTCACAGCGTTCAACAAAGTAAAGAATTGCATCAAGCGATTACAGTTTATCTTTGGAATTGTAAAAATAATAACTATAAAAATAAACTGCGATTCTACAAAATTCCTAGCAACAACTTATTGTTTAAGAAGCCGCCGGGCAGTCTGCATCTGTGAAGCCCAACAAAAAAATGCCCTGAGAAGAGTCAAACGCTACATAAAGTCAAATATAAGCGCAAGTAGACTTACAATCCAACATTGGACGAGCGCTTATATAGAAGCTTCATATATAATTGCTCCATTACTTATTACTATACTTTGAATAATTAAAACAGCATGGCTCATTTAGAAAATGTTGCAACTTGCAGTCACAGTTAATGGAAAAAGATGATGCAGCACAACTTGCTATAGGATATTTGTTACCTACAAATGTTTAATAAACTCTGTATGTTACATATTGTATTTCTTTCAT
This sequence comes from Hymenopus coronatus, assembly GCA_030762935.1. NCBI lineage: Eukaryota > Metazoa > Arthropoda > Insecta > Mantodea > Hymenopodidae > Hymenopus > Hymenopus coronatus. The sequence goes on along the minus strand of CM060895.1, from coordinate 4,179,256 downwards.
GATGGTGCCTAACTTGCTATTTTTACAGTTACCTGTTACAAAACTTCACTTTTCACTCCAAAAAATTGCACCATCGACTGCCTCCGTGGTCGAGTGGTCAGCGAGCTGACTTCTCACCCGGAGGTCCCGGGTTCGATTCCCGGCTGGGGTGGGGAATGTTTCTTTAGTGAGATTTACTCCCTATCCCCCACAGAGTCTGGAAGTATGTATGTGAGAGTGAATGTGTGTGTTTTCAAGAAAAATGAAATGATGTAAACCAAACGTAAAAAAAAAAGAGCCTTCCGACGAGTTGTTTCAAGTGCAAAGCCCCCAATATGACCCTAGATGTTAAAGGGGGGCTCTAAAAAAAAAAAAAAAAAAATTGCACCACCATGCAAAATTATTATTCTAAAACTCAAAAAAGAGAAGAAAGAAAGGGAAGAAAAAAAAAAAAAAACTATACAAAACTATAAATGTCTAGAAAGTAGTGGTTTCTGATCACAGAGTCCCGCGCGTTCATTACACCAGTTAACAATTTTAACTTACTGTGTTTGGTAGCATTTTGCGAGTACGAGATGATCGTGGAACTGGCGTACGTATATCAGAAGTAGATCCTGATGTTGGGGGCGACTCTCCCCTGTAAGAACAAGTACAAGAGTCATACAGGAACTTTGTTTACCTATAACCAACATCAATTTATTAACAAGTGTTCCTTTTAATAACCATTTCAAAAGGTTTAAGTACAATGATGTAAATTAATAATTATTTAATATTTTTTAGTCGAATTGTAACACATACATCATTAAATAAAATTGTGTTTACCATGAAGCAAACTTAATTGTTTAGTTTAAAATATTTACAACGTACATAGTGGATAGAGAAGGTATTGTATTTCACCAAAAAATATGATACTGAGAAATATATGTTTTGAGACCCCCTGAGTCCGAAAAAAGCATTTTTAGAAAAAGGTTTGTGCCTGTGTCTGTGGACAGCATAGCTCAAAAACGAAAAGTCAGTTAAACACCAAATTTGGTATTTAATTTCAGTATGTTTATAGGATGAGAGACAAAATTCTCAACAAAATCCCCGCCCTTCCAACTACCCTTTACATGAAACATTTTTCAAAAATTTTGATTTTCTAAAAAATGACTTAACAATTTTGATTAAAGATATTTACATCAAAAATGAAATGTATATTTTGAATTTTCTGGGAATAGCCTCTGAAGAGCTGTTTATTCTGGTTGAATTTTTCATAATTTTGCATGACGTTTAAACCATAAGATAAAAACTTATTACACAAAAAAATACATCTTAAAACACATAATTTATGTCATATATGTTTTTGTTGTAGAGTTGACCGTTTTAGAGATATTCATTGTTATTGGTTTTAGTTTTAAACTAATTAACTCTTCTCAAATGGGACCAGGCAAAGCGAGCCAAACCTCAATTGTTTTACACAGTGACCAGCTTTTACCACATTTGACTGTCACTTTAACCTAATGCATTCCCTTATTTCCTTGTTACTGACAAGGAAGCAAGTAATAACACCATTTCTGCTAATGCTTATCTAGATTAGCATGACATACATAAATGAGTAAATTTTTGTAATAAAAATTTGTTTATGGAACAGCTACAGAAAATTATTTGAATGGAATACATCAGATTTTTTAAATTAACTACTTATATATCACTTACTTCATTTATGATTTTTAGGACACTTTCATATAGTCCTGGAAAGACACATAGATGATGTTGAAAAATTCTTAGCATGCAAGAAAGAACCATAAACTTTACCATAGAGAAAGGAACTAATGGACAGCTACTTACCTGGACCTAAATATAATAAGAAAGAATAATAATTTGAAATTTGATATACAGAAAACTAATACATCAGATAAGTATATCAAACAAAACAGCTACAACGCAGTAATCAATAGCCAAACACACAGCTTGGAAAATATCCCTATGGACATATACCATGTGACCCAAACCGCTGCACAGTGGAAACATGACAACACACAGCTGCTATAAATGTCACGGTGCTGACTTGTTTGTCTCTACTCTGATAGTGCAGTATTGAGCTGACGGTGATATCATATGGTTGAGTTATTACCAGCGTGCTTTATTATTTTGTCCTGTACTTAGTCACAAAGTGTACTACGGCCCAGCACAGCATGTATTTATTTATGATTCGCATATGTTAACACATTTTATGAGTGAACTCTCAATATTGTATACAATGGCAAAATGGACCCACGGACGAAGCTTGGTTCTGCCTTCATGGATATGTGTGTACACAAAATAATAGTTATTGGAGCTCTGAAAAACCTAATATTGTTCATGAAATTCCCCTTCATGACAAAAATTGCAGAATGGTGCGCCATTAGCAGAGAAAGAGTTATAGACCCAATATTTTTCGAGTCAACAGTTGATGTCCATACATACGTAAATACAATTTTCCCCCCTTTTTAGATAATTAACAGACAGGGAGTGTGATTTTGAATTTTTTCAACAAGATTCTGCAACAGGTCATACAGTCAATCTTTTGATGAGAACAACTGAAGGTGTTTCTCAATTAAAAGATTAATGGGAATGCACAATGAAGTAACTAATCAATTAGGAGTGAAAACATAGATTACACTCAAACTCCACTCTTGAAATAAAGTAACTTACTTTGTGACCTAAGTTACGTTATTTCAAGAGTGAAGTTTGAATGTATCTATGGTTTTACTCCTAATTGAATGAAAGTGTGTTTCAGGACAGAATTAATAGTAGAGATTTGTGTCACCTCAGTCCCCCGACCTAACCCCCTACAATTTCTATCTCTGAGGTAACTTAAAGCATAAAATGTAAAAGACAAACCCACACACCCTGGAAGAATTAAAACAAAATATCTGCAAGTAAATTGCCAGCATTTCTCAACTTGAATTACAGCAAGTGGTGGATAGTTTTCTAAAGAGGTGCCAAAAATGTATGGACAACGGCGGTAGCCAGTTTTAGACTCTCCTTTATAAACATTGTTAAGTAAAGCATTTAAAAGTAGTTTTAAAATGTTACATGGTTTCATCTGCCTTTCTATGATAGCAGCAGACGGCAGCGATCGCTGAGGGCGCAGACAGGCAAAACATTGCACAGCTGGTTTGGACATTTTTGGATCACCCGGTACAATATAACATGGAACTCCAAAGCATAATAAACATAGCAGAATCAAATGGTTTTGACAGCCTTCAAGAAAATAAACAAATCAAAAACTAACAAATACATTAGAACATCAGCACACTAACAGTAAACAAAGAAAAACCACCTTCAAAAGCTTATATACCACTCTTGGACATTTAATAGATTTCAAAAAATGTTCAAAGAACAAAATGTAACTGAAATTAATTAGTTGAGTGGATTTTGTAACATTACATCACTTAGTTTTATTATTGGAAAACATGTACGATAATAAAAGTGATGCAGTGTTACAAAATTTATTTAACTAATTAATTTCAATTGATATAACGCATCAGTCACAAAGTGCACCACATATCGGTAATAACAAAATTTAACCTTGGCACCAGCCCACAATTATTCACTTAAAATTGCTGTCTAGTGATGTCCTTATACAGATGTTCATAAAAACCATTACCAGAAGATAAGAATTTTATGGCAGTGAAATGACTCATGAAAGCAATAGATATTTCTGAAACATTTTCCGAGAATAAAAGAAAAAAAGTGACGTATGTGTGTTACAATTCAACTCAAAAATTAAAAAAGTTTGTGTTTCTATCTATAAATAGTGTAACAAACACAAAAAGTTGGTTAAATACAAAACTTAGTAAGCAAACACTTTCAAAAGTTTTCCCAAACCATCTTTTACATTGAAAAATATTTACTTTCCTTTATTTTCTCAAAAATAGCTTTAGTGAATTTGACTTAAATACTGTATGTTTAAGCTATCTGCATGTCACATTAAAGTGTATTTTGAATTTGCTAGGAATAACCTTTACAGTACTCTTTATTCTGCATGGCTTTTACATAACTGGTAGAGAGAGAGAATTGTGCAACCTTTTTTTCTAAAATATGCTGTTTTTTTTTTTAATTGAGGGGTCTCAAAATATGTATTTCTGGTGAAATCTTGGTATTGATTTTTTTGGTGGATTGCAATACCTTCTCTATCTACTATGTACACCACTTCTGAACCACCAATTACAACATCACATCTAATATAGCACTCCTAAAACCTACAAAATACACAGCAGTTAGAAACTTGGTAAAAGATTTTAATTATTAAAACATAAATACCACTTAATACAAATTTTGCTCTGCCTCACAGAATCAGACCAAGCACAGTTACCAGGAGCCAGCTGTCTGCTGATGAGAGCAAATAGTTATCAAAATTGGTTAAAACACATTCAATGTTTTTATTGTGACTTAGGTTTATGGGAATGTTTATCACTACGTCTTCCCTCTCCTTTCTACATTATCTGCCTTGAGTGGAACTGAATCTATTAGCACAACAGCATCAAGCCAAGAAATAACAGATTACTTTACAATTAGTTCTCAAAGCTCTAAAAATTTGGATTTGTGTTACTGGGCTCAAGACAATGCATGTTTTGACTCCTGCTGCTCAAGCTGATATAGTCCATCACAAAAATGAGTCTCGGCATATAAGATGATCACATTTTAAAGTAAAAAATCTTATGTGTTCCATTCACATGACTTTCTCTACATCTCTGCAACATATTATTGTTAGAAAGCTTACTCTTCTATTTACTTCATGCTAATCGTGAAAAAATCAGCAGAAATAGTCTTATTACTTGCTTCCTTGTAAGAAGAAGCGAAATAAGGGAGTGCCATAGGTTAAAGTGATAGTCAAAAGCTGGTTGCTATGTGACTGAAGTTCCTTTGTTTGTATGGACAGCAGTTGACAAATTCCTGTACGAGAAAAGTATAGGTATTTTAAAACTGAAACCAATAATAAGGAATATCTGAAAAACTATCAACTTCACAATAAAAATGTATGTAATAAAAATAATGTGCTTTAATGAGCTCTATATTTTTTGTTAGGTAAGTTTTTGTCTATCTCTTACAGTTTACCAGTTATGCAAAATTCCGCAAAATACATCCAGAATAAAGATGTCTTCAGAGACTATTCCCAGGAAATTGAAGATTTACATTTTATTTGTCATGTAAACATTTTTAATATACAATACTTTAATCAAAATCGTTAGTCATATTTGAGAAAATCAACATTTTTGACAATTTTTTCACGAAAGATTAGATGGGGGTGGGGGGATTTTCTTGAAAATCTTTGTGTCGCATCCTTGGAAGATACTAAACTTAAATACCAAATATATAGGGATCTTTTTCTAAAAATGCTTTGTTTTTGGATTCAGAGGGACTCATAACATATATTTCTGGTAAAATCTTGGTATGGAATATTTGGGTGTAATACAATAGCTTCCTTATACACTATGTACATAGTGTACCCTATATTCATATTTTAAAATATGAATGAGTCAATGTGCATACTAAAACTTTACTTCTATCAAGTTAAAAATTTCTGGAATGTTTTCAAAACATTTGTCTGTATCCTCAGCATTGTCGTGACAAGTACGTTAATTTTTTCTCCTCTTTTCTCTAGCCTGAGTATCTATGGTATTTATCCGAATGCAAGACCCTCTTTTATCACAATTTAATTTTGGAATTTAGCATATCATCTCCTTAGAAAGAATTCATGATAGCTTAAGCTTTGAACACATTGTTATAGAAAAATAAGCTTTTTAACCATAATTTTAAACACATTTTGATCATTTAAGCCATTTTTTTGTTTGCTTACAAACTTTGAGAATGCTTATAATCTTTGGTCTGTTAATAACTAACTTTACAGCACAAAATAAAACACAAACAAACTGCCACATAAGTCATGACCTTGGCAGTAATCTTTAGTCTTTACCACTTCCCTCCTGGTTTCGCCACAGCTGCAAAGTTTGAAACTTGCTTTTCCCCACACTATTCAAAAACATATATCACGAATGCAATTCTCAACATTAACATTTTGGAAGTATACTAAGATGAATATAGTGGTTACAAGGGCAACTATTTAATTAGTGGACAACAATGTTTAAATCTCTTCTAAACATTTCAAGCTCAGTACAGTGCTTTACTTAAATGGTACAGGAGCAATTAAATACACATTTGTGCCTTAAAAATGTTTGACATTAAAAAAAAAATTGTGTAGCACGAAAGTACAAATTGTAAGTTGGTATATAAAAATACAAAAAACCAAAAATAAAAAAATGTTCATCTTTTTTTTTTTTTTTTTTTTTTTTTCAAATTTCACTGTGCATTGCCTTAATTGCTAATGACTCCTTAAGTTATCTTTCTAAAAGCAATCATAAATTATGAGAGTCTCACGCTAAGAATGATGGCCTGCCTGAAGGTGATGGTGGAAGAGATAAAGAAGAAGACGTTTTTGTACCATTTATTTCCTTGCAGCTGCTTGGGTCCTTCACCTGCAAATAAAAAATCATACTTCAATCACCATACATTATGTGTATAGTTAATTTATTTACAAACTTTATCCTTTTCCAATTCTGTAGCAAACAATCCAAAACCTAGAAATAGTAACCATAAGGATCTAAATAAACTAGAAAGAGGCTAATGATGCAATCAAATTTAAATTTCATAAATGTCCTAAGTGAATTTATTTATTAGATAAATGAAGTTCACTTAAAAAATTATTCATTATTATATTATTAAGAAAAAATACAATTATATGAGACATTTAAAATAGCAATGAAAGTATAGAATAAATTAAATAGTAATAGTAAAAGTAAATGTAGTTTATTGAGTCCATATACCGCATTATACAGGTATAGACTAAATCAATTTATAAATATAACGCTTATTTACAAAGTTATTAAAAAAATATTATTTACAATTTTAGAGATAGTTTGTCAGCTATAAGTTTTATACATCCTTCTTAGATTACAAAGCTTTACTTATTAAATATCCTCTTAATTAATTTTTAAATACAATTCTTTTACATACTTTTAGACATTCCTAGACATTAGAATAATAAGAACAAAAAAAACATAGCCTGACATTTGGAATATATAGAAAATCCACCAATACAGATAACCACATAAAGTTTGATAGCTACAACCCTACAACACACAAATATGCAGTCCTGAACAGTTTAACATACAGACTAGTACACATTCCCATGGAGAAGAATGAATACCAAAAAGAATATCAACAGATACTCCAAACAGCTACCAACAACGGTTTCCAAAAAATTGCAGTAGACAAGAGAATACATAAATACAAAAAACTGAATCACATAACACACAACCACCCTACAGAACCCCAGTGACCAGCCTCAATTCAGAAAATTCACCTATCATCCTTGGGCACACAACAAACTTCAGAAAATATTCAGGAATTATAACATCACCTTAACTCCAAAAAACAACTACAGCATTCAGAAACTGCTGTGCAGAAATTTAAAAGATCCTATTCCCACAGACAAAAAAACCGGGAATTTATGACTATAAATGCTCAGACTGTAATCTGGTGTATATTGGAAGGACAAAGAGAAGTCTGGAGACCAGATTAAAGGAACACATGAGAAACCTAAAATACAAACAAATAGAAAAATCAGCAGTTGCCCATCATTTTTTAACATCAGGACATGAAATCACACCGAATATAAAACTATTAAAACCAGCTTATAAACCCACAGAATTAGATGTCTGGGAGAAGATCTACATCATGAAGAAAAAGAGCCATATCATGAATTTTGATTTGCCACCATACAGCAACCTCTGGAAATTCATAGATCCAGCAACAGATGCCTTCACAATTAATATACCACCACCCCCATCGTTGACGCCAATGAAGAAAGATTTAGTCGAAATTAAGGGCTGAAAATGGGAACAACTGCTACCCGAAACCGGTCCCCAGTAAGCAAAATTAAGTGATGTTTGTGTTACAAAAACCGACTCAAATTCTTTTATTTCTTATACTTTTAGTTGTTTAGGTAGCTTGTTAAAAATCTTTTTATTGCCTCAACAACATAATCCTTTTTTTACTTTCTCTACACGTACTATGTACATAGTGAATAGAGAAGGTATTGCATTCCACCCAAAAATTTGATACCGAGATTTCACCGTAAATTCATGTTTTAGGTTATAAATGTAAAAAGAAGAAGCTAGTAACAGTGAAGTATCACAAATATTAATATAATAATTAATAGCTGTCACAAATCTTCACTTATCTTTAGGAATCCTTGGACTAGTTTTGCAATAAATTTATCTATTGCATCGTCAGCATTAGTTTCCTTTTGGTCTCATTTTCTTTTTGATGTTGTTTAATTAATTAATTTATTAATGCTGACGATGCAATAGATAAATTTATTGCGAAACTAGTCCAAGGATTTCAAAAGATAAGTGAAGATTTGTTACAAGTATTAATTATTATATTAATATTTGTGTTACTTCACTGTTACTAGCTTCTTTTTACATTTATAAGTTTATTTGTTTTGAAGCATTCCTTAGTAGCAGTACATTTTAGGTCATTGCTTATGATGAATGAGTTGGAATATAATAATTATAGGTTTAATCTGAATTTTAATAATACTAAACATGAAATTAAGCTATATTTAAAATTACAAGAAAAACGAAGACATATATCTTGCAGATATACATTTCTTTAACCTTTGTTTAAAACGTAGAGTAACTCCTATTTTTGTTAGAAAAACTGTTAAATTTGACAATAATAGTATTCATCAAAAAGCAGCAGAGAAAAAAGTAATTGAAGTTGAAAGAAATTTATGTTTTAAAAACTTCAATAACATTGAATTGAATTTATATAATTTACATCTTAAACTTATAAATGTTTTAGGTAATTCAATTTGGCTCAATTTGGAATGTTAATTTTTTGAAAATTTGAACTTTAGCATGAAAAATAAAACAAATAAACTAAAAAATAAATTAAATAAATTATGCTTAAAACAAAATAAATTGAAACCAACTAAACAGAATAACCCTAAAGTGAATGTAATTAACCCTTCAAATTGTAATTTCAATGAGAAGGAAATTAATTTTTTGAATGAAGGTTTAAAAACCTGCGTAGATTTTTCAAAAATTATAAATGATTATGTGTAGCAGATATAGAAATTGCTAGTCAGGATTTAAATGAAAATAAGAAATTATTGGTTAAAGAAAAATGAAGTAAAAGATTACAGAATTTGAATAAAAATCACCCTAAAGAAATCACAATAAACAAATTATTAAATCATTTAAAGAAAAAGATATAATCTATACTAAAGCTGATAAAGGTAACAGCATTGTAACTTGAAATAAAATTGATTACATTAACAGAATGGATCTCTTACATCAGGTGAAGATTACAAAAGCATTGATATTAACCCTTTAAAATCATGCATTTCAATTTATAATAAAACCGTTAATGAAATTAAAAGTATTACAAATAAAGAAAAGCAAATTATAAAAGTCAGTAATTCAATTGTACACAGAATATATGCTCCTCCCAAAATTCATAAACCTGGAAATAAAATGAGACCTATTGTAAATTGCATTAATTCACCTACTTACAACCTAGCTAAATGGTTAAATAAAACATTCAGTAATTTTGAAAAATTTTAGAGTTTAAGTATTAAAAATTCTTTTGAGCTAGTAGAAAGGATCAGCAATACTACATTGTGTGTGTGTACGTGCAAGCGTGCGTGCGTGCGTGCGTGCGTGTGTGGTGTGAGAACATAACTCAAAATGAAAAGTTGGTAAAATACCACACTTGGTATTTAAGTTTAGTTCTTCCAGAGATGTAACACAAAGATTTTGAGAAAAATTCCCCCACCCCAAACTATCTATTACATGAAAAAAATTTTGAAAAATTTTATTTTTCTCAAATATGTCTTGATTAAAATACTGTATACTAAAGATATTTACATGGCAAATAAAATTTATATCTTCAATTTTCTGGGAATAGCACCTGAAGACCTCTTTATTCTGGATGATTTTTGCTGAATTTTGCATAACTGGTAATTTTGCATAAGAGATAGACAAAAACTTACTTCACAAAAAAATGTAGATCATGTTAAAACATACAATTTATACCATATATAGTTTTTCCATGGAGTTGACCATTTCTGAGAAATTCCTTCTTATTTGTTTCAAATTTAACACTTATCTTTACTCATACAGAAATTTGTAAACTCCTGGCCATGTATAAAAACAGATTTCAACCACATCGCAACCAGCTTTTAAACAATTTGACCAATACTTTAACCAATGGTACTGCCGTATTTCCCTTTTACTTACAAGGAAGCAAGTAATAAGACCATGTCTGCTAAATTAATTAGCATGAAGTAGATAGAAGAATAAACTTTTTAACAATTATTTGTTACAGAGATGTAGAGAAAGTGATGTGAATGGAACACATCAGATTTTTATTGATCTTGTATTATAGCTAAATATATGCAGATCTAGTAAAATATACAATGCCATAAATGCACCAAAAGCTGTTTTCCATGTGCTAATATTGTAGTAAATGGAATAATAATAAGAAGGGATGTAAACTATATGATTATAAAAGACATCAATGAGGGAATATGATGGGCATGTGACACAAATAAATACACAGATGATAGTTGTTTGTCATGCCATCTGAATAGAAAAGGGTCATATTTGTTAGGGAACAGGGAAACTTATAGCCGTTTCAGAAGATGAACAAAAAATAAGTCACAAAAACATCATTTCAAAGCATACAATCAGCAAAAATAGTGAAATTAAAATCAATGTGCAAACAAATTTGGAGGTAATAATAAACAAAAATTCCATAAAATCTAGAAAGTCAATAATGGGCATAACATTGTCTCATCAAAATGTGTAATAGAATTAAATATAAAAGATCTTTATCCTGATATCATGGTTTTCACAGAGCATGGACTCAAACTAGTTGGTTATAATTTGGAGGTATATTATTGCAGCAAGACCATAATAGTGGGGGAGTAGCAATCTACATAGCCAATACAATAAAAATTTAGAGAAACAGACTGGAGCCTTTTTTCAGATGAAATGGTATGTGAAGTAGCAGCAATCAAAATCATTCTAAAAGAAATATTGTAGTGATTGGAGTTTATAGATCCCCAGCAGCTAATAAAAATTACTTTCTATATACTTTAGAGAAAATTCTAGACACAGTGCACGTGGACAAAATTAAAATAATTATGGGGGATTTTAATATTGACTTACTCAGCAACAACTCGGGAAACATAAGTTAATGGAAACCGTGGATAGACAAAATTTGAAAATTGATATAAATGAGCCCACTAGGGTGACTAAGCAAGCAAACGATTGTATTGATAATATACTCATAAATCTACCTGAAAATAAGTGGGAATCAAACATAATTAAAGCTGGAATAGGGGACCATTATGGTTAATTTTTATAAGTACAGGTAAAACGAGCAGTGCAAAATAATATTTTTGATTACAAAAGAATAATAAATAAGCAAAATTTAGGTAAGCTTAAGGAATTCTTTTCACAAGTAAGCTGGGATGATGTATATAGAGCGGAGAACAGCAATAAATATGAAATTTTTAATAATATAATTTTACAGGGATTATATGTTAATGTACCTTTAAAAAAGATAAAATTAAAGTCAGACATAAAACATATTAAAGATGACAAATGATGACGAAAAAGGCATAAACAAGTCATGGGAAAGAATGAAATTTCTAAACTCAATAAAAAGTCCACATATGGGAGAGGAATCATTAAAATATATAGAGAAGTATAATGAAACATTTAGAAATGTAAATAGAAATGGCTAAAAGGAATATGGAGCATAGTAAATAATTTGCATAAGCAGGGGAAAAGCAATCAGGATGAAAATATTGTTGTTAAAATTGGGGAAAAGGATAGCAAGAATCCAAAAGAAATATGTAATATTAATGTAGCAAATCCTATAAATGCACAAAAGCCAACATTAATCAATTCTCCAAGCTTAAAAACATTGGGACAAATACACAGCATGGGAATTTTTGAAGCAACAGAGGAAAATATAATGCAGGAAATAAACAAGCTAAAGGCAAAAAAATCTAGTGGATTGGATGAGATATCCAATGAAATACTTATACATTTGGCTGCAGAAAGACTTTTGTTACTATCAGGGAGGAGACCCTTTAATTCCATTAATAATTAATTGAAGGCTTAAAGGAACCGACCTGGACAAAAGCCTAATGCCCAATTCCTCACCTTAACGCAGTGCAGCTGTTAGTAATCACATAGCAATTTTGTTATAATAGAAAGGAGACCCTTTAATTGCTTCTATAATTTGGAGACTTAAAGGAACTGATCTAAACAAAATTATGTGAAGGGAAGGGCTGCTCACCAATAAGCACTGGTCAGCTTGGTGAGTTATTGACCTGCATTGATATTTCTTCCTTTTCACATATCAGATCCCCTCTTTAACCTTTCCTATCCAGTCTTGCTTGACTCAACTCTTGTTTTCTTCGACCCGATGGTATTAGAGTATTCGAGGCCTAGGGGATCATTTCATTTTTTTTTCCTGTCCATACCTTTCTTTTCTTAGGTGATGTAGCCACCATTTATGGTGCCTAATTTTAAACGGTTACAAAAAGTTGAATAAAAACATTCCAGATAAAGTGATGTCCCATTGGAAAAAGAAACATTCCAGAAGTAAAACAGTCCCCCACTCAGATTTCCAGGCAGGGACCTTTTTCCAAGGTAAACGACAAAATATGAATGAAAAATTAAAAATTTTACAATGGAATACAGGAGGTCTATCACAATCAAAGAAACATGAACTAAGTAAAATTATATATGATCATAATATTGATACATTTACAATTCAAGAAGCAAATTTAACATTAGAACAACTAAAATATTAGCAACTTCAAAATTTTAGTATGTACCTACTTCGTAAGGGACGACAAATAAGCAGTGGCATTCTAGTTGGAGTTCGAAAAAATCTTACTTCATCCTTTAAAATTATTAAAGAGATGAACAATACAGATAAAATAGAAATAATTAAACTAGATATATGGAAAAATAAACCTTGCTTCAAAATTTATTCTGTTTACAATCCCCCAAACAATACCCCAAATCTTGAAAATATCTCAGTAAATTCAAATACAATCATAATTGGAGATTTCAATGCCCATTAAAGACTATGTGGATATGACAAACCACACAATTCTGGAAAGATCATAGAAGACCTACTAAATTCAAAAACTACAGAAGTTATTTACCACAAAGAAGATCCACCAAACTAAAATCAAATGACTTTAACGAATATTTCATAAATTTTCTAAAAACATAAGTGACAAAAACTTTATGACTGCAAATACTACTAATAATCAGAACCATGTAGATTTATTACACAATTTTCCACTAGTACCAAATAACTTTAAATGGCAGCAAAGTTGCTAAAGGTCTAAGTACATCCCATAGCCTGGACATATATGGTTTTTCCAATGAATTATTAAACAAAATAATAGACAAAATAGCTGTACCATTGACTTTCCTGATCAATCAGATATTAGTTCAGGGCATATTTCCCACTTGTCTTAAGGTTTCAAAAGTCATACCTATCTTTAAAAAAGGTGACAAAACCAGTCCGTCAAACTATCGTCCCATTACAATAGTACCTATACTGAGTCAAGTTATTGAATCCTGCATCTTGACCCAACTTTATAAATATTTTACAATAAATAATATTCTAGATGACAAGTAGTTCGGTTTCAGAAATGAACATTCTACCGAAAAAGCAGTAGAATGCCACAGGAAACTCGTAGGCCTAGCTGCATGAATTTTAAGATAATGACACTACCTTCGTTATATATATTCAGTAATATTATGCATATCAAAGAAAATAATGATTTTGTAGATCAATCATCTGTACATAAATGTAAAAAGAAGCTAGTAACAGTGAAGAATAACACAAATATTAATATAAAAATAATAGTTGCAACAAATCTTCACTTATCTTTTGGAATCCATGCTTGGACTAGTTTCACAATGATTTCATTGCATTATCAACATATCCTTTTAGTCTCTTTTTTGATGTTGTTTATTTACACTGTTATGGTTACTGCTACTAGGTGGATTGTGTACTAATGCATTGCTAACTACTGGAATCAAAACAAATTTGGTAAGAGTGTCAATTGGAGGTATATCAAAATTCATTGCATGATTTCTATACTTTAATATAAATATTTTCTCCCAAACCATTAAATCTATGGGCCCATTTAAGTGTTTTAATAATTTAACATCTGGATTTATTTCATGATTAAATTTCCAAAAATGTTCTGCTACAGCTGATTTATCAAATTATCACAGTAGAAAAATCTAAAGATCCGAAAGACGTACAAAATTGGAGAAAACTAAGTGCACAATTCAAAAAAGAAATTACCAACACCAAAAGAGAACAGCTTAATAATTTTCTACAGAACATGAACAGTAGAAAAGATGCACAAAAAGCATACAGATTCATACATAACATTCAAAACAACAAAGACAATAAAAAAATACCTTTAATTTATAATAATAAAATAATTATAGAAGACAATGAAATAGCTAATAATTTAATAAATACTATGCTGCAAATACCAAAAAAGAACAAAGAATTATAAAGAAAAGCAGTAAAGAATACATAAAATCAACAACTAAACTTAAAAGATAATATATTTAATCATGAATTCAATGTTAAAGAATTGAAACTTGTCATTAATAACTTAAAATTGAAAAAATCTCCAGGACATGATAATATGCATACAGAATCATCAAACATCTGGGAAAAAAAGCAAAATTAAGACTCCTAAATCTCTATAATTTGTCATGGAATACAAAAGTAGCAGATGAATGGAAGAAATCTATAATACCTATTTTGAAATCAAACAAACCAGCAGAAAAATTTTCCAGTTATCTTCCAATAGCACTTACCAGCGTATTAGCAAAACTCATGGAAAAAATTATTTCCAATTGTTTAAATTAGTTTCTAGAAAAAATTAACTTAATTTCAACTAAACAATCTGGATTTATAAAACACCATTCAACAAATGAACAGATTTTAAATCTTATTCAAGATATTAAAAATGCATCAAATAAAAAAGAAGACACTCTAGCAATATTTATTGACTTTCAAGGAGCATATGATTGTATTTGGGATACAAACTACTTGATAAACTTAAAATTCTAGGAATCCAAGGCAAAATGTTACATTGGATCAGTGAATTCATTATTCAACGCTTTATTGCTACCAAATATAAAGATAAATTATCAAAATATCAACAGACACACCGTGGCGTACCTCAAGGCAATATCCTTAGCAAACTCTTTAATATTTATATCAATGATCTTCCATATCAATTACAAAAACGAGAATCAAAAGTCTTAATGTTTGCAGATGATGTAGTCATATGGAATTCTAAACCGAAAAATCAAAATCAACAATTAATAAATATAGCACAATAATCCTTGACAACATTACAGAATTGGACATTAATAATTTAATAAAAATTAATACGCAGAAAACAAATTATCAACTATTTACACTAAGGAAGAAACCAATAAATATTTCCCTTCAACTAAATGGAGAAACTCTCACAGAAACACATGAAGCCAAATATTTAGGTATTATTTTTGATATAAAATTAACATGGAAAAAACACATTGATAATATAATAAGAAAAATAAGGAAAAAATTACCACTATTAAAAAGACTGGCAGGCAAGAAATGGGGAAGCACTACACAAACTTTAAACACTTTTTACAAGATGTATATTAAACCAACATTTAAATATTGTGAAGAATAACTCCAAATATAGAAAAACTTAATATTCTACAAAATAAAATTCTTTGCCTAGTAACTGGAGCTGTTAAAACTACCCCAGTACTTGCTCCACAAATTTTAACAAATAATCCAAGACTGGAACTTGACATTGAACAAGCAGCCATCTTACAATATGAAAAATTAGACTACCTTTTAATGACTGGGAAAAAAAGAAAACCACAAGTAAATCTAAAAGCTCAACAAAGTTTCCTTAATAAAGTCAAAGAAGTCAAACATAGATTAAAACTTCCTTACTTAAAAGAAAACATACAAACAAATATTAACCCGTTAGAACTATTTGATATTGAACACTATCTACACTTAGCTGAAGAATTTACAAAATCTGAAATCTCTTTGCGTGTTCTGAAACAAATGACACTAGAAATAATAAATTTAAGATATCCTACCAATGAATGGTTACATGTTTATACTGACGGTTCTAGCTTACCAAATAACAGTGATACTAGTGCACTGCAATATGCCCTCTCTTCTCTTTCTACAAAAGATTAAGTTTAAATACTACAAATTTTGATGGAGAGATTTCGGCAATACTTCAGAGCTTACAAAACCTACTATACCATATAACTAAATTTGAAAAAGTTGTACTATTATCTGATTCTAAAGCAGCTATTATATCCATAACATCTGATGCAACACCTAATAACTCAAATATTGCAGAATGCTGCAAAATCATAAAACAACTAATGAATTTAAATAAAAAATTAATACTTCAATGGATACCGGCACATTGCGGAATAAAGGGTAATGAAACAGCTGACTTTCTAGCCAGGAAAGGTAGTAAAATTACATCAAATTCATCTGATCCAATAAGTTATCACTCTATCAAAAGAATCATTATATCAACATGTAATAACAAAATTAAAGAAGATAATGTATTACAAACCAAAGGAAAACCATGGGAAAATGTATGTAATAACATGACCAGAATCACTACATTACCAAGAAAATCCTGTGTAGCAACTTTTAGAACGACTGTCTCAATAAACATTTATTTATGATTGATATAGTGAGATCTCCTCTGTGTCCTTTCTGTATACTTAAAGAAGATATAGATGGAGACCATCTACCTCGCTGCCCTACCTTGAGACGACATCAAAATACTGGAATGCAAGAGAGTAGATGGCTTCACTGCCAACTGCTCAACATTAGATACCAACCAACAAACTTATACATTTTAAGTATGGGATGGTGACAGTCCTAACACATACAGTGAACACATCACTAAGTGAAGGTAAATTTCCAGAAATGTTAAAACAAGTAATTGTTAGACCTTTATGTAAATAAAAAGGAAATAGGATGAGTACAGAAAGTTATAGGCCAATTACGCTATGTTCTACATTTTCTAAAATAATTGAGGGCATGCTTTTAAGGCAACTCCAAACCTATTTTAAGAAATTGAATGTTACATTACAGTGACAATTTGGTTTTCAAGAACAAAAATCAGCAGTCAATGCAATAAATAAAATAAATGGTATTATAATAAAGGCATTAAATAATCATGAAAAAGTAAGTGCCATCTTCTTAGATTTGTCAAAAGCTTTTGATTGTTTAAATATAGATATATTAATAAACTAGGAAACTATGGAGTTCAGGGATTAGCAAATGATTGGATCAGCTCATATTTAAAAAACAAAACTCAATGTTAAAATTTTAGTTGAGTCGATTTTGTAACACTACATCACTTACTTTTTTATTTCGGAAAACATGTTTCAGAAATAAAAAAGTAAGTGATGTAGTGTTACAAAATCGACTCAACTAAAATTTTAATTGTTAAAACACATCACTGTCTCAAAGTCCACCATATATCATAATAAAACTCAATGTGTCGAATTGAAACACAGAAATAAAGACGGAAAGTTGGAAAAAATAAGATCACGATATGAAACTACTAATTAGGGGGTTCCACAGGGTTCTAAGCTAGGTCAGTACTTATTCTTGGTATATGTAAATGACATTTTTGATTTGGTAAAGAAATGGAGGCATAGCTGTTGGGTACGCAGATGACATGACAATAATCAAAGGCAAAACAATAACAGAGATTGAGGCAAAAGCAAATTCAAATCTAAAAATAGCACAAGAGTATTATGCAAGATTAGATATGATACTATACATTAAAAAGACAGCTTGTATTAATTTTGATTTCAAGAAGATTGCAACACTCAGCAACAAACTAGAAATAAATGGAGAAACTATCCCAGAAACAAATTATAGCAACTTTCAAGGAGTAGTAAATGACAAACTACTACATTGGAAACCATATATAATACATATCACTAAAAAAAAAAAAAAAAAATAAAGGTATATTATGAAACAAGCTAGGAATATTATGGATAGAGAAACTCTTAAGCAAATCTACTATGCATTCATTTATTCACATATGAAGAATAGAATTACTCTTTGGGGAAATATTACAGAAACAGACACAAAAAGAGTATTCACATTACAAATAAAGCACTCAGGATAGTAGAGAAAGTATATAAAAAACATTCGTGTAGACAAATTTTTAAAATTATAAGATTTTAACTGTTTCTTGCACATATATATATATCAAAGTATAAAATGTATTTTACTAGACAATGAGGAGCAAAAAAATAACAATGTACACAAGTATTGCTTAAGAAACAATAATGAATATTTTAGATCGACACTGAGGGGTACTTTAAATAATCGAGATGTAATGGGTATGGGGAAATAGTTATTTAATAAGTTACCCGAAGAACTTAAAAGTATTACAAATAACAAGTGTATTAATATAACAATTAATAGTTGCACAAATCTTCACTTATCTTTTTATCTTTGTTAGGCTTTTCTGAAAAGGTTGAAATTTCAAAAAATAAAAAATCTGGCATTTATCAAATAAATTGTTTAAATTGTGACCTTGTTTATATTAGTAAGACTAAACGTCATTTGGAAACTAGAGTAAAAAGAACATTTTAGGAATATTAAAAACAAACAAATTGATAAATCAGCCGTAGCTGAATTTTGGAAATTTAATCATGAAACAAATCCAGATGTTATATTATTAAAACACTTAAATGGACCCATAGATTTAATGGTTTGGGAGAAAATATTTATATTAAAGTATAAAAATCATGCAATGAATTTTGATAGACCTCCAATTGACTCTCTCACCAAATTTGTTTTGATTCCAGTAGTTAGCAATGCATTAGTACACAATCCACCTAGTAGCAGTAACCATAACAGTGTAAATAAACAACATCAAAAACCAGACCAAAAGGAAATTTATGTTGAGAATGCAATAGATTTATTGCAAAACTAGTCCAAGGATTCCAAAAGATAAGTGAAGATTTCTTGCAATTATTAATTGTTATATTAATATTTGTGTTACTTCACTGTTAGTAGCTTCTTTTTACTTTCTCTATACATACTATGTACATAGTGTATAGAGAAGGTATTGCACTCCACCCAAAAAATTGATACCGAGATTTCACCGGATATATATGTTTCATGGTCCCCTATATCCAAAAAAAGCATTTTAAAAAAAAAGGTGTGTGTGTGTGTGTGGCCGTGTGTCAGTGTGTCTGTGAACACGATAACTCAAAAACGAAAAGTCGGTAAAATACCAAATTTGGTATTTAAGTTTGATGCGACACGAAGATTTTGAGAAAAATCCCCCCACCCCAAACTACCCTTTACATAGAACTTTTTTCGAAAATGTTTATTTTCTTCAAAACGGCTCTAACTATTTTGATTAAACTATCGTATATTTAAGATATTTATCTAACAAATGTATATCTTCAATTTTCTGGGAATAGCCTCAGAAGCTTACTTTATTGTGGATGAAATTTAAATTTTGCATAGCTCCTAAACCGTAAGATATAGATAAAAACTTCCTACACAAGAAATGTAGAGCACGTTAAAACACACAACTTATATTATATACATTTTTTTCATGGAGTTAATCGTTTTTTAGATATTCCTTGTTTTAGGGTCAGCTTTAAAAAACAAACTTTTCTCATACAGGAATTTGTCAACTCCTCTCCACACAAACAAAGGAACTTCAGTCACATAGCAACCAGATTTTGACTATCACTTTAACCTAGTACTCCCATATTTCGCTTCTAACTCTAAGGAAGCAACTTATAAGACTATTTCTACCAATTTTTTCTCGATTATCATGAAGTAAATAGAAGTATAAGCTTTCTAACAACAATTTGTTGCAGATATATAGAGAAAGTCATGTGAATGTAACACATCAGATTTTTACATTTATAACAAGTGTATGTTAACATCTGTAAAAAAGTATTTATTAGAGAATGCTTTTTATAGCATAGAAGAATTTAAATTAGGTAACTAAGTTGTAAATATATATATGTATGTATGTATTTCTTGATGTGTCCTTTAACAATTTTACGTAAAGGATGAATAAAATGAGTTAATGAGTTGATCTTGCTTCTGTCTAGTGTCATGCTGATGAATTTCCTCGTTACTAGTATATTAACTGAATCTTGAGTAAGCAAGTAGTATGACTCATATAAAACAGTGAACAATTTCTGAGTTAACAACTCAGAAATATTCTATTCATATGTATCACTGCTCCAAAACAACCTTTCATTAAAATTGTTATTAAGTGAACAATTTACTTTCTTTAAATATTTTCTTCAATTCAATTCAATTCAACTCAATTTTTTTTCAGCCTTTTTACATACATTTAAAGGATACGTCAATATAATCTATTTACCTTAAGTTTCTTTCCTTGCTAACTTGTATATTTGGGCCAATCCATGTGAAATCAACTGACTTTAAATAAAAATTTTATCTTACCAGTTTAGATTTTGCTAAAATTTGGTATAATAGTGAGCACTAAGATTAAGAAAAATACATAATTTCAAGTTTTTATCTCAAACAGTTTGTCAAATATTGCTATGTAAAATTTTAAAAAAAACTGGCTGAAAAGCATGAACTGTCTTTTTTAAGATTAACCTAGGGGCTCTCCTAATCAAAACACAGAGATGGTCTCATTTTGCAGCATTTTTATGCTCTTTCCAGTGATATACAGTATAAGTTCTAATTAACAAATGTATTAAGAATAGAAATTTTAATTTTAATTTAATTTTTTTCCAAAAGACATAATTTAAAATTTTCAAAATATTTCCGTAAATACTTAGTACTGTTGTAAATCATGTGTCAAAATGTAAATATGCGACGATAATGGGTTTATTGTTAAAAAAATTATTCCCAACTCTTATTTTTCACTAATTTTCAATAATAGCTTGACATTTGACAAATAGGAATTTAATTAAAATATAGAAAGGTAACTAAAAATATCAGAAGTATCAGAAATATAATTAAAAAAAAAAAAAAACAATCAGCATATTCTATAGTTAAATTGATTGATTACTTTAATTTTATCCAGTTTGAGCTGCAGCCTAACAATTGGCAAAACAAAGCTATTGGACATAGGACCTATAACTATAAGTACTAATTATAATTTTTAAATAACTATCTGTAAAGTATAAATTAATACTAATCTGAAGAAAAATCAAGTTTTGAGTTGAAAGCAGTTTCCCAAGAAATTATCTTGGGTTAAATTTTACAGAAACCCAATTGGGTTTGGCTTACATCACTTTCAACAAACATGTGTGTTCTCCCAGTCAGAGTAAACTTTTGTTAGAACATCCACACATAATTATTCTTAAACATGTCTTTTCAGGTGGGAGACTATACAAGATCTATATACACAACATAGGAACTACAATTCCATAATAAACAGCTTCTAATATGCTATTATCAACATATTGCGAAAGACAAATACATAATACAAGAAATAAGAGTCCAAGAGTATTGCTAATCCGTGTGAACAGAGTGCATTGTGAAAGGGCATCGCTAAGCAGAGAAAGCCAAGGCGACTATCATCAAGCACATGTACATAAAGTACAGAGAAGGTATTGTAATGCACCCAAAACTTGCATACCAAGATTTTGCTGGTAATATATGTTTTGCACCCCCTGAATCCCCAAAAAAGCATTTTTAGATAATTGTCTGTGGGCAGCAGAACTCAAAAACGAAAAGTCCATTAAATACAAAACTTGGTATTTAAGCTCAGTATCTTCCAAGAATGCAATACAAAGATTTTCAAGAAAATCCCCCACCCCCAACTCCCTTTACATGGAAAAATTTTCAAAAATTTTGATTTTCTCAAAAATGGCTCTATAGATTTTGATTAAAGTAGTGTATATTAAAGATGTTTACACGAAGTATATCTTGAATTTTCTGGGAATAGACTCTAAAGTCATCTTTATTCTGGATGAATTTTGTGAAAATTTACCTAAGAGATAGACAACTAAATAGAAAATGTAGAGCTCGTTAAAACATGTTATATACATACATATGTTACATGTTATATACCATAACATGGAGTTGATCGTTTTTGAGATATTCCTTGTTTTTGGTTTCAGCTTTAAAAAGCTTATACTTTTCTCATACTAGAATTTGTCAACTCTTGTCCATACAAACAAATGAACTTCAGTCACATAGCAACCAGCTTTTGACTAACACTTTAACTCCCTTATTTCGCTTCTACTTACAAGGAAGCAAGTAATAATACAATTTCTGTTAATTTTTCTTGATTAGCATAAAGTAAATAAAAGAATAAGCTTTTTAACAATAATATGTTGTAGAGATGTAGAGAAAATCATGTGAATGGAACATATAAGTTTTTTTAAAGTTGTCTTGTAAATCTGTTTATGTCCAGTACATTTGTTATGTGTTTGAACAATTGCAAACCGCAAAAGTAGGTTGACTCTTATGTAATTCTATTGTGTACATCTGTGAGTGTAATTATTTGTTAATTATGGTTTGATGATGTGGATTTAGTTTTTAAAAACGTTATTACCTCATCAAATATATAAGGTGTGTGATGTTTACCTGATCCCTGATATAATTGGTAACTAAGTGACACATATGTCGTACTTCAGGATGTGGATCATGATCCAATGCACACAGACCATGCCAAAGTTTCATGTACACGCTGCCATATGAGAGAGGAGGAAGATTACTTAGTGGACCATGACCTGAAACATAACAAAATCAAAGTTGTCAGGCTTGTATATGTTAAAGCAAGCGCAAGCATGGACTCCAGGAACATTAAGTACGAGCCTGCTGCACTTTACAATGCAACATTTTAATACTTCTAACTGCCATATTTAACTTGTTTTCCACAATTATATGCTCCAAACTGCTCATCAAATAAAATGCCACCATATGGAAAATGTTTGGAAAGTTTTCTTTGCCATTATTATAACCATTGTGTTGAGCAATCTTATTTCATGATTTAAAACAGCTACATGTATTTCTAACATTTTAAACATTTTACAATTTACGTGCTTTATCATCATCATCATTAGCAGTGTTCTTGTCACCATCCAACACCACACTTTTAACAAAGAGCATAAATAATTTAAAGATTTTTTTTACCATCTCTAAATTAATTATTTACCAATATTTTTTTCCTTTTAATTGTTCTCTCGAAGAAGTTAAACTGTCATTTTAATAATGCACACATGCATAAAATGTCACATCTCACACTATCTCTTGCTTGCTCCCACTCTCTCACTTTCCACTCACTTTCTCTTACTTGGTCTCATGTTTTCTCGCTCACTCACTCTCTCACTTTTTCTCGCTCACTAACACTCTCACTTTCTCTTGCTCTCTGTCTCACTCACATTCTCTTGCCCTCTCTCTCTCTTTTTCTCGCTCTCTCTCACTTTCTCTTGCTCTCTCTCTCTCACTTTCTCTTGCTCTCTCTCACTCACATTCTCTTGCTCTCTCTCACTCACATTCTCTAGCTCTCTCTCTCCTTTTCTCGCTCTCTCTCACTTTCTCTTGCTCTCTCTCACATTCTCTTGCTCTCTTTCTCTCTTTTTCCTGCTCTCTCTCACTTTCTCTTGCTCACTCTCGCTCTCTCTTTCTCTTGTTCGCTCTCGCTCTCTCTTTCTCTTGCTCTCTCTCACTCACTTTCTCTTGCTCTCTCGCTCTCTCTCACTCACATTCTCTTGCTCTCTCTCTCTCTCCTTTTCTCGCTCTCTCACTTCCTCTTGCTCTCTTTCTCTCGCTCTCTCTCACTTTCTCTTGCTCGCTCTTGCTCTCTCTTTCTCACTTTCTCTTGTTTGCTCTCGCTCTCTCTCACTCACTTTCTCTTGCTCACTCTCTCTTTCTTCCTCTCTCTCTCTCACTTTCTCTTGCTCGCACTCGCTCTCTCTTTCTCACTTCCTCTTACTCGCTCTCGCTTTCTCACTTTCTATTGCTCTCTCTCGCTCACTTTCTCTTGCTTGCTCTCTCTCTCACTTTCTCTTGCTCTCTCTCACTCACTTTCTCTTGCTATCTCTCACTCAATTTCTCTTGCACACTCTCTCTCACTTTCTCTTGCTCTCTCTCACTTTCTCTTACTCGCTCTCACTCACTTTCTCTTGCCCTCTCACTCTCACTTTCTCTTGCTCGCTCTCTCTCTCTCTCTCTCTTTCTCTTGCTCTCTTTCCCTCACTTACTTTCTCTTGCTTGCTCTCTGCCTCACTTACTTTCTCTTGCTCGCTCTCTCTCTCTCACTTTCTCTTGCTCTCACTCACTTTCTCTTGCTCGCTCTCACTCACTTTCTCTTGCTCTCTCTCACTTTCTTTTGCTTGCTCTCTCACTTTCTCTTGCTCTATCACATTTTCTCTTGCTCTCTTGCTTGCTCGCTCTCTTTCTCTTGCTCTCTGTCAATCACTTTCTCTAGCTCGCTCTCTCTCTCTTGCTCACTCTCTTTCTCTTGCTCTCTCCCCCTCACTCACTTTCTCTTGCTCACTCTCTCTCTTGCTCTCTCTCCCTCACTCACTTTCTCTTGCTCGCTCTCTCTTGCTCTCCCTCCCTCACTCTCTTTCTCTTGCTCTCTCTCCCTCACTCACTTTCTCTTGCTCACTTTCTTTCTCTTGCCCTCCTCGCTCTCACGCTCACTCACTTTCTCTTGCTCTCTCTCCCTCACTCACTTTCTCTTGCTGGCTCTCTCACTCACTTTCTCTTGCTCTCTCTCCCTCACTCATTTTCTCTTGCTCGCTCTCTCACTCCCACTTCTCTTGCTCTCACTCTCACTTTTTCTTGCTCTCTCCCCCTCACTCACGTTCTCTCACTCACTCCCACTTTCTCTTGCTCTCACTCCCACTTTCTCCTGCTCTCACTCCCACTTTCTCTTGCTCTCTCTCCCTCACTCACTTTCTCTTGCTCGCTCTCTCACTCACTCCCACTTTCTCTTTCTCTCACCCTCACTTTCGCTTGCTTGGTCTCACTCTCCCTCACTTTCTCTTGGTTTCGCTTTCTCTTTCCCATTTGCTCACTCTGTCTCTGTTTCTCTTCATCTCGCCCTCTCTGTCTCTCCCATTCGTTCTTACCTTTCTCTCTCTCTCTCTCTCTCTCTCTCTCTCTCTCTCTCTCTCTCTCTCTCTCTGCCATAAAGACTGCAAGACTTCATTATAAGACACTCTGTACTTCAATACTAGGCAGTTTTCCCAGGACATACACCCTTATTACATGTTTATAGAGGCATTCATACCTAGACTGCTGATAGACGAGGACGATGAGACACGTTTTATCCTCTCTGCAGCTGTCTGCACCACCTCTGGGTTGACAGATGTTGCCACCAGGAGATTGCTGTCAGTGTTGAACATATTCACTGGAGAGAGCATCTTCAGCCTGTCCCGTGAACCAATACGTCTCATTCCCATAATTGGAGACATAGTAATGTCTGGAGAGACATAATAACACAATCTTACATATTGCTAACTAACACACAAGCATGTTATAAATTTTTTACAATTTCAAAGTGTAAATAACGCATTCAAGAGGTTGTGAGTTTGAATCTTGCATAGGGTGAGTTACCTGGGTAAGGTTTTTTTCAGCGTTTTCCCTTATGCTGAGAAGACAAATGTCAAGTAACTTTAAGTTCCATGGACCCCAAGAACATTTGAGCACCACTTCATCAATTTCATTCATTGTCCAATATGACCAAACCAGGTTAAAATACATTAAGATAAAAAAATAAATAAATATATAAAATAAAATCATAGGAACTCGCCCACAGTGAAGCTGAGCAGAAATACCTTGGTATTTGCATATCTTTGCTATTATAAATCTGTGCTTATTTGCAACAATATTGTCTAGAACTGATATTGAGAATGTTAGATATTTTGTATCCAAACTGATTGTTCAAGCATACAAGAAATTAAACACCTGTATTCAGATTTAGTATAATTAAACATGAGTGATGTGGAGCTTCACCTGAACAGCCACCACTAACGGGAAAAATGTTTATGTGTAGTCTGTCCAAATTATCATGACCTTTCCCACTCCCCAAGCATAGATTGGCATTACTGCTTAGTAAAAAAAAGTGTTCCAATTGCTATAAGTGTGATAATTACTTCCAGAGCTATTCCAATTCCTCTTTGTTAGTGCACATCCTTCCTTGGTTTTAATAATGATTTTGTACATAAAAAGACTAAAAAAGTTAAATATCAGAAAGCTGCTGAGGGTTTCTACTGATAAGAAAGTAAAACAAATTAAAATTTTAAAAAATGCACTTATCATCCCTGACCAAATAAAAAATGCACAACTGTTTGAAGAACACATTATATTGGTCGTTCAAAATAAACATAACATGAAAACTGTGGTATGTTTATCAATAAAACATAAAATTTTAAAAAATCCAAAAATATGACTTCAATTAAATTGTTCAAATTGTGTGCTTATATTGGCAAAACCAAACATCATTTGGAAACCAGAATTAAAAATCATTTTAGACACATTAAATACAAACAAATTGATACATTTTAGCAGTAGCAATTCATTTTAGATTATATAACATTGAAATAAATCCAAAAATTAAATTATTAAAATGTTTAAATGATATTTAGATTTAATGGTTTATGAGAAAATATTTATTTTACAGAATAGAGATCACTTCATAAATTTTGATGTACCACCAAAAGTCATGTACCATATTTGTTTAATTTCCAACAGATGACAACACTAATGAACAATCCAATCTCCAAATGACAGTAATCACATAACAATGTAAGTTAAACAAGCTATAAAAGATTGACAATGCTATTGTTGGATTCCAAGACATGTCCTCCTTCATGTGAAATGATTTACAAATGGGAGTAGTTTCTCGTAGCATTTCTTCTTATATTAATGTTTGCATTGTTTCAGTTTTACACATTATTATTTATATTACCTGACATCCCTGAGATTTGTGGGTTTCTGCCCTCTTCCTGGAGAGCCACAGAAAGGAATGAATTTTCAAATAGTAGCACCATCCATTGAAGTGCAACGACTAGCTCCTGAAATACAAGTAATCTTACTTGTTACTTTGCAAAGAAAACATTCACTTCCTATGCCCTGTAAACTTAGTAATTAAGTTCACAATGAAGTTCTCTTCCAGTTCTGCAACAAGTAACAAAATCTTATTCTTCTCTCTACTGCAGAGAGAAATGAGACATTCAAGATGTCTCCAGTTCGAATCTTGCTCAGGGGTGAGTTATCTGAATAAGGCTTTTTGTCTGCATTTCCCCTTATCCTGAGTAACTTTTAAGTTCCATGGACTACAAGATCATTTGAGCATCATTTCACCAATTTCATGCATCGTCCGATATGACTAACAACATTAAAGGATGCCAAACTACCAAACAAATAGTTATTTACAATGTAAGAGCATAAAGTTATAGTTTTTTATTCGAGCAAGAATATTGTGAATGCGTCTTGTTTCACAACAACGTGAGAATCAAAAAGAAACTTTATGCTCACATATCATACAATGTTTTTTCTATGAAAATTTTTTGATATTAAAAGAAAAGCAACAAAAGTGAAATAAATTTGAGGTTATTTCACATTGCTGAGTGCGATGACGCTACAGCTATAGCAGGCCATTATTATTGTTGTTCTGTGACATACTTTGAGAAAATGGACATTGTGGAGTAAAAGGTAATGAAACTGCCGTTTTCTTGCCAAATTAATATCAAAATCATCTGGTCCTTTATCTTATCACTCTATTAAAAGAATAACTACTGCAATAATTTAAAGAAGAGTTTGCTTCACAAGCAAAAGGAAAATCTGTATGATGAAACATGTAAAGTTTGCACACTAGCAAGAAAATGTTGAGTAGCAATTTTTAGTTTACTAACAAACACCTACATAGGATTGGTATTGCTGAATGTCCATTCTATGCCTTTCATCAAAATACTGCAAGTGCTAAACATTAGAAACAACCAACTGCATTTGACAAAGTCATGAATTAGTGTGCACTTCTGAAGTAGTTTGTATAATTTTCTTACTTCTAATTCTTGTATATATCCATTAATATGAATCCTAGATTAAGTTTCTCACGTGTCCTACATCATGTAATATGATCAAGCGGATGAATAAAATTTGATTCTATTTATTCTAGCAGAATTAAACTTTTCTCAACTAAATTATTGTGTAATTGTCCCCATGGTGATTTGTCAACAATCATTATTCCTTGTTATTCTCAAGTTACAAACTAAAGAGTGGCTCTTTCTTTATAAATTCTATGTGAATGTTTTAGTTGGTCATGCATACCTTCTTTTGTTTCTTTTAATCCTTACCTACTCATATTTCACTTCCTAACCAATAAATACAAACATTAAAGAATGTACTATCAATTATGAGCAAGAAAATAAGACAAATTACATTTATTAGTAAAACCTCATAGTAAACATAGCTTATAACATTTGGTAAGTATATAAAATGTTAAGTAATACAATAAGTAACAGAGGTGCACTTACCTTTCTAACAAGAGGACTCATATCATGTGAGACAGTGTTGATAAGTGTCATAGCGATGCTGTGGTCAATGTTGTTTGCATGTTCGCTGCGCTCGGTCACCGAGCTGATGAACGTTCCGAGTGCATACACAGCAGCTGCCCTCACCTAGCGCAACAAATAGTTACATTTGAGACAAATACCACATCTAACTAAATATACACAACTGAAAGGAAAACTAGCAATGAAAGCTATTAGAACCAGTCTTAACAAGGAATATCTCAGAAACGGTCAGCTCTATATAAAAAATGCACATGACATAAATTATGTGTTTTAATGAGATCCACATTTTTATGTAGAAGTTTTTATCTATCGCTTACAATTTAACCATAATACAAAATTCTGCAAAACTCAACCAGAATAAAGAGCTCTTCAGAGGCTATTTCCACAAAATTCAAAATATACATTTTATTTCTGATGTGATAAGCTTTAATATACAATATTTTAATCAAAATTGTTAAATCCATTTTTGAGAAAATCAAAATTTTCAAAAAATGTTCCATGTAAAGAGCAATTGGGGGTGAGGGGATTTTCTTGAAAATATTCGTGTCATGTCCTTGGAAGATACTGAACTTAAAAACCAAGTTTGTTATTTAACCAACTTTTCGTATTTGAGTTATAAGTCCAAACACACACGTACGCACGCCTTTTTCTAAGAATGCATTTCTCAGACTCAGACCTCAAATCTTACATTTCTGGTTAAATCTTGGTATGGAATTTTTGGGTGGAATACAATACCTTCTCTATCCACTATGTACATTGTACATGCGGACTAGAGAAAGTAAAAAAGATCAGCATGTTAGTGAAGAATTTTAAAGTGTTTAAAATTTTGACTCATTGTTAAATAACTCCACTATTAGAGTTTATTTATACAAAACACCTAGATTAATAATTAACTGGCTAGAAAAATTTTAGTTGAGTTAAAGATGCTTTATGGAATAGAAATCTGGGCACTGACAAAGAATGATATAGTTCATACAATGTTTTGCAAAGAAGTTTTGGGTTTTCCCAAGAGTTCACAAAGGGACATAGCACTGGCAGAAGGTAGAGAGAAAAGGTATTAAAGTACAAACAATTTTATACTGGTATAGATGTATAAATTTAGATGACAATAATAAGAACACTTTAAGTTCCAAAAATCTGACGAGTTCCATTCACATAACTTTCTCTACAACTTTGTAACGAATTATTGTTAATAAGCTTATTCTTCTATCTATTTAATTGTAGTCAAGATAAAAATTAACAGAAATGGTCTTATTTGATTCCTTATAAATAGAGTAAGTTCCTGCATGAGAAATGTTTAGTTCATACAATGTTTTGAAAAGAAGTTTTGGGTTTTCCCAAGAGTTCACAAAGGGGCATAGCACTGGCCGATGGTAGAGAGAAAAGGTATTAAAGTACAAACAATTTTATACTGGTATAGATGTATAAATTTAGATGACAATAATAAGAACACTTTAAGTTCCAAAAATCTGATGAGTTCCATTCCCATAACTTTCTCTACAACTTTGTAACAAATCATTGTTAATAAGCTTATTCTTCTATCTATTTAATTGTAGTCAAGATAAAAATTAACAGAAATGGTCTTACTTGGTTCCTTATAAGTAGAGTAAGTTCCTGCATGAGAAATGTTTAACTATTTTAAAACTAAAACTAATAACAATGGAAAATGGTGAACTCCACGAAAAAATGTATGTGACATCAATTGAGTGTTTTAACGAGATCTACCTACATGTTTTGTGTAGCAAGTTTTTGTCTCTCTCTTATGGTTTACCAGTTACACAAAATTCACTAAGAATGAAAAGGTCTTCAGAAGCTACTCTCTCAGAAAATTCAAGATATGCATTTTATTTGTGTTGGAAATGGCTTTAATATATGGTATTTTAATTAAAATCGTTAGAGCCATTTTTGAGAAAATCATAATTTTCTAAATTTTTTCCATGTAACAGATAATTTGGGGTGGGAGGATTTTCTTGAAAATCTTTGTGCCGCATCCTTGGAAAATACTAAACTTATCAGGTTTAGTATTTAACAGATTTTTCGTTTTTGAGCTATCCTGCCCACAGCCACACACGCACACACACAGACCTTTTTCTAAAAATGCTTTTTTGGACTCAGGGGGTCTCAAAATTTATATTTCTGGTGAAATCTCAGTATTGAACTTTTGGGCGCAATGCAGTACCTTCTCTATAAACTAAGCATGTAGTACATGTATAGAAAGCAAAAAGAATGGAAATAAATCCTCCCAGTCTTACCTCAGGTACAGGATCAGAGAGCAAGGTGTACAGCTTCTCGTGGGCGATATCGCGCACGCCACACCAGCGAGCCTTGTCATAGTTGTTCCAGAGGCGACCAAGACATATAGCAAGCCACTGTCTGAGTAAGGCGTTGGCGTCCCCCAGCTGTTCCAGACAGATGGACACCAGACTACCCTGCAGCGCTACTTCCTGTCCTTGTGGGTAATTATGTACAATACACGCCAACACAAATGCTGCTAATGTCCTGTCTTCCCCCTGTAAAATAACTCATTCTGTATTCCTTATGTAATTACAACTTCAATTGTTGGGTCCTTAAAAGCACCTATAATGTGCTCTAGTTTTAGGCATCAAAAATAGATTTTCCACACACCAAACATTAGATTGTAGTACATGCATCCAAAATATATTTCTACTTTCTAGAAGTTTAAAATGCAATTAAACAGTGAGCATCAAAAAACACAAAATAACAAAAACAGTAAGTTTACAAATTATTTTGTCCAGCAGTATTCTATTATGTCTTAAATTATAAGTTTATGATTGGTAACATACAATATGACAGTTAAAAAAATCTGATGTGTTCCATTACAGGACTTTCTCTATCTGTTTTGCTACAAACTATTCTTATGAAAGATAATCTTCTATCTGCATCATAATAATGCAGAAAAACTTTTCAGAAATGGTGTTATTACTTAGTTCTTTGTAAGTAGAGGGCAAATAAGGCAATACATTGGCTAAAGCGATAGCCAGATCTTTTATAAGCTGTCGCTATGCTATTGTCATTGAAATTCACTTCTTTGCATGGCCAGGATTAAATCAAAAGGAACTTGGACGGCTTCCACTTTAAGAAAAGTATATGTATTTTAAAACTGAAATCAAAACAAGGAATATGTCGGAAATGATTAACTCCACAACAAAATGTAAAGCACATAAATTATGTGTTTTGAAAAGATCTACATCTTATGTGTTGTAAGTTTTTGCCTATATCTTAAGGTTTACCAATTATGCAAAAGTCATCCAGAATGCAGATGTCTTTCAAGGCTATTCCCAGAAAATTCAAGATTAACATTTCATTTGTCATTAAAATATCATAAGCATGTGGTACTTCAGTCACAAGCGTTAAAGCCATTTTTTTTAGAAAATCAAGGATGCACGTGCACCCACCCATGCACAGACCTTTATCTAAGAATCCTTTACTTGGATTCAGGGGTCTTCAAATCGTGTGCTTCCTGTGAAATATTGGTGTTGAATTTTTGGGTGGAATACAATATCTTCTCTATGTACTATGTACTTTGTACATATGCTCTAGAGAATGTAAAATGTCCTCCCAGAACTAAGGGAATAGACACAGTAGAAATGCAACCTACACTACGGATATAGAGGGTTAGGGCATAAGTCATGTTTGTGATAAACTGTTATCACAGCAGCACTAAATGGTGTGTAACGCGCAGGCATAACCCCCAAACACATACACTCATCTTTTTAGATTCAGGGCACCTCAAAACACGTACTTCTGGTGAAATTTTTGTATAAACCTTTTAGTGGAATATAATACACCTATGGCTGGTGGAAGAGGTGAATAGATTTGAAAAAATTGAATCCCTGAGTGTGAAAAGCTCTTTTGATGTAAAAACAGGAGAAGTAATGGTATCTTTCAACATTCAAATCCTTGTATACTAGCATTCCAGTAGAGAATTGATAAAATGTTGGATACTTAAAAATACACTGCCAAATTTTCTCAATGTGATCCTGTAATTTTTATGATAGTTTAGATAAAAAAGAAAGAAAAAACCACTCATACACATACTCTCTTCCCCCCTATACATCAGTATAGGTTGTAGAACCAGTTCTAGCCTCATAGCTTAAAAGAACACATAACATTAACTTGGTCTTACCTTCATAGAAAGGTCCTGCAGAACGGAGAGAAAATACTTGTGGCCACTGTCTCTAACTAAATCAGCTTGGCAGGTCTGTAAGAAAACAAGCTTGTTAAGATTCCATTTTATAAAATTGGTGTTCTATAATTGGGGTACACAGCACAGACAGGCAACACATTAGACAGTTATCATAGAGCTGTATACAAATTGCTCAGGCTGAATGTTGGAACAACAGCAGATGATTTGAGGAAGCTGTAAAATGTAAAAACTGGCTTTGTGGCCAAACACCTGGCTATAACAAAAAGTTACACAACTTTAAAATGATACAAACTAACATCTTCAAAAAAGCTTGGCAGGAAATTTGAGTTGGGAATTGCACATACAGTATACTCCCGATTATTCATGTGCGGATTATCCATGCACCCCCCCAAAAAAATGTTTTAATGTCAACACATGTTTTTTTTTGTTACTCCATCTGTTTTACAAATTTCTTTTAAACTTTCTTCAGGACACTTACATCTGTTTAGCATCAGAAATTATGAATTTGTTTTTAATTTACATGGAACAGGCAAGTCGATAACAATGGAAACAGTACGGTGATTGTTTAAACAATGGAAATGGCACTGATTCTCACACAGCAGGTTTTTTTTATGGCTGTTTCCTAAAAAAGAACAATACCTATGCATAGAAGTAGAGTAAGCTTTTGAATTAGGAATACATGTTGAAAAAAGCTTTTCAACTTATTTTCATATTTAGATAAGTATGTTGTACCTTAAAATCATTAAATTACGGGTTTCTTGATTATTTGTGCTTCTTCTCCCCCACATTACCCTGAATAATTGAGATTTTACTATATATGCAAGCACCACTCCAAAAGTAATGCACACCATTTTTTTAAACCTTTGTTTCTTTCTGCATCTTAGCAATTTATGGAGTTCATAGATATGTCCCTCCAGCTTGTGTTCACATTTAGTTCAACCTGTTCCCAAGAGCATGTCTTAAAGATGGTTGCTGCACTTGGTATTGTCAAACATCCACAAGAGGTTGCAGAAAGTGTATGGAGATGATGCTGTCAACTGCATTCCATTATTTAGGATACTCCTGACAATGTCCAGAGAGTTAAGAACATGGTTTAGACTGACAAACACATCACAGTGAAACAATGGACACACTGTGTTGAATAGGAGAAGCAAGAGTCTGCATAAGAATACTGAAAAAGTTGGGGTTGAAAAAGGTTTGTCAGGAGGTTGACAGAGAAACAGTGTACAGCAATTATGGAAATGGTGGAAGTGACTTTCTTGCAAGAACTGTGCCAGGCGATGAAGTGTGGTTCCACCACTTTAACCGGAGATGAAGAGGCAATCCATGGACTGGGATCTTGCAAACACATTTATGAAGACAACAAAATTCAAAAGTGCATCTTCAGCTGGAAAAGTTAGTGTCTTTCGATTTGCTTGTGTACATCATGCCACTTGGAACCATAATTCTTACACACATGTGGCAATTCTGAAGAAACTTCAAGCCCGTCTCAGTAGTGTGTCTGTCTCACATTCAAGAGGTCACAAGTTTGAATCACACTAAGGATGAGTTGCCCAGATAACATTATTTTTTTCAGGTTTCCCCTTATTCTGAAAAGATTAAATGGGAACACACCTAAGTAGCACAGGCATAACACATCATCCGTTAGGCAGACAACTATACTAGCTTCTGCTATCAACTATAACTCGTGCCTTAGTCACGAAGCTATAGATATTTATAAATATACAGATAATCTCAACAGAAAGGAAGAAACCAAACAACTGCATTAACAACACTTGTAGGAAACTGGACCGAAGACATGTTAGCAGAGCAGAAGCAGAAGCAGAGCAAGAGCAGAAGCAGGAGACGGAGCAGAAGCAGAAGCAAGAGCAGAAGCAGAGCAGAAGCAGGAGCAGAGCCGAGCCGAGCCAAGCGGAGCAGAGCAGAGCACTGCCAACCCGGACTACCCAGCTCACTCACATAAAACCAGAAGAAGAGCTTTGCAACAATCTTCACTGATGATGTTTGATGCAGCTTCGGACGAAATGTATGGAAGAACAATTTCCAATAGTCCACGCCTACAAGCCCGGAATTTCATGTATTTCTAATGCTGAATAACTTTAACCCTTTTAGTGCCAATCACGATCTAATCATGATGCCATATTCATATGTTTTATATCTTTCCAGTAGGAAAGTTTGTGTATTTTCTACATCACAGCTGCAGTTTCGATGTGTTAGAAGAAAGCAACTGATTTTGAATTTTCACACCTTGATGAATGCATTTTTGACATCAGTATAAGAGAGGAAGATTAATTCTAGCTTCAGTGATGAAAGTGCATCTGACAACAATGGCCCCATAATGCACGCAAATAATTGGTGTACTTATCAAAATGAATTTATGACGCAGACAATGTGAATCTATCACTCAGCTACGCAAAAACACTAAATTATACAGTAAACTATATTACATGTGTATCCTATTTGCTTTATGCCATTTTCATTATTAGTTGCATTATGCGTATGTGTTATTTAGTGATTTTTTTTCAGTTTTCAGACCTCAGGTTACATGAATTCATTTTTTGTATTTTAAAAAATAAAGCACCAGACCAAAACAGATTTTTATTTTAGTAAAAAAAATATCTGTACTTTCATTTTGTTAGGCAAATCTGTTTGTACAGTAAAGTTTCAGGTGTCTAATAATTATGGATTATTTTGAGATTTGTTAATTTTATTTTGAAATTTTTTTTCTGTTTTTAACTTTTTTTTAAATATTGAAGATACTTCCCATCCATATAATGTATATTATACACTAGACAACAGGGTTTACTAAAAACAGAAAAAGATTCAGCTCTCTGTCATTTGATACTCATTTTATTGCTAATAATTTAAAAGCCTGCATTCTCCTCTAAAATTGTTTGACAGCATTTTGTTATTTTGGATGTCACTAAAAGGATTACACTCCACTGCCACAAGATCAATTGAGCATCATTTCACTGATTTCATTCATCATTCGACATGACTAACATGTTAAAGGATGTTTAGCCACACTAAATAAACAAATGAAACTTCAAGCTGACAGAGATATGTTTGACTACATTAGGAGTACCAGGATGTTTTTCTGTTGCACAACAATGAATGGCCACATGAACAAGATCAGCATACATTGAATCATATGCCTTACAGTCCGGACCTGGCTCCATACTAATACCATCTCTTTGGGAAATTGAAAGATTTGCTTCGTGGTATATGAGACTGCCTCATGAATGCTGTACCAGAATTTTACCGTGCATGTGTACAGGACCCAGTTCCAAGGTAATAATAATAATACCTTTATTGTCAATAGACTGCAATACAGTTTCTGACATTGTCACAAATTCACATTTACAATTATGTATTTACAATTTTTTTTCATTCGTCCAAAGTAGTCCATACTTCAAGTATGTATTAATTAACGAACATTACAAAGATGGACAACCTACATATTTACACATATTATAACTACATATCAGTTGTATATACACAGAGGGTCTGTAATTTCAATATTGACATTATTATAGTTCATTGATACTGTACAATTTCTTTGTTATCAAATACTTCTTTAGAGCACTCTCAAATTGTTTACCTTTAGAACATTTTAAATATGCAGGAAGTTTTGCATGAAGCAATAAACCCACGACATTTGGATCCTTTTTTTGAAATATTTTTGCTAAACCCCTGCCGAAAATAATCATCATTGTGTCGGGTGTAATGGCTATGAATATTGCTATTTTTTAGGTTTTGTTTCTGAACTGCATAGGTTACAACTTTATAGACATACAAAGAATACAATGTTAATATCTGCTTATCTTTACATATTCCCCTACATGATTCACAAGAGCTCATATTGAAAATCAATCTGACTGCCCGTTTTTGTAATCTAAATAACCTTTCCATATGGGTTGCAGCAGCACAACCCCAAATTTCTATCGCATACAATAAATATGGGTATATAACTCCATAATAAATCATTTTGAGCCCCTTCTCATGTAGGATATTTTTAAAATGAGGTAGCAGATAGACAGATTTACTAATTTTGTCACAAATATGATTTATATGTCCAGCCCATGTTAATTATCTATCAAGAATTATTCCTAGAAATTTATTTTCGCTTACATCATGAATATTGCTATTATTTACCGGTAAAGAGAAATTTGTGGTGTTTATATTACTCTGCGAGAAATGAATTAAGGTTGTTTTTGTCATGTTGCATGTAAGGTGATTTTGTTTAAAGTAGTTAATAACTGAGTGAATGGATTGCAGCAAGTTCTCCTTTAATATATCTACATTTGCCCCTTGACATACAGCAGTAGTATCATCTGCATAAGCTATTATATTTGTATTTTTTGAAATTGGTATGTCATTTACATATAAAATAAATAATAGTGGTCCCAACACTGATCCTTGTGGTACACTATACATAACATGTTTAAATTTTGATTGCACTTTTCTTACTGATTTGCCCCGTTTATCATACAATAGTGTTGATTGTCTTCTGTCTACCAAAAATGATCTGATCAAATCTCTCGCCAAGCCTCTTACTCCATATGCCTCCAGTTTTTTTAATAGTATTGCATGATCAACACAATCGAAGGCTTTTGAAAGATCAAAAAATAAAGACCCTACTTTATCATTTTTTTCAAGGTTTTCAATGACTAGATGTATAAATTCACTAATTGCAGTAGCTGTTGATCGCCCTTTCCTAAATCCATGCTGAAAATTTACAATAATATTGTTTTTGTCTAAGAAATCTAATAACCGGCCTAATAAAAGCCTTTCAAAGAGCTTTGCTATTTCTGATGTTAGGCTAATTGGTCTGTGGTTATTTATGTCATTCTCATTCCCTTTTTTATGTAGTGGGCGTACTAGGCTCTGTTTCAGACACTCTGGAAATTTACCACATAAAATAGAGAAGTTTATTAGATGTTAGAGGGGACTGGCCAGAACATATTTACAATGTTTTAAGAGAATCACACTGATTTCATCCCATCCACTTGTGGCTTTTTTTGGTAGTTTAGTTATTGTATTTAGAATCTCTGTTGTAGATACTGGATAAATAAAAAATGATGATTTTACAGTGTTTTTACAGGAATGTTGTGTATTCCTGCCAGCAGAAATCTCTCCTACACTAAGAAAATAATTGTTTATTAAATTACATACAAGGTTTGGTTCTTTTACAGTTTCATCACCAATACTGAGTTCTAAATTTTTGTTTCCGATCTAGCTACATTTACAAAGCCCCATGCAGTTTTACTAATATTCCCTGATTTACTTAACTTTTCTTTATAGTCATTAACTTTTAAATCTTCCAAGCTTTTGAGATATTTCTTTTTTATGATATTGTACTTTGATTTATAAGTAACACTACCACTAGATTTATGCAATTCATACATATGCTTCATTTCATTTTTTAGTTTTATTATTTCTGTGGTGAGTTTAGCATGGCCATAACTATTCTTATATACCTTTTTGGTTTTCATAGGACAGCATGCATTAAAGTGAGTGCTAAATACATTATAAAACTGGTTCCATTTTTCATCTACAGTTTTGGCATTATATACTATGTCCCAATGAGGCTGTGAGGCAGTTGGCAGGGATGGGGATTATGTCCTTAAGGGATGTTCTACACATTGCAAGTTAAGTTGTAGGATGAACATGTAATTTATAAATAAATGTAATGCATTACTTTGCAAATACTTCAAAACAGTTAACATATTAATTATTTTGTGATTTAAGTGCAGTCGCAATGTCCTATCTTGTCAATGTTCAAGTTTGATCTATTACCTCAGCAACTATTTAAAATAATGAGGTACATTTGTCAAGGTATATTCAGCAATACATTTACTGTTGATTGATCAAAAATAGAATTGATTACAAGGAAAGCTATATCTTTAACCAAGCTCTTAAAATTTTATTGAAAAATTACAATTTTTAAATTTTAGAAAAATGACTAATCCATATACATAAAAACTTTTTCATTAAAATAAAGCAATATTTACAATTATAAAAGTTGTACCAAAATGAGCAGGAGATTTGAAATATTCATATGCAATTAAAACGTGAAAATGGTAACAAATTATAAAAATCCTATTTTGACTCCCCTTAAATGTACTTGCAATGAATTATACAAATATATTACAAACAGAAGGACTTACCAACAAAAACAAACACCTCTATGTTGTATATCATGACTTACACTATCTACAGCAAGAATCTTCGCCCAGATGAAGACCAGAAGAGGCCGCAGTTCCCTGGCAGAGCTCTGCAGCAGTTTCAGGACGTAAGGAAAGATTCCCACTGATAAAGCTAAATTGACGGCCCATGGTCCCAGGTCCAGGAATCTTCCCAGCAACTCCAAGGCTCTTAACCTATGTACCTGACTTAATAGCACCTGAAACAAATGCCCACCACAAGAATATTACCTTGGGTTATTAACAATATATTTGACAGTATATTTGTCAATATAAGTTTATAATTCAACTATTTTTCTGTATTCTAGGCTGTAAAATTGAAATTAAATTTTATTTATGGACACTTGCTGCAGTTCTTAGCATCCCATTCTATATTGGGCATGAAAGACGGCTTAACTTTGCTCAGAAGCCTCTTTATCAAGCTTGAGGTTCTTTTACGTGCCATAAATCTACGACATGGGACTCAAGGCTTTACTTTTTTACTTCCCTTCCAAAGGAAGCCATGCAGGGATTTTTAAGCCTGAAAAAAATCTATTAACCTCCACCAGGTTTGAGCCTGCGACCCCCAGAACTAGAGGCTAGCAGTTACATCTAGACCATGGAGGACTTATTCAGATAAATACAGTATATGTAAAGCAAATGGTATGATTTTTCATACAACATCCCTGTAGCATATAATGAGTAAATGTGAATTTGTAATTGGCGATGCAGCACATCAGCAAGACACTTTACGAGATCTCTTTACTCTCAGAGCATGTTGGTGGTGCAGGAATTACTTATGAAAGGAAGACATTTTCTCTCATATGATTTTCTTTTTATTTAATAAGTTTTCAATAGCAATTTAAATCAGCATAAATAATAGCCTTCTGTTTGAAACACAATAGATTGTTTCAAATACATGCAATTATAATTCTGATGAACTATATTAGTATCGCCAAAATACTCAAATTATCTCCTGTTTTCCTTTTAAATTATTATCTTCCTTTATTATCTCAGCAAAAATATTGCAGAAAATACTCTAATTGCTTTTCCAGAAAAATATAATTCTCTTGTCAAATATGACTAATATTTTCTTCTCTGACAAGGCCCGTCAAAGAACTGATTAAAATTTAAAATCCTACCTGGTTACTGTGAAATTTTTTTCCGTTGCTAAAACAATTTATTTATCCAAAATCAAACTGCTCATCACCACGCACAAAATTTGACTGACAAGAAATAAATATGCAATGAAATTCTGCCTATAAAAAAGAACTCTCAGTGTAATAAATAAAAATTTACAATAACAGAAAAAACATGTGCTCATACCAGGAAGGCTATCACTAACATGTGACCAAATAAACAAGGCAGATATACATACTGCTTCAGCAGAGAGCAATTTATGAATGTATCAGTTCAGATTATTTTGGAATGCAATGATTTTTCTGAGAAGCAGATAAACACTTTTAGCTTTAAGACAGAAACAAATCTCATTAGCATGTAACCACAAACCTGCAGAACTATAGGAAGCTGCTCTGGAGGATTCCGTTTCTCGGAACCGAGGTTCAGCCAAACCTGGAATGCTGTGAGTTGCTCCTCAAAGAACGGAGAGTGAACAAACTGGTCCTCAGACTCCAATATGGCAGGTAGTTGAGCGAGAGAGAGGTCCAGTGCTAGATCCCACGCTTGCCACATTGGATGCTGCAACAGATGTGCATATAAGAATGTTACCTCTGAAACTGGTTACAAAAATATTCACATTAGTACACTGTTGTATCTTCCTTTCTCCCTTTCATTTTCCACTTGTTCAACTTTCTAATGAACAAATTAAGTTGCAGCTGTTACTAGTAACATTGAATTGTATTTTATTTCTCCATTGTAACTATATTCTACATAGATCATCCAATTATAAAAAAATTAATAAAAATCATACATATATGTATTATTCTTTTATTACTTCATGCTAATCAAGATAAACATTAACAGAAATTGTCTTATTACTTGCTTCCTTGTAAATAGAAGGGAATACACTAGGATAAAGCAATTGTCAAATCTTTCAAAAGCCAGTCACTATGTGAAACAATTGGGTTCGCTTCGATTTGCATGGTCCCGTTTGGAAAACCTCTCAAAATGGTCAACTCTACAAGAAAAGCCTATATGACATAAATTGTGTATTCTGATGAGGTCTACATTGCTTGTGTGGTAGGTGTTTGCCTATCTCTTAAGGTTTAACTGTTATGCAAATTTTGAAAATGTCATCCAGAAAAAGAGGTCTTCAGAGGCTATTCGCAGAAAATTCAAAATACACTTTTATTTGTGATGTAAAAATCTTTAATATATAGTATTTCAGTCAAAATCGTTAGACATTTTTGAGAAAACCAAAATTTTCAACAATTTTTCCATGTAATAGGTAATTTGAGGTGGGGGGGATTTTCTTGAAAATCTTAGTGTCGCATCCCTGGAAGATGTTAAACACAAATATCAAGTTTGGTATTTAATGATCCTTTCGTTTTTCAGCTATGCTGCACACACACACACACACACACACACACTAGTACATGCAGACCTTTTTCTAAAAATTATTTTCTTGAACTCAGAGGACCTCAAAACATGTTTCAGTGAAATCTTGACATCAAATTTTTGGGTAGAATAAAGTACCGTTTTAGCTACTGCATGCATTCTATATACATATGGGATAGAGAAAGTAAACATTTTATGAGTGCATTTACATATTTCTTTTTCTTTTGTGGTCTTTTAAATAGTAAAAAGAATTTAATAGCAGATTGTAACTATAATACCTTTCAGTTTTATCGCTTGATCTGCAATGTTTTATTTGAGGACATAAATGATTATACATATCTTTGGTATTATTTTACATGCATTTGCGATTTGGAGTTGCAATTGATTTATGAAATAGTTATGTTTTGCCCTAGTATTACAGTTATCCATGCTTATATTTTTGTTTTGATTCTTCTGGGTTTTTATACTAAATTTAATATGTATATGATTAAAGTTATGTTAAAATATGGCTGGTTGATATCTAATTTTGAGCAGTTGGCAGTGAAGTCATTTGCTCTCTTGCATTCCAGTATTTTGATGTATTATCATGTTGACCAAAGGTTGGGCAGCACAGTAGATGGTTTCCATCCATATTTTCTTTAAGTGTACAGAAAGGGCACAAAGGAGATCTCACTACACCAATCTTGAGACGGTCTTGGCCTGTTAGGAGTCTAAAAGTTGCTACAGAGGATTTTCTTGGTAATGTAGTGATTCTGGTCATGTTATTACATAAATTTTCCCATGGTTTTCCTTTTGTTTGTAATACATCGTCTTCTTTAATTCAATTCAATTCAATTTTTTATTCACCGAGGATATACAATTTGTACATATGGCTTCGTCAAGACTTACAAACTAATTATTACAAGAAATATAAATATACAATATACAGGTGTGACAGAATACAGTTAAGTAGTTAAATATCTGAGTTAAGAAATTCATTTATGCTATAAAATTTGTGTTTTAATAACCATTTATACATTTTATATTTAAAGAATTTGCCTGGCACAGCTTTTAAAGATTTGGGTATTGTTTCATTATATGCTGATATAATGATTCTTTTGATAGAGTGATAACTCATTGGATCTGATAAATTTGATGTAATTTTACTACCTTTCTTGGCTAGAAAGTCAGCTGTTTCATTACCCTGTATTCCACAATGTGCTGTATCCATTGAAGTATTAATCTTTTATTTAAATTCATTAGCTGTTTTATGATTTTGTGCAATTTGCAATGTTTAGGTTATTATGTTATAAAATAGAAACATGTTAAAATAGTAAGCATGTTTATGCGTTTCTACAAGTTTTAGTTTTTGCATTCTTAAACATTATAGATATTACTCTTTTCTTCAACATGAACATCTTTACAATTCAGTTTTGACTTTCCTTATACATACTAGGTATATACACAGTAAGGGGAGAAGGTTTTGTACTCCATCCAAAAACTTAATGTTCAGATTTCACCATTAAACATTTTGAGATCCCCTGAATCAATTTTGAGAAAAAGGTGTGTATGTTTGTGTGCATAGTGTACAGCATAGCTCTAAAACAAATACCAAACTTAGTAATCGTGGCTTCACAGCTGATCACCCGTGAATCCATGATTAATAATGCTGCAAGTCTTACACCAAATTTAGTATCTTCCAAGAATGCAAAATGAAATTAAATGTCATGTTATTTATGAATGTTCTTTAACTGCTGTGGTTATCAGTGTCCCATTCTATACTGGGCGTGAAAGACAGCTTAATTTTGTTTAGAGGCTTCACCATCAGGCTTGAGGTTCTTTTACATGAGACCAACAGCTTTAATTCCCTTCCAAAGGAAGCCATGCTAAGGATTTTATGCCTGAAAAAATCCATTGTCCTCCACCCAGTTTTAAACCTGCGACTTTGGGTATATGAGTGAAATGAAATGAAGTTTTTATTTATGGACGCTCTTTAACTACTGTGGTTCAAACGTCCCATTCAATATTGAGTGTAAAAAATTATGTAAATGGCATGTTATTTATGTACGTTCTATAACTACTGTGGTTCTCAGCGTACCATTCTATACTGGGCGTGAAAGACCGCTTAATTTTGCTCAGAGACCTTTCTAACACACTTGAGGTTCTTTTATGTGCTGTAAATCTACGACACGGGACCAACTTCTGAAGGAAGCCATGCTAAGGATTTTTATAGCCGAAAAAATACATTGTCCTCCACCAGATTTAAACCTGCGATCTTGGGTATATCACGTTATACTGGGCGTGGAAGTCCACTTATTTTTGCTCACAGGCCTCTTTACCAAGCTTGAGATTCTTTTATGTGCTGTAAATCCACGACGCAGGACCAATGGCTTTACTTCCCCTCCTAAGGAAGCCATGCTAAGGATTTTTATGCCCGAAAAAATCCATTTTCCTCAGCCGGGTTTGAACTCACGAAAATCCCCTGCCCCCAAATTACCATTTACACGGAAATATTTTTGAAAATTTTGTTTTTCTCAGAAAGTTACTAAAATTTGTGGTTAAAACAATGTATGTTAAAAGTATTTATGACAAATAAAATGTATATCTTGAATTTTCATGGTATAGCCTTTGAAAACCTCTTTATTCTTGATGAATTTTGGATAGCTAGTGATCCCTAAGAGATAGACAAAACTTACTATACAAAAACTATATATCTCGTTAAAACACACAATTTGTGTGATATACAAGTTTTTTGAGAGTTAACCGTTTCCGAGATATTCCTGAATATTAGTTTCAATTTTAAACTACTTAAAGTTTTCTTAAAAGGAAGTCATTTTTACGTTTTCTCTCTCTTTGGTTTTACTCCTAGCCATGCATAGAAAACCAAACTTCAACTGTTCATATAGCAGCCAGCTTTTTAAAGATTTGACAATCAGTTTAGCTTAGTGTATTCCCTTATATCGCTTC
The DNA here is from genome assembly GCA_030762935.1 of Hymenopus coronatus. NCBI lineage: Eukaryota > Metazoa > Arthropoda > Insecta > Mantodea > Hymenopodidae > Hymenopus > Hymenopus coronatus. The sequence goes on along the minus strand of CM060895.1, from coordinate 4,134,743 downwards.
TACTTACAAGGAAAAAAGTAATAAGATCATATCTCTTAATATTTATCTGAATTAGTATGATATAGATAAAAGATATTTTGCAAGAATAGTTTGTTTGCAGAACAGACAGAGAAGGTCATGTGAATGGAATATATCAGTTTTATTACATTTTTACAAAGCAGTATTTATTTTTATATACCTGATATGTGGATGGCAGTTTAGGTGATGACACTGGTGTGCAGTCATAAGATCTCATGATTCTCTCCGCCAACAGAAAATTACGAAACAAACTTGCGACCAATAAGTCCTGACGAAAAAGCTTCTGGAAGAGATCTGCAAATGAACAGCATTTTAAACATGTACATGAAAATATTTTTTAATACAAAATCTTTACCAAAATTATTTTAAATTGGTCAAGAAATACCATCTTGAGTTTGAATTTCAGTTAGCGTGAGATACTTGGATAAGGGTTATTTCAGGGTTTTCCCTTATCCTGAGAAGACAATTGTCAAGTAACTTTAAGCTCTATGGAACCTGAGTTCATTTGAGAATTATTTCACTGATTTCATTCATTATTTGATATGAACTACCAGATTAAAATAAATAATGCCATACAGTATTAGGTAACCTGTATCTGGAGTATTTCACATCTTTTGACATCAATCACTGTCTTGTCAGACATTTAAATACTGAGTCGCTCCATTTTAAACTCAGTGCTGCTGTGAAAAAGAATTGTGTTATTTGAAATATATCCCTGCCACTGAATTCTTGCACTTGACAGTTTGTGTGGCTATATTGTTGCCAGAGTTGCTAATAAACAAAAATTGATTATAAACCTTTTATCATGTCTAGCATGCATATACACAGCATACAAAGTAGCGACTTGTGATAAATAAAATTAATGCATTATTGCTGTTAACTGAAAACAATATCTTGAAATGCATGCCTTCTTCCAACAATATAGAACAAATTAATGCAAACTTACTTGATGCAAGAGGAAAATGAAGCAGATAAGTATGATGAATTTATTTCATTTTCAACATACATAACTTTAATGACTATTCAGCTTATTCCTATTACATATATTCTTCTTTTCTGGTAAAACAACCTGTACATACCTAACACCATGATTATTAGTATTATACACCAGGTTCACTATCCACCTTATATTTAAATATACCAACTTTCTGATGGGCATCCTTCCAATTATGAATACAAGATTTAAGAATTCTTCTTTTATATTTATCTTTAGTGTTTCCTAATAATTCCCCCAACTCTCATTTTAATTATTTCTCTCAGTAACTGCAACCACCAGCTGGTACCAATTGGCCCCTCCATAATTTTGTCTCTTCACAATCTAAAATAAAATGTAGGTAACTATCCAAAGCATTTTGTAAAGGTTCAATTTCAGAATGTGCATTAACCTTCATGCAATCCTCTTCCTGTTCAGAGAATTCCCATGTCCTCCTCAATAATTCCAATGTCTGGCTATTAAGTATGCAAAGGATTTTTGTTTCACAAATCACCTGATAAGGGATCATTTTTGAACATTGTTACACTTCAAATGTTCTATAAATAATATTAATGAAATAACACATACACGTGCAACCGCACACCCACACACACTAACATAAATAATTAAATACATATAAACACACCAAAACCACTGCCAACAATAACAAATCACATGTTGCTTTCAAAGAACTCTTCACATGTGTTGGAGTTCAGAAACTGAAGCATGTGGTTGGAAATACCCAGATCCACAATTTCATTAAATAAAACCCATATTCATTCCTATCAAAGCATTATTTTCCCACATTACTTTGAGGTCTTCAGCCATTATGCTAAATAGGTTATCTAATTTACCATGAACTAGTTGAAATATTAAACATAACACTCACACATGCAGGTACATAAACTCTGGGATCTACAGACAGAATGAAATCTTAGTGCTGAAGCCACTAGTTATCAGCAAACTGGTCTCAATCTTGTTAAGGTCATGCAATGAGACGTGAAAAACTGTTGAGCATAGGGGAAGTTGCTTAGCTTCCCTCCCTCTCTGTAACATCTGAGAGAGGGAACAGAGATGTCAGCTTGGTAGGAATGACTAAATACAACCACAACAGCATGCAGTTCACATGAAAGGAGTTGTTGGCACATATCCATATTTATAGCGAAATTACTTTGTCCACTATAAAGCTAATTATATTCATATATAATATGTCATTAGAACACATAGAGCATGAGATGCAATATTTTGCTTATGTGTACTACTTTCACTAGCCTCATATGTGCAATGTACATAGTGGTTAGAGAAGATATATTCCACCCAAAAATTTCATACTGAGATTTCACCAGAAATACACGTTTTGGGACCCCCTGAATAAAAAAAAATATTTTCAGAAAAAGCAGTGTGCATGTCTGTGTGTACAGCATAGCTCAAAAACCAAAAGATGCTTACACACCACACTTGGTATTTGCCACACGAAGAAATTCAAGAAAATTCCACCACCCCTAACTACCCTTTACATGGACAAATTTTTGAAAATTTTGTTCTTCTTAAAAATGGCTCTAATGATTTTGATTAAAATACCACATATTAAAGCCATTTCCATCAGAAATAAAACGTATATCTTGAATTTTCTGGGAATAGCTTCTAAAGATCTGTTTATTCTGGATGATTTTGTTGAATTTTGTACAACTAATAAACTGTAAGAGATAGACAAAAATTTACTACACAAAAAATGTACACTTCGTTAAAATATGCATTTTATGTCATATTTTTTTCTCTGGAGCTTACTATTTTCAAAATATTCCTTGCTATTAGCTTCAATCGTTAAGTACTTATACTTTTCTCAGACAGGAGGTGCCTGTTTTTCTTTTGTTCTACTTCTGGCCCAGCAAAGAAGCGATTTGCAATGACAATCGCATAACGACAGCTTTTAAAACATTTGACTATCACTTTCCCTTCTACTTATAAGGAGCTAAGTAATAAGAACATTCTGCTAACGTTTATTTGCATGTAGGCACAACTTCAGCCCTTCAGGTGCAACTTACGATTTTGCTCATATCTTGCCTCACAAGCTTTACTCTGCTTTGCTTCTGAAATAGCAGAAATTCTACCAATGAAGACCACCGCCGCTGAATTGTCCAACCTGATAGGAGAAGCAAGAGTTTGCACAAGAATATGCAGTTTCAACAGGGCCTACTGCTGCAGCAGCAGCAGCTCTACTCCGCTGAGCAGTCCCTATCCAGGGGCCAATCACATCACACTGCTTCTCCTCCAAGCGATGCTGAATCCTGGGTTCAGCAAGCAGCAAGACTTCTGGCTACCATGACACCTCAAGAGGCACTGAGGAACAGCAAGGTCTCTCACCTTACAAATCACCGTAAATAACCATTCATTTCACCAACTACTTCTCCAGTGGGGCACTCAGGGTGCAAGTCCTGTGTGTCTCCTGGCAATTCATTCATCACTCGCTGTTACTGCCAAGTGCAGGCAGCATTCATTTTCCACCAGTAATCTGCAGGTGCTACATGCGGTATTGCACAAAAAGCATGGGCCTCTTACTTCCGGTGGGGGTTTTTCGTGGGTAGTGCCACACTGGTTTGAGTCCAGTCTCACACTCCCAGGCTTGCCTGGGGTTAGGGAGTCAATGTCTTTCGCCCCCACCACTAACAAAAGGGAAAAAAAAAAAAAAAAAAAAAAAAAAAAAAAAAAAAAAAAAAAAAAAAAAAAAAAAGAAGACAAAGGGGGTCAAGTGCCCAAGAAAACATATACACATGATAGATGAATACCAACCTCTAGGTAAAGTGTTCCATGCTATAGTGTCTGTAATGGCCGTGAATATCCAGTTTAGCTCTCCCAGCATCGTCCTTCTGTCATTCAGCTGACCAGGAATTCTAAACACAAGTTCCATTTCAAATATCAATACAGTACACATAAACAATTGCACTGTCCATAAGAAAATGATGAATACTCACTTGTCTATGAGGTCTAATGTAACCTTGGGCACCAACATTGAAGTACTTTGCATAACAAACCTGAAATTGAAGTAAAGCATCAGTATCACGAATGGAGAGAAAGTCCACCACGATACAGTTTCTGTAGCTTGTCACATTATAGTGGAATGGTTTTAATCCAGTTTCACAGTTTAAGCTTAAGCTATACTGGAGTTTTACACACTTACTTCAAGCTTATTTCTGGCTTTACTTAACCCTACATTGCATGGTGTTGCACATATGCAACAAAGACGATTAACCAAAGACTTTAGGATTTTTTTCTAATTTCCTATTACACTAACCTTCAGCAATAAAATTAGGCTACTTATAGCTGTTTTATATTGTAAACTTATTAATATTTTTGCAATAAAACTGCAGTGTTTGTATTATTTAAAATAAAGAGCGAAATCCATGTAACTGTAGTCAAATATAACCCAGTCAGCACCCAAGTGTGCCAACTTACTTGGGCCCTCCCCATCCTTAACACAGGCACATTTGACTGCAGCTGTTTGGCTTAGAATGGATGGTGGCCAGTCCATTGTGTATCGTATTGTTGATCACTGCTCTTCGAGTCACATTAAATTGTTGTGCCAATGAACGGGATGTAAATACCAGTTTGAGAATTAGAGGAAGAATGCGATGTGTAGCAAAATAAATCATGCAATTAAGGGTTAAGGCACACTAAACAGTGGTTTAAGCTATGGAATCACCACATTGTATGTTTGATTCCTTGTATTTCACTAGGAATATATGCTAACAGTAGTCAGTTAAAATGGCAGGAGCACATACAATACACCACAAAAAGATTCAATGGTGGCTGACTCATATCACAAAAATTGGCTATGAATATGAGCATTCTCATTGGAAAAAACTGTCTTTCCGAGACTAACATTTAGAGTCAGTCTTTCTTTCACATAATGTTGCATTGGGAGCCTATAATTGCTGCTGCTATGGTCACATAATGTATCTAATCGCAGACATTTCGTACATCTCCATACTCCCCTCTACATCTCTTTCCCGCTAAATATCTGAATTTATGCGCAAATCAAATTAGGTGAAATGTTTTACCATATATAATATTAGGTTAGTTGTTTTAACAGAAAATCATATCCATAATCTTCGTTACAACTATGCTACTGCTGCTGTAATGTTCTACCATTGTACATTTCCGTACTTTCCTCTCCATCCCTCTACTGCTCAAAATGCAAATTTGAATTATTCATTTCTGTAAAACTTTCTACAATGGAGTGTTTTATTAGATATGTTGTCTAAATAGAAAATCTTATCAATTATCATGTTTTAGTTGTACTGTTATTGCTAACATCACCTTGTTTGATCACACACATATAACTGTATTTCTCTTTCCTCTCCCCCACTCTCCCACCGCACCAATTTCTGTTCAAATTCAAAGTAAAAAAAAAAAGGACGGGACTTAATCAGCTTGTGTCCCTTAGTTTGTTCAAAATATATTGTAAAAATTTAAATTTCATTTAATAATTAATTTATTGTATCTTCTTTTCTATGCTAAATTCCAAAATTAGGTTCTGAAAAATGGGGATTGTTTTGCATTTGAGATCATGCTGTATTCAGATAAATATGGCACATGTAAATTTTAACAAACTTTGTAGTATACAAAATCTACATAGTTATCAATTAAGAACAAAAAGTAAATTAAAACCACTTGAACATAGACTAACATTATTTGAAAAATCTGATGTGTTTCATTCACATGACTTTCTCTACATCTCTGCAACAAATTATTGTTAAACAGCTTATGCTTCTATTTACTTCATGCCAATCAAGAAAAAATTAAGTGCTATTACTTGCTTCCATGCAAGTAGAAGGGAAATAAGGGAACGCCAAGGGTAAAAGTGAACGTCAAAAGATGATTGTTATGTGACTGAAGTTCCTTTGTTTGTATGTTCAGGATTTGACAAATTCCTGTATGAGAAAAGTATAAGTTTTTAAAAGTTGAAACCAATAACATGGAACATCTCAAAAACGATCAACTCCACGTAAAAAATGTATATAATATAAATTGTGTGTTTTAACGTGCTCTACATTTTTTGTGTTGTAAGTTTTTGTCCATCTCTTACGGTTTAGCAGTTATGCAAAATTCTACAAAATTCATCCAGATATGCATTTTATTTGTCAGGTAAATATCTTTAATATTCAATATTTTAATCAACACACACACCTGCACCCACACAAACTTGGACCTTTTTCCAAAAATATTTTTTTATGGATTCAGAGGGACCCAAAACATGTATTTCTGCTGAAATCTCGGTATCAAATTTTTGGGTGCATTACAATGCTTTCTCTATACACCGTACATTGTACATGTAGTGAAAGTAAAAATACCATCTTTATTCTGGAATAAAAGTATATAACAAACTAACTATCAATATAAGAGAAATAAACTAATTATTCTTACAAAACATTTATCTACATTATACTAATCTAAATAAACATTAGCATAATTTTTTATTACTTCTTTCCTTATAAACTGAAGGGAATACATTAGGCTAACACAACAGTCTTTTAAAAGCTATCACTATGTGAAACAATTGAAATTTGGTTCTCTTTGTGTAGTTAGGAGTAAAACAAAAGAAGTATGAAGTGAAAGATGACTTCCTGTTTGAGAAAAGTTTAGGTAGTTAAGTTAGAAACTATAGTTAAAAGCTGAAGCCAATGACAAGGAATATCTCAGATATGGTCAACTCCACAAATAAGACTGACATGACATAAATTGTGTATTTTAACAATATCTACATTTTTGGTACACTATTGTCTAACTCTTACAGTTTATCAGTTATGCAAAAGTCATCCAGAACGAAAAGCTCTTGAGAGGCTATTCCCAGAAAATTTAAATTATACATTTCAATTGTTAAGTAAATGTCTTTAATATTATAGTATTGTAATCAAAATTGTTAGAGTCATTTTTGAGAAAATCAAAATTTTCAAAAGTTTATTCATGTAAAGGGTAGTTTGGGGTGGGGAGTCCTTGTTTCGCATCCTTGGAAGATATTAAACTTAAATACCCAGTTTGGTATTTTACAGATTTTTTGTTTCTGAGTTACCATGCATACAAAACACGTGGAACTTTTTCTTTTTATTTTATACAGGGGATCCTAAAACATATATTTCCAGTGAAATTCTGATTTCAAATTTTTGGGTAGAGTGCAATACCCTCTCTAGCTATATACTATGTACTAAGTTGAGGAAGTAAAAATGCAAATCAGTTTGGGAATTTAATGTTCAATTTGATTCTACCTTTTAACATAATGCTAGCAACTATGTATTACAAGTATTTTCAGTTGTGATTTGACCTTTTTAAAGCGACATTGACCCTTAATTGCATGGATGATTAATCAAAATTTTTAGTATTATCAGTGGCCTGTTTTTTGTTATTTCGTATTACACCAGCCTTCATATAACATTAGGCTGGTTATAGCCTATTATTATTTTGCAATAAAACTGTAGGTTTTTTTTTTTTATAAAAAAAAAAAAAGAGCAAAATCCATGCAACTGCAGTCAAATGTAACAATTTAAAAATCCAAGCGTGGCATCACACTGGTTATTTTACTTGGGCCCTCCCCGTCCTTTATCACAGGCACATTTGACTACAGATGCTGGGACTCAAACTTGCGACATTCAGCTTTGAATGGATGGCGAGTCCATCGTATCAACAATCACAGTTATTCAAGTTGCTTCAGTTGTGGTGCTGGTGAAGGGGATATAAAAGCTGGTTTGCAAATTAGAGGAAGATCAGCATATGTAGCAAAATAATTCATGCAATTAAAACAATTAAATAAAATTAAAAAAAAAATATTTTCTACTCAACCGTATGTAACATAGAATATAAATGTTGGCTACATACCATCGGAGGGCAATCTTGATTGGTGTTGTAAGACAAGATGTGAATATATCCGCAGGAAGGTCTGGGTTCATGGGGAGAATCTGACTAGCTGCACATGCTGCGAGCTGAATGCAGTTCTTAAACGTGGGAGGTGAACTGACTGGACCTCTGTTCTGTGCTGCCACCTGCTGAGATTCAAACATTACATCAACTTATATTTGGATAAGCTGGTAACAGTTTTAAATTTACGAGAAGGTTTGAATTGGAATAGAAATACAGAGTGTTCAAAAAAGAATATATGCATTTTGAATGCATATATTTATTAAACTTTAAGACATGTGAATATGACACTTTACACACATATGTATGAACCTCTCAAGTTCAGCATGTCCTTCCACCAGTGGCACGAACAATATCACATCGATACTCAAATTCTGCCCATACTCGAGCAAGCATATCCTCCGTCACTGATGTTATGGCAGTATGGATCCGGTTCTTCAACTCTTTCAGGTTGTGTGGAAATGGTGGTACATACACATTGTCTTTAATGAAACCCCACAGGAAGTAGTCACAGGGTGTCAAATCCGGTGAGACATGCTAAGCCATCAACTCCTTGACGACCAATTCAACAGTTTAGTAGAGTTTCATTCAGATATTCAAGCACTCAGCAACTCCATTTTGTTGAAAAATGAAGTGTTTGTGCAGTGTCGGAAACAAAAGCTTTTGTAACATAGCGAGATACTGCTGACCATTAACTGTATTTCCATCAAAGAAGAATGGGCCATAAACAGATGTTTGGGATATCGCACAAAACTCGTTTACCTTGGGGGAATCTTGTACATGTTCAATGGCTGCATGTGGGTTCTGTAGGCCCCAAATTCGAACATTGTGTTTGTTTACCTGACCACTAACATGAAAAGTCGCTTCATCACTAAACACAAAGCATTGGGTGAAAGTGTTATCATTGTCAATAGCATCAAGAATCTTGTTTTATCATCAGGATACATAGCTTATAACAGCTGTAACGTGTACGACTTCATAACCAACCGATGTCTCAAAACACGGAATTTCACTTCGCAAACTCGAGAACATAAAATTATTTCTGCTGCAGAGTAGCCATTTTAAACACATGATGGTTAGCAAACAAACCAGAAGACAACTGACATCTAGCACCTATTAATATAAACTGGACTATGTATTCATTTCTCCAATAGCCAAGCCAAGGCGCAGTGATCAATAGTTTGGACAAAATAATACTTTGTAACACGTATATTCTTTTTGAAACACCTTGTACTTTCATCAGTTACATTGTTGTCTGATTTTAAGAACTTACTGACATTTCTAAAGCCTCAGCATGGAAAGCAACAAACTTTTAAAACTCAAACCATACAAGGTTGTCCAGGATCTTCTGTGATAAGTGTTTATTCTGATAATTGTTAATGTGATTTGAGACTACCAGCCAAGTGCACAGTACATGATCGGGGGACGAACCATGCACCAGACAACCAAGTTTTGTAGCATACTTAGTGTATGTGAGTATAAATAAATGCATTACAACATACATTAGTGATATTTGTGTATATTCCCCATATTCTTACAATAAAATACAGGGTGTATATAAATGAATATCGGGGTTTTAACTCTTTATAATATTTATTACATTCAACTTACAGTTATGAATGATATGTCAAATGAAAAAGCAACTCAAACAGTTTTACCAAGAAGCTTATAAATGTTCAATGTGACTACCCTTTGTCACATGGCATACATCAAATCTATAGCTGAGTTCTTCCCAAACGTTGATAAGTGTGTATTCAGTAATTGTAGCAACAGCTGCTTCAATCCGGTTTTTTAATTCAGGGAGGTCAGCTGGTAGCGGAGGCACGTACACACAATCCTTGATATAGGCCCAAAGGTAAAAATCACATGGTGTTAGGTCAGGTGAACGTGGAGGCCATGCATAGCAAGCCCTGTCATTGGGGTCCTTGCGGCCTATCCAGCGCTCGGGTACAGTGACGTTCAACCAATCGCATACTTCGTTATGCCAGTGAGGTAGCACACCATCCTACTGGAAAATGAAGTTCTCTGGCTCATTTTCTTCCAACTGAGAGAAGAGCCATTGCTCTAGTGTATCAAGGTAAGAAGTGCCAGTTACAATAGGTTCACCAGAAACTAAAGGCCCATAAACTTTTCGCCGGGATACGGCACAAAAAACATTCACTTTAAGGGAATCTCATTGCACTTGTACCATCTCGTGAGGATTTTCTGAGCCCCAGATGCGCACATTATGAGTGTTAACATGTCCACTAAGGTGAAAGGTCGATTCATCACTGAAGACAACACGATCCACAAAATCGTCATGAAACAACATGTTGTTTGCGAATTTGGCACGTAATCCATGGTCTGTCGGCTTTAGAGCCTGTAATAACTGTAAATGGTAAGGACGTAGCTGTAAGCGTTTTCTTACAAATTTCCAAACAGTCGACACAGGAACTTTTAATTCATGACTAGCCTTCTGGACTGATTTCTTTGGGCTACAAGTGAACGACTCTCTCACTCGCTCAACAGTCTCTTCACTTACTTCTGGTCGTCCCGTGCTCTTCCCTTTACAAAGGCAGCCAGTATCTTCAAACTGATTATACCATCTACGAATGTTTTTATTACTAGGAGGATCACAACCGAACTTATTATGGAACGCATGTTGCACAGTAACTACAGATTCGGTCTTTGCAAACTGCAAAACACAAAACGATTTCTGTTTACTAGTCGCCATCTTTGCTACTACCGCTGTCTAGTGGATTGCGGCAGAAACATTACACGCACATACGCACTTGTGCCAACAAACAAAACTGTTTGAGTTGCTTTTTCATTTGACATATAATTTATAACTGTAAGTTGAATGTAATAAATATTATAAAGAGTTAAAACCGCGATATTCATTTATGTACACCCTGTACTACCACAAATGCACATGTGTGATATGCATATAGCCATTCTAAGCAACTCGTATATGGAAGCCTTCCACAAAACAGAAGAGACAACCTTTGCCATAATCAGCAGCCATAGAATATCAGTAACAGAATAGCCCTGAATAACTGCTTGTCACTTCCCTAATAAGCATAGGTATTTTTAAAAAAATATTAATTCTTCTAAGACATTATGTACATAAGCTCCTCCCAATGAAACGTTTAAGTTTTAATCAAATGCATCTACAAAATGACATAACTTACCTCGTATTCTTTCTCATGTTGCTCAGCAAACTGTTTGAAGGAATCCACAATGATGCCAGCGTTAGAGCAGTCGTACACATATATCGAAGGTGCCCCCATCCATGTCTGAAGGTCATATATTGATAGTGGTATATACTGAGTATATGTCTGAAAACAATTTGCAATTTCATTAACTGCTGGAATAAGAGAGTCTATAAGCTGCTATAACTTTGCCAATTTATGTTACAGAGATCTATAGACTCAACTTCTACAAGACCCAACATTGGTAACAGTTGCAGATATGCGTTGTAAATAAATTTAAAAAATCTTATGTGTTCCATTCACATGACTTTCTCTACATCTCCACAATAAATTATTGTTAAAAAGTTTATTCATCTATTTACTTCATGCAAATCAAAATAAACATTAGCAAACATTGCCTTTATTACTTGCTTCCTTCTAAATAGAGGGGAAATAAGAGAATACACTTGGCTAAAGCAATATTCAAATGTTTTAAAAACTGGTTGCTATGTAATTGAAGTTCCTTTGTTTGTATGGTCAGAGTTGACACATTCCCTTTCAGAAATATAAAAGTATTTTAAAACTGAAACCAATAACAACGAATGTCTCAAAAACAGTCAACTCAACAAAAAAAAATGTATATAACATAAATTGTGTCTATTAACAAGTCTACATTTTTTGTTAAGTAAGCTTTTGTCTAACTCTTCCAGTTGACCAGTTATGCAAAATTCCACAAAATTCATTCAGAATTAAGATGTCTTCAGAGGATATTCCCAGAAAATCGAAGATATAAATTTTATTTGTCATGTAAATATCTTTAATATACGATAATTTAATCATAATTGTTACAGCCATTTTTGAGAAAATCAAAATTTTCGAAAAGTTTTCCATGTAAAGGGTAGTTGCAGGTAGGGAGATTTTCTTGAAAATCTTTGTGTTGCATCCTTGGAAGATACTGAACTTAAATACTAAGATTGGTATTTAACAGAATGTTCGTTTTAGAGTTATGCTGCTCACACATACACACACGGACATTTTTCTAAAAATGCTTTTATGGTGAGTCAAAACATGTATTTCTTGGTGACATCTTGGTATTGAATTTTTGGGTGCAATACAATACCTTCTCTATAGACTATGTACATATTAAGTGTAGAGAAAGTAAAAAAAAAATATATATATATATAAAAGATACAAAAATACATACATAACACTAGTGGCTTTAAGAGACAATATGAACACTTAAGACAGTTTGTAACTCATTCCCTCTTCATTTATAAGGCAATTTATTACCGTCCATCTCACTCAGCAATGAATCTGTACAACTCGACAGATGATGCTGTGGTTGAGTCATGTGGTTAACTGCACGTTCACTGTCGCTACATGATTAGAGGCTTGCAGCAAACTGTGAGACTTGGTGTGTCAAGCATTCAGTGTAGTGCATTATGGGGAGATGTAACGACGTGACAGAAAAGCAAAAAGGGGCAATCGTGTTTGGCTGTGCCCATTGCCAAACAGTAGGTAAGTGTGCAAATTTGTTGGTGTATCAAAGTGAACTGTCCAACGGGTCTACAAACAGTGGTGCAATACATGTGGCCACGAAGCATAATGTCGGAAAAGGATCATGACTACGAGAGACCAGAGACGAGTTTCACAACTAGTGCTTCCAAACCCGACAGGAATTGTTGCAGTCTCATCCCGACCTGTTAGCGAGAGAACATTGCATTCCATGAACATTTGGAGTCAGACATCTCGTAGGAGGCCCTTGCTCACAGAGACACATAAAGCTGCGCGATTTAGGTGAGCTAAAATGTCACCAAATGTGGACAGTAGCTGACTGGCAGAATGTCATGTGCTCCGAGGATTCGAATGATACACATCGTAGGGTGCACCGCTGACCACATGAAGCACTTCATCCAGATTGTGTACAGGGTCAGTGTTTTTCTTACTATGGATTGGGTGCGCTCCATGAAGTGACCACCATGTTTATTTGAACATTCTGGATGAGCAGGTGTTGCCACTTAGACAATATTTCCATGATGTTTGTGCTGCTGCCTTCCCTACATTGCAGGCTTCATTGGGCTACAACAGTGTTGGACTGCTTCACAGGGCAGAAGCATGTTTTGTATCCAGCCCCCATCTTGTGGTTATACACTTTACCATATACACCATATGCAGCATCTGTCAAATTAATTGTTTTTCCATGTTTTTGAAGTAAAGAACAAAGGACAATGGAAGGGGAGAGATCTCTAGTTGAAGGAATATTTAATACAATCACATTTTTTTGGCCTGTCAGAAGTTATTATTGATAAATTGGTATTATTGCAGTAAACATCACGGCAAGGTCATAACTTAATTTTGTTCTATTTTCTTGGTCTAAAACTGAATATATGTATGAAAGAGAGAGAAATGAAATGGTGTTTTATTTATGGACGCCCTTTAACTGCTGTGGTTCTCAGCATCCCATTCTATACTGGGTGTGATAGATACTTAATTTTGCTCAGAGGCCTGTTTATCATACTTGAGGGAAATCTATGACACAGGACCCACAGCTTAGTTCCCTTCCCAAGGAAGCCATACTAAGGATGTTTACATCCAAAAAAATCCATTGTCCTCTGCGACCTTGGGTATATGAAGCTACCATGGTAACCCTACACCACGGAGAGTGACAAAGAGAGAGAGACATACACTCTCACACACATACGTTTTGGAAAGGCTTGGAATCAATTTTAAGTGCACACAAAAAAATAAATATATATAAATATAAGTACTTTCACTGTGGACTGCATGTATTGCATTCCGAATCTGAGGAACACGCCCCCATTCTCACAGTTCTGGTATCAAAAGCACATTATTATTTCTCGCAATTGCTGCTAAATGGGCAAATTAGCAAGAGGTTACTTATAAACTGGAGTAGGTTTCGAACGTTCTCCGAATTTCCCTTTCCTTGTTTTCGCTTCTGCTATTTGAGAAACCCACAAAAGCTGCACTCATCTGTAATGTTTGTAACCACAAAGTGCTTCACCAACCATAAGGATACACCATCAACATGAGCATCCACACATGTTAGTGGATTTGCGTGGGTGATGTCAGCTGCATGTGGACCCAAATCCAGAGGTGGGTGTTATTAACCAGGGGTGACCGGTGAGCTTATGATACCACACTGAACAGGCAAAGTAATGATGGTCGGTGTTTGATACATTCTGCATGCTAATGCTTTTTCCTATCCTACCTTATAGTTATGTATCCATCTTTGAAATTTAAAAAGTTTTGATCTGCTAACTACATATGACTTTCTCTACCTATTCTGCAACAAACTATTCTTACAAAAGTTCATTTTTCCATCTACTTCACATATATTGATATAAACATTTGCAGAAGCACTTTTAATACATACTTCCTTATAAATACTGAGGAATAAGGGAATACACTAGGCTAGAGTACCTGTCAAATTTTTCAAGAGCTGGTCACTATGTAATACATTCACATTCATTCCCTGTGCTTGACCAGGACAAGGAAAAATTAATGATTTTTCATTTGAATATTTTAAAATTGAAAGCAATAATTAGGAGCATTTTGGAAACAGGTAAGTAATTATGAATCTCAAAAACTGTTCTATAACTATTAATGTTGAGGTTTCATACTAACTGTTTATAAATATGCTGGTAACTGATGTAAGTATTGCTATGTTGAATAATAAATAGCTAGGTGCTTCAAAAACCATGTATATATAGAATATTATTTGCATTATTATCATTGATTTGTTAGGATTATTATTGTACACTTAACTCTACCATCAGCCAGTACCCAATTGCAGAGAATAAATACATACTGCACAAATTGTGTGAGCCACATTTTTTGTGCAGTAAGATTTTCTCTATCTCTTATGCTTTTATCAATTATACATGTTGAGAAATAGTAGATACGTCAAGTCAACTTTGTTTTATGTTTAAATATATATAAAATATTGCAACTTTAAAAACTTGAGGAATCTATATTTTGCACATTTCAACAGTTTATTAAAATTTAGCGTGATATTTTGGGATAACTGTGATAGAGAAAATATCTTCAAAATTAAAAAACTAGCAATTAGAATAATAATGGTGTGGAAGCAAAGGGATTCCTGCAAATATTTATTCCAAACAATCCATATATTACCACTTCCTTGCCTTTGTATGTATGAGCATTTCTTAGATCTGGTATACTTTCAAAAAGCACAAGAAATATTATACATAATATGTCATTATTTGGCAAAAGCAAAAGACATACTGGAATAGTATAACGAGCTACCTAATAATGTAAAACCTACCACCCCAGAAGCTACATTTAAACACAAAGTGAAACAATTGTAATTACAACTTTTTTTTATTGTTGTAGTTTAACGTCCTTTAGCGTAGTTGGTCATACCGGACTATGAATGAAATTGGTGAAATGTTGCTCAAATGATCTCGGAGTCCATGGAGCTTAAAGTTACTGACATTCGTCTTCTCAGGATAAGGGAAAACCCCGAAAAAAACTTATCCGGGCATTTCACCCTAAGCGAGATTCGAACTCACGACCTTTTGAATGTGAAGCAGACACACTACCACCACACTACCCAGGCAGGCTTAATTACAACATTGTTTTATTCAATTGAAGAATTTGCAAATACCTTTAAATAATTATGATTACTTGTAGTGTGTGCAATTTAACATGCACCTAATTAAGTGTCTACATTTATTCTTATATTTTTCTATATTTATTGTCTTTAACAATACCATGAATTTTTGTAATTCCTAAAGTTGACAATAAATCTAATCTAAACAGACCTTAAAACAAAAAAATAGACTTTTTAGGATTTTGCACAGTTATTATTTGGAATATCTATTATTATTGGTTTTAAGTTTACACTAACTTTTTTCTTGATTTGCTAATTCACTATTTTTGGTTTCATCTTAATCCCTGTAATGGATTCCAAAAATTATTATATTTAGTGTAATCCTGAAGGAAAGGAATATATGAGGCAGAAGATGTTGCTCTGACAAAGTCATATTACCCACCCACTTCCCTTCTTTGTGACCTCATTTATATATGGCAATTACAATATATCATCTCCTAAGATATATATATATACCTTGCACGCATGCACACACACACACACACACACACACCATTGCAATCTGTAGGTCCTATTATGAGATTAGACTCAAAGCCCAAACTCTAGGATGTAGATCCTGTCAACAATTACATTTATTCATACTTATTAATGCATTTATTTACAAATAATAACTCTGACCATGAATTTTCAGAGGTGTCAGTTTTGCATAATTTTCAATTACATGTCTGTTTCCAAAAGCCTACCCGTACACTTGCATTCTTAGAATATTCATGTTTATTATATTTACAATGTTACATTATTACCAGTGATTTTTGATTGAATGAAATCCTCCTCTGTATAGAAAGTGTGAGTAATAAGGTATTTTTTTAATTCCGATTTAAACTTGTTTTTGTTCATTTGCAATTCTTTTATAGAAGAGGGAAGTGAATTAAACAAAACTATTCCTTTGTAGTAAACCCCTTTTTGGAATGACTGGTCTATGTAAGTCCTGCCTATGTCTGGTCTCTTTGTTATGAATATCTGTATTTTTTGTAAACTTTTCTGGGTTATTTATTACAAATGACAATATGGCTAGAATATATTCACAGGCTAGTTGTAAAATTCCAAATATTTTGAAAAGTGGTTTGCTGTGAGTTGATTGTCTTTCCCCTGCCATTGTTCTTCTTCTTGTTCTTGTAGCAATTTTGATAGCTGATTAATGCCTTTGATAGATCACAGAATATTCCTAGTGTGTTAAGTTTGCCATCCAATAACTTTAGAGCTTCATTAGTTAACTTGAAAATGGCATCACTAGTTGATATGCTCTTCCTGAATCCAAACTGCTCTTTTGCTAAATTATTATACTTATCTAGATGGTGATAAAATTCTTTTAAACATAATTTTATCAAAGATTTTCAAAAAAGCTGTAAGAAAAGATACTGGTCTATAGTTTCTGAGATTTGCCCTTTATTGCATAATGGCTTAATGACTGAATATTTTTACCTATCTGAGAATGTCCCTATTAAGATGGATATATTATAGGTTTGCAAATAATGTCAGCAAATATCTTTAATGTTTTTGTGCTAATTTCATTGTATCCTGATGAATTCTTGCTTTTAAGGGATTTTATTACTTTTTTTATTTTGGTTGCACTTGTGGGTACTATCTCTAAGGATATAAAATAAGAGCACCAAAAATAGTGGTAAATAAATATTACCAACCTAAGAAAATGTCATTAAAATGAAATTCTGTTATTTGAGGTAATTTAGATGGGTTTAGGCCTCTCAGATTCCTCAGCTATGTTTTACAGCTTAGGACCCTCTACCATTAGGTACACCACGCAGCTCCTTTTGCTATGCTCAGACTGTGAGGCAAAATGCAGAGAGACAAGGACAGAAGAAGCAGTGTTCCCATGATGCCTCAGGAGGAACATGTCATTTTCAAATTATATCTGTTGTGTTTGAGAAACAGACTGACACAAAAGTGAAAAGCTGAAGCAATAAATGCATTAAAACATGAAATATACTACTGAATAAGTGTTATTACTATGTGTTCCCGAAAATGTAGGTGTATTGGATAGTGATTTTAAGTTGTTTCAGGATCAGGAGTTGAAGCCTTTTTTTATATATTTATATATACATAGCAGCCACAGTTTCACTCCCAAACCTAGTGGCAACTGTTTCAGCAGATAAAAACTTAGATTCCAGTGATTCTTACATCCAGTGAATCCTGAAGGAAGGAGCAAGATACATATTAGACAGATGATGTTGTGCAGACAAAATCACTTACCACCATACACTTTACCACTTTTATGTTAGCTCACTTATATATGGCAAAGCAATGCCATTTCCAACTCACAGATACAAAAAGAGCACCAAAACTAATCAATAGGTGTTGGCAACCTAAAAATATGGCTACAGCAATGATCCAAATGACACTGAATTTAGCTATGATAATTTCAACAAGCAAGGATCTGTGAAGAGTAAACTACAATAAATCCTGTATTGAGAGATATGAGAGGTCACTGATGTAATAATGAATGGCTGAAGAGCACTGCCGAAGAAAGTAGCCAAGAGATGTTTTCCTCAGCAATGCTTTACAGCTTAGGACACTCAAACCATTGGTTGTTACATAGCAACCTCACATATCCCACAGATACATGAGATTCATTGGGGTTTGGTTTTCAGATTCCCCGGCTACACTTTGCTGTTAAAGACTCTGAAACCCTGGACAACACTTTACAGCTTAGGACACTCAAACCATTGGTTGTTACATAGCAACCTCACATATCCCACAGATACATGAGATTCATTGGGGTTTGGTTTTCAAATCCCCCGGCTACACTTTGCTGTTAAAGACTCTGAAACCCTGGACAACACTTTACAGCTTAGGACACTCAAACCATTGGTTGTTACATAGCAACCTCAAATATCCCACAGATACATGAGATTCATTGGGGTTTGGTTTTCAGATCCCCTGGCTACACTTTGCTGTTAAAGACTCTGAAACCCTGGACAACACTTTACAGCTTAGGACACTCAAACCATTGGTTGTTACATAGCAACCTCACATATCCCACAGATACATGAGATTCATTGGGGTTTGGTTTTCAAATCCCCCGGCTACACTTTGCTGTTAAAGACTCTGAAACCCTGGACAACACTTTACAGCTTAGGACACTCAAACCATTGGTTGTTACATAGCAACCTCACATATCCCACAGATACATGAGATTCATTGGGGTTTGGTTTTCAGATCCCCTGGCTACACTTTGCTGTTAAAGACTCTGAAACCCTGGGCAACACTTTACAGCTTAGGGCCCTCAAACCATTGGTTGTTACATAGCAACCTCACATATCCCACAGATATATGAGATTCATTGGAGTTTGGTTTTCAGATCCCCCGGCTACACTTTGCTGTTAAAGACTCTGAAACTCTTGGCAACACTTTATGGCTTAGGGGACCCGAGACCACAATCCCTCAGCTTGGAGCCCTCAAATTACCGACCACTACATCAGCAACTACCTGTGTCACTGTAATGCGGTTTCTTTTTTCCATTTAAGATGTTGGTTGCCACATCTTTGTTACGTTCATATTGTGAATGTTGGCAGCATGTAGAGAGACAAGGATAGAAGAGGAAATGTTCCCATGATGCCTTGGGTTAGACTATGTTACATTTTAAAAAGAAATTAAGCAGAAATGATGAAAGTGAGATAGTTATTAATATAAACACTTGGTAAGTTGAATAAAAGTGAAACATATAAGTGACCAAGTGCTGTAGACTGATTTCTTCACATTAGAGTAAACATTCTTCTTGAAATATAGGGTCATTCAATTATAAGGTAACCCCTCTTATTGCCTCTCTCCAGTACAAGAGATCCAAAAGGTGAACTGGAGTCCTTACTCTAAATAAATGCTGAAAATACTGACCATCTGCTGCCAAACAGGCAGTATAAAAAGTTAAGAGCAGCAGAAATCCCTGTGTAATCTATAGGACATCACAAGGATTCCAGCTGCTAAGCTTAGACATGCGAGCATGAATGTTTTCACAAAATTGTGCTGCCCATATGTGAGCAGAAGGTCAACATTTCCGTAGTTTATCTTAAGATACCTATTTTAGTGCACCTTTGCCAGCACACTTTCCCAACAACTCTCAGATCTCTCGTTCAGTAGAGACAGGCCACAACAGGGGTTACCTTATAATTTAACGACCCTATAGTATGTTAAGTTATGTAAATATCGACCTCGATGGTTGGGAGTATATCCATAACCACTTTTAAACATTTGACTATCATTTCAGTCTCTTGTATCCCTCTTGTACATACTGAAACCATTTCTAAAATCGATCTCAATCTGAACTATGCAGATTGCAAAATATTTGCTTTTGTGCAAATACTATGTCAAAGTGATATAAAATAAACAAGTGTGAAGAGAACATCAGGTGAATGCAATCCATCAGATTTTACTTTGCAAAAAAACTGCCTTCCAAAGGGATAATTAAATTTCAACTTACCCTGTTGAAGACCCAAATTTCCCCATTAGATGTTGGTTTTGGCACACCATGGCCATTGTAATGGAATAGAACTCGCTCCTCTTTGGCATTACGTCGAAGTGAGGTACATAACTTCTTTACTTCCTCAACAGTTGGATCCAAGCTCTGCTTGTAACGAGCTCGGGGCTGCCATCTCTCATACTGTTTCTGCAGATTTGCACCTATCGTTTCCAAAGCCTTTTGGGGGCTCATGGACAGTGGATCTGCATCAGTGTATCATTTGTGTTAGTCTTTGTCATAATTGAGATTACATTTAACTGACATTTTACGAAAAATTGAAAACTCAGAATGAAATTCAGTCATAATAGTGAAAGCACATATTCAGTATATATTATTATGCTGAACATTTCATTAAACCAACATACCTATCCAACATTCCAACCGAGCACATGGCTGGGTTTTTACAATATCTGGAGGATCCACCCCCACATTCAGACACAGTACTAAAGCCACGCTCACAGTTTTCATCTGAAAAACAAACAAAGAACCCTTTATCAGACGCAAGCCAAACACAAAATAAACCGCTGAAACATACATTAATAAATAACGGATTAATAACGCAATATGCTGAACTAAATGGAATGAATTGATATTCGTCAAATTTCGTATTACGGAACAAGTCTTGCATTTAAATGGATATTCTTCATGGTCTTACCCTTTCTTTCATTCTCCATGTCTGAGTTATGGTATTCGCCCCTTCTATCTTCTCCACATGAAGCTTCTTTACGAAAGCTAAAGGCAATTGCCAATCTACACTGCAATCATCTTCAGTAACGTGGTTATGATTGTAAATGGCAAGTGCCATTATTTTTAAAACAATAGTTCAGTTACAACTTTTACGTTATAATTTTATGAAGTTCGATGCAATAACACTAAATAGTCGAATAATAAAATGCCACTGCTCCATTGTCACAAAACTCTCTGCCATCTTCTTTACGATACATACACACTACGTAACAGCTGATTGAGAGTTGCTCACTTGTTTATTATTGCGCAGTTCCGTTTAAAATAAATAAATAATGAAGGAAATTAGTTTAAATGAAATTATAAAATGAGCAAATAGGTACCGAAAATTGCAAAATAAGATTTCTAAACAATGAAAAGACAGAAAGAATGCACAACAGGGGAGTACGAAAGTCCTAACAACTTTCGTGATAAGCCCTCATGTCCCACACGAAATAGATTATATCATTGCTATCAATAGCTCTCTCATATAAATGAATAAAAAGACACTTTATATTGCGAAAAATCTATTAAAGGTGATTTCGAAGGCGTTCGATTCGAAAAAATACAATCTCCATTTTCACCTTTAATATTAGGCAAATTAAGGAATTGTGCCAGTTCTTTATAATATGGGGCAGCCCAATCATGCTAGAAGGAATATACTACCTGAGAAGTAATAAAATCTAAGAGTTTAATTAATAACTATAATTTTTTTTTCTCTTTTTTTTATTGATTTCATAATTTGCAATATGCAATCATGATTATAACAATTGAAATTATATAGGTTATTATTATATTTGTGCAAGTATTCTAAAACGTTTATTCTGGCCCTGTCTTAAATTTGAAAAGCATCTCTTATATCCATTGACAACTATGCATAATGATAAACACTATTGTCAAAATATCAAAAACTTACTTCTGCATGGCATCACTGTACTCTTTTATTAGATTGCTACTTGTACGTGTCTAACTTACATGGGAAACTATTTGTGGAAAAATGCAATTTTCTGCAAAATGAACAGTCTGCACCTCCCACATTTCATTCATGAGAACCCCATTCCTAGAATTGATCAACACTTATAAGCTAATCTCTCATTCTTTCTTAGCTGTGATTTTCTTTTGTTTAACTGTGAAAAGGATACATGGGGTAGATATCTGCTCACCCCAAAGGAATGTGATTTATATTTAATACATGAATGCAGTAATTTATTTTAACATTTTAACTGTTTGCTCTGTTTACAATTATGTGTTTTTACATACTGAACATGTATCAAACAGTGAGCTTGGCATGCAGGCTTAATATGTTTTGAGCACAGTTTTTGTTTTTCTGTCCTTTGCTCTTGAACATAGATGGCACTTTTATTTACTTTTATTGGTATTTACTTCCAGTTCCTTATCATCCTCTTCAATGTCTAGTATATTTTGAATGCTTGAGTGAAGCTCATAAGTAGGTACTTTTTGTCAACCTTCTTCTAATGTGAACCAGCTGAAGCCCTCGTTCATACAGAAGATATTCTTGAATTTTTTTCCATGGATCTACTTTCTCTCATGAATAATAGCATTGCATTTATTCCTGCCTGATCCAACATTGAGGGCAATCCAGAAAGTAACAAACCTTTTGGCATTACTAAATAATAGCAAAATATATCAACACAAAACTTTATTTACAAAGTTACAGCACCTTACTCTATTTCTCAATGTAATCATCATTGCTATCAAGGTATTTATTTTCACGGTTTTTCAACGTAGATGTTATACTCTTTCACTGCTAAAGATCTGAGCCAAGATGTTGAGGTTTTCACCAGTTGCAAAATCTTTTACATCCAAAAAGTTTTTCCATTTGATTGGCCAAACATTTTGCACATTCAAAAAAACGAATAAGTTCTTTGGTGGTAGAGAAGTATAACATCGGCATTGAAAAACGGGTACCACGTGACCATAAATATCTTGACAGAATGTAGATTACATTGAGAAATAGAGTAAATAAACTAACTTTGTAAATAAAGTTTTGTGTTTATAACTATTGTTATTATTTTCTGGACAGCCCTCATATAAAAATATCTGAGAGGCCACCTTCTAGTTTTGCATGCCCCTGTAAAGCACTGTGTCTTTTGAACCAAAGTGTGTACACCTCCTTTTGTCCTGTTATAAAATTCAAATTATTTCTAGTTTCTTGGTTTACAGAGTTGCCAGAATGCATTGTTGAAAACAAAATAGCATATTTTGATTTCTTGGGAGCAAATGATACAACAATCAGCTTCTTGTGATAGCAAAACTGGGATGATAGCAGTTACTTTGGCAGAAAAGAAGGAGGTATCTCTTTTTTATTTTGTCTGAGTGTTCCCATAACTGTAATTGGTCCTGTGAATTGAAGTTGAAATGACTTCCCTAAATGAGAAGCTAAAGGCTCTAAGGTGGTTCTTACTTCTTTTCCAACATAGGGCATAACATGATCATATAAAAACTTTCTGATATCATATAGTTGCTATTTTATTTCATATTTATCCCATTTAGAAGCTCTGAAAGAACAATGACCTCTAACGGCTGCTGATAGCAGGCATGATGTATATAGTTAGCCGTTCATTTTTCTATGAAAACTCAAATTGGAGAAAACTTGTCTTCTTGATGCGAAATCACTTCAATTCAAATTATTTATCTGTTTACATCATGTACATGATATCAGACATGTCATTAAATAGCAGTATACATTTTAAATAGTCATAGACACACACACACTCACACTTCAAACTAGTTTCATACATTTTTCTCACTTAAGTATTCCTCAATTGAATAATAACACTTACTTACCAAATATGTTTTTAGCTATTTTTACATTTTTTAAATGATGTGATTAGTTTCATTTCTGGAGGAGGTCTATTCTAGATGTGTATAGCATTGTATTTGAAACTAAGCTCATATATTTTCTTTCTATGAAAGGCAGCATGCAAAGGTAACCTTTTCCTTTTCCCCAATGTTTTGTCATCAAATCTCATATAGCTCAGCATAAACCTAAATCTTGACTCACTCATAATGCAGTTATATATTCTGGGTTCTTCCTTTGAAAAGATATCACTGATGGACAAAGAGTCTTTTCTTACACTGGAAATATACAAATTCCCAATAAGAGCACATATTGTTTCCTTATCAGTTAATTCAAAATATCTAGCATTTTCTAGTTCTGCTTTTGTCTGTCAATTTTTTAAGCTACAAATTGATTAAGCATATCAGTACTTTCCAGGAATTCCTCTGCATACAAGTAGTGTATCTATGTTTCCCTGAAAAACATCCTCCTACATCTCGTTGATGTCACAGAAGTAACACTTTCATGATCAGAGAGAACCTTAATATTATCTTGAAATTCATTGTTGTAATCTTCACCATATATTTCCAATTCATTTAACCATATACATAACATCAGAGACAACGCTCGCTGTTAGACCTTGGCGGCCCAGCTTCGTCCCAATTAACTTTACCTGGCATTTACATAAAGAAAACCATGTTAAATCCAATCTCAGTGATCTCATTAGAATTCTGAGATCCATTCTCATAACACACAGAATAAAAATAAATTGTACATTCCTACTTATAAAACTAATGTATGTGGATACCACCACACAAGAACATTACAGGAAACAATAGAGTTGACACTGCAGCAAAACAAGCTACAGAACTACCACTACAGGAAGCTTCTGTTGAAATTTCTTTTAATGATGCAACCACACACATTAGGAGGAAAACACACAAAGACTGGCTCACCAACTGGATGGACAACTCCACAAGCAAGCTGCATGATGTTCGTGGAACTTCATCTCAAGAGTACCCAACAGACAGCCACATCGCCGATATCCCAACTGAGAATTGGACATACCAAACTGACACATTCATATCTGCTAAATAAAAGTCCCCCACCATGTAAAACATGTATCACAACATTAACAGTAGCCCACTTCATGTCAATATGCCCAAAATTTGATAAACAACGCAGTCAGTTTGGTATACCCAAAAATATTTCTGCTATACTCAACGATGCTTCTCTCATTCATAAGACAATCAGTTACCTCAAAGAACCTCAAAATGTATTTAAAACTAGTAATTGTAAATTACAAATGTTATTAATGTATTGTTGTAAATCATGTAAGGTCGTGATAAAACCTTGAATGTTAAAACGACCATAAATAAAGCTTAATAAAAAAAAAAAATAAATAAACTATTTGAAAAAGTCATTTAAATATAATACCTCAAAACTCTATAATAATAATTTACCATCTAGTCTGAGGAATATAGGGTCTGTTAAAAAATTCAAAGCTGAATTAAATAAATTCCAGCTTTCTAACCAATTTTACTCAGTTGAGCAATTTAATCAATATTGTGCACCTATAAATAAGTCACAAAAAGAAACAAAATATTTAAAATCCAAATAAATGCTGAGCTCCATTTTTCAATATACTCAGTGGCGGCTCGTGGATTAAAAATGTAGGTGTTCACAAAATCAGCAATTTACCACCGCCGTAGCCACTGCAGCTACTGTTACCACATCAAATCCAGTAATATTAGAAACAATGATAGTGTCTAAGAACAATAATTAGAAGTTTGTTACACAAATCCTCACCCACCCAGTATTGTAAAGGTGTTGAATTTCTTAGTTTCCGAGGTGATGAAGGGGTGAAGTCCTTTGATGCAGCTCATGTGAAGAATGGCATTTGCGGTGAATACTATTGACATTGTTTGAATTATGCAATTAACACCAAATTTATTTGTACAGAAATTCCACGCGCCGGTTTTTCAAATGTGCAAACTCTTCTATCACTCGATGATTAAAGTATTTTATGCTGTTGACCAGTTTCTTCTCAATAGCAAGCATTGCCAGTGCTGAAAGTCAGTCTTCACCCATCGTATTCCTTGTAAAGGTTTTAATTCTTTTTATTGTGGAAAACCATCTTTCTGGTTCTGATGTAGTCATGGTCGTGTTGATAACAATCTTCAGTAGCTCGGTTAGTTGCGGAAAAGTTTCTTTGTTGAGGTTGTTTTCTGTTATGAACTCTCTCTTAAGCTTAACTCTCGCATAAAATGCAAATTACTAAGAAAAATAGCGCGTCTCACAAAGACTGTAGTTGCACTTCCGGCTAGTTTCAACTAAATCTCAAAGATAGCAGCACCTCCCGCTGATAAACAGAACCCTGGAGGTGTTAATGTGCACGGTCGCACTGTGCTCATTTCTGGCTGTAAAATTCCAAGCTGCTTTATTGCCCGTGCAGGCGCAGAGCTGCTAAACGTTAGTTACATGCTAGCACACGAGGCCTGTGCTACAAGCGATGTTGTCACATACTCAGGTTCTCGGCTGTGTTCAATCTGAAGAGCAGAGCGCGGTACATTTAAACAAGTAGAAACTGGATAGCTCATTTTATTCAATGTTTCCTGAAAGAGAAAAAGGAGATCCACTAAGAAATAATGGAGGTTCACGTGCTCTTGTGCTCCTACACAGCAGCCGCCGCTGAATATACTCAATGGCAAAATGTTGTTTTTAATCTGTTAATCAATTTTTTGAATTTTTTTAGTTAAATAGTTCATTATGAATATGATATATTTTATGTTTACTATTTTAATTGCTGTATCAAAACTCTTGTTTTTTCATAAATGACATAATAAATCTAGGTCTGCAAGGTATTCTTATGACATATACAAATATTTTCCATTAATGTTATTAATGTAGCTGCATCATTTATTGTATCCATGTATATATATTTATTCTGTTTTAAACTTGATGTGTCCAATAACAATGTATGTGTTCCAAAGAATGAATAAATAAAAAAGCGCACAACATATGGGATTTATGGTGGACAAAATGGTGTCGGGGTGGGTTTTCTCTGGGTCCTCCAGTTTCCCCTGCCTCTCACTCCACAAATTGCTCCATCATCAACTTTCCTATCATCCATTTCGCTTGCTTTTCATATCATGCACTTCTTCTCGCTCATGGGCCGACCACTCGTTCCAGGTTCTCCATTCTGGTTTCATGGCATTAGCTCCCCAACAGGCATCTGCTTATAAGTCCTAGGGGGATGTCAGTCCTAAATACGAGGAGGGTAAACTGACTGCAAAAAAGAATTTATAACATACACCAAATTTGGATTGTTACCTTCACACCACTGCTTGGTGCTATTTCTCAAAACTGAAAGTTGTAAACAAAAAGCGTACTTATGTAGTAGGATACAGGGGCAACTTATTATCCCAACATAGGTGATTCTCAGCCTTGTTGAGAGGAACTAACAAAACATAGTCAACGACAATTGCAGGTCAGGCAGAGCTAAGAATACATGATGCATCAGGTCTGTTAATATAAAAAATCTTATGTGTTCCATTCACATGACTTTCTCTACATAGTTGGAACAAATTATTGTTAAAAAGCATATTCTTCTACCTACTTTATGATAATCGAGATAAACATTAGCAGAAATTGTCTTAAATACTTGCTTCCTTGTAAGTAGAAGAGAAATAAGGGAATACACTAGATTAAAACAAATGTCAAATCTTTTAAAAGCCAGTTGCCATGTTGTTGAAATCTGTTTCTATGCAGTACCAGGAGTTTACAACTTTCTGTGTAAGAAAAGTTTAAGTATTTTAAATCTGAAAACAATAACAAGGAATATCTCAGAAATGGTAAATTGCATGAAAAACATATTTATGACATAAATTGTGTGTTTTAACTTGATCTACATTTTTTGTGAAGTAAGTTCCTGTCTACCTCTTACAGTTTACCAGTTACACAAAATTCATCCAGAATAAAGAGGTCTTTAGAGGTTACTCCCAGAAAATTTAAGATATACATTTTATTTGCCATATAAATATCTTTAATATACAGTATTTTAATAAAAACTGTAAGAGCCATTTACGAGAAAATCAGAATTTTCAAAATTTTGTTCATGTAAAGGGTAGTTTGGGGTGAGGGGATTTTTCTCAAAATCTTGGTGTCACATCCCTGGAGATACTAAATTTAAATACCAAATTTGCTATTTTACTGACGTTTCGTTTTTGAGTTATCGTGTTCACAGACACACACACACTCACCCCACCTACCCACCCACACACAGACAGACCTTTTTCCATGCTGTTTTTGGATACAGGGGACCCTAAAACGTGTAATCTAGGTATCAATTTTTTTGGGTGGAATCCAATTCCTTCTTTACACACTATGTACATAGTATATGTCGAGATAGTAAAAATAAAAAACTGCCTACACGTAAAATGTCTTATGGGGTAATACATAACCCCTTTTTCCTTTCTAGGGTTAACCTTGAATCCCACTTTGCGCCAAAAGTAACAATTTCATTAATAGTAGAAACCTAATAATAATAATGATGATGATGATGATAATAATAATAATAATAATAATAATAATCTATTTTTATTGTCATGAATCTATGTACAGCAATAGACAACATCAAGAGAAATACAGCACTATGTACAATAAATTAAAATACATACGTTGGGCTATAACAATGATTGTCAAATTATAAATCCTGTATTCTGTTACCAAGTTAAATTAACATATTAGATAACAATATGGAATAAATAGTAATAATTAATATATTTTTTATTTGTTGAAATCGTTATTCTTATTAACCTCTAAAAACTCTTGAACAGAATAATATGGTGTTGCAACTAACCAGTCATATGTCTATTGTTTAAATTTTGTCGCAGGTAGCATTGTTATTGTCTGTGGTAGATTGTAGTATAATTTTAACCCTTTCACTTTAAAGCTCTTTGCTGTTGTTGTGAGTCTATGATATGGGACATTATTTCTGGTATTATGTGTATAATGCAGCTCATATAGGTGTGTTCTCACTTAATTAACTACAGTATAAGTATACAAGTTTACCACTGTCAAAATACCTACTTTACAGTGTTCAAGTTTGCCAGCATTTGATATTATACAGATCATCTCAGTCACATGGCTGCTGCTTCTCCATAATAAAATGCCATAGGATAATATGCTATGAAAGAAGGCGAAGTGTGCTGATCTTATACAAGCATCTGGTGCTTGGTATTTTAAGTTTTTTATTAAATAGATTACTAGAGACAATTTAGACGAGATATTTCTGATGTGTGAGGCCCAAGATAGTTTATTATCTATAGTTACAACCGAGAATTTTACATCTACTTCACAGAGATAGGAGGTGTATCCTTGAAACTGAATATAATTTGCTGCATTTTGCTGTTTTTGAGCAGAAACCCATTAGCCCTAAACCATATATCTGCTTGAGCCAGCGTATTTTCAGCCATTTTTAAAAGTTTGCTATATTCAAAGTTAATATTAAGAAAAGTTGTGTCGCCTGCATGTAAAATAGTGTGTGTATCCATGAAAGAAGGTAGATCATTAATCACGATTGTAAATAGAAGTGGTCCCAAAATGAGCCTTGTGGAACGCCATATTTTATTCCTAGGGTTCCTATGTTGTACTATCACAATTATTACCATTCACAAGAACAGTTCTGGTTCCTCTTTATTCCCAATAAATGGACTGTGCTAATTATTTTTCATTATATTATCTAGAATATCATGCATAAATAAATGATATTGCATCTCTGTCTAAAAACCCAAATTTTGCTCCAGATAATCTTTGTACAGTACTTTATTTTTGGTGGGAGGTCGCTGCTGCCAGCCGAGTTCAATATTCACAGACCCTGAACTCAAGTACATACATTTACAAGCATACAATAACCACATACTTTTATCACAAGTGTTGGAAATGTTGTCCATGTGTCTCTCACAGCTATTAACAAAATTTCCATTAACACAAATTAATTCTTCTTCTGAAATTGCAGCAATTTCTCTTCTGATGTCTTTCAGTTCTTCCAACATATGTGGGTTGTTCCGATACACTTTATTTTTAAGCTCCCCATAAATAAAAGTTACATACCATAAGATCTGGGGCCCTAGTCCCTTACTGATGACCCTATCTTCAAAAATGTCCTCAATTTCAACGAGAGATCAGCTGTATGTGCTGTAGCATGAAGATATGCGTGTGTGTACTCAATGTCACACAAATATTCCAGGAATGGTTTGCTTATTGTATCCCTGTACCTCTGTCCATTAACATATCCTCAATTCGGTACGCATTCACAGAACACAAATTTTCTGGTCATGCAATGGCATTTGGTGTACAATATCAGATTTTTCTGCACTCCAATATCTGTTGTTTTGTGTTGATACATGGGCATTTAAATAAAACATGCTTTGTCTGAGAAAAAATTAATTGTGGGTCCATATAGTCATCATTAACTTTACTCGACACCCAATTGCAGAAATATACTGCACTCACAGTATCACGTAGTTGCAGTTCCTAAACTACAGTTATCTTATAAGGTTTTAATTTCAAAAGTTTAGTGACTTTTCAAGCCCAGAAACACATGCACTAATGTGAAGAAAAATGGGAGTCAGGACCAGTTAGAAGCACTGTGTGCAAGCAGCTACGTCCTGCCATGAGTCAAAAATAAGGCACTGTAATAAATGTTTCATTGCAGAGTTATATTAATAAATTAAAATATGTATCTGTATATTATTATTGTAACAGGAAACTAGCAAGTGTGTGTTTGTGAACTGTTACTTCCACACTAGCAATGTGTAGGACTGGAGTTGGAAACATAGAGCAGACTGAAAAATTCAAAGCCATAGCCAGGATTTGAACCATGAATCTTCTGGTGTCTGTCCAGTTGCTCTAAACACAGAGCTACCATAACACATGCTGATACAGTAAATTCCCCAACTGAGTCGCATTTTTTCCAGTAATATACATAAGGATATCTCAAATTATTTTAAGATGACATACCTCAATGGTGACTTACAATGTTTATTTTACAGTAGGTAAATATGCTACAAAACTTGGTTGGCAGTCGTATGGCCCATCACCCAGTCAAATATGCGGGGACACTAAATAAAAACTAAAATCACATTAACAATTTATCAAAATAAACACAAAACATACCTTATCACAGGAGATGATGGAAATTCCTGAATAACAGTAACCTTGTATGATTTGAGTTTTAAAAGTTTTGTTGCTTTCCATGCTGAAGCTTTCCAAATGTCAGTTTCTTGTGTAAGGCGCCTAAGAGAGTTTCAAGGTGATCGTTCTAACCTTTCTCCAATTTGGTCTAATTTCTGCTCCTGTTTACCTTTCTTTTCCTATCACAAATTGATCTCATCTCACTGAATTTATTTACAAGCAAACGAATGGCCTCTCTACTTGGAACGCACCCAAGAAATTTAGTTTCAAATTGCCTTACAACTTCGCTACAAGATGATGTAAGCACATATGTATTACACATAAACACTCTTTGTCGTACTGTAAACTGCATTTGAAAGCACTTCAAGTAAAACTAAACACTTCTAAACATTTTTAATGTTAATCACATGTGAACTGGACTAGAACAGAAGTAATACAGAGATGCACATGTGATGACATAATGGATGTAAGACACGCATGCATGCAAAGTCAGTGAAGGTCACACAGGTCGTTTCTTGGCGGCCAAGTTTTGTAACAAACATATTGTAGATCACCTGATATGTTTTGCATAAATGAGTAATGTCTCAACTTTCATATGCATAAGGCTGAGAGAGTTCTCAGCTCTGTGAGAGACATCTCACGAATTGTTGAGGTACATTGGAAGCAGTCTCAAGTGTGCTGAGTGAGTTTATGGATTTAGCAATAAGATGAACTAGGTCATTAGTGCACAAAGTTGTAAAAATAATATGATTGCATTGGTAAATTTCATTTAACCTGTTGGGTCATATTGGACAAAGAATGAAATCAGTGAAATGATTATCAAATCATGGAGCTTAAAGTTACTTGAGTTTTGTCATCCCAGAATAAGAGAAAACCCCAGAAAAACCTTATCTGTGTAACTCCCCCAACCAAGATTTGAAATTGGGACCTCTTGAATTTGTAAACTTTATTATCGTTATCATCATAACTACTGCTGCTACTTCTTCTTCTTCTTCTTCTTCTTCTTCTTCTTCTTCTTCATCATCATCTTTCATTAGACAAAATCATAGTAAGCAGGATGCAGTAAAAGTGGGCATTAAACACTATTTAAAAAAAAAAAATTAAAATAAAACTGGGTACAGGATAAGTAGGTAACTGAGGTCACTTTGGAAGAAGAAGAAGAAGAAGAAGCAGTCTTGCATGCATGCCGACTGGGGCATTTTTCCAAAAAGGATCAAGAGCAAACTTTGCAGAAACATATATTTTATGTGGGAAATTAGAGGATACTTTCTGTTGTTTAAAGTTGTGTGAAATGGAAAACATGTGGAGGGATAGTGTCCGGGATGGAAAACTAAATGTTGGAAAGGAACATTAAAAATCTTATGTGTTCCATTCACATGGATTTCTCTACATCTCTGTAACCAATTATTGTTAAAAAGTTTACCTATTCTTCTATCTACTAAATGGTAATCAAAATAAACATTAGCAGAAATTGTCTTATTACTTGCTTTCTTGTAAGTAGAAGGGACATAAGGGAGTACACTAGACTAAAGTGATAGTTAGATCTTTCAAAAGCTGGTTGTCATGTGTTTGAAATCCATTTCTTTGCATGCCCACGAGTTTACAAATTCCCATATAAGAAAAACTTTAAGAATTTTAAAACTGAAACCAATAACAAGAAATATCTCAGAAATGGTCAACTCCACAAAAATAATGTATATGACATAAATTGCATATTTTAACAAGATCTACAGTTTTTGTACGGTAAGTTTTGTCTATCTGTAATGGTTTACCAATTACCTATGTAAAATTCATCCAGAATGAAGAGCTCTTCAGAATATGCTAAATATATATGTTGTCATGTAAACATCTTTAATATATAGTATTTTAATCAAAATTGTTAAAGCCATTTTTGAGAAAATCAATTTTTTTGGAAAATTTTTCTGTGTAAAGGGTAGTTTAGGTGGGGGGGGGATTTTTTGAAAATCATTGATTTGCAACCTTGAGAGATAATTAACTTAAATACCAAATTTGGTGTTTAACAAACTTTTCGACACACATACAGACACACACAATCTTTTTCATAGTTTTTTTTATTCAGGGGATCTCAAAATATGTATTTCTGTAAAATCTCAGCATCAAATTTTTGGGTGAAATACAGCACCTTTACTACCTGAAATGTGCACTGTACATATGCTCTAGAGAAAGTAAAGATCAGTTAGAAGCTGAAGCTTTGCTGATTACATATTATGTCTCCAGTTTCTTAGCCCAGGTTTGATACCAACATTTCCAAGATGTCCATCATCTTTATCTTGAGGATGAACAGATGAAAATGGAAGCTCTTCATATTTATAGTACTGGAGTAAAGCTGACAAGCTACTGAACACCAAAAAGCTGCCAGGAACATGCAACTCAAAAAATGTGGACATTGTACTGATAAAAGTCACAGGACAAATCTTACCACATGCATAATCACTATACAAGAGGTAACATAGGCATAGTGTGAATAAAAGTGTATCTCTAAAAGATGTATCTACATATTTCTGGAATTGCACTCTTCAACAAACTACCACAGAAATTAAATCTATAGCAGATGTTTCTAAACAACAATTTGAAAGAAAGTTAAGGATGTATCTCATAAATAAATGTTTATATGATTTAAAGGAACTCTGAAACTAATTAATGTAAATGTAAATATGTAATTGTATTGTAAATGTAAATATGTACAAACTTGACATGTCCAAAATCATATCTATGATAAAATCTATTCATCATCATCATCATCATCATCATCATCAGCAGCAGCAGCAGAGAAGTGCCTGAGCTACTTGGAAGGAGGAGTAAAAGAAGCCTTAACCATCTCGTCTGATGAAACAAATAATCTTAACCGCAATTCAGGCCTACAACTAAACGTGGGCATTGATGATAAAAATCCTTAACATCTAGTTTTCAACCTGTCGTTTTACAAGAATTTAGAAAGCCCATGGTGTTTGCACAACATTCTTGATTTTAACAATCTAATATATTCCATTCACATGACTTTCTCTACCTCTCTGTAACAGGTTATTCTTCTCAAAATGGTTATTCTTCTATCTACTTCATGCTAATCGAGATAAGCATTAGTAGAAATTTATTTGATAATGATTTGATTAATTATACTAAACAACACTTACTTGG
Organism: Hymenopus coronatus; assembly: GCA_030762935.1. NCBI lineage: Eukaryota > Metazoa > Arthropoda > Insecta > Mantodea > Hymenopodidae > Hymenopus > Hymenopus coronatus. Next base: position 4,100,672 of record CM060895.1, on the reverse strand, counting down.
GTTTTTGCTGGAACATGTTTCGAGGACTAGTTTCCTTCATTTTCAACCACACATCGACTAATTCCTTGTGGTGGAGCTGGCGATGTTGTAAGTGCTGTCTCTCTGGTGGTGGTTCAATGAACTTGCTAAACACATCTTTCTGTGCAACGTCAAAATTGAAAACCCTGTTTCTATTCTTTATAATGAAGATGTGTTCCCATGTGGTCAGCTCTTGTTTCAGAAGTTTTGGTTCTGAATTTATATTGTGGTGTTTTGTCCAAAAGTGGGTGTCAACTGCTGATTTTTCCAATTGTTTTTGATTATTATTTGTGAAGTGTTCTTTGGATCTTGTTTCTAAATTTCTTTTTGTTTTTCCAATATAAATCTGATTACAATCCCTGTATTCCATTTTATGTATGCCCAATTTTTTCTTTGCTGGGATGACGACTTTGATATTTGAGCCTAATTCATTTTTTATGCTGTGATGGTTTACTGGTGCTAGCTGAATGTTGTATTTTTTGATTTTTTTTTTTTAACATTTTTTGGAACTTGTCAAAAAAAAAAAAGTGAAATTAGTAGAAATGTTCCTATTACTTTCTTTCTACTTTGTAAGTAGAAGGAAAATAAGGAAATATACCAGGCTAAAGTGATAGTCAAATGTTTTAAAAGCTGGTCACTATGCAGTTGACAAATTCTTGTATAAGAAAAGTTTTAAGTATTTTAAAATTGAAACTAATAAAAAGGAATATCTCGGAAATGATTATTTCTGCAAAAAAAAAAGTGTATGATATAAATTGTGTGTTTAAATGAGATCTATATTTTTTGTGGAGTAAGTTTTTGTATATTTCTTACAGTTTACCAGTTATACAGAAGTCATATGGAATTAAGAAAACTTCAGAGGCTATTCTTAGAAATTTCAAGATATAGCTTTTATTTGTCATGTGTCTTAAGTATATTGTATTTTAATCAAAATCATTAGAGCCAGTTTTGAGAAAATAAAATTTTTTTAAATTTTATCCAGTAAAGAGAAGTTTGGGGTGGAGGGATTTTGATGAAAATCTTTGTGTCGCACTCTTGGAAGATGCTGATGTTAAATATAAAGTTTGAATTATCGTGTTCACATACACAGATGGATCTAAAATGCTCTTTTTGGATATAATCATACAGGACACCCTAAAACACGTGTTTCTAGTGATATGTCTGTATCAAATTTTGGGGTGGAGTGCAATGTCTTCCCTACCTATGTAATAATTAGAGAAAGTATAAAACATTTTCTACCAGCTCATTGCTCAAATTCAAAAACTGGACACAACCCTGCTACCTTAATCACATTAAATACAAGTTACTTCATGGCCAAGAAAATCATTCAAACCAATCAGATGTCAGTTTCTTTCTCGACTATAATATGGAGATTCACACTTCCATTTTCATCACTTTATTCTGAAGTAAAAGATGATAATTGAAATGTTGGTATTAAGTTATATATTTACCTGGTTAGAACATTTAGATATAAAAAACATAGTTACAAATACCACATTTGGGAAATTTGTTTAACTCTTTATTCCACGATGTTGATGATTAAGATGATTAATCAAAGTTTGTAGTTTTTTTTTGGTAAGCTTTTTTTCTAATTTCATATTACACTAATCTTCAACAATAAAATTAGCCTAGTTATAGCTGTCTTATATTGTAAAAATGTTAATATTTTTGTAATAAAACTGTGGTGTTTTCTTTAATAAAAAAAAAGAGCAAAATCCATACAATTGCAGTCAAATGTAACCCCGCCAGCATCCAAGTGTACCATCACACTGGTTATTTTACCTGGACCCTCCCCATCCCTTACCACAGACTCGAACTCATGACATTCAACTTTGAATGGATGGCCAGTATTGCACTAACAATCACAGCTATTCAAGCTGCTTCACTTGTGGTACCAGTGAAACGGATATAAATACTATTTCAAATTAGAGGAAAAACAGCATATGTAGCAAAATAATTCATGCAATAAAGGGTTAAATAGTCTGACTGATTGTTATTAGGCTGTCAGTTGTTACAGCTGCTGTGGTTTATAGGAATACCCTTTCATTTCACCATGTCACTGGACAGAGGGAAAGGTACAAATGCATAAGTTGAAGAGTTTGAATATCTTTTATAACTTAGATCATTATTCTCACTTAAAACTAGTTAAATATTGTACAATTATGGTACAGTTGCTTCTTCTTTATTGTCTAGTTTTGCTGCCTCACACAGCAATAACTGTTCTTTCTCATGCAGTGACTGTTCCTTCAGAAACACTGGAACAGTTTCACACCTTCCCATTTCCCCAGCTCCATCTGTAACAAAACAGATTAACTGCTATACCACATACTTAAGAGAACAGATTATGTTAGATTATTTATTGTATAGTTACAATTAGAAATAATCAAAATAATGATGATACAATAATAACATAAATTTGGTGGTGGTGGCAGCGGCTGTGGCAGTGGTGGTAGTAATCTTTTTTAAGCAGCAGTAGCGGCGGCGGCGGCGGCGGCGGCGGCGGCGGCGGCGGCGGCGGGAGCGGGACCGGGAGCGGGAGCGGGAGCGGGAGCGGGAGCGGGAGCAGGAGGAGCGGGAGCGGGAGCAGGAGCAGGAGGAGCAGGAGGAGGAGGAGTGGTGGTGGTGGCGGCGGTGGCGGCGGTGGCGGCGGCGGCGGCGGCGGCGGCGGCGGCAGCGGCAGCGGCGGCAGCGGCGGCAGCGGCTGCAGCGGCAGCAGCGGCAGCAGCGGCAGCAGCGGTAGCCGTAGCGGTAGCCGTAGCGGTAGCGGTAGCGGCAGCGGCAGCGGCAGCGGCAGCGGTAGCGGTAGCGGTAGCGGTAGCGGTAGCGGTAGCGGTAGCGGTAGCAGTAGCGGTAGCGGTAGCAGTAGCAGTAGCAGTAGCAGTAGCAGTAGCAGTAGCAGTAGCAGTAGCAGTAGCAGTAGCAGTAGCAGTAGCAGTAGTAGTAGTAGTAGCAGTAGCAGTAGCAGTAGCAGTAGCAGTAGCAGTAGCAGTAGCAGTAGCAGTAGCAGTAGCAGTAGTAGTAATAATAATAATAATAATAATAATAATAATAATAACAACAATTGTATTTACTCATTAAGTATTCTGTAAATTAAGAAAAATACTATGAAAAGTAATACCATCTATTTTTGAAATGGATAACATCTGATTTTATATTAGGCAAATTAAGAATCCCTCCGTATCCTGAATAATAAAAATCATTAGACTGGCTTTACAGCTGGGGTTGTCAGATCTCCGGGCACCGCTCGGAGTGCCCAGGTTTAGAATGAATTCTCGGGCTTGAATGTCACCTTACTCATGAATAATTTGGTTCAAATGTTAATTTCTAATTGTAACAAAATGCTACATTTCTATTCTTATTCCATAGTATTCGGCTCACATTATTAAAGAAACACTGGCAAGTCACTTGTCAGCAGCTTACGGGCAATTATTGGAATGCTCGGAGCATGAGTGGATAGACTACCCTCACTACCTTTCACAATTCAGAATAGTTATAGTTTGTTGTTCTGTGATAGTGATGAGTAATAACAGTGAAATGAAGAGGTGAATGGTTCCATGAAGAATGGTTGCAGCAGCAGTAATAATAATAGTTGTTGCCGCTGCCATAGCAGTATACGTTAATTTTATTGTTTCTAAAAATTGTGACCATAATAATACAACAAACTCTGTTTAACAACTCTGTCCCCATTTACTGAGATATCCATTGCCCGTTGGTTGGTCTGTGGGCCTGCCTCGAGTACATTCTGGCAATCCTATTTACAACACACATTGGGAACTACTTTGGCGGCCCTTGAGACTCATTGCATATGCCTTGCATGGCCTGAGCTTTGTTTAGTGAACACATCTTTACTTCTCCAGGAGGGCTAAGAGATGTTGCCATAAACAGCAAAGCTACAGAATACCAATTAGAGCCAAAGGTTCAGGGATCATTGTTAGCCACAAGAGTAATGATAACAATCCTCCTATCCAGAAAGTTAGACGATAGCTCTGATAGTGTGTACACTGATTAAGTGTTTACATGACAACACATCAGTTTTAGTTTTAAATTACCACTTGCTTGTTATTGGCCGAATATAAAAACATGGTGTAATATGTACATTACCACAAAGAAATAAGAGAACTTCCTCCTGACTGCTGCAGCAGTAATCAAATGCAAGTTTTAGCTTCTTCAGAAGCAGAAGAACATCTGTCTTGGCATTCATGATTATCAGAGAGTGTTTGTTGTCTTTCTTGAAGTTTCCAAACAGTGTCTTCAATGCCTGTTGATAGATACATACAGCATTAACAAAAATAAGGTTAGGTTACACTCAAAGTCATTCCTTGCTACAAGAATGATGTTAAACAACACTAACAACAATTGTGTTCACTAAGATATCAAGAAGATATCAGGGACTACCTCTGCAGTCGAGCGATCAGCTTCTCATCCAGAGGTCCCAGATTTGATATCCAGCTGGGGAAGGGAATTTTTCTTTAACCAGAATCATTGTCTATCACCCACAGAGTCAGGAAGTATGAATGTATGTCAGTGTTTAATAGTATCAAGGTGATCCAGATATACACAGTAATATTTACAATATATTTATTGATTAAACACATTCAGAAGTGTCTACTTCTCTACATGGTCTCTTCTTGGAAACTTGAATATTCCTTGTAGGTAGCACCATGGCCAAATGCTTAGACTGCTCGCTTCCCACCTAGATGGTCTGGGTTCAATCCCAAGTGCCCCGCACGTGAGATTTGTTGTGGATAAAACAGCATCTGGGTGGGTTTTCTCCAGTTCCTCTGGTTTCCCCTGCTACTCATTCCACCAATTGTTCAGTCATCATCTTTACTATCATCCATTTTCCTTGCATTTCCTATCATCCACTTCCACACTTCATGCTTGGCCGACCACTCATTCCAGGTTCTCCATTCTGTGGTTTCATGCCGTTGGGTCCCTGACAGACTTCTGACTTGTAAGTCCTAGAGGGGTGTTAGTCCTAACTTATGGAGAGAGTAAGTCGACTACGAATATTCCTTGTTGAAAAAAAGTTTGAGAGTGCATTGTCAACCAATTGCGCTCATATTCCTCAATGTCTTCATTGGCTTTGAATCATTCCCCTCTAAGTGATTCGTCGCCCTCCGTGGTGTAATGGTTACCATGCTGATTTAATATACCCAAGGTCGCGGGTTCAAACCCGGCGGAGGACAATGGATTTTTTCGGGTGTAAAAATCCTTAGAATGGCTTCCTTCGGAAGGGAAGTTGGTCCCGTGTCGTAGATTTACGGCACGTAAAAGAACCTCAAGCCTGATAGAGAGGCCTCTGAGCAAAATTAAGCAGTCTTTCACGCCCAATTTAGAATGGGACGCTGAGAACCACAGTAGTTAAAGAGCGTCCATAAATAACACGCCATTTACATTTTCTAAGTGATTCCTTATGGGCACAAACAAAACATAGTCTGGGAGGAACAAATCCGGACTGTAGGGAGGCTGTTCAAGGGTTTCCCAGGGCATGTGCTCTAATATGTCCCTTGTCAAATTTGTAGTGTGAGATTTAGCGCTATTGGAGAAGGATTACATCTCTGACAGACATACAGCATCTTTTGTTTCAGTAGACAGAGCTTTTGCTGACCTAACAATTGGCAGTAGTAAGTCACATTTACTGTACACCAATTGTGAAGAAAATCAATGAGAAAAACTCCTCTGTAGTCAGAAAACCCTTGTGAGAACTCTTCCAGCTGAGAGTTGGGTTTTGGCCATATTGGACACCATTTTGGATTCCACAGTGCAATGAAGGAGCCAGCCTCAACACATGCGATAATGTACTTAAAATAATCTCCCCCTTCTTGCTGGAATAAATTCAGAGTGTCTCACAAATCTCCACCGTGACATGTTTCTGCTGCTCGGTTAATAACTTTGAAACCCATTGAGTACTACTAATTTTTTTTTTTTTAAACCCAAGATGTTTGCTGATAATAGTATGTGTACAGCTTCTGATGCATTTCTTCAACAGTGCAATGGTGATCATTGTCTATAATCTCTCAAACAGCAAGAATGTTGTGCATGCAAATAATTATCATAGGGTGAGCACCAATAAAGCACAAACTGATAAAATAGGAGCTGTATTGTATAATAAATTACCATTGGCAGATAACAATACTAAAGATTCAAAATTTAAACCTATATAAAAAATATTCTTAATAAGTAAATGTTTAAAAGAAATTGGTGAATGATAATGGATATAAATATATTATTGCAGTTTTTAGATAGGATTGACAAGGACAGATTTTCTTGTAAAAATTACTTTTTTAAATAATTTATCCCCTTTTTAAATAACTTATGGTATTCTTATTGTATAGGTAAAATTGACAATATCAGATGCTCTTGTAAGAGTCTATTGACTATAATAAAATTATCCTCATCCTCATCCTCATCATCATTATTTCTTATTTATTATAATTGTTGTTGTTGGCATCATCATCATTATTAATATTATTATGATTATTATTATCATCATCAACAACATCCTTGACACTTGACCTTGGGCTTCAAGCATGACTTTCATTTTGTACAGCTCCTTGAGCACCCTTAAATTGTCTGCCCCAGGTACAAACTCGATTCTGAGAAAATATAGTGACCTCAAACTGTGCTTTAGAACAAGTTAATAAAATCTCTGAGGGTTTAACCCCTTCATTGTTAAAAGCTTTATAATAATGCATTGTGCAATAGACGAAGGACTCCCTTGTTCACTCATAGCTGTACTGACACCGATAACTATCAAAGCAACTAACCAAGATGGTTCTCCCTCCCTAGCACACCAATCTGCTCACATCTGCCTGCGCAGGACTGTTAATGTTTTAATCACGCTCGTATAATACTGTAATACAAAAGTCAAGATCAACAAACAAAAGGGAATTAAATCTACTTATAATGGTATGACATACATGCACTAGCAAGAGCAAAACTTTTTTAATAACAGCCACATAAAGTTTTGTTTTATGTTGCAATAAAGTAGGGCATGTTAAATAAAGAGAGAAAATGCCATTATTAAAATCAGTAAACTGATATTTATTTTTAATTAATAATTGAGAGGATTATTTTTCTTGATGGTTGCAGTATCTCTTCCAAAGATGTTAACTTGGTGGTCTCAGACTGCAGGATGTTTATATTCAGCACCTTCAGCTGTAATTTCAATGCACCTGCTATGGATTTCTGTATTATGTAAAAACTATATTACAAAATATGGGACCAATGACAAGGTACAAATTACATTCTGCTAATGTTTCACATCCTTTTATGTGAATATCAGAGAATTTTTTCATGCATTATTAGAAATAGCAGAGTCTGTATGAATTATAACTACAAGAACTAAAGAGAGAATTTACTATAAAAATTATCTAGATCATTGTACAATTACGAGAATTGGCTAATAAGTCCTGGGCCTCACCCAGATATGGCACCACTAGACCTATTAGATGGTAGCATCGTATAGTTTAACTCTAGACTAGCTTGTATCCATAGTTACAGGTCAATAGCTTTTTTTTTTTTTTTTTTTTTTTGCAGTATAATTTATTTTGGGTCGCTTTAACAGCATGGCCATATTGCGACCTTACAAATTGTACATAAAATAGTTATTTACACATTGGTAAAATACAAAATGATTACATTTATACTTTACAATAATTCAAAAAGTTTACACTGTCTTATAAATATTATTGTCTTTTTGATTGTCTGGTGGTAATGTAGAGCACTTGGTAAGTCAGTGAAGCCGGCCTGAAGTCTCTGTTTGGTGTATCTCGGACACTGTAGCAGGTTATGTAGGACACTAAATGGGGTGTTGCAGGTCTCACATTTCGATTCTGGATCTTTATTAATGATGAAGGAATGTGTCAGTTTGCAGTGTCCAATTCTGAGGCGGGTAATTATTGTTTGCTCACGACGTTCTAATTTTCGGAGGGGTTCGAAGAAATTGGTAGATCCGGCTCAGGCATCATGCGGTTTGCTGTGGGATGTTGACCATGTCGTTTTCCAGTTTTCTATAAACAGCTGTTTGGTGTATCTAATGACGTCTTGATGTGTAGAAGTTATTCCGTGGTCACTGATAGGATGTCGGGTGGCTTCCTTGCAGCTTTATCGGCGTTTTCCTTTCCATCGATATTTGCATGTGATGGTACCCAAGTGAGCATTACTTGTTTTCCAGAATATGGGTGAAGTATGTCATTTATTAAAGGATGCGTAGGACTTAGATTCTGAGTGGCAAGAATTGTGCTTAGTGAATCAGTGTAAATTACATATTCTGTCTGATTGGTATTTTGAATGATGTGCTGCAATATTTCCTTAACTGCAAAAGCTTCACAGGAGAAAATGGAAAAATATTTCGGTAGTGCATAGAGCATGGTGTGTGTAGGATATATAACTGCACAACCATGACGTCCATCATTTGTTGCTGACCCATCTGTGAAGATTTCCATAACATCTCTATGACTGTCTCGTAGAGCACTGTAATTTGTTTGCAGATGAAATTCGGTTTTTTAGTTTTTGTGTGAAATGAAGTTGATTGTTGGTCGCAGAAGGTGCCAGGGGCGCGTGTTTGTTTCATGAAGTTGGGCATGAATATTTGGCATTTTAAAGCCTACTTCTTTGCTGTACTCTATATTTCTGGCATGGAAAGGATGTATGCAGCGTTGTTTAGATGATCTTGGTGACGAGCTCATTGGGAAGATGTATCTATGTACTGTGTTAGATGGAATTGGATGTTTAGCTTGTTTAGTTTTCGAATTACAGCATTTTAAACAAGACAACTTTAGAGTTTTCACAAAAATGGAGGATTTGGAAAAATGAACAGCGATTAAATACTTCCATTTGAAAGGCTTAATGCCTAAAGAAATTAAGGAGGAAATGGACAGTACATTGAAATACTCTGTATCTTCATATTCAATGATTAAAAGTGGGTTACAGAGTTGAAAATGGAACGTACGAGCACTGGTATTGAGCCTTGCTCTGGACACCCTGTAGAAGTGACAACTCCAGAGATCATTGAAAAAATTCATCGTTTAGTACTGGAAGACCGCAGATTAAAATTGTTTGAGATAGCAGAGGCTGTAAACATATCAAAAGAAAGTGCAGGTAATATTTTAAGTAATGTTTTCGGCTTTCACAAGATCTGTGCAAGATGGGTGCCGCATTTGTTGACACCTAATCAAAAGTTGCAAAGAAAAACTGTTTCTGTTAAGAATGTGGAGCTCTACCGTTAAAATCCCAGTGAATTTTTGAGATGGCTTATTACAATGGATGAAACTTGGATACATCACTACACTTCAGAAAGTAAATCACAGTCAAAACAGTGGATTGCATTGGGTGAACCAACTCCAAAAGAGGCAAAGTCAATTTGTCAGCAAACAAGGCTATAGCGAGTGTTTTCTGGGATGCACAGGGAATTATTTTTATTGATTACTTGGAAAGGGTAAAAGTATAGCTGGTGACTACTATGGAACCTTACTACAATGTTTGAGTGATGAGGTGAAAAAAAAAGACCTCATTTGGCCAAAAAAAGAAAAGAAAAAAAAAGGGGAAAAAAAAAAAAAAAAAAAAAAAACTTGTTTCATCACAACAATGCTCCAGCCCATTGTTCAGTCATTGCAATGGGAAAAATCTGATGTGTTCCATTCACATGACTTTCTCTATATCTCTGTAACAAATTATTGTTAATAAGCTTATCTCTTATTTATTTCATGCTAATCAATAAAATTAGCAGAAATAGTCTTATTACTTGCTTTATTGTAAGTAGAAACGAAATAAGGGAGTACCATAAGTTAAAGTGGAAGCCAAAAGCTGGTTGCTATGTGACTGATGTTCCTTTGTTTGTATGAACAGGAGTTGACAAATTCCTGTATGAGAAAAATATAAGTTTTTCAAAGCTGAAACTAAGAAAAAGGAATATCTCAAAAACGATCAACTCCACGAAAAAAATGTATATGACATAAATTGTGTGTTTTAACGTGCTCTACATTTTTTGTATGTTAAGTTTTTATCCATCTCTTACGGTTTAGTAGTTATGCAAAATTCATCCAGAATAAAGTAGTCTTCAGAGGCTATTCCCAGAAAATTCAAGATATATATTTTATTTGTCAGGTAAATATCTTTGATATCCAAAATTTTAATCAAAATCGTTAGAGCCATTTTTGAGAAAATCAAAATTTTCGAAAAAAGTTCCATGTAAAGGGTGGTTGGGGGTGGGGGGATTTTTCTCAAAATCTTCGTGTCGCATCCCTGGAAGATACTAAACTTAAATACCAAGTTTGGTATTTTACCGACTTTTCATTTTTGAGTTATCGTATTCACAGACACACGGACACACACACACACACACACACGGACCTTTTTGTGAAAATTATTTTTTTGGATATTGGGGATACTAAAACATATATTTCCGGTGAAATTTTGGTATCGAATTTTTGGGTGGAGTGCAATACATTCTCTATACACTATGTACATAAGGCATACAGAGAAAGTAAAAATGTGCAAATTAATGTTGGAATTGCTTGAACATCCACCCTATTCACCAAATCTAGCACCCAGTGACTACCATCTGTTTCCAAACCTCAAAATTTTTTTGGAGGATGAAGATTTCACAGCCACGAGGAGGTCATTGATACGGTAAAAGCTATTTTGATGGTCTTGATAAATCACACTACAGAAATGGTTTAATTAAATTATTACACCAATATGAAAAATGTATTGGCCTTTCTGAAGATTATGTTGAGAAATAAAGCAAACAATTTTTTTTTTAAACACTGTTTTCATTGAGAGGCCAACCCTAGTATTTCTTAAGGAATGAAATTGACTTGTGATTCAAGTTTAAAAAGTCAGGTAATATAAAGTAACTTACTGTTGCTGTGGTGTAGTCCATTGTTCTTATGTAAGAGCAGTTTATAACAAGAGGAAGGGAATGTTTGCTGGCCTGGTTCATAGCATTCCACAACATGTCCACTGAGGGATACATGAGGCCCAGGTCTGGTGTTATCATCACAAAATCTTCTCTCGATTCTGACTGAACATGTAAACAAACATATTGACTGTTATCATCACAAACTCTTCTCTTGATTCTGACTGTAATGTAAACAAACATATTGACTTATCATCACAAACTCTTCTCTCAATTCTGACTGAACATGTAAACAAACATATTGCCTGTTATCATCACAAACTCTTCTCTCAATTCTGACTGAACATGTAAACAAACATATTGACTGTTATCATCACAAACTCTTCTCTTGATTCTGACTGAACATGTAAACAAACTATTGACTGTTATCATCACAAACTCTTCTCTCAATTCTGACTGAACATGTAAACAAACATATTGCCTGTTATCATCACAAACTCTTCTCTTGATTCTGACTGAACATGTAAACAAACATATTGCCTGTTATCATCACAAACTCTTCTCTCAATTCTGACTGAACATGTAAACAAACATATTGACTGTTATCATCACAAACTCTTCTCTTGATTCTGACTGAACATGTAAACAAACATATTGCCTGTTATCATCACAAACTCTTCTCTCAATTCTGACTGTAATGTAAACAAACATATTGCCTGTTATCATCACAAACTCTTCTCTTGATTCTGACTGAACATGTAAACAAACATATTGACTGTTATCATCACAAACTCTTCTCTCAATTCTGATTGAACATGTAAACAAACATATTGACTGTTATCATCACAAACTCTTCTCTCAATTCTGACTGTAATGTAAACAAACATATTGACTGTTATCATCGCAAACTCTTCTCTCAATTCTGACTGTAATGTAAACAAACATATTGACTGTTACCATCACAAACTCTTCTCTCAATTCTGACTGTAATGTAAACAAACATATTGACTGTTACCATCACAAACTCTTCTCTCAATTCTGACTGTAATGTAAACAAACATATTGCCTGTTATCATCGCAAACTCTTCTCTCAATTCTGACTGTAATGTAAACAAACATATTGACTGTTACCATCACAAACTCTTCTCTCAATTCTGACTGTAATGTAAACAAACATATTGCCTGTTATCATCACAAACTCTTCTCTCAATTCTGACTGTAATGTAAACAAACATATTGACTGTTACCATCACAAACTCTTCTCTCAATTCTGACTGAACATGTAAACAAACATATTGACTGTTATCATCACAAACTCTTCTCTTGATTCTGACTGAACATGTAAACAAACATATTGACTGTTATCATCGCAAACTCTTCTCTTGATTCTGACTGAACATGTAAACAAACATTGACTGTTATCATCACAAACTCTTCTCTCAATTCTGACTGAACATGTAAACAAACATATTGACTGTTATCATCACAAACTCTTCTCTTGATTCTGACTGTAATGTAAACAAACATATTGACTGTTATCATCACAAACTCTTCTCTCAATTCTGACTGAACATGTAAACAAACATATTGACTGTTATCATCACAAACTCTTCTCTCAATTTTGACTGTAATGTAAACAAACATATTGCCTGTTATCATCACAAACTCTTCTCTTGATTCTGACTGAACATGTAAACAAACATATTGCCTGTTATCATCACAAACTCTTCTCCTGATTCTGACTGAACATGTAAACAAACATATTGACTGTTATCATCACAAACTCTTCTCCTGATTCTGACTGAACATGTAAACAAACATATTGCCTGTTATCATCACAAACTCTTCTCTTGATTCTGACTGAACATGTAAACAAACATATTGACTGTTATCATCGCAAACTCTTCTCTTGATTCTGACTGAACATGTAAACAAACATATTGACTGTTATCATCACAAACTCTTCTCTCGATTCTGACTGAACATGTAAACAAACATATTGACTGTTATCATCACAAACTTTTCTCTCAATTCTGATTTATTTTTCTTTAATATTTATTCATTTTCATAATGAGCTTACTCTCTAGGTAGGGATTACCCATTAGTGCAGCAGTAGGCCTAATACAAAGAATAAAATAAATATACATGAAAAGGAGTACATGAATATGTAGAGAAAGGATATTGAGTTACAGAAAAGAAACTAAATTACTCATTAAAATAGTGTAATAAACTTAGGAATTGTCTCCAGCCAACAAAACCACTTGCAAATTTACAGTGTTTAAAATAGTGCTTTTTGCATACTTGCTTTATTATTGCTTTTATTCTGTTAATGAATGAATGGAGAGTTTTCAATAATCTGAAATTTCTGAATTAAATTATATATATTATAATAATGTTTATGCAATTTTTGTACATAATTATATCTTTTATAAGCCCACTTCACTGTTACAAGCTTCTTTGCATATTTGCAAAATTTCAAATAAAGTTTAATATTTATCTGATGTTTAATATTTTAATTATTCTCTCTCTCTCTCCCTCTCCCTATTCTTCTTCCTCTCTCTCTCTCATACACAATGAGCCTTTTAATAAAATTACTTTTTATGTCAGGGATCTTAAAACATGTATTCATGATGCAATTTTGATAAATAAAGTTTTGCATGGTTGTACTATATCCTCTCTCTGTAAAACAATATGATAATAATTGTTCTTTCACACATGTTGTTTGTAGTTAGTGGCAGGCGGCTCATGAATCTTTCACTAGGGGGGCTCTGTGAGTCTACATTAAAATGAAGAACTTTTATACTAAGAGTGACAATTCATGCTGAGGCGGATTGCCCCACTTTATGAGGCGGTTCTGTGATGTCCTCTGCTTCTCTACAAGGTGGATGCCTTGAATTTCTCGATTCCCTTGTTGTTACTATTTAGCACCACCTAACAGTTCCTACCCCACGTCCCAGACTAGCTATTATTAAGTTTCGCATGGCTCATACTGTTTAAAGCTATGTAATCTCAGGGTTGAGAAAGAAACAGCAATTCCGGCAGTTGTGGAGGTGTCATATATAAATACTAAATAAAATACAGCAAGACTGACTTTGATGAATTAACGTTTTACAACTATTTCAGTAAAATGAGGATGAATACTTTGTTGCCGCGTTAAATCTTTAACTGGTTATTGCTAATAATATCTCTAGGCCACGTCCCCATAATACAACACGGAATAAACTAATGCAAGTTTGAACACCTATTTCCCCGCTGCACACGCAGCTGCTCGCATGAGCTTAGCGTTGACTTCTTTAAACACTTCTAGTCGCGTTGCTGTCCTAAATCAGAGTGTCCAAGCTTACTTCAACAATATATTACTGAACCTCCGTTAACTCCCGCTACTTGGTTACAAGAGTGCGTGATGTAGAAGTAGCCCATTGGTCACATATGCATCAGCCACGCCTGGCCTCTTGCCGATTGGCTGAACGAACAGCCTATGTGGCCTGCAAGCTAACTCCCACTCCTACATCTCGCTTCACTAAAATTTAAAATAGCATGGCTTCACCGAAATTTAACCACGTAAAAGTCTTTAACGGACCCAAGGTTCTTCCAAAGGTCAAACACATTTAAACATGAATTTACAATATGGGAGCCGTTGAACATTTACAATACATGAAATAAAATTGAATATTTTCCATAATACTTAGGTTATCATTTCCCTTTGCCAAATTCAATGCACAATTTACTATCTAAGAATCTGACCGTGATATTAAAATGAGTCACAAATATTATTAGCAAATAATTAATAATGAGGAAATTTCATAGATATGGAATTTCAGTCTCACTGCCAAAGAAAAAGAAAAATGCAATTAGGCGATTATTCTTCATTTAACCTAGAAATCCATACAATGACACTTCTTTCAAAATAATAGTAATATTGTGCGCTTCTAGCAGCTAAAAATGGACTAAATTAACTTTATGCTTAGAAGAACCATCATATTTTTTTATTTTTCCTGCAGATGTTTCAAGTAACACCGCTCCGTCTTCGGTCCACGTGTCACCACCACCACCATCAAACAACAAACACACAATTTTTTTTGTTCTTCACATCCACACAGCCAGGAAACTTTTTCATACAGCAAAATATCAAATTTTCGAGTAAAAGAAGCTCTATTCTTACATTGGAATTGTACTTGAACAATATTAAATTCAGGCTTTGGTCGGCTGCTGTTTTTGAGTTCTAATTTTTTCGATAAACTTAGCAAGCTTAACGGAATGTTTTTGATTGTTTTGTGGCTGTATCACATTGTAACTGAGTGCCAAGCCAACTGGCTACTGTGACTGCACATCAAAGAACTGTAAACCCATCCCTTTTCTCACTTCAGGTAAACGCATTCTCAGTGGTCATATCTCCAATTTGAAGGCAGACAGTTTCAACTTCTATGTACTACTTAAAATTAACATTTGGTTGTACAAGTTTGCTCATGTGCTCTAAACATTATAGGAACAATCGTACAATCAAGTAATGTACAATAATTAATACCAACCTTGTCAATGCAACAGAAAGAATAGCAACAAGAGTTTCCACTCCATGACACCTGGCTGATTTTTCTCAGCCCATGCTGGCCCTTTCTAAGGGAGTGGGACAACCTTACAACTATGTTGTTGCCATGGTTACCGACAAAAATAGAACAGAAAGCACCCAGGCTGTCTGGATCTCAGCCCAACAGACTGTCGTCATAAAAGTTAGCCTTAGAAATAGGAGAAAAATGGAAAATGGAACAGTTTAAAACATTTTAAATGTACAAAAATAATATACCTATATAATGGACATATTAAGACCATAAAAATATCAGTTTCAATTTTAATGGGGGAGGCGCTGCCCTTGAGCCCCCTTCAATAGCTGCCCGTGTTTATAACCTAAGATTAGAAAGGTAAGAATCAGAACTGAAGCTGCTCTAACCAACTGAGCTAGTTAAAATCCTGGCTATTGAATGTGATTCAGTGTTCCCAGAAAGCAACTTACCATGAATGTTTTAATGGTGATTGTTGGTCGTGCCCAGAGGTAAAGAAGGAAAGTGATGTTTGTGAGTACGCCAGTAAACAGTCCCATCTCGACACCAAACATGAGACAGGATACAAACGTCACCACCACAAGAAACAGGTCTTGCTCTGAAATCAAACATCTATTGAGAAAGATATCAGAGCAACATAAACTAACTCACATTTAACACTCTTTACACTTACTGCTTGATCTCCATAACGGCTTCACAATCTGCCAGTCTATCATAAACATGACGGCTGACATCAGCACTGCAGCAAGCGTGGTACGAGGAATGTAGTAGAAGTATGGAGTCAGCATTGTCAGCGCCAACAGAATCAGGGTTCCTGTAACACAACACTTTCATCAAACCTCCACTTTTCTTTTTTGGAAGTTTCAAAACAGTGTTCTGGCAAAAATCCCAAGTAACAGTTGTTTAGTGTAATTAATCGACTTGTCAAATAAACAACAAAATCTGTTTCTTATAACTAAATCTTAAATTTTCAGGCATTAAATTAGACTCTAAAATTATAAAAATAGTGCATTAAATAAAGGGAAGAGCCTTATAATAGCAGGCGACTAAAATATTGATTTTTCAGATAAATTACCAAAACCAGAACCAATGTGTATGGTAAATTCATTTGGAATGGAACCAGTAATATTTGAACCCACAAGAATAACCCCGGCGCTGGACCAGATTATTATAAATACATCACTATAGGACTATAGCTTAAAGTAGTCGAAACAGGATTTTCAGATCATTTGGAATGGAAGCAGTAGTACTTGAACCCACAAGAATAACCCCGGTGCTGGATCAGATTATATTATAAATACATCACTATAGGACTATAGCTTAAAGTAGTCGAAACAGGATTTTCAGATCATTTGGAATGGCAGCAGTAGTACTTGAACCCACAAGAATAACCCCGGTGCTGGATCAGATTATTATAAATACATCACTATGGGACTATAGCTTAAAGTAGTCGAAACAGGATTTTCAGATCATTTGGAATGGCAGCAGTAGTATTTGAACCCACAAGAATAACCCCAGTGCTGGATCAGATTATTATAAATACATCACTATAGGACTATAGCTTAAAGTAGTCGAAACAGGATTTTCAGATCATTTGGAATGGCAGCAGTAGTATTTGAACCCACAAGAATAACCCCGGTGCTGGATCAGATTATTATAAATACATCACTATGGGACTATAGCTTACAAGTAGTCGAAACAGGATTTTCAGATCATTTGGAATGGCAGCAGTAGTATTTGAACCCACAAGAATAACCCTGGTGCTGGATCAGATTATTATAAATACATCACTATGGGACTATAGCTTACAAGTAGTCGAAACAGGATTTTCAGATCATTTGGAATGGCAGCAGTAGTATTTGAACCCACAAGAATAACCCTGGTGCTGGATCAGATTATTATAAATACATCACTATGGGACTATAGCTTAAAGTAGTCGAAACAAGATTTTCAGATCATTTGGAATGGAAGCAGTAGTATTTGAACCCACAAGAATAACCCCGCTGCTGGATCAGATTATTATAAATACATCACTATAGGACTATAGCTTAAAGTAGTCGAAACAGGATTTTCAGATCATTTGGAATGGCAGCAGTAGTATTTGAACCCACAAGAATAACCCCGGTGCTGGATCAGATTATTATAAATACATCACTATAGGACTATAGCTTACAAGTAGTCGAAACAGGATTTTCAGATCATTTGGAATGGAAGCAGTAGTATTTGAACCCACAAGAATAACCCCGGTGCTGGATCAGATTATTATAAATACATCACTATAGGACTATAGCTTACAAGTAGTCGAAACAGGATTTTCAGATCATTTGGAATGGCAGCAGTAGTATTTGAACCCACAAGAATAACCCCGGTGCTGGATCAGATTATTATAAATACATCACTATGGGACTATAGCTTACAAGTAGTCGAAACAGGATTTTCAGATCATTTGGAATGGCAGCAGTAGTATTTGAACCCACAAGAATAACCCTGGTGCTGGATCAGATTATTATAAATACATCACTATGGGACTATAGCTTACAAGTAGTCGAAACAGGATTTTCAGATCATTTGGAATGGCAGCAGTAGTATTTGAACCCACAAGAATAACCCTGGTGCTGGATCAGATTATTATAAATACATCACTATGGGACTATAGCTTACAAGTAGTCGAAACAGGATTTTCAGATCATTTGGAATGGCAGCAGTAGTATTTGAACCCACAAGAATAACCCTGGTGCTGGATCAGATTATTATAAATACATCACTATGGGACTATAGCTTACAAGTAGTCGAAACAGGATTTTCAGATCATTTGGCACAGATTATTAGTATTCAAAATAAAATTAAATATAAAACATCAAACAAAAAGCTTGGTTATAAAAGCAAAAGGGTATTCAATGAAATAAACATAGATTATCTACTATGAAAACAATCATGGGACCTTGTATATCAACAAAAAGGTGTAGATGATGCATATCATGACTTTTTTAATATATTCAACTTGTTTTGAAACAGCCCTACCAAAAATAAGTTCACCAATTCAACAACCAATAAACAAATCGATAACTCCTGGTACTATAAATTCAAGCCGTAGAATCAAATTCCTAAGCAAAATGATGAGAACTGGAAAGGTAACAGAACAATTCAGAATCTATTATAAAAGATACATATATATATATATATATATATATATATATATATATATATATATATATATATATATCTAAAACTATGTGGAATTTAATTAAACGAGAAATTAAGCAACAAAATTACGTCCCAAAGAACATAAATCTTAAACATAACGGAGCCAATATAACTAATCCAGAACAAGTAGGTAATCTCTTTAATAACTATTACATTAATATAGCCCAAAAAAGTACATATGGAAACTTACAGAACGATCTCCCAGAATCAAATATATACCCGAACCAATGTAACAGCGTATACTTAACCCCAGTCACAGAATCGGAATTGGTAAATGCAATTAAAAGCTTGAAATGTAAGAAATCCTGTGGTATGGAGGACATTTTTGATAACCTTATAAAGAAATGCTATCAACATATAATAGAACCCCTGTGTCACATTGTAAATCTCTCATTTTCGACAGGTGAATTCCAAAAAAATTAAAGGTAGCAAAGGTTAAACCTCTCTATAAAAAGGGGGCAGAGTCAGAAATAGGAAACTATAGACCAGTGTCGCAATTATCTGTTTTCTCAAAAATAATTGAAAAAGTAATGTATTTGAGACTTACATCATTCCTTACAAAGCATAATATAATAATAGACAAACAACATGGATTCCACAAAGACAAGTCAATAAACACAGCAATAGCAGATTTTATAAAACGTGACCATGAATCCATGGATAAAAAAGAGGATAACATTGGTTTATTCTTAGATTTGTCAAAAGCATTTGATGTAGTTGGTCATAGCATTCTACTGAAAAAGCTAGCAGTTATTTCCTTACGAGGTATAGTGAATAAGTGGTTTGAGAGCTATTTAACTTCTCGTCAACAGATGATAGAAATTTCATATGTGCAAGAAAACTCAGGTAAAGTTACAACATATTTATCACCTAAGGCAACTGTACAATATGGGTACCACAAGGGTCAATTCTTGGCCCAGTTCTGTTTCTGATATATATATATATATATAAATGATATAGGGCTATGTTTAAAAAGTGGTTACCCAACACTATTCATGGATAATACAAATATATTTATCTCTGATAATAATTTAAGATCCCTGCAATGTAAGGTAGAACAGACAACCCATGAAATGCTAAACTGGTTCAACGCAAATAGGTTATTATTAAATACAGAAAAAACAATGGCAATATCATTCCACCATAAGCAAAATACACATACTAGTTACCCCAGTATAAAATTCAAGGATAAACATATCATATATACAGATAGTACAAAATTCTTGGGAGTATGGGTGGATAAGAATCTAAAATGGAATACACATATGCAAAAGATGTCACAAAAACTTAGTAAATTAAACTATGCAATTGCACTACTTTAAAAAATTGTGGATATAAAGTCAGTCCTCTCATTATATCATGCATATTTTCATTTGGTTCTTTCCTTTGGAATAATATTTTGGGGAAATTCAAAAGGGGCTAAATCTATATTTGAAATACAAAAAAGAGCAATTCGCATAACGCTACATGTCAGCAAACAAACCAGCTGTAGACAGTTATTTAAGAATTTGAAAATATTACCCCTACCGTGCATCTATATATTCAAAACGTTATGCTACATTAAAAGCAATATTAATATATATATACCACAAACTCGGAGGTACATCACCATGATACAAGGAACAAGGATCATCTGCATATAATTACACACAATACAAGTCTATTTGGAAAAAGCTTTGTATACACAGGCCTTCGGCTATATATCAGTCTACCTGTTCACTTCAAGCAAATAACTGCACTGCATACATTTAGAGGCTATACTAAAAAATTTCTATTGCAACATTGTTATAATAGTGTATCAGAATTTTATGAATGTATTAAAAACTAACTTATCTTCTAATGTATCTGTGTAATCTCCTATAATTATTATTATAAAAAAAAATTTAGAGTTAAACATATGTAAATATTGTATATAATGAATTTTTCTGTAATTTTCTGTAATTTTGTTGTAATATTTTGACGTGTTCTATATCATGTAATTATGATCCACAGAACGAATAAAACTACTACTACTGCTATTGTTACTGCTACGGCTACATACACTTTTAGATCCTAAAATACTTTTCCGTAAACTAAACTTTTGATTCTATGTACCACATGAAAGGAACTCCTCCCCCCCCCCCCACACACACACACTGTGACCTTAGCCCTTTTTTATTTATTTATTTATTTATTTATATAGAATGTCCCAATGAGCATATTGCTCTAGGTAGGGACTGCCCTTTAGAGAGGCAGTAAGCAAAATACAAACAATAAAATAAACACATTAACACATATAAAAAGGTGCATATAATTATAAATTTTATACAAATATATATAGTTTTTTAACACATTTTGTGTAGGTGTGTGATTAAACTAAATACAATATTTCAACAAAATACCATACGGATTTTCTGTTGTCAAATTGTTAGGAATTACAGTATTACTCAGTAGGTATTTGAAGAGTTTGTTTTTAAACTGGGATAAGTTGAGTGATTCTTTGATGTTAAATGGGAGACTGTTGTATGTTTTGGTGGCACTGGTTCAGGGATCCTCAAAACCTGTATTCTCAGTAAAATGTTGGCATTAAATTTTTGGGTGGAATACAATACCTTCTCTAGCTACTATGTATATTATACATATGTGCTAGAGAAAGTAATAATCACCACACAGTTATGAAAATGTAAATTCAATCATTCTCTTTAAATGTATTACGATAAGTGATGTTGTTAAACACACACAGTTAAAAGATTGTGGAGCAGGGTATAGGTTTCTATTTGAAGCCAGAGATTTACCTGAGTAGAAGCCGACAAGGGGTGTCCTCACGCCGCTAGCGTTGCTCACAGCACTTCTTGTGAATGCTCCACAAGTTGGCATGGAAGAAACACATGAGCCAAAAATGTTGCACAATCCGAGGGCAAACATTTCTTGCGTTGCCTGCAGAGATTGCCCTGTGGCTGGAAATGGAAATTATATAGGTACTCAGTAATGTACCCAAATTTATATACAAGGGGTTGTGTTGAAGTTGTAATGTATCCTTTAATTTTTCAATTATGTAAAAATTAGTTTAGTGTGTGTTATTTATTACTTATTCATCACATACATCTGCAGTGATGAACAATGCTCATAAACAGGTGATGCATCAAAAAACTTAAAACTAAACTACAAATTAAAAGCAAATAAAAAGATAAAATGAAAATAAAATAAAAGTACTTAAATCATAATAAATTTCCCTATTGTATAGAACTGGTGATCTAACATGTTTGACATTACTTTTGATTTAAATGCTTTCAGTTTTATCCATTTTTAATATATTCTGGTAATTTATTGTAAAATTTAACTGCCATGTAGTTGAAATTGTATGTCTGTTTTTACTTTCTCTAGCCCCATATATACGATGTACATAGGGATAGAGAAGTACTGTATTCCACCCTAAAATTTGATGTCAAGATATCACAGAAATACATGTTTTAGGACCCCCTGAATCCAAAAAAAGCATTTTCAGAAACAGGTCCGTGTGTGTCTGTGTGTGTGTGTGTATGTGTGTCTGTGGACAGCATAGGTCAACGAAAAGATACTTAAATTCTAAACTTGGTATTTATGTTTGGTATCTTCCAAGGATGCAACACAAACATTTTCAAGAAAATTCCCCCACCTCTAACTACCCTTTCCATGGAACTTTTTTGGAAAATTTTGATTTTCTAAAAAATGGCTCTAATAATTTTGATTAAAATATTATATATTAAAGATATTTACCTTACAAATAAAATGTATATCTTGAATTTCCTGGGAATAGCCTCTGAAGACTACTTTATTTTTATGGAATTTTGCATAACTGCAAAACCGTAAGAGATGGACAAAAACTTACCACACAAAAAATGTACAGCACATGTTTTAACAATATAAGTTATGTGCATTTTTTTTTGTGTGGAGTTGATCGTTTTTTGTATATTCCTTGTTATTGGTTTCAGCTTTGAAAAACTTAGGGGAACGGAGGATAATACCGCTTGGCGTGTAATGGTGCTCATGCAAGTATTTCGGCTTAGTTGAGAGTTTGACCTGTCCAGGAGGTACTGACATCTTGTGGCAGTCTTAATAGCTTCACAGCAATTGAACGGTGAATGCAAGGGAAGAAGTTTTGTTCTAATCTGCAAGAATATTATCAGTGAGAATTTATTATAGATATCAGCGTGTATAAGCATGAAGACATGTGATTGATTATCTATTATTTTCTGTCCATGAAAGTTATCACATTGAGAAAGGGAATGCATATGGCTTTCCATTAATATATTGTAAAACATAAAAATCCGTTTGGTTTCTTCATTATTGGCAAAGAATTCCAAAATGGCCATGGAGGGCAATGGTGCTCAGGTGAGCGGTATTACCCAACTGTGCAGCATTACTTATCTTATCTTTATGAGAAGAAAAATAAAGCATTTAAATATGAGCATTTCAAGTTCTTAAAAATGCCTATAACAATTATAAATTATTCAAATTGGCAAGTATTTTATAATTAACTTTTAACTTACTGTCTGTGAATGTTAATTATGAAAATTAACTTTTTCGGCATTTAATTAAAATATCTTTCTTTTATTTTTATTATACTCATTTAGTAATCTAGACAATGCTATCTAATTACAATATTTACATATTATTCATTAATTTACTAACAGATGCCTAGGATAAGGGACAGAGTACAAATAAGGTAACATGGTCATTGGAGACAATGGAAGCAACATTCAGAGCAGTAAATTCGAGTCAATCACACCAGCTGCATCAAATTATACGGCAAAGAAAAATAGAAAGAGTAAAAAGGCAGTTATTTGAAAGATGAAGACGAACTAGACGACATCAATCCAAACCCATTTCCTGATTGTGAGGAGAGACATCTGTGCAGTGTGTGGAAAGTTTGGTTGAAATGGTGGTCTGGTTCCAATGCACCATTTGTGCAAGTTAGGCCTATAAAAATTGCAGTGGAGTTGATAAACCACAAAATTATAAGTGTCATTTATGTAACCTTTAAATTGACCAGACTGAGTGTCATTACCCTCAAGTATCGGGCAATCCTGCTCATTGCATAATTTTATAATTTAATTTTTAATTGCTATAATATAATATAATTCCAAATAAAATTTATTCATTTTTGAAGAAAATATACTACCAATCCATATGTTTAGGTTTTATTTGAGAAGTTGCTATTAAATTTTCCTTAGGTGAATGCCATTACCCCTCTTTCCCCTATACTTTTCTCATACAGGAATTTGTCAACTGCTGTCCATACAAACAAAGGAACTTCAGTCACATAGCAACCAGCTTTTGACTCTTACTTTAACCTATGTACTCCCTTATTTCGCTTCTATTTACAAGGAAGCAAGTAATAAGACTATTTCTGCTATTTTTTTTTTCTCAATTAGCATGAAGTAAATAGAAGCATAAGCTTTTTAACAATAATTTGTTTCAGAGATGTAGAGAAAGTCATGTGAATGGAACACATCAGAGTTTCTGAAATATGGCTCTTTGATTTGCTCCTCCAGCCATTACTCTTATTATTTTCTTTTGAGTAAAAACAATCTCTTACAATTGGGAGAGTTTCCCCATAAGAGAATGCCAAAGTTTAGTTGTGAACGTACATAAGCAAAATGTGCATTTCTAAAAGTGTTTATATATACAGAGGTTTTTAATATTCTAAAAGTATGGCATATGCTACTATGTTTATTTGCTCGGTGCTGAGTATGTTCATGCAATTTTAAATTTTCACTGATCCAAACACAGAGAAACTGTATTTGTTTTGCTTTTGAGATTGGTTTATCATTAAACATTACTGCAGGTTCATTTATATTTTGCTGTATGAGATGAAAATGCAGTGCAACAGTTTTACCAGTATTGAATAAAATGAGTCAAATTTACACTTGAATTGCTTCACTAAGTAATAAATTACCTGGACATGTTTCAAAGGCATATGTTGCCTACATCATCAACAGATTTTGACTGACCAGCCTGTTGTTGGTATTGTCTGTGGACTCCTCTCCTTTCTCTGGTGGCTGATAAATGAACTTGTAGAGCGGGTTGTCACTGGCAGGAATTCCAAAATTCATAAGGTTAGGTTTCTACTTTAAAATAAAGATCTTTTGCCATATGTTTAATTCTAGCAGTCGCTGTACTGATTTTAACAAGTGGACATTATCTTTGATTCTATGGCTATTGTCCCAAGCATGTGAGGCTACTGCTGATTTCTCCATTTGGTTCTTTCGTAAGTGTCCCAGGTGTTCCTTCACCCTGGTTCTTTGACAAGTGACGAGTTCACTGCAATAAAATCCGATCCTTTACGCAAATGCACAACCGCCATAAAAAATGCTATAAAAACCAGCAACATTATCCCAAAATCACAACATTGGAGAATGAAAATAGACAATCCATCTATCCCTACTATGTACGGACTACCCAAAATCCACAAGCCAGGAAACAAAATGACATTAATAGTAAACAACATCAATGCACCTACCTATAACCTAGCCCAATAGCTAAACAAAAAATTACTGTCTCCCAAAATTTGAAACCCAAAGTATAAATAATTCCATAGAACTAAACAACAACATAAAAGACCTAGAATTATTACCTAATGATAGACTTGTCTCCTTTGACGTCAGCTCCTTATTCCCAAGCATCCCCATTGCCACCCTATTGCAATACTGCCGACAATGGTTTCAATCCATAACTTAATGAAAGAAGAAATTGAGAAATATTCCAAGCTCATCCACTTCTGCATTGAACAATCTTTCTTCATCTTCAATGGCAAATATTATAAGCAGAAATCAGGCCTCACAATAGGAAGTCCCCTATCACCATTCCTGGCAAATTTATTCACGAGCTTTTTCGAAACAAAAATCACAAATGGATTCCCTCACATTTTCAAAACTTGGTTCAGGTATGTCACTGATGTATTTGCCATAGTAAATGCTAAACTAATAGAAGATGTACTGCTACTACTAAATTTACAACTCCCAGAGATTAAATTTACCATGGAAACTGAGAAAGACAACACCCTTCCATTTTTGGACCTCAAAATTATCAGAAACTATAAAAAACTGGAATTTGGAATATTCAGGTAGGACACACATACAGACAACCACATAAAATCTAACAGCTTCAACCCAACTAGCCACAAACATGCAATCATCCACAGTTTGCTAAACAGATTACTTAACATCCCTATGGAGAAGATAGAATGTGAAAAAGAGCTTAACCAAATAATAAGAACTGCCGAGAACAATGGTTTTAACAAAACACTTGTCTTGAAAAAATTAAAAACAATAGAGAGAAAGAGAAAAATAGCAGCTACAACTACCCTCATGGCAGATAAAAACCAGAATATTTTCAAAAAATTCAATTCCACCCTCAGGCCTTCAACAAATTTAAAAAAACCTTCACAACATCTTCTTAGCCACACAAAACAAACACAGTGTAAAGAACCATCTAAAGAACAAGTTCGACAAAACTCCTGCATCCAAAAAATCAGGAATTTACAGAATCAACTGTAAAAACTGTAATAAAAGATACATAGGACAAACCAGAAGAAACATAGGAAAAATGTAAATGGCGTGTTATTTATGGACACCCTTTAACTGCTATGGTTCTCAGTGTCCCATTCCATTTTGGATGTGAAAGACTGCTTAATTTTGCTCAGAGGCCTCTCTATCAGGCTTGAGGTTCTTTTATGTGCCGTAAATCTACGACACGGGACCAACGGCTTTACTTCCCTTCCGAATGAAGCCATGCTAAGGATTTTTATACCCGAAAAAATCCATCGTCCTCCGCCGGGTTTGAACCCGTGACCTTGGGTATATGAAGTCAGCATGGTAACCATTACACCATGGAGGGCGACTGAAACATAGGAACCAGGTTAAAGGAACACCTGGGACACTTAAGAAACAACTAAATGGAGAAATCAGCAGTAGCCTCACATGCTTGGGACAATAGCCATAGAATCAAAGATAATGTCCACTTGTTAAAATCAGTACAGCGACCGCTAGAATTAAACATATGGGAAAAGATCTTTATTTTAAAGCAGAAACCTACCCTTATGAATTTTGGAATTCCTGCCAATGACAACCCGCTCTAGAAGTTCATTTATCAGCCACCAGAGAAAGGAGAGGAGTCCACAGAAAATACCAACAACAGGCCGGCCAGTCAAAGTCTGTTGATGATGTAGGCAACATATGCCTTTGAAACATGTCCAGGTAATTTATTACTTAGTGAAGCAATTCAAGTGTAAATTTGACTCATTTTATCCAATGTGTAATTATGCTTCACTGTGCACCACTTCCAGTATTTTGATTCTTTTGATCAGTTTTATCAGTGTTGACCCTCAGATGATTTTGGTTGAACCAACCAAAGGTATGGGCTGTATTTTTATTCATTAGTGAAACTGCAAAGTTTCAATCGACTTACTTTCTAATGTAATATTTGTATCGTCTGAGCACACACAACAGTCTGCAGAAACATAATAGCAATATATTGTGCAGAAAGAGAAAGATAAACACAGCACAACAAAAGAATGGAAGGGAAGAAAAACAATCTGATGTGTTCCATTCACATGATTTTCTCTACATCTCTGAAACAAATTATTGTTAAAAAGCTTATGCTTCTATTTATTTCATGCTAATTGAGAAAAAAAAATAGCAGAAATAGCCTTATTACTTGCTTCCTTGTAAATAGAAGCGAAATAAGGGAGTACCATAGGTTAAAGTGATAGTCAAGAGCTGGTTGCTATTTGACTGAAGTTCTTTTGTTTGTATGGACACGAGTTGACAAATTCCTATATGAGAAAAGGATAAGATTTTCAAAGCTGGAATCAAAAACAAGGAATGTCTCCAAAATGATCAGCTGTATGAAAAAAATGTATACAACATAAATTGTGTGCTTGAACGTGCTCTACATTTTTTGTGTTCTAAGTCTTTCTCCATCTCTTATGGCCTAGCATTTATGCAAAATTCCATAAAATTCATCCAGAATAAAGTAATGTTCAGAGTTCAAAATCTTCTCTTGGCTTGACACCAACGTTTCGAAGAAGTGCATCTTCCTCGTCTTCAGGGTGAACTGATGGTTTGAGCTTGCGGAGACTGGTATTTATAAGAGTTGGGATGAAGAGCCTTAACACCTAATCCTGTACCTGCAGTCTTCCAAGACTTATTTTCTAGCAGGTGCGTGCTCAAACACAAAACATTAGCCGAATAACTGCTATAAATAGTTTTCTATGAAGTCCGTGCCCATGTCTCAGTCATCTTAAATACCAGGCCATAATATCTCTCGAACCAATCAGATGTTAGCTTCATCCCAGCTCTTATAAATACCAGTCTCCGCAAGCTCAAACCATCAGTTTACCCTGAAGACGAGGAAGATGCACTTCTTCGAAACGTTGGTGTCAAGCCAAGTTTTTACCTGGCTAGAAGCCCGAGAAGATTTTGAATTAACACGTCGCCAGGAAAGCTTCAGTTCTTATTTTAATGTTCAGAGGTTATTCCCAGAAAATTCAAGATATACATTTTTTCAGGTAAATATCTTTAATATACGATATTTTAATCAAAATCGTTAGCCTTTTTTTGAGAAAATATAAATTTTCGAAAAAAGTTCCATGTAAAGGGTAGTTGAG
This sequence comes from Hymenopus coronatus, assembly GCA_030762935.1. NCBI lineage: Eukaryota > Metazoa > Arthropoda > Insecta > Mantodea > Hymenopodidae > Hymenopus > Hymenopus coronatus. The sequence continues at coordinate 4,072,402 of CM060895.1, read as the reverse complement.
GGTGGGGGGATTTTCTTGAACATTTTTGTGTCGCATCCTTGGAAGATACCAAACTTAAATATCAAGTTTGGTATTTAATGGACTTTTCGTTTTTGAGCTATGCTGCCCACAGACACACACACACACACACACACAGACAGACAGACAGACAGACACACACACAGACATTTTTGGATTCTGGGGGTCTCAAAACATATATTTCCACTGAAATCTCGGTATTGAATTTTTGTGTACAATACAATACCTTCTCTATACACTATGTATGTAGAGAAAGAAAAAAGCTTATATTTTATTAATAAATAATAGAGATTGGATACACACAGTTGTAAAAATTATTTATTTTTGAAAATGTAAGTGTGTGTTAGTGAAGTGAATATTGAAGCACTACTTACAGAAGGCCTTAGCAATGGCCACGTTGGCCAGTACGGCCACTACAGGAACAACTATTACAGCTGATCCCAGTTCTGTACACATCCCTATGAATGTTGTGGTCACATTCCCTCTGGTCACTGAGAAAGGTGGAGCTTTGAATGCTGGTATCCCTGGTTCAATAGTACCTGCAGTAATATATAACTTCTCATTTCCCAACATTATCAAACAAACAGCAATCCAAAATGAAAACATTCGGCTAAAAATACCAACTCAAGAAATTAATACCACATATAATTTGACTGTCACTGTTACTAAATTCCTCCAAACATCAATCAGTCTATTCTGCTGTTTTTGTAATCCATGTTTTTACCTCTACATTGTTTTTTTGTAGTATATAAACTTACGTATACATGTAACATATGCCTTGACAAGTTCTATGTTCAGTGGCTTGCTGCCCACCTACAGAATGATTTCTAATCTATAATCTATAACTTGCAACTAACCTGAAAGTATAAATGGTCTGGCATTGCGTACTTCAAACCAGTACGCTAAACATGAACACAGCAGCACTGTCACTGCATTCCGAGAAATAGAAATTATCCACAGCATTTTCTTTATTTTTTCTTGCTTTTTTGACAGTTTCCCATCTTCTCCAGCTTTAAGATCAATGTCTTTTAATTTCTGTAACCAAAGATATGTTAGTAATATATTATAATTAATAACAGCCAACTAGATTATTATTATCATCATTGTTATCATCATCATTATTATTAATTATTATTATTTTCATTATTTATTAATTATTATTTATTATTGTTGTTTTTGTTGTTCTTCTTCTTCTTATTGTTATTGTTATTATTATTATGATCATTGTTGTTGTTGTTGTTATTATTATTATTGCTGTTAAGAAATGGATGATAGGCAAGGTGAAGATGGAGCAATTGGTGGAATGAATGTCACAGAAAACTCACCAAATGCAGCTCTTTGCAACACAAATCCCTCATGTGTCCTCTGGGATTGAACCTAGGTCACTTAAGTGAGAGGCAAGTGGTCTAACCATTCAGCCATGTTACTGCCTCAGAAAATACATAATGGTGCAAAACTCACTGTGCCATTGTAATATATCATCTCAAAAATAATTTGAGATCATTTTGTGGTTTATCATGAAACGTGACAGTTAGTTGAAGAATTTAATGCCCTGTTGGCATGTTGCCATGGTAGCTCAGGGGTAGATCATCTGGCTATAGACTGCAAGATCTATGGTTCAAATCTTGGATATGGCAATGAATTTTTTGGTGTGACTCTACTTATCCAACTTAGTAATTTATATTATTATTATTTAATAATTTGAACGTGATAACAGCCTTACCAACACATCACTTTTTTATGTTAAAACTGTCTCCTATATTCATTAACACACTGTTGAGTTCACAGAATGCAATGCAATGCAATGAACTACCTGCAGCAGCCTTTCAGGGTTGTCTTGTGTTCTTGAAAAAATCTCAATACAATAAATGTTGCAATATTCTTTCATTCATTTTTTATTAGTCCTTTTAAAACATATACATGTTGTTGGACATGTCAGGTTACAAAGAATATAACTATAATAGGCAAAAGAAAATAAAACAAATAGAAATAATAGAGCAAGAATTATTTACATTAATAATTATTTTAAATACCTATGTGTTTGTGATTTCATATTCTTGTAAATCATATAGGTAAACTTATAGAGCATACTGATTAGATAGTTAATTAATGAATGGAAATAGTAAATAAATGAATAAAATAATAAAGTAATTAATGATTTCATAATTATCTACAAATAACTATTAAATCTAATTGTAAAAAGCCATAATAATGTTTCACAACAGCTTGTTCACAAAATCTTTATTGTTTATAAATTTGATGTAATTAGATTCGTAGTTGGACTGTTTTATTCATATACTTATTTATTGTTCATTGCATTATTCCTTGTGATTTTATTTTGTGCATATATTTAACTCTGCCACCAGGTAATACCTACTTGTAGAGGAATAAATGAGCTACGAACATAAAAGTTCCAACCCTCTTACATATATTCTCTAAGTGTGTGTGCCTGTGGTGCCATAGTAGTAAAAGTGGGCATTAAACAAGTGTGTGTAATGACTTTTGCATTGCTATATATAGTGGTTATAAAACTATATATTTATGTAGGATAAAGATGAGTACCTTTAATAAAATTCACAATATTGAAATTATTGGCATATATTTTTGAATAAGAGTGTTACCCTGAGAGAGAGCAGAAATATCATTGCACTGAGTCCCAGTACAGAGTCCCACAGTCGACATTCGTGCAAGTGTGCAATCAGCTGCTGAACATTCTCCACAAAACTGTCGTACTTGAACTTCTTCAAACCCAGCAGAGATTTTATTTGTGACACTATGATGATTACAGATGTAGCTGATGTGAAACCAGAAATTACTGGCGCAGAGATGAAGTTTATCACAACACCTACACAAATAACAATCATACTGTAGTATCAGTCAAACACCTTAAAATAAGTAGGTATATGCATCTAGGTTGAGTATTTTAAAAATTCTGATGAAGTAGTTGTTTCACTTCTTTACTTTTATATTTTTACTTCCTCTACACATATTATGTGCATAGTGTATTCAGAAGGTATTGTATTCCACCAAAAAATTTAGTAACAAGATTTCACCAGAAATACATGTTTTGAGACCTCTGAATCCAAAAAAAAACTTTTAAAAAGAGGTCAGTGTGCATGCATGTGTGTGTAAGGGTGCATGCATGCGTGTCTGTGGACAGCATAGTTAAAAAACAAAAAGTCTGTTAAAAAGCAAACTGGTATTTAAGTTTAATATCTCACAAAGATGTGACAAAAGATTTTTAAGAAAATCCTCCCACCCCAAACTAGTGCACAAAAAATTTTGTGATACATGTCTTTCCCATACAGTTGGCTGTTTTTGAGCTATTCCTTGATATTGGTTTCAGTTTTGAACTACCTAACTTTTCTCAAACCAGACCATGTAAAGCAAACCTAACATCAATTGTTTCACATAGCTACCAGCTTTTAAAATATTTGGCTATCACTTTAGCCTAGTGTATTCCCTAATTTCATTCTACTTATAAGGAAGCAAGTAATATGACAATTTCTGCTAATTTTTATCTCAATTAGCATGAAGTAGATAAAAGAATAATCTTTTGTAAGAATAGTTTGGAATAGCTAGAGAAAGTTAAGTGAATGGAACACATCGGATTTTTAAAACAACACAATTGTAAATCATTTCTGAAGGTCCTTGTGTTTCAGTTGATATGTTTTACTTCAGTTCCCATAATATATGAGTGATTTCCATGGCAAACATTCAAGATTTTACGCCAATGTAGTATAATTTTTCTTCTGCTGTGTCTCTGCATGTGTTGCTTGTTTTGCACTGCACATTAGTCTCAAATTTATTTACAAGATCATGAATTGAAGTTCCAAAAGGAGGCAATTGTGCAGGAAGAATGCTATGAATTGATTTGTATTTAAAATAACATTTAAGTACATACAAACGTACAATGCCTTTGCATCTTTACAAATGAGAGTGGACTACTGGCACCAAGGAGTTGGTAGTACCTGACAATTTAGACAAAATAGGATGGATTCATATAGGATAGGCCAACCCTGGTGGTCTTATGTTGGAATGGTGAAGGACTAATAGACAAAATAACAAAGGTGAATTAACACATTAGTGTTGAAATGGGGTGATGTGATTGCAGTGATGGAAATATGGGTGACAAAAAAGGAAGTAATAAGTATGGAGGGTTATGACTATTTCGGAAAAAATTGAGTGAAAAAGAAAATTAAAGGTAGGGTCTCAGGGGGAAATAGGAGTGTTTATTAGAAAATAATTGAGTGTGGAAAAAAAATGAAATGTTGTGTTATTTATGGACGCTCTTTAACTGCTGTGGTTCTCAGCATCCCATTCTATATTAGGCATGAAAGACCACTTAATTTTGCTCAGAGGCCTCTTTATCAGGCTTGAGGTACTTTTATGTGCTGTAAATCTATGACACAGGACCAACGGCTTTACTTCCCTTCCAAAAGAAGCCATGCTAAGGATTTTTACACCCAAAAAAATCCTTTGTCCTCTGCCAGGCTTGAACCCGTGACCCTGGGTATATGAAGTTAGCATGGTAACCATTACACCATGCAGAAGAAACATGGAATAAAAACTGAGAACACTTACTGTCATAGATAATGTACTTAAAACTTTTTGTAAACAATAAGAAAGAATTTCTGAAACAACCAGGTAATTATACAGGGAAGATAAGAGAGTTATAGGGGAGGAAAATTGCTAAAGAAAGAGAGGATCTTAATAAAAGATCTGATGAGGTAATTTATAGAAGAAGTAAACAGATCAAGTTGGTAGTATATAAAAATATAGAAATAGAGGGAAAGGTACATATACATAAATAACCAGGATACAGCAACTCAGGAAGGTAACTATATATGTATCATGTTTGTAACTTGAAAACATGAAATAAATTTTCTCTCCATCTTAGGTAGTAATGTAGGACAGAAGGCCTGGGGTGTGAGAAAGACATGCAACAAGTTCAGGTTTTATACAGAAGTCTGTGTATAAGATGGCAGTTTACCTAAATTAACTAATCCCATGAATAGTTCAACACATCCTGCAAGGAAAGTCATCAACACCACATGGTTAATTGTTAGGTTCTGCGTGAACTCGTACGTTAATAAAGACATTAGAGCTGTTGGACCAATAGAAACTTCCTTTATTGTTCCAAAGAATACATATATGTAACTTCCCATGAAGGCGGAATACAGGCCATACTGAAACAAAAACAATTTTATTAGAATAGAAATTTATTCATCCATTTGATCATAGTACATGATGTAGGACATGTCAAAAACTTATAACTAGGATTCACATTGATAAATATATACATTAGAAGCAAGAAAAACTATATACAAAGTATTTTTGAACAGAGTTACAAAATTCATGCACAAATATTCATTTATACTTATTCCATTACCTTGGCACCTGAGGTAGAGGAACTACAGAGTAGACCTGACAGTTTTTAAACCAATCAGAACACATTGTGCTTGGCCAAAGGTATATTTAGTCACATTACAATGCATACAATAGCATTGAGTTTCAGATGATTCAATTTCAATTTTTAGGTTGGTAACACAGTTTACAGTTGTGGTTAAGATCTGGGAGTTCAGTTACAATGGATCACTGGCCTGTACAGAGTGTATTAATCTGGTAGAAACTTGCATTTTCCTAGTTATTCATTTTCCTGAATTATTTAATTCTTTGTTGCCAAATACTATTCATCCGCATATGATACTGTTTTGAAACATGTAATTTTTGGAAGGTCATTTAAGTAAAGCAGAAAAAGAATAGGCCTCAGTACCAATCCTTGTGGTACCTTTATATTTTAAATTTAATAACAAAATTAAAGAAGATAATGTATTAAAAACAAAAGGAAAACCATGGGAAAATTTATGTAATAATATGACCAGAATCACTACATTACCAAGAAAATCCTCTGAAGCAACTTTTAGACTCCTAACAGACCAAGACTGTCTCAAGATTGGTATAGTGAGATCTCCTTTGTGCCCTTTCTGTACACTTAAAGAAAATATGGATGGAAACCATCTACTGTGCTGCCCAACCTTTAGTCAACATGATAATATAACATCAAAATACTGGAATGCAAGAGAGCGAATGGCTTCACTGCCAACTGCTCAACATTAGATACCAACCAACCATGAACCATGACTTGATACCAACCAACCATATTTTAAATTTTCATTGAGCCTTATATCTTTGTATTTTTATACAAAATATTGAATCCCCACAAGAATTTAAAACAATATTGTTAAACTTCTTAAAAGACTACAGCTTTTATAGTGTACATGAATTCTTAAATTTGTAATTATTGTAGCACTGAACATCACATTTGATTTACTTGTATAATGTATATATTTTCTGATGTATCTGATAGCATATGTATGTTTCAATGGACGATAAATAAATTAAATGAAAAGTAAATCTTGGTATATTTGTTCTTGTATTTTAGAGTTATTATATCCTTTGAAATATACATATGCTTCTAAGGATGAAAATAAATATAAATACTACACAACAAATGCTATGGAAGCTCTGTACATTGGATGCAGTCTGCTTTGCACAATGATATAGCTGTTCCGTCTAAGGTTATGTAAGTTTTTTTGTTTTGTTTTTTGTTTTACCTTCTCTACCATATACCTACATACTAGTTAGAGAATGTATTGCACTCACCCAAAAATTCTATAACGAAATTTCACTGGAAATATATGTTTTAAAGACCCCTCCATCCAAAAAAGTGTTTTATAAAAGCATGTGTGCATGTGTGTGTGTGTGGACCACATAACTCAAAGACGAAAAGTTGGTTAACTACTTGGTACTTAACCCTACATTGCATGGTGTTACATTTATGCAACAAAGATGATTAATCAAAGCTTTTAGTATTTTTAATTTCAATTACAATTAACCTACATTAACCTTCAACAATAAAATTAGGCTAGTTATAACTGTTTTATATTAAGAAAATACTAATATTTTTGCAATAAAACTGTAGTACTTTTTTTAATAACTCGAACTTGCGATGCTTGACTTTGAATGGATAGCCAGTCCACTTCGTATCGCACTAACGATAGCAGCTGCTCAAGTTGCTTCAGTTGTTGCGCCAGGGAAAGAGATATAAATACCAATTTGCAAATTAGAGGAAGAATGACATATGAAGCAAAATAATTCGTGCAATAAACGGTTAAGTTCAGTATCTTCCAAGGATGTGACACAACAATTTTCAGGGAAATCCCTCCACCTAAAACTAGCCTTTACATGCTTCATACTTCGAACATCTTAATTTTTTTAAAAATGGCTCCAATGATTTTGATTAAAACACCAGGTGTTTAAGATATTTTTATAACAAATGAAATGTATATCTTGAATTTTCTGGGAATAGTCTCAGAAGACCTCTTCATTCTGGGTGACTTTTGTATATCTGGTAAACTATGAGAGATAGATAAACATTTACTAGGCCAAAAACGTAGATCTTGTTAAGACATAGAATTATGTCATATACTTTTTTTATTTGTTGTTGTTATTGGTGTTGTTATTATTATTTATTTTTTATTTACTTATTGTGTAAATTGTGTAAATATAGCCAATTTTAAACTATCATCAGTATTTATTAGGGACAAATATATGCATGGAGGATCAGGGATATTTGTTCATGTAGAAATAGAAGTGAAAGATGTAAAAGAATTGCAGTATTTAAGTGTAGAAAAACATTTCGAGCTCTCAGTCACTGAGATAACAAAACAAAAACTCAAACAGTAATAGCATGCATTTACAGGACACCTGATAGTGACTTCAATACATTCATAAAAAAATTAGATGAGCTACTGCAGAAGTTAACAAAAAGTATAAAAATATTGTGGTGTGTGGGGATTGGAACATTAACTTACTGCAGCAAAGCCAAAAAAGCATGGAAATAGAAATTTATTCAGGGTTTTCAACATAATTAATACAGTACAGGTTCCCACTAGAATATCAAAAAACTCGGTGTCACTTATTGATGTGTTAGCTACAAATATGAACTATGATCAGCTGGCGCAGGTAATGGAAACGGGTATCTCGGATCACAAAGCGCAAATCCTAAAAGTATCAAGTCAGTCATTGAACAAAAGTAGAATAACAAGCAGTAAAAGGCATTTTAATGAAGAAAATCAAAAGCAATTTAAATACCTATTAAGCAAAGAAAGTTGGCATGACATTTATGAAGAAAAGGATGTACATGCAAAATTTGATAAGCTAATAGAAACAGTTCATCAACATTTTAATATAGCATTTCCACTGAAACAGGTTAGTATAAAGAACAAAAACCAAAAAGGGTGGGTGACCAAAGGTATAAAAGTATCCTCAAAGAGAGTCAAATTCCTATCAATGTTGGAAAAAAGGGGAAAGGTGTCAAGGGAAAACTTAAGTTATATAAATAAATATAAAAAAGTATACAGGAAAGTTATTAGGGATGTAAAAAAACTGGAAAATGATAAATATATTCAAAGAGCAACAAACCAAAGTAAGGCAATCTGGGAAGTAATCAATAAGGAAACCGGGAAAAGAAATTTGTGCATAAACCAATTTGAATTGAAGCATGAAGGGCAAAAAATCAAAGATCCAGTTAAAATAGCTGAATTGTTTAATACATATTTTGTTGAGGGTCCAAATAAACTAGTAAGAGATAAATATGACAAGATTAAAAAAGCAAGAGAAAACAGTAAGGTTAAAAGATGCATGAATTCAGTATTTATTAAACCTATAAATGAGCAGGAACTGATAAGGGCAGCAAAAGGGTTGAAAAGCAAGCTCTCAGCAGGTCTAGACGAGATTCCTGATCTAGTAATAAAGGTTTGTGTAGAGGAAATAGCAAAACCATTACTGAATATCTATAATACCTCCTTTGAGACAGGAGTTTTCCCAGATAAATTAAAAACAGCTAAAGTTAGGCCCCTCCATAAAAAGGGACCCCAAGATGTGTTACAAAATTACAGACCAATTTCTATGCTATCAGCATTCTCCAAGATTTTGGAGAAGCTAATGTTCAATAGAATTAGTAATTTTTTAGAGAAAAATAAAATTCTCACAGATACACAACATGGTTTTAGGCGAGAAAAATCTACTGAATCGGCAGTTTGCGCCCTAGTTGAAAAAATTATTGCTGCTATTGAAAAGAAAGGGAAATCAATAGGTTTGTTCCTTGATCTAACGAAGGCATATGATGTGATTGATCATGATATACTACTGAGAAAGTTAGAGGTGTATGGTATTAGAGGAATAGCAAATGCATGGTTTAAATCTTACCTATCGAATCGATCTCAAGTAGTAGAAATTAGCAACCTGAATAAAGAACATCTCAGTATAGAAAGATGTCAATCTACGCAGAGGAAGGTAGGACAGGGGGAACCACAGGGATCTATATTGGGGCCTCTTCTTTTCTTGATTTATGTAAATGATCTCCCATTATGTGTCCAGGAGTCTGAAGTGGTGTTATTTGCTGATGATACAAACCTGCTGCTAAAAGCAAACAATGACAGAGATCTTCAGAAAAAAGTAAATGGGGATATAAGGAAATTGATATACTGGTTTGAGGTAAATAGACTGCTATTAAACACACAAAAAACTGTTGCTATGAGTTTTCATTCGAGTCATCATAGAAATGTGGCAAAACCGCAAATAAAAATAGACAATGAAATCATAAAATATGAAGATCAAACTAAATTTCTGGGGATAATTATTACAGACGATCTTAAATGGGGGACACATATAAATATGCTAACCAAGAAACTAAGTGTGGGATGTTATATATTGAGTACATTGAAAAGAAAGTTTTTAGAAGTGCTTATTTTGCATACATCCATAGTCATATAAGGTATGGAATAATGTTCTGGGGGGCATCAACAGAATCTGAAAAAGTTTTTCGGTTGCAAAAGCGGGCCATATGAATAATGACTGGCGAATCAAGTAGATCTCCGTGCAGGGAACTGTTCAAAAGGTTAAGGATTATGACTGCACCAAGTATGTATATATTAGGAGTTATCCATCATATCAGACGAATAAGGCATCAGTTACCAGATAACCAAGAGATTCATTATCATAGTACAAGGCAGAAAGGAAATCTACATGTGCAATATTGCAGAACGAATCTAGCCAAAAACAGTGTAAATCATAATGGAATAAAACTGTATAATAGGCTACCCCTTAATATAAAAAATATTGAAAATGTAAATCTGTTTAAGAAAAAACTCAAATTGTACCTATTAGAGAATGCATTTTATTCAGTTATGGAATATGTAAATAAGTCTTACTAATTAAGGCAGTGTGGATATGTGTGGTGACCCTAAATGCTGTATGCATATGTGTATGTGGGTGTGTGTGTGTGTGTGTGTGTGTGTGTCCTTTTAACTTATTGTTATATTCCTATGTAACTTATTGACGAGTCCATATCATGTATACATGATCTGAAGGATGAAATAAATGAATATGAATATGAATATTTATTTTGTAGAGTTAACTATTTTCACAATATTCCTTGTTTCAATATTAAACTACTTAAAGCTTTCCTCAAACAGGAAGCCATCTTTCAGTTCATCTCTCCTCTATTTTGCTCCAGGCCATTCAAAAAGAACCAAATTTCAATCCTTTCACATAGCACCTAGCTTTTTCAAAGATTTGACTATTGCTTTAGTCTAGTGTTTTCTCTTCTACTTATATGTATCCAAGTAATAAGACCATTTATAACAACTTAATCTTGATTATCATGATGTAGATAAAAGAATAATCTTTTGTAAGAATAGTTTGTTTGCAGAGAGAAAGTCATGTGAATGGAACAGACCAGGTTTTTTTTAATCTCCTCTGATAGTATTTTTATAAAAAGATAAGATGCTGCATAAGTGGATTTGGTCTTGTATGGTTCTATCTTATTTGCCTGTCCTCCCAATTAAATCAATCTTCAAAAGTTTGTGTGTCTGGTTGTTTGTTTTCACACTTAGTCAATTAGGCTTTAAAATCATTATTTTGTGTGCATGTGCATCTTTATTCATTATTAGAAATTTTACAATTTCATGGTTTCGTCAGGAATACAGTATTAGATACAGAGTTAATAGTTGCTATATAAATTATGAAGCAAATCTGAATGGTAAGTCAATAGGTGTTACAATGTAAGATACTTTGAACTTAAAATTATGATGGTTACAAAACTGAAAACCATGAAGTAAATTAGCATAAGAAATACGACACCTACACAGGGTGTTAATGAACAACACTGAAATAATTTGCGAGATTGTGCACGTGACTCATATAAGTAATTTGAGATCGGCAATGCATGGTCCCTGGATAAATATAACGCAGCTACATAGCGTTAAATGTGTGGGTATCAGGTGCTGATAAGTCAGTGTTAAAGCAAACTGGCTTAGAATGTCTTTAAAACTGCAGCCTGGATATAGAAATATCAATTTTTAGCAGCTCGTTACTAGCATTCTCAAGATTTAATGTCGCAAAAATCTATAAAATCTCAAACTAATCACAGTGTGACACTGAGCATTCATTAACTATGTTCTTTAGTTATGTAGCCTACTCTGGAGGCTTAATGCGTAACGTGGGAAGCTGATATCCCAAAGGTCATGAGTTCGATTCCTGTCATAGAGTAATTGTTTTTTATTATTTTTTTTTTTTATTCCAGACGAAATGCTGCGATATGTGGCATACTGGCACTTCAGAAACTTATAGTGTTACTTCGAAATTTCAATAAACAGGCCATAAGTCTCCCATCTCAAATTGCTTATTTAAGTAATCTACATATTCTGTGAAAATATTTCGGTATAGTTCATTAACATCCTGTATACATAGAATAAATGTGGTAATTAGAGTATATAAGTGTTTGTACAGTAGCAAAAAAATACAATCAGTTTTAAGCATTATTGGGAAGGTAAGTAATACTTACAATTTATATATTCAGATTACAATTAGATTAGTTTCTATAATAAAAAATCTACAGAAACTCTGCCTACTTATTTTTTTTACCTCTTTCCTATAATTTGTATACTTATCGTTATTAATTTTATTTGGTTGTGCTGAAAACAACACTAACACTGCATTGTATGATCTGAGTGAATAAATATTCTCTGGTGTTCATTCTTCAAATCTCTAATACTTTAAGGGCAGTTGAAATGGGATTTTTATAATTTTTTTCCATTTTCATGTTTTCAAATCTTTGGCTCATTTTGATATAACACTATGATAGAGGTAGGCTAATTGTATACAGTTTAAAAATATTGTTGAAAATAATTCTGCATAGTAGTTTTTAGAACATTTTGATACACTCACTTGGTAAAACATCAATAACTTCGTAAATATTAGTGTTAGAGAAGAGATGTTTTATTTTGATGGGAAAGTTTTATTTTAGCTACTCGCAACATTGGCATTCTGCTCATATCTCCTTCACGTGAGAGTTTCAAAATGCTGCAAAGTTGTGTTTGGAAAGCTAGGTCACTTTTTTTTTTTTTAAATGTTATGTTTGGAAGCAATTTCTGAAGAAGTAAAATTGTCTATACAAATGCCCCATTATCTCAAAAACTAATTGACATTAAGGGCTGAGATTTTTACTACACATTTGTATCTAAATAGGCTTTATTTTAACGATTTTTTTTATGTATATGGATTAGTTTTTTTTTTTAATTTAAAAATCCTCATTTTTCAATAAAATTTTAAGAGCTCTATTTAAAAAAAAAAATACCTTTGCTTCTAATGAACAATTTTTCATGAATCAACAGTAAAGGTATTGCTGAATATACCTTGAAAGCTTTAGCTCATTATGATAAATAGTTGCTGAGATAATGTGTCAAACTTTAACATTGGCAAGATAGGGCATTTCGACTGCCCCTTAACTTTAGTGTATCTACTTACTTGTGGGCTTAGCCCTGCCAGTGATGCATATGCTATACTTTGTGGCATCAGTGTGAGTCCCAAAGTGATGCCTGCCACAAAATCTCCTATGGAATCCATTTTCGTGTACCTAGGCATCCATTTCAATATCGGAAACCTTTCTTTCACCCAAAGAATTGCTGCTTTCTTTTTAGACACTAGAAAAAATTCAAATTCATGATTACTTGTACAATTTGTCATTTCAGTTCATAATGAATTGCTTGCATTAAAAACAAATACAGTTGATTCTCCAATGTCTGAAACATCCTTCTAAAATATCATGTTGTGTAACACTGGTTGATAGTTTAGTTTTGTTGGGGTAAAGATGTTAGGGGTCACCATGGCCAAGTGGTTAGAATGATCAACTAAAACCAAGGCAGTCTTGGTTCAATCCCAGACAAGTGGCATCTGCGCTGGTTTACCTGGCCATTCATTATACTGCTTGTGCAATATCATCTTTTCTTTCATCCATTTCACCATATTTACATATTTTGTTCCTCATTCTCTTACCAAACATTAAGCTGATCACCCATCCTGGCTACTACCTGTGATCCAGAGTCCATTTGCTCAACAGGCATCTGACTCCAATTGCTGGCTTATTAGTCCTGGGGGATGAAAGTCCTTCATATCAGCAGGGTGAAAGAAGAAAGGACAAACATTCAATTTTTCAATTCAATTTTATTTCATCCATATGTACCAACTACTTTCAATACGATAACAATTTCATAAATATATACAGTATTTACTGAGAGTTTTCACCAATTTCAATACATTATTTTATCATAAAGATTTTAGGATATTTGTAAAATAGGCTAGTTTTAATTTAATGTATTCATTGATATGGGGAAACTCTCCCAATTATAAGACATTGGTTTTAATTCAATAGAAAATAGCAAGAGTGACTGGAGCACATCAAAGAGCCATATTTCAAAAAACTGTAAATCCTGACATTACCATGTATGTAAATACATCTAAAAATAGCTGCAGCAGCGAAAACAAACTCTTCATTACCAACAATAATATACATAATTACAAAACAGACATACATGTGCAAAGAACAAACACAAAAACATATCAAAACAGTTTCAACTACAGGACAGTTACATTTTTCAATAAATTGTCAGAAAATATTAAAAAACAGATAAAACTGAAAGTATTTAAATCAGAAGTAATGTCTTACCTGTTGGATCACCAGTTCTACACAATAGGTGAATTTATGATGATTTAAGTTCTTTTATTTTATTTAATTTGTATTTAATCTCTTTATTTAATTTTAGTTTTTCTTTAGTTTTAACATCTTTGATGCATCACTTATTTATGAACATTGCTCAATAATAATAATAATAATAATAATAATAATAATAATAATAATAATAATAATCTATTATCTGTCATTAGGCAATTACATAAATTACAATAGACTTTGTTCTATATCCTAAATAGAGCCTAGAAATTATATACTTATAGACTATGTACAAGACATCTGACACAATCATTTACACTATAGCATGGGTATTCTATCAGCCATTTATACATTCTGTCTTTAAATCTATTTAGACTGTAATTTTTTATTTCAATGGACAAGCTCTTAAACAATTGAATTCCAATGGTTTTATAAAATTTGGCTGTTTTCTGGAGTCTCTGAAAAGGCATTTCTATTTTGTTATTATTTCTTGTTTGACATGTATGTATTTCATTTCTTTTTGTGTGCATATCTACATTTTCTTTAATATAAACTAAAACATCATATACATTTAAGTTAGCAACTGTGGGAATTTTGGCAATCTTAAATACAGGTTTGCAATGCTGTTTTTTATTGGGAGAAGTTAACATTCTCATAACTTTTTTTTGAATAATAAGTATTTCAGAAATCCTAGAACTATTACCCCATAGTATTAAACCATATCTATATATACTTTGGAGAAAAAAAAAAAAAAGAAAAATAGGCTGCTCTTGCATATTCTTTTGCCACTAATTTGTTCAGGTTAGCTAGCATAAATACTGTACAAGATAGTTTACTACAGACAAAGTCAATGTGTGTGTTCCAAGAGAGATTTTTGTCAATATTTATCCCAGCAGTTTTACACTTTCAGCTGTATTAAATTTACCCTTGCATTTTTTTTAGTGTAAACATAATATTTTCTGTCTTGTTTTCATTGAGGTAAAAACCATTTAGATGAAATAATTTTTTCATCTGTTGCATGTTTAAGTCTACGGACTGTGCAAGTAAATCCAAACCGTTGTTTATGTTGAGGAAAGTTGTGTCATCTGCATAAGTAACCATATGAACATCATTCATCATTATTTGAAACAACACTGGCCCCAACACAGAACCCTGTGGTACTCTGATATCTATCTCAACAACCTGAGACTCTTTACCTCTTATTACATATGAATAAATAAATAAATATATTAATCTCATAATTTTAAATACAATTAAAGGGACATGCCATAATATAACCCATTTACATTATACACAATTATTACATATTTAAATTCCTCTATATTATAAAATTTGTTTCAGTTAAATACATTTTATAGTTTTTATCATTACTTCTGTTTGGTTTATGCTTATTACATTGTTTGGTAGTCTGATAAATAACCCCCTTTCTATAATATCTACTGCATGATTATTCAGAGATGTTTATACATTCAATCAATTAAAAGCCAAAGGGGCCAAGCCTACCACCCAAACACTGCATGCCCCATCTTGGCCCAGTACAGGCACCATGGAGTTGCTCAAGACCCTCCTGGCCGGTTTATGTGGTCTTCACAACTAGGAGTCTCAAATAGGTCCTCAATTGGCTGGCCCCCCAGGGACCTCACGACACTGAGTACACCCTGGAGAAATCTCCACACCAGTATAGGGAACTGAACCCGCATCTTCCACTTGACACTATGCTAAGGAAACGACCTACCACTTACTCATACTAATGTTATATAGAGATAAAACTTGTGAGTGAGTGAGAATATTTATATATCCTAGGCCCTTGCTCTCTTTACTTTCTCTACATATAATTGTACATAATGTAAAGAGAAACTATTGCATTCCACCCAAAAATTCCATATCGAGATTTCACCAGAAATACATGTCCCCTGTATCCAAAAAAGGTATTTTTAGAAAAAGTGTGTATCTGTGTGGGTGAGTGTGTGTGTGGGTGCAGGTGGGAGTGCGGGTGCAGGTGTGGGTGTGTGTATGTGAGTGAGTATGGGTGTGGGTGTGGGTGTGGGTGTGTGTATGTGAGTGAGTATGGGTGTGGGTGTGGGTGCAGGTGGGAGTGCGGGTGCAGGTGTGGGTGTGTGTATGTGAGTGAGTATGGGTGTGGGTGTGGGTGTGTGTATGTGAGTGAGTATGGGTGTGGGTGTGGGTGCAGGTGTGGGTGTGTGTATGTGAGTGAGTATGGGTGTGGGTGTGGGTGTGTGTATGTGAGTGAGTATGGGTGTGGGTGTGGGTGTGTGTATGTGAGTGAGTATGGGTGTGGGTGTGGGTGTGGGTGTGTGTATGTGAGTGAGTATGGGTGTGGGTGTGGGTGCAGGTGGGAGTGCGGGTGCAGGTGTGGGTGTGTGTATGTGAGTGAGTATGGGTGTGGGTGTGGGTGTGGGTGTGTGTATGTGAGTGAGTATGGGTGTGGGTGTGGGTGCAGGTGTGGGTGTGTGTATGTGAGTGAGTATGGGTGTGGGTGTGGGTGTGTGTATGTGAGTGAGTATGGGTGTGGGTGTGGGTGCAGGTGTGGGTGTGGGTGCAGGTGTGGGTGTGTGTATGTGAGTGAGTATGGGTGTGGGTGTGGGTGTGTGTATGTGAGTGAGTATGGGTGTGGGTGTGGGTGCAGGTGGGAGTGCGGGTGCAGGTGTGGGTGTGTGTATGTGAGTGAGTATGGGTGTGGGTGTGGGTGTGGGTGTGTGTATGTGAGTGAGTATGGGTGTGGGTGTGGGTGCAGGTGGGAGTGCGGGTGCAGGTGTGGGTGTGTGTATGTGAGTGAGTATGGGTGTGGGTGTGGGTGCAGGTGGGAGTGCGGGTGCAGGTGTGGGTGTGTGTATGTGAGTGAGTATGGGTGTGGGTGTGGGTGCAGGTGGGAGTGCGGGTGCAGGTGTGGGTGTGTGTATGTGAGTGAGTATGGGTGTGGGTGTGGGTGTGTGTATGTGAGTGAGTATGGGTGTGGGTGTGGGTAAGTGTGTGTGCATGCAAGTGGGAGTGCGGGCACAGGTGTGGGTGTGTGTATGTGAGTGAGTGTGTGGGTAGGTGTGCGGGTGGGAGTGGGGGTGCAGGTGTGAGTGTGTGTATGTGAGTGAGTGTGTGTGGATGTGTGTGTGGGTGTGTGTGGTGTGGGTACAGGTGTGGGGGTGTGTGTATGTGAGTGAGTGTGAGTGTGTGTATGTGAGTGAGTGTGAGTGTGTGGGTGTGTGTGGGTGGGTGTGGGTGCAGGTGCGGGTGGGAGTGTGGGTGTGTGTATGTGAGTGAGTGTGAGTGTGTGTATGTGAGTGAGTGTGAGTGTGTGGGTGTGTGTGGGTGGGTGTGGGTGCAGGTGCGGGTGGGAGTGTGGGTGTGTGTATGTGAGTGAGTGTGAGTGTGTGTATGTGAGTGAGTGTGAGTGTGTGGGTGTGTGTGGGTGGGTGTGGGTGCAGGTGCGGGTGGGAGTGTGGGTGTGTGTATGTGAGTGAGTGTGTGGGTGTGTATGTGAGTGTGAGTGTGTGTGTGAGTGAGTGTGTCTGTAGGTAAGTGAGTGAGTGTAAGTGTGTGTGTATGTGAGTGAGTGTGTGTGAGTGTGTGCATGTGAGTATGTGAGTGAGTGTGAGTGTGTCTGTGTATGAGTGAGTGTGTGTGTGTGTGAGTGTGTGTGAGGGAGAGTGTGTATGTGAGTGTGTGTGTATACGAGTGAGTGTGAGTGTGTCTGAGTGTGAGTGTATGTGTATGTGAGTGAGTGTGTGTGTATGGAGTGAGTGTGTGTGTATGTGCGTGAGTGTGAGTGAGTGTAGGTGTGTGTGTATGTGAGTGAGTGTGTAAGTATGTGAGTGAGTGAGTGTGTGTGTATGTGAGTCAGTTAGTGTGTGTGTATGTGAGTGTTTGTATGTGAGTGAATGTGGGTCTGTGTATATGTGAGTGAGTGTGAGTGTGTGTGAATGTGAGTGTGTGTGTGAGTGAGTGCATAGGTGTGTGTCAGTGAGTATGTGTATGTGAGTGAATGTGAGTGTGTGTGTGAGTGTGTGTATGTGAGTGAGTGTGAGTGAATGTGAGTGTGTGTGTATGTGAGTTTGTGTATGTGAGTGTGTGTATATGAGTGAGTGAAAATGAGAGTGTGTATGTGAATGTGTGTATGTGAGTGAATATGAGTGTGTATGTGAGTGAATGTGAGTGTGTATGTGAGTGAATGTGAGTGTGTGTATGTGAGTGAGGGAATGTGAGTGTGTGTGTGAGGGAATGTGAGTGTGTGTGTGTATATGAGTGTGTATGTGAGTGAGTGTGAGTGTGTATGTGAGTGAATGTGAGTGTGTGTATGTGAGTGAGGGAATGTGAGTGTGTGTGTGAGGGAATGTGAGTGTGTGTGTGTATGTGAGTGAGGGAATGTGAGTGTGTGTGTATGTGAGTGAATGTGAATGTGAGTGTATGTGTATGTGAGTGTGTGTATGTGTGTGAATGTGAATGTGAGTGTGTGTATGTGAGTGAATGTGAATGTGAGTGTGTGTATGTGAGTGTATGTGAGTGTGTGTATGTGAGTGAATGTGAGTGTGTGTCTATGAGTGAATGTGAATGTGAGTGTGTGTATGTGAGTGTATGTGAGTGTGTGTATGTGAGTGAATGTGAGTGTGTGTGTGAGTGAATGTGAATGTGAGTGTGTGTATGTGAGTGAATGTGAGTGTGTGTATGTGAGTGAATGTGAGTGTGTGTGTGAGTGAATGTGAATGTGAGTGTGTGTATGTGAGTGAATGTGAGTGTGTGTATGTGAGTGAATGTGAATGTGAGTGTGTGTATGTGAGTGAATGTGAGAGTGTGCGAGTGAATGTGAGTGTGTGTGAGTGAATGTGAGTGTGTGAGTGAATGTGTATTTGAGTGTGTGTATGTGAGTGAATGTGAGTGTATGTGAATCAGTGAATGTAAGTGTGTGTGAGTGAATGTGAGTGTGAGTGTGTGTATGAGTGAATGTGAGTGTGTGTGTATGTGAGTCAGTGAATTTAAGTGTGTGTGAGTGAATGTGAGTGTGAGTGTGAGTGTGTGTGAGTGAAAGTGAGTGTGTGTGTATGTGAGTGAATGTGAGTGTGTGTGTGAGTGAATTTGAGTGTGTGTCAGTGAAAGTGTATGTGAGTGAATGTGAATGTGTGTGTGTATGTGAGCGAATGTGCATGTGACTGTGTGTGTATGTGAGTGAATGTGAGTGTGTGTGTATGTGAGTGAGTGTGTGTGTGTGTGTATGTGAGTGTGTGTATGTGAGTGAATGGGAGTGAGTGTGTATGTGAATGTGTGTGTATGTGAGTGTGTGTATTTGAGTGTATGTATCTGAGTGTGTGTATGTGGGTGTGTGTATGTGAGTGAATGTGAGTGTGTGTGTATGTGAGTGTGTGTGTATGTGAGTGTGTGTATGTGAGTGAATGTGAGTGTGTGTATGTGAGTGAATGTGTGTGTGAGTGAATGTCAGTGTGTGTGTGTGTGTGAGTGAAGGTCAGTGTGTGTGTGAGTGAGTGAATGTGAGTGTGTGTGCATGAGTGAATGTGTGTGTTTATTAAGTGAGTGTGAATGTGTGTATGTGAGTGTGTGTGTGAGTGAGTGTGAGTGTGTGTATGTGAGTGTGTGCGTATGTGAGTGAATGTGAGTGAGTGAATGTGAGTGTATTTGTATGTGAGTGAATGAGTGTGTGTGTGTGTGAGTGAGTGAATGTGAGTGTGTGTGTACGTGAGAGAATGTGAGTGTGAGTATGTGAGTGTATGTGAGTGTGTGTATGTGAGTGTGTGAGAGTGAATGTGAGTGTGTGTGTATGTGAGTGGATGTGAGCATGTGTATGTGAGTGTGTATGTGGGTGAGTAAATGTGAGTGTGTGTGAGTGAATGTGTGTGTATGTGAGTATATGTATGTGAATGTGTGTATATGAGTAATTGTGAGTGTGTGTGTGTGTGTGTGAGTGAGTGAATGTGTGTGTGTGTGTGTGAGTGAGTGAATGTGTGTGTGTGTGTGAGTGAGTGTGTTTGTATGTGAGTCAGTGAGTGTGAGCGTGTGTGTATGTGAGTGAGTGTGTGTATATGAGAGTGTGTGAGTGTGAGTGTATGTGAGTGAGTGAATGTGAGTGTGTGTATGCGAGTGTGTGTATATTGAGTGAATGTGAGTGTGTGTGAGTGTGAGTGTGTGTGTGTATGTGAGTGAGTGTGAGTGTGTGTGTATGTGAGTGTGAGTGTTAATGAGTGTAAGTGTGAGTGTGGGTGTATGTGAGTGAGTGTGACTGTGTGTGTGTGTGGATACAGGTGTGGGTGTGTGTGAATGTGAGTGAGGGTGTGTGTGTGTGTGTGTGTGTGTGTAGATGTGTGCGTGTGTACGTGCATGCATGTGTGTGTGTGTCTGAAATCACAAATATTCAAAAAGTTAGTTTAATACCAAACTTGGTATTTAAGTTTATTAATTTCCATGGATGTGACACAAAGACTTTCAGGAAAATTCCCCACCCCAAACTGACATTTACATGTAAAAAATTTTGAAAATTTTTACTTTCCCAATGATTCTAAAGATTTTGATTAAAATACTGTGTATTAAATATATTTAAATGACAAATAAAATGTATAACTTGAAAAATGGGAGTAGTCTTTGAAGACCTCTTTATCCTGAATGAATTTTGCATAACTGGTAATCTGTAAGAGATAGACGAAAGCTTACTACACAAAAAATGTAGATCTCTAAAAACATACAATTTATATCATATACATTTTTTTCATAGAGGTGGCCATTTTTGAGAATATTGCTTGTTATTGGTTTGTTTTAAAATACTTAAAACTTCACATATGCAAATTTTGTCAACTCCTGGCAATGCCAAGAAACCGATTTAATTCACATGGCAACCAGGTTTTAAAAGATTCACTATCACTTTAGCCTAGTGTATTCTCTTATTGCCCTTCTACTTACAAGGATGCAAGTAATAAGATGGTTCAGGCTAATGTTTATCTTGACTAGCATGAAGTAAATATAACAATAAGCTTTTTAACAAAAAGTTGTTACAGAGAAGTAGAGAAAGTCATGTGAATGGAACACATCAGAATTTTTACTCAACACACCTCTCAAAACTGATCTAACGCACCCCTGGTGTATATACGCATGGTGAGTGTGTGTGTTTTTTTATTTATGGATGCTCTTTAACTGCTGTGGATTTCAGTGTCCCATTCTATATTGGGCATGAAAGACTACTTAATTTTGCTCAGAGGCCTCTCTATCAGGCTTGAATTTCTTTTACGTGCCGTAAATCTACAATATGTGACCCATGACTTTACTTCCTTTCTGTAGGAAGCCATGCTAAGGATTTTTACGCCCGAAAAAATCCATCGTCCTCCGCCGGGTTTGAACCCACGACCTTGGGTATAAGAAGTTAGCATGGTAACATTTACACCACGGAGGGCGACTGTGTGTGTGCATGGTGTATGTGATATGTGTATGTATATACTGTGTGGTTATAATTAACGGTATTCTGTGTGTCACAAAAATATTTTTTTAGTCAGTTGATGCCAAAAGTAGGTGTTTTACCAGATGTCAGTAGTGTTAAAAGTAGAAAATTCTGTCACCCAGTGTTATAAAACTATAAGACCCCAATGTAGCCAAATTTGGTGTATGTGTCCACGGCCCTAATCAAGTAGGCTATGACTCTGAAAGCTTGTATCAATCCATAAAATGGTGGATATCATGAACATGGAATCTGCTGAAGCAGACAAAATTATACAAGTAGTGGAGAGAGCAAAATTACAACTGCTACACTGTCTCTATTGTATAGAATGTTTTTGTTCAGTACGAGTAAGTGATCATGTTGTCAGCACTGATGCTAAGTAAGGCAACAGCTGAATATCACAGACGATTAAGCATGAACTCTGTGAAATAGGTAAAACAATCTATTTATAATTATAATGTGTCTATAAATATTGAGAACTGTCTAAAAAATAGTGCATGACACACATGTTAACATTGTTTACATTGTGCATAGGATTTTACAAGCTTCTTACTCACAATATAAAACACCATCTTTAGCACTTGTATCATAAATAATTTTTTTTTTTTTTTTTGGTAACCTAACGTCCTTTAACCTGGTTTGTCATATCGGACGATGAATGAAATTGGTGAAATGATGCTCAGATGATCTCAGGGTCCATGGAGCTTAAAGTTACTCGATATTCATCTTCTCAGGATAAGGGAAAACCCCAAAAAAACCCTTATTCGGGTAACTCACCCTTAGCGAGATTCAAACTCATGGCCTGTTGAAGGTGAGGCAGACACGCTACCACCACAATACCCAGGCAGGCATAAATAACTATTTGATTGATGTTTGGAGGAATTTAGTAACAGTGACGGTCAAATTATATGTGGTATTAATTTGTTGAGTTGGTATTTTTAACACTACGTCACTTACATTTTTATTATGATCCAAAAAGCACTTTAGAAACCTAAAACTAAAACAAGAAGACAAGTCAGCAGTAGCATTTCACTTCTGGAAAGAAAACCATAATCTAGATCCAAATCTAAAATTGCTAAAAACCATGTCAGGCCACAATAAACTCACAACCTGGGAAAACATCCTCATATGGAAACACAAAGATTTCCTAATAAACTTTGAAATCCCACCAGTAGACAGCTTAGTTCATCATTTCATCACCAGAGACGAGAACACAAGCAAACGTAACCAGCAACGACAGTTGGACCCGTGAGGTTTAAAATGGAAGCATAGGCTTTTAAAACTAGTCCCTCATAATCCTTTCTTTGGATTCAGGGGACCTCAAAACATATATTTCTGGTGAAATCTTAACATCACATTTTGTACCTTCTCTACCTGCATACTTCGTGAACAGAGAGTAAAATTTACTTTCACTGATTCAGCTTCTACTGCTATTATAAAAAATCTGATGTGTTCAATTCACATGACTTTCTCTACATCTCTGAAACAAATTATTGTTAAAAAGCTTATGCTTCTCTTTACTTCATACTAATCGAGAAAAGATTAGCAGAAATAGTCCTATTACTTGCTTCCTTGTAAGTATAAGTGAAATAAGGGAGTACCATAGGTTAAAGTGGTAGTCAAAAGCTGGTTGCTATGTGACTGAAGTTCCTTTGTTTGCATGGACAGCAGTTAACAACTTCTTGTATGAGAAAAGTATGTTTTTCAAAGCTGAAACCAAAAACAAGGAATATCTCAAAAACGATCAACTCCTGAGGTTCTTTTGCATGCCATAAATCTATGACACGGGACCAACAGCTTCACTTCCCTCCCGAAGGAAGCCATGCTAAGGATTTTTACACCCGAAAAAATCCATCGTGCTCCGGCAGGTTTGAACCCGTGACCTTGGGTATATGAAGTCAATATGGTAACCATTACACCATGGAGGGCAACCCTGTCCATACAAACAAAAGAACTTCAGTCACATAGCAACCAGCTTTTGACTATCACTTTAACCTATGGAACTCCCTTATTTCGCTTCTTCTTACAAGGAAGCAAGTAATAAGAATATTTCTGCTAATTTTTCTCGATTAGCAAAGTAAATAGAAGCATAAGCTTTTTAACAATAATTTGTTATAGAGATGTAGAGAAAGTCATGTGAAAGGAACTCATCAGATTTTTTTTGCTTACTTTCCGCATGGTACGTAGAGAAGGTAATTGCACTCCACTGAAAAATTCAATACCAAGATTTCACTGAAAATGCAAGTTTTAGGGTCCTGTGTAACCAGAAAAGCATTTTTAGGAAAAGATCCATGTGCATGTGTGTATCCATGTGAACACAATAACTCAAAAACAAAAAGTCTATAAAATACCACATTTGGTATTTAAATTGAAGTGTAATAAATTAGAGAGGGAGGGGTGCATATGGTATAGAACTGAAGCAAAGAAATTAAAGGAAATGGATGCACAGAGGAGTCCATTATGTGGGGAATGGCTTGTGAAGAGACAAAATTATGGAGGCACCAATTGGTGCCGGTTACTGTGAGAAATAATTAAAATGAGAGTTAGGAAATCTAAGAATGGGTGAATTATTAGGAAAAACCAAAATGAAATATAAAAGAGGAATTTTAAAATCTTAAATTTATAAATTGGAAGGATAAATATAAGGGAGTTAACAATTAGGTAGATAGTGAACCTGGTATATAACATAGTAATAACCACAGTGTCATATACGTATATAGGTTGTTTTACCAGAAAGCAAGAGTACACGTAATAGGGATAAGCTGTATAGTGATTACAATTATATATGTTGCAAGTGAAATAAATTCATTCAATAATACTAATAATCATAATAATAATAATAATAATAATAATAGTGATTATTATTATTATTATTATTATTATTATTATTATTATTATTATTATTATTGTTGTTGTTGTTGTTATTATTGTCTGCAAGTATTAAATTTCATTGAAATAAATATTTTTACTTTCTCTATACATACTATGTACATAGTGTATAGAGAAGGTGTTATACCGAGATTTCTCTGGAAATATATGTTTTGAGACCCCCTGAATCCAAAAAAGCATTTTTAGAAAAATGTCTGTGTGCATGCATGGGTGCATGCACACATGGATGAGTGAATGTGTGTGCAGCATAGCTCAAAAATGAAAAGACTATTAAATAACAAACTTGGTATTTAAGTTTAGTATCTTCCAAGGATGTGACACGAACATTTTCAAAAAAATCCCCCACCCCAAATTACCCTTTACATGGAAAAATTTCAAAAGTTTTGATTTTCTTAAAAATGGCCGTAACGATTTTGATTAAACTATCATATATAAAATATATTTACCTGACAAATAAAATGCATATCTTGAATTTTCTGGGAATAGTCTCTGAAGACTACTTTATTTCAGATGAATTTTACGGAATTTTGCATAACTGCTAAACCATAAGAGATGGATGAAAATTTAAAACACAAAAAATGTAGAGCTCGTTAAAACACACAATTTATGTTATATACATGTTTTTCTTGGAGTTGATTGTTTTTGAGATATTCCTTGTTTGTGGTTTCAGCTTTAAAAAACATACTTTTCTCATACATGAATTTGTCAACTCCTGTTCATACAAACAAAGGAACTTCAGTCACATAGCATCCAGCTTTTGACTGTCATTTTAACCTATGGTACTACCTTATTTTCTTTCTGCTTACAAGGAAGCAAGTAATAAGACCATTTCTGCTATTTTTTTCTCGATTAGATGAAGTAAATAGAATAATTTGTTACAGAGATGTAGAGAAAGTCATGTGAATGGAATGCATCAATTTTTTTATTATTATAGAATGCAGAACAAGAATATAAACATAATTTTCCAAGTAAACAAACAGCATAAGCCTCTGACCAGATGATTTTAAAGAAAATGTACATATAAGAATAGAAATGACTTACTTGGGAAAAGTTGGTTACCAAGCAAGAAGGCCACTGACAGGGAAAGTGAAGCTTACTTGTTATCTTGGAATGTAAATATGTACAGTACTTACTGTCACAAATCATTTGTCAAGAGAAGCTGGTGGTCTCGTTTCTACCATGTAGCAATCATTACATCCAAAACTTTACTCCCTAGGATTAGCCTCAACATCACATGTATTGCAATTATTACTCAATTACTCTACCATAAAAACAATGTGAGACATTCACCTGACTTTCTCTACTCACTCCTCTACAAAAGCTTATTATTTCTGTATCACCTGTTATAGTAAGTAAAGAAGATATATGTATTGCACCCAAAAATTCAATAACAGTTACTTTCTCTACACATGCTATTGCACATAGTGCATAGAGAAGGTATTGTATTGCACACAAAAATTTCATACTGAGATTTCCCTGGAAATATATATTTTGGGACACTCTGAATCTAAAAAAACATTTTTAGATACAGGAACATGTGTGTCTGTGAACAGCATAGCTCAAAAACGAAATGTTTAATATTAAATTAAATAAATAAACATATTTATATTATACATAAATAAATATTTAACAAAGATGTTAAATACCAAACTTGATATTTAAGCTCATTATCTTCCAAGGTAGTGACACAAATATTTTTAAGAAAATCCCCCCAGGCCCAACTAACCTTTACATAACAAATAAGCCTGTGAGATTTGTGGTGCACAAAGCGGCGCAGGGGCAGGTTTTCTCCGGGTTCTCCAGTTTCCCCCGCCATCACATTCCACCTGGGCTCCTCTTCATGTATCATCGGTGTCATCGCCTGCGGTGCCATTGCAGTAAAAGCAGGTGTTAAACACTACAAAAAAGAAAATGACAAATAAAATGTATATCTTGAATTTTCTGGGAATAGCCTCTAACTTAAGAGATAGAAAAAAGCTTACTACACAATATGTTTATAATATTTTGTACACTAACCATTTCAGAAGACGTTTTCATTCTGGATGAATTTTTACTTTCTCTATACGTGCTATGTACATAGTGTATAGAGAAGGTGTTGTAATCACCCAAAAATTTGATACCGGAAATACGTATTTTGAGAAAAATACGTATTTAGAAAAATGTCTGTGTGTGTGTTGTCTGTCTGTGTGTGTGTATCTGTGGGCAGCATAGCTCAAAAACGAAAAGTCTGTTAAAAACCAAACTTGGTATTTAAGTTTAGTATCTTCCAAGGATGTGACAAGAAGATTTTCAAGAAAATCCCCCACTCCCAACTACCCTTTACATGGAACTTTTTTTCAAAAATTTTGATTTTCAAAAAAATGGCTCTAACGATTTTGATTAAAATATCGTATATTAAAGATATTTACCTGACAAATAATATGTATATATCTTGAATTTTCTGGGAATAGCCTCTGAAGACTACTTTATTCTGGATGAATTGTGCATAACTACTAAACCGTAAGAGATGGACAAAAACTTAACACACAAAAAATGTAGAGCACATTAAAATACACAATTTATGTTATATACATTTTTTTCGTGGAGTTGATCATTTTTGAGATATTCCTTGTTTTTGGTTTCAACTTTGAAAAACTTATACTTTTCTCATACAGGAATTTGCCAACTTGTGTTCATACAAACAAACGAACTTCAGTCACATAGCAACCAGCTTTTGGCTTTCACTTTAACCTATGGTACTCCCTGATTTCGCTTCTACTTACAATAAAGCAAGAAATAAGACTATTTCTGCTAATTTTTCTTGATTAGCATGAAATAAATAAAAGAATAAGCTTATTAACAATAATTTGTTACAGAGATATAGAGAAAGTCATGTGAATGGAACACATCAGATTTTTTTTTAATTTTGCATAACTGCTAAACCGTAACAGATAGACAAAAAATTACTCCACAAAACTGTAGAGATCCTCAAAACACACAATTTATGTCAAGTACATAATTTTTTTCATGGAGTTGACCATTTTCAAGATATTCTTTGTTATTGTTCTTAGTTTTAAAATACTTAAAACTTTTCTCATACAGGAACTTGTTAATTCCTGGCCACGCAAAGAAACAGATTACAATCCCATAGCAACCACATTTTAAAACATTTGACTGTTGGTTTATCCTAGTGCATTCCCTTATTTGCCTTCTACTTACAAGGAAGCATGTAATAAGACAATTTCTGCTAATGTTTATCTCGATTAGCATGAAGTAAATAGAAGAATAAGCTTATTAACGATAATTTGTTGCAGAGATGTAGAGAAAGTCATGTGAATGGAACCATTGGTAATACATATTTTGAGGCTTGTTGAATCAAAACAAAAGCATTTTTAGAAAAATATCCTTGTGTATGTATTAAGCTGTGTTTCCAACAGTTAACACCTTCTTCCAGTGGTACAATAAGAAGATGCTCTAGAACACCCCCCTTCCCCTCCAACTTCAAATATTCCTTATTTTTCAAAAATGGATAATATATTGAGACTATGCCTTTTTGGACTGTAATTACCGCATATGTGTGAACAGCTCTTTTTCTGTTGCATAGCAATTGTTGCACGTGCATTGCCAGCTTCTTTTATGTGACTACACTCACTGTTGCATTTGTTTGAAAATTTAACATGTGCAGTGCAGCAGCCACATCTCGATGTGTGGACACATTCTACAATATTTGATTTTTGTGGAAATTTCTGGTGTCGACAGCTATAAAAGGCAGAGCTGCAAGCCAGGTGAGTCAGTTTTGAGTGGAGCATGTAGTCACAGATCCAGCAGATTAGCAAGTGTTATGAGAAAAACTGTACTGCAAGCATCGAAGTAAAGACTGTTTGTACTCAGTTTTGGAAGTAACAAATAGGCCTTTTGTTACAATATTTTCACGACAAGTGGTACCACGGCCAAGTGGTTAGACCGCTTGTCTCTCATCAAGGGAGCCCAGGTTATGGTGGACAAAGCAATTGTTCTCTCAGTTTTACCTGCTCCATAATCACCTTTCCTTTCATTCATTTCACTGTTATTCCTCACTCTCACATTAGGCATCACCAATCTTGGCTATTCTCTCTGAATCCCAGTCCATCTCCTTCTAAACAGACATCTGACCCAAGTCACTGACTTTTAAGTCCGACATACCAGGAGGGTAAATAGCTAAAACAAGAAGACAAATTAAATGCATTTTGTGAATTTTCTGGAAAGAGGCTCTGAAGCCTTCTGAATTTTCAATGACTTTTACACAATTGGCAAAACTATAAGAGATAGATAAAATCTTACTACTTAGAAAATTTTTTGCACCCTTGGAAGATACTAAACTTAAATACCAAATTTTATTTTTTGTTTTTAAGTTATGTAGTCCATATACATAAACACACAGGGGTTGAAAAAAGCATGTATTTCTGGTGAAATCTTGGTACTAAATTTTTGGGTGGAATACAATACCATCTCTACTACTATGTATCTGCACAGTACTTAGTAGAAAAATCTGATGTGTTCCATTCACATGATTTTCTCTACATCTCTGCAACAAATTATTCTTAAAAAGTTTATGCTTCTATTTACTTAATACTAATCAAGAAAAAATTAGCAGAAATAGTCTTATTACTTGCTTCCTTGTAAGTACAAGCGAAATAAGGAAGTACCATAGATTAATGTGATAGTCAAAAGCTGGTTGCTATGTGACTGAAGTTGGACAGGAGTTGGCAAATTCCCGTATGAGAAAAGTATGCTTTTTAAAGCAGAATCCAAAAACAAGGAATATCTCAAAAACAATCAATTCCACAAAAAAAAAAAAAAAAAAAAAAAAAAAAAACATATCACATAAAATGTGTATTTTAAGGTGCTCTACATTTTTTGTGTAGTAAGTTTTTGTCTATCTCTTGCAGTTCAGTAGTTATGCAAAATTTCATAAAATTCATCCAGAATAACGTAGTCTTCATAGGCTATTCCCAGAAAATTCAAGATATACATTTTATTTCTCAGGCAAATATGTTTAATATATGGTATTTTAATCAAAATCATTAGAGCCATTTTTGAGAAAATAAAAAATTTCAATAAAAGTTCCATGTAAAAGGTAGTTTGCTGTGGGGGGATATTTCTCAAAATCATGTCGCATCCCTGGAAGATACTAAACTTAAATACCAAGTGTGGTATTTTACGACATTTTGCTTTTGAGTTATAGTGTTCACACACTCACATGCATGCACCCACGCATGCATGCACACACACACACACACTCACATACACACACACACATGGACCTTTTTGTAAAAATGCCTTTGTTTGGATACAGGGGACCCTAAAACATATATTTCCGGTGAACTCTCAGTATCAAATTTTTGGGTGGGGTGCAATACCTTCTCTGTACAGTATGTACAAGTGTAGAGAAGGTAAAAATAAAAAGAACCATCTGTTATTGCTTTCACCAAGTCTACAACAAAAAGAAATTTTATAGTTACTATTAGCAGTTCTCTGTTGTTTAAGTTTACAGAAAATTAAACACCTTATTTCATAATATGACTGGATTGCTTCTTTCTCAAGTTTGTGCTTTCTGGTCCAGAGGTGCCATGCTAGCCTCTGGTCCCCAAGGTCACAGGTTCAAACCTAGTGGAGGATGGTGGATTATTTCCAGTGTAAAGATCCTTAGAATGGCTTCCTTCAGAAAGAAAATAGAGCAGGTGGTGCATTGCTGGATACTTTTGGCACAAAAAATCTGATGTGTTCCATTCACATAACTTTCTTTATCTCTGCTACAAATCATTGTTAGAAAACTTATTCTTCCATTTACTTTATGCTATAGCAGAAATGGTCTTATTGTTTCCAGTAGCAAGAAATAAGGGAGTACCATAGTCTAAAGCGCGGTCAAAAGCTGGTTGCTATGCAATTGAAATTCCTTTGTTTGGAGTTGACATATTCCTGTATGAGGGTCGGCTGATAAGTCGCAGGCCTCTCAATGAAAACAGCATTTAAAAAAATTGTTTTTTGCTTTATTTCTCTACATAATCTCTCACATCTTAATACATTTGTCAAATCAGTGTTGTAATTTAATTAATCCATCTCTGTAATGCGATTTATCAAGATCCTCAAAATAGCTGTTTACCCCATCAATGACCTCCTCATTCCGATGAAATCTTCATCCTCCAAGAAATTTTTTGAGGTTTGGGAATAGGTGGTGGTAGTCACTGGGTGCTAGATCTGGCGAATAGGGTGGATATTCAAGAAATTCTAACTTTAATTTGCACATTTTTCCCATTGCAATGACTGAACAATGGCCAGAGCATTGTCATGATGAGACAATTTTTTTTTTGAGGTCTTTTTCTTTTCACCTCATCACTCAAATGTTGCAGTAAGCTTGCATAGTAGTCACCAGGGATACTTTTACCCTTTTCCAAGTAATCAATAAAAATAACTCCCTGTGCAACCCAGAAAACACTAGCCATAACCTTGCTAGCTGACAAAATTGACTTTGCCTTTTTTGGGGTTGGTTCACCTGGTGCAATCCACTGTTTTGACTGTGATTTACTTTCTGGAGTGTAGTGATGTACCATGGTAATAAGCCATCTCAAAAATTCACTGGGATTTTTATGGTAGAACTCCACATTCTTAACAGAAACAGTTTTTCTTTGCAACTTTTGATCAGGTGTCAACAAACGCAGCACCCATCTTGCACAGACCTTGTGAAAGACCAAAACATTACTTAAAACATTACCTGCACATTTTTTTTGATATGTTTACAGCCTCTGCTATCTCAAACAACTTTAATCTCGGTCTTCCAGTACTAAACAATGAATTTTTTCAATGATCTCTGGAGTTGTTACTTCTACAGGGCATCCAGAGCGAGGCTCATCACTAGCACTCGTATGTCCCATTTTAAACTCTGCAGCCCACCTTTTAATCACTGAATATGAAGGGACAGAGTCTTTCAATAAACTGTCCATTTCCTCCTTGATGTTTTTAGGTGTTAAGCCTTTCAAATGGAAGTAAGTATTTAATCACTGCTCATTTTTCCAAATCCTCCATTTTTGTGAAAACTCCCAAGTTGTCTTGTTTAAAATGCTGTCATTCGAAAACTAAACAAGCTATTGACCTGTAACTATGGATACAAGCTAGTCTAGAATTACACTTATTGATGCTACCGTCTAGCTGGCCTAGTGGTGCCATATCTGTGTGAGGCCAGGGACTTATCAGCTGACCCTCATACAAGTATTTTAAAGCTGAAACAAATAACAAGGAATATCTCAAAAATGATCAACTCTATGAAAAAAATGTGTATAACATGAATTGTGTGTTTTAACAAGCTCTATATTCTCTACATTTTTTGTGTGGTAAGTTTTTGTCTATCTCTTATGGTTTACCAGTTATGCAAAATTCCACAAAATGTATCCAGAATACAGATGTCTTCAGATGCTATTCCGAGAAAATTCAAAATGTACATTTTATTTGACATGTAAATATCTTTAATATACAATATTTTAATGAAAATTGTTACGGGCCATTTTGAGCAAATCAAAATTTTCGAAAAATGTTTCATGTAAAGAGTAGTTGGGGGGTGGGGGATTTTCTTGAAAGTCTTTGTCACATCCTTGGTAGATACTGAACTTAAATACCAAGTTTGGTATTTAACAGACTTTTTGTTTTTGAGCTATGCTGCTCACAGACACACATGCACACGTACATTCACAGACAGATTGACACATACACACACATGGACATTTTTCTGAAAATGTTTTTACTTTCTCTACACGTACTATGGACATAGTGTATAGAAAAGGTATTGTACTCCATCAAAAAATTCAATACCGAGATTTCACCGGAAATGTATGTTTTAGGGTCCCCTGTATCCAAAAAAAAGTATTTTCAGAAAAAGATCCATGTGTGTGTCCCTGTGAACACGATAACTGAAAAACGAAAAGTCAGTAAAATACCAAACTTGGTATTTAAGTTTAGTATCTTCCAAGGATGTGACATGAAGATTTTGAGAAAAATCCCCCCACCCCAAACTACCCTTTACATGAAACTTTTTTCGAAAATGTTGATTTTCTCAAAAATGGCTCTAACGATTTTGATTAAAATTTCGTATATTCAAGATATTTACACGACAAATAAAATGTATATCTTGAATTTTCTGGAAAAAGCCTCTGAAGACTACTTTATTCTGGCTGAATTTTACAGAATTTTGCATAACTGCTAAACCGTAAGAGATAGACAAAAACTTACCACACAAAAAATGTAGAGCACATTAAAACACACAATTTATGTTTTATACATTTTTTTCGTGGAGTTGATCGTTTTTGAGACATTTCTTGTTTTTGTTTTCAGGTTTGAAAAACTCAACTTTTCTCATACAGGAAATTGTCAACTCCTATCCATACAAACAAAGGAACTTCAGTTACATAGCAACCAGCTTTGACTATCACTTTAACCTATACTACTCCCTTATTTCCCTTCTACTTACAAGGAAGCAAGTAATAAGACTATTTCTGCTAATTTTTTATCGATTAGCATGAAGTAAATAGAAGCATGAGCTTTTTAAAACTAATTTGTTGCAGAGATGTAGAGAAAGTCATGTGAATGGAACACATCAGATTTTTTTTTGGATTCAGGGGGTCTTAAAGCGTATATTTCTGTTGAAATCTTGGTATTAAATTTTTGGGTGCAATACAATACCTTCTCTGTACACTATGTACATAGTATGTGCAGAGAAAGTATAACGAACTTCAAGCCTGTTAGAGGCCTCTGAGCCTCCTAATATAAGAGGGTCATTCTGAAGTAGTAAGCAACAATTTGTTACAAGATCTTCCCTCCAGGATACCTATAGCGCAATGCATGGCAGAGCTTCCAAAGTACCTGGATATAGCGGGCAGCATTCATGATTTGTCTGAGTTCAAGCTTCTTAGCATCCTATTCTACGAGGATCAAAACATCAATGTCTGCCAATTTGGAAATACTGCCTCTGGTCATGATGTCACAATATGGCAACATGTGATGTAAATTCTAGATTATGGTTCTTCAGTCCTTTCTGTTACATTGTTGGAATTTGATTTGTAACAATGTTGTGACCCAACAATGTTCATGAAAATCCTCTCCCCCACCAAACATTTGTATTTTCCAAAAATGCTGTAACAATTTCTTTATTAAAAAATAGAGCATATTAAAGATATTTACAGGACAAATAAAATGTATATCTTTAATTTTCTGGGGGTAGCCCCTGAAGACCTGTTTATTTGGATGAATTTTGCTAATTTTACATAACTGGTAAACCATAAGAGATAAAACAAAAACTTACTACACAAAAAAATGCGCATCTTGTTAAAACACATAATTTATGTCATATACATTTTTTTTGTGAAGTTGATCATTTTTAAGATATTCCTTGTTATTGGTTTCAGTTTTAAGGTGTTTAAACCTCTCTCAAGCTGGAGACATCTTTCTTTTCGTCTCTCTTTTGTTTACTCCCAGCAAGCAGAGAGAATGAATTTCAATTGTTGCACTCAGCAACCAGTTTTTAAAAGATCTGATATGACAATGTTTATCTTGATTAGCATGAGGAAAGTTTGTTTGTGGAACAGCAATAGAAAATCATGTGAATGGAACACTTTTTCACTTTGTTAAAATATTGTACCACTTTACAATCTTTACAGGATATTTCAATTATATCGATATTTGTGTTTAACCTAAACCATTTCTTATTGACGTATTCTTTTCTCCTAATTTCACTTCCTTTGCATATATTAAATGTTCCACATCTTCATTTCCACCATGTATGGAACATTGGTTATTAGGGGCTTACTTATTTTAGCCTCTATATTCCTGTTCTCACCCAGGCAACGCCTTCTCATTTCTTTTTGTTTGTCATGTCTGTATTTTTACTTTCTCTACACGTACTATGTACGTAGTGTATAGAAAAGCTATTGCACTCAAACCAAAAATTTGATACCAAGATTTCACCAGAAATATATGTTTTAGGTTCACCTGTATCCAAAAAAAGTATTTTCACAAAAAGGTCCATCTGTGCGTGTGTCCGTGTGTCTGTGAACACGATAACTCAAAAACGAAAAGTCGGTAAAATACCAAACTTAGTAGTTTAGTATCTTCCAGGGATGCGACATGAAGATTTTGAGAAAAATCCTCCCAACTCCAACTACCCTTTACATGGAACTTTTTACGAAAATTTTGATTTTCTAAAAAATGGCTCTAATGATTTTGATTTAATATCATATATTAAAGACATTTACCTGACAATAGCCTCTGAAGACTACTTTATTCTGGATGAATTTTACAGAATTTTGCATAACTGCTAAACCGTAAGAGATGAACAAAACCTTACAACACAAAAATGTAGAGCATGTTAGAACACGCAATTTATGTTATATGTGTTTTTTTCGTGGAGTTGATAGTTTTTGAGATATTCCTTGTTTTTGGTTTCAGCTTTGAAAACTTATACTTTTCTCATACAGGAATTTTCAAACTGCTGTTCATACAAAGGAACTTCAGTCACATAGCAACCAGATTTTGACTATCACTTTAGCCTATACTACTCCCTTATTTTGCTTGTACTTACAAGGAAGCAAGTAATAAGACTATTCCTGCTAATTTTTTCTCACTTAGCATGAAGTAAATAGAAGAATAAGCTTTTTAAGAATAATTTGTTGCAGAGATGTAGAGGTTAGGTGAGTAGAACAAGGTTGCCCTCCATGGTGTAATGGTTACCATGCTGACTTCATATACCCAAGGTCATGGGTTCAAACCCGGTGGAGGACGATGGATTTTTTCAGGCGTAAAAATCCTTAGCATGGCTTCCTTCGGAAGGGAAGTAAAGCCATTGGCCCTGTGTCGTAGATTTACGGCACGTGAAAGAACTTAAAGCCTGATTGAGAGGCCTCTGAGCAAAATTAAGCGGTCTTTCACGCCCAGTATAGAATGGGACGCTGAGAACCACAGCAGTTAAAGAGCGTCCATAAATAACACAACATTTATTTGAGAGGAACAAATCAGATTTTTCCCTTTCCCATGAACCTTTCATTCTTATACAGAAGCCTAAAGAGCTACTTTTGGCTGCCTCACTAAATGGTTTTTGAATCCACATATCAAATCTTCCCAATTTCCAGAAATTACATGTCTTTTTCTCTTCTTCTCCACGTATCTCCTAACCCATTAATTTCCTTATTTACAAGACAAATTACCAATTCATTCATTGTTCTTAATGCTTTCCTCTTGAAATTCTTAACACTGTTTTAACAACCTTCTATATAGTTCAAGATTCTATACCAAAATTTCAGTGCCCTTTCCATATAGTTCCCTTACTTACCACTCCAACCCTAATGGTGCTAACTGCCTAACAGTTGCATTAGGTAACTTAAGCATTTATCTATAGACTATCCTGTGTACCTTATCTATGATTCCTTTTATATACCATATACACTTTGTTCACACAAGCAGATGGCATTAGGATGCTGCCCAGTCTAACTGATTTTACTAGCCTGGATAATGGCAGCACAATTGCTATTACTACCTATTTTCATTTGAACTATTATTTTAAACTGAAGGTGAAATTTTGGGTTGCAGTATTAAATATCCAAATTGATATTTACTTTGGTGACTGAGGGAAACCATAATTAGTTGGCCAGTGGGGTTTGAAGCCAGGACTTCCTGAATGCAAGCCATAGATCCATCCTGCTTGGTGCTTGATAAAGAGTAAGGAGGGGGAACTTGGAGTATTACTACTGCATCTATTTACCCTCCAGTGTCAGCTGGAGTTATGAGGAAGGAATTGATGAAGGACATGAAGGGAGTAGTTGTGAGTTTTACTACTGCATCTACAGTACGTTTGTTACAAAACTTGGCAGCCAGCAGCACAGTCAGTGTGACCTTCAGTGTATTTCCCTGCACGCGCATCCTACATCCATTGTCATCACGCGTGCATCAGTCTTCCTTCTGTTCTAGTCCAGTTCACACGTGAATAACATTAGCAACGTTTGCAAGTGTTTTCAAAATGCAGTATACAGTACCATAAAGAGTGTTTATGTACAATATGTATTTGCTGACACCATCGTATAGAGAAGTTGTAAGGCAATTTGAAACTAAATTTCCTGGGTGTGTTCCAAATAGAGAGGCCATTCGTTAGCTTGTAAATAAATTCAGGGAGATAGGATCAATTTGGGATAGGAAAAGAAAGGTAAGCAGGTGTGCACTTATGGAGTGGAAATTAGACAAAATAGGAGAAAGGTTAGAGCTGTCACCTCGAAAATCTCTTTGTGTCTTGCACAAGAAACTGACATTTTGAAAGCTTCAGCATGGAAAGCAACAAAACTTTTAAAACTCAAACCATACAACGTTACTGTTGTCCAAGAATTGCTACCACATGATCACCAGAGTCAAGTAAATTTCTGTAACTGGATTTTGAGGAATGTTAATGATGGAACAATTGATCCACGACTAATACTGTTCAGTGAGAAAGCATGGTTTCATTTACATGGTCATGTGTTATTACAATATTATGCTAGAAGCCAATTTCGTTCATGAAACTCCCCTGCACGATCAAAAAATTGGGGTTTTTCAGTGCACAATAAATGGAAATGGAATAATGAGGCCTATTTGTTGTTAGTGTACCATAAATGCAGAAATAATATATGACACCATGCTTCAAAAAGCTGACAGACATTGAATGCCAATCTGGATATTTCCAGAAGGATTCTGCCACCACACATACAGGTGATGAAAGTTTTGAGGATAGAATCATTAGTAAGGGTTTATGGCCCACTCAGTCTCCTGATCTTATGAAGCATTTTTTATTTCTGGGACAACTTGAAAAATAAAGAATATAAAACTAATCCCCACATATTAGAAGAATTAAAACAAAATATCAGGCCAGAAATTAACGTAATTTCAGAAGCTGAGCTATTACACATGAATAAAAATTTCCTCGGGAGATGCTGTAGGTATATTGATGCAGATGGATGACATTTCCAACATCTGTGATAAGGTATGTCTTGTGTTTATTTTTATAATTGTTATTGTGATTTGAGGTTTTATTTGACATCTACGCATGTGCAGCTGCCACTCAAGTGTACAGTACATGATCAGGAGACGAACCGTGCACCTGACAGCCAAGTTGTTTAGCAACTTACTGTATTTGCCCTCCAGCTGGTGCTGTGAGGGAGGGAGGAAGGTGAAGGACTTGGAGAGAGAACTTGGCTTGAGTTTTGCAATACATGATCTTTATATAAATAGCATTGTATTTATTACTTATGTTTTCCAAGTTTATACCTTAATATTGTTGTGATTACATTATGTACAAAACAATAACAACAAAGAATAACCAGTGCAAAGAGAACAATAGTTTTATATATAAATTAGTAGCAAAGTGATTAACGCAATCCTTTCAAATGTGAAAAACAGTTTTAATATTTAAAATTAGTTTTTCAGTGCCAAGTTGCGTGAATACAATAAGTTAACATGATCTGTTCTCTGTGTTTAACGGGAACTCATGTATTTTATATAAAATGCTTGCTGCAAATGAAATAAAAACTTTATATACAGCTGCCAATATTGTACTTATAGATGCACCTGTTTATTATGTGTTTGAGAAGGGAATGAATTTACACTGACCTATCACAACCCTTCATTTGGTATATACAACTGACGGGTAGTTGGAGAAAGCTGTATACTAAAGCTTTGTGTTACAAAAATGAAAATAAATTAGAAAAAGGCACAACACAGGAAGCTTTCTCCAACCGCCTGTCTGTAAAAGGATTTAACGCAGCCGCCTGCTAATCTGCAAGATGAGATCATCCACACGCTCGGACACTCCCCGGAATTTGGCTGGCTCGGGGCCAATCATCTGGATCAGCTGAGGTACATCCTGCTGTGATATTTCACAGAAACGGTTCAGTGCCTTCATGCACCGGAACAGATGTTCCTCTTTGGGATTGCTGTTGAAGTACTGAAGAAGTGCCATTGTGAGTTCCACTGCCACATCATCAAACACCTGCAACATTTCACATGCACCGTTTATATCAGAGGGTTTGCAAATATAAGATTACCTCATTTTCATGCATTTGGTGGTGTCACAAGTAGATAAGTTTTCTAATTAGAATGAGTATTTCATTTTATAACTTCGTTAGAGGTCTTTATGGCTTGTTTCACTCATTTAATTTTGTTTATGTGAAATTATTTTGCAATTAATGTTTATTCCACTGAGGAGCCACTTTACAAAAATAGTGAGGTTCTCATGTAAGAGGCATAGTGCCCCTATTTGAGAAGATTGGATTTGAAAACTATGTAATTTCATGACGTCTATTGCGATACAGCTCAATGACAATAAAAATTATTATTGTTATTATTAGAAAAGAGTACTGCTAAAACTTAAATTTGTTATTGTTAACAAAACTTAATAATGATAATGATGAGCCTTTTAAGGGGGACATCTGAATTACCTTGTAATCTTTTGTCGTAACCTTTGGCAAGATCCAAGCAGCAGTACAGCATACAGGAAGAAATACGTTTCAAAGTTCACAGTAGCAGTGGCAAAGGATGAGGGAAATGGTGAAGATCACTGGCAAGGTCGTGATATATGCAGCACATTTTTTCAAATTGAATTTTCTGCCATAAAGTTAACTGGTAATGTACCTAGAGGGATTGTAAGCATTTTCATTGGAAATGTTATCCATCATTATCATTACTGCTCTTATTGCCATATCATCTTTTTCCCCTCAATTAACTCTCCTGCCCTTTACATGCATTTCTGCACAGTCAAATTAGATATAATATTTTATAACAATGTATTATTCTAGGTATCTTGTCTAAATAAAACCTCTTAATAATCACTGTCATTGTTACTGCAGTTCATGGTACCACTGCATAATACTGGTACATTTACATTCTCTCCTACTTTTTACAGGAATTTCAGGGCAAATTCAAATTAGGTAAAACTTTTTACAACAATGTGTTTATTTCCATTCTCTCTCTCTTCCCCACCCATTACATGAATTTCTATAAAGATCCAAATTAGGTAAAAAAAAAAAAAAAAGGGGGGGTATATTAATCAGGCCAGAATGCCCCTTAGTTTGTTCAAATACATGTCCTTACTTTGAATTTTGTTTAAAAATTAACCTATCATGTCTTCTTTTTATATAGATATGAGGGTCATTCAATAAGTCCTTAGAAAATCCCAGAAATTACACTTGTAGCATCAAAAAAAGTTGGTATTTAGTAATCATTACCTCTTACTAGATGGCAGTTTCAGCTATACAGGGTGAGTCACCTAAAACTGGCACCATAAATATTTCTGAAATGGTAGATGTTATTGATATGTGGTTTTCACATAATTGAACTGTAAGCAAGGGTTCGCATTTGCAACTGATAGACAGATTTTTATAATTTTTAGAAAGTGTATTTATTTACAAAAGTTACAATTTTTTAAATGGAACAACACTTATTGAATTTAACAAAATAAAAGCTGAGTAAATTAGAGTGTAAATGGTGTTTTTTGCACAATTCTAATGAAAATAGTTTATGAGAAATCATTATTTGTAAAAAGTGGAACAATGACTAGGACAAATTAAAGAAAAACAAAAGTGAATCAAGTAATTCTGAGGATTTTGACAAGTTAAGAAAAATGTACCCTCAAAGCTTGTGTTCAAAATGACCACCACCAGCCTCCAGTCTGCTATGTAAAGATTGCTGTACATGTTCTAGTATTTCAGTGGAAATTTCAGCGCAGGCAGCAGTAATACGCCATTTAGATCATCTGGTGTAGTTGGAATGTCCTTGTAGACAGCGTCTTTCAGGTTCCTCCACAGAAAGAAGTCTAAAGGAGCCAAATCTGGTGAACAGCTGGCCAAGATATAGGTCCCCTTCGTCCAATCCAACAATTTTGAAACAATCCTTGAAGATAAGCTGTAGTAATTTGTGCACTATGGGCCGGAGAGCCATCATGTTGATACACAGATTTTGTCTATTCTTAAGGGGAACGTCTTCTAACATTTGTGGAAGATTTGTGTCAGCCAACTTTGTTGTTAGGAACCTCTTTTATGCTGTGTCCCCTACATTAATAATACTAATACTTTATTCATCTTTCGATTTATACATAAACCATGGCTTCGTCAGTATATATATCTACAGTAGCATGTACAAGTAGCAGCATTCATAAATTAATATTTTTAAATTGTTGAATGTTGAAGGGTATATGCTCTAAGAGAGCTTTAGTTATTGAATGTTTAATTTTGCTCTAGACTAATACTTTATAATGTCCAAGTAGCATAGTGTTAGGAAATGCTACTGTGACTCTTATGTGTACAGCAGAATGTGGTGTGTATATAGTTCAAAGATCTAGTATTATGTTATTTGTTTTAAAGAGGTTCCTGCTTTTGTGAATGAAGCATATGTATATGTGTGTAAGATGTTTAAGCCCTTGAATACTGTTTTGCTTGCTGTTTTCACAAGAACTTGCTTATTATTTTTAATATTGTCTCTTGTAATGTAAAGATAACACATAAATCTGTGGAGATGCCCCATACTGGAGGTTAAAATGGAGTGAACATAGATCTTAATATGCTTATGGCATGCACTTTACTTGCATAGCACATTTTGATTAATTTGCTGGCTAATAATCAAAATGTGTGTTTCATTTTAGCTCCAAATCTATTCAAACTCCTAAGAATTTTGTTTCATTGCCTTTGTTTATGGGGTGACAATTAATGCAAATTTGTAGTTCTTTATAAGTTTTACCTGGGCTGTAGTTTAAAAAAGTTGTCTTTTCTACAGGGGCAGCTACTGAAGGGAAGCTCAAGGGGGGCACTCACTCCCCCCCCCCCCCCAATTAAATATTGAAAGTGACTGTTTTGGTTTTAATATGTTCATTATATAGGTAAATTATTTTGTACTCTAAATGTGTTTAAAACTCTTTCATTTTTCTCCTATTTCTAGACAGTCTGCTGGGCTGAGATTCTGACGGCCTGGGCAGTTTCTGTGCTGTTTTCATTGATAACCATGGCAATGGCATAGTTGTAAACTTGTCCCAATCTATTAACTAAGGCCAGCATGGGCTGAGAAAAATCACCCGGGTGTCATGGAATGGAAACTCTTGTTGTTATTCTTTCTGTTGCATTGACAAGGTTGGTATTAATTATTGTACAACTAAATGTTAATTTTAGGTGCATAGACGATACCCACAGTTGAAATTTCTGATTTAAACCTCTGGGATTTTTCCTATTTCTAGGTTTAGAGTTCTTTGATGTCCAGTCACAGTACCCAGTTGGCTTGGCACTCAGTTACAATACTGCCATGAAACAATGAAAGTTTGTGAACTAAAAAAGGTTATGTTAAGGTTGATAAGTTTATCAAAAACACTGGAACTGAAAAACAGCGGCCGACAAAGCCTGAGTTTAACATTCCTCAAGTACAACTCTAATGTATGCTTAGAACTTCTTTTACTCGAAAATTTGATATTTCATTGTACGAAACATTTTTCTGGATGCGAAGAAAAAAATGTGCTCTTCTGTTTCATGTGTTGGTTGTTCGATGGTAATGGTGGTGGACTAAAGATGTAGTGTGTGACTTGAAACATATGCAGGAAAAAATAAAATAACAGATGGTTCTTCTAAGCATAAAGCTAATTTAGTCAGTTTTCAACTGCTGGGAGCAAACAATGTTACTGTACCTTCTGCAAGAAGGATCGTCGTATTGTGTTCCAATTTAAACGAACCATAATAGCATTATTGCATTTTTACTTATTTTTCTTTGTCATGAATTGACATTCTTAGCATAAAACTACATTTTAATGTACACTCACAGACCCCCCCCCCCATAAGCTAAAGCTTCATGTGCCACCACTGCTTATCTACACTTAAGTGGAGCTTACGAGGGTGATTCAAATATAAACGGTAATTATCCTGATATATGGTGGACTTTGAGACAGTGATGTGTTTTAACAATTAAAATTTAGTTGAGTCGATTTTGTAACACTACATCACTTACTTTTTTATTTCGGAAAACATGTTTCAGAAGCCATGTGCTTCCATTGTCAATTCCTTTGGTCGACTACCGGCA
Source organism: Hymenopus coronatus (assembly GCA_030762935.1). Taxonomy (NCBI): domain Eukaryota; kingdom Metazoa; phylum Arthropoda; class Insecta; order Mantodea; family Hymenopodidae; genus Hymenopus; species Hymenopus coronatus. The sequence goes on along the minus strand of CM060895.1, from coordinate 4,029,908 downwards.
TTGCTTGCTGGTAATTGTTGCAAATCACAGAGGAAGTAGTTCAGAGCTGGGCGGAGGAGTGGGGGGTTGAAGGTTGGTGTGTTAGGGAGGGGGAACTAGCTTTGATAGCTGCTTCGCTAGGTTCTGGCATCAGTTCAGCCATGAGTGAGCAAGAAGTCACTACGTCTGTTGTGCAATGCATTATTATTAAGTTTTTAACCAAGGAAGGAGTTAAACTTTCGGAGATTTTAACTCGTTTAAGGGTACAGTTTGGGGACACTACACTGTCGCAGAACCAAGTGTTTACTTGGGCCAGACAATTTAAGGGTGGCCGAAAATTTGTGGAAAATGGAGGTCATGCTCAATGCCCAAGGTCAAGTCTCACAGATGACACATCCGTGACTGTGTTTCTTGACTACAGAGGAGTTTTGCTGGTTGATTTTCTTCATGATCGAGGTATAGTGACTGCAGCTTACTACTGCCAATTTTTAAGGTCTGTAAAAGCTACCTACTGAAGCAAAAGATGTGGTATGTCCATCAGAGATGTCATCCTTCTCCAAGACAATGCTACGCCTCACACTGCCAATTTGACAACGGACACAATGGTGGACATGCACTGGGAAACCCTTGAACATCCTCCCTATAGTCCAGACTTGTCCCCCTCAGACTATTTTTTGTTTGCACCCATGAAAGAATCTCGTGGAGGGAAACATTTAGAAAACAATGAGGATGTCGAGGAGCATGTGCACAATTGGTTGGCGACACACCTTCAAACTTTTTTTGAAGAAGGAATGTTCAAGCTTCCAAAACGTTGGCAAAAATGTGTACAGTGTGAAGGAGGCTATGGTGAGAAATGCTGATGAAGTCACTTGTGTATATATTTAATCAATAAATATTTTTAACAAAATTACCGTTTATATTTTAATCACCCTCATATTAAACAGGCACATCTATCTAGCTATAATTCTGCTAAACATGTATTTGTTTTTGTTTCTTAGAATCCTCTCCATGTAAGGTGAAACAATCTCATTGTTAGTGTAATGTGGCAGTTCTGGCTTGAATTAAAGTGCAGCTTGGTAGTGGGCACCATGTTTTAAGATGACAACACCCAGGGGTTATTTACATTACTGTGAACAAGTGTTTAGATCTTGCCATTCCATAGTTCTTCAAATGCCAGCAAATCTGCTGAAATAAGTCAGGACAGAATCTCAACCACTAAACAAGCTACTGCATCATCCAGGATGACAAAGCACCCACATTTCTTTCAAGCAAAATTCCTAAAACTAATTTTTAACTGTAACTTAATTTTCTATAATCTTGCGTGTAACATGGTGTTATTTTTCTGAAAACTATATGCATTGTTATGGAATTAATAAGCTATTAAGTGCACTGAAAAGCAACATTTATCTTCAGTATACTCTCTTCAGTTCAAAACTTGGTATAAACCCAAAAATGGATACTCTTCATTAGTAACCATTCCAGCATATTAAAAGGTTAAAATCAGCAGAAGCTGTTATGTAAGAGTTAGTAAATATTTTACATGCGCATTTAATGTTATATTCATGCTTCTTATATATAAAGTTCACAGTGAAAGTTTGAGAAAGTAAAATTGTAAATTAAGATAGTTGAAACTTTTTCAAGTATTGTACACAATATCTCATCCATTCAGCCATTTTGTAAATGCTGAACAAAAAGCTGCTTTGGTTGAGTGGTCAGAGAGCTGACTTCTCACCCGGAGATCCCAGGTTCGATTCCCAGCTGGGGAAGGGAATTTTTCTTTAACCAGAATTATTCCCTATCCCGCACAGAGTCTGGAATTGCATGTGTGTGTGTTAAATGAGAATAACCTACTGTGATGAGATAAGTTGTTTCACAAGTTAAAGGGGGCCATACAAATGGAAAACAAAAACAATGGCGATTCAAAAGGTTGACCCTTTGTCATGTGAAATAGCCAAATCTGCACCGCAGGGATACGAGGCAAACATCTTATTCCTGTTGTGTCCAGATCATTCTCAAGCTTGCTTTGGGCCATCACCCTCCAAATGAGACAGCAGTTTCTTGTTGGATCTCCTCAAACACGTCAGTCATGCTGATGAAGCAGTAAGTGTGTCCTGGTGACAGCTTCACAAAACATCACAGTAAGTGCTTGGAGTTGAAAATGCTCTTTGCTTCCTGTATAGAGTACACTTGGCATCCACTCCAACACTTGTTTGCCTATGTAGCACTTTTCCCAAGAATTGCTCACTCACTTGTTCCATTTTTTGGATCCATCATGAACTCACCACACTTCACATAAACAATTGCTTGTGCTACTATCTATTGCTCCAGAACATTACTGCAACTGCTGTCATAATGGCACCACCACCCCAAATATTTTGGATACTACCTGGAATACCCAGTATATCCCTACTGCAGAAATTTAGCACTTGACAGTTTGGTTGGTTTCATGTAATATTAGCTATATTGTGGTTACAACGTTGCCAGAGCTGTTAATAAACAACAGCTAATTAAGGCTAAAAATGGCGAATTTTTCAATTTTTTTTTTATTTCACTAATTGCTGAAACATTCAGCTTTATGTTCCCAAAGTTTCATAGCCCAATTTGATTTCCTTGTGGTTCAAATAAATTAAAAAGTTAGGACTTGTCATGCCACACCCACTTTTTCTGCTTGTTTGATTATCAGCTTTGATCCATTGTTTCTCTACATTTCTTACACGCAAAGATAGTTATAAATATTTAGAAGGTATGTTTCTTTAGTTTCTGACCAGGAAGAAGAAGTTATGGTGGATTTTAGGCAGTATTCATGTGTGTAGATCACTCCCTAAATAAAACAATCAAACAAAATTTTCTTTTCTCGTTTTCTCAGGTTTATAATTTTTCACACTTATGTACCTTTTTCTTGGAAACTATTTGAGATATTGCAATGAAATTTTGTACACACATATTTCAGTCTACAATGAGTATTTTGGCGTAGCTAGTTTTCTTTTGATTTAGATTCAATAGGTATTGCGTTATGAAATACATAATAATTTGAAATAGAAAAACTCACATACCTTGAAAAATACTTTAAAAATCATTGAAGAGAGATACACAAAAAACTTCTACACCAAAATATAGCATAATTCTAACACTTTATGTACATTTGTTTTCAAGCAACTTTATCAAAAGGTCACTAAAAAAAAGGTACACAAGTTTTTTTATGTTTCGAAAATTCCAATGCAGTGTAATTTCTTTATTTGTTGACAAAATTACTTATAAAACAGCATAATCATAGAAGATATCAGGAAAATTAACTGTGCATAATTTCACTGCTTTAGAACAAAAACTATGGCCATGGTAGAATTTTTGTTGTGTCAAGGTATTTCTGCCTACGTCCCCCCTCCCCCAGTGGCATGTAAACAGTGTACATAGTAGTGAATGCCAATGAATAAAAAATAGATTATAACTCTACTATATCATGATATATGTAGAATAACTTAAGAATTTCAACAATGTAGAACAAATTAAGTGCACTTGCTTGTAACAAGGAGAGAAATGGTATAACAGTCTGCTTTTTATTCAATAGTTTATAATTGTAATCTCAGTTATCACCATCCTCAGAAGCATAATCGTCGTCATGTTTCACATCCTTGCTAATAACAGATCTGATGTTAAGTCCAAGAGCTACTGCAGTTTGCTGTATGCAGCAATTGAAGCATGTCCGTTAACCTTCATGTACTGCTTCTGCCATTCAAAGAATTCCCAGGTCCTTAATAACTGCAACGCCTGATTATTCAATGGCACACCTTTATGCAAAGGATTTGCACTTCTTGAATCATCACTTGAAAAATTAGGCACCCAAAAGGAGTGGTCCAATATTATCCCACTTCAGTATCATGTGTGAATAAATGATTAGATTCACAAGGATTTGTAATGTGTAGAATGCCCAGCAGAGTACATTCATGATGTCACCAGGCAACTGGTTGAGTCAGACGTTCACAGAGGAGTATTGAGCACCGGCATTTGAAAGAGGCCGCATTGTGGGACTGCACGAGGTGGGCTGGTTGACTGCCAGGCATGTGGGCCATTCAGATGTCACAGTAGTCTGATGTTGGGTACACGAGGATACTCAGTCATGTTCGGGTCGACCAAGAAACACCACTCCGAGGGAGGACTGTCGCATGGTGCGCCAAGTATTGTGGGATCTCATAACTTCGGCACCTGCCATCCGAGAACATGTACTGGAGATTCTACAACAACCTGTGAGTTCCCGCAGAGTGGCTCGACAATTCGCATCTCCTGGATTTACATCCTACCACCCCATGCGCCGGAGGCCACTGACACCGGAACACCAGCACCTGCTTTGGCAAGTTGCCGTGCTCGGGAGGTATGAACAGGGGACGAATGGTGTCGCATCATGTTCAGTGATGAGTCCCGCTTTTCCATATTTGGGTAGGGCGGCATCGAGGGCACATCTTTACCATATTTTGGAGAGACACTCAGGCAAAACTCCTGGTGTGGTGAGTTCAGGTCACCTTTAATAGTACCTCGGCAGACTTTGATGGCACATTCTGCATCCTACTCCTTATGGCACAGCACCCTGAGACAGTGTTCAAACAAGATAATGCACCCACACCTGTAACTGCCTATGGTATTGGCTCTTTCATTCCATATTGTAATTGGTGCAATAAAGATACATGGTTTTTCATTCACTTCTAACCACTCCTTCTGGGTGCTTAACTTTTTTTGTCAGGCAGTGTACATACACACACCAACAACACTTATAAAAAATATAAACAACAACAAATAATATGTAGCTTGCAAGCAACAACTTGAGCATGTGTTGATCATGAACTAAAGCACATTAATGAGATCTGACAAAAGAGCCAGCTCCACTTCCATTTCCACTTTGTGACCAAAGACCTTGGAATTATATTACCCAAACATACTGCTGGCGCTAGTGTTGCTGGTGCTAATTAAAAGCTCTTGCGCAGATCTTTTTGGAGGGCAAGAGCATGCTTTTTGCCATATGTTCAACACACTTAAGGCTTTAAAAGTGAGATGTTTTAAAGATATTAGGGTTTAATAGTGAACATGGTGCATTCCTATGCTGCATAACTGTACCAACCTCAAGAAAAATGACTCGGAGATCACTTTACATCGGTAAGAATAAATTGTAACATTTGTGATTTGTGTTCCAAATTCATTCTGATTTATTCTCGTAGGTTTCCTCCATCACTAAGCGAATGATAATTTATTTTAGGTTTCTAATATAAACCAGAATTGCTGGGTAGATGGTTAGCTGCTCTGATTCATGTCAAACTTGTGTCATCGAAATACCAGACTACATTCAATGCATTTTTGCGAAAAATTGTTTACATGAGAATATGATGCTCATTTCACCTTCACAACTATTTTGCATATATTCATTAGCATTAGAAATCAGTACTTAAATATTAAATTCAATATTATAAATTGTCCTAAATTAAAAAAAAAATTACCCTAAGTCTCGATGGACTTAGTTTTTCAAGTCTGTAATTTCAGACTGAAACACAACCCTGCAGGGTGCTAAAAAGGAATTTTGAAAAAGTGTAAGAACATTAAGCAATAATTGACTCTTTGTTTCTGAATTATTTCAGGAAGCACAGATCATACTCTCCTGTGATGCACATAATATACCTATCTTATCTAACACAAATATATCACAAATGCTGATAGAAAATGTTTTACTTAACATCTTGAATAGTTTTCTGAAGAGGATTTCACATTTATTTTATTGTTCTACTGTACATACCATCTTTGAAAATGCAGTATCACATAGATATGGTTTTTTTTTCTGCTAAATCATTTTATTTATTTATTTGTTTTTATTTACATACCTGCTTGAGTAATTTCATTGCATTACCACTTTGACCTTCTATAACTGCTTATATTGTTGAAGTGTACATTAAAACTGTACTTCTCGATTAACTTGACACACGTTCACATTCTCTTGAGGGTGGGGAATAATGATCATGAAATAAGAATTGCTTCAAGTGCCTAGAATCGAACCCAGCATATTTTGCATTTTTAATTCAGCATTTTGACCACTTTACTGCTAAGATACTCTTAACAGCCCTCTTTATAATTTTTGTTGACAGCTTTGTGCATTAAAGTAAAAAGCGGAAAGTATACATGGAGAAGAAACTGCAAAAAACAGAATTACAGTTGAACTCTGCTCTCTGTGATGGTAACATCCCGTTTGTAAAACACTTTAAATACAGGTATGTGATATTCAAATTCAATGATAATATTTACTTTTGCTTTGTTCAGTTTTGGGATGAACTTCAGTCTAGTCAATGGAATGATTTTATTCAACTTCCAAGAAGACTTTCAAGGTCTAATCACTCTGCATGGATGCTGGCAAATTATTTCCTACTCAGGCATTTTTATGGCATAATTAGAACTGTTTTAAATTTCACTGTTTTCCCATTACAACCAATGTATTGTTCATGACCTTGTAGTCTTTGCCCTTCACTTTAGTTCTTCAATTCTCGAAACTGGTCTGCGCAGCTGGTTTGTGATTGCTTTATGAAGTCTAACACAAAAGCTTTTTCTTTATTTTATGAGTGTACCAACTTGAATCTGTGCCATTCCTTCCATGATGCACCAGTTTGGGTAGCATTTTCAGTATTGGAGCTTGCAATGATGAAACATCTACATCTACACTCTCAGTTCATTCATCCTCATTTAAACTGGTTTTCTCATTTACAATGTTATGGCAGTAATTGGTAATGGTTCTTGGCAACCTAATAGTATGAGACATCTTTAGTTACGGTAAATTCCATAATAATGACAAAAGCAAAATTTAAATATGATACTGCACTCACTATTATAATTATTTTGTGATCATCTATATAGGAATTGTTTCTCTCACTCCATAACTCAAAACAGAGACATCACTTGATAGTTCACATGTGTGGATAAGTGTTACATATTTGTTATATTGCATTGTAGAGATTCAGAATAAAATTACAATTTGCAACAGTTTACAAGATTGCATTTCACAGAATTAAATTTCATAATGGAACTGATTATAGTTTTCCCCATGAAAGAGGCATAGCTAGAAAGGGGTTTTGGAGATTGCAAACCTGCCTTTGTTGACCAAAAAAGATAATAGTGAAATCTAATTTTAATTCCAATTGCTGCACTGTAATCTATGAACATAAAAATAATTTTTTTTTTATAGATTACAACCCAGAATTTATTCACATTTATCATTTGATTTTATACAAATTATTTATAAAATGTATTCCCACACATAACTGTAGCTTAATATTTTTTGGCTATGCTGCTACTGCTGCATGATCCTTTGGGCCTTATATATTAACTAAACTTAAATACAAAGCTATTCTCAAACTTTCAGACTGACCTTTGGATAACGCATATATTAACATACATGAATATGTGTTTAAGATTACATGAATATCATCCGATCATGAAGTAATTACTTTGCACAGCTTAAAACTGATCCTTGAAGCATACTTTTTCAGTATTGGTAATGGATAAAAGAATAAATGATAGGAAAGAAGATATTTGCTGACATAATCCAGAGAATATTTCAATAAGAAGAATGCAATGCTTCCTTTCAATTTAAGTAAAGCACAAGGTAAGCCGAATGTTGATTCTACAAGCCCCAAAGTGCGACCTTATCCATAGCAGAAGACAATTGAGAGATTGCTGGAAGATGTCATGCAAAATGTGACAGAATAAACTGTTTCTGTGTAGGAATGTTTTGTCATGCAGAGCGGCCTCAAGCCTACTGTACAATTTAATATCATATTGCTGCTACCTTCGATATGCAGCCTGCAGGCAACAGTCTTCTAAGCATTTTGTTTTGGTTCATTTTCTGGAAAAAGAAAACAGCCAAATGCAGAAGACTTTCATATTAAAATAATCTCTAACATTTTTAAGACTTTACAATTTCTCCCTTAATACTTAGAGCTATTTTTTGCGCAGTTTTATTTGGTGATAAGACATTTCAAGCAAAAAAAAAGTGACTATTAGGATAAAAGTATTAAAAGTAAAACCTTTTTTTTGAGCACTTTGCACAAATAATCACATGGAGGGAGACCCAATGCACTGAGAGCTAGCTGCACTGTGTTTTTCCAGTCCACATCATTGGTGCTCATAGCTGTCTGCTGCTATCATAGAAAGGCATGGATGAAACCATGCAACATTTTTAAAGCTACTTAACAACTTTAAGATGGTGAAACTGGCCACCATTGGCCATACATTTTTGGCACCTCTTTACGAAACTATTCCATCACTTGCCATAGTTCACATTGAGAAATGCAGACAATTTCCTGGTGGATAGTTTGTTTTAATTCTCCCAGGGTGTGGGGGTTTCTCTTGCACACTTTATGCTTTAATTTACCTTACTTTAATTAAGTTTATGGATTGATTTATGATCTGGAACTTTTACACCCAAAAATCTTTCTGCAAAACTTGATGAACTGATGAGCTAACACAAACGAATCATAAATAAATACAAGCTGTGCAGTATAAAACATATTTTGCACTATTGTGACCAAGTGCAGGACAAAATAATAAATTACTTGTAATAACTGAACTACACGATGTCACTGGCAACTCAATACTGCACTGTGACAGAAGTGTGACCTTGTTTACAGCAGCAGTGTGGAAATGTGTCCACATGCCCAGTGGAAAAACACAGCACAGCTGGCACTGAATTCCTTATCTCTCCTGATATATTGAGGTAACATTTTACTTGGACTTGTTTCCTATTCTTGTCTAAGAACTGTTGGCTCAGTCTATTTTGAACATGGACCCAGTCTTAACAAGCTTGTTACGAGGTGCATTCAGAAATAAGTCCCGATTGCATCCAAAGATGGCACTACCAGCCGGATAGGAATGCACGTGCACAGGAGAAGAGAGGAAGTATATGGTAACATTGCAGTAAAGTTTCAGTTTTGTGACGGCAGTGGTTACCACTCTGTGCTAGGAGAAAATGGCTGCTCTGATATTGTCTCCCACCACATGCAAGGTTCGTACAGTCATCCGATTTTTGCATGCTCAAAAGCAATCTCCAGCAGAGATCCATCGTCAATTGTGTCATGTGTATGGACAGGACATTATGTGCGACAGTAGGGTAAGACGATGGTGCAGGCAATTCACGGAAGGAAGAACCAATATTCACATCGAAGACCGTCCCTGGTGATGCCAGAAGTATTGGAAAATGTGCGGCAAGCAATTGTGTGCAGAACTGGCGCTTCACAATTTCAGAACTCTGTCAGTTTCCCCAGATGTCTCGCTTGCTTGTGCACGAAATTGTCTCCCGGTGGCTTGGTTTTCACAAAGTGTGTGCAACATGGGTACCTAGACAACTGACAGATGAACACAAAACCAAACGTCTGCCGCAGCATTGACATTCCTGCAGCGATACGCAGCAGAAGGTGACAAGTTTCCCAACAATAATGTCACTGGGGATGAAACATGGGTGTCGCATGCCACACCAGACACAAAACAACAATCATTGGTGGCATTAGTGGTTCACTTGTGAAGACCAAATTCAAGCAGACAATCTCTGTCAAAAAAATTATGTGCACTGTCTTCTAGGATCGGCGTGTCCTCTTGTGCAAATTGTTACTGTGAGGGGAAACCGTTGCATAAACTCAGGCAGGCAATACAGAACAAGAGGCATTATGCTTGTGCATAACAATGCAAAACCCCATACAGCCAACGCCACACGAAATGCATCTAATTAGTTTGGATGGGAGGTCTTCGAACATCCACCCTACAGCCCCAACCTTGCTCCAAGTGACTTTCATCTCTTCTGTCTCATGAAGAATTTTCTGGCAGGAAAACGTTTTCACGGTGACGTTGGGGTGCAGAATGAAGTGACTTCGTGGCTATGGACATTGGCAGCAGAATCCCATGACTTGGGCATACAATTAATGGTGCACCGTTACGATAAATGCCTCAACAATGGTGGTAACTATATTGAAAAATAGCCAGTGAGTTTATGTAATTATGCCAATAAATATTTCTTACTTAGTGACGTTTTTGTTCTCTTTATCGGTCATCGGGACTTACTTTCTGGATGCAACTTAGTTCACATGTGACTCTGAGAAAAATCTAGCACAATAAACACACCTGATCTGTAGTATACACCCTGTTATCCCACCACAACAAACTCTCAAATGCTGTATGGCTAATGCAGAGCAATGTCATTCCACCTGTAACTTGCTGTATTTCAGACTCGGTGGCTACCAACAAATCATTCAAGATAGACCCAATACTTCCTCTTACAGCATATAATATCACTTGCTTATCCCATATTAGGATACCAGGATATTTTTGGTACAAGTTGGATAAAAATATATACAATACATGTGCATATAACACATTTTGAAACAGTAATGTAAGCCATGTGCAAGAAATCATGAATTTATGTTAGATTATTTCAGCCGAGAAGAGATACTATCCACCTCTGTATTTGCATCTGCAAGTAAGCATCAGGGTTGCAATAGAATTATGGTTCATTGCTTATTGGCAAGCCTGGTTTTGTATCCCACAATGAGATAGTTAACCCTTTCCTTGATTTCCAGAGCTGACACTGTAAAAATCAATTACCAGCTAAAGTTGTGTCAATAATATCTCTGATATAAAATTTTCCTCCACGTCCTCTAGGATTTATATCTAAGTTTAAGAAAAGCACTTACTAAAAGAAGTTTCTATTTGGCTATAATTCTGTAATCTGTTTGAAGTGATGTACTTGAAGTATGATAGGGAGAGAGGAATGATACAGAGAAGCACTGTGATCACAATTAGTAACAACATGCTGCAACACACACAGTGCCGACGATGACGGGGAGGAGTGCTAGGGATACAGACCACAGTTTTTACCTCCTTGCAGGCAAGATTATGAACAATTGCTGTCCCTCTCTCCTGGAGCACCGCACTGTCGGCAAGCAGGGAGTTTACTGCCACTTTAGTGGTACACCTGATGTTGCTAATGGTGGTGTTGCAGTATTGCCACTCCGAGATGTACAGCAGCCATTCTGAACTACTCAGGTTCTCAAACATGTTGCAGATCTGAAATGAAACACAACCACTATTCATCAACAACATTTGGTTTTGTAATATATAAAAATGAAGCTAGTAACAGTCAAGTAACACAAATATTACTTTATCAATTAATAAGTTGTAACAACTCTTTCACTTTGTTTTATTCACACAAGCTTGAGTAGAACAGAAGTTTGGTAGGTACAGTCAGAATGAAAAATCCAATGCCATAGCCAGGATTTGAACCATGGAACTCCCAGTCTCTAGCTAGTTGCTCTAACCACTGACCTCCATGCCAATATTAAATTTCTCAACTGACTCGCATGTTTCCCGGTAAACCACGAGGTGATCTTAAGGTATTGTATTCCACACAAAATTTGAATACAGAGATTTCACTGGAAATATATGTTTTGAGATCCTCTGAGTCCGAATTTTTTTTTTATAAAAGGTGCCTCTGTGTGTGTGTGTGTGTGTGTATGTGTGCGCGTGTGTGCAAAACAATAAGTTGGTTAAATGCCAAATTTGGTATTTAAATTCAGTATCTTCCAAGGATGCGACACAAAAATTTTCAAGAAAATCCCCCCACCCCAAACAACCTTTACATGAAACATTTTTCGAACATTTTGATTTTCTTAAAAATGGCTCTTAACGATTTTGATTAAAATACCATATATTAAAGATATTTACAACACAAATAAAATGTATATTTTAAATTTTCTAGGATTAGCCTCTGAAGAGCCCTTTATCCTGGTTGAGTTTTGCAGAAATTTTGCATAATGGTTAAACCGTAAGAGGTAGACAAAAAACTTACTAAACAAAACATGTAGACCATGTTAAAACACATAATTTATGTCATATTCGTTTTTCGTGTAGAGTTGACTGTTTTCGAGATATTCATAGCTATTGCTTTCAATTTTAAACCGATTAACATTTCTCAAACGAGCATGCAAAATGAACCAAACTTCAATTGTTTCACATAGAAATCAGCTTTTAAAAGATTTGCCTATCTCTTTAGCCTAATGTGTTCCCTTATCTCTCTTCTACTTACAAGGACACAAGTAATAAGACAATTTCTGTTAATGTTTATCTAGATTAGCATGATGTAGATAATTGTAAAAAATTTGTTTGTGGAACAGCTTGAGAAAGTTATGTGAATGGAACACAAGATTTTTTACACAAGCATAAATAGGACATGAGTTGTAGAGGTAGAGTCAGACTGAAAATTTCAATGCCATAGCTGGGATCTGAACCACGGATCTCTAGCTGGTTGCTCTGACCACTGAGCTACCATGCTCATGGCAGGTCTACCTAAATGAGTAACGTTTTTATTGTTATGCTTAAATCTACAGGATTTTCCACAGTTTTATTTCATTTTAAAATTGTTAGAATATGAGAAGTTACTCTTCAGTGCTGTGCAGATAAACCTGCTATTCTAGGTGCATGTCGATAGACTTGAGACATTGTAAAAAGTTTTAATTCATACGGATAAATCTTAAATAAATGGCTCAATTATTTAATTCACCCAATTTTCAAATGGTTGAAATTATATTTAACTCATTTAAGAGTAAATAAGGTATAATAAAATATACAAACCTGTGAGGAATAAAATCCCAGACTTCCATGTATACCCATGTGCATACCACAAATATACTGATTGTGATGTCAATCTAATAATTTTTTAACTCCATTTCAACTGATGCATTGGATTACATCAGAGTAGAACTCCTAATAACAATTAAGAACTGAATAACGCAATATACAGGATGATTAAAAAATACCTTTACATTGTTTGTGGATGGATTCCTCACATCAAAACAAGAAGATAGGTTCATATAAACATTTGCTCTGAAACCCTTCATTTTTGAGTTATCAATTTATTAATGAAAGTTAACATTCAATGGTTTTCCGGGCCCAATTTATGTATGCATTCATTCATAGAAGGCTTTGACCCATTTTACCCTGCAAAGTTGGCCTTATGTTGCCATGGCTACTTGTTAACATTTATCAGATGTGTAATGCACCCCCCCCCCCGCATAGCTTACTTGTGCTCCCTACAGAGCCCTCTCCTAGACATACTAGATGTGCCCTTGCAAATATGAAGAAACAAGTCGTTTATGTATGATGGGGCTACAGCACAGTTTAGTCTCATTGTTCAACATGCAATGCCTGACAGATGGATAGGTAGGGGAGGACCAGTTTCATGACCTGCACGTTCCCATGACCTCATTCCTTAAGAGTTTTATCTTTGGGGATGCCTTAAACAATTGGTTTATGCTGCAGAGATCCCAGATGAAGGAACTCTCAATCTACGAGCCATGGAGGCCTGTGAAACCATGCAACACTGGTAGGGAGTATTTGACAGTCCATGCTTTGACGAGTGTATGCATATAAAGATGCAAGAGGAGTACATTTCAAGCATTTGCTAACAGCTGTGTTTGTGTTGAACACCTCCTAACATGCCAACAATATTAAAAATAGAATAATGTGTCTCTTTAAAATGTTATGATTAATAACATTTTTAACCTCTTTAAATCAAAAAACAAAGGATTTTTGGACATGTTTAAATGCACATTTTCTTGTTTCAAAGTAAGGAACCAGTTCCCAATCTGTGTAAAAGTATTTATGAATCACCCTGTATTTATTTCCTCCAGCCAAGTTTCAGGTAATTAATACTGTCTAAAGCATAATAAAAACCAATACAATGGATCAACTTTCAGGTATTCACCAGAAAATCTAGGATTGTCAATTAATTTATGTATAAACCTGCCACTGAATCTTTGCACTTGACAGCTTGCAGTTAAGTTGGCACACTCATAAAAACTATGAAAAACTTTATCCATTAGACTCCTGAACCAATCACAAAGTACCATTCTGATCAGTCGGTCACAAAATGGAAATGGAAGCAACTATGTTGCCAGATCTTGTTATTTTCTAATCCTGTGCTTCAGTTTGTGCTCCAATTGTTCTTTGCTAGCTACATAATGCTCATTTGTATTTGTTGTTATTGGTTGATAATGTTTATTTATATTTATCTAAATAGAATTACCTATTCATATTATTTATACATGATTTAAATTACAACAATGACAAAAAATCTGATGTGCTACACTCTCATGAATTTCTCTTACTATTCTACAAACAAACTTCTTACAAAAGATTATTCTTCTTGCTACACAATGCTAATTGAGATAAATATTAACAGAATGTACTTATTACTTAGTTCCTTGTAAGTAGAAGGGAACTAAGGGAATACACTAGGATAAAGTGATAGTCAAATGTTTTAAAAAATTTCATTATGCGACTGTAATTGCAATTCATTTCTTTACTTGGCCAGTAGTAGAACAAAAGAAAAACAGACACTTCCTGCCCGAGAAAAGTATAAGTATTTTACAATTGAAACCAATAACAAGGAATATCTCAGAAATGGTTACCTACACAACAAAACTGTAAAGGATATATACTATGTGTTTTAATGAGATCTACATTTTTTGGGCAGTAAGTTTTTGTCTTATAATAAGTGAGTTAGCAAATGTTAACACTACATCACAGAAACACGACCAAGTAAGTGAATTTTCAGTGATGTAATGTTACTATCTACCAACTCACTTATTTAATGCCTATGCATCACAGTTACTAGCTTCTATTCCCTCAAATTAGTGAAATCTTTGTCTATCTCTTACAGTTTAGCAGTTATGCAAAATTGAGCAAAGTTCATCAGAATAAAGAGCTCTTCAGAGGCTATTCCCGGAAAATTCAAGATGTACATTTTATTTGTGATGTAAATATCTTTAGTATATGATATTTTAATCAAAATCATTAGAGCCATTTTTGAGAAAACCAAAACTTTCAAAAAATTTTCTATGTAAAGCGTAGTTTGGGGTGGGGGGATTTTTTTGAAAATCATAGTGTCAGATCCTTGGAAAACACTAAACTTATACACCAAGTTTGGTATTTTACCAACATTTCATTTTTGAGTTATCGTGTTCACAGACACACACCACAACACGTTTTCTGAAAATGCTTTTTTTGGATACAGAGGACCCCAAAACGTCTATTTCCAGTGAATTCTCAGTATTGAATTTTTGGGTGCAATACAATATGTTCTCTATACACTATGTTCAGAGCGCATGTAGAGAAAGTAAGAAGTCTCTTCATTCAACTTTTTGGGCTGAAAGCCAGGTTGACAATAGTTCCAATGAGTTCAGATTGGGTGACAAGATTAACACATTATAAAACTTACAAAGAGGGCTAAGGCCTCCTGCTCCTCAGTGGAAAGCCGGTCCACATCATGTGCATAGTTCATCAACACATGTTCTCTTCTGTCTTGATGAAGAAGCAGGATAACATCATCCTTGAGTGCTGCAGCAGCAAGGACATTCAATATCCTTACTCGTACGTCCGGTTGCAGTGACTTATCATGGAGCAAACGTCCTAGAAACCAGACAAACATCTTCCATTGATATTTTAAAAAATTCAAACAAAACAAAAAAACTCTCATACTCTAAGTATATCTTTTTATAGGTAGGAAAAGTAGTGTATTGACACAAAAATGTAATATGCAGATTTCACATAAATATATGTTTTGAGATCCACATAAGCCAACTTCTACAAATATGTCATTTATGTGTCTGTGAAGAAAATAACTAAAATGGTTAGATAAATATTTAATTTTAGCAACTGCAAAGATAAGAATCAAAAAAATCCCCACACCCAAACTAATACCAGAATGATCATTCATTGATAATGTTTGATTACTGCTTACAGATAGAACAAGTTTAGTTAAATACATCTTTTAGATGTTTTTATGATTACTAAAATGTACAGGGTAAGTCAAAATGATGGATCTAATTTCATAACATTATTCTGTGAAATTTAATGTACACGTCGTAATGTGAGACATGTGCTAACAAAGGTAAACTCTTTAAGTTTTAATTCAAAATCTTCTCGGGCTTCTAGCCAGGTAAAAACTTGGCTTGACACCAACGTTTCGAAGAAGTGCATCTTCCTCGTCTTCAGGGTGAACTGATGGTTTGAGCTTGCGGAGACTGGTATTTATAAGAACTGGGATGAAGCTAACATCTGATTGGTTCGCGTGATATTATGGCCTGGTATTTAAGATGACTGAGACATGGGCACGGACTTCGTAGAAAACTATTTATAGCAGTTATTCGGCTAATGTTTTGTGTTTGAGCACCCACCTGCTAGAAAATAAGTCTTGGAAGACTGCAGGTAGCGGATTAGGTATTAAGGCTCTTTAACATTGGTGTCCATGCTGAACTTAATTCTAGGCAGAATCGCGATTTAGATTATTAGTTTCAGATGAGATGGCTAAAGCTTCTTTTACTCTCCTCTCCCAGTAGTTCGAACACTTTGCCACTATCTTGGTGTTGGTAAAGTTAGCTCTGTGGCTCTGTTCTATACAGTGTTCAGCCAGTCCAGATTTTTCGGGTTGCATAAGCCTTATTGATCTTTGGTGTTCAGAAACGCGTGTGGCAATAGTGCGTCCTGTTTGGCCAATGTACGCTGCACTGCATTCGCAAGGAATGTGGTAGACACCAGGTACTCTGAGAGCTAAATTATGTTTAACTGGCCTGACCAAATTTTTGATTTTAGGTGGTGGCTTATGGATGGTTTTGACATTATATTTGTAGAGTAATCTACTAATCTTTCCCGAAAAATTGCCGGTAAACGGTATATAGGCTATGGCGGATGGCTTGTCTTTTTGTTGAGTGTTCTTGCTGGGGTTTCTTTTTCGTCCGGCTCTTTTCAGCGCTGATGTGATGTCCTTGGCTGAATATCCATTTTGTTGGAGTGTGAATTTTAGGTGTTGAAATTCCGTTTGCAGATTATCTGGGTCTGATACAGAAACTGCTCTATGTGCCAATGTGTTGAGAATGCCCATTCGTTGTGACTTATGGTGGAAGCTTTTTGCGTTGAGATAAAGATCCGTGTGTGTAGGTTTTCGGTAGACGGCATGACCAAGAGTTCCGTCCGCTTTTCTGGTAACCAGAATGTCCAGAAATGGGAGGGAAGCATTTTTCTCAACTTCCATTGTGAACTGTATTTGTGATCTGAGGCTATTTAGGTGTGCAAGAAAATCTGGAAGAGTGTGCAGTCCATGTGGCCAAATTACAAATTTATCATCTACATATCTATAAAAATGTGTAGGTTTTAATGGGGCTGTGTTAATTATTTCATGCTCCAGAAACTCCATATAGAAGTTAGCAATAGCTGGTGACAGAGGAGAGCCCATGGCAACACCGTCTGTCTGCTCGTAGTAGGTGTTGCCATACAGAAAATAAGTGGAAGTAAATGTGCGACTAAACAGTGCAGTAATACCAGGTGGAAAGTGTTCTGACAATAGTTGTATTGTTTCTGCAAGGGGAACTCTGGTGAAGAGAGATACTACATTGAAACTAACTAACAGGTCCGATGGCTTCACTTTGATGCTGTCAAGAACTTCAGCGAATTGTATAGAGTTCTTCACATGGTGTACACACTTACCTACTATAGGTTGCAGCAGATGTGCCAGATGACGAGCTAGGCGATAGGTAGGGCTGCCAATAGCGTCCACTATGGGCCTTCGAAAAAACGACAACTTGGTTGTTTTACCAGCTGACAAAGGGAACGCCACGGTACTCCTCTCTTCCGTGCAATACCAAGAAAAGGTTCAACAACTGCTGGACGATCCTGCATACAAAACCATTAAAAAGGATCCTACCAACTCTGTAGAAAGACGCATCATCCAACTAATTAAGAAATCCAGCCTTCCTCCTGATGTTCAGAAGACGGTCTCGCCATCTGCCTCCATACCTCCCAGATTATATGGTCTCCCGAAGATCCATAAGCCTGGGATACCTCTAAGGCCCACCTCTAAGGCTCTACCTACGAAGTCCGTGCCCATGTCTCAGTCATCTTAAATACCAGGCCATAATATCACGCGAACCAATCAGATGTTAGCTTCATCCCAGTTCTTATAAATACCAGTCTCCGCAAGCTCAAACCATCAGTTCACCCTGAAGACGAGGAAGATGCACTTCTTCGAAACGTTGGTGTCAAGCCAAGTTTTTACCTGGCTAGAAGCCCGAGAAAATTTTGAAATAACACGTCGCCAGGAAAGCTTCAGTTCTTATTTTCTTTAAGTTTTTTCAATTATAGCACAAATGTTCTTATGTAATACAGCACACATCAAA
The DNA here is from genome assembly GCA_030762935.1 of Hymenopus coronatus. Lineage (NCBI taxonomy): Eukaryota > Metazoa > Arthropoda > Insecta > Mantodea > Hymenopodidae > Hymenopus > Hymenopus coronatus. The sequence continues at coordinate 4,011,690 of CM060895.1, read as the reverse complement.
CCTTGTGTAGCATGTTGTGATGCAGACATGAAGGTCACCCAATGTTGTTGCACAAACATGCTCCTTTATGTAACCCCTTAATAAGAAATCACAAGGTGGTCAATGGATGAGATCTTGATCCTCCTGAGATGCACGGCATACCCAGCACCTGTTGAGATTCTATGGTTATACGGAGGGGCACCATCCAGTTGAAGAATGAAATCTGAACTATTCTCTTTGAGCCATTGTTACAGCATATAAAGAAAAACATGTCCCGTCTCAGTACATTCAAGGAAGAAGAAGGGCCCATGGGAAATGGCACATAACACATTCACTTTGGTGTTCCACAACTTTATTGGGATTAGCAGTTCCCCCTTTTGGAGAACCCATTCTCTTCCATTAATGCAGGATATCAGCACAGAAGGATGCTCAAACACCATAATCAGTGGCTTTTAAGGCATGTACCAGCTGTAAGCAGTAGGCTTTCATTTTGAAACATTTCCGCACAATCTGCCACCCAGTATTCTGTAGAAGCTCAAGTTCTCTCGCTGCCTGATAGGTTGACTTCAGTGGACACATTCCACCGACTCTTCCCCAGTTAAAAGATTTTTGCTTATATATGCAGCCTGTTTCTCTGAACTTTGCATCTCACTTACGGTAGATGGGTTCTCTTCCATACTTGGTACAGAGACACCGTTGAACACTAATCAGGGTTGTTTACATGATAATCAAGCACAAGAACGACTTCTGTTTTCCAGTCACCGCCATTTTCTTTAACGGCTTCCTGTGCACTTATAGCAATAGTGGTAGAAAATGAAAACATGAGGGGAAACTAAACTTTGAGATTTTACCTTTCTTTGCATATATCTCACATTACGATATGTTCATTAGGTTATGAAATCAGATCCATCATATTGGCTTATGAATCTGTGTGAATAATCCATACAGTCTGCTTTATCAGACTGAATTGTGTAACTAAGAAAGCTTCATAGATTAGACAAAAATGTTCATCAAAACACAAAATTTGCATTTATATTTTTCACAGCATCAGCCTTTTTCAAAATACTCCACACTGTAAATTTAGAACTTGACATGTTTGAAAGTTAGTGATTCTTATTTAGTGCCCCTCTCTTTTGCTTTCATATAAATGCTTTCTGCAAATAAACATTTGACTGTTTCTACAAGTTGTAAATAATTACTTCTTGCTTAGCTTGAAATCATTCAAAGATAAACATATATCTGGAATAATATGTGGACAAAACAGCTACCTGATGGAACTATTTGATGTAGGTATTCAAAAAAATATTAATCATAAAAATAAAGGTATTCAAAACCAAGATATAAACTTTTATGGTTTCACTAACAATGGGTGCTCAATAAGTCCTTAGAAAATCCAAGAAATTACACTCATAGCATCAAAAAAGTTTGCATTTAGTAACCAATAGCGGTTAAAAGTTTCAGTGATATCCATCACATGGTTTTGTTGCCATAGGCGATTGAATCAACAATCTTGTGCTTCTTTAGATAAATTATATATATATAATAATAATAATAAAAAAAAACCCACAACAACAACAACAACAACAGAAATTTAGGTACAGTGATTAAACACTTCTATTTAAAAGGCTTAACACAGAAAGAGATAAAAGTTGAGTTGGATGAAGTTCACGGCACATCTGCTCCTGTGTTTGCAACAATTTACAATTGGATAAATGAATTTAAAAGTGGCCGCACATCCACAAATGATGAACATCGTTCTGGATGTCCAGTAGAAGTGACTTCCTCCAAACTGATTGACAAAATCCAGGATATGGTTTTGAATGATTGACGAAATAGTAGACGCCACAGGCATATCACAAGGTACAGACAGTGAATTAAGGCTCAAATTACTACAACATCCACCGTATTCACCACATTTGGCACCCAGTGACTTTTTTTTATTTCCAAACTTGAGAAAGTGGGTCGGCAGAAAACGATTCACTTCTAATGAAGATGTTATCTCCCAAACAGATATCTATTTTGAGGACCTTCTGAAATCCTACTTTTTGGAAGACTTTAAACAGTTGGAGAAGTGCTGGGAAAAATGTATCAAGCTAAAAGGAGATTATGTTGAAAAATAGAAAACAAAATCTACCAAAAATAATTTGTTTTCCTATCTATTTCAAAGGATTTATTGAACGTCCCTCGTATCGTGCAATACTGACCTACAAAGTTGAGGAATCCGTCCCCAAGTGCCCAGGAGCCTTCATCCTCTAACATGTACTGATGGAGCTCTTCTAATGATTGCTGTTCTTCAGGAGAGAGTATTCCATCTATCAGTCCTACTAATGCATCAAACTCCACTTGAACCTGAAACCAATTTTAAAATCATTAGTAAATAAATAATACACTCTCATTTTGAAGTTTAGATTTTTCAAAAGTCACTTCAAACATTAATGGCCATGTGCACCATTCTCGATCAAAGTCTGATCAGGGTCATTACAACATTTGGTCGCGTTCAATTCAATTTTTCGGTGCATCAAAGATCAAAGTTAAATGAGGTATTTGATTATGGTTAATTTTGACTTTGGGTGCCGAACTGGTCAATTTGCTGATTGCGATCAAGTTGCCAAAATGGCTACCCATTTCAATTTTCTTGAAGCTATTGATAACAAAAAGCTTTACCTAAATTACTTAAATTGAAACCAGCATCAAAGCTGGGTCATTGTAGAAAGATCCCAACCATTTTGAAGTGAATGGGGGGGCAAAAAAATCTGAAAATGACTCCGGGTATCAAAGAATACAGTGTGATGGCTAGTAAATGAAATGACAGAGAGGTTAAAGTTTCCTACGAATTGCATTCACCGAAATAGTTAACGCTGAGATCATACCATGAACAGGAATTTTTTATATTGCTGAACAACAGCTTTGTTCATTATCAGTGATATATCAAAATAATTGCTTCTGTTTATCCACAACTTGTATAGTTTTCATCGAAGGCAGAATTAAAATCTGTGATACATCGATGTCATCAATTCCATGAATTTTTGGTGTCATGGCAATTATAGCAATTTATTATTGCATTAGCAATTGTTAAAATGTCAGTCATGTTAATAATGGTGATGAAGGCATATTTTTTGGTTGTTAGATTAAACCAGGTAGGTCAAACAGGACTATGAATACAGTGGGCAATTTAATCCATTGAGGCATAGAGCTTAAAGTTACCTGACATTTATCTTATAAGGTAAGTCCGGGGGAAAAAAAAAAACTTATCCTGTAAACTTAAAATTACGTCAATAGTAATACACATTATTAGATATGTATATGATCAAAATTCTAGATATAATGCAATTTACACTAAAAAAAAAAAAAAAAAAAAAAAAAAAAAAAAAAAAAAAAAAAAGTAAATAAATAAATTTAAATTACACATTAAAACACACTATTTTAACAAATAGCGATTTATTATTTGTTTGGTTACTGAAACCTAGCTGATGGCATGGTTAAACATTTCCATGCCTACAAAACAAAAATGAAGTGATATAAAAAAGCAGATTGTAATTGCATTTCAACCTCTTTGGCTACTGAGTTGAATGCTTTCCTTTGGGTAGCTTATGTAGAATCGAATCATGAGCGTAGAGCACAATCAGCTGATGACGGTCAGTCAAATGAAAATTAACAATGATGCATTGCAACTACAGTTTAACAGCAGTCAAAGTTTGATCAAGATTCAGTGATCCTCGATCAACAAGGATTTGATCAAGAATGGTGCCATGGACATTAATATTGTAATATTTGAAATACAATAAATAAAAAAAAAAAAAAGTCACATACAGGACAAGCAATGGGTTTTATTTTTCTCTTGTTATTCCTCTAATTTGACTCAGTTCCAAAACTGAACAAATATCTTAGTAAAACAACGCATAGCTTAAATTCCAGGCCTGAGATAAAGATTTTGGGTAAAGTGAAGTAAACATGCTAACAACTTACACTACACTTTTAAAATGCTTACATCAACTGCATCGCTGTAAACAATTGGAGGTTCCCGCTGTTTTTTCCTTTCTTCTCGTTCCTTCTTCTCCTCTAGCTCTTGTTCGGTGAGCTTGGCCTCCACATCTGATATCTTTGTTTCTTCCTCACCATTGGCTGTCAACTCGATGACTTCTGCTTCCTCGTTCTCGGCCATCCTGGTGATGCTGTCTGGTGGGGTGGTCGAGTTGCTGCAGCTGTCAGGCGTTAGTTCTGCCGAACTGCTGCCCTCGCTCTCCCTCCCCTTCTCTCGCTTCTTCTTCTTTTTCTTGCGCTCCTTCTTGGCAAGCTTCTCGTTGATTACGTTTCTTCTTTCCTCCAGAGCCACAGAGTTTCTCCTGCAACAGCAAGTTGTCAACCTCAAGCTTATGACAAAAACTTTTTAAACAAGTAAAGTCTAAATATCATATTTATACAGATGATGGTGAGGCAAAAGTTAATTCTTTGAAATGAGCTAGAATATTAATGTCATTTGCCTAAAAAATGTTGAAATATGTTCTTTTGAAACTTGTACATAAAGCAATGTGCCATTAATATTTCCAAGTGCACAACAAGCACATTTATCTCTCTCTCTCCCGCTTACGTGACATAGAGCAGTGCTTTAAATCCAAAAATCCATATAAACATTCTATCATAAATAATATATATTAAGTTCCCTAGGGAGAGAAAGAAAGACAGACAAGCTAACTCAGAAACCAAAAGTCATAATCCTGGGAAAAAAGAAAAGGATTGCAGTTTTGCTTCTAATGCCTTTAATTACAAGTAGCATATCTATGCAACTAAAAGCTACATCACAAATTTTAAATATTTGTCAAAACATGATTCATTTATTCATAATGAAATTTATTTTAATTCAACACAACCTCCTTTAACTTGTAGGACCATTACAGTGACTTTGCTTGTGGCCTAGGAGATTTTTGGACTAATATATTTTGGAAGGAAGTGAGATGCAGAATGGAATATGTGGAAAGACAGATTTATTTTCTCAAATGAGAGTTCAATGGCATTTTACAGGGAGCTAAAAGACAACCCAGAGAAAGAGAAGTACATTTTGATCTGTAAAAAAAATGAAAGAGAAGGGATAGCCTGGTTTAGATTATACATTTTAAAATTAAGGGGAATGAGGGGAGAGGTGTCCAATCTGTAGGGAGAAGGAAGATGAAGTTCCAATTATCTTTCAATGCAGGGCCACAAATAACTGGAAGGAAAATTTAATGAGTTCCTAAATGGCTACTGAGAAACAACCAAATTGAGGATCATAAACAGATATCTAAATTATGGGAGTTTTCATGGAAGGTAAGAATGAAATGGAAATGGTCAACTGAAAAACATGGAAATTAGGTTAATTATATAGGATAAAGAATATTTGGTAAAACCTTCAAATGTTGTAGATTTAATATTTATGGGCTGGCCAACTAACTGAGTTAAGGTCAGACCATAATCATGTATACACTTACCACTGTAAATAAATAAAAAAAAAAGTTGATGTTTTCTTGTTGAACTGTTTCTCAAAACGCACGCGCGGGCGCACACACACGCACACACACACACACACACGAATCTGTCAGGGAAAAGAAATGATTCTTAGAAAGAAAAATTCTCTGCCCTGCAGGGAATCATACCTAAGACCTCTATATGAGAAACCATAATACTGACCAGTCGACTGCAGAGGCAGTCCACACCTGAGCTACTGTTTTTGGAAATATGGCTTTCAAAATACCTACTCAAAAATAAAACATTTAGAAACGCCATCTTTTTATTGTTCCGAAAAGGTCTTGCCTCGGCTTGGCTAGCGGTAGAGCACTTTATGAGATCTCTACATGCTCAGGGCATTTTAATTGGTGCAGAAATGATTCATGGAATGAAGACATTTTCTTTCAAACAGTTTACTTTTTATTTAATAAATTTCCAACAGCAATTAAAATCAGCATAACTGATAACCTTCTGTTAGAAACACAATGGATTGTTTTCAACTATGCGCAATTATAATTCCAATGGATTAATTAGTAGTGCCGAAATAATAAAATTGTCTTTTATATTTTTTTTAAAAAGTATTATTCTCCTTTTATCACTTCAACAAAAATATTCTGGAAAATAATCTAGTTATTTTTCCTAGATAATGCAATTATCTCATCAAACAGCATTAAGACTTTCTTCTCTGAGGAGATCCGTTAAAGAAGTAGATTACCTCGAAGAATTGCGCACTCACCTCCTCTGACAAGGTTCATTGAGAAGTGATTAAAATTTAAAACCCTACCTGTTTACTGTAAAAATTTATTTATCCGAAATCACACTGCTCATGACCACACACAAAAACTGAGTGACAGAAACCAAAAATGCAACTAAAATCTGTCCCTACAGAAAGAACTCATGGAGTAATAAATAAAAATATAGAATAATGGAAAAAAGATGTGCTCTTAACTGAAAGGCTACCATTAATGCATAAGCAAACAAACATGGAATAGATAAATATTGTTTCAGTATTCAGAAAATGTCTAGGAATCACATCAGCAAATATTTCCAAGAAGAAATTTGCATGTACTTTAACAGAACTTAAGCTCAACGTTAAAATATGTTCATGGTCATCAGTTCCTACGTGAAATTAGTTAATGTACAGTTAATGAATACCTGATTTCGTCAATGGCAGAGTTGAGCTCTAGAAATTCCGGAGATTCCTCTCGTTCTCTTCGTGGCTCATAATTACCATTGATTTGTGGTGCTATTGTAAGGCCCCTTGCACCTTCGTTCAGACTGTCAATAAGTGGTCTGAGAGTCTCTGCAATTGGTCTGTAACAAGCATTTCACATTACTTTCACTGGCTTATAAATTGTAATTATAACTAAGTCTTTCACTAAACAATAAGTTTTGCTGCTAAGAAAAAGCTAATGTGTTCCATTTACTTTTATTCAAAAGATTAATTATTTATCATGCTAATCAAGATAAACAAACAGAATTAGTCTTATTACTAGCTTCTTTGTAAGTAGAAGAGAGATAAGAAATTACACAGGCTAAAGTGATACTCAAGTCCTTTAAAAGCCAGTCACTATGTGAAAAAATTGAAATTATATGTCTTTTCTTGCCAGGAATAAACAAATGAGAAAATGGAAGGAGGATGTCTTCCCGTTTGATAAAAGTTTAAATGGCTAAAATTGAAACTAATAAGCTGGAATAATTTGAAAACGGTTAACTCTACATTTTTTGTGCAGTAAGTTTTTGTCTATCTCTTACAGTTTGCCAGTTATACAAAAGTCATCCAGAATGACTTCAGAGGCTCTTCCCAGAAAATTCATGATATACATCTCTTTTGTCATAAAAAATATCTTAAACATATAGTATTTTAATTCAAAATCTTCTCGGGCTTCTAACCAGGTAAGAAGCCTGGTTAGAAGCCCGAGAAGATTTTGAATTAATACGTCGCCAGGAAAGCTTCAGTTCTTATTTTATACAGTATTTTAATAAAAATTGTTAGTGCCATTTTTGGGAAAAACAAAATTTTTGAAAAATGTTCCATGTAAAGGTTAGTTTGTGGTGGGGGATTTTCTTGAAAATCTTTGTGTTGCATCCTTGGAAGACACCCAACTTAAATACCAAGTTTGGCATTTAACGGTCTTTTTGTGTTTTAGCTATGCTGTACACACACACAAAATTATCAAAATCAGCTGTGGTTTCTGAGGTTACTCACATGTTTCACTCTGCAATATTAGTCCTTTTTCTTGTTTAACTAAATGAAGTGATACTTACGTGCTTAGGATTTCCTCTGGAAGATCAAGTATGTACTTGGGGATTCCCTTGCCGCAGAGGAACAAGCTCACTTCATTGCTGAAGTTGTTACAGTTGTGTTTGAACAGGTCGTATGTTCCAATGCTGTACAACAACAACAACACAGATCCTTTAACAAGTATATGCTGCCTCATTCACTCCAACCTTTCTACATTAACTACTGCCACACAATTGAGACCAAGTGTCATCTTTATAATTACACAAAATAATCACATTTTTTACACATTGGTTTCTCTCCTCTGACCTTAACATTTCACAAGAAAAAATCTAATACCTCCCATTCACATGGCTTTCTCTATCAGTTCTGCTCACAAATTATTCTTATAAAAGATTATTCTTTTATCTATGTCATGCTAATTGAGACAAACATTATCAGAAATGATCTTATTACTTAGTTGCTTAAAAATACAAGGGAATACAGTGGGCTAAAGCAACAGTCAAATCTATTAAAAGCTGTCACTGTGCAATGCCATCAAAATTTGGTTCTCATTCCATGTTCAGGAGTAAAACAAAAGAGATATGAAATGGATGAGGGCTTCCCATTTGAGAAAAGTTTTAAAAATTTTAAAGTTGAAACCAATAATAAGGGAATGTCTCTAATATGCAGGAAAAAGCACTACGAAAAAAATGTATGACAAAATTTCTGTGCTTTCATAATTATGAAAAAGCCATTAAGAATGAAGAAGACTTCAGAGGCTATTTCCAACAAATTGAGGATATACATTTTATTTGCCATGTAAACATCATTATTATTACACCATTTTAATCAAAATTGATAGAGCCATTTTTAGAAAACTAAATATTTTGAAAAATCTTCTATGTAAAGGATAGTTTGGGATGGGAGGTTTTTCTGAAAATGTTTGTGTCACATTCTTGGAAAATACTAAACTTAAATACCAAGCATGTGCACACAGACAGACACCTTCTTCTAAACAGTCCGTTTTTTATTAATGGGTCTCCAAAATGTGTATTTCTTGTGAAATCTCAGTATGAAAATTTTGGGTGGAATACAATACCTTCACTACCTAATGTGTACATTGTATAGGTATGCTAGAGAAAGTAAAAATGGGGGGGAACCTTTCCATAGCTGTGTTATGCTCCAGGATAGGAAAGAAAAGTTTAACAATTTCGAACATCTGTCATGAATAATGTTCAAAAAATTACACCACATATGAAACAGTTTTTCCTAAAAATGTTCCTCCTCATTTTTCAAGTCTTAGCTCGTCACAAACAGGTAATTTCATCAAAAGGTGCACTACAGAGGTGTAGCTGAGGTGTTGGGGGTTGAAACCTCCTTTTTTAAAATAAAAATCTAACTTTAATTCCAATTGCTGCATTTAATCTATGAATATAAATTATTTCTCTTTCTGCTTGACCTCCTCATATAGAGGACTCTTATTAGTGAATGATAAATGTAAAATCCATTTTTTAAAATATTTCAGCTCAGAATTAACTCATATTTATCGTTTATTTTTATTCAAATTGTTAATAAATGATCTTTTTGTGCAGTTTTAATGTCCTTTAACCCGGTTGGTCATATCAGACAATGAATATAAGTGGTGATATGATGCTCAGATTATCTCGGGATCCATGGAGCTTAAAGCTACTCAATATTCATCATCTTGGGCTAAGGGAAAACTCCGGAAAAAACCTCATCAGGTAAGCCACCAAGGTTCAAATTTGTGACTTACCCCACACTACAGAAGTGGGCAGTATGTCCTTATACATACTTATTATTTTTCTGGCTGTGCTACAGGAAGACATTTTGCATATCTAGTTGTTTAGAAAGAGTTAACACTTACCTGAACGTGGTCTCCCCAAGACCGAGGATGTACTCGAGGAACACCTGGTAGGGGATGAATGTTTCACCAAGAACTTCTACCTTGTCTGCATCTCCCAGCACCGTACCACCCTGCAACAATATTACCTACAGTTGACGGTGATGTCATTGTAGTAATTCATCAAGAGCATTAGCGGCCGTCCTACACACACACGGGCCGTCCTACACACGTCACAAACATGTGCGCCACTTCTCCATATCTTCGGCAAGAAAGCATCTCGAGCCTTCACTAATCGTGTTTCTTCAAACAATTTAAGGCATGAACATTACCAGATGCAGGCACAAGCAAGCTTGCTGGCACATCCCGGTAATCAACGACGAAAAACACAGACATCGCAACAAAATGTGTGACGGGCGGAAATAGCATATTAACTCCCGTCTAGCATTGTTGTAACAATTAGTAAATCTTACCTTGTACAAAGTAGAATATTTCCCACGTGTGGCAGCAGAAAGCTCGGACGAGAGTGCCGTCGACAGCCAGCTTCGTGCGGTGTGGGGCGACAGACAAGCTAAAGTTAGACGTCGGCTAGCCAAATTTAGTCCGGGCAAGCCCAGGACACAAGTTCAACTACAGACAATGACCTTTTTTCTGACCATCTTGTTAACATGTACTTACTCCCAGTTAATTGTCTTTCAACAAATAAACTATCGCGCAGATTTAAGGAAGACTTCAACAGGAACACAGTGGCAAGAAGAAAAAAGAGCTCGAAATATGGCTTTGCTTCGGTTCCATTTAACTATTCGGCCTGAACAATCTTTACCAACTGTTAGTTATTGCCGGGCCAGTAAAAACAACGCTTATCTATCCGATATCAAAGTTTTAGATGCCAATGCTAAAATGAAGGCCCTCAGGTAAATATCTACTTGGTTCATCGATGTAAATCGATTTCATTACGCCCAAGAGTGGGTTCAGTTTCAGCTAGCTACTCTCCAAATACGATTATCGAACCATTTTTATGCATTGACTTTCATTTGTTCTAAAATTTACCTCTTGATACATTCCTTCTATTAAAGTTACTGCATAGATAGCCCTGCAATGAATGTGGTGATAATATCAACTTCAGCATTACAATAGTTTTAATATTTATTTACTGAAATTAGCGAAATTCGATATATGAAATAAAAGACTGTCACAAGAACAGAAAGTGTTGTACGGATTATTTTCGACAGCTTGACTCCATTTTCAATCCTTGTAATTTACGATACTAAATACTCTAAGAGTGAAATAAATGTTCAGTATATTAAACTGAATAATCCAAAGTAAGCATTAATGCAGTGAATGATGCAATGCAGCATTGCTCTTAGAAAACACCGCCTATGGTTCATCTCGCTCAATTCGCTCTTCGCTACCGCCTGGGTTGTAAAAGTATGGATAAGATGGAAAGTAGGTACTCTGACGTTAATAGAAATAATAAATGACACTCTCTTTGATTTGATTTCTTAACTATGGTTCTTGTTCTGTGACAGGATTAATGGTCCAGATCTTTGTTAGCACAGAAGTGCTCGGCTTGTCGTTGTTCTTATGATAATTTATTAGACAGAAAATAGCTTACAGAAAATCTGATAAACACTATGTAGCTTCATCGAGTTTTGTTCCATGAAACACGTAAAAGTTGATGCCTGCAGCAGTTTGAGGAAGAGGCGTCTTGTTTTGGCACGTATCTCAACACCCAAAATACTTCTGCCACGTCACGGCTTTCTTCTTCTTATTACATGTTCAAATCTGGCAATAGCTGCATGTCATATTAAAACTTTTATGTACTACCTATGTTCCTCTAGCCAAGAAATGCACCTTGCAACGAATTTCACACATCCTGTGAGCATGCCAGGAGTTAGACCCAAACATAACCTCTAACAATTAGACTTAATATATTTACTTACAAACTCAAGCTTCTTGTCATAGACAATAGTTACTTGAGTAAATTCTGACTTTATTTAAATGTATTCGTTATCTTTCTCTTCTGCAGTTCCCTTTTAGATAAATAACCTCTAGTTGTCATTGGGGATAGCAATGATTATTTATGCAATTGAAAACTTCCACAATATGCACATAAAATATAACCATATAAAAAGCATTAGGACTAAATACGGACAAAAAAGTGTATGGCAACTTTGTCATTTCTCTGTGAATAAAAGTATTGTAAATATTATATCACTTATTTAATTCATAAAAATGTATTCTGTAAGAACTCACTTTTACTGGTCAAATACATAGTTGTGTAGGGATTTTTGGGGCTGGAAAAATGCCCTTGTGAAAAAAAATGTAAAAAGAGACAAAAAACTGCGCTAATTCCAATTGTTGCATCTTAATCTATGAATATAAAAGCATTTTTTTTGTTCAAATTTACCATTTAATTTTATATAACCTGTAAAAAAAAAATCTGATGTGCTACATTCATGACTTTAACTAGTCTTAAAAAACCTTTATTTTTCTATCTACTACAAGTATACCATCTGAGAAACGTATACGTATTTTAACCCTCTATTGCACCTTGTACATAAGAATACACAAACCTTTACTACACGAGAACTGAGGTAACTAAATATTAATAATTCGAATGTTGAAACCTTCGAGAACAAAATTAGGCTATTTATAGCTGTTTTATATTGTAAAATGTTTTAATATTTTTGCACTAAAACTGCTTTTTTGTTTGTTTTGTTTTAAATAATAAAGAGCTACTGCCCTGTCAGCTTCCAAGCGTGCCACCACACCAGTTATTCTACTTAGACCCTCTCCATCCTTTAACAAAGGCACATCTGACTGCAGTCGCTGGAACTCGAACTCGCGACGTTCTGCTTTGGATGACTTCGTATCGCACTAACGATCACGGAATTCAAGTCATCTGAGTTGTGATGCCGGTGAAAGGGATAGAAAACGGGTTTGCGAATTAGAGGAAGAACGGCATATGTAACAAAATAAATCTGCAAAAAAGGGTTGCATTGAAACCAATATCTAGAAAACAGTAATCCCCTCCCCAAAAGAATCCGATATAAATTGTGTTTTTTAACGAGATCTGCATTTTTTGTGTAGTAGCACTTTCTCTATATCTTATAATTTACCAATTATGCAAAAATTATCCACAACGAAGACTTCAGAGGCTTTTCCCACAAAATTCAAGATATATATTTCATTTTGGCATAAAATACTTTAAACAGGTGGTATAGTAACATCGTTAGACATTTTTGAGATCATAATTTTTTTCGAAAAATTTTACATTTAAAGATTAGTTTGGGGGCAAATGGATTTTCTTGGAAATCTTCGCGTCACAAACCTGAAATATATTTGAACTTAAATGCCAAGTTTGGTATTTAACGGTCTTTTCGTTTTTGAGCCATGCTGTTGCAAAAACACATTTTCGGATTGAGGGGGTCCCAAACCGTGTATTTCTGGTGAAATCTCGGTATTGAATTTTTGGGTGCAATACAATACCTTCTCTATACACTATGTACGCATAGAGAAAGTAAAAAAGGCAGCACTGGTTGTGTCGTCCATACAGTTGGAATTGTAGTGATTATGTGGGCATACTTTGACAGCATTTGCTGTAAACGTTAGAGAACATGTCTGCTACTCAAGCCCATTACAGCACATCCACAAATATCACTCTGGTTTAATTCAACGCTGATACCCGACAGCAATCAACTCATATGTTTAGTATTCTGCTTTGCCTAACATACAACAATAATGATAGATACTATTTAAAAATCTGATGTGTTCCATTCACATGACTTTCTCTTGTTGTTCCGCAAGCAAACCTTTTATTCAAAAGATTAGTCTTTTATCTACATCATGATAATCAAGATAAACATAAGCACAATTAGTCTTATTTTTAAATTCCTTGTAAATATGAGAGAATAAGAAAATGCACACGCTAAAGCGATAGTAAAGTCCTTTAAAAATCGGTCGCTAAGTAAAACAATTGATACTCCAATCTCTTGTTTGCCAGGAGTAAACAAACAGAAATATGAAGAAGTCTTTCTGTTCACAAAAAATCTGATGTGTACCATTCACATGACTTTCTCTATATCCCTGCAACAAATTATTCTTAAAAAGCTTATACTTCTATTTACTTTATGCTAATCAGAAACAATTAGCAGAAATAGTCTTATTATTCGGTTCCTTGTAAGTAGAAGCGAAATAAGGGACAACCATAGGTTAAAGTGATAGTCAAAAGCTGGTTGCTATGTCAATGAAGTTCCTTTGTTTATATGGATAGGAGTTGACAATTTCCTGTATGAGAAAAATATACGTTTTTCATAGCAGAAACCAAAAATAAGGAATGTCACAAAAACGACAAACTCCACGAAAAAAATGTATATAACATAAAATGTGCGTTTTAGTGTGCTCTACATTTTTTGTGTAGTAAGTTTTTGTCCATCTCTTACGGTTTAGCAGTTATTCAAAATTTAGTAAAATTCATCCAGAATAAACTACTCTTCAGAGGCTATTCCCAGACATTTTATTTGTCAGGTAAATATTTTTAATATACGAAATTTTAATCAAAATCGTTAGAGCCATTTTTGAGAAAATCAAAATTTTCGAAAAAAGTTCCATGTAAAGGGTAGTTGGGGATAGGGGGATTTTTCTCAAAATCTTTGTGTCGCATCCCTGGAAGATACTAAACTTAAATACCAAGTTTGGTATTTTACCGACTTTTCGTTTTTAAGATATCGTGTTCACAGACACACGGACACACACACGGACCTTTTTGTGAAAATGCTTTTTTTGGATATTGGGGATCCTAAAACATATATTTCCGGTGAAATCTCGGTATCGAATTTTTGGGTGGAGTGCAATATTTTCTCTATACACTATGTACATAGTGCGTATGGAGAAAGTAAAAACCGAGTGCCTTAAAATTGATACCAATAATCCGGAATATCTCAAAAACAGTTAACTCCATAAAAAAGGGTATATAACATTAATTGTGTATTTTAATGAGATCTCCTACGGTTTACCAGTTATACAAAACTCGAGGTCTTCAGAAGCTATTCTCAGAAAATTCAAGGTATAAATTTCGTTTGTCATAAAAATATCTTAAACATGAGGTATTTTAATCAAATTCGTAGCTGGGTAAAGGGTAGCTAGGGGTGGGGGGCATTTTCTTGAAAAGCTTCGTGTCGCATCCTTGGAAGATACTCAACTAAAATACCAAGTTTGGTATTTAACCCAATTTTCGTTGTTGAGCTATACTGACCAAAATCACACACAGACACGGACATGTTTCAATTTTTTTTTTTTCGGTATTAGGGAGCCTCAAAACACGAATTTCGGGTGAATTCTCGGCATCGAATTTTTGGGTGCAATACAATATCGTCTGTATATACTATACACATAGTACGTGTAGAGAAAGTAAAACTGAGAATAAAATCAACTTTCCGTAAACACTTGTATACCACACATAACCGTTCAGCGGTCGAAAAACGGAAACGAATATTCATCTACTTAACTACGAGGGGCATTCAATTACCTTAGAAAAACAAATTATTTTTGGTTGTTTTTTAAATTTATTTTTCAACATAATCTCCTTTTAGCTTGATACATCTTTCCCCAGCGTTTCTCCAACTGCTTTAATCCTTCCAAAAAGTAGGATTTCGGAAGGTCCTCAAAATAGGCATCTGTTTGGGAGATACCCTTCTCGTTATAAGTGAGTTGTTTTCCGCCGAGTCACTTTTTCAAGTTTGGAAATAAAAAGATAAAATCACTGGAGGCGAAATCTGGTGATTATGGTGGATGTTGTAGTTATTCGAACCTTAGTTATACAATGTTCACCATTGTAACTGCGCAGCTGTGCACCCTTACATTGTGTTGATGAAAGACAATCTTTTTCTTTGCCAGATGAGGGCGTTTTTTTCTTGATTTCTCCGTTCAACCGGTGCAATAACGATGCAAAATATTATCCATTTATCGTTCTTCCTTTCTGCAAATAATCAATGTATATGATTCAGCGTTCATCCCAGAAACCAAGGTCATCACCACGTCTGCAGATTTCACCACCTTTGGCTTCTTCGGAACTTTAAAAACCCACTGTTTCGATTGCAATTTTGTTTCTGGAGTGGTAGTGTTTCCATGTTTCATCCAGTTATATATCGACGATAAAACTCGTCAAGATTGCCACGTAAAGTGCCAAGCCAGCTTCCGAATCGATTACACGATTGAGTTTATTCTCCGTTGAGAGCAAACGCAGCACTGAGGCCTTTGACCGACCTAATTTTTTGGTTCAAAATTGAGAACACTGTACCTTGTGATAGGCCTCTGCTATTTTGCGAAATTTGATCCATCGATCACTAAAACCAAATCCTGGAATTTGTCAATCATTTTGGAGAAGTCACTTCTACTGGACGTCCGGAACGATGTTCATCATTTGTTTACATTCAGTTATGTAATAGTAAATTGCTGCAAACGCAGGAGCAAATGTGCCATGAATTTCATCCAACTCGGCTTTTCTCTCTTTCTGTGTTAAGAATTTTAAATAGAACTGTTTAATAAGCGCAAGAAAGTCGTTTTTTTTTTTCTTTCTTTTCAACTTTCTAAATAAGCACTATATTGTCGATTCATTCGCATACAGCAACGAAACCACGTGATGGATATAGTTGAAACTTTAATTGCCATCTAGTAGGAGACGGTTACGAGTGAATTTCTTGGACTTTCTAAGGACTTTTGAACGCCCCTCATATTTAATAGCCGCGAGCAATTTAAATATAACAGTAAAACTTGTAATATTGATTTAATACACAAATCTTGCAAACATTTATGAACAAGTAACTACCCAAAAGCTCCCGAAATTCCTGAGTGGCGCGCGACCAAGTAGTAGTGCGAGAAACTGCCAGTACCCACATGACATCTCTCGTCCTACGAGAGCGAAGCGACAATCACATTTTTACTTTCTCTACAGGTACTATATACATGGTATTGTATTGCACCCAAAAATTTGATACCGAGATTTCACCGGAAATGCATCTTCTGGGACCCGCTGAATTAAAAAAAAAAAAAAAATTAGAAAAATGTGTATGTATGTTTGTGTGTGTGTGTGTATGTATGTTTGTGTCTGTGTGTGTGTGTGTGTGCGGGTGGGTGGGTAGCACAGCTCTAAAACTAAAAGTCCGTTAAATACCAAACTTAATACTTAATTCGGTATCTTCCAAGGATGCGACACGATTATTTTCAAGAACACGGAACATTTTTCGAACTTTTTGATTTTCTCAAAAAATGGCTCTAACGATTTTGAATAAAATACTTTATGTTTTTGGATACTTTTATGACAAATGAAATGTACATCTTGAATTTTCTGGGAATAGCCCCTGGAAATCTCTTCATTCTGGGTGAGTTTTATATAACCGGTAAACTGTAAGAGATAAACAAAAACTTAGTCCACAAAAAATGTAGATATCATTAAAACACAATTTATGTTTTATATATGTTTTCGTTTGTTTTCTCCTGGCAATTAAACGGATTAGAATTTCAAGTGGTTCACATAGCGACCGGCTTTTAAAGGACTTTAGTATTACTTTAGCCTAATGTATTCCTCTATTTCTCTTCTACTTACAAGTAAGTAATAAAACTAATTCTGCTTATGTTTATTTTGATTAACAACATGTATCTAAGAAATTAATCTTTTGAATAAAAGGATTGTTTGCGGAACAGCTAGAGAGTCATGAGAATGGAACAAATTTGATTTTGTAGAATGTCGTGTTTTTAAAAACAAATTAATTTGTTTATATCGGACAACGGTTTTATGTTTAGCGAGTTGATTGCTGAGTATTTCATTTGATTTGCGCTAATAGTTTGTTAATTATCACCATTTGATGACTTTGTGCTCACCTAAAAATGAATTTGGTCAGAGAACACATTTGGGCTATAATTTTTTACCATTTTAAGTGGTAATAATGAGAAGTTGGGCTTAGAAATGCATTTGGTGAAGAAGCCTTATCTAGTGCACTAGTTTATATGGGGAGTTAGCTAAAATATAGGATTTTAAAGATCGTTCGCGATGAGGTGCATCAGAAACAGATTTCCTATTAGCGCAACAATACGACTTTATTGTATCATGACATCATGAGTTGAGGAAAGTGAACATGCGTTGGCTGCAGTAACAAACACGTTTTGTGCCAAACAGATGTGTTGGCAAAATTCCTTTGGGCTTCTACCTAAAGCAATGCTTACTCATTCATATTTCCACTTGATTTTTCTTGCTATATATAATGTGTAATGTGCATTGTTTGGGTGTGCTCCAACATTTCACAATTGCGATTCCCTTTGGGTAACCATGTGATGGACAGTTCATTAAAGCCGATTGGAGCTTTGTTCCACGTGCACTTAATAAATTAGTTCATGGTTTGGCCGTTAGCTGTCGCTTGTAGCTATGCAGTTGATCTTGAAGACGTGGTAGGCGAAGAAGCTCTTTTCAGACAAAATAATACATACAAATTAACTATGTTAGTAAAATTAGTTTTATTTGCTCTGTAGACCACAATACATGATATAGAACACGTCCAATCTTAATTTACATTAAATATTACAGTATTTACAAATATATTTACGTATAATGTGATATGCTTCTGAGATTATGTATCTGTTACATGGTATTAATATGAAAATCACGTAGACTTTAATGATAAATTGACAACTACTTTTGGAAGTGTTCACAGAACTCTGTCACACTGTAGAAGCAATTTTGTAAAAGAGACTTTTTAACACGACTTTTAAATTGATGCAGTGTAGGTATGTGCTTCAGGTAATTAGGTAGTCTATTGTAAAGAGCAGAAGGCCTGTATATACTAAGGTCGGCTGATAAGTCCCCGGCCTCACACAGATGTGGCGCCACTACGCCAGTTAGACAGTAGCATCGTAAAGTTTAACTCTAGACTAGCTTGAATTCATAGTTACAGGTCAATAGCTTGTTTAGTTTTCGAATGACAGCATTTTAAACAAGACAACTTTAAAATAAGAACTAAAGCTTTCCTGGCGACGTGTTAATTCAAAATTTTCTCGGGCTTCTAGCCAGGTAAAAACTTGGCTTGACACCAACGTTTCGAAGAAGAGCATCTTCCTCGTCTTCAGAGTTCACCCTGAAGACGAGGAAGATGCACTTCTTCGAAACGTTGGTGTCAAGCCAAGTTTTTACCTGGCTAGAAGCCCGAGAAAATTTTGAATTAAGACAACTTTAGTTTTCACGAAAATGGAGGATTTATAAAAACGAGCAGTGATTACTTCCATTTGAAAGGCTTAACGCCTAAAGAAATCAAGGAGGAAATGAAGACTCTGCCCCTTCATTAAAAGGTGGGTTACACAGTTTAAAATGGGACGTACCAGCACTAAAGCCTTAAGTTGATCCTCGCCAAAACAAAACCCAGGCGCCCAATGCACCGTTATAATCACATTTTCACAACTACGCGGCGCGGCATATTGTAATTTGAAACGAACAAAGCCCATATTCTGAAAACTTAAACGGTGACTAAAATATCCTGTTAGGTATAATGGTGATAACGTTGATATTCATAACAAAACAGATGGGTTCAAATGAAATAATTAATGTAAAAAACACGAGCGAGAAAATAAATAACATGTTTGCGATAACTAACATTTATTCGCTCTCTGGAAGCCGCTCAATTTTCTTTAGATCAGAATCATCGTCTGAGCTGTTTGTGCTGCTGCCTTCCACTCCAAGGCTGACTACCAGGTTATCAATAACTATGTCAAACTTCCATCTCCCAAAATTCTTCTTCTTACGTTGAATGTAGCACTTTATCAACTGTTGGCGGTTCATTTTTTAAAAAGAAACTGTGCACATTCTTGCATCGCATATTTTACACGCTTTCTCTTTTTGCCAGGTAGGTATAACCACTTTTTCGTTTAAGAAATTTCTTTGTGAGTACCGTTTATATTTGTAACCGAAACACAGGTGAAGTGGATGTTAATTTCAGCACTTCTTTAACGGGAAGTGTTGAACATTTCTCACAAAACTTACAATTAAGATTCAACACTAGCATTTTCACTTCTGTTCAACGATTTACCATTCTTATGCTTTATGTAACTCGACGAAGATACAAGAGCATATTTACGGCGAATGTCCTCTGTGGTTCGGAACAGCAAAAACCAGCAACCTTCAATATGCGAACCATATTGCAGAAATTAGGTGACTAATACGAATAGCATGTTGGGACTTGTAGTTCTATTTAAAGGCACAAATCAGCATCATTTTAACTCTTAGGCATTTGTATAGAATATTATACAATTTAAGAATAAATTCATTCTGTAATTTGGATTGTTAGCATAGGATTACATTCTTGCGGCACCACTACTGTGTTGTACCGCGGTCCATTGGTCACGTGGATCTGTTTTGGCGCGGATCAACTTAAGAGTGAATAGAAAACAGTGATGAGCCTCGCTCTGGATGCCTGTAGAAGTGACAACTCCAGATATCACTGAAAAAATTTATCGTTTAGTACTGGAAGACCGCAGATTAAAGTTATTTGAGATAGCAGAGGCTGTAAACATATAAAAAGAACGTGCAGGTAATATTTTAAGTAATGTTTGAGGCTTTCACAAGGTCTGTGCTAGATGGGTGCCGTGCTTGTTGAGACCTGATCAAAAGTTGCAAAGAAAAACTCTTTCTGTTAAGAATTTGGAGCTCTACTGGAAAAATTCCAGTGAATTTTTGAGACGGCTTATTACCATGGATGAAACTTGGATACATCATTACACTCCAGAAAATAAATCAGCCAAAATAGTGGATTGCCCAAGGTGAACCAACTCCAAAAAAGGCAAAGTCAATTTTGTCAGTTAACAAGGTTATGGCGAGTGTTTTCTGGAATGCACAGGGAATTATTTTTATTGATTACTTGAAAAAGCTTAAAAGTATCACTGGTGACTATCATGCAAGCTTACTGCAATGTTTGAGTGATGAGGTGAAAAGAAAAATAACTCATTTGGAAAAAAAAAAAAGAAGTGTGAATTAAAGTTGGAATTACTTGGGCATCCAGCCTATTTGCTAGATCAGCTCCCAGTGACTACCACCTGTTGCCAAACCTCAAAAAATTTCTTGGAGGAGGAAGATTTCACAGCAACATGGAGGTCATTGATGCAGTAAACAGCTATTTTGAGGCCCTTGATAAATTGCACTACAGAGATAGTTTAATTAAATTAGAACACTGATATGACAAATGCATTAGTCTTTCTGGGGATTATGTTGAGAAATAAAACAAAAAAAAAGTTTTTTAAATGCTGTTTTCATTGAGAGGCCTGGGACTTATCAGTCGACCCTGGTACATAGATGACCATTGAGTAACACTTGGAAAACAGAAGACAAGAGTTTACAAAGTGACAATCTATCCTGTGTTATATTTGCCGCTTATCAAATACTGCAAATGTTTATACACTGCACGGAATCACTGAGGGTGAATGCCACTGGCATGCCGATGGTGTCCCCCAACAAAAACCATTCCAGGACGGTTGTCCTTCACTGGTAGGATGATGGTGGGTAATCAGATGTTTATGCAATGAAACATTGTCCAAACCTCTGAATAATGTTTAGTATGATTTTATAAAGTATGTACTGAAGTTATGGTTACGTAAACCTTCTGATATATCAAACCTCTTTAACAAAAAAAAAAATAAATAAATAAATATGTGTTCCATTCACATGACTTTCTCTACTTCTGTGTAACAAATTATTGTTAATAAGCTTATTCTTCTATTTATTTCATGATAATCGAGATAAAATTAGCAGAAATAGTCTTATTACTTGCTTTCTTGCAAGTAGAAGCGATATATGGGAGTACCATAGATTAAAGTGAAGTCAAAAGCTGGTTGCTAGGTGACTGAAGTTCCTTTGTTTGTATGGACAAATTTCTGTATGAGAAAAGTACAAGTTTTTTAAACCTGAAACCAAAAATAAGGAATATCTCAAAAATGGTCAACTCCTCGAAAAAAATGTATATAACATAAATTGTGTGTTTTAATGTGCTCTACATTTTTTGTGTGGTAAGTTTTTCTCTATTTCTTGCGGTTTAGCAGTTATACAAAATTTAGTAAAACTCATCCAGAATAAAGTAGTCCTCAGAGGCTATTCCCAGAAAATTCAAGATATACATATCATTTGTCAGGTAAATATCTTTAATATACGATATTTTAATCAAAATCGTTAAGAGCCATTTTTTAGAAAATCAAAATTTTCGAAAAAAGTTCCATGTAAAGGATAGTTGGGGTTGGGGAGATTTTCTTGAAAATCTTCGTGTTGCATCCTTGGAAGATACCAAACTTAAATACTAAGCTTGGTATTTAACAGTCTTTTCGTTTTTGAGCTATGCTGTCCACACACACACACACACACACACACACACACGGACCTTTTTCCAAAAATGCTTTTTTTGGATTCAGGGGGACCCAAAACATGTATTTCCGTGAAATCAAATTTTTGGGTGCATTACAATACCTTCTCTATACACTATGTACATAGTACATGTAGAAAAAGTAAAAATATTAAAGCCAAAAAAAAAATGATTTACCTTTTTTTAATATATTAACTCATGCTTTATTTAAGGCATTATTATTTGTGTGTCCAGGAAAAGTAATTCATAATATAAAACATTTTCAGGACATTTGTTTCATATTTATATAATCCTCAAATGACAAAGTGTTGTTTTATTTAATTCTATTTATGTTATAGTCAAGTTTGCTATCACTTAGGCAATATGTGAATTGACAGGATTATTGTTTCCCTGGCATGGAAAAGTATTTTCCTCTCTTGTGATTCTAGAACAACATTTGTTATATAGCTTCTTATGTGATGAGCCGTACCTAGTGTACAGACATGACAGGTCAATAATATTAGCAAACTGTAGTACCGGTGAACTAGCAAGATCAATATGCTATTACTGTCATCACCCATTGCTTTACATCCGAAATATACTTTTTACTTTCTCTGCCATACTATGTACATTGTGTATAGAGAAGGTATTGTAATGCACCCCTAAATTCAATACAGAGATTTCACCACAAATACATGTTTTGAGATCTCCTGAGTCCAAAAAAAGCATCTTTAGAAAAAAGGTGTGTGTATCTGTGTGCAGAGAGAGAGAGAGAGAACCAAGAAAATTCCCCCACCCCAAACCATCCTTTTACATGGAAAACTTTTTGAAAATTTTGTTTTTCTCCAAAATGTTACTGATTTTTATTAAAATATATTATTATAGATATTTATATCATAAATAAAATGTACATCTTGAATTTTGTGTGAATAGCTTCCAAAGACCTGTTCATTCTGAAAGATTTTTCTGAATTTTGAATAACTAGTAATCTGTAAGAAATAAACAAAAACTTACTACATGGACACTGTAGATCTTGTTAAAACACAGGATTTATGCTATATGCATTTTTACTGTGGAATTGACTATTTCCAAGATATTCCTTGTTATTGGTTTCGGTTTTAAAATACTTGAAACTTTTGTCATACAGGAACATGTCAACTGCTGGCCATGCAAAGAAATGGAATTTAATTCCATAGCAACCACATTTTAAAACATTTGACCTATTGCTTTAGCCTTGTTATTCCCTTCTACTTACAAGAAACACATCCGAGTTTTTTCCAAATAGTCTCTTGATTGTATTAGTCCAGCCCTAGAATTGTATAACCCTTGTTTCTGCAACCATGGTCAGATTAACTATCAACATGACAGCCTTAGCACCATAGACAATCCGCTCTGCTGACTGGAATAAGTTGGCCATATTTGAATACCAGTGCTAGGAACACTGCACAGTCAGTGGTTCCCAATGTGGCATCCCACTAAATTGTTTAACAGCTCTAATGTTGAAGGTAAACCTGAATTTTCTATATACATATAGCAAATGCCAAATTTCGTATTTAGCAAACATTTTATTTGTACATTATACAGTATATAGACACACAAATGTACACACCTTTATTTTCTAAAAACAGAGGACCTTAAATATATATTTTCAGAAAAATATTGATATCAAATTTTTTGTGGAATATGATAAACGAGGTGTAAGGGCACTTAGCTACAGGGTTATAACAGTCATTGTTATAATCAAAAGATAAAATCAATAAAATACTATGGACTATACATAACATAACAGTTAAAATAAAAGATAAAATCAAAGAGAATTAAAGCTGCCTATGGCGAAACCATAGGGGGAACTAAAACTATTAAAATTAGTGGAACTAAAAAGGTGTAACCAAAACCAAATCCCCATTCTTAAAATGGACATATGTTAAAATTTTAAAAACTGCAGCAGGATTGTGTCAGAATAAATAAAGCTAGATATTAATAGTAAAAGGCAGGGTAGATAAAAATGCAAAAATCCTATTCACGGCACAGGTACCATCTGCCAGGAGCTGTTTAACACTGTCCAACAGTTGCAGACTGGCTTGTACATGTTCAACAAGCACACTTTACCAGTTCCTGCAGACAGAGAGGAGTACAGACCACCTTCAACAGGCAGCTGTGTGTAAAATACAGTAGCGATATGTAAGTGAGTCATTATCATCTCTTATTGGTGAGATAAACAAGGAGTACAGACCTCCTGCAACAGGCAGCTGTGTGTAAAATACAGTGCCGATATGTAAGTGAGTCATTATCATCTCTTATTGGTGAGATAAACAAGGAGTACAGACCTCCTGCAACAGGCAGCTGTATGTAAAATACAGTGGCGATATGTGAGCCATTATCATCCCTTATTGGTGAGATAAACAAGGAGTACAGACCTCCTTCAACAGGTGGCGATATGTAAGCGAGTCATTATCATCTCTTATTGGTGAGATAAACAAGGAGTACAGACCTACTGCAACAGGCAGCTGTGTGTAAAATACAGTGGCGATATGTAAGTGAGTCATTATCATCTCTTATTGGTGAGATAAACAAGGAGTACAGACCTCCTGCAACAGGTAGCGATATGTAAGTGAGTCATTATCATCTCTTATTGGTGAGATAAACAAGGAGTACAGACCTCCTGCAACAGGCAGCTGTGTGTAAAATACAGTGGTGATATGTAAGCGAGTCATTATCATCTCTTATTGGTGAGATAAACAAGGAGTACAGACCTCCTGCAACAGGCAGCTGTGTGTAAAATACAGTGATGATATGTGAGTCATTATCATCTCTTATTGGTGAGATAATAAACAAGGAGTATAGACCTCCTGCAACAGGCAGCTGTGTGTAAAATACAGTGGCGATGTGAGCCATTATCATCTCTTATTGGTGAGATAATAAACAAGGAGTACAGACCTCCTGCAACAGGCAGCTGTGTGTAAAATACAGTGGCGATGTGAGCCATTATCATCTCTTATTGGTGAGATAATAAACAAGGAGTACAGACCTCCTGCAACAGGCAGCTGTGTGTAAAATACAGTGGCGATGTGAGCCATTATCATCTCTTATTGGTGAGATAATAAACAAGGAGTACAGACCTCCTGCAACAGGCAGCTGTGTGTAAAATACAGTGGCGATATGTAAGTGAGCCATTATCATCTCTTATCAGTGAGATAAACAAGGAGTACAGACCTCCTTCAACAGGCAGCTGTGTGTAAAAATACAGTGGCGATATGTAAGTGAGCCATTATCATCTCCTCTTGGCAAGATAAATGAGAGGATGTTACTCAGTTTATATGCAGGTCCTTCACCTCTAGTAGCTTGCTAGCATGGAGAACAGACCACTCTTCATGCCAGCACAAAAGTACCACTCTCCCGCTACAAGCCTAAAGTCTGCAGATGTTACACATTGTATTGTACTGGGTGCCACAGCTGCGGTATTTGCCGCCATATCTGCTAGTTTGTTCCCTGAAAAGCCAACATGACCAGAGATCCAAGCACAGCCCACATTCATGCTGCACGTATCCTGAATACATTGTACGAAGGGATGCTACCTATACAGCTCACGAAGGCTCTGGAGGGCACTTAGGGCATAGCTCAGTATTAGCAGTCACCCAGATTCTGACAGCTTGCATAGAGAAGGGCTAAGAGTAGCGCATAGAGCTCTGCTGAGTAAACCAATGTTTTGTGGAATACAATACTTCAACTTATGTTATAGAGAGACTAAAAAAACTAAATGTTGTAAAGATTAATGTAACAAAAGATACAAAATTAATTCAGAATGAAGGTATTTACAGAAAATTCTACGTAATCTAGTAATATCTAAACACATGGTACTTTTAATATAAAAATAGGAAATAAATTTCCATGTGGAGAGTAATTTGGATGAAGGGTTTTCTTTGTAACATATCTTGGGAGTCCATCTTTATCTAACAATGCTTCCTTTTTGTATGTGTGTTACTTCTTATTTGCTTTGCCAATGTGCAGGGTGGGACATGGAAACCTGACGATTTTTAAAATAAAATCAATAGTACAAGATTCAAATTAAAACTGTAATTCTGTAACACTGCAATAAAGTATTGAATGCCACTTGAGGACATGGCCCATTTTCTAAATAGGATATCTTTTAAATTCTCTACGTTCTTGTGGTTTGTGATGCAGATTCTGTATCACTAATTGCATATGGCTGTAATTTCCTTCTGTGTGGCCTCCTTGAGCTTATTAATGTTCCTTTGTTTCCTAATGTAGTCCCAAAGGAAGTAGTCGCATGGTGACAGATCTGGAGAACGTGTGGGCCACAGAATGTCTCCTCTTCTTGAAATCACTTTGTTTGCAAACACTTCTTTAACCATTGCAATGGATATGTAGGCAGTATGGGCTGTAGCCCAATCTTGTAGTGATAGTGTTGAGATCAATTCTGCGATAATGTAACTCGGAAGTAAGGAAGTCCCCTAACATCTCTACGTATCGATCTGAGGTTACTGTAACAGCTCTATCATTCTCTTAAAAAAAAAATCTGATGTGTTCCATTCACATGACTCTCTCTACATCTGAGACAAATTATTGTTAAAAAGCTTATGCTTCTATTTATTTCATGCTAATCCAGAAACAATTAGCAGAAATAGTCTTATTACTTGCTTCCTTGTAAGTAGAAGCAAAATAAGCGAGTACCACAGGTTAAAGTGATAGTCAAAAGATGGTTGCTATGCGACTGAAGTTCCTTTGTTGGTATGGACAGGAGTTGACAAATTCCTGTATGAGAAAAGCATGTTTTTCAAAGCTGAAACCACAAACAATGAATATCTCAAAAAGGAGAAACTCCATGAAAAAAAAATTATATAATAGAAATTGTGTGTTTTAACGTGCTCTATATTTTTTGTGTGGCAAGTTTCTGTCCATCTCTTATGGTTTAGCAGTTATGCAAAATTCCGTAAAATTCATCATAAAGTAGTCTTCAGAGGTTATTTCCAGAAAATTCAAAATATACATTTTATTTGGCAAGTAAATATCTTAAATATAGGAGAATTTAATCAAAGTCGTTTTAGCCATTTTTAAGAAAATCAAAATGTTCAACATTTTTTCCATATAAAGAGTAGTTTGGGGTGGAGGGATATTCTTGAAAATCTTTGCATTTTGAGCCCCACAGACACAGAGACACACACACCCTCACCCCCCATAACACGTGCACACACACACACACACACATGGACATTTTTCTAAAAAGGTTTTTTTGGGATTAAAGAGGTGTACATTATAATACCTTCTCTATACACTATGTACATAGTACGTGTAGAGGAAGTAATAACGACCTATGATTCTAAAACTCGCAACGCTACACCAGACTGTTTGTTACATGTGGCTGTTGTGAATTTGAATCACTGCAATAGCGAACATTCTGTTTGTTCAACATACCATTTAAATGAGCCTCATCACTCATTAATAGGCCCATACCATCATTAAAGAGGTTCACAAAGTTTTCACAGAATGTAATTTGATCAACTTTATCATAATCTTTCAACTCTTGAAACACAACCATCTTGTAGGGATGAAAACATAAATCTTCTCCTAAAAATTGTCCGTGATAACCGTAAGGCAGCAGCTGACTAGGACTCATTGTGTTCTCACAGTGTATACAGGACCTGGTTCACTGCAGAAGTTGATGCTTAGATATTCTGTATTCATAACTAGATGGTGTTCCTGCTGGGAACATTGTGGCACATTAAAATGACTTTGAAATAATTGTGTGTAATGACAACAGAGTCACCATTTTTAAAAAAAAAGTTTCCACCACAAAAGCACGATGCTCAGCATTCCATTGCAACATTTTTACAACAATGGTAAATATTGCTCTTGCTCATCCTATCTCACGCATTCATTTACTTGTCATATTTACCAACTTATTCAAACTTGAAAATTGTCAGGTTCCCATGACTCACCCTGTAATATGTAAGTACAAGAGAAAACTTACAGGTCTGCAGCTCTGGATTCCTGCTGATCCGAAGTAATATTCCCTTCCAAATGCAACAACTGAAGTGTGCCAAATGCCTTCCAACTGTCGGCCTGCAACAAAAATAATACTCATTTTTCACGCTGCTATTTGTATTCTGCAATCATTTAATTTGAAATTAATTTGCTGAATTACATAGCAAAACCTATTCCTTAAACCAAATTTCACATACGTTGTATTACAAGCTAAAATTTGGTCCTATCATTATATATTCCATATTTTATTCTTAGTCTAAATCAAAATTCACTCTAATAGCCAAGATGCACATCAGCCTGGTAGTGGATGATGGATTTGGTATGGATGACATTTTTGATAACCTTATAAAGAAATGCTATCAACATATAATAGAACCCCTGTGTCACATTGTAAATCTCTCATTTTCAACAGGTGAATTCCAAAAAAATTAAAGGTAGCAAAGGTTAAACCTCTCTATAAAAAGGGGGCAGAGTCAGAAATAGGAAACTATAGACCAGTATCGCAATTATCTGTTTTCTCAAAAATAATTGAAAAAGTAATGTATTTGAGACTTACATCATTCCTTACAAAGCATAATATAATAACAGACAAACAACATGGATTCCACAAAGACAAGTCAATAAACACAGCAATAGCAGATTTTATAAAACGTGTACATGAATCCATGGATAAAAAAGAGGATAACATTGATTTATTCTTAGATTTGTCAAAAGCATTTGATGTAGTTGGTCATAGCATTCTACTGAAAAAGCTAGCAGTTATTTCCTTACGAGGTATAGTGAATAAGTGGTTTGAGAGCTATTTAACTTCTCGTCAACAGATGATAGAAATTTCATATGTGCAAGAAAACTCAGGTAAAGTTACAACATATTTATCACCTAAGGCAACTGTACAATATGGGTACCACAAGGTTCAATTCTTGGCCCAGTTCTGTTTCTGATATATATAAATGATATAGGGCTTTGTTTAAAAAGTGTTTACCCAACACTATTCATGGATGATACAAATATATTTATCTCTGATAATAATTTAAGATCCCTGCAATGTAAGGTAGAACAGACAACCCATGAAATGCTAAACTGATTCAACGCAAATAGGTTATTAATAAATACAGAAAAAACAATGGCAATATCATTCCACCATAAGCAAAATACACATACTAGTTACCCCAGTATAAAATTCAAGGATAAACATATCATATATACAGATAGTACAAAATTCTTGGGAGTATGGGTGGATAAGAATCTAAAATGGAATACACATATGCAAAAGATGTCACAAAAACTTAGTAAATTAAACTATGCAATTGCATTACTTTCAAAAATTGCGGCCTCTCATTATATCATGCAAATTTTCATTTGGTTCTTTCCTTTGGAATAA
The DNA here is from genome assembly GCA_030762935.1 of Hymenopus coronatus. Taxonomy (NCBI): domain Eukaryota; kingdom Metazoa; phylum Arthropoda; class Insecta; order Mantodea; family Hymenopodidae; genus Hymenopus; species Hymenopus coronatus. The sequence continues at coordinate 3,982,396 of CM060895.1, read as the reverse complement.
TATTTTGGGGAAATTCAAAAGGGGCTAAATCTATATTTAAAACACAAAAAAGAGCAATTCGCATAATGCTACGTGTCAGCAAACAAACCAGCTCAAGACAGTTATTTAAGAATTTGAAAATATTACCCCTACCGTGCATCTATATATTCGAAACGTTATGCTACATTAAAAGCAATATTAATATATATGCCACAAACTCGGAGGTACATCACCATGATACAAGGAACAAGGATCATCTACATATAATTACACACAATACAAGTCTATTTGGAAAAAGATTTGTATACACAGGCCTTTGGCTATATAACAGTCTACCTGTTCACTTCAAGCAAATAACTGCACTGCATACATTTAGAGGCTATACTAAAAGATTTCTATTGCAACATTGTTTTAATAGTGTATCAGAATTTTATGAATGTATTAAAAACTAACTTATCTTCTAATGTATCTGTGTAATCTCCTATTATTTTAAAAAAAAAATTGTAGTGTTAAACATATGTAAATATTGTATATAGTGAATTTTTCTGTAATTTTTTTGTAATATTTTGACGTGTTCTATATCATGTAATTATGATCCACAGGGCGAATAAAAGACCCAACCCGACCCCGACCCCGACCCCGACCCGACCACAACTAAGATAAAAATCCTTAGCATGGCTTCCTTCAGAAGGGAAGTAAAGCCAGTGTAATGTTTATTTGCATGTAAAAGAATCCCATCTAAGGGCAATCAGTTGAACCTTCGTAATCATATTAGTGGCAAACTCATGAACTAGAAATTCCCTGATGAGGAAACCACTGTAAAATTGGTCCCATATACATCAATATGGCATGAAAGAACTTGAATTCACATCATTTTTCTAAATTAGAATTAGCCCGTAGAATCCCTGTAGGGCAAAGACCTCTTGGATGGAAAGGTGGCTGTTATGGCAATCCCACGTAATCAGTTTGGGAAACAGATGCTGCCTCTATCAGTAGTCTCCATTCTCTACAATTCTTGGTCGCTTTGTCCAGTTGTGTCTAAAGTCAAGTTTCAGATCGTCTGTCCGTATTTTTTTTTCTGTCAGCCTACACCTGTCCAGTTCTTGGATCCCAGGCTGTTGTCTTATGTGACCATCCTCATGATGTGGCCCGCCCATTTCCATTTCATGTAGGTGGCTGTTGTTGATGAATGCATTCTCATTCATTGGTATCCATAACAAGTGAAAAGTGAACTCAAACAGTTGCTCATATTTTGCCAGTTCAGATATTAAGGCAGGTATTTCTACAGAACCTTCTTACAAAAATGACTGAGGGTATAGAGGGAGCTAGTGAAAACATGGGTCAAGCTGATTAAGGTGACAAGCAGACGAGGAAGGGAACAGCAGGGGCCACAACAGACGTAATAAAATTTAAAGACACAAGGAGGTTTAAGTGTAGAGGAATGCCCAGTATGTTGAATATAACACAACTATTGGCATGTCGTTTCTGGAATGTGAAGCAAAATTTAAATCTGCACTAAAATTATTCCTAATAGTTAAATGCTTATATAATATTAATGTATATATGTATGTAAATAACTGCTTTTTGTAAATTACTTATGTATTCTGATTTTATAGCTAAGATTGTAATATCAGATGCTCTTCTAAGTGCCTATTGACTGTAATAAAGTTATTATTGTTATTATATTATTACTGTTATTGTTATTATTGTTATATTATAAACTAAAAAAATCTGTTGCATTCAATTCGCATGACTTTCTCTACATTGCTGTAACAAATTATAGTTAAAAAGCTTATTCTTCTTTCTACTTTATTACAATTGAGATAACCATTAACAGAAATTGTCTTATTACTTAATTCCTTGTAAGGAACGGTAAGGGAAATAAGGGAATATACTAGCCTAAAGCAATAGTCAATATTTTAAAAGCTGGTTGCCATTAGGTTGAAATCTGTTTCTTGGCATGGCCAGTAGTTGACAAATTTCCTTGTGAGAAAAGTTTAAGTGTTTTAAATATGAAAAAATAACAACGAACATCTCAGAAATGGTCAACTCCACGAAAAAAAAATGTATTGGACATAAATTGTGTGTTTTAATGTGACCTACATTTTTTGTTTAGTAAGTTTTTGTCTATCTCTTACGGTTTACTAGTTTATGCAATATTAAACAAAATTCATCCAGAATAAAGAGGTCTTTAGAGGCTATTCCCAGAAAATTCCAGATATACATTTTATTTTTTATGTAAGCATCTTTAATATACAGTATTTTAATCAAAATTGATACAGCCATTTTTGAGAAAGTCAAAATCTTTGAAACTTTTTCAATGTAAAGGGTAGTTTGGTACGGGGAGATTTTTCTCAAAATCTTTGTGTCGTATCCCTGGAAGATATTAAACTTAATTACCAAGTTTGGTATTTTACTGACTTTAAGTTCATGCTCTCACATGCTCACATGCTCACTCTCTCACACACACACACACACTCTCACTCACACTCTCTCTCTCTCACTCTCTCACACACTCACACTCTTACTCACATTCTCACTCTCACTCACATTCTCACTCTCACTCACACTCTCACACACACACACACACACGGACCTTTTTCTGAAAATGCTTATTTTGGATACAGGGGCCCTAAAACATATATTTCCGATGAAATCTCGGTATCAAATTTTTGGGTGGAGTGCAATACCTTCTCTATACACTATGTATATAGTATGTATAGAGAAAGTAAAAATTTGTTTCTGATCAATGCATCTTTTCAAAACATTGTCCACTGAAATCGATGCACTCATGTCTCATGCTTTCAAACCATTTTCAAATGCTGTACAGCATTCTTCTTTGGAGAGAGTGCAAATATATTCTTCATAATCAGCTAATGCAACTTCAGGTGATTCAAATTGTTGACCTCAAAATTTTCCTTCATTTTGGGGAATAGATAAAAGTTGCATGGGGCCAGATCTGGACTGTAGGGAGGAAGGGACAATTACAGAAATTGTGTTGTTTGTTGTGCAGTGTGAGCAGAGGCAAAAGCCCACACAGACAAGTCTTAGGATGATTTTTTCATATCAATGAACACTTGTGGCAGACATTTTGTTGTGTACATCAAGCATACTTGTCAAGCTGAGAAGAAGGAACAGATCATCTTCTTGCCAACACTTATCGTTTGCTTCACTTTTGTTGGAGGATCTGCTCCTGAGAAGACCCAGACCTATGACTTGTTTAGCTGGATCATATTAGTAAATCCAGATTTTGTCACCTGTTATAATGTTAAATATGTTTTTGGATTTTCCTCCATTGACATTTTCAGTCATTCCCATTGCACACGTGCTTGCTTCTGCAGAGCTTCCTGGTGTCAAGTTTTTCTTTCAGCATTGTTTTCACCAATCCAATATTTAGAGCTTCTTGAATCTGACCATATGTGCAATGATCATCTTCCTGCAATATGCAGTCTGCTTTCATCACATTTTCATCCATTGTTGCTGTAGCTGGGCATCCTGCTTGATCTTCATCTCCGAGGGAATATGTTACTCTTCTAATCTGCTTATGTACCATCGATAAAATCACTTCATATTTTAAAGTATTATAAATATTGTAATATTTGAGTTAGGAACAAATTGGAAGCCTCACTGTGTTGGTCAAGCATTGTAGTTTCGTTTTCATTTTTGTTTGCTTTTACATTCTATAATTACTATAGTTACCATTTTGTTGAATAACCTATTAAAGGTTTGCAAGCAATGGCAAATGTAGGAATAGAGCTGGCGCAATGCTATTATGAAAGCTATACAAGCCTTTTTTTCAAGATCTAAAACAATTTAGAACTTAATGATTTTAGAGCATGTCCATGTTCAGTTATTCCGAGGATTAAATCAGAAAGTGTGAGCAATAATACGATCAATCCGCAGACACTTTCCAACAATACACATAGCCTTCATCAGCTGAGTTTCAGTTGGGGGGTTTAACAATTCTATTTGAACAGAAAAATGCTAGGTATCTCAAAAATACTTCAAAAGTTTTATAAACATCAAATTCCACTGTTTGTCTAAAATAATTAGGTTTTTATTGCTTTACAATCTTAAATATTATGCTAATATTTATTATATTAGAAAATATGAAGTGACTTTTGAAAGACACTATACTTCAAATCAATAAATCCACTTGATAATAATTGGTAGCCATGGTCTAAATGGTTTAATTACCTACAAGCTCGGCTGTGAAAGTCTCAGTATTTAAATAAATCCACTATTACTTATAGGGCTGCAGAAAGACTTTTGTTACTAACAGGGAGGAGACCCTTCAATAATTAACTGAAGGCTTAAAGGAACCGACCTGGACAAAAGCCTAATGTCCGATCCCTCACCTTCAGCTGTTACTAATCACATATCAATTTTGTTATAGTAGAAAGGAGACCCTTTAATTGCTTCTATAATTTGAAGACTTAAACAAAATTATGTGATGAACTAATGGGAAGGGCTGCTCTGGTGAGTTATTGACCTGGACTGATATCAGATCCCCTCTTTTACCTTTCCTATCCAGTCTTGCTTGACTCAACTCTTGTTTTCTTTGACCCCGATGGTATTAGAGTTTTCGAGGCCTTGGGGATCATTTAATTTTTTTTCCTGTCCATACCTTTCTTTTCTTAGGTGATGTAACCGCCATTTATGGTGCCTAATTTTAAACAGTTACAAAAAGTTAAATAAAAAACATGCCAGATAAAATGATGTTCCATTGGAAAAAGAAACATTCCGGAAGTAAAACAGTTCACCATTCAGATTTTCAGGTAGTGACCTTTTTCCAAGGTAAATAACAAAATATGAATGACAAATTAAAAATTTTACAATGGAATACAGGAGGTCTATTGCAAGCAAAGAAATATGAACTATAAAATTATATATGACCATAATATTGATACATTTACAATTTGAGAAGCAAATTTAACATTAGAACAACTAAAATATTAGTATGTACTTACTTCCTAAGGGACGACCAATAAGCAGTGGCATTCTAGTTGGAGTTCGAAAAAATCTTACTTCATTTTTTAAAATCATTAAAGAGATGAACATTATAGATAAAATAGAAATAATTAAACTAGACATATGGAAAAATAAATCTCACTTCTAAGTTTATTCTGTTTATAATCCCCCAAACAATACCCCAAATCTTGAAAATATCACAATAAATTCAAATACAATCATAATTGCAGATTTCAATGCCCATTCAAGACTATGTGGATATGACAAACCAAACAATTCTGGAAAGATCATAGAAGACCTACTAAATTCAACAACTACAGAAGTCATTTACCACAAACAAGATCCACCAACCTTTATCCACTATTCTGGTGCTGGTACCAACCCTGACCTACTTTTAGTATCCTCAGATTTATACTCGTCAACTTCCAAACAAATCTTAGAAGATCCAGGCTCAGGACACAGAACAATAATTGCCACTATTCAACTTAAAAAGAAAAATTTAACTCCTATAAACCATAAACCTAGATGGAACTTTAAAAAAGCAAACTGGAAAGATTTCACAAATGAATTAGAAACCAAATTTGAAAAACCAGTAAACGAATCAACAAAATCAGATAAACTAAACAAAGATAAATGTGATACAATTCTGAAAACAGCAAAAAAAATACATACCAAGAGGATTTACTAAAAACTACAAACCTTTTTGGAACTCACAACTAGAAAAAATGAAAAAAGAAAGAGACCTGGCTAGAATCACAGCAAAAAAATCTAAAGATCCAAAAGAAGTACAAAATTGAGCAAATTAAGTGCTCAATTCAAAAAAGAGATTACCAACACCAAAAGAGAACATTTTAATTATTTTCTACAGAACATGGACCATAGAAAAGATGCACAAAAAGCATACAGATTCATACATAACATACAAAACAAGAAAGGCAATACAAAATACCTTTTATTTATAATAATAAAATAATTACAGATGACAATGAAATAGCTAATAAATTTAATAAATACTACGCTGATACCTATAAATTATCTGCAAATACCAAAAAACAACAAAATATAATATGAAAAACATTAAAGAATACATAAAATCAACAACTAAACTTAAAGATAATACATTTAATCATGAATTCAATATTAATGAATTGAACATTGTAATTAATAACTTAAAGTTCAAAAAATCTCCAGGACCTGCTAATATACGTACAGAATTCATTAAACATCTGGGAAAAAAAAGCAAAATTAAGACTCCTAAATCTCTATAATTTTTCATGGAATACAAAAGTAACAGATGAATGGAAGAAATCAATAATAATACCTATTTTGAAATCAAACAAACCAGCAGAAAATTTTTCACGTTAGTGTCCAATAGCACTTACCAGCGTATTAGCAAAAATCATGGAAAAAATTATTTCCAATTGTTTAAATTGGTTTCTAGAAAAAAATACTTAATTCCAACTAAACAAGCAGGATTTAGAAAATACCATTCAACAAATAAACAGATTTTAAATCTTAGTCAAGACAAAAACGCATCAAATAAAAATCTGATGTGTACCATTCACATGACTTTCTCCATATCCCTGCAACAAATTATTCTTAAAAAGCTTATACTTCTATTTACTTTATGCTAATCAGACAAAAATAGCAAAAATAGTCTAATTACTTGCTTCCTTGTAAGTAGAAGCGAAATAAGGGACAACCGTAGGTTAAAGTGATAGTCAAAAGCTGGTTGCTATGTCAATGAAGTTCTTTTGTCTATATGGATAAGAGTTGACAAGTTCCTATATGAGAAAAGTATACGTTTTTCATAGCAGAAACCAAAAATAAGGAATGTCAAAAAAACGACAAACTCCACGAAAAAATGTATATAACATAAATTGTGTGTTTTAATGTGCTCTACATTTTTTGTGTAGTAAATTTTTGTCCATCTCTTAGGGTTTAGCAGTTATTCAAAATTTAGTAAAATTCATCCAGAATAAACTACTCTTCAGATGCTATTCCCAGAAAATTCAAGATATACATTTTATTTGTCAGGTAAATATCTTTGTTATACAAAATTTTAATAAAAATCGTTAGAGCCATTTTTGAGAAAATCAAAATTTTCGAAAAAAGTTCCATGTAAAGGGTAGCTGGGGTTGGCAGGATTTTTCTCAAAATCTTCGTGTCGCATCCCTGGAAGATACTAAACTTAAATACCAAGTTTGGTATTTTACCGACTTTTCGTTTTTGAGTTATCGTGTTCACAGACACAAGAACATACGGACATACACACACACTCACACACACACATGGACCTTTTTGTGAAAATGCTTTTTTTGGATATTGGGGACCCTAAAACATATATTTCCGGTGAAATCTCGGTATCAAATTTTTTGGTGGAGTGCAATACTTTCTCTATACACTATGTACATAGTGGGTATGCATAAAATAAAAAAGAAGACACTCTAGCAATATTTATTGACTTTCAAGGAGCATATGATTGTATTTGGGATACAAACTACTTGATAAACTTAAAATTCTAGGAATCCAAGACAAAATGTTACATTGGATCAGTGAATTCATTATTCAACGCTTTATTGCTACCAAATATAAAGATAAATTATCAAAATATCAACAGACACACCGAGGCGTACCTCAAGGCAGTAAGTATCCTTAGTACAACACTCTTTAATATTTATATCAATGATCTTCCATATCAATTACAAAAAAGAGAATCAATAGTCTTAATGTTTGCAGATGATGTAATCTTATAGAATTCTAAACCGAAAAATCAAAATTAACAATTAATAAATACAGCACAACATTACAGAATTGGACATCTAGTAGTTTAATGAAAATTAATACACAGGAAACAAATTATCAACTATTTACACTAAGGAAGAAACCAATAAATATTTGCCTTCAACTACTTGGAAAAACTCTCACAGAAACATGTGAAGCCAAATATTTAGGTACTGCTGTTTTTGAATCCAAATTAACATGGAAAAAACACATTGATAATATAACAAAAAACAGGGAAAAAATTACCACTATTAAAAAGACTGGCAGGCAAGAAATGGGGAAGCACTATACAAACTTGAAACACTTTTTACAAGATGTATATTAAACCAACATTTAAATATTGTGAAGAATAACTGCAAATATAGAAAAACCTAATATTCTACAAAATCAAATTCTTTGCCTAGTAATCGCCCTCCGTGGTGTAATGGTTACCATGCTAGCTTCATATACCCAAGGTCGCGGGTTCAAACCCGGCGGAGGACGATGGATTTTTTCAGGTGTAAAAATCCTTAGCATGGCTTCCTTCGGAAGGGAAATAAAGCTGTTGGTCCCATGTCGTAGATTTACGGCACATAAAAAACCTCAAGCCTGATAAGAGAGGCCTCTGAGCAAAATTAAGCAGTCTTTCACGCCCAGTATAGAATGGGACGCTGAGAACCACAGCAGTTAAAGAGCGTCCATAAATAACACGCCATTTCATTTGCCTAGTAACTGGAGCTGTTAAAACTATCCCAGTACTTGCTCTACAAATTTTAACAAATAATCCAAGACTTGAACTTGACATTGAACAAGCAACCATGTTACAATATAGAAAAATTAATCAGACTACCTTTTAATGACTGGGAAAAAAGAAAACCACAAGTAAACCTAAAAACTCAACAAAGTTTCCTTACTAAAGTCAAAGAAATCAAACATAGATTAAAACTTCCTTACTTAAAAGAAAACATACAAACAAATATTAACCGGGAGATCCGTGATTCAAATCCTGGCTATGGCATTGTATTTTTCAGTCTGACTCTACCTATCCAACTCCTGTCCTTCACACGGCTAAAACAGTTATTCCATACAAATATTAACTATTAGAACTATTTGATATCGAACACTATCTACACTTAGCTGAAGAATTTACAAAATCTGAAACCTCTTCGTGTGTTCTGAAACAAATGACTTAAGAAATAATAAATTTAAGATACCCTACCAATGAAGGGCTATGTGATTATACTGACGGTTCCAGCTTACCAAATAACAGTGGTACTGGCGCAGCTGCAATATGCACTCTCTTCTCTTTCTACAAAAGATTAAGTTTAAATACCACAAATTTTGATGGAGAGATTTCAACAATACTTCAGAGCTTACAAAACCTGCTGTATCATATAAATAAATTTGAAAAAGTTGTACTATTATCTGACTCTAAAGCTCATATCCATAATATCTGATGTAATGCCTAATAGCCTAAATATTACAGAATGCCGCAAAATCATAAAACAACTAATGAATTTAAATAAAAGATTAATACTTCAATGAATACCAGCACATTGCAGAATACAGCTGACTTTCTAGCCAAGAAAGGTAGTAAAATTACATCAAATTCATCTGATTCAATAAGTTATCAATATATCAAAAGAATCATTATATCAATGTATAATAAAAAAATTAAAGAAGATAATGTATTACAAACAAAAGGAAAACCATGGGAAAATGTATGTAATAACACGACATTACCAAGAAAATCCTCTGTAGCAACTTTTAGACTCCTAACAGACCATGACTGTCTCAATAAAAATGTATTGAGGATTGGTATAGGGAGATCTCCTCTGTATCTTTCTGTACATTTAAAGCAGATATGGATGGAAACCATCTACTGCACTGCCCAACCTTTAGTCAACATGATAATATAACATCAAAATACTGGAATGCAAGAGAGAGAATGGCTTCACTGCCAACTACTCTACATTAGATACCAAGCAACCAACTTTTACTTATAGAACATTTTAACAGTATGTATAAAAATCTGACGTGGTCCATTCACATGACTTAGTCTACCTGTTCTACAAATAAACTATTCTTGCAAAAGATATTTCTTCAATTCATTTCAAGCTAATCAAGATAAACATTGCAGAAATTGTCTTATTACTGGACCTCATATTTTTAGGCTATAAAAAATGAACCTTTAGGCACCTAAAAAAAAGGCTTTAAAAATATGAAAATAAGCATTGTAGGCTTTTTCAATTTTACTAAGACCTGAAATAAGAAAGACAAAAATGCACACAAATGTTATAGGCCTATTGTTTATATAGAATTTAAAAAAAAAAAATTGCACTAGAAATAAACAATAATAAACATTTGGCCTTTAATTAAACATACATAACATGAAAAAGCACATTAATATCTTAGTTATTTTATTAATTACTAAACAACTATTGTATAAGGAAATAAAATGTAGTAACAAAACAATGACTACAAAAATGAATAATTTTCTTTTGTAAAGTAATTAAATACAATGTTCTATGTTTTGTTTGAGTTTCTGTTTGTCTTTCACCTCAATGTTTGCACCATTGCTTTACTGCAAATGTAGAACCACTTTCTAGTACTCCAAGGTGATGCTTTCATGTTACAAGGAGTGGTCAGTAACATGTTGGCCAGTCTTCTCAGCTTTATGGATGTAACATTTGAAATGTTTTATTTTAATATGTTAGTCTGGCTATGAAGGATTTGCTTCAAAGTAATTTTAAAGGGCGGGGGGGGGGGGGGGGATATATACAGGGTGTCCAGAAATAAGTATCTATTTTGTAGAAATGACCACGTTGTATATGGTAGATCATTGCTGGTACATTTAACATATTGTAGGTGTAATGGGTTGCTGATATCATGCTACCAATTAAACATGTGTTTCATTGATTGATGTTTGGAGGAATTTAGTGACAGTGACGGTCAAATTATTTGTTTTATTAATTTGTTGAGTTGGTTTTTTAACACTACGTCACTTACATTGTTATTATGAGGGACTAGTTTCGAAAGCCTATGCTTTCATTTTCAACCTCACAGGTCCAACTGCCATTGCTGGCTGCATTTGCTTGTACACTCTTCTCTGGTAGCGAAATGATGAACTTCTTAACTAAGCTGTCTACTGGCGGGATTTCAAAGTTTATTAGCCGATCTTTGTTTTTCCATATGAGGATGTTTTCCCAGGTTGTGAGTTCATTGTGGCCTGACATGGTTTTAAGCAATTTTGGGTTGGATCTAGATTGTGGTTTTCTTTCCAAAAGTGAAATGCTACTGCCGATTTATCTTCTTGTTTCAATTTTAGGTTTCTAAAGTGCTCTTTGGATCTGATTTTTAAACTTCTTTTGGTTTGTCCTATGTAGAACTTTTCACAATTTGTGCATTTAATTTGATATATTCCTGACCTATTTTCTGGTGGAATTTCATTTTTTATTTTTGAATTTAGTAATTTTATGACAGAGGATCTGTTTATTGGAGCTAGGGTGATGTCTTGTTCTTTGAAGATTTTTTTGAATTTTCTAAATGCTCGGGGGTGGTAGGTGAATTTTTTGAATGTGTTGATATTGTTTTTTCCTGCTGTTAGGGTAGTTATTTCTTTTATGGTTTTTTTTCTGCTTTGCTTTGTTTAGTTTCTTGTACACAAGGTTCTTGCTGTATCCATTTTGTTCTGCTGTTTGAATTATGGTTTTTAACTCTTTGTTGAATTCGGTTGTGCTCATAGGTACATTTACTAATCTATGTGTGAGGCTGTTTATTATTGCATGTTTGTGTGGTAATGGTATGTAGCTTTCATTTTTAATGTAATTTTCTGATTGAGTTGGTTTTCTGTAGATTCCAAAGTATACTTTTGTGTCGTTTCTGATGATTCTTAGGTCTAAGAATGGGAGTTCTCCATTGGTTTCTGTTTCCATTGTGAATTTTATTCTTTTTTCCTGTATGTTTAATAATTTTATGGCATCATCTAAATGCCTACTTGGTACTATTGCAAATATGTCGTCAACATAACGGTACCACACTTTGAAAATCCATGGGAATGCTTTCTTCATGTGCCTTTCGAATTTGCTCATAAATAACTTTGCCAAAAATGGAGATAGAGGGTTGCCCATAGAGAGTCCTGATTTTTGCCTGTAATATTTACTATGTACACAAACATGCAATAATAAACAGCCTCACACATAGATTAGTAAATGTACCTATGAGCACAATAGAATTCAACAAAGAGTTAAAAACCATAATTCAAACAGCAGAACAAAATGGATACAGCAAGAACCTTGTGTACAAGAAACTAAACAAAGCAAAGCAGAAAAAAACCATAAAAGAAATAACTACCCTAACAGCAGGAAAAACCAATATCAACACATTCAAAAAATTCACCTACCACCCCCGAGCATTTAGAAAATTCAAAAAAATCTTCAAAGAACAAGACATCACCCTAGCTCCAATAAACAGATCTACTGTCATAAAATTACTAAATTCAAAAATAAAAAATGAAATTCCACCAGAAAATAGGTCAGGAATATATCAAATTAAATGCACAAATTGTGAAAAGTTCTACATAGGATAAACCAAAAGAAGTTTAAAAATCAGATCCAAAGAGCACTTTAGAAACCTAAAATTGAAACAAGAAGATAAATCGGCAGTAGCATTTCACTTTTGGAAAGAAAACCACAATCTAGATCCAAACCCAAAATTGCTTAAAGCCATGTCAGGCCACAATGAACTCACAACCTGGGAAAACATCCTCATATGGAAAAATAAAGATCGGCTAATAACTTTGAAATCCCGCCAGTAGACAGCTTAGTTAAGAAGTTCATCATTTTGCCACCAGAGAAGTGTGTACAGGCAAATGCAGCCAGCATTGGCAGTTGGACCCGTGAGGTTGAAAATGAAAGCATAGGCTTTCGAAACTAGTCCCTCATAATAACAATGTAAGTGACTCAACAAATTAATAAAACATATGTGTTTCATTGTTTACAAAGTGACTATTGTGACTTGGAAGCTACAGAGGTCATCATACGATGAGATTGAACAGCAGATTCCATCACACTGGTTCCACTGATAAAACAATCTGCACATTGGTAAACAAGTTCAAGGATCACTGGTAACAGAGCCTAGACGAGTATGTCTGTCGACCTCCACTGAAAGGATTGAAGCCAGTCCAAAATTGGTGCATCTGTCAATGGAATAGAACATTCTGCATTTGACGGCACACAAGGTGTTGCGGTTTACCCTAAAGAAGAAGCAGGTGGTTTCCTCATCACTTGCATGCCAATGTGTAGCTATGTCATTGTGCCTTGGCTGAGTTCACATTTCCCTGACCTCATGCTGATGGGATTTATCAGCAGCCGTAATACTTCAGAATGTGTTTCATGCCACTGCTGAAAAATGGGAACTGTGTCGTGATATTGATGGTGAACATGTTGAAAGTAACCATTGCAAGTACCATCACTATTTCTATGACATTGATACTTAATTTCTGGACCCCCTGTATGTATATACTGTACTTAAATGAAATAGGAATTCTTAGGCTTAAAATCCATAAAAAAGGTAAATTGGGGTTAAATAGGCACTTTCAGGTGCAATAAAAATTCTATAGTAGGTGTAATTTGTCAAGAAATGTGAACATATAAATTGGTTTTTGTTTATTGCTTCAGGAAAATATGCATACAATCTAAAATGCAAGGTCTACTTATTAGTTGCTTTCTTGCAAGTAGAAGTGAATGCACTAGGCTAAACCAACAGTCAAATATTTTAAAATGTGGTTGCTATGTGTTACAATTGAAATTTGTGTCTCTTTGCAGGGCCTCTTTCTGTTTTTAATCTTTTTGAATATTGTAAAACTGTCACCTTCCAGGTGTGGCAGTTACCTAGCCTCTGAAACACAAGATTGCAGCTTCAAACCTGACACAGGGTGATGGATTTTTTCAGATGCAAAAATCCTTAGCATGGCTTCCTTCTGAAGGAAAATAAAGCCTGTGGCCCCATGTAATATTTATTTGCATATAAAAGAACCCCATACCTTGTAAGCAGAAGGTTCTTGGGCAAAATTCTGACATTTTGCATCCAAAAATAATGATTTCATCCTACAGTGCCATCTGACGAGCTGATCCCTTGTCATCTGGCACATAATGGCAAACTCACAAACTAGAAATTCAAATCTGATCATGGAAAAATTGTAATCATGTCCTTAACTCCACTTAGGAGTTACAGAAAATAACTAATGCTGTACAACTGCGCACTTCTGACCTCAATTTGCATTACTATTTGCATCAACTGGCGGCTGTTTCCATTTGCTACTAAGAGAAGTGAACATCTTAGACATTAAGGAGAAGCTAACATGAAATAACTTTGTAATGCCGTTACAGCTAATTGTTATTGGTAAGCATTAATGAACTATAAACCTAACAGTTATAACACCTCTAATGTGCCTAAACTAACTTTTTACTAAAGCATGGGACTTGAAAACATGTATTCAGAGGATCAGTTGCTGTTAAATTGTTTCAAGGTTACCTATAAGCATGTGTGACATGAGCCTTGCCATGCCCTTTGTGAGGTCATAGACGTGCAGCTCCACCGGAGCACCAACATCCTCCTCTCCGTCCATGGAATGCTCTTTACTTCCCGTTGCCTGCAACAACAACAACACATCCTCACTTACTCACGCATCAACATAATGTTTAGTCTAAAAGCAAACAAATCCTTTAGGGATACTTTCAGTGATCAAAAAATCTGATGTATTCCATTCACATGACTTTCTCTACATATCTGCAACAAATTATTGATAAAATGCTTAGGCTTCTATTTACTTCATGCTGATCGAGAAAAAATTACCAGATATAGTCTTATTACTTGCTTCCTTGTAAGTAGAAGTGGAATAAGGGAGTACCATAGGTTAAAGTGATAGTCAAAAGCTGGTTGCTATGTGACTGAAGTTCTTTTGTGTGTATGGACACGAGTTGACAAATTCCTGTATGAGAAAAGTTTAAGTTTTTCAAAGGTGAAACAAAAAACAAGAAATATCTCAAAAACTATCAACCCCACGAAAAAAATGTTTGTAACATAAATTGTGTGTTTCAACAGGCTCTACATTTTTTTGTGTGGCAAATTTTTGTCCATCTCTTATGGTTTAGCAGTTATGTAAAATTCTGTAAAATTGATCCAGAATAAAGTAGTCTTCAGATGCTATTTCCAGAAAACTCAAGATATGCATTTTATTCGTCAATATCTTTGATACATAAAATTTTAATCAAAATTGTTAGTCATTTTTGAGAAAATCAAAATTTTCGAAAAAAGTTCCATGTAAAGGGTAGTTGGGGGTGGGGGATTTTCTTGAAAATCTTTGTGTCGCATCCTTGCAAGATGCCAAACTTAAATAGCAAGTTTGGTGTTTTTGAGCTATGTTACACATGCACGCACGTGAATGCAAACACACACACACACACACACACACACACACACACACACACACAGAGGCAGACAGCCAGACAGACACACAGATGGACATTTTTCTAAAAATGCTTTTTTTGGATTCAGGAGGTCCCAAAACATATATTTCTGGTAAAATCTTGGTATGGAATACAATAGCTTCTATATACACTATGTATATAGTACGTGTAGAGAAAGTAAAATGTAGCTCATTACATTAAATAGTTACTGAGATAATAGATCACACTTTAAGATTGTCAAAAGAGGGCATTTCGACTCCTCTTAAAAGCAAATTAAAACACTTTCTGTTAACCTTAGATTGCGTGCTATTGGGAGACATAATAGCTGCACTATTATCTGATCTTATAATGATGTGTAATGTGTAATGTAGTGAGTGAATTTTTTGTTTACTGGTGAGAAGATAACTTTCCGATCCCAAGCACCTGCATGTGGGTTTTTGTGGTGAACAAAGAGACATCTGGGCAGGTTTTCTCCGGGTCCTCCGGTTTATCTAAAAAATGGTCAACTCCATGAAAAAAAATCTGATGTGTTACACTCGCATGACTTTCTCTAGCTGCTCTACAAAACTCCTACAAAAGATTATTCTTCTTTCTACACAATGCTAATCAAGATAAATATTAGCAGCAGAATGTTCTTATTACTTAGTTCCTTGTAAGAACAAGGAAACCAAAGGAATGTGCTGTACTAAACTGATAGTCAAATGTTTTAAAAGCTATTGTTATGCGATTGTCATTGCAAATCACTTCTTTGCTTGGCCAGGAGTAGAACAAAAGAAAAACGGACACTTCCTGTCTGAGAAAAGTTTAAGTACTTCACAACTGAAACCAATAACAAGGTATATCTCAGAAACGATTACCTCCACAACAAAAACATAAAGGACATAAATTGTGTGTTTTGTCGTGATGTAAATTTTTTGTGTAGCGTGTTTTTTTCTATCTCTTACGGTTTAGCAGTTAAGTAAAATTCGGCAAAATTCATCCAGAATAAAGAGATCTTCAGAGGCTATTCCCAAAAAATTTGAGATATAAATTTTATTTCGGACATAAATAGCTTTAATATACGGGATTTTAATCAAAATTTTCGAAATTTTTTCCATATAAAGGGTAGTTTGTGGTGGTTTTTTTTTTTTTTTAATCTTCGTGTCGCATCCTTGGAAGACACTAAATCTAAATACCAAGTATAGTATTTAACGGTCTTTTCGTTTTGGGACTATACTGTCCACAGACAGACACACACACACGCACACAGACCTTTTCTTAAAAATGCTTTTTTCGGATTCAGGGGACTCCAAAACATTGGAATCGAAATTTTGGGTGCATTACAATACCTTCTCTATCCCTATGTACATTGTACATATGGGACTAGAGAAAGTAAAAAGTATACAACATAAATTGTGTGTTTTAACAAGCTCTACATTTTTTGTGAAGTGTTTGTCTATCTCTTACGGATTACCAGTTATACAAAATTCCCCAAAATAAACATGTCTTCAGAGGATATTCCCAGGAAATTGATGATATACATTATATTTGCCATGTAAACATCTTTTATATACCATATTTTAATCAAAATCGTTAGAGCCATATTTGAGAAAATCAAAATTTTCGAATTTTTTTTTTCATGTAAAGGGTAGTAGGGGTGGGGGGATTTTCTTTAAAATCTTTCTGTCGCATCCTTGGAATATGCTGAACTTAAATGCCAAGTTTGGGTTTTTCGTTTTTGAGCTATGCTGCCCACAGACAGACACACATAAACGGACATTTTCCTAAAAAAATTTTTTTTTGATTCAGAGAGTCCTAAAACATGCATTTCCGGTGAAATCTGTATTGAATTTTTGGTTGCAATACAATACGTTCTCTATACACTATGTGAGTAGTACGTGTAGAGAAAGTAACAGTACATCCACCGCACTGCAATTCTTCCTCTTTTTATAGCGAGAAAATGACATCACTCTCTTTTTGGAAGCTTCTCGAAGGTAGTAGAAAACGAAGGTAGCAACATCTTGAATATCGAGAACGAATCATATCATGTCATGTCACGGGATTTTAAGCTCTGTAAAAGTGAGACATAAATTATATTAAGAGGGGACAAATATGCATTGGAAATGGCCAAGGAAGAAATTTTGCAAAACACGTCTAAGAGGGCAAATGACACAGTAACCACGAGCTGGCAACCGACTCAGGTAAAAGAATACCGTTAAGAGCAGAACAATGAACCGAAGGGGTTGGAAGTTCCACTGCTAGAGGATGGACATGACAAAGCAAATACAAACAGTTCTCTTGTTGGTCGAGCGACGCGAATTCACTAGCCATGGAAGATTCATTTTATTAAGACGTAATATTTGAGTCCGCGTTAGACAAATACGGTGTAGATAGAAACAGTGGGCATTTATTTAATACACGAGAAGACGGTCAGAAGAAATAAGAGATAATAGGCTCGGTCGCGTAACGCATAACTGGAAAGAAAAAAAAAAATGTGAGTATTGTGTGTGTGTGTTCGAAGACAGAAAAACTCGTCGAAAATGAATGATGAGTTCAATAACAATATTGAACTCATAGGAAACTACTTGTTAACTTCCACAATAAGAAAGATTCCATACCAATAAAATTCTGAGCTAGGGCACTCACATCTCCATACCATTTCATAAATATCCTAAACCTACACGCGGAATTCGAACCCGGAACCCCTATATTCGGGAACTGTCGCACACTCGCCGAAGTCTTCTGTTGTCGCGCCGTTGTTTACGCATCCAACTGCGATGTCTCACATTCCAGCTCCAGAGCAAACCTGAGAAAAGCCGCCAACCCATTGTACTTTAGTTGTTATTATTTATTTATTGTCATTATTTATTATTATTATTATCATCATTACTACCATCACATTATTGTTAATATTTCAATAATGTGTAAAATAAAGACTTTCATTTTTACTTTCTCTACGCGTACTATGTAGGCAGTGTACAGAGAAGGTATCGTATTGCACCAAAAAATTCGTTACCGAGATTTCACCGGAAATACATGTTTTGGGACCCCCTGAATAAAAAAACAGTTTTTTTGAAAAAGGTCCGCGAGTGTGTGTCTGTGGGCAAAAACGAAAAGTCCGTTAGATACCAAACTTGGTATTTTAGATAAGTATCTTCCAAGGATGCCACACGAAGATTTTCAAGAAAATCGCACCACCCCCAGATGCCCTTTACATAGAAAACAATTAGAATTTTTTTATTTTCTGTAAAATGGCTCTAACGGGTTTGATTAAAATATCTTATAGTTAGGATATTTACATGAAAAAATGTATATCTTGAATTTTCCGGGAATAGGCTCTAAAGAGCTATTTATTCTGGATTTTTAGGTTTAATTTTGCATACCTAGTAAACCATAACAGACAGACAAAAACTTAGTGCACAAAAAATGTAGAGCTGTTAAAACACACACTTTACGTCATGGAGTTGAGCGTTTTCGAGATACTCCTTGTTATTGGTTTCAGTTTTAAAATACGGGAACTTGTCAACTCCTGGACACGGATTTCAATCCCATAGCAATCACATTTTAAAACATTTGACTGTCGGTTTATCCTATGTGTGTATTCCCTTATTCCCCTTCTACTTATAAGCAAGCAAATAATAAGACCATTTGTGCTAATGTTTATCTCGATTAGCATGAGTAAATAGAAGAGTAAGCGTTATAACAACAATTTGTTCAGAGATGTAGAGAAAGTCATGTGAATAGAACACATCGGATTTTTTTAGACATTTCTGCAAGAGAAACTGTCGTGTCTCAGTGCCAAGACAAACTGGGCTACACTTCCTCATTGTATGACACTGACAGCGTGCATTTTGAGCTTTACAAGAGTCCCGAAAACTTCAAGAAGAGGTGAGAGTGTTAGCTGGTTGGCAATACTCCCATCGTTATAGCGTTTCATTTTGCTGCGTGTTTCCTGGGCCGACCCGAGGACACCTACACATATAACATAGTCCCACGCCGATATCCGTTCTTAAATGCTTTCTCTATGCCACCTTTAATTTTCATCCTACACTGTATTTCTCTGTGCTGGATTGATTTAGCATAACCTTAAAAGTACAAAAAAAAATAACGCTAATACTTAATACAAACAAACTATACAAAGTTTGGAATGATGTATTTTCCAAAGCTATTTTAAATTAGCATTCCCCTATCAAGTATAAATGAGGTACCAGCACTTACATGTGAACGTTTTCTAATTAGGAACGCTTTCGTGTTTTATCTAACCCCATTATTGCGTTTACCATTTAAAATATATAAGTAGACCAATAACGAAGCGGCGTCCGGGCGGCTTTTCTCCAGTCCTCCGGTTTCCCCCGCCATTCATTCCACCAATTGCTCGTAATTATTTTTTCTATCGTCCATTTCACATCGCCCACTACCGCACTTTCATACCAGGTCCGGCGCTGATCACCCATCCTGGCTTCTCTCTCATCCAGAACCTCTGCTCAACAGGCGTCTGACTCCAGGCGCTGGCTTGTAAGTCCTATATACGTATATATATATATATATATATATATATACATATATATATATATATATGAGAGAGAGAGAGAGATAAAACACTACCCGTTTCCATTTTTCGCCTGGTGACGTGCGATAAACAATTAGTATTGGTATACATGCTTAGGCTTTCACGGCCGGCGTTAATCCAGCTTGACGTTTCGCTCGTGACTCCGCCGGGCAACTTTAGAGGATGACTCTTGCTGGTTGAAACTAGGTTGTCCGTCCGTCTGAGATCTGGCAGACTCGTGGTGAGCCTAGGTATAGTTTCTGTGTACCTACCCTGGTAAGGGCTTAACCACAGGAATGGACAGGATGGTTTAGATTTAGTAATATTTGAGGTTTCGGGTGATGATGTTAAGGAGGTAGCGCTAGATAAGCTCCTCGATGTTAAGGAGGTAGCGCTAGATAAGCTCCTCGAACAGTTGCATTTTTCAGGAGCAGCATCCGTTCGTTTCCTCTGCTCCGCTGGTGTTTAATTTGTGAAAAATTGTTTTTGTTGGAGAATTTTGATTGACCACTCCCAATGTTAGGAGGGGGAGTACATAGTTCAGCCAATACTTTTCTGCAGGGTGGTTTGAAGCCGGTGGTGCCAGCAATCCATACGGGGAACCCGATACCGTCTGTATCGGCGTTCAGTGGGTAATTACTCCTACCGTGATCTGTTAAGTGCGTTCTCATGTTCGCCCAATCTGGCATAGAATTTCTGAGCCCGGCGCCTGATTACATCCTCCACATATGGGAGGCCGAAGTTTCATGTAGTAGCCTCAAAGGTAAACGACATTCAGAATAGATTGACCGGAGTCCTCTATTCTGTATCCGCTGTAACCAGAGAAGCCAGGAGTCTGCTGCCATGCCCCACACTTCGCAGGCGTAGAACATCAGAGGGACTATGAGCGCCTTGAAAAGACGTATATTTAAGTGGATCGGCATTTGGGAGGCCAGAGCAGGGTAAGGGTCGTTCCCCGCACGTGTTCACGAAAAGTTAGGTCTTTGTCAAGAGTGATGCCTAGGTATTTGATGGAATTTCCCCACTCTTATTCTCTGGCCCTGGTAGAAGTTGGGTATTTGGGCTGCGGCTGGGAGTTTTCTAGTGAACAGAACAGCATGACTTTTGCCCGGGTTAACGGACATCCGCCACTGTCTGCACCAATCCTGGACGAGACGGAAGGGCTCTGCGTATACTCCTGTCTGTGCGGTAGAGCAGGACATCATCCGCGAACTGGGCCATGTTGACGCCCTGCACTAAAGGGTAGTCTGTAATAAAAAGGCTAAACATGGTGGGGTGATAAGAGAGCCTTCGGTGACTCCGCCTCATAGGAGTTTTTCTGTTGATGTTTGCCCAGCAACCGCTACTAGCAAGGTTGGAAGCTGTGTATGATGAGTTGTCTGTGTAGACCAATCTGGATAAGTTTGAAGGAGTCCATCATGCCAGGTGGCTGAGAAGGCCTTCTCGACGTCCAATGACACCGCGGGCGTGAAAGCACCGTCCTGGAACCCCAGGGCGGCAACCTCCACTACCCACAGCAGCTGTTGGATGGTTGAGTGTCTAGGACGAAATCCGAATTGATGGAGAGGGATGGCTTGAATTTCGGAAGGAGGATGATGAAGTGGTAGCTAGAAGGAAGCGCAGGGTCCTTGCCAGGCTTCAAAGTGCACATCACCCGCGCCAATTTCCACTTGCGTGGGAAATGGCCCAGAGTGAGGCACATGTTGAACACCTAGGTGAGCAACAGCACTGCTCTGAAGGGAAGGTTGCTTAGCATGGCGGGTGTCAGCCCGTCCTGCCCGCAAGCCTTTTTGGTGTTGAGATGCCGGAGTGCGCCTTGGGCTCCACTAGGGCGTGATTTCAGTTTCAATTTTTTATTAAGCAAAGATAGCACCTTGGCTGTTACAGAGATGCAGCCGTTAGGGTAAAATTTACATCAGGTTATAAAAATCGAATCTGAATACAAACAAGTAGAGGCGCCCATACAGAGAGGCTGCCGCCTATAAGAGAAACGTCCCCAGAGTGAAGTACATAAATATTAAGCAAGGAAACACATACACTGATGAAAGGAAAACAAAAAGGCTCATCTGCAGCCATCAGTACGTGAAAGAGCCGACACCGAGGCGAAAAATAAATAAAAATAAAAGCACATTTATACTGCACAGACACACGCAGGCACAGTCAGCCCGGATGGCGGAGATAAATCACTGAGGGGGGGGGGGGGTGAAAACAGACTAACTCCTCGGTGCTAGCGGTGTAGAGGTTCGTTGGTGCCAATGTTCCGAACCAGGGGGTTGGAATGGGTTCTGAGGGAGGCCCATAACCGGCGATCCCGAATGTGCAGGATGTCCTCAAGTTGCGGCACAGCAAATTCCTCATGGATAACTCTATTGAGAGTAAGGTGCGGGGCTCGAATGATGCGCCGGAGACATAAATTCTGGATGCGTTGTAACAGGGCCCAATGGGTGCGTGAAACGGCCACTCAGGCATAGAGGAGATAGGAGCGGATAAAGGCCTGAAAGAGGATGAGCTTCGAGCGAAGCACAAGTCGCCGGCTGCGGAAAATCCGACAGCAAAGATGAAGGTGAGTCCGCCCCTGTGTGCGCAGACGCGTGATATGAGGGCGCCATGTCAGGGAACGGTCTAGGATAACCCCAAGGTAGGGGGTTTAGGTGCGACAGGGCAAGGGCTGGCCAGCTACCGTGAAGGTTAGGGGCGGAAAGATGCGACGGTGGGTAAAAAGCACAAATTGGCATTTAGCGGCACTGACGGTTATTTTCCAGAGGGAAAGCCACTCCAAGAAACGAGAGACATAACGCTGGAGGGCGAGTTGACCATAACGGAGATTAGGACAGTGGTGATATAAGGCAGTATCGTCCGCGTACATCAACACGGAGCAGCGCGGTTCCTGAGGGGGGGGGTCTCGTGTAAAGAAGCAGTAAAGCAGAGGGACCAGTACCGCACCCTGCGGAACCCCTGCACGCATAAGGCGGGGGCGAGAATAGCGCGCCCAATGCAGACGCTAAACCAGCAGTCCTGGAGGAAGCTGTGGAGGAAGCCGGAGAAAGGGCCGGAGAACCGAAAGCTGATGGTGGATTTTGTATAAAATGTCCGCGTGCCAACATTTGTCGAATGCAGCCTCCAGGGCGTGAATGAGGAGCGCCCGACTTATGTATAAGTGGGAGGGACCACCCTCTCGTCTCCCATTGGTCGATCGTCTACCAGTCCCTGAGTGATTGTGGAAACCGCCGTATGATTGGTCCGGCTGTTTACTGCGGCTTTACTTTGGTCTTATCAAGCAGGGGCATTCAAATGTGTAAACGTGTCATTTCTTCTTTCTTGGTAAAATTATTTCCGTGTTTATAGATTTCGATAGCCTCTCGGTAGGGCCGTGCATGGTAATAGCCTGTGCCGCCAGTACTTCTGTCTTGTCAAACATGATGTCGTGGCCCTTTAGTAGCACATGCTCGACTCCTGCTGACCTTTCAGTGTGCTCTAGTCGGCAGTTGCTATTGTGCTCTTTTATCCATGTTTTTATGTTGTGCATGGTAGTGCCAATATAAACCTGGCCTCAGCTACACGATATGCGGTAGACACCTTGCATTAAGAGCAGCTCCCGCTTGTCCTTCGCGATTTAGCTGTGCGGTGGGTTTGAAGATCGTTTTTGTCTTGGCTCTCTGCAGGAGTTTGCCGATACGATCCGTCACACGGTGAATATATGGCAAGAATGCTTTATTCTCCTGTCTTGTCATTTCATTGAGGTTTGTTGTTGGTCTTCTTGGGTGTGAAGCGCGATATATCTCCTCGTTGCTATATCCATTGGCTTGTAATGCCTGGCGCAGGTGCTCAAGTTCGTTCCAACCAGGCCGGTTCACAGATCGCTTGACACGTTCTGTTAGGGTCTTTATTATGCCTCTCTTTGGCCGGGGGGTGGTGGTTGGAGTATCGATGTATATAGCGGTATGTGTGCGTCGGTTTCCCGTAGACTGTATGCCCTAGCGACATGTCTGGTTTTCGGTTACCAATACATCTAAAAAAGGAATGCTCTGATCTTTCTCCTCCATTATGAATTGTATGCTTTCATTTATGTTGTTGATGTGATGAAAGATTTTTTCCAGGTCTTCATCTCCATGAGACCAGATTACAAACGTATCTTCCACATATCTCCATCACACTTTAGGTTTTTGAATGGTGGATTCGAAGGCTATTTCTTCGAACTTTTCCATATAAAGGTGTGGTACTAGGGGATTGCCCATGGCAACTGCATCTTTCTGTCCATAAATGTTTCCATTCCAAAGTAGTATATGGTGCGACAATAACGAAACAGAGCTGTGACTTTTTCTGGGAAGTTCCTGGATATGTGGAACAAGGTGTCTTGGTTAAGAACCCTTGTGAATAGCGAGATGAAATTGGGGCGGATATGAAGTGAGCAGCGCAGGGTCCTCAGGTGGTGATGTATAAGCTGTGGATTGGTGTTGTATTTTAAAACTTTTTAACTGGTTTGAATTTGCCGCTGTATAAGGAGTTGGTATTTCTTGCTGTTGGAGAAACTGTAATTGGCTAGTTGCGCCAGACTTAATTGTTAGAGCCGTTAAGTTTATTTATCGGCAGCGGATTTCTTATTGTGTACTGCTTTGTCACGCTTTCGGTATTTTCCAGCTAGCTTCAGTCGGTGAGTTAATAAATGAATTGAATTTAAAGATTTCTTGATATATGTGAACTTTTATTTGTTAACTTTCGAAACAATGTGATGCGTTAAGGCAGCTATTTTAACAGAATCCTCTTTTCAGACAACTGTGTAATATACACATATATAATGTGCACTAACAATCAATCTCTTCTTGTTAAATAATACAATGCTATAATATTTACTTAATCGTCACATAAGAGGTCTCGATTGGCGAGATTAACTCTTTACTTCCTTATCCCTGGCGTCCCGGAAGCTTATTAAAATTTTACACATATACACAATAGTTGAAGGTCAATGTTTTATACATTGTGATCTTTCGTCTCCATGAGAACAACAGATTTCCTTATTTACACTTCGTGAAATACTAATTTATAATACATTTTTATACATCCATAATGATTTAAAATTAATGCATTTATATAATTTGCATGAAAATGTTCTTATGCATAGCTAATATTTGATAAACAATATTTTGTTTCACTGGTATAAAGAATTTATAGCATCCGGTATCTGTTTACTTTTTATTGTTCTTCTCCTTCTCCCATATTGCTGCTTATGATTCTATTTTATTACAATTATGCTTTTCTAAGCACCATTTTATAGCTGTATATTATGCATTATAATATGTTGTATACTTTACATACACTTGGCTATGTTAATTTCCTAAAAAGACGCCATTTCAGGCTAATTTCGTGCGTATCGCGAGGCGATAACGTCACGCTGCCATTTTATACATACAATTCTTTGTCTTACATTGTGAAACATTATATAACTTTTTATAACATTCTTTTAGGGCGGTATTGTTCCATTTTCTCTTGACTTGATTTACTTCACACTAAATCCTGCGTCAAAATCAAACTTATAAGTTGTTCCTGTGGTTTCAATTTTATCATGCCCAGTTTTTCGATGAAATGTGCCGAGTTCTTAATATGTGTGTCAGTGTTTCTGATTTGTGGCTGTAGCAGCATTGACACATGTCTTGATAGCGTGTAGGTAGGAAAGCCTATTGCACCGACTATCGTGTTTTCCTTATGTATCTTCGGTAATGTGTAGAGGCCGGGTGCAAAAGCTTCGCTCTTGATGATCGTCTTCTGTGTCTCCTGGGTGATCGTTGACTTCTTGACTAACTTATTGGTTGCTTTTAAAATCTTATTTGAGGGGTCCTTCTGTAATTTCTTGTACGTTTCAGGCTCTAACAATTCCTCTATCACTACTGTGGCGTTCCCTAATATTAACTGAAATATTCTTATATTAATTAATATTAATATTATTAGAGTCGTCATTATGAGGAATTGAATTTTAGTCGTTGCTGTGTAACCCCGCTGGAATTCATAGTTTCAATTCTGATTGTTTGAACTCCACCAAATAAACGAATGAAAATGGATATTCCCGAAGAAGTTTTAGATTATGCTAAAAAAGCTGTAGGTACTTAGTTTATACCCGGTAAGTCGAAGGACTTATATGACCAGCAATTGTAACTATTTAAAGTACTTACTTTATTTCACGAGGAAATAAAGACTCATTTTTGTTGTTTCCTAGGATACATGAAATGTATACTTGAAGTCTATAAGATAGGATAAATACACTTTATCCTTATAACCTTATTTAATTCTATGTCTATTGTTTTGATTCATGGGAACCTCACAGGTTAAAAACGACGATTAAATAAATCAATTTGTCTCAAAATACTGGTATTCATTCAAATAATCCCTCTGTGTGGCTATCCTTTAGATTAGACGGTACCAATATCGTGCATATTGGTATATTATCTATTCACTCTTAGGTTGATCCGGGCCAAAATGGATCCACGTGATAAATGCACCGCAGTACAATATAGTAGTAGTGCGCATAATCCCATGCTAACAATCTAAATTACAGAACGAATTTATTCTCAAATGGTATAAATCTCTATACACATACCTAACAGTTAAACTGACGCTGATTTGTACCGTTAAACAGAGTTACAAGTCCAAACTTGTAATTCGTAGTCACCTGATTTCCGCAGTATTGGTTACACAGTAACGGTTGCTGATTGTTGCTCTTTAGAATCATGGAGGACGGTCGCCGTGAATTTGCTCTTGCATCTTTGTCGAGTTATATGAACCATAAGGCTGGTAAACCGTTGACTAGTGGTGAAAAACCTATAGTGTTTAATGTTCCTTGCATGTTTTGTGGAAGAAATATTGAAATTAACACCCGAGTTCACCAATGTTTCGGCTACTAATATAAACAGTACTCGCAAAGAAAATCCAAAACGGGAAAAGTGGTTAAACCCGCGAAAAAAGAAAACATGTGAAATATACAATGCAAAATGTTACGATGTTGTGAAGAATGCAATTTGTGTAATTGTGCACAATTTCAAACAGCCAGTAAAAGCTCTACATGAAATAAAAGAAGAAGTGTTGTTTTGGGAGATGGACAGTTATAAGTGACACCTTTGTTGATAACCTGGTTATCAACCTTGGTCTGAAAAGTTGCAGCACAAACAGCTCAGACGAAGTTTCTGATCCGGAGAAAACAGAGTCGCTTCCAGAGAGCGAATACATGTAACTTATCGCATACGTGTTATTTATTTTTAGAGTTAATTATTACATTGCACCCATTTATTTAGTTACTGCTTAAGTTGTCGGAAGAAGGGCTCTGTTGGTTTTACATTACAGTATGCCGCGAGTGAAAGTATGACAGCATTTTTGGCGCGAGTGGGAAGGCTGGTCGCCTGATGCTAGATTCACAATGGAAGCGATACTGCCTCCTACAGTGTTCCTAGATGTTGCAACACTGTATAGTTGTCAAGTGGTAGGCTTAGAGCAAAAACATTTATTTACGTTTTATTAGTTCGTATACATGTATAATGTATTCTGGACAAAATAAAGTATATTTATAATAAATGAATAATGCATTAATACAAATATGTAACAAGAGTTATTGCACTAAGTTAATAACTTAAAGGTTGAAGTTTTCTTTTTTTGCTGCTCTGATCAATTGTGTTGTTTACACACTTAGTATAACTATTTAAGATAACGTTAACAAACTTTAGAAGTAATTTCTCAGATGCACTCATCAATGACACCATAGACACCGTTGGTCTCTAAGCTCTGCATACCTAGCATAGTAAAAATGCTCCTTTGATTACTTACTGTAAAGAATTTACTTGCTTAGTCCGAAGAGTTGAAATATGGCAGCAACATGAAAGAAGATGCCCTCAACTAAATCAGAGCCCTCCTCGTTGTAATTAGTCTAAATATGCATCACTGTTTTCTGTTCCCTTTCCCTCTCTTAATAGACCAATACAAGGCTCACATCCCAAAAATTTGCAGCGAAAATATTCACAAATATTTCAAAATTATCCACTGTATCTTGTTTCTCCAATGCCAACTTTTAATATCCTCTCTCCTGGAGTCCGGATCTCTCCCCTCTGTTGGAATAGTGATGATGGCAAATTCTGGAACTTACAGGGTTCTGCATTCTCTTTTAATTTAGAGCATCGCAACGCAAGTTTTGTAACACAACCATTTTCATGTTTCCAGTTTGTATTAATAATTATGTCCTTTTCGTCAAAATGGTTGGCACACACAGCTGATGACCAGTCTTTCCGTGGGATAGCACCTGCCTCCTTCTTTCTTCTTTACGGAATGAAAATGTAGAAACAGTACCTTGTAACTTTACAATGCTGTCATAATTTGACTTGCATCCAGGGACACGGCACTTTCTAGGCATCTGAAATATATTTCAAAATATTTTAATTAGTAAGTTCGCGAAAGTTTTCAAAATCTATTATAAGCACAGGTTATGTGCAATATAATACAAGAGAATATTTACTATTGCAGCTTTCTATCTGATTATCATAGCAAGAAATATTGAAGACGTTAAGTTGTAAAAGACCGAGAGAGAGAGCAAAAAAGACGTTTGTTTTGTTTTTTGTTTTTGTAGTGTTTAGCGCCCGCTTTTACTGCTCTGGCACCACAGGCGATGACACTGACGATACATGAAGATGGAGCCCCGGTGGAATGAAATGGCGGGTGAAACCGGAGAAAACCCGCCCCTGCGCCGCTTTGTCCACTACAAATCTCACATGGGGTCGAACCCGGGTCGTCTAGGTGAGAGGGAATGGTCTTAGTTGTAAATACACGTGATGTAATTGGAATACTGCTGAATTTAAAACATACAGCTTCAACGTGTTTACTTTCTGCTGATTTCTCAACCTACGTGCAGTGTTACCAAATTTATGAACATCATGGCTTGTAAACTCTAGGAGGCAGTGGTCAGTATGTTAACGGATGTATTAGGAGAAAAGCGAAACATAACGGTACAGTAGCACAAAGGTTAATCACATCTCTGTTAACAGCTCAAGGTGCTGACAAAATACAGGTTAAACCTAATTACATATAAAATAAGAACTAAAGCTTTCCTGGCGACGTGTTAATTCAAAATCTTCTCGGGCTTCTAGCCAGGTAAAAACTTGGCTTGACACCATTAATTACATATATGTATTGAACGGCTCAAGCTAAAATTACGCTGTTTTTTCGTACCAGCTTGCTCGATCATTCTCTTTATATCTGATGTAAGTTTTAAAATTGTAATAAAATATTAGTATCCGAGCGTTAAATTAACAATTACTAAGCAACACTTGGCAGGAGGTTTGGCGCGAATTATACTTGTCTATTTATGCTGTTCTCCTCGCTCCTATATTTCGCCTACGTAGAACCTCACTTATAATAATTATTTTAGTTTCGGACGCTGAAGATTTAACTTTATTTATGATATCCAGAGTTTCCCTCAGCACTTATACCGCTTGCAATTTTATTTGTGCGTGCATCACCTCAGGCTTTGCTTCTTTCAGTTCTAACTTGTACCTGTTAAAGCTCGTGAAATCCGTAGAGTAAATGTAGGCTTTTCAGATTCAGCCTTTACCTTCTTTTTCTAATTTTAATAGGTAAATGTCTTCGTTCGCAGAGCCCGATTCAGTAGATTAATTGCCACGTGTAATGAAGCGATCACCTCCGATTCCAGCGCTTGGCAATAAATAGCATGTTGCTGAACAACAGTTTTTCCATTCTCTGAAAGTTTATGAAAGTTTTTTCCCCGAGTTATCGTCTTTTCCTCCATTTTTTGTACTGATATGTGCTTCGTGTTTTATGCTTAATAACAGATGTACAAAATTTTCATTTTTAAATGATGTTGTCTACAGCACAATTTAAATTGTAACATACACTCATGTATCTCTTAAATAATCTTTAATTTTAAGATTAGTAAATGTTAAAATATTTGGTAAAGCTATGCTGCTGCTGTTGCTGCGCGCGCGCACGCACACACACACACACACACACACACACACACAAACAAACGATCTTAAAAAGTAGTTGAAGTGACTTCTACTGGCGATCCATTTTTTAAAGTGTTGAAAACATTAAGTTGTTCAGATGTGGAAGTCAGCAGAATACCGAAGTTTTGACTTCTTGGGATCATTGGGGCTTTAGCTTCACAGATCCCTCAGCTAAGCTTTGCGGCTTAGGGCTCTAAACGTTTATAACAAACGGGTAACTAACTACAAAGCGGCTCTAATGACACAAAAGTACCCACATATTGAACTAATGGCAAGCGGTATAGTGATAATAAACACATTTCTGTACAATTTATTATTTTTTTTCAATTTTCTAAGGACGATGTTATTGCAATAAGCTTCCTGAATTTGCTGTGACTTGTGTTAACTAATGATATTTTCATTGCATTCCAACGTATCGTTATATTTATTCTGTGATTGTCATTAAGCATTAATATAGACGCAATAAGACTCTTACGAGTCAAAGCGACTAAAAATATCTAGGGGAACCCGGGGAAGGATGGAACACTTAACATTTAAATATTATAACAAATTAAATATTAAAGAAAAATAACTATAAAATGAGATATAAATTGGTTGAACATGTATTAAAATAACATGAAACTTTCAGAATTATAGCAATATCAGTATTAAAGCAAAACATTACAAAACGAATAAATGCAGACTGGTCCATTCTGCCCCGGCAGTGGGGCGGAATGGACCACCCTATACCATATCACAAAAAAGCGTGTTTTTTCGATATGTAATAGGTAAATGATGACACTTGTGTAGTTTTAAATTGTCCTGAAGTTTAGAAATAAAATTACTGTTTGCAAACTTCACAAGTTAGAACTGTCTCATCATCATCGCTGTCTATTCCTGCGCATGAGTTGTGCGCCCACTTGTGACACTGCCCATCCCTCAATTGATTTCGAGTAAAACTCATGACAGTACAGACACTCTGTGTCACTTGTCTCTATCTCACTTGATGCATCTCTTGTGTTTCTTGATGGTTTGACTGAGTTTCTCTTGGAGCGTCCAGTTTTCTTTGAAGAAGCAGACGTCTTCTTTTCCTTTCTTGGGGCTTCTTTTCTTATTTTCGAGTTGGAAATTGCAGACTCTAGATCTTTGTTGTATGGAGAAGACGTTAAAATGACTACTCTCCCACGTTTCCTTGATGTCTTTGGTTTTTCTTGAGCCACTACTTTAGGAACAGCAAGAACATTTTCTGGAGAAGCACAAGGGAATGAAGTCGGAGATGGAATGACAGTTTCCAAATTCACTGCCTCCTGTTCAGTTTCCTTTAAAGCTGAGGATTCTTGAGGAATTTGTGTTGAAGGAGCTTCAATTGGTGTCTTCTGTTCAGGAGTTTTAGGCCTTATTTGGATGTCAGTGGGGTCAGATGGCAAGAAATCTAAATCAGTGAAAACATCCATATTCACAGGCAAATACCAGTTGCTTTGAAGCCATGCACTGCAGAGCGCATCGTTGCTGCGTTGACAAATGCCCTACCGAAGAGTGAAGCTACTTGAAACAAAGTGATGATCTTACCTGGATTCGTTCTGAGCCATGTTCTTGTTTCATGCTCATAGTGAGTGCTCAGAGGTTTCATTAACGCAACATCAAGTGGCTGCAGACGATGAGAAGTATGAAGAGGCAGACACAGCATTATAACACCATTTTCTCTGGCAAAGTCAATTATATCAATGTTTTTGGTGTGAGTGGTGTGTCCGTCTAGTATTAGAAGAACTATGTTTTCCTTTGATGCTTTGCTGAAACCTACAACTTTTCTGAACCATCTGGAAAAAATATCAGATGTCATCCAACCAGTTTCATGAATTTCTGCCCAAGATCCTGGAGGTAGACCTAACTCAAATTCCTTTTGCATTCTTTTTCTTGGAAATGTCAGCATGAATGGCATATATGCACCAGCAGCTGAAATGCATATTTCTGCGGTCACTGTCTCTCCACGCTCACTTGAAGTTAATTCTCCAACTTGTCGTTTACCCTAGCAGCAATAATCTCCTTTTAGGTTAACAGTGATGTCTGTTTCATCACAATTGAAACGTTTTTCAGGTGTCAGTTTGTATTTATCTACAACTTCTGTCAGAAGATCAAAAAATTTACTGACGTTAGGTGTGTTAAAACCCATGGCTCGGGCACCAGATGTTGCTTCCGGTTTCCGTAGACTTAGCTCTTTCCAAAAGAGTTTCATCCAATCTTCTCCTGCCAACTCAGTCTATTTATTAAACGGATGATTCAAATTATTCCTCTGAGCTAATTGAAATGCAATAGAGCGACAGTCTCTCATAGTGAAGCCAAATAATTGACCCTCCATTTCCTTCAAATAATTAACCAGCTCTGTCTCCTGCTCTTTTGTAAACACAGGACTAAATTTGCCTTTACTCTTATCAATTAGGCATACAAAAGTTTCGTTTTCTCCATACTTTTTCACATATCGTTGCAGTGCGGTTTTTGGAACATTATACTGCTGAGCAGCCCTTTTAAGACCCATCTCCTTTTTAACAACTGTCTCTACAGCCTGCTGCATACTCTCCTCTGGCCATTCTTGGCAATTAGTCTTTCTCTCATAATCTCTCACCATCTGACAATTAAAAACGATAAATTAGTAATAACTTTATTCATTATTGTGTGATATGTCTATATTATCTTATACATTTCATTTAAGTATTATTCCTTTTGTATAGACAATTGCAGTGTATCATGCGTACTGTACATCATAATTATAATAGCCTAAGAGTCCTAAAATAATAATAATAATAATAATTTTAAAAATTAGTGTGATCAATTATAGAACAAAATAATTGTTTCTTGTATTTACACAATTATAATGTCACAAACGTACATAATATGGAACAAAATAATAATAAAGTAATAACATTAATTATTACCCAATGTATATTACTCTACAAATAAATAATACATTGCTTGCTTTACATAATTATATAACACGAGAACTGTAGAGTGCGTAATGTTAAATGGAGCATAATTTGAACGTTAAAGGAATAATACATTAAGTTGACAACACGGGGCAGAATGGAACCTAGTTCCAACCCGCCCCGGCCCATTCTGCCCCGTGCAGAAACCTTAAGTAAAATGCGGTTATAACAAGAAACGGCAGGGATTTAAGAAATAGTAAATATAGCAAATTGCAGTAGAAACCTCATGGTTTATATAGATATAATTAAAAATCATGTTTAAATAATGCAATTTATGTTACCTTAGGTGTTGAGATGTCACACTTTTACAACAAAATGTAGAAATTTAACAAGAACCTCACAGACACGCTCTTACTCACACAAGATGGCTCCAACGCTTGCTACAGTCTCTCTAGCTGCTGTTTATTAGTTCCACAAGTCACCGCTATCCTGCGCCACCTTCAGAGAAAATAAATAGGGAGGTTCCGTTCCACCCCTGGGTTCCATCCCGCCCCGGGTTGCCCATAAAAATCTGATATGTTCCATTCACATCTATGCAACAAGTGGTTCATAGAAAGTTTATGCTTCTATTTACTTCATGCTAAACGAGGAAAAATTAGCAGAAATAGTCTTATTGTTTCCTGCAAGTAGAAGCAAAATAAGGGAGTAGCATAGGTTAAAGTGATAATCAAAAGCTGGTTGCTATGTGACTGAAGTTCCTTTGTTTGTATGGACACGAGTTGATAAATTATCCTGTATGAGAAAAGTTTTTCAAAGCTGAAACCAAAAAATAAGGGATATCTCAAAAACGATCAACTCCAAAAAAAATAGTGTATAACATAAATTGTATGTTCTACGTTTTTTTTTTTTTTTCGGTAAGTTTTTGTTTATCTCGTACGGTTTGCCAGTTATGCAACATTCATTAAAATTCATCCAGAATAAAGTAGTCTTCAGAGGCTACTCCCAGAAAATTCAAGATATACATTTTATATGATAGGTAAATATCTTTAATTTACGATATTTAATCGAAATCGTTAGAGCTATTTTAGAGAAAATCAAAATTTTTCGAAAAAGGTTCCATATAAATGGTGGTTTGGGGTGGGGAGATTTTTCTCAAAATCTTCGTGTCGCATCCCTGGAAGATATATTTCGTATTTTACCGATTTTTCGTTTTTAAGTTATAGTGTTCACGGACACACACATACATACGTGCGGACCTTTTTCTGAAAATGCTTTTTTTTTTTTGATACAGGAAACCCTAAAACATATATTTCCGGTGAAACCTCGGTATTGAATTTTTGGGTGCAGTGCAATACCTTCTCTATATACTAACTAGTACATAGTACACGTAGAGAAAGCATTCACATAATTTTCTCTAGCGCTTGCATATACAAACTATTGTTACTAAAGGCTATCTTTTAAGTACATCGAGATAAACATTAGCACAATTACTTAGTAGAAGGGAATACACTAGGCTAAAGGGATAGTCAAATCTTTTAAAAACTGCTTACTCTGTGAAACAATTGAGGTTTTGTTCCATTTGCATCGTGTCGTTTGAGAAAAATTAATCAGTTTAAAATTGAAACCAATAACAAATAATATCTTCAAACCGGTCAACTCTACAATAAAAATGTATATGACATAGATTATGTGTTTTAATGAGCTCTTCGTTTTTGTGTGGTAAGTTTTTGTCTATCTCTTACGGTTTAATCGTTAAACAAAATTCTGGAAACTCATCAAGAATAAAGACGTCTTCAGAAGTAATTTCTAGAAAATTCAGTTATACATTTTATTTGTAATGTGTATGTATGTATATATATATATCTTTTTAATAAAAATCGTTTGAGCCATTTTTGAGAAAATACAAAATTTCAAAAAATGTTCCATGTAAAGTGTAGTTGAAGGTGGGGGGATTT
The DNA here is from genome assembly GCA_030762935.1 of Hymenopus coronatus. Classification (NCBI taxonomy): domain Eukaryota; kingdom Metazoa; phylum Arthropoda; class Insecta; order Mantodea; family Hymenopodidae; genus Hymenopus; species Hymenopus coronatus. The sequence goes on along the minus strand of CM060895.1, from coordinate 3,947,842 downwards.
TCTTGAAAGCCTTCGTGTCGCATCCTTGAAAGATATAGAACTGAAATACCAAGTTTGGTTTATAACGGACTTTTCATTTTTGAGCTATATTGTCCACAGACACACACGCGCGCGCGGACCTTTTTCTAAAAATGCTTTTTTTGGATTCAGGGGGGACCCAAAACTTGCATTTCCAGAGAAACCTCGGTGTCAAATTTTTGGGAGCCATATAATACATTCTCTATACACTATGTACATAGTATCTAATGTTCCAGAAATTGCCATACAAGACTAATGGAAGGAATTAATGACGTAGAATACTCCGTCGAGATAATAAGCATTATTCCTAAAAATACGTGACACATCCTATGAAGATATTTTGGGAAGGTTGGCCTTCACCGCTCGGCCGCTCTCAAGTATTATGTCACTAGCACAACACCTGCTCGCCTTCACATCAATTTGACAAAACCAATGTTCACCTAAACTCAATTTAAGTACACAAGTATTTCCTCAAAATAAAAACTCAATGCACAGATTTCACTGTAAACTCACGTTCTGCGGTCAGTCAAAAACTTGGTATTTAAGTGCGACACGAAGATTTACAGGATAGCCCTTTACATGGAAAAAAATTGATATTCTCAGAAATGGTTATAACGATTTTGATTAAAATCTCACATGTTTCAGATATTTCTGTGACAAATAAAATGTATATCTTGAATTTTCTGGGAATAGCCTCTGGATGACTTTTATAACCGGTAAACCGTAAGGGATAGACAAAAACTGTAGATCACATTAAAACACATAACAGTTGACCATTTTCAGATTATTAATTGTTTCATTTGTAAATATAGCCGCCCCCTTGAACTTGGGTGGCATATCGGGGACTTTGACTTGTGAAACAACTCGTATTACGGTAGGTTTACAACATTAGGTTAATCATTACTTTCTCTATTCGTACTATGTACATAGTGTGTGGAGAAGGTATTGTATTGCACCCAAAATTTGATACTGACATTTCATCACAAATACATGTTTTAAGACACCCTGAATACAAAAAAAAACATTTTTAGAAAAATGTCTGTGTCTGTGGGCAGCATAGCTCAAAAACGGAAAGACCGTTAAATATCAAAGTGGTATTTAAGTTCAGTATCTTCCAAGCATGCGACACGAAGCTTTTCAAGAAAATCCCCCCACCCCAAACTACCCTCCACGAAATTTTGATTTTCTAAAAAATGATTTTGATATCGTATATTAAAGATATATACCTGACAAATAATATGTATATCTTGACTTTTCTGGGAATAGCCTCTTTCTTCTTTTTTTTTTTTTTTTGTAGTGTTTAACGCCCGCTTTAACTACTTACGGCACCGCAGGCGGTGACACTGATGATACATGAATGAAGATGGAGCATCGGTGGAATGCGATGGCGGGGGAAACCGGAGAACCCGGAGAAAACCCGCCCCAGCGCCGCTTTGTCCACACAAATCTCACATGCGGTCGCTTGGGATCGAACCCGGGCCGTCTAGGTGAGAGGCGAGTGGTCTAGCCACTCGGCCACGGCGCGGCCAGAATAGCCTCTGAATACTACTTTATTCTGGATGAATTTTACGGAATTTTGCATAACTGCTAAACTGTAAGACATGGACAAAAACTTACCACAAAAAAATGTAGAGTACATTAAAACACACAATTTATGTTATATGTATTTTGTTTTTCATGGAGTTGGTCATTTTTTAGATATTCATTGTTTCTGGTTTCAGCTTTAAAATACTTATACTTTTCTCATACAGACATTTGTCAACTGCTGTCTATACAAACTAAGGAACTTCAGTCACATAGCAATCAGCTTTTGACTATCACTTTAACCTATGCTACTCCCTTATTTCTCTTCTTCTTACAAGGAAGCAATTAATAAGACTATTTCTGCTAATTTTTGCTCGATTAGCATGAAGTAAATAGAAGCATAAGCTTTCTAACAACAATTTGTTACAGAGACGTAGTGAAAGTCATGTGAATGGAACACATCAGATTTTTTATATCACTGAACACACACTCTCACATTCATACTGCCAGACTCTGTGGGGGATAGGGAATAATTCTGATTGAAGAAAAATTCTCCGCCTCAGCCGGAAATCGAACCCTGGACCTCCGGGTGAGAAGTAGGCTCGCTAACCACTCGACCACGGAGGCAGTCCTTTTTCATTTTATTGGTTTGGGTTTTAAGCCACTTAAACTTTTCTCAAACGGGAAAACATCTTTCTTCTCATTTCTCGTTTGGTTACTCCTGACAAGCAAAAAGAGTTGGAATTACAATTGTTTCACATAGCGACCGGCTTTTAAAGGACGAAACTATCGCTTTAGTCTGCGCATTTATTTATTTCCCTTCTACTTATAAGGAAGCAAGTAATTCTGCTTATGTTTATCTTGATGTAGATAACAGATTAATGTTCGGAATAAAAGGTTTGTTTACCGAACGCTAATGGAACGCATTAGTTTTCTTCCCTTCTACTTACACGATACCAATTAATAACGACAATTTCTGTTGTTTATCTCGATTATCATGAAGTAGATAGAGAAAGTGGAACACATCAGATTTTTGTATTTGAGCAGACGTGTGAAGATTATAAAGAACGTTTATATCCAAATGATACTTTAATTAGAACCCTATGTTTAGTTCTTTTAAAATGTGATTTAACAAGTTTCATTAAGATACTATGTTTACCAGTGCACTGGACTCCAGACAACACGAAATGCTTGTGACAGTATTGGAAGAGACATGCTTTTACGGACACAGCAGTTGTTTATTCACAGAGTGCAGTGCATCTGCCTTTCATCAATGGTTACTTGTCTATATCAGTAAAAGAACTCTGTACAAAAAAAAAAAATGGTTTAAACAAAAGTTGTTTATTTTTTGATGAGGAATAAGGAAACAAAATAAAAATGTTGCTTCCCATATAAAAAAAAATCTGACGTATTCCACTCGCATGACTTTCTCTATATCGCTGTAACAAATTATTGTTAAAGACCTTATTCTTCTATCTACTCTACGATAATCGAGACAAACATTAGCAGAAATAGTCTTACTTGCTTCCTTGTAAGTAGAATGTAAATATAACTGAGTAACTAGGCTAAAACGATTGTCAACTCTTCTAAAAGCTGATTGCCATGAGGTTGAAATCCGTTTGTATGCATGACCAGTAGTTGACAAATTCCCGTATCGGTATGTGAAAAGTTCAAGTATTTTAAAACTGAAACCAATAACAAGGAATATCTCAAAAATGGCCAACTGCACGAAAAAGATGTGTAATTTGAATATTTCAATGAGTTCTACGTTTTATATTAAGTAAGTTTTTGTAATCTCTGACGATTTACCAGTTATGCAAAATTCATCCAGAATAAAGATGTCTTCAGAGCCTATTCCCAGAAAATTCAAGATATACATTTTATCTGTCTTGTAAATATATTTAATATACGGTATTTTAATCAAAATTGTTAGTGCCATTTTTGAGAAAATCAAAATGTTTGAATTTTTTTCCATTTAAAGAGTAGTTTAGGGTGGAGATTTCCTCATAATCTTCGTGACGCATCCTTGGAAGATGCTTAACTTATATACCAAGTTTGGTATTTTACCCACTTTTCCTCTTTCAGTTATGTTCACGGACACACGGACGTTTTTCTAAAATGTTTTTGAATACAGAGGGTCCAAAAACGTCTATTTCCAAAGAAATCTCGGTGTCGAATTTTCGGGTGGAATGCAATCTTCTATACACACGATGTACATGGTGCGTGTAGAAAAAGTAAACACGTACTTTGACCCTCAAATTACTATCCAAACCTTCTCCAATTAAAACACAACAAATGACACTTCCCCCCATTATATGAAGACGTTTCTTTCTACAACACTTAGCTTTGGTGATATTCTACAGTCTCAAGTTAAGTGCTCAACTCTGTATAGTCATTCAGAGTATTAAAGATAATGTGTTTCCCTCTTGACGCATTATAGATGAGTAAATAAATACTTATGTGGGTAAGCCTTAAAGTAAATGCATGAGAAAAATCCTTAACATTAATGTTAACCAAAACGTATGACAAAGCCTGCAGACTAAGCTTTGTTCAAATTTCGGGCCTCTGCGCAAGTCACGGCGCACTGCAGGAACACGAAAAGCCAGAGTGCCAGAGATGATAATGATAACCACAGGAACGGAGATTTCACGCTCCATAACAGAGCAATTAAATCTCTTCTTGGCAATTCTTTATTTCTCTCTCTACACGTACTAAGTAAATAATGTATGGAGAAAGTACTGTATTGCACCCAAAAATTCAATACCGAGATTTCACCGGAAATAAATGTTTTGAGACCCTTTGAATCCAATTTTTTATATAAAAATGTGGTGTGCGCGCGTATGAGTGTGTGTGTGTGTGTGTGTGTGTGTGTGTGTGTGTGTGTGTGTGTCAGTTGGCAGCATAGCACAAAAACGAAAAGTTCGTTTAATACCAAACTTGATATTTAAGTTCATATCTTCCAAGGATGCGACAAAGAGATTTTCAAGAAAATCCTCCCACCCCAAATTACCTTTACATGGAACAGTCTTTGAAATGTTTGATTTTCTCAAAAATGGCTCTAACGATTTTGATTAAAATAATTTATGTCTAGTACATTTTTATGACACACGAATGTATATGTTGGCTTTTCTGGAATAGTCTCCGAAGACCACTTCATTCTGGATGGCTTTTGGCAAACCGTAAGAGACATACAGAAACTGACCACACAAAAAATGTATATCTCATTAAAACACAGTGTCATATACATTTTTTTATACATGTTTTTTTTTTTTTTGTTTTTTTTTTTTGTTTTTTTGTTTTTTTTGTTTTTTGTAGAGACCGTTTTCGAGATATTCCGGATAATTGGTTTTATTTATACTCAAACTTTTCTCAAACGGGCAGACATCTTTCTTCTAGTTTGCTTACTCCTGACAAGCAAAGCTCTTGTAATATCAATTGTTTCACATAGCGACCGGGGTTTAAAGGACGAGGCTATCGCTTTAGCCTGTGCATTTTTTATTTCGCTTCTACTTACAAGGATCTAGTAATAAGACTAATTCTGCTAATGTTTATCTTGTTTATCATGATGTAGATAAGAGATTAATTTGAATAAAAGGTTTGCTTACCGAACAGCTAGAGGGCATCATGTGAATGGAACACAGACATTTTCTCTTCTACTTACAAGGAAACATTTCTGCTAATGTTTATCTCGATTATCATAAAGTAGGTAAATAGAAAAATAAGCTTTTTAATAATAATTTGTTACAGAGATGTACAGAAAGTTATGTGAATGGAACACATCGGGTTTTTTTTTTACGATCAGGAACAGATTTTGTGACCGTTTTATTAAGGACAACGCAAAGGCAAGTTATTGTCTCTCTTCACATTTGCCCGACTACCAATTTCAAACTTTTTATTTGATTTTCTCGGAAAGAATTTTTGCACAACAAATATAAAAATGTCAAATGCAATTCATTACAAAATGTTACTCTAAATTTACTTCATGCACGTTAAAACTATTATGAACCAAAACATAAAACATATTGTATATTTACTTTAATATTGGTACATCCTATGTTTACAAAAAAATCTGATGTGTTTCATTCACATAATTTTCTCTAGCTATTCCACAAACAAGTTTTTCTTATAAAAGATTATTTTTAATATAGTCATGCTAATCTAGATAAACATTAGCAAATTGTCTTATTACTTGCTTCCTTATGGCAGAAGGGAAATAAAGTATACACTAGGTTCAAGCGATAGTCAAATATTTTAAACGATATTCACAATTGAGGTTCGGTTCGCTTTGCACAGTGCCGTTTGAGAACGGTTAATTAGTTTAAAATTGAAATAACAATAAATATCTCGAAAACAGTCGACTCTACAAGAAAAACGTGTATGACAAATTATGAGTTTTAACATGGTCTACATTTTTTTTTGTGTAGTAGTTTTAGTCTATCTCTTACGGTTTAACCGTTATACGGTATCCTGCAAAACTCAACCACAATAAAGAGCTCTTCAAAGGCTATTCTTAGAAAATTAAGATATACAGTTCGTTAGATATAAAAATATCTTAAACATAATGTAGATACTGTAATCAAAATCGTTAGCCATTTTTGAGAAAATAAAAATTTTTGAAAAATTCCATGTAAAGGGTATTTGGGGCTAGCGGGCTTTTGCTAAAAATCTTCATGACCTCATACTTGGAAGACACTCAACTTAAATAACCAAGTTTGGTTTTTAACGGACTTTTCGTTTTTGAGCTATGCTGTCCACAGACACACATGGACCTTTTTCTAAAAATTCCTTTTTTTTTGATTCAGGGGGTCCCAAAACATGTATTTCCGGTGAAATCTCGGTATGGACTTTTTCGGTGCAATACAATGCCTTCTCTATACATTATGTACATAGTACGTGTAGAGAAAGTAAAAAAAAATAATTACAACTTTCCATTTGAGAAAAATCTCAAGTATTGGGAAAACGTAATATCTGGTAAATGGTTAGTCTAAAAGAAGTACATTACATAAATTGTGTTTAGACGAGATGTACATTTTTAGTGCAGTATATATCTCAATGTTTACCAATTATACAGAGGTTATTTCCAATAAATTCATGTTTTATTCGCACATTTTATTTCTCAGTTGAATATCTTTTATACGACCAACCGGATCTTTTTATAAAAATCGTTAGAGCCATCTTTACGAAAATCGCATATTTAGAAGAAAAAAAATGTTCCACGTAAAGGGTAGTTAGAGTTGGATTTTCCTGAAAATCTTCGTGTGTCATCCTTGAAAGATTCCACACTTAAATGCCAAGTTTGGTATTTAATGGACGTTTCACTACAGTTATGCTGTCTACGACAGACAAGAGACACATTTTTTGCTAAGAATGGCTTATTTGGATTCAGTGGGCATCAAAACATGTATTTCCGGAGAAATCTCGGTATATCGCACTTTTGGGTGGAATCCAATACCTTGTGTGTGTAAAGGCAATGCACTTACCTGTGTAGGATATGGCAGCAACGCACGCGTACGTCCCGTACGAGCGAACACTGGGAACGTTATGCCGTACGACTCGCCAGTTGCACTCCAATAATAGCGTTACTTGGTCGAGGTGGGGGCCGCTTCTTCCTTTCATTACTTTACCATCATCATGTCGCCGATATTCACTACGTCACCTCAACATGACGCATTAGATCATGAGTGTAATACCACAAAAACTCGACGCAATATCCTACGAGATTGTTTTTCATACTTAATATGATAAAATGTACACGCTTCAAACAAACAAAAACTGCACGGAAACGGAAATTCTCTCTTCTATATTACACGTTCTTCACCAGACAAGTTAGATACAATATTGCATTATTATAAATTAGTATACTACATAATATGACTGCGTTGCAGTTTTACATATTTTAGATAACTGCAAAGGACTTCACAATAGAAATTCTCGCTTACGTACCTAACCTAACTTTCAAAGCCTCCTGAACTCAACTCAGACATTCAGATATTTATACAGTGCGTCCCTTAAATAACCATTCAGAGACACCTCTGCCTCATCCAAGAGTGGTGAGAGCGTTGGCGATTGTCCATCAACCCGGAGAAGAGCCACGCTATTCTTTTCACCAAGCGCCGCTTTCCCGCAAACTTCCTCACATTCGCGTACCTCAGACAAAGGATACAATGGACCAACACCTACTTGGGGGTGAAGCTTGATAGGGGCGTCAGTTTCAGGGAGCACATCAGGGGGCTGTGGTGCCGGGGCAATGGGGCTGCAGCCTCACTGTACCCGATGCTGAAGTCCTCGATGACGGTTCCCCTTAAGTTGCGCCTCTTGAGGGCTCTCATAGTCCCCTTGTTAATCTACGCCTGTGAGATCTGGGGCATGGCGGCAGACTCCAGTCTGCTGTTGCTTCAGCGGGTACAGAATAGGTGTCTTCGGGCTATCTATTCTGTGCCTCGGGGCTTTCCAACGAGACTCCTGCACGAAGCCTCTGGTCTGCCATACCTGGAGGACGAGATTAGGCGTCGGGCAACAAAATTCAACGAAGGGTTACCATTCCATCGGAGCGCCCTCGTTAGGTCTCTTGGGGATTACGATCCCACAAACCGCCGCTTCAGGCGATACCGGCTTCCCCGCATGGCTTGCGGGCATCCCCGGTAACGAAGGAGCACATCCAACAGCTGCTACGGCTAAAGCTCCTTATAATCCTTCAAGAGTTGCTTGGATTCAAAATTAAAACCTCAAAACAAACATTTTGATAAACACACACCAGCGGTGCACAAAGGCCGTTGCACCATCATAAGCAACCGTCGAGGGGCAACACTTGCCTCCTCCCGTCACTCCACAACCCCAACACTCACCCGCCATCCTGCAAAACCCCACAATCCCGTCAGAACGTGGTTAAGTTCTCTCCGAGAGCAGGGACACGTCTATCACACCTCGGGCTGCCCTCAGCCTGCCAATTGCTCTGGTCTGGATAACCAGGCCGCGAATTGCATGTACGCACGAGTGGTTTTCCGTACTACAACTCGTTGCTTTCTTATTCAATAGCTATACTAGCATGCAGTATAATTACTGCTAACCTTGTTACACGCTGTGTCCAACTGATTTCTGTTCCTGTACTGTTCGTCGATGGTGTGAGAATTACTTCTAAAACCCTTCGTGTTTACGGTCTTTAACTCTCTACATATGTATAGTACACAAAAACTCTTTGTTCTAGTGTGAACATTTCGGTAGTCTTTTCAGTAGACTAATAATAATAATCTAATGTAATTCACGATTCATACACAGCAGTTGTCTTGAACGTACTTTCACTTTAAAGCACAATCAACAAACTCTCGGCTTTGCAGTACAAAATTATATGATGTGTACCATTCACATGACTTTCTCCATATCACAGCAACAAATGATTCTTAAAAAACTTAATACTTCTATTTACTTCAAGCTAATCAGAAAAAATCTGATGTGTACCATTCACATGACTTTCTCCATATCCCAGCAACAAATAATTCTTAAAAAGCTTATACTTCTATTTACTTTATGCTAATCAGAAAAAATTAGCAGAAATAGTCTTATTACTCGCATCCTTGTAAGTAGAAGCGAAATAAGGGACAACCGTAGGTTAAAGTGATAGTCAAAAGCTGGTTGCTATGTCAATGAAGTTCCTTTGTTTATATGGATAGGAGTTGACAAGTTCCAGTATGAGAAAAGTATACGTTTTTCATAGCAGAAACCAAAAATAAGGAATGTCAAAAAAACGACAAACTCCACGAAAAAATGTATATAACATAAATTGTGTGTTTTAATGTGCTCTACATTTTTTGTGTAGTAAATGTTTGTCCATCTCTTAGGGTTTAGCAGTTATTCAAAATTTAGTAAAATTCATCCAGAATAAACTACTCTTCAGACGCTATTCCCAGAAAATTCAAGTTATACATTTTATTTGTCAGGTAAATATCTTTGTTATACAAAATTTTAATCAAAATCGTTAGAGCCATTTTTGAGAAAATCAAAATTTTCGAAAAAAGCTCCATATAAAGGGTAGTTGGGGTTGGCAGGATTTTTCTAAAAATCTTCGTGTCGCATCCCTGGAAGATACTAAACTTAAATACCAAGTTTGGTATTTTACCGACTTTTCGTTTTTGAGTTATCGTGTTCACAGACACACGGACACACACACGGACCTTTTTGTGAAAATGCTTTTTTTGGATATTGGGGACCCTAAAACATATATTTCCGGTGAAATCTCGGTATCGAATTTTTGGTGGAGTGCAATACTTTCTCTATACACTATGTACATAGTGCGTATGGGAAAGTAAAAATTAGCAGATATAGTCTTATTACTCGCTTCCTTGTAAGTAGAAGCGAAATAAGGGACAACCGTAGGTTAAAGTGATAGTCAAAAGCTGGTTGCTATATCAATGAAGTTCCTTTGTTTATATGGATAGGAGTTGACAATTCCTGTATGAGAAAAGTATACGTTTTTCATAGCAGAAACCAACAATAAGGAATGTCACAAAAACGACGAACTCCACGAAAAAAATGTATATAACATAAATTGTGTGTTTTAAAGTGCTCTACATTTCTTGTGTAGTAAGTTTTTGTCCATCTCTTACGGTTTAGCAGTCATTCAAAATTTAGTAAAATTCATCCAGAATAAACTACTCTTCAGAGGCTATTCCCAGAAAATTCAAGATATACCTTTTTGTGAAAATGCTTTTTTTGGATATTGGGGACCCTAAAACATATATTTCCGGTGAAATCTCGGTATCGAATTTTTGGTGGAGTGCAATACTTTCTCTATACACTATGTACATAGTGCGTATGGAGAAAGTAAAAATCTGATGCGTTCAATTCACATGGCTTTCTCTAGCTCTACCAAAAAACTTCTTACAGAGCATTATTCTTCTTTCTACACTATGCTAATTGGGATAAAGATTAGCAGAATGTTCTTATTACTTAGTTCCTTATAAGTTAAAGAGAACTAAAGGAATGCGCTATGGTAAAGTGAGTCAAGTGTTTTAAAATCTGTATGCAATAAGTAATACCACAATTCGCTCCGGTCGTGAATTCTCCTATGAGATGAAAAAACATGTTGTATTTAACAACCAGCTCAGAGTCACTGAGGGCGAATGCCATTGGCATGCCGATGGTGTCCCCCGACAAAAATCATTCCAGGACTGTCGTCCTTCACTGGTAGGATGATGATGGATAAAGTAAAGAAACGGTGGAACGACAGTGAAGAGGAGTGTATAGGAGTAAAACGATTTTTTTATATCTATTTTTTAAAATTTGTGTATATTTTTAATTAATTTTTTTTTATCTTTTTTCGTGTGTATATTTTTATCGATCGATACCTACCTATACCTATACCTACCTACCTACCTACCTTTCTTTTCATTTTTTCTTCTTATTTTTTTTTGTTACTTTTTTTTTATTTTTTTTTTAATTTTTGTTTTCTGTTTTTAACATATTTTGCACCCTTTTTAAGCGATGGGCTCTTTTTGACCATTATTGACCAAGGACAAGTCTGGGCCGCTTGTAGCTTTCTTCGGGGTCGATGTCATACTCTCCGAGGCCACGAATGAGGGCGTTGAAGCTGTTTGGAAGGATCCTGTAAAAATTCTGGGAAAGAGTGAGAATATAATCTGTTAATAAGGGGAAGGAAAGATCACGATGGATGTCTTGGTTGGGGATGTACCAGTCGGCATTTACTGCAACACGAAGGAATTTGTTTTGGAGTATTTGAAGACGGGAAAGATGGGATTTAGCGACAATGCCCCAGACTTGACATCCATAGGTCAGTGCAGGTCGGAGAACCTGTTTGTACAATAATACCTTGTTATGAACAGACGTAGACGACTTTCGTGAATACAAGGGATATAACATCACCATCGGCGAGTATAGGTCACCGCCTGGCGTCGATCTTTACATTGGCATAGTGTTGGGCTGGGTAGAGGCGGAAGCTATAGCTGGCAGCCAGAGTGGGAGGGTAATGTATTAATGTAAATAAGGAAAAGTAGGGGGCCTAGAACGCTGCCCTGGGGAACTCCAACATAAATGGTATGGGTAGTAGAAATAACATCATCTTTAGAGAAGGTACGGTGATGAAGGTAAGAAAGCAGAAGATGAATGAGATAAGGCGGTATATGGAGCTGAATGAGGCGTAGCAGGAGGCCCTCGTGCCAAACATATCGAAAGCCTTAGAGATGTCCAAAAACAGTGCCACAATAAAGTGTATTGTTATAACCAGTAATTATGGAGTCCACCAGCCGAAGTCGTTTGCGGTGGAAGCCGAATTGCTCCGGACGTAGGATGTTGTGGGTCTCCAAGTAGTATTGAAGCCTTCGCTGCACCACCTTTACAAAGACCTTACTGATAGTTGGGTCGGTGGCCATCAGGACGGGAGGAATTCTTTCCCGGCTTTGGTAAAGTAAACATTTTTGCATGTTTCCATGCTAATGGAAAATATGCCAGTTGAAACAGAGCATTAAAGAGGTGCACCACCAATTGCATCCAAGCAGGAGGGAGGGCCTGCAGTGCCGCACAGGAAATATTGACAAAACCAGTAGCCTTGAACGGGCATACCTCGAGTAGAAGTTCACGTAATTCAGCGACCGTCGTAAGTGGAATATCTTCCAGCTGATATGGTCCGTTTAGAAATTCCTGGACATCTACATCAACTTGATGGACATGGTCGATGTAACAGGTATCCGCAGGGTGGAAGACATCCTTCAAACACCCCGCCATCATCTCCAGTTTCTCTCTGGTGGATTGAGTAGTATGGCCACCGAGACACAGGGGCTTCTCTTGAGATGGTAGACGAAGAAGGGCCTTAGACATACGCCAAAGCGACTGGCCCTCGGTATCAAGAGATGAAAGCCGGCATTCCCATTCCTGGTTGTCATAGTCCGCCTATTCCAGCTTTAAAAGGCGTTGCAGCCGATTAAACTCGCCCCGGTCCTGAGGTGAGCCAGTATGTTGAGCTCGACGTCGCGCCTTATTTTTTGCCGCCACCAGGTAACGGAGGTACCGCGGCAGTTTCCGCGTGGCTGGGTGGTGTTGTGTTGCAGGAGGTGTGGCCATCTTCATTGCAGCCGTAATAGAATCGGTGATCAGAGCTTCAGCTTCTTGTATGGTGGGATAGGACTGTAGCGGTGATGGCATATTTGCAATGATGCTTGGCACTCTGGCCAGTTAGTGCGCCGAGGACGAGGGCATGAGCTCCATGACTTGAAAGTAAGGTGAGTATGGAGCAAAAGTAGGACAGGGTAGTGATCAGAAGAAAGTTCAGGAAGGGTGAATAACTTGGGATGATATCGGATGTTCTTGACCAGAGCAATGTCCAGGCAGTCCGAAGGTCGACGATACCCGTGAGAGATGGTTGGGGAGGATGGCGAGAGTACCACTATGTTATTTGACACTAGGTAGCGTTCTAATGTAACTCCTCGGCGAGTCAGTGTGGTGGAGTTCCAAGCCGAGCTCTTGGCATTAAAATCCCCCATAGCGATGGTGGCAGTGTTCACCGTGAACAAGACATTCAACTCACTGTAAACAATAGGTTTACTGGGAGGGGTATAAACGCTGTTGGTATCCACCTGGACTGCTGTAACCTCCATATTTTATGTTGGAGCAACGTGGAGTTGGTGTTGAATGCTACGATTGACATAAATGGCTGTACCACCATCTCCGTCGGCTCTGCCAGACCGGTAAGAATGCATCCGTGGAATTGCAGCCTTATCCGAGGGCAACAGGTGTCTCTTGCACGAGTAGAAGATGAAGTCCCTTTACAGCAACAAAGTTTGTTATCTCCTTGAGCTGCCTCCGAAAACCATTTACATTCCAGCAACAGATCTTGCGAGAACGGAGATCTGTTAGATTGCCAGCCTAGCCATGATGGATAATGAAGCGAAGGACGGCATGAACGAAGATGGTGTAAGGGTGGATATGAGTTTATCTGGCACCTAACGCTGCAGCTAGGAAGGCTGCAAATGTTGGTTGGAGTGGAAGGGGTATTTAAGTCATGGTGCTCAGAAAGTAAATCGTCTGAAATGACAAAGATTAAGGTGAGGTGTTCAGGGAAAGACTGTTGTTGTACGGGTGACAAAGTGTTCTGTTGCTGGCTTGGAGGTTGCCAGAGGATGTCCAACCGATACTGAGCTGTGTGGTATTTTTTTAGCTTCTAGTGAGACAGATTCCTGCTTTGCAGACTGTAATTTCAGTGGTCGGGGACATGGAGTACCCCGCTGGATATGGGGCGCAGCTGAAGGACGGGATTGAGGTGCTATCAGATGTTGAGGATTAGGAGCCTGGATTGACTTCTGAGGTGGTGTAGCAAGTTTCTGCTGTAGCGACGACGCAGCATCATTAGAGGCAGGCTGCATTCCCGATGCAGAGGATACAGCTGCAGCATAGTTGGGGTATTGTATAAGTTTCCTGGGTGGCAGACCGGGATAACGGGCCCCAGTAAAGTCCTCCCTGGGCAGATCAGCATTGTGTGGCACCCTCGGCCGTGTATTGTAGCGCGACATTTGACCATTCATGGAGCTCAAAAGTTCCCATCGGGCCTCCTGTCACACCGGGCACTTGGCGTAGAGACATGAATGTGCATCACCACAGTTATAACATTGCGGAGTCGATCCAGTTATTGCAAGTTTTGAACAATTGGCCCGTTTATGGTCGGTCTCACCACAGAAGGCGCAAACAGGTTGTAACAGGCACCCAGCTGCATTACGTGTAAATTGCTGGCAGTTGGTGCACTGCTGTGGTCTCGGTGGCGGTTTAAACGGTTCCACACGCACCACTGCATGGAACATGTGCGTCTCCTTTTATATATTTAGTGTCTGTTTTCTTCAGTAATTCTGAAGTGCGGCAGTTCCTGGGGACGGGGGCCTCTGGTCTACACGTTCCAAAATATAGCCCCTTTGTAGCAGTAACTCTTGCACCTCATCTTCAGTTACGAAGGAAGACACAGCTTTAATAGTAACATGGAGGAAAAACTCCTCTGGCAAAATATGCTGTTCCTCCATCTGCCGACGGAATTGGAGGTGGTCGGTGGCCGTTGCTGGTAACAAAGGTACTGTACCACGAACGTTTTAAAGGTGTAACTAGGGGTTTGTCATTAGTGAAGGAGGCCATCAGCTCCCTGGCATCCTCAGCATGTGTAAGGAAAATTGGAGCTATAAATTGGGTCTACAACTCTTTCTCCGCTAATGGCGCACCATACTGCAATTTTTGTCATAACGGGGAATTTCATGAACAATATTAGGTTTCTCAGAGCTCCAATAACTATTATTTTGTGCACACACATATCCATGAAAGTGGAACCAAGCCTCGTCTGTGGGTCAATTTCCCCACTGCATACACTATTGAGAGTCCACTCACAAAATTGTTCACCCACACAAATAATAAATAAATAAACGCTGTGCAGTAGAAAATAAATGCTGAGCCACAATACACTTTATAACTAAGGGCAAAATAATAACTTAAGCACACGATGTCACCATCAGTTCAATACTACACTTTCAGAGCAGAGAAAAACAAGTTAGCACCGTGACCTTGATGTGTGTCATGTTTCCGTGTGCGCACTGGAAAACACAGCGCAGCAGTTCCAATGTTTTTGGGTCGCAAGGTATATTTCCATTACTATGCAGTTCCTCTATATCAAAAAAAAAAAAAAAAAAACATGTTTACTTTCTCTAGCCCATATGTACAATGTACCTAGTGAATAGAGAAGGTATTGTATTCCCCTCAAAAATTCGATGTCGAGATTTCACCGGAAATATATGTCTTGGGGTCCACTGAGTCCGAAAAAAGCATTTTTAGAAAAAGGCCCATGTGCGTGTGGGTCTGTGGACAGTATAGCTAAAAACTAAAAGACCGTTAAGTACCAACATTTTCTCAAAAATGGCTCAAACAATTTAGATTAAAATAAACACATTTTTAAGGCATTTCCGTCACAAATAAAATGTATATCTTGAATTTTCTGGGAATAGCCTCTGAAGACCTCTTCATTCTGGATGATTTATTTATTTATTTCTTCTTTTTTTTTTTTTTTTTTTTTTTTTTTGAATTTTGCATAAATAGTAAACCGTAACATTGATAAAAACTTACTTAACAGAAAATGTAGAGCTCGTTAAAACACACAATTTATGTTATATATATATATATATATATATATATATATATATATATATATATATATATGTGTGTGTGTGTGTGTGTGTGTGTGTGTGTTACTTTCAACAAAAACAAGTTCCCCAACACCAGATGTAGCCATACATCTTTATACCATAATTCCTCCTCCATCATGGCTTGAAGGTGCTTGGGTTCAAGCTCAGTATTTGGTCTTCTCCACACCAAAACTCTGCCATCATTTACAAATACATTCAATTTACTTTCATCTGTGAACAGTACCCTGTCCCAGAAACTCGTGTTCTTGCTTAGATGCTCTCGAGTAAATTCAGGTCTGACCTTCTTGTTCTTCTTGCTGATGTATGATTTCTTTCTAGGTACCCTAGCTCCATAGCCTGCACTACTTAGAACATAGCGAACAGCCCTTGGTGTTATTTCCTTTCCGAACTGATCGTTAACATAGGCAGACAATGCAGAGACTATCAATTTAGGATATTTTTTATCATTCTTCTTAACATTCTTTTCCCTTTGCGTTAGCTTCTGTGGTCGTCCTCTTCTTTCGCTCTTAATGATAGAATTTCTCTCTATATATTATGTTATTATGGACTGCACAGTTGCCTGGCTTCTTCCAAAAACATCAGCAATGTTTGAAAATGATTTTCCCTTTTGATATTGAGAGATAACTATCTGTCTTTCCTCTTCAGTTGTTTCTTTACCTTTGCGGCCCATATTTCTGTCGCACGGCATTCACTACGTAACATAACCAACAAGCAGGAGGTGTAGCTTGCCACTGAAGGCCTTGCTTGCTGTAAGCGGTTCGTTGGTGGTTTCTGTGTTACATTTCTAGTGGTGTATGAATACTTTTTTCACTGTCAAATACAGTCAGCATTGGGGTATCGTTTATTTCCTTGAGGTACGTTTGTATAATACTCAAATCGTTGTTATCATGACACTGTTTATTTAATGGGGTGGCTTCCTTCACAGAATCGTAGCGCTGTCATTTAATATGGAAATATCAGTGGTCAATTTCAATTGAAGTACTGTATGAATACTTATTTCCATGACTCTGTGTGTGTGTTTTTTTTTTGTTTTTTTTGTTTTTTCGTGGAGTGGATCGTTTCTTTTCTTTTCTTTTTTTTTTTTTTTAGATATTCCTTGCTATTGGTTTTAGCATTAAAACATTTTTTTCTCGATTATATATATATATGTGTGTGTGTGTGTGTGTGTGTGTGTGTGTGTGTGTTTCGTGGAGTGGATCTTTTTTTTTTTTTTTTAAGATGTTCCTTGCTATTGGTTTTAGCATTAAAAAACATTTTTTTCTCGATTAGCATGAAGTTAAAAGAAGCCTAAGGCTTTTCAATAGTTTTTTGGAGAGATGTAGAGAAAAAGATATATGTATTTCCGGTGAAATCTCGGTATTGAATTTTGGGTGCAATGCAATACCTTCTCTATACGCTATGCACATAGTACGTGTAGAGAAAGTAAAGATGATAAAACAAAAAGATAAAATTGGCAGCAAATCTAAAGTGTTGAGATTAGTTGAAATTCAAGGAATTTAATATAATGAAGTTGGTGAAATGAACCCATACTTCAAATTTGTACGATTTGGTTTGCACTCCTGTTTTTAGAGACCCCATTGCGAGGTAAGCCAAATGGGCCAGGAAGCCAAGGTCCCTGATGTACAGGCAAGGTTATCAAAACTAACACATACATCTCAAAGCTTCTGTTCATCACTATAGCGCGCACAAGTGTATGCGGCGAGGCTAGAAATGTTACTTATTATTTGTGAGTGGGATGTTTAGTACACACGTGTTCTAATTTCTCATGAGCGTAATAGTCTCAAATATTCTTGTATTTATTAATAATAATATATTTAGAGTCATCATTACTAGCAATTGAATTTTAGTCGTGACGCAGGTAGAGTTTTGCTTGTACATAACTCCGCCGGAATAAACACTTTCAATTCTGGTTGTTTAAACTGAACCAAATAAATCAATAAATGAATGCAAATGGATATTCCCGAAGAAGTTGTAGATTATACTAAAAAAAGCTGTACTTATTTTAAGAATAGAGAGCTGTCAAAGGAGTTAAAATAATTTACATTCACAATGAATTAAAGACTTATTACTTTCTCTATACGCACTATGTACATAGTGTATAGAGAAAGTATTGCACTCCACCCTAAATTCGATACCGAGATTTCACCGGAAATATATGTTTTAGGGTCCCCAATATCCAAAAAAAGCATTTTCACAAAAAGGTCCGTGTGTGTGTCCGTGTGTCTGTGAACACGATAACTCAAAAACGAAAAGTCGGTAAAATACCAAACTTAGTATTTAAGTTTAGTATCTTCCAGGGATGCGACACGAACATTTTGAGAAAAATCCCCCACCCTAAATACCCTTTAAAGGGAACTTTTTTCGAAAATTGATTTTCTAAAAAATGGCTCTAACAATTTTGCTTAAAATATCGTATATTAAAGATATTTACCTGAGAAATAAAATGTATATTTTGAATTTTCTGGGAATATCCACTGAAGACTACTTTATTCTGGGTCAATTTTACGCAATTTTGAATAACTGCTAAACCGTAAGAGATGGATAAAAACTTGCCACACAATAAATGTAGAGCACTTTGAAACACACAATTTATGTTATACACATTTTTTCGTGGAGTTGATTGTTTTTGAGATATTCCCTGTTTTTGGTTTCAGCTATTAAAAAAAACATACTTTTCTCATACAGGACTTTGTGAACTCATGTCCATACAAACAAAGGAACTTCAGTCACATAGCAACCAGCTTTTGACTATCACTTTAACCTATGGTACTCCCTTATTTCGCTTCTACTTACAAGGAAGCAAGTAAAAATACTATTTCTGCTAATTTTTTCTCGATTAACAGGAACTAAATAGAAACATACGCTTTTTAACAATAATTTGTTGCAGAGTTGTAGAGAAAGTCATGTGAATGGAACACATCGGATTTTTTTTTGCTGTTTCCGAGGATATATGAAGTGTTAAGGATAGGATAAAACACATTTACTTTCATACATCCACTGCACTTATTTTTACTTTCTCTATTTGGTATGTAGTACATAGGTAGAGAAGGTATTGCACTCCACCCAAAAATCCGATACCGAGATTTCACTGGGAATACACGTTTTAGGGTCCTCTGAATCCAAAAACACAATTTTAGAAAAAAGGCCTGAGTGTAAACACAACTCAAAAACGAATAATAATACCAAATTTGGTATTTATGTTTAATGTCTTCCAAAGATGCAACACGAAGAGTTTTAAGAACCCCCCCAATTGAAACTACCCTTTACAGGGGGACATTTTTGAAAAATTTGTTTATCTTAAAAATGGCTCTATTTTGATTAAAATATCGTAGGTGTATCAAAGATATTTACATCGCAAATAAAATGTATATGTTGAACTGTCTGGCAATAATCTGCGAAGATCTCTTTATTGTGGAGGAATTTTGCTGGTAAACAATGAGAGATAGACAAAAACTTACAACACGTAAAATGTAAATCTAATTAAAACACTTGTCATTCCTACGTTTTTTTTTTTTTTTTTTTTTGAGCTGACCGTTTCTGAGATATTCCTCGTTATGGTTTCAATGGTCAATTTTAAACGTAACTTTTTCCACACGGGAAGTCAACTTTTGTTTCATCTCAGTTGTTTTATTGTTGCCCAGGCAAAGTGAACCGAACTTCAATTGTTTCACATAGCGAAAGCTTTTTAAAACATTTGACTATCGCTTTAGCCTTGTGTATTCCCTTATACTTATTATAAAGCAAGTAAGAAGCTAATATTTATCTTGATGTAGATAAATGAAAGTGTGTATGTGGATCAGCTAAAACAAGTCATGTGAATGGAACACAGAGGTATCCCTTGTTATTGGTTTCAGTTTTAACATACTTGGCCACGCAAAGAAACAGATTTCAAGCCCATAGCAACCAAATTTTAAAACATTTGACTATCACTTTAACCTATTTTACTCCCTTATTTCTCTTCTACTTACAAAGAAGCAAGTAATAAGACTATTTCTGTTAATGTTTATCTCGATTAGCATGAAGTAGATAGAAGAATAAGCTTGTTAACAATAATTTGTTGCAGAGATGTAGAGAACGTCATGTGAATCGAACACACCACATTTTAAGAAAATCCCCCCACCTCAAACTATGTTTTACATGGATGGATTTTTTTTTTAATTTTCTCATAAACGAATATAACCATTTAAGAATAAGAATATCTTAAAAATGGTTACTGCCGCCAAACAAAACAGCTGACATAAATTGTGTTTTAAGTAGATCTCCATATTTTCTGTAGTAACTTTTTGTCTATCTCTTATGGTTTACTAGTTATGCGAAAGTCGTTCAGAATGATGTAAACTTCACAGGCTATTCCCAGAAAATTCAAGATAAAGCATTTTATATATATAAGTAATATTTTTGTGGTAGCTTAACATTCTTTAACCTAGTTGATCATAAGGGACGATGAATGTAATTGGTGAAATGTTGCTCAAATGATTTTGGGGTCCATGGAGCTTAAAGTTGCTCGACATTCGTCTTCTCAGGATAAGGGGAACCCCCCCCCCCCAAAAAGACCTTATTCGGGTAACTCATCCTAAGCGAGATAGGAACTCGTGACTTGTTAAATGTGAGGCAGACTCGCTACCACCATACTACCCAGGCGAGCTAGGTAAATATATTAAACATATACTTTAACCAAAATCGTTGAAGCAATCTTTGAGAACATAAAAGATTACGAACTGTTTTCCATGTAAAGTGTACTGTTGGATGGGAGCATCATCTTGAAATATATATTAGAAATTAACCTTGTTTTTAATTTACGAATAATTTATAGAATAAACATGAAAAAAATAGTAGAGGTTAGAGAATGTCATGTGATTTCCGTAAGAGCTCATTAGCAACAAAAACAGACTTGTTACGCAAATATTTGTTTTTAGACAATTAATGCTAAAAGTAGGTGCTGTACCAGATGTCAGTAGTGTTAATTCTGTCACTCAGTGTTATAAAATTATAACACTCCAATGTAGCCAACTTTGGTGTATGTGTTCACGGTCTCATTCAAGTAGGCTACTATGACTCTGAAAGCTCGCATCGATCCATAAAATGGCGGAAATTTGAATATCATAAACATGGAATCTACTGAACCAGACGAAATTATCCAGGCAGCGGAGAGAGCAAAACTACAACTGCTACCAAAAACATCAAGAAGTGAGTATGACATCGCATACAGCAGATGCAAGTCGTCATGTTGTTAACATTGAAGCTAACCAAAACAATGAACACTGTGAAATAGGTAAAACAACATATTTACAATTTATAATTTGTTTATAAATATTAACAACTGTCTAAAAATGGTGTATGACACGCGTTTACATTGTTCGTAGGATTATGGCTTCCTATTCACAATACAAGTCAGCATTTTTACTTTCTGTAGTCCCGTATGTACAATGTATTTATTCCACCCAAAAATTCGATGTCGAGATTTCACCGCAAATATATTTTTTAGGACCCCCTGAATTCATAAAGAGCATTTTCAGAAATAGGTGTGTGTGTGTGTGTGTGTGTGTGTGTGTGTGTGCGCGCGCGCGCGCGCACGTGGACAGCATAGCTCAAAAACGAATAGACGGTTAAACATCAAACTTGGTACCTATTCAAGTTTGATATCTTCCAAGGATGCGACACGAACCTTTTTAAGAATACGGGGGGTGGGGGACCCTTGACTACGCATTTACATGAAATTTTTTTTCGAAAAGTTTGTTTTCTTAAAAATGGCTCTAACGATTTTGATTAAAATACCACATATTACGACTATTTCTATCACAGCTAAAATGTATATCTTGAATTTTCTGGGAATATCTTCTAAAGACTGTTTATTCTGGATGAATTTTGCTTAATTTGGCATAACTAGACAACCGTAAGAGATAGACAAAAACTCACTACATAAAAATGTATATCTCGTCAAAACATACAGTTTATGTCCCATACATTTTTGTTGTGGAGGTAATAGTTTTTGAGATATTCCTTGCTTTTGGTTTCAATTGTAAAGTACTTATACTTTTCTCAAACGGAACTGTCTGTTTTTCTTCGTTCTACTCCTAGCCAAGCAAAGAAGCGATTTGCAAAGACAATCGCATAACGACAGCTTTTAAATCATTTGACCATCACTTTACCTAGCACATTCCCTTAGTTCCATTCTACTTATAAGGAACTAAGTAATAAAATTCTACTAATGTTTATGTCGATTAGAAGTGTGTTGTAAGAAGTTTGTAGAGTAGCTTCAGAAAGTCATGTGAGTGTAGCACCACTTGTATCATAAATAGGGACCAGTGATGTGATAATTTGGAGACGATGTAAGATATTGGTCTGTTACACAGAGGTTAAATGAAGGTGCCGGCCGGTTGTATACTTCATGTGATCGTTTACTGAAAGCTTTGGAATGCCTGGAAGAAACACGTCTAAATTTAACTGTACAAATGTTTTGGATAGCAGCCACGTGATATCATATATCTTCCACGCTATTATTATTTGGTGAGGCGCCCGGATTTTACCACTCCACACATTTACACTTTTCGATCATTGTTGTGATAGTAGTGCTTTAAACAATGGACCTACATCTTTAAAAAAAGTTTACCTCTTAGAAACAGTACCATATCTTGAAGGTAAAGATGGACCTCAATACTCGGTGACAGTATGTCTAAATTATGTAAAAATCTGATGTGTTCTATTCACATGACTTTCTCTAATCTCTGAAACAAATTATTGTTAAAACGCTTATGATTCTATTTATTTCATGCCAATTGAGAAAACTTGCTTCTTTGTAAGTAGAAGCGAAATAAGGGAGTACCATAGGTTAAAGTGATAGTCAAAAGCTGGTTGCTATGTGACTGAAGTTCCTTTGTATAGATACGAGTTGACAAATTCCCGTATGAGAAAAGTATACGTTTTTGAAAGCTGAACCCAAAAACAAGGAATATCTAAAAAACGACCAACTCCACGAAAAAAGTGTATATAAGATAAATAGTGTGTTTTAAGGTGATCTACAATTTTATGTGGTAAGTTTTTGTCCGTCTCTTACGGTTTAGCAGTTATGCAAAATTCCGTAAAATTCATCCAGAATAAAGTAGTCTTCAGAGGCTATTCCCAGAAAATTCAAGATATACATTTTATTTGTCTTTAATATACGGTATTTTAATCAAAATCGTTAGAGCCATTTTAGAGAAAATCAAAATTTTCGAAAAAAGCCCCATGTAAAGGGTAGTTTAGGGTGGGGGCATTTTCTCAAAATCTTCGTGTAGCATCCCTGGAAGATACTACGGTATTTTAATCAAAATCGTTAGAGCCATTTTAGAGAAAATAAAAATTTTCGAAAAAAGCTCCATGTAAAGGGTAGTTTAGGGTGGGGGGATTTTTCTCAAAATCTTCGTGTCGCATCCCTGGAAGATACTAAACTTAAATACCAAGTTTGGTATTTTACTTATTTTTCGTTTTTGAGTTATCGTGTTCAAGACACGGAAACACACGGACCTTTTTCTGAAAATGTTTTTTTTGGATACAGAGGACCCTAAAACATATATTTCCGGTGAAATCTCGGTATCGAATTTTTGGGTGGAGTGCAATACCTTCTCTATACGTACTATATACAAGGTGTATAGAGAAGGCCTTGTATTGTACCAAAAAATTCGATAGCAATATTTTACTGGAAATACATGTTTTGAGACCCCTAAATCAAAATATCTTGTGTGTTCCATTCACATGACTTCTCTGTAACAAACTATTGTTAAAACGCTTGTTCTTCTACTTACGTCATGCTATGGGAATAAACATCAGCAGAAATTGTCCTTATTACTTGGTTCCTTGTAAGTAGAAGGGAAAACATCTGACGTGTTCCATTCACATGATGTCCTCTAATTGTTCGGTAAACAAAACATTAATCTGTTATCTACATCACACTAATCAAGATAAACATAATCCGAATTAGTCTTATTACTAGCTTCATTATAAGTAGAAGAGAAATACGAAAATGCACAAGCTAAAACGATAGTCTCGTCCTTTGAAAGTCGGTCGCTATGTGAAACTATTGAAATTCCAATCTTTTTGCTTTCGAGCAACAAACAAACGAGAAACGAAAAGAAAGATGTCTTCCGTTTGAGAAAAGTTTAACTGCTAAAATTCTGCTAATAATCCAGAATATCTCGAAAACGGTTAACTCTACAACATTAACTGCGATTTAATGAGCGCTACATTTTTTTGTGTAGCAAATTTCTGTATTTCTCTTGTATACAGAAGTCACCTAGAATGAAGAGGTCTTCAGGGGCTATTCCCAGAAAATACAAGATGTACATTTTGTTTGTCATAAAAATATCTTAACATGTGGTATTTTAATCAAAAGCGTTAGAACCATTTTTGAGAAGATCAAAATTTTCGAAAAATGTTCCATGTAAAGGATAGTTGGGAGTGGGGGGATTTTCTTGAAAATCTTCGTGTCGCATCCTTGGAAGATACCAAGCATAAATACCAAGTTTGGTATTTAACGGTCTTTTCGTTTTTGATCTATGCTGCCCAAAGACACACACACAAACGGACATTTTTCTAAAAAGATTTTATTCAGGGGATTTCAAAACATGTATTTCCGGTGAAAACTGGGTATCGAATTTTTGGGTGCAATACAATACCGTCTCTATACACTATGTACATAGTACATGTAGAGAAAGTAAAAAAAATAGAAAAATGTCCGTGTGTGTGTGTCTGGACAGCATAGTTCAAAAACGAGAAGTCTGTTAAATACCGAACTTAATATTTACGCTCAGTATCTTCCCAGATGGATACGAAGATTTTCAAGAAAAGTCCTCCACCCCCAACTACCTTTGCATGGAAAATAATTTCGCACATTTTAGTTTTCTGAAAAATGGATCTAACTATTTTTATTAAAATCTCTTATATTTAAGATATTTACATGACAAATAAAATATATATTTTGAATTTTCTGAGAATAGCCTCTGAAGACCACTTTATTCTGGATGCTTTTTTTTTTCTCCTAAATTTTGCATAACTGGTAAACCGTAAGAGATACATAAATGTCTAAATCTCGTTAGAACATACAATTTATGTGATATACATTTTTGTTGCAGAGTGGACCGCTTGTGAGATATTCCTTGTTATTGGTTTTAATTTTTAACTACTCATCTTCTCAAAGCGGGTTCCTTTCGTTCCATCCTTCTTTTGTTTTTCTAAAAATGCAAAGCGAATCAAACTTCAATTGTTCACATTTCGGCCGATTTATAAAAGATTTGACCGTCACTTTAGCCTGGAACATTCCCTTTTTTGCCTTCTGCTTATAACGAATTAAATAGTAAGAACAATTGTGTTAATGTTTATCTCGTATAGCATGATGTAGACACAATGGTTAGTTTGCAGGATAGGTAGAAAAAGTAACGTATTTTCTCAAGACTTCTAGTTAAACAATACAGGAATTGGGTCGCATGCTCTGGTTCCATTTGTGAGCCTGTGCCCAATGCAATACATTTTGGCAACGGTTCATGTCTACCTGCATACTGCCATCTACCATGAGAACGTATTCCATCCACATAACTTTCTCTTCCTCTTCTAAAACTTCTTACCAAACATTCTTCTTGCTAATCGAGATAAACGTTGGCAGAAACGGTCTTATTACTTAGTACCTTTATAAGTATTAGGGAAATAAGGGAATGCACTAGGATAAACCGACAGTCAAATGTTTTAAAATGTGGTTGCTATGGGGTTGAAATCCGTTTCTTTGTGAGGTCAAGAGTTGGCAAGTTCCCTTATGAGAAATGTTTAAATATTTTAAAACTGAAACCAATAACAAGGAATATCGCCCGGCTGGGTAGTGTGGTGGTAGCGTGTCTGCCTCACATTCAACAGGTCGTGAGTTCGAATCTCGCTTAGGGCCAGTTACCTGGATAAGGTGTTTTTTCGGGGTTTTCGCTTATCCTGAGCAGAAGAATGTCGAGTAACTTTAAGCTGCATGGACCTCGAGATCATTTGAGCAGCATTTCACCAATTTCATTCATCGTCCGATATGACCAACCAGGTTAAAGCACGTTAAAAATAAAATTTAAAAAAAAAGGGGGAAAAAAAGGAATATCGCGAAAACGGTCAACTCCAGGAAAAAATCTCATATTACACTCACATGACTTTCTCTAGCTGCTCTACAAACCTCCTACAAAAGAGTATTCTTCTTTCTACACAATGCTAATCGAGATAAACATTAGCACAATGTTATTACTTCTTGGTTCCTTATAAGTAGAAGGGAACTAAAGGAATGAGCAATAAACAAATGTTTTAAAAGCTATCATTATGCGATTGCTTGGCCAGTAGTAGAACAAAAGTAAAACGGACACTTCCTGTCTGGGAAAAGTATAAGTACTTCACAATTGAAACCAATAACACGAAAACGGTTACCTTCACAACAAATGGTAATGGACATAAACTGTGTGTTTTGATGAGATCTACATTTTTATCTCTATCTGCTACGATTTAGCACTTAAGCAAAATTCGGCAAAATAGAGGTCTTCAGAAGATATTCCCAGAAAATTCAAGATATACATTTTATTTGTGATGTAAATAGCTTTAATATACGGGATTTTAATCAAAATCGTTAGAGCCTTTTTTGAGAAAATTAACATTTTGAAATAGTTTTTCATGTAAAGAGTAGTTTAAGGTAAGGGGGTTTTGTTTAAAATCTTGGTGTCGCATCCTTAGAAGATCCCGAACTTAAATATCAAGTTCAGTATTAAATAAGTGGTCTTTTCGTTTTTGAGCTATGCTGTCCACAGCCACACACGTATATATTTTTCTAAAAATGCTTTTTTACTTTCTCTACACGTGCTATGTACATAGTGTATAGAGAAGGCCTTGTAATGCACCCAAAAATTCGATACCAAGATTTCACCGGAAATACATGTTTTGAGACCTGAATCAAAAAAAGCATTTTTAGAAAAATGTCCGTGTGTGTGTGTGTGTGTGCCTATGGCAGCATAGCTCAAAAACGAAAAGTCCGTTAAAAACCAAACTTAGTATTTAGGTCTGGCATCTTCCAAGGATGCGACACGAAGATTTTCAAGAAAATCCCCCCATCCCCACCTACCCTTCACATGAAAAAAAAATTCGAAAATTTTGATTTTCTAAAAAATGGCTCTAACAATTTTGATTAAAATATCGCATATTAAAGATATATATACCTGACAAATAATATGTATATTTTGAATTTTCTGGCAATAGCCTCTGAAGACTACTGTATTCACGGTATTTTGTGTAACTGCTAAACCGTAAGAGATAGACAAAAACTTACCAAACAAGAAATGTAGAGAACATTAAAACACACAATTTGTGTTATATACGTTCTTTTCGTGGAGTTGATCGTTTTTTTTTTGTTTTTTTTTTTAGGCATTCCTTGTTTTTGGTTTCAGCCTTGAAAAACTTATACTCATATAGGAATTTACCAACTCGTGTCCATACAAACAAAGGAACTTCAGTCACATAGCAACCAGCTTTTGACTCTCACTTTAACCTATGGTACTCCCTTTTTTCGCTTCTACTTACAAGGAAGCAAGTTAAAAGACTATTCCTATTATCACGAAGTAAAAAGAAGCATAACTTTTTTAACAATAATTTGTTGCTGAAATGTATAGAAAGTCATGTGAATGGAACACATAAGATTTTTTACTTTCTCTACACGTACCATGTACAGTGTATATAAAAGGTTTTGCATTCCACCCAAAAATTCGATACCGGGATTTGCCCGGAATTACATGTTTTTGGTCCCCCTGAATCAAAAAAAAGAATTTCAGAAAAAGGTCCGTGTGTGCGTGTGTGTGTGTGGACAGCATAGCTCAAAAACGAAAAGACCGTTAAACCCCAAACTTGGTGTTTTAGTTCGGTATCTTCCAAGGATGCGACACGAAGATTTCAAGAAAATCCCCACATCCCCAACTACCCTTTACATGGTACTTTTTTCGAAAATGTTGATTTTCTTAAAAATGGCCAACGATTTCGATTAAAATATCGTATATTAAAGATATTTACCTGACAAATCAAATGTATGTCTTGAATTTTCTGGGAATAGCCTCTGAAGACTACTTTATTCTGGAGGAATTTTACGGAATTTTGCATAACTGCTAAACCGTAAGAGATGGACAAAAACTTACCACACAAAAAATGTAGAGCACTTTAAAACACACAATTTATGTTATACACATTTTTTTCAAGGAGTTGATCGTTTTTTAGATATTCCTTGGTTTCAGCTTGGAAAAACTTAAACTTTTCTCATACAGGAATGTGTCAACTCGTGTCTAAACAAACAAAGGAACTTCAATCACATAGCAACCAGTTTTTGACTATCACTTTAAGCTATGTTATTTCACTTCTACTTACAAGGAAGCAAGTAATAAGACTATTTCTGCTAACTTTTTCTGGATTATCGATTAGCAGGATGTAAATAGAAGCTTAAACTTTTTAACAATAAGTTGTGGTAAAGATGTAGAGAAAGTCATGTGAGTTTAGCTACGGTGCAGCCCATTTTACAAGCTGACATCCGTTATGTGTCCATATTACCAGAATAACGTTTGGTAAGATTTTATTATGCACATAGACGTCTAGGAAAAGTTAAAAAGACAATCAAATTACGCAGCATGACATGAAGTGTAGAGTACGCGCCAAGCCTGGGTTATGTGAATA
The DNA here is from genome assembly GCA_030762935.1 of Hymenopus coronatus. Lineage (NCBI taxonomy): Eukaryota > Metazoa > Arthropoda > Insecta > Mantodea > Hymenopodidae > Hymenopus > Hymenopus coronatus. The sequence continues at coordinate 3,919,430 of CM060895.1, read as the reverse complement.
TTGCCAGTACATTTTGCGTTTTATACACGTCCGGAACAGCTGTCTGTACAAACAAGGATGGAAGATGCTGCACTCACTGAAATATTGCATTTGCAGCAGCTTTTCCTATGAGCTCAAGATCTCCCTGTCATTTAAGAGGGCTCAAAATGCCATTGTTAAAGTTTGACACATTATCTCAACAACTATTTATCATAATGATCTAAAGCTTTCAAGGTATATTCAGCAATACCTTTACTGTTGATTCATGAAAAATTGAATGCTTCTGTTCATTAGAAGCAAAGATATGACTTTTTTTTAATAAACCTATTGAAAAATTATGATTTTTAAATTTAAAAAAAAAAAAAAAAAATTAACCTATATACATAAATATCTTTTCATTAAAATAGTGCCTATTTAAGTAGAAATTTTAGCCCTTAGTGTCAACTAGTTTCTGAGATAATTGCGGGCATCTATAGACAATCATACTTCTTCAGAAATTGCTTTCAAACAAAAAAAAGTAAGCTAACTTCTCAAACAAAACTTCGCAGTAGTTCGAAACTCTCACATGAAGACAATATGAGGGGGGTGCAATGCTGCCAACAGCTAAAGTAAAACTTCCGATTAAAAAAAATCTCTTTCTAACATTAATATTTACAAACGTATTGATGTTTTACTAAGTGAGTGTAAAAATGTTCTAAAAAACCACTACACAGCACTATTTTAAACAATATTTTTAAACTATCTATAATTAGTGTACCTCTATGAAAATTAAACCAAAATAAGCGGGAGACTCGAAATATTCATATGCAATTAAAACATGAAAATGGAGAAAAAGAAAATTTTAAAAATCACATTTCGACTCCTCTTAAAGTCTTACATTCACATGATTTTCCAATGGTTCAACAAATGATTCTTACAAAACCGTATAGCCCGCCTGGGTAGTGTGGTGTCTGCCTCACATTCAACAGGTCGTGAGTTCGAATCTCGCTTAGGGTGAGTTACCCGAATAAGGTTTTTTCGGGGTTTATCCTTATCCTGAGAAGACGAATGTCGAGTAACTTTAAGCTCCATGGACCCCGACATTGGGCATTATTTTACCAATTTCATTAATTGTCCGATATGATCAGTTCAAGAACCTTAGGCTTAAAAAAATAGAATCAGACTGAAAACCCGAATGAGACAACCAGGATTTGATCTACGTCCGATTGCTCTAATCCCCCAGGCACGAGAGGAAAAAGAAAGGGCCACTGCTCTGAAATTAGTCGTTGCTCCTTCTCCAACTGTCTCCGTCGCCGGATCGCCACGTTGAGTGGCTTCGAACTCGCGACGCCAGTTTCCTGAAGAGTGACACAGAGAATACAAAACTTGGCCGTCAGGCGCACGGTTCCTCTCCAGGTCACACTTGTATGGACCTCAAATCACATTAACAATTTATCAAAATAAACATAAAACATCCTTATTACAGGATATGTTGGAAATTTCTGGACAGTAGTAACCCTTTTTGGTTCGAGTTTTAAAAGTTTTGTTGCTTTCCATGCTGAAGCTTTCAAAATTTCAGTTGCAACACGTCTAAGAGATTTTCAAGGTGACTGTTTTAACATTTGTCTGATTTAAGCACATGCCTGTTTACCTTTCTTTTCCTATCACAAATTGATCCCTCTACCCGAATTTATTTACAAGCCTCTCTACTCGGAACACGCACGTCAAGAAATTTAGTTTTATCCCAACAAGATGATGTCAGCACATACGTATTGTACATAAACTCTCTTTGTGGTACTGTAGACTGCCGCAAGCAAAACTAAATATAGCTAATGTTATTGATGTGTGAACTGGACTAGAACAGAAGTGAGACTGTTGCATGTGTGATGACAACGGATGTAGGACTCGTGAAGGTCACACGGGCGGCCAAGTTTTGTGATAAATGTACTGTAGAAAAGCGGCTGCTGAACATCCAGGACACAAAACTACATTCCTTTAACACTTCACTATCAAACGCCACTATAATAAGAAGCACCATGCAGTCTTTGGTGATCTTACAGATATTTATTTACAATTAATATTATGAAAACATAAAAGTAAGATATTGCATCTACGCCCTGCGATTGTAATCGCCGAACTTGTCTGACCGGTTTTCTGATTGTTGCCGTGTATTGTTAAACCTGCGTTAGTGGACACATGTGCCGCCGACAGTTCTTTCACATCGAAGCCGTGAATTGTTTCACCTACGTGGATTTGTGACACCTGCTTCTGGAAGTTTCCTACCACGTGATCGACAGGTGTAAAAAGGAGAACCAGCCCTGCAGAGGTCAGTTTTCAACTGTGAAGGCATAGCGAGCAGCAGTTTGAGTTTCAACAGGAAAATGGTAGCTGCAGCCGCCGAAGAAACAGAATATGATTCCGAAAATATCAAAGACATTTATTTGTAGTGTAAGCAAATGATTCAAGAAAATAAAGAGTTGCTTGTTGGAGCAATAAATAGAGTTTTTGTTACAATATAATTACGCTATTTTACGGGTTTAGTTACTTATTACTTTATTAAGTGTCCGGAAATGAAATTATTTGAATAGTTGAGTGCACAGATCTTTTTAATGCGTGTGTGTGTGTGTGTATATATATATATATATATATATATATATATATATATATATATATATATAGGCTGTCCCAGAATTCGGGCACAGTCTCGTGCACCTCATAGCCCATGTGGTTAAAACGCCTAACACCTATATGCAGATAAAATCTCGGTACCGCTATCCTCGAATCCTAGCAATAGCCTAGGTTGTTTTTTTTTTTTTTTTTTTTTTTTTTTTTTTTCTCCACCGCTAAAATCATAGTTCAGTTACTACGTTTCAAAGCACGCATTACATAAATGTTTTAACTGTTCCGTTGCATTAATCTACGCAGGTTCCTTGACAATTACTGCACTTAATATTGAAATATCATTCATAGTCTTTTGAAAGTAATTTGTACTCGAGGGTTTATCGTCTTAGTTTCAGAAATGTAAACCAATCGTATTAGTGCTGTGTACCTCTTTGAGAAAAACAAGAAGATTAAAGAACTAAAATACGGGATTTTTAGAGTGCCGCATCTTTGTAACGTGAGATTCATTGACTCGCCCACCAGCATGTTATAGCAGCGCGCTCTACCTACGTACATATGATCTGAAATCCACAGTGCCGTGCACACCCTCAAATAACAGGCAATTCCAATAGTTTTAAACATGGTACTGATTGTACTGCATTTCTTCGACTACTGGCATAAATGGAAAATGGGATTATTTTCCGAGACAATTCAGCATATAGCAGAGAAGTGTTTATGTTACAAAAATCTTGTGTGTTCCATTCACATGACTTTCTCTACATCTCTGAACAATTTTTTGTTAAAAAGTTTATGCTTCTACTTACTTCATGCTAATCGAGAATAAATTAGCAGAAATAGTCTTATTACTTGCTTCCTTGTAAGTAGACGTGAAATAAGAGAGTACCATAGGTTAAAGTGATAGTCAAAAGCTGGTTGCGTAGCCCGCCTGGGTAGTGTGGTGGTAGCGTGTCTGCCTCACTTTCAAAAGTTCGTCAGTTCCAATCTCGCTTACAGCGAGTTACCCGGATAAGGTTTTTACAGGGTTTTCCCTTGTCCTGAGAACATGAATGTCGAGTAATTTTAAGCTCCATGGGCTCCGAGATCATTTGAGCATCACTTCACCAATTTCATTCATCGTCAGATATGACCAACCAGGTTAAAGGACGTTAAGAAAAAAAAAAAAAAAAAAAAGGCTGGTTGCTATGTGACATGTTCCTTTGTTTGTATGGACAGGATTTGACAAATTCCTGTATGAGAAAAGTAAGTTTTTCAAAGCTGAAACCAAAAACAAGGAATATCTTAAAAACGATCAACTCCACGAAAAAATGTATGTAGCATAAACTGTGTGTATTAACGTGCTCTACATCTTTTGTGTGGTAAGTTTCCAGTTGCGGTTTAGCAGTTATGTAAAATTCGGTAAAATTGATCCAGAATAAAGTAGTCTTCAGAGGCTATTCCCAGAAAATTCAAGATATACATTTTATTTGGCTGGTAAATATCTTTAATATGTGGTATTTTAATCTAAATCGTTAGTCATTTTTGAGAAAATCAACATTTTCGAAAAAAGTTGCATATAAAGGGTAGTTAGGGTGGGGGGATTTTCTTGAAAAACTTCGTGCCGCATCCTAGGAATATACCAAACTTAAATACCAAGTTTGGTATCGGTCTTTTCGTTTTTGAGCTATGCTGTCCACAGACACACAGGACCTTTTTCCAAAAATGCTTTTTTCGAATTCAGGGGGATCCAAAACATATATTTCCAGTGAAAACTCGGTATGGAGTTTTGGGTGCAATACAATACCTTCTCTATACACCATGTACATAGTACGTGTAGAGAAAGTAAACATTTAAAATGTTTCTTATACACTCACTCTCCATATACCGTTGAGGAATTCTTTAATATCCCTACAGCAAGTTAATATTAAATGTATGGCAGATAATACATGATGGTAATTTATAGCATGTGGTAATGGAAATATTATTAATTTTCTCTTCTCTTCTTTCTGTATTAGAAAGATAGAGAGAAATAATAGTATTATTGGTGATGGGTGTTGTGTTGGTCATGATGTATGACGTGTTCAACATCCCTCGCAGTGCGACCAAATGAACAAACACAAACATATGAGGTACTCTGAATGAAAATAGGACAAATACGCCCACATTCTTTTAATTTGCGGCTATTGATAGGCGATCCGAAAAACATGCCATAACTTTGACATAGGAAATAGGTTCCTTATCTCAAACTGTTTATCTAGGACCCCTCTGCAACACTGCTAATGTGTGCGATCGAATTATGGGACACCTGTATATATCCTTTGTCAGAAAAGTGTCGGTACAGTTTTTTATTACTTTCTCTACACGTACTATATACATAGTGTACAGAGAAGCTATTGTGCTTGTCTGTGAACACGATAACTCAAAAACGAAAAATCGGTAAAATACCAAACTTGGTATTTAAGTTTAGTATCTTCCATGGATGACACGAAGATTTTGAGAAAAATTCCCCCACCCCAAACTACCCTTTACATGGATCTTTTTTTCGCAAATTTTGATTTTCTTAAAAATGACTAACAATTTTGATTAAAATATCGTATATTAAAGATATTTACAGACAAATAACATGTATATCTTGAATTTTCTGGGAATAGCCTCTAAAGACTACTTTATTCTGGATGAATTTTACGGAATTTTGCATAACTGCTAAACCGTAAGAGATGGGCAAAAACTTACCACACAAAAAATATAGAACACTTTAAAACACACAATTTATGTTATATACATTTTTTTGTGGAGTTGATCGTTTTTTAGATATTCCTTGTTTTTGGTTTCAGCTTGGAAAAACATACTTCTCTCATACACGAATTTGTTAACTCGTGTCTATACAAACAAAGGAAGTTCAGACACATAGCAACCAGCTTTTGACTATCACTTGAACCTATGGTACTTCTTTATTTCGCTTATACTTACAAGGAAGCAAGTAATAAGACTATTTCTGCTACTTTTTTCTCGATTAGCATGAAGTAAATAGAAGCATAAGCTTTTTAACAATAATTTGTTGCACAGATGTGGAGAAAGGCATGTGAATGGAACACATCAGATTTTTTTGATTTTTTTTTATTTCTGAGTGTGTAGAGTATGTTCCTGCAGGTGAAAACTCTTTACATCGAAGTCTTGAAATGTTTGCGACAAGCAATTCGACGTCGCCGCCCTGATTTGTGACATTCTTAGGACGTATTCTTACTAGATGACAATACAAAACCTTGTACTGCTTTATCTGTTACTGAGTAGCTGTTATTACCATCCCACATTCGCCCGAAGTCTCGCCTTGCGATTTTTTCTTGTTTCCGCGTGTGAAAAGGCGACTAAAAGGAAAGTTTCATCAAGCTATCGCAGATATCCAACGGGCCTAGACAAATGAGCTTACAAGCATCGTTGTTGAAAATTTCCCTGCTTGCTTTTAAGACCTTAGAAATGTTGGCAATTGTGTATACATAGTCAAGGGGATTGTTTTGATAGGAGCTAGGCTTATTACTTGATAAGTGTAATTATCTTTTACGACCTCTGTCCTGGAACTTTTCTGACAACGTTATTTAAAATATAGGAAGTATTTTCCTGAGTTGAGGGTTGCCATGTAGGTAAAGGATAACTATTTCTTTTATGTTGAAGAAACAAAGTAAACTTAACTAACTCAAATTGAGATCAAATGCACCCAATTACACAACCTTCAGAGAGAAAATATTATATATAAGTTAAAGAATACCCCCAGCTTATAGCTAAAAGTAACCACTGTATTTCAGAGGTAACAATTTTACGTGCAAAAAGTACCTTCAGTTCTCAGAACGACTGAAGAGGTCCGAGGAACACTGCTTTAGACTTTCGATTGCAGGAATACATGTCAATGTCAACATGTGCTGAGTCAGTCATAGATTTGCGGTCCCGTCCTTCGCCTTGAACCTGCAACGTCCGGGGGATTCTTTTGGCGATCTACACTTCAGTCACAATTAAATATACCTTCTTTTAGGGATTTATTTATACTTCCGTCACAATTAAACCTACTTTTAGCGATCTATTTATACTTCCGTCACAATTAAACCTACTTTTAGCGATTTATTTAAACTTCCTTCACGATTAAATATACCTTCTTTTAGGGATTTATTTATACTTCCGTCACAATTAAACCTACTTTTAGCGATTTATTTATACTTCCGTCACAATTAAACCTACTTTTAGCGATTTATTTAAACTTCCGTCACAATTAAATATACCTTCTTTTAGCGATGTATTTATACTTCCGTCACAATTAAATATACCTTCTTTTAGCGATGTATTTATATTTCCGTCACAATTAAATATACCTTCTTTATTTATACTTCCGTCACAATTAAACCTACTTTTAGCGATTTATTTATACTTCCGTCACAATTAAACCTACTTTTAGCGATTTATTTATACTTCCGTGACAATTAAATATACCTTCTTTTAGCGATTTATTTATACTTCCGTCACAAATATACCTTGTTTTAGCGATTTACACTTCCGTCACAATTAAATATACCTAATTCGTGTCTCTTACTCCACATAAATATCGTATTACACTCACATGACTTTTTCTACTCAACAATCGTTTTATACAGTTTCTACTAACTACCCTTGCGGAGATTATTTTTCTATCTACTTCAAATTAATCTTGATAAACATTTGCGAAGTATCTTCATTACATATTTTATGGTCGGTACAAGAGGGAGGAGAAAGGGGTGACAAACTGAATCGATACTCATCGGGTACCATTAACTACGTTTCCATAGGCAATTGAAATCGATTTGAGTCCAATACGATCCGCGTTTCACATCTTAAATTCAATACGAATTGAGATCGTTTTGAATATGTAAGCTTGGAGAGTAATTTTACTCATCCATTCATCATCCATTGGTCAACTTTTAATTGCGTTAGCGAACCTGTTAAACATATATTTATCTGTGTATATTTGCGGGTTTTGAAGTTAAATAATTATATTTGACAATACATTTCAAACTATAGAAACCATAAAAGTGGTTTTGTTATAATCTACCACAAAGCTATATATATATTAACAAATGACGAGTATAGCAGAAGCAGAGTTTCTTTACCATACTCAAAACAATTTGAATATGGAAGTGTTTCCATCAACAATTTTGATCCGATCTCATTCCGATGCCACTTTTTAAAAAGATCGGATTCGAGATTCAATACAATTTGAGTCCCTGTTTCTATGCAGTATTCAATACGATAAGTGTACTCAAATCGATTTCAATTCCCCATGGAAACGTGGTAATTGTCACATTGAGGTTACAGATCGACCTAGGTTTTTTTGGTGAAAGTGGATGGAAAATAAAAGTGCCGTACCCCAAATATCTCATCCATACCCGAAGTTTGAAGAAAACAATATTCCCAAATTAGAATGATTCAATAATGATATCTAATACACTCCGTTTTTTCTTCGTTGTCTTTCTTATTTGGAGGCATACTTTACTGAGTAAAAATCTGACGTATTCCATTCAAATGTAAAGGGCGTGCTATTTATGGACGCTCTTTAACTGCTGTGGTTCTCATTCTATATTGGGTGTGAAAGACCGCTTAATTTTGCACAGAGGCCTCTCTATCAGGCTTGAGGTTCTTTTACGTGCCGTAAATCTACGACACGGGACCAATGGCTTTACTTCCCTTCCAAAGGAAGCCATGCCAAGGATTTTTATTACATTCATATGACTTTCTCTACATCTCTATTAACAAATCATTGTTAAAAAGCGTATTCTTCTATCTACTTCATAATGGAGATAAACATTAGCCGAAACAGTCTCTTTACTTATTACCTTATAAGTAGAAGGTAGATAAGAGAGTACACTAGGCTAAGGCGACAGTCAAATATTTTAAAAGGTGGTTGCCATGTACTGGAATCCCGTTTCTTTCAATGGACATTTCCGTATGAGAAAGGTTTAAGTATTTTACGACAAACTAATAACAAGGAATATCTCGGAAATGTCAACTCAACGAAAAAAACAAACAAAAAGCAAAAAAGTATATAACAAATTGTGTGTTTCAACGAAATCTACATTTTTGTGCAGTAAGTTTTTGTCTATCTCTTGAGTTATGCAAAATTCATCCAGAATAAAGACGTCTTCAGAGGATATTCCCTAAAATTTCAAGATATACATTTCATTTGCCAGTAAATATCTTTAATATACGGCACTTTAATCAGAATCGAGAGCCATTTTGGAAAAGTTAAAAAATGTTCCACTTACAGTAGTTTGCAGTGGTCCCCCCCCTCTCTCTCAAAATATTCCTGATGCATCATTGGAAGTTACTTAACTTAAATACCAAGTTCGGTATTTTATTGACTTTTCGTTTTTGAGTTGTCGTGTTCACTCATCATTCACTTACAAGGGTCCTTGTCTAAACATCTTGGAAGATACTGAACATAAATACCTACCAAGTTTGGTATTTACGCATTTTCGTTTTCGAGCTATTCTGCTCTCACACACACGAACAACTTTTTTTTCCCCCCCTTTTAATTCAGGTGGTCCTAAAACACTTATTTCCGGTGAAATCTCAGTATCGAATTTTTTAGTGAAATTCAATACCTTCTCTATACACTGTACATATAGAGAAAAAGTGTGTGTGTGTGTGTTTATTTCTGGGGAAATCTCGCAATCAAATGTTTGGGTGGAATGCAATACCTTCTCTACCTACTATGCATAGAAAGTTAAAATAGTGAATTTTCCTTACATTCAGGGCATTGTATTTCTACCTAGTAAAACCTGGGCTCCTCTCTCAATTCTATGGAGGAAAAAAAAAAAAAAAGTCACTGAACCTAAAGTTCGAATCAGAAAAAAACAAAGGTCAAAATCGCCAGCCGGGATTTTATACACGTAAAGTATTGATCTAAGATATCCTTAACTCTTGAAACTGTAATAATCACGAAGTTTAAAATGAAAATCTAACATGTTTGTAAAGCTTCCATACTTATCTTTACACAATAAGAACGAAATAAATAAGATATCTTAAAGAAACGCTAAGTAATAAAATGGCTGGAAATGAGGCTCCCTATACTGAAGGCATCCGAAAACCTCTTTGTAAGAATTTTATACTGCAAGCAATTAAGGAAACTAACACAAATCATAAAATTCATTTGAAACTCACGAAAATGGAGTTTCAGGCAGTTCGAGAGGGAATGGGCATTGCTACACGTGAAAATATTGCAGACATAATAATATATAAAACCAAATGATTTAAAGAAGGTAAAAGTAATACGCTCTTTGATTTTTATGCCAGTATGTAGTTCAGAATCCAGATCATGCCAAATTTTAAACTGAAAAATATCTAGGAGTATCGGCAAATTTATTTATTTTCACGAACCCTCTTACTCGATATTAGATTCTATTGGTCAATGCTCTATATTATTCACTTGGTATTAACTAATTTACTTAAAACCTTAAAGTTTAGAGGTTATGTATCGAAAATATCACTATATGTCATATACAAATTAAAAGAAATAGTTAACTAACAGAAGCACTAACTTATGAATTTAAAATAGCGTTGCACAATACTCGCGAAACAAAAATGCATTTTCATTACTCACCATTATGACTTGAATCGTCTAGTCATGAAGTTGCAAATTGCCTTTTCGGAAGTTTGGTTAAACTACAGTAGTGCCACCTGCAAAACTGTCGCATTTCCGTACATTCGTATGCAGAAGCAGCTCTGCAAACAGCTGATTCGAAAGAGAGGATCAGAGAGGATCGAGGACGTGACAACAGCTAATGTAACACAATGTCAAAGTCTAAAATTATTGTAAGCATATTTTACTTCTGAAATGTATTCTATATGTGAGAAGTAACATATTTTGGCAGTGTTTCCAAAAATCAGTAGAGAAAAAACTGTTTCCAGAAATTAAGTGCATCCTAAATTCCATTGTTGCTTCGTCACTTAGTATTATGAGAAATTGAATTGTAATATAAATTTTAGAAATGTAAATAAAATAAATTTTATAAACCCATGTTTGTCTCCCTAATTACGGACATGTGTCACTGTTATTAAAAGTATCACTACCCGAAAGAAATGCTAGATAATCACATACATTGAAAGTAGAGGTTATATTCGATAATTGCACAAAGCGTTCTATTATAAGTATTTAAAAGAAAAGTACGCTACAAAAATCCAATCCTAAGCAAATGATGTATACTCTAATGCAATTTTTAGTGTTTTAGAGTGGTTAATTATTTAAAATGAGAGACGATGTACAATACTCCTAAATATAATTTGTGTATTATCCATCCCTGCAGACTTTGAGAGTCCAATCTCCAGATGGAACAAAGAGAATACAGATTACTCCAGCAGACTCTATACTGCATTTGTTTGAAAAGGTCAGTATTTGGTAATAAATTTTGTAATTTGAGAAAAGATGATTTGAATAAAATAGTGTCCCAAAACTTCATTGAAAACAAGATGTACAAATAGTATGTTGTAAAGAAATTTAACATTTTAAGAGAAAATCAAGCAATTATAAGCATATAATTGCAGCTTAAAAGCAATAATTTGAATAATATAATCTAGGAAACATAAACCAATGTCAATAAAGCTTTAATTTTAAATGACAATGTACCTGTGCAGGTATTAAAGGCCTGTGATAGAAGTTAAGTGTTAGGTATAACTAATTGCAAAATTAATGGAGAAAACTAATTCATTCTTAAGCATATATTTTGTACCAGAAGAGCTATTAATGAAGAGAGATGACATTGAAATGTGTGACATGCATTTGTTTATGTTTGCAATTCTAGAACAGAAAAAAATGTGTAACTTTTTTTATATATAGACTAAATGAAATGCTCATTTCTTATAAAAACGATCATTATGTGTTTCTATGTTGGCGTTATAAGAAACACATTACTGTTAGATAACAATAAGTCTACAGATTTTGTTAAATAGATATGCTTTATTTCACAGCTTAGGGCATGGCCCGTTGGCTGCGCTGCAATGTAATAATACGATGTACAATATAATTAAAATAAATAATATGGGTAATATAATACTCTGTCAGAATGACAATACATCATTGTATACCACCAGGAAAAAATAATAGATATCTAATGATAATACAATATTAAAAGTATAATAATACTAATGATAATGCAATAATTGTATTTACTATCCCAACTATAAATCACTCTTATTTAGTCTGTTTAATATTCTGTTGTGATTCATTTAATACAACTGTTTTGTTGGAAGTCTTGGTGTTGAACGCTCAGAAGATATAGAGTTTAAATACCAAGTTTGGTACTTATCTTACTTTTTGTTTTGAGTTATGACATGTGAAACACTCATTCACACATGTTTATTCTTTAACTCAGTGGAAACCTCAAAATGTAAATTTCAAGTGAAATTTTGATATAAAAAGTAAATGGTGTTTTATTTATGGATGCTCTTTAACTGCTGTGGTTTTCAGTGTCCCATTCTATACTGTGCATGAAAGACTGCTTAATTTAGCTCGGAGGCCTCTTTGTGTGACAAATCTTTGACACGGGACCAACGGTTTTGCTTCCCTTCTGAAGGAAACCATGCTAAGGATGTTTACACCTGAAAAAATCCATTGTCCTCCGAAAAATTGTATTTAGGATCATTGGGTGGGATACAATACTTTATCTACTAGTAGGTAGAAAAGAAAATAAAAAGCTAGTGTATTGCATACATATGACTTTATTCCACCCTCTCTAATTGTTTTTTGTATTTCATTTTAATTGACATAAACGTTTACAGAAGTAGCTACATTACACATTTTGTTATAGATGCATAGAGAGTAGTGATAGTCAAATGTTTAAGTGGTGGAAACCATTTATACTGGCCTTAAAATTCTATACTTTTTCCTTGCAACTGTGAGAAACAACTGAACATTAATAGACTTTAAAAGAATGAAAAGGTATTAAAGAATTTGAACCAATAACAATGAATACCTTGGAAATGTCTATTGCCACAAAAAAAATTGAATTTGTGTGTTTTAAAGAGATCTACATTTTTTTATGTAAACATTTATTAGTTATGCAAGATTATATAAAATTGTTTTCAAATAAGAATTTCACTGACTATTTCCAGAATATTTGACCTATGACAAATAGTGACATTCAACAATGCTATCCACAAAGAAGTCCAGCGATGCAGCTTGGCAGCATGGTCAAAATTCTGGAACCTAAAATTTATATTCACAAGCAAATACAATGTAAGCATAAAAAAAGATATTCTGGACTGTTGCATTCTTCCTCTCTTACTATATGGAGTCCAAACCTGGGCCCTGACAAACAGAGAAAGAACAATGTTGGAAACATACCAAAGGAAGTTGAAGAGAAAGAGAAAGTTACAGAATCTGCAACGAAGAACTGAGGTAGATGATAGGCATCAAAGAAGCAACAACATCAGTCACCTACATGAAATGGAAGTGGGCGGGCCACATCATGAGGATGGACACACAAGACAGCAGCCTGGGATCCAAGAACCGACCAAAGGAGCATAAGAAAATAAAGATGATTTGAAACTTGACTTAGACACAGCTGGACGACAGCAGCCAAGGATCACAGAGAATGGAGACTACTGTTAGAGGTAGAATCAGTTTTTGAGATACTCCTTTTTATGGTTTCAGTTTTAAAATACTGATACAGGAACTTGTCAACTCCTGGCCACACAAAGAAACAGATTTCAATCCCATAGCATTTTAAAACATTTGACTATCGGTTTATCCTAGTGTATTCCCTTATTTAGTTCTACTTATGAGGAACTAATGTTTATCTTGATTATCATGAAATAGATAGAAGAATAAGATTACTAACAATAATTTGTTACAGAGATGTTGAGAAAGTCATGTGAATGGAACACATCAGATTCAAAACAGAGGTGTGCTATAATTGGGTAAAGAGAAAAGTGTTTCTATTGTGTACATAGTGTAACGCAATGAGAGAGTGCAGTTTCATTATTATATTTGCAGTAAATCATGACACCTGTAAATCGACTATGATGTATCTATGCATGATTACATATCCTTATTAGCAACATTTTGGGGTCGTTATGTTTGAGTTTGATTTATTCTGCCATTTGTAATATTTTTACAAAGCATTGTCAATTTTACAATGGATAAAATACATATTTGCACTAAAAATTAAAATAAGTTTATATAAATACAATTCTAGTAGATGTACATAAAATAGTTATTAACCAATTTTGGGAAGCTAATGGTACATTAAGCATCATCAATTTGACAAGAGCTAGAAAACATATATTTAAATTACCAATTTAACTGGTAGAACTAAGTACAGGTCTGAACAAATATACCTTCATAAAATGTTTAACAAATTACAGTAAGCAAATGTTTGAAAATAAAATTATAAACCACTCATCTTGGTTCTGTTTTGTATTCATCAATTGAGTAAAAAGCATGTTTTATCAGGTAGGTCTTTATTGCATTACTTTTTTTCACTTCTTCTTGTAATTCCTTGATTGAGTGAGGTAAATGATTGTATAGGTCTTTTGCAACATTTTCAATATATTTGGAAATTAATGATCCCCTTAACCCATTTCTAAAATAGTTCTGTTTTGTTTTTGTGTTATATTGATGAATATTCCTATTTTTTTTCTTCATTGTGGTTTCTTATTACATGATCAAAAGAATCAAAGTATTGGAAGTGGTGCACAGTGAGGCATAATTACACATTGAATAAAATGAGTCAAATTTACACTTGAATTGCTTCACTAAGTAATAAATTACCTGGACATGTTTCAAAGGCATATGTTGCCTACATCATCAACAGATTTTGACTGACCAGCCTGTTGTTGGTATTGTCTGTGGACTCCTCTCCTTTCTCTGGTGGCTGATAAATGAACTTGTAGAGCGGGTTGTCACTGGCAGGAATTCCAAAATTGATAAGGGTAGGTTTCTGCTTTAAAATAAAGATCTTTTGCCATATGTTTAATTCTAGCGGTCGCTGTACTGATTTTAACAAGTGGACATTATCTTTGATTCTATGGCTATTGTCCCAAGCATGTGAGGCTACTGCTGATTTCTCCATTTGGTTGTTTCTTAAGTGTCCCAGGTGTTCCTTTAACCTGGTTCCTATGTTTCTTCTGGTTTTTCCTATGTATCTTTTATCACAGTTTTTACAGTTGATTCTGTAAATTCCTGATTTTTTGGATGCAGGAGTTTTGTCGAACTTGTTCTTTAGAAGGTTCTTTATGCTGTGTTTGTTTTGTGCAGCTAAGAAGATGTTGTGTTCCTTGAAGATCTTTTTAAATTTGTTAAAGGACTGAGGGTGGAATTGAATTTTTTGAAAATACTCCGGTTTTTATCTGCCATGAAGGTGGTTGTAGCTGTTATTTTTCTCTTTCTCTCTATTGTTTTTAGTTTTTTCAGGACAAGTGTTTTATTAAAACCATTGTTCTCGGCAGTTTTTATTATTTGGTTAAGCTCTTTTTCATATTCTATCTTCCTCATAGGGACGTTAAGTAATCTGTTTAGCAAACTGTGGATGATTGCATGTTTGTGGCTAGTTGGGTTGAAGCTGTTAGATTTTATGTGGTTGTCTGTATGTGTGTCCTTCCTGAATATTCCAAATTCCAGTTTTTTATAGTTTCTGATAATTTTGAGGTCCAAAAATGGAAGGGTGTTGTCTTTCTCGGTTTACATGGTAAATTTTATCTCTGGGATTTGTAAATTTAGTAGCAGCAGTGCATCTTCTATTAGTTTAGCATTTACTATGGCAAATACATCATTGACATACCTGAACCAAGTTTTGAAAATGTGAGGGAATCCATTGGTGATTTTTGTTTCGAAAAATCTCATGAATAGATTTGCCAGGAATGGTGACAGGGGACTTCCTATTGTGAGGCCTGATTTCTGTTTATAATATTTGCCATTGAAGATGAAGAAAGATTGTTCAATGCAGAAGTGGATGAGCTTGGAATATTTCTCGATTTCTTCTTTCATTAAGTTTATGGATTGAAACCATTGTCTGCAGTATTGCAATAGGGTGGCAATGGGAATAAGGAGCTGATGTCAAAGGAGACAAGTCTATCATTAGGTAATAATTCTAGGACTTTTATGTTGTTGATTAGTTCTATGGAATTATTTATGCTTCAGGTTTCAAATTTTGGGAGACAGTAATTTTTTGTTTAGCTATTGGGCTAGGTTATAGGTAGGTGCATTGATGTTGTTTACCATTAATGTCATTTTGTTTCCTGGCTTGTGGATTTTGAGCAGTCCGTACATAGTAGGGATAGATGGATTGTCTACTTTCATTCTCCAAAGTTGTGATTTTGGAATAATGTTGCTGGTTTTATAGCATTGTTTATGGCAGTTGTGCATTTGCGTAAAGGATCGGATTTTATCGTAGTGAACTTATCACTCTCCAAAGATTCTTCTATGCAACTTATATAGTCTTCTGTATTTAGTATGACCATTTTGTTTCCTTTGTCAGCTTTTGTGTAAATGACATCTTTTTCGTTCAAGGATTTTATTGTGTGTTTGAAAGGGTTGCTTTTTGGTTTCTCCTTCTGAATGTTTGTTAATGGTTTTTCGCATTTAATCCTTATTGCATTTTTCTCGGCAGATGCTTTTCCTTCTATTGCGATCTCGATATCAACTACAAATTCTTCTACATTCCTAGAGTGTTGCACGCATGTTTTTTGTCCTTTATTAAGAAAATCCAATTCTTCTATTTTGAATGATTTGTCCAAAATCTAGCACAAAATTCATTTGATAAAATTGACAAAAAAGTAAATAAAAAGTTTTTGGGTCAGAAAAAGAAAGTCCAAAATCTAAGCCCGACACCACACAGAATCAAAACAAACTTAAATCCGAAAATGTTATTAATCTTTTGGACAAAACATTCAAAACAACGGCAGTGTGAGGATTTTTAGTTTTTTAAAGTTACTTTTACACAACTGTCTTCTCTTTGAATTTTTTCCATTATGCTTATTGCTTTTTTCTGCAGTCTAAATATATATCTGTTAATAAAGTAATAGCTGTTTATAGCAGTTAATGAAATAACACTGACAAAGCATAGGTTTGAAATAAGTGTTGTGTACTTATGCAATATTAGCTGTATGATAATTTCACCCACATTTTTATCAAATTCTGATAGCCTGCCTCTTGGGGGACAGCATTTCCTTTCCTGGTTGCTCTTTAAAGGACAGAAATTTAATATCTGTACGTATTTTTACTTTTTCTACATTTACAATGCACATAGTAGGTAGAGAGGGTATTGTATTCCACCCAAAAATTCAATGTCAAGATTTCACTAGCAATATATGTTTTGAGGTTTCTCGAATAAGAAAAAAATTAGAAAAAAGGTCTATATATGAATGTGTGTGTGTGTGGGTGACAAACCCTAAAAATGGAAAGAAAAAGAAGACCCTGTTAAAACGCATATTTGGTATGTAATATTATCTTCCTAGCGTGTAACGCAAAGATGTTCAAGAAAATCCCCCACCCAAACTACCCTTTACATAGAAATGTTATGAAAATGTTTTTTTTTAAAAAAATATCAAAACCGCTATTCATTCTTGCAGTAGTATGGAAAGAGTATTGTAGCAACTAGGGGGTGGGATAGGTCAGATGGTGAAACAAAGTGGCATACAGGACGGGGGGGGGGGGTTCAGATGAGCAGAGTTAGATTCACTCTAGTAACTACCTCTTTTAGCTCTTCCCTATAATACTTGATTATAGCTTGTCAAGGTATTTAAAAATATTACCACACTTGCTCCGCACAGCTCACTGCTTCCTCTTTACCTCGCTAGCCAGCTGTGTTCAGAGATGGTGGGGAAGGAGGGAGAGTTCGCCATTACCACATACCAATGTTACAATATGCACATGCATGGCCAAATGCAGGATGAGAAAAAGTACTTATTTTCGCAAGTATATGGCAACGTAAACAATCTCCTAGCCTGTCATCTAAGAGACTTATCAGAGGAGAATTTAGGTGTTGAAGGTCCCAACATTTTTGTTATGAGATCTCAGTTTCTACAGTACATATGTTACAAAACTTGGCCACCAGGAAATGGCCTAGGGGTCTTCACTGCATTTCCCTGTGCACGTCATACATCCATTCTGTCATCACACGTGCATCAGCCTTCTGTTGTAGTACAGTTCACGTGTGAATAACATGCAGCAAGCAGTCTACAGTATACCACAAAGAGTGTTTATGTATGATGCGTATGTGCTGACATCTTGTTGGGATAGAACTAAATTTCCTGGGTGCATGTAGAGGCCATTCGTTTGCTTGTAAATAACTTCAGGGAGACAGGATCATTTTGTGATAGGAAAATAAAGGTAAACAGGCATGTGCTTATGGTGCAGAAATTAAATGAAATCGGAGAATGGTTAGAACGGTCACCTCGAAAATCTCTTAGTCTTGCACAAGAAACTGACATTTGGAAAGCTTCAGCATGGAAAGCAAGGAAACTTTTAAAACTCAAACCATACAAGGTTACTGTTGTCCAGAAATTTCCAACATCTCTTGTGATAAGGTGTTTTGTGTTTATTCTGTTAGCTGTTAATGTGATTTTATTTGACATCCACACATATATGACTGGGAAACGGATGACCAAGTTTTGCTGCTTGCAATGCCCTCTCTCCCACCACTGACCAAAACCTTGTGATGCACATGCATGTCTGATGTCACATGATATTGCAGGAGAGGGGAGAATGATGCAATAGTTGTGCCCAGAATGCTCTGCACAACTTTTTCATTATCCTGCATCGAATAAAGAGGGTGAGGGCTCCTGGAAGGGGTCAAGGTGCAAGAATCTTAGTACCACTCACATAAACTCAGTTTTAGAAACCATAAAGGAATACTGCTTAATAAATGTAAAAAAAGACAACTTGCACTAACTTTGAAATAAGAAACTGCAACTCAGATAAATCAAATTAAAGATAGAGGGTGAAAATGTAAGCAAAATAAATTGTACATATTTTCTTGGAATGATGACTGATAGAAAAGAACTAAAGTCATTTATATAATGAGACAGATGAAAGACAAAGACACAGCTCTGCTATGTATTTATATTCTCACATATAAACTATGGTATTACACTGTAGGGGAATATTACCCAAAGAGAAATGGGGAAAAGTGCTTAAACTACAGAAAAAAAAAACCATCAGGATAATTGGTAATATAAGTAATAGAAGAATTAAAAATGTTAACTATTCCATACATACACTACGTGATCAAAAGTATCCAGACAACCCCACAAACATATGTGTTTTATCTTAGGTGCATTGTGCTGCCACCTACTGCCTGGTACTCATTATCCGCAACCTCAGTAGTCATTAGACATTGTGAAACAGCAGAATGGGACGCTCCGTGGAACTCACGGACTTCGAATGTGATCAGGTGATTGGGTGTCATTCCTAAACATCCCTAGGTCCACTGTTTCTGATGTGATAGTGAAGTGGAAACGTGAAGGGACATGTTCAGGCCGACCTCGTCTGTTGACTGACAGAGACCGCCGACACTTGAGCAGGGTCTTAAAGAGTAATAGGCAGACATCTATCCACACCATCAGGATCCACTGCAAGTACTATGGCAGTTAGGCGTGAGGTGAGAAACCTTGGATTCCATGATCGAGTGGCTGCTCATAGGCCACACATCCCGCAGGAAAATGCCAAACGACGCCTCGCTTGGTGTAAGGAGCGTCAACATTACACGATTGAACAGTGGCAAGATGTTGTGTGGAGTGACGAATCACGGTATACAATGTGGAGATCCGATGGCAGGATGTGAGTATGGCAAACGTCATCCGCCAGCATGTGTGGTGCCAACAGTGAAATTCGGAGGTGGTGGTGTTATGGTGTGGTCGTGTTTTTCCTGGAGGGGGCTTGCACCCCCTGTTGTTTTGTATGGCATGATCACAGCGCAGACCTACATTGATGTTTTAAGCACCTTCTTGCTTCCCACTGTTGAAGAGCAATTGCATCTTTCAACACGATGGAGCATGGGCTGTGGTGGAGTGGTTACACGACAACAACATCCCTGAAACAACTGGCCTGCACAGATCCTGACTTGAATCCAATAGGATACCTCTGGAATGCCGACTTCGTGCCAGGCCTCATGACCTACATTGATAAGTCTCCTCAATTCCGCACTCCGAGAAGAATGGGCTGCCATTCCACAAGAAACCTTCCAGCTCCTGATTGAAAGTATGCCTGCAAGAGTGAATGCTGTCATCAAGGCTAAGGGTGCAGCAACACCATATTGACTTCCAGCATTACTGATGGAGGGCGCCACCAACTTGTACATCATTTTCAGCCAGGTGTCCGGATACTTTTGATCACCAAGTGTATATGTAAAAGACAACAAAGGAATTGTAATATATACAGAGAAATAATGATGACTACTAGAGAACAACACTAAGAGGAGCAGTAGATATTATTGGAAGGGAACTATTTAATAGACTACCAAACAGAAGTAATGATAAAAATATAAAATAGTTCTTAATTGAAAAAGCATTTTATACTATAAAAGAATTAAGATATGGAAGATATGTGAAATAATTGTTTATATAATATAAATTGGTTATATTGTAGCATGTCCTTTTAATTGTTTTTAAAAGTACGAGATTAAAATTAATGAACACATTAAATTATTCAACTATTATAAAATGTTTATGATAAAACATAGTTTTTACCAATCTCAATACAATCTGTAAATACTGTACATGTTTATGAAATTGTTGACCTGTCTGATGAGGTTGGTACACATGGACGAAATAAAATTGAATTGAACCCATAGCTCTGGCAGGGTTTCTAACACTTAAGAATACTTTTGTGCAGTTTCAGTCTCCTTAACTTGTGTAACAGCATGCCAAGTAGCTAGATGAATTGTGTGCCACTTTCACCCTCACTTTATCTTATTACCAAACTTTGTCAGAGTTTTATCAGGTGAATCAATGTCACAATAAAATGAGAGTTGATGTAATCTTTGCATTGGGTTGCGATCTGACTCGTACTCTTATACAGGGTTATTCAAAAATACTTTTACAACCTTTGTGACGCATTTCACCCTGTGGGGTGGGTCTTGTGTTGCCAGATCCAGTAGACAGTTTTATACAGGGTTATTCAAAAATACTTTTACAACCTTTGTGACGCATTTCACCCTGTGGTGTGGGTCTTGTGTTGCCAGATCCAGTAGACAGTTTTATACAGGGTTATTCAAAAATACTTTTACAACCTTTGTGAATGGATTCCTGACGCATTTCACCCTGTGGGTGGGTCTTGTGTTGCCAGATCCAGTAGACAGTTTTATACAGGGTTATTCAAAAATACTTTTACAACCTTTGTGACGCATTTCACCCTGTGGGGTGGGTCTTGTGTTGCCAGATCCAGTAGACAGTTTTATACAGGGTTATTCAAAAATACTTTTACAACCTTTGTGACGCATTTCACCCTGTGGGGTGGTTCTTGTGTTGCCAGATCCAGTAGACAGTTTTATACAGGGTTATTCAAAAATACTTTTACAACCTTTGTGACGCATTTCACCCTGTGGGGTGGGTCTTGTGTTGCCAGATCCAGTAGACAGTTTTATACAGGGTTATTCAAAAATACTTTTACAACCTTTGTGATGCATTTCACCCTGTGGGGTGGGTCTTGTGTTGCCAGATCCAGTAGACAGTTTTATACAGGGTTATTCAAAAATACTTTTACAACCTTTGCGACGCATTTCACCCTGTGGGGTGGGTCTTGTGTTGCCAGATCCAGTAGACAGTTTTATACAGGGTTATTCAAAAATACTTTTACAACCTTTGTGACGCATTTCACCCTGTGGGGTGGGTCTTGTGTTGCCAGATCCAGTAGACAGTTTTATACAGGGTTATTCAAAAATACTTTTACAACCTTTGTGACGCATTTCACCCTGTGGGGTGGGTCTTGTGTTGCCAGATCCAGTAGACAGTTTTATACAGGGTTATTCAAAAATACTTTTACAACCTTTGTGACGCATTTCACCCTGTGGGGTGGGTCTGGTGTTGCCAGATCCAGTAGACAGTTTTATACAGGGTTATTCAAAAATACTTTTACAACCTTTGTGACGCATTTCACCCTGTGGGGTGGGTCTTGTGTTGCCAGATCCAGTAGACAGTTTTATACAGGGTTATTCAAAAATACTTTTACAACCTTTGTGACGCATTTCACCCTGTGGGGTGGGTCTTGTGTTGCCAGATCCAGTAGACAGTTTTATACAGGGTTATTCAAAAATACTTTTACAACCTTTGTGAATGGATTCCTGACGCATTTCACCCTGTGGGTGGGTCTTGTGTTGCCAGATCCAGTAGACAGTTTTATACAGGGTTATTCAAAAATACTTTTACAACCTTTGTGACGCATTTCACCCTGTGGGGTGGGTCTTGTGTTGCCAGATCCAGTAGACCGTTTTATACAGGGTTATTCAAAAATACTTTTACAACCTTTGTGAATGGATTCCTGACGCATTTCACCCTGTGGGGTGGGTCTTGTGTTGCCAGATCCAGTAGACAGTTTTAT
Source organism: Hymenopus coronatus (assembly GCA_030762935.1). Taxonomy (NCBI): domain Eukaryota; kingdom Metazoa; phylum Arthropoda; class Insecta; order Mantodea; family Hymenopodidae; genus Hymenopus; species Hymenopus coronatus. Next base: position 3,897,325 of record CM060895.1, on the reverse strand, counting down.
ACAGGGTTATTCAAAAGTAATGTTACAACCTTTGTGAATGGATTCCTGACGCATTTCACCCTGTGGGGTGGGTCTTGTGTTGCCAGATCCAGTAGACAGTTTTATACAGGGTTATTCAAAAATACTTTTACAACCTTTGTGAATGGATTCCTGACGCATTTCACCCTGTGGGGTGGGTCTTGTGTTGCCAGATCCAGTAGACAGTTTTATACAGGGTTATTCAAAAATACTTTTACAACCTTTGTGAATGGATTCCTGACGGCATTTCACCCTGTGGGGTGGGTCTTGTGTTGCCAGATCCAGTAGACAGTTTTATACAGGGTTATTCAAAAGTAATGTTACAACCTTTGTGAATGGATTCCTGACGCATTTCACCCTGTGGGGTGGGTCTTGTGTTGCCAGATCCAGTAGACAGTTTTATACAGGGTTATTCAAAAATACTTTTACAACCTTTGTGAATGGATTCCTGACGCATTTCACCCTGTGGGGTGGGTCTTGTGTTGCCAGATCCAGTAGACAGTTTTATACAGGGTTATTCAAAAGTAATTTTACAACCTTTGTGGATGGATTGCTGACCTATTTTACCCTGTGGAGTGGATCTTGTGTTGCCAGATCCAGTAATCAGTTTTATACAGGATGATTCAAAAATACTTTGCGGATGGATTCCTGACATCAAAACAAGAAAATATGTTCATATAAACATATGCTCTAAAATGCTCTTGTTTTCACATGATCAATCTATTAATGAAAGTCAACTTCAACAGCTTTCCAAGTCCACCCTAATAACTTCATTTATTTATGCATTCATGCATAGAAAACTGTGGCCCATTTTATCCTGTGGAGTTGGCCTTGTGCTGTTATGGCTACTTGTTAACATTTATCAGATGTGTAATACATTCCCCCAGCACACCTTACAAGTGCTGTCTCCAGAACACTCTTCCAGACTTATTAGAAAATGTACCTCTGCAAATAAGAAGAAACATGATGCTCTAGCATATTTTAGTCTCATTGTTCAAGATGCACTGGCTGGTATCTAGCATGACAAATGGATAGGTAGAGGGGGACCAGTTCCATGGCCTGCACATTCTCCTGACCTCAATCATTTGGATTTCTATCTTTTGGGGGCACCTTAAACCATTGGTTTAGAAACTTATAATCTATTTTCATGTAAGCCTGCAAAATCATACGATACTGACTGGGAGTGTTTGACATTCCATGCATCGACGAGTACATTCATGTCTAGATGTAAGAGGAGGACATTTGGATCATTTTCTATAAGTGGTGTTTGTGTGGAACGCCTCCTTATAAGCTGACAACATTAAAAATAGAATAAAGTGTTGCTTTAAAATCATTTAACTAATAGCCTTTTGAACCTCAATAAATTGAGAATGAAGGGTTTTGTGATGTGTTTAGACGAATATTTCTTCTTGTTTTGATGCAAGAAATCTGTTCCCAAACTTTGTAAAAGTATATTTTATATCGGCATGTATTATGGAATTTTATGGTGAGCGTATAGTTGCCCACTTTTAAGTATCTGTCAAGTGATTCTTAACTTGATCGATATGAAGTTGAAGTGTAGAGTAATGTAATAATGATGTGCTTGCAGGTTCATGATGCATTTGGATTTAGTGGATATGGATTTGCCTTATATCGTCAAAGAGGACACAAAGAAGAATTGATATCATCACGCAGTAAGACTGTTAGAAGCTATGGCCTCTCACATGGCGACATGCTATACTTAACACCTCTGAATGGGGCAATGCTATGGGCTCCAGATCCTGGTGCAAAACCCGGCACAAGCAGCAGCAGCAGCAGCTCTGCGGAGCCTATAGAGACCTCAGAGACCAGCGTCATTCAGCCTCCGTCATACTCGAGGCCATCTGTCTCACTGCAGGAAGATGAAGTTGATAATCAGCTATGGAAACTCGACGGGAAAGTGCAGCGGAAACGAGATGAGAAGCTGTAAGTAATGCACATATTAAAATCTGAGGGAGAGAGGGGAGGATGTGTGTGTGAGATGAATTTTTGGATAGAGTAGCATGTCTGCTTCAGATTCAAGAAGTCTCTACATCTTGGTTAGGGTGAAGTATCCACATAAGGCTTTTTTTTTATTTTTTATACTTTCTATACATGAACTGTGTATGAGAGTATAGAGGAAGTATTGTATTGCACCCAACAAGTTTTATACTGAGATTTATATATGTTTTGAGGCACCCTGAGTCCAAAGAAAGCATTTTTAGAAAAAGGTCTCTGTGTGTGCCTGTGGAAGGCATAGCTCAAAAATTAAAATACCAAACTTGGTATTTAAGTTTATTATCTTCCAAGGATGTGACGCAAAGATTTTCAAGAAAACCCTCCCACCCCCAGCTATCTTTTACATGGAAATATTTTTGAAAATGTTCCTTTTCTTAAAATTGGCTCTTAATGATTTTGATTAAAATACTTTATATTCTACATATTTACATCTCAAATAAAATGTATATCTTGAATTTTCTATGAATAACTTCTGAAGACATGTTCATTTTGGATGCATTTTTCTGAATTTTGCATAACTAGTAAACCGTAAGAAATAGACAAAAACTTACAGCATAAAAAATTTAGATCTCTTCAAAACATACAATTTATGTCCTTTACTTTTTTTGCTGTGGAGGTAACCGTTTTTCAGATATTGCTTGTCATTGGTTTCAAATACATTTCTCAGACAGGAAGTGTGTGTTTTTCTTTTGTTCTACTCCTGGCCAAGCAAAGAAGCGACTTGCAATTACAATCGTATAATGATAGGTTTTAAAACATTTGACTGTCACTTTACCATAGTACATTCCTTTAGTTCCTTCTACTTATAAGGAACTAAGTAATAAGAACATTCTGCTAATCTTTATCTCGATTAACATTGTGTAGAAAGAAGAATAATTCTTGTTAGAAGTTTGTTTGTAGAACAGTTTGAGAAAGTCTTGTGAATATAACACATCAGATTTTGCTTAATCCTGAGAAACTCTAAAATATCTATGGACCTCAGGGTCATTTGAGCTTCATTTCACTTGTTACATCCATCCATTGTCAAATATGACCTACCACGAGGTTAAAGGACATTGAACCAAGAAAAAAACTGTTCTGTACTATAGGGTCACTAAGGTAACCTCTGTTGCAGCCTCTCTCCACTTCATGAGAGATCCAAGAGTTGCCAGGAAAGTGGTTCTGGCTAAAGTGCACTAAAGTACATATCTTAAGATAAATGACGGAAATGATGAGCTTCTGGTGACATGCGGGCAGCACTTGTCTAAGCTTAGTAGCAGGAATCCTTGTAGATTACACATAGATTTCTGCTGCTGAGTGAAAACATCTTTAACTTGTGTTTGAGAGCAGGTGCTCAATATTTTCAGCATTTATTTAAGGTAAGGACTCCAGTGCACCTTTGCTGACAACTGTCAGATCTCTCACGAAGTGGAGAGGGATACCTTATAATTTCAGGAGGTGTCGCACAACTTTGAAAGCAGAGTGACAATAAATGAGACATTTAGTGACTTCTTTCTGTGTGTAGATCTCAGAGTTCATTCACATGCACTGTAGTTTGTTTAATGATTCAGCTAGTTCATGGTAACAGCTGAGGGCCTCAAAAAATAAAACTTCCTCGCTCTATGGAAAAACAGCAGGGCTAGCTTTCTCTTCTTCCCCTAAGCTACTGCTTCCCTGAAAAATTAGCACCCCAAAAAAGTATGTACTTAATCTACATTGCAGTGAAGGTAAAAATGACTGTATTATACAGATGCCCAAATTTTCTGTGTTTGTAACATTAGCCAAGATGGAACCAAAGTACAATGAGAATAATTTAGGTAATTGTATGTTATATACATTTTATATATTTAAAAAATCTGATGCATTCCATTCACATGGATTTCTCTACATCTCTGCAATAATTATTGTAAAAAAGCTTATTCTTCTATCTACTTCATACTAATCAAGATAAACATTAACAGAAATTGTCTTATTACTTGCTTCCTTGTAAGTAGAAGGGGAATAGGGGAATGCACTAGGATAAAGTGACAGTCAGATCTTTTAAAAGCTGCTTGCTATTTGGTTGAAATTGATTGTTTGCATTGCCAGTAGTTGCAAAAAATTTAAGTATTTTAAAACTGAAACCAATAATGATTATCTCAAAAATGTTCAATTCTACGAGAAAAAAAAATGTATATAACATAAATTGTGTGTTTCAATGTGATCTACTTTTTTTGTGGAGAAAGTTTTTATCTATCTCTTACGGTTTACTAGTTATGCAAACTCCAGAAAAATTCATCTAGAATAAAGAGATTTTCAGAGGCTATTCCTAGAAAATTCAAGATATACATTTTATTTACTATGTAAATATCATTAATATATGGTACTTTAATAAAAATCATTAGAGCCATTTTTGAGAAAATCAAAATGTTCGAAAGAAATTTACGTAAAGGGTAGTTTGCAGTGGGGAGATTTTCCTGAAAATCTGTGTGTTGCACCCTTGGAAGATACTAAACTTAAATACCAAGTTTGGTATTTTAAAGGACATTTCGTTTTTGAGCTATCGTGTTCACAGACACACACACATAGACCTTTTTTTAAAAGTGCTTTTTTAGGATACAGGAGACCCCAAAATGTGTGTTTCCAATGAATTCTGGGCATTGAATTTTTGGGTGTATACAATACCTTCTCTATACACTATGTACATAGTATGTGTAGAGAAAGTAAGAAATGATAACATATTTGAAAATATTGGTGTTGCTGACCTAGAAATTGTATTTGCAGGTGTCGCCATGGTGCAAATGCTTCCTGTGTACATTGTTCCCCACTAGAGCCATTCGACGAGGCATATCTAAAGGAACAAAACATAAAACATTTATCTTTCCATTCTTATCTGAGGAAACTCACAGCTGGAGTGGACAGGTAAGTCTCAACAATACACTGCCTTACAGCAGTTGAGAATGGCTCGTGAGAGTGAGCGCTGTCTCATGTTACAGGGGGAAGTTTGTCTCTCTGGAGGACATCAGTTGCAGAATCAAGACAGGATGCAAGGATCATCCTCCATGGCCCAAAGGAATTTGCTCAAAATGCCAGCCCAATGCTATCACTCTAAATCGTCAGGTTAGTCTTTAAGATGGATCTCCACACACAGATCATTTTGGGGCAAAGGTTGCCTGCCTAACATTTACAGCTAACAGATCCTCAGATAGCAACATTATTTAACAGAAGTTATGAGTTGGAACACATACATACACTATGTGATCAAAAGTGTCCGGATACCTGGCTGAAAATGACATACAAGTTGGTGGCATCATCCATTGGTAATGCTGGAAGTCAATTTAGTGCACGTGTGGAACTGAGGAGAGGTATCGAGGCATGTAACAAAGACGGCGGTGTTCTATAGGGATGTTATTGTCGTGCAACAGCCCGTGCAGTATGAACAGGTGCTCAGTCATGTTGAAAGATGCAATCGTCATCCCCGAATTGTTCAACAGTGGGAAGCAAGAAGGTGCTTAAAATATCAATGTAGGTCTGCGCTGTGATCCTGCCACGCAAAACAACAGGGGGTGCAAGCCCCCTCCAGGAAAAACATGACCACACCCAAATTTCACTGTTGGCACTACACACACTGGCAGATGACGTTCACCATACCCACACCCTGCCATTGGATCGCCACATTGTGTACTGTGATTCGTTTTGCTGAAGCTCCTTACACCAAGCAAGGCGTGATGTGTGGCTTATGACTATGGAATTCAAGGTTTCTTACCCCACGCATAACTGTCATAGTACTTGGAGTGGATAGATGTCTGCCTACGACAGCAGTCAACAGACGAGGTCAGCCTGTATATGTCCCTTCACTATCACATCAGAAACAGTGGACCTAGGGATATTTACGAGTGTGGAAATCTCACGTACAGACTTCTGATACAAGTGACAGCCAATCACCTGACCATGTTCGAAGTCCGTGAGTTCCATGGAGTGTCCCATTCTGCTGTTTCACGATGTCTAATGACTACTGAGGTTGCGGATAATGAGTACCAGGCAGCACAATGCACCTAAGATGAAAAGCATGTGTTTGTGGGGGTGTCTGGATACTTTTGATCGCGTAGTGTATGTATGTGTTTCAACCCCAACTCTTAACTTTCTGTTAAATTTAAATTACACATCACTGTTATTAGGTTATTAAAACATTATACAAATTACCAAATCATCTTTAGTTTTGTAATTGTTCATGAAATTATTTTGTTAAAAGTATCTGTTAACAATTTTGATTAAAATATTGTATATTAAAGATATTTACATGACAAAATATATATCTTGAATTGTCTGGGAATAGTCTGAGGAGGCCACTTAATTACAAAGGAGTGCAGTTAGGTTGAGAAATAGACAAAACATTCTACACAACAAATTTAAACATCTTTAACCCCTTTAGTGCCATTCATGATCTAATCGTGATCCAAAAATTCTGCAAGAATTGTTAATCATGATGCTATTTTCATATGTTTTGACTCTTTCCAGCGTGAAAGTCTATATACTTTGTATGTCATAGCCATAGAAAAAGGTTTTTTGGAGCATTTCAGGGCATTAGCTTTACACTCCAAAGCGCTAAATTAGCTCCAAATTTAATTTCTCTAACCAGTGTTTGTTTATGCTGGTTGAAGCATGGCGTCGTCTAGCCAAAGATTATGAACCGAAGAGAAAATATATGCTATAGTTCGCAATGTATTAGAAGAAAGATTAATTTTTAATTTTCAGACCTTGATGAAAGCGTTTCTGACATCAGCATAAGAGAGGAAGATATATATTCTAGCTTCAGTGATGAAAATGAATCCGACAATAAAAGCCCTTGCACGCATGCAAATAATCGGTTTACTTATCAAAATGGCTTTACAGAGGTGTAACCCGTCGCCTTCCGTGGTGTAGTGGTTACCATGCTAATTTCATATACCCAAGGTCGCAGGTTCAAACCCGGCAGAGGACGAAGGATTTTTCAGGTGTAAAAATCCTTAGCATGTCTTCCTTCGGAAGAGTAGAAAGCTGTTGGTCCCATGTTGTAGATTTACAGCACGTAAAAGAACCTCAAGCCTGATAGAGAGGTCTCTGGGCAAAATTAAGCGGTCTTTCACGCCTAATTTAGAATGGGTCGCTGAGAACCACAGCAGTTAAAGAGCGTCCGTAAATAACATGCAATTTACATTTAGAGGTGTAACCAGATGATGAATACAACGTGAATCAACCATTCAGCTATGCAACAATACAAGTGCTAAATTGTACAGTAATCTATGTTACATTTGTATCATGTTGCTTTGGGTCATTTTCATTAATAGTGGTATTATGCTTATATGTGTGTGTGTTTTGGTGTGTTTTTTTTTTTCTCCCAGCCTTCAGGTTATATTCATTTTTCGTATTTTAAAAAACTAAAACACCAGACCAAGACAGGATGCTGTTTTAGTAGAGAAATATCTGTGCCTTCATTTCATTGGCCTGAACTTTCTGTCTTGTAAGGTTTTGTATGCCATTGATAATTTTGAGATTTTTAATTTTATTTTCAAATTTTTCTTTTGTTTTTAATTTTTTAAAAGTATTGAAGAGACTTCTCATTCATATAATGCACATTAAACAGTAGGCAAAAGGGTTTACTAAAAAATAAAAAAGATTAAGTTCTCTATGTCTTTTGGCATTCATTTTATTACTAATAATTTAAAACCCTATATTCTTCTATAAAATTGCTTGGTACTTTTCAGACAGCATTTGGCTATTGGGCTGGCACTAAAAGGGTTAAAACACAATTTATTCCAAATATCCTGTTTGTGAAGAAAACCGTTTCCAAGATATCCATTACTAATGGTGCTTTGCCACTTTAAGGTGCTGTCAATTTTCAGTTGTTTCTCACAATCAACTTAATACAGATGTTGTGTACTATTGGCAGATATATCGTCATGTGGACAATGTGATGTTTGAGAACCCTTATCTGGTAGAGAGATTTCTCAACTACTGGCGCAACACAGGACACCAGCGTCTTGGCTTTTTGTATGGAGAATATGAGATTCATGCTGATGTTCCTTTGGGCATCCGAGCAAGAGTTGCAGCTATCTATGAACCGCCTCAGGTACGTTCCACAGCTTTTGTTAATAATAAGGGCATGTATGACTGAAATTTCATGAAAAATCACAAAAAAATTAACTTTTTACTTCCTCTATGCATACTATGTACATAGTGTATAGAGAAGGTATTGAATTCCGCCCTAAAATTCCATACCAAGATTTCACCAGAAATACATGTTTTGGGTCCCCCTGAATCCAAAAAAAACATTTTTGGAAAAAGGTCCGTATCTGTGCGTGTGTGTCTGTGGACAGTATAGCTCAAAAACAAAAAGTCTGTTGAATACCAAACTTGGTATTTAAGTTCAGTATCTTCTAAGGATGCAAACAAAGATTTTTAAGAAACTCCCCCCACCCCTGACTACCCTTTACAGGGAACTTTTTTTGAAAATTTTGATTTTCTGAAAAATGGCTCTAACGATTTTGATTAAAATATTGTATACTAAAGATATTTACCCAACAAATAAAATATATATCTTGAATTTTCTGGGAATAGCCTCTGAAGACTACGTTATTCTGGATGAATTTTATGGAATTTTGCATAACTGCTAAACCCTAAGAGATGGACAAAAACTTACCACACAAAAAATGTAGAGCACATTAAAACTCACAATTTATATTATTTAAATTCTTTTTGTGGAGTTGATCCTTTTTGAGATATTCCTTGTTATTGGTTTCAGCTTTAAAAAACTTCTACTTTTCTCATGCAGGAATTTGTCAACTCCTGTCCATACTAACAAAGGAACTTCAGTCACATAGCAACCAGCTTTTGAGTATCACTTTAACCTATGGTACTCACTTATTTCACTTCTACTTACAAGGAAGCAAGTAATAAGACTATTTCTGCTAATTCTTTCTGGATTAGCATGAAGTAAATAGAAGCATAAGCTTTTTAACAATAATTTGTTGCAGAGATGTAGAAAAAGTCATGTGAATGCAATACATCAGATTTTTTATTTTAATTCCATAAAATAATTTAAAGGTATAATTGGCCACCAAGCACCATTTTTAAATGCCTTAAGTCACTGGTGCAACAACAAGCATTAGAGGTAAAACTGTACTGGACTTGGTAAGAAAAACTTCAATTCGATGAAATCTCATTCGCATCATGCAAAGTAAAAAACAAAGTTGTGTAGAAGAAAATCAGCAATGCAAGAAGGAAATGACAGAAAAGTCAGCATTAGAGGAGAGGAAAAGGAAAGCTGAGGGTCAACCTACCAACCTGATGAATTTTAATGTTAGCCATTCATTCAAATCTTTCCTATTGATATTTTCACATTTTTCTTCCTGAAAAATGACCCTTGTGGAGTAGATTTTCTGTTACACAAATAGTAAAACCCAAGAGTGCAGGTTTCAAACCTTGCGGGAGATGATGGATTTTTCAGAAAAAAATGTCCTTGGCATAAGGATACAGAATAATCTGAAATGGAAAACACATGTGGACATTCTTGCAAGTAAATTAATTACAAACATTTTTGCGTTAAGAATGTTAGAACATAATGCTAGCCTTGAAGTAGTAAAAATAGCTGATTTTGCTAAGATACATTCAAGAATAAGGTATGGCATCATATTTTGGGGTAATTCACTAGAGGCCAAAATGATATTTATTAAGCAAAAACAAGCTATCTGAGCAATGTGTGGTGAAAAAGCATTATGTGTGTGTAGGCCACTATTCCAAAATCGGAGAATACTTCCACTGGCATGTATGTAGATTTTGGAATTAGTGCAGAACGGTCATCACTTCCAAACAAACAATAATATATATCACCGTCTCACTAGAAATATGAATGATTTGCATTTAATTTCCTCCAGAACAAATGTATGTAAAAAAGGAGTTCAGCATTCCTGCATAAATATCTATAATTCCCTCCCTAATTCTAAAAAAGCAACAGAATCAAAGGTGAAGCATTTCTTACAGGACACTGCGTTTACAGTGTAAATGAATTTTTAGAATTAAAAAATATCTGTTTGTGTAGCATATGAACTTTATATTTGTATATGTGCATTTAGTTTGTAAATATGTTCATTAACTTAATTGTAAATATAACTATTAACTTGACATATCCTGTATCAAAGTACAATGCACAGAATGATTGAAAGGATGAATAAAATTGAATTGAATTGAAAATTTGCTGTACATGCTCACAGAGATACAATGAATAAGAACTGCCGTAGGTGTTACTGTCAGATGTGTTTAAGCACATGTTTTCAATTTTCAAACACAAAAATTATATTTTTATGACAAAAAAAACCATTCATATCTTTAAAATTTTATGGAGTCTAAACCAAAGGAGACACAGAGAAACCTAAGGAAATTTAAAAAAAAATGAGATGAATTATGAAGCTAGAGTTAAAATATTACACCAAAATTTTAATTTTTTTGTCACAACGGACTTTTTTAGCGAAGTGACAAAAGCATAAATAAAATTGACCATAACTTAAAACCATTAGAGCAAAATGGATGAAATTTGAATTGTAACTTATATGTGTTATATTACATCTGTGGTATAAATTTAAAAAAAACGTGCATTATTAGTTTGGTATTTCAAACTTTCAGTTATACATGTCTTTAAACTTAGTATACAAGATCAGTAGACTGTTATCTTATATTTACATGATACCTATTACAAAACATTTATTCTTTTATCATGGTTCATATATAAGATTCCTTAAGCTTTTATTTATTAGTTTCTCTTGCACACATGTACATACAGTGTACATTGTAGCTAGAGAAGGTAATATATCCCACCCAAAAATTCCATATTGAGATTCCACCGGAAATATGTTTTGAGGTCCCCTGAGTCTGAAAAAAGCCTTTTTATAAAAATGTCTGTGTGTCTGTGGACTGCACAGCACAAAACTATTGTTTGAAAATATGTTAAATAGCAAACTTGATATTTATATTTAGTGTCTTCCAAGAATGTGACACGATTTTCAAGAAAATCCCCCCACCACAAACTGCCCTTTACATGGAAACATTTTTTGAAAATTTTGCTTTTCTCAAAAATGGCTAATGATTTTGATGAAAATACTGGTATTAAAGGTATTTACATCACAAAGAAAATATATCTTGAATTTTGTGGGAATAGCCTCTGAAGAATTCTTTGTTAGATTATTTTTTTCTGAATTTTGCGTAACTGGTAAACCATAAGAGATAGACAAAAACTTACTACACAAAAAATGTTGAAGTTTATGCCGTTCACTATTTTTGAGATATTCCTTGTTATTAATTTCAGTTTTAAAATGCTTAAACTTTTCTCATACGGAAAATTGTCTACTCCTGGTCACGCAAATAACAGATTTCAATCCCACAACAACCACATTTTAAATTATTTGACTGTTGGTTTAGCCTAATAGTGTATTTCCTTATTTCGCTTTTATAAAGAACAAAGTAATAAGACCGCTTCTGTTAATGTTTGTCTTGATTAGCATGAAGTAGATAGAAGAATAAGCTTACTAACAATAATTTGTTACAGAAATATAGAGAAAATCATGTGAACGGAACAATAATTGAAAAAGATCTATGTTTGTGTCTGTGGACAGCATAGCTCAAAAAGGAAAATACTGTTAAATAACAAACTTGGTATTCAAGTTCAGTATCTTCCAAGCATGCGACACAAAGATTTTCAAGAAAATATCCCTACCACAAACTACCCTTTACATGGAAAAATGTTTGAAAATGTTGTTTTTCTCAAAAATGGCTAATGATTTTAATGAAAGTACTGTGTATTGAATATATTTATGTTTCAAAGAAAATGTGTACCTTGAATTTATGAGAATATCCTCTGAAGACCTCTTTATTCTGGATGAGTTTGACAGTATTTTGATAACGTTTAAATGGTTAGAGATGGACAAAAACTTACCACGCAAAAAATGTAGATTTTATCCAAACATATAATTCATGTCATAGACATTTTTTTTGTAGAGCTGATCGTTTTTGAGATATTCCTTGTTATTGGTTTTGATTTTAAGCTATTTGAATGTTTCTCAAACGGAAAGTGCAGTTTTGTTTCATCAATATTGTTTTATTGCAGGCCATGCAAAGCAAACCAAACTTGATTTGTTTCACATAGCAACAACGTTTTAAAACATTTGGCTACCACTTCAGCGTAGTGTATTCTCTTATTTCCCTTCTACAATATGTTCCCTAAGCGACCGAACTACCCCACGGCTGCACTGTAAGAGGCAAGAGCCGGTGCATTCTCCGCCAGAATTACGCCTAAAGGACTGGCAGGTAACATGTAACTACTGTACTAATCTACATTAGGCTTACCTGAAATCATCATAGATTTGAAATTGATGATGCTCAACACAAGTACATTTCCTGTATCTCTGAAAAGAGTTCTGGTTCACTCGAAGAAGTTCATTTTGACTGATTGTATTTCTCTTGTGATGTTGTCCTTCAATTTTTGTAATGTGTGTGGGTTCGATGTGTACACTTTATTCTTTAACGTTCCCCATAAATAAAAATCACATGGAAATAAGTCAGGGGAACGAGATGGCCACAATCCTCGACTAATTATTCTGTCACCATACACAGTTCGCAATTCATGCATAGAATTCACAGCAGTGTGCGCTGTAGCTGAGTCCTGCTGAAACCACCCACACAATCGTTCCATCTCTTGTTAGTTGCGGAAAAAAATTATTTAAAATGGAATTTACATAAACATGTGAATCAACTGTTGTGTCGAAAAATATGGGACCAATAATTCTATGCACACTTATTGCACACCAAATCCCAACTATTGCAGCGTGGTGAGGAATTTCATGAATAATATGGATTGTGGCCATCTCATTCCCCTGACCGATCTCCATGTGATTTTTATTTATGGGGAACATTAAAGAATAAAATGTATGCATCCAAGAAGATACAGGAAATGTATTTGTGTTGAAGGTCCTCAATTTCAACATCTATTGTAATTTCAGGTAAGCCTAATGTAAATTAGTACAGTACCTACCAGTCCTTTAAGCGTAATTTTGGTGGAGAGCGCACCTGCCCTCGCCGGTTATGGTGCAGCTGCGGGGCAGTTCAGTCGCTTAGGTAACCCACTTATAAGGAAGCATTTCTGTTAACGTTTATCTCGATTAGCATGTTGTAGATAAAACAATAATCCTTTGTCAATGCCTCCATGCTCAAGTGGTTAGCGAGCACTTCTCAGACGGAGGTCTCGGGTTCGATTCCCGGCTGTGGCAGGGAATTTTTCTTTAGCCAGAATTATTCCCTATCCCCCCACAGAGTGTGGAAGTGTTTATGTGAGAGTGAATGTGCATGGGTGGGTGGGGGTGTGCGCATGGGTAGGGGTGGGTATGGGTGTGGGTGGGTGTATGGGTGTGTGGATGTGGGTGGGGTGTGGTGGGGTGTGTATGGGTGGAGTGTGGGTGGTGGTGGGTGTGTGGGTGGGAGGGTGTATGTGAGTGGGTGGGGGTGGGGTGTGTGGGTGGGAGGGTGTATGTGAGTGGGTGGGGGTGGGGTGTGTGCACGGGTAGGGGTGGGTGTACGGGTGTGTGTGCGTGGGTGGGTGAAGGACCTACACACAACAAATTGTTTCAAGTGTAAAGCCCCAGATATGAGCTTAGATGTTAAAGAGGGCTATATAAATAAATAAAAAAAATTCTGTATAAGGAAAGTTGTTTGTGTAATAGCTAGAGAAATTCATGTTAATGGAATACATCAGATTTTTTATCCCTATATCTTTATAAATGGCAGTATTAGTTATTAAGACACTTGTCGGAAGGTAATGGTTGCAGTCCCCACAATAAATGTCAGTCTTGTGTCTACAGGAGAGTACGAGAGACTCCATCACACTTCTACCAGATGAGAAAAATGCTGTTGTCGAGCAGTTAGCACAGAAGTTGGGACTGCTCTGCATTGGCTGGATATTTACAGATCTGGTGGCAGATGATGTCAAAAAGGGCACAGTAAGTGTTGCCATATTTTATAAAATATAACAAATATTATTATTTGGTAACAAAGCTTTTGTATCTTTTTCAAATTCAAAGCAGTATTAATATAACAATTAATACCTGTAACAATTCTCCACTTACTTTTTGGAATCCAAGGACTAGTTTCACAATAAATTGGTCTATTGCATCGTCAGCTCATTTTCTTTTTGATCTTGTTTATTTACATTGTTGTAGTTATTTCTACTAGGTGGATTGTGTACTAAGGCATTGCTAACTACTGTAATCAAAACAAATTTAGTGAGAGAGTCAATTGTTGGTATATCGAAATTCATTGCATGAATTTTATACTTTAATATAAATATCTTCTCCCAAACCATTAAATCTGTGGATCCATTTAAGTGTTTTAATAATTTAACATCTGGATTTATTTTATGATTAAATTTCCAAAAATGTTCTGCCACAGCTGATTTATCAGTTTGTTTGTATTTAATATTCATAAAGTGCTCTTTAACTCTGGTTTCCAAATGACATTTAGTCTTACCAATATAAATAAGGTCACAATTTAAGCAATTTAATTGATAAATGCCAGATTTTTTATTTTTTGAAATTTCATCCTTTTTAGAAAAGCCTAACAAAAATTTTATACTGTATTTATTTTGAGAAACCATGCTGTTTGAAAATATTTGTGAAATTTTTATTTGCCCAAGGGTGATAAGTAAATTTTTTAAAAATGTAATTATCTTTTATTTTATTAAGAGTAGAAACCTCTGTAATAGCTTTTTGATATTTAAAGAGGACTAGTGTAACTAGTTATCATCTTGTTGTTGTTTATTTACCGCATTTATCTGAATTTAAGACAATGTTTTCTTCCAAAATATTAGTGTTCAGAACTGGGGATCATTTTGCATTCACAACATATGTTTTCTGAATACCATACGAGGAAAAGTAAGTTGGTACAGCAGTGGCGAAGCCTGTGGGAAATGGTATAGTTTACCACCAAGGTTGCAACATATGCAGCAGATTTTGTGTGTTTCATTTTGCTAGAAAATTAATAAGCCTATAAGCATTCTCATTAGAAAAAAGATTAATCACCGAGACTAAAATAAAGTTAGAGCACTTCCTTTCATATCGGTGATTATGTGTCAGTGGTCAAGCAGAAAGAGAAAGCTTAACTGTGTATTCCCATCCAGCCACGCCTCTCTGTGTCACCCATAATGGGAAGTTTTCCACAAATTCAAATTAATTTTATGATATATTAAATATGTTGTCTTAATAGAAAATAGCATCAATAATCGTCATTACAGTTAAGCTCCCACCATCATTGTCACGTTTTACCATTCGTAGCTTAGTTATGGTACCATTACTTTATCATGGCACAAATTCTGCATATCTCTGCAGGCCCCTCTCTGAACTAAATGTACGCCTAAATTCAAATTATGTAAAATGTTTTACGTTGTATTATATTAAGTATGCTGTCTTAATTGAAAATGGTATCATTACAGTTATGCTGCCACTGCCACCACCACCATCACACCATGCCATACATTTCCACACTTCCCTCTCCATCAACCGTGCAAATCCAAATTAAGTATTACAAGAAAGAAAGAGTGAGAGGAAAAAAGAACTTAATCAGTTTAACCGTCTATTAGTTAGTTCAAAATATATGGCAAACCCTTAAATTTCATTTAAACATTAAGCTGTCTTCCTTTGATGTAGATGACAAAAATTTAATTCTGAAAAATGGGGGTTGTCTTGCATTCGAGGTCGTTTGTATTCGGATAAATATGGTACATTTACGGTTACTGCTACTGGATGATGGATTGTATACTATGGCATTGCCAACAAGAATTAAAACAAATTTGGTGATAGAATCAACTGGTGGTATATCAAAGTTCATTGTGTGATTTGTATTCTTTAAAATAAATATTCTCCCAGATCATTAAATCTGTGAGTGCATTTAAGTGTTTTATTAATTTAACTTCTGCTTGTATTTAATATCTCTAAAGTGTTCCTTAACTCTGGTTTCCAAATAATGTTTGGTCTTAACAATGTAAAGAGAGTCACAATTTAAACAATTTCAGTGATAAATGCCAGATTTTTTATTTTTTAAAATTTCATTTTTTTTTTTTTTTTGAAACTCATTGAGGTACCAATATTATACTATGCGCTTTAAAAATTGTTGTGAATTTTTTATTTGCCCAAGCAAATCAGATTAGCCTTCATTGTAAGTAGCTTCACGATGATATACATCTTGTAAGATAAGTGAAATTCTGTTACCATTATTAAACATTTATATTAATAGATGTGGTATGAGACTTGTGACCATTTCAAGAACTGGTTTCTGTTCGCAGGTGAAACACGTGCGTAACATTGAAAGTCACTTCCTGTCAGCTGAGGAGTGCATCATGGCAGGCCACTTCCAAAATCTACATCCTAACCCATGCCGTTTCTCGCCTGTCGGATATTTTGGGTCCAAATCTGTTACTGTGTGTATCACAGGTGAGACTTTATATGTTCATATGTAGCAGGCAGAAGTAGTTCAGTGTGTGTGTTTCATTCACACAACTTTCTCTATGTATTCTGCAACAAACTATTCTTATAAAATCTTATTCTTCTACTTTATGCTAATCGAGATAAACATTAGCAGAAATGTCTGTACTCCCTGTAATTGGAAGAGAAATAAGGAAATACGCTAGACTTAAAACAATACTCAAATCTTCTAAAAAGCTGATCACTGTGTAAGTGAAATTTCTTCTTTTTGCATGGCTAAGAGTAAAACAAAAAACAAAACAAACAAAAAAACAGGCATAATAACTTCTGTATGAGAAAGCTTTAAGTATTTTTAAATTTAAACCAATAACAAGCAATATCTCGGAAATGGTCAACTCCACGAAAAAAATATATAGTGTGTGTTTTAATGAGATGTATATTTTTTGTTTAGCAAGTTTTTGTCTATCTGTACGATTTACCAGTTATGCAAAATTCATCCAGAATAAATAGGTCTTCAGAGGACCTTTCCCAAAAAATTCAAGATATGCATTTTATTTACCATGTGAATATCTTTAATATACAATATTTTAATTAAAAGAGTTGGTTTGAGATGGAATTTTTTTGTAAATCTTCATGTTGCATCCTTGGAAGGTACTAAATCTTAACATTAAATTTAGTTGTAAAATATAATACTTTCTGTACCTATTATATGCACAGTATGTGTAGAGAAAGTAATTAGATATCATTATTTCTTGTAGGTATAACATTGATATATTTAAAAACTGCTCACTATATGATGATTTTGAAATTCCACACTCTTTGCATGACATCAAAAGAAAAACTAAACCAGATTTGTCATAAGAATGTCTTAAATATGTAGTGTGTTAAAAAAGAAACCAAACTTTTGAAATATATACCAACCACCAGAGGGGCATATTAAGTTAGGTTGAGACAACAAACTGCTGTTCCTGTGTTTGGCTCTGGCACTTTGAAGTACAGCTGTGTAAGCACGTTCACAAGCTGTTCATTGGATTAGTGACAAAGGAATAACTTGAAGAACAACATATTAGTGTGTATATGAAATTTTACTGCAAACTTGGCAAAACTTTCACAGAGATTGGAATTAAATGGTTGAGTTGATTTTGTAATACTACATCATTTATTTTTATTATTGGAAAACATGTTTCAAAAGCCAGTGCTTTTAACTTCAGCTGTAGTTTTTTGACTGGCGTGGATGGTGTTGTCTTCTCCATATCTATGGCTTGTAGATGGTGTAATGTGCTTGTTGAATATGTGTGGTGGCAGTATTTCAAAAAATACAGTGGTGGCAATTGAGAAAAACAAAAGAAATTTGCATTGGCAAAAGGAAAAGGAGCTTTATCAGCTATTAGAAGTTGCAAATATAAAGTACCTAATATAAATATTATATGATTAGAAAAAGTGTACAATATGGTGGTTGAGGCAAAAATGCTATGTGGGATAGAAGTATGGGGATTAGGAGGAGGATGGGAAGCTATAGGAAAGAAATACTTGGGTTACCAAATACAACCATTTGGCAGGTAGCACAAATACAGCTGGGTAGAGTGGCAAGCAAGGGAAAGATTATGGAAAGGGCATTGAAATTTTGGTATAGAATATTGAAATTGGAAGAAAGGGATGGGCAGACTGACTCAGAAATAACTTGGAAAGTAGTGGGTTAGTGGAAATGTGGAGAAGAAGAGAAAATAATGTGAATAATTTCTGGAACTTGGCAAGGAAAAGATTAGAGGTTATTAAAAAAAAAATTAGTGAGATAGCTAAAAAGAGATCTTTAGTTTTCCATATACCAATGAAAGACTCGTGGAGAAGGGAAAAATATATAGATGTAACAAATAAAGAGGAGCGAGAAGGTATTGCATGGCTGAAAGCAGGATTATGGAGGTTAAAAGGTTTAAGGAGAGGTATTCCACAAAACCAATGTCCTATATGTGGCGGAAATGAAGATATGGAACATTTAATATTGAAATGTAAAGGGACTAAAGTTTGGAGAAAAGAGTATATTAATAAGAAATGGTTTAAGATAGATAGAAATGTAGCTGTAGCTGAAATGTTTCAAAAAGACAGTAAGAAGATTGGACAATTCTTATACAAAGTGAAAAATAAATAGGTATGGATAGTAAATAGACAAAATGGTGTAACAAACTAGAATTAATAAACTATTGTAAAATATGAGTATGACCGGTAAAGAGCCAGGGCTGAACACTGGTCTCATTCACCTGTATACAGCTTAGCTTAAATAAATAAATAAATAAAAATAAATGTAATAAGTTTTTGTATATCTCTTATGGTTGCCAGTAATATAAAAGTCATCCAGAATAAAGAGGTCTTCAGAGGCTATTCCCAGAAAATTCAACATACACATTTCATTTGTCATAAAAATATCTTATAGACCAAATATTTTAACCAAAACTGTAAGTCATTTTTGAGAAAATCAAATTTTTTGAAAAATGTTCCGTATAAAGGGTAGTTTGGGGTGGGGGGATTTTCTTCATATTGCATCCGTTGAAGATACCAAAATTAAATATCAAGTTTGGTGTTTAACACTCTTTTGTTTTTGAGCTCTGCTGTCCCCACACATTCACGCACGCATACATTTTTCTAAAAATGCCTTTTATGGATTCAGGGGATCTCAAAAGATATATTTCCGGTGAAATCTCGGTATTAAATTTTTGGGTGCAATACAATACCTTCTCTATAAACTTTGTACATAGTACGTGTAGAGAAAGTAATAAATTGTATTTTCCTATTCATAAAACTAAACTATTTGAAAAGTCATTTAAATATAAAAACTTAAAAATCTATAATAATAAACTAACCATCTAGTCAGAGGAATATAGGGTGTTTAAAAATTCAAAGCCGACTTAAATAAATTCTTGCTTTCTAACCAATTTTACTCAGTTGAGGAATTTAATCAATATTGTGTAACCTACATATAAGTCGCTGAAAGCAACAGAATATTTAAAATCCAAATAAATGCTGAACTCCATTTTTTAATACACCTAATGCCAAAATGATGTTTTAATCAGTTATTTGATGTTTTAAAAGTGTTTGGCTGAGTAATTCATTACGAATATGCTATGTGTTATGTTTACTATTTTACTTTTGCTGTATATATATTAAACTTGATGTGTCCAATAACATGTATATGTTTCAAAGGATGAATTAATTGTCAGGGTCAAAATGAGTTGAGGGATTATTCTAAATGTTGTGTGTTTATAATACGAGTATCACTCTAAAATTTTTGGAAATGGATGCAATAAAATATTAAAGATGTAGATCTGATCATTGTGTCTTTTCAAAATATTTTCCATTGCGTTCTATACATCCATTCAAATCGTCACCCTCCATGGTGTAATGGTTACCACGCTAACTTCATATACCCAAGGTGGTGGGTTCAAACTCGGCAGAGGACGATGGACTTTTTTCTGCATAAAAATCTATGGCATGGCTTCCTTCGGAAGGGAAATAAAGCTGTTGGTCCTGTGTCATAGATTTACGGCACGTAAAAGAACCTGAAGTCTGATAGAGAGGCCTCTGAGCAAAATTAAGTGGTCTTTCACGCCCAATATAGAATGGGATGCTGAGAACCACAGCAGTTGAAGAGCCTCCTTAAAAATAAAAAAATAATAATAATAATAATAATAATTCATCCAAATCATTGAGATCTCATGGCAGTCATTTTGTGGTGCAGTAACAGTCTTTTGTCCCTCAAGTGGAATCTTCACAATGTGCTGGCTTACCACAACTCATTGTTGTCCATTCTCAAACACTTTTGGAGTAGCCCTTCTATTATTATGGATAGTAAGAAACATGCTAGTTACATGTTGGAATATGACTGCAGGTGATGCCAGTAACCAGGTTCATATGGAGGGGTACCAGGTGTCGAACCAGTGCATGGCTCTGGTACGAGACAACTGCCTTGTACCGACCAAGGATGCTCCGGAACTAGGATATGTCAGAGAGTCCACAGACAAACAGTTTGTTCCAGATGTATATTACAAGGTAAGTGGCTAATGGCTTTTATGTTAATTGATACTTTTCTATTGCAAAAACTTCTGTTTATTTTCATATAAAGTAAATAACACGTCGTTATGTATTTTGACATAACAATGTGTTATAGATTGCTTCTGTGGTCTAGTGGTCAGTGAGGTCCCAGGCGGGGAATGTTTCTTTAACTAGAATTATTTCCTATCCTGCACAGATTCTAAAAGTCTGTATGTGAGAGTGAATGTGTGTGTGTTTCAGGAAAATAAAATGAATTAATCCGAATGTAAAGAACCTGCAGACAAGGAGTTGTTTCTAATGCAAAGTCCCCGATATCACCTTACATGTTAAGGGGGCTATATACATGGAGGGGGAAAAAAAGGCACTTTATAGATTACGTCATGATTCTTAAGAAATAAACATTTCCCTTTCTAAATTTTTAGTATATTGTTTCCCTTGAGTACAATAGAAGGCCTTAAAAAAGGAAGACATTGTTCTACTGATTATTGCCAAGCAGTCGTACATGAAAACAAATTATAATTTTTAGGTTAAGTATGAGTACAAGTATAAATCATACTCGTACAAAGGACCTCAGCTTAGCATATGTCTTAACTTAACTCTGTGGCACAACAGTCCGAAGGGACCTTGGCCTACCGCTGTTGCATCCCCCAACTCAGCCCGGAAGGCATCATGAGTGGGGTGCAGTGCTGGAGGGTGAGGCTTGCTCACCACCTTGAGTCCCTCCTGGCCGGTTAAGGCAGTCTTCTCGATGTGGAGCCGCTACTTCTCAATCAAGTAGCTCCTCAATTGGGGACCTCACGAGGCTGAGTGCCCCCGGACCAGGTCTCCCAGCAGGAGAAAATTCCCCACGTTGGTACCTGGAATTGAACCCAGGTCTCCCATTTGGCAAGCAGCCGTGCTATCACTGTGCTAAGGAGACGACCATGTAGATATATCTAAATCATCATTAATCACAAGCCTAGATTTAAGCATAGAGTACTCTGACCACATAGTGGAAGATGATGTGATAATTCGAAAAAGTAGGCAAACACTTTTTCCATAAGGTCTTCTACCTTTTTCTTTAAAATCCTTTTTTAAAATGACTGTATGTTGCTTCATATGTCTTTCTAGACTTTTCCAGCAATAATCCTACAGTGGCACTATTTGCTGCTACTTCATTATCATCCATAATTTTAACATCCATTATTGAAAATGGCGATTTATTGATTTCAAACTATAATGGTTACCATAACAACAATCAAGTTCACGACATGAATAGTAATAGGGTTAAAATTGTTCACTGACATAAGATTTATTATGCCATATTATAATTATTTGCTGCATTAAAAATGTATTTCCTTAAATAGACATAGATAAAGTATTGTATTGAACTTCGTGCAAAAGTAGCTTTATTACTCCCTGTGGTCATGATCTAACTTCACCCGCTCATTAATAAAGCTTGAGGTGTACATCTAATTAAATAACATACTATTGTGAAATTGTCCACATATTCCTTTGATAGCCACTGTAATAAATCTGTGAAATGTGTACATTTACAATCGTTTCTCTCTTTTTGATTCTTTTTATTACTTTCTCTACCACATACAAAAGATATTGCATTCTATTCAAAATATTCAATACTGAAAATGTCACCAGAAATGGATATTTTAAGGACCCCTCAATCCTAAAGAAAAAGTATTTTTGGCAAAATCTCTCTGTGTGTCTTTGAACAGCAAAACTCAAAAATTAAAATTTAGACAAACATCAAACTTGATATTTATGTTTAGTATTATCCAGAGATGTGATATAAAGATTTTCTGGAATATCCGCCCATCTGGGAGAATATATTACACAAATGTAAACAAGCAGCCATGGCAACACATGGCCAACTCCGCAGGTTACAATGGGTCAAGGCCTTCTATGAAAAAGTGTATAGATAAATGAAGTTGCTGGATTGGATCCGGAAAGCCTTTTAACATAAACTTTTATTAGGAAATTGATAACATGAAAACGAAGGTTTTAGAGCATATGTTTATACGAATCTATGTTCTTGTTTTGATGTCAGGAATCCATCCCCAAGCGTTGTGAAATTATTTTTGAATCACCGTTGTAGAAAAAGTTAAATTAACTGTAACTGTAGTATACATTTGAAGGTACCAACTTCTATACATGTACTGTTACTATGGCACTGGAAAATTTAATTTCGAACAGTGCATGTGTAAAAGTTTTCTGTAACTTATTTTGCACTCTTTGTATGACACTGGAGAATAAAGTTCTTTGAAAGTTTACTCAACCGTAAACCGTCTTCCATTGGAATGTGCCTGAAAATGGAGAAACTGCATTCCACTTCAAGATGTGAACTTCATACCGGCTATTTCCTTAGGGTTCCAAATCAATAACTCTTGCACTTATTCTGCACAGGGAAGGCAACTGATCGTTATTAATTTAAAGAATTTGAGTCAGTTTTTGTAACACAAACATCAGTTAGTAATTACTTACTGGGACAAGTTTTGGAAACACTTGTTCCCATTTTCAACCCTTAATTCTAAATAAATCTTGCTTCATTGGCTTCAAGAATGAGGGTGGAGGTGCATCTGGTGCTGGATCTATGAACTTCCAGAGGTTGCATTATGGCGGTAAATCAAAATTCAATGGTTCAATTTCTTCATGATGTAGATCTTCTCCCAGACATTCAAATCAGTTCACCATAAAGATCGAATGGGAAGGATGCCTACTATTTCTTGATATCAAAATAATCAGGATAGAAAAACATAACCATAACCATACATAGAAAACCACTAATATAGATAACTACATAAAGCATGACACACAAATATGCAGTCCTGAACAGTCCAATGTGTAGATTTGTACACATTCCCATGGAGAACAGTGAATACAACAAATACTCCAAATAGCTTCCAAAAAAGTGCAATAGACAAGAGAATACACAAATACAAAAAAAACATAACCACCCTACACAACCTCCAACTCTAACCTCAGTTCATGAAATGAAATGGTGTTTTATTTATGGATGCTCTGTAACTGCTGTAGTTCTCAGTGTCCCATTCTATACTGGGCATGAAAGATCACTTAATTTTGCTCAGAACCCTCGACTTTGGGTGTATGAAGTTAGCATGGTAACCATTACACCACGGAGGGTGACAAATCTTTTAAAAGCTGTTCGCTATGTGAAACAGTTGAGGTTCAGTTTGGTTTGCATGGTCTCGTTTGAGAAAAGCTAATTAGTTAACATTGAAACCAATAATAATGAATATCTTGGAAACGGGTAACTCTAGAAGAAAAACATATATGATATGAAGTGTGTGTTTTAACAAGATCTACATTTTTTTGTGTTGTAAGTTTTTGTTTATTACTTATGGTATAATCCGTTATGCAAAATTCTGCAAAATTTAACCAGAATAAAGAGCTCTTCAGAAGCTGTTCCGAGGAAATTCAAAATATACAATTTATTTGTGATGTGAACATCTTTCATATACAATATTTTAATCAAAACATGTAGAGCCATTTTTTAGAAAATAAAAATGTTCCATGTAAAGGATAGTTGGGGGTGAGGGAATTTTCTTGGAAATCTTTGTATTGTATTCTTGGAAGATACTGAACTTATATAATACAAAGTTTTGTATTTAAGCCATTTTTAGTTTTTGGGCTATGCTGTCGACGGATACACACATGAACCTTTTTCTAAACATGCTTTTTTTCAGACTCAGAGGACTTCAAAACATATTTCTGGTGAAATCTCGGTATCAAATTTTTTGGATGGAATACAGTACCTTCTCTATCCACGATGTACATTGTATATATGAGCAAAAGAAAGTAAAAAAGTTTAAAAATGTATGTATGAACAGCTCAAAAACAAAAACTCTGTAGATACTAACATTAAGTTAAGCATTCTCCAAGGATGCGACATGAAGATTTTGAAGAAATATCCCCATCCCAAACTACCCATACATGGAACATTTTTTTTTAAAATGGCTCTAAATACATTGTAGTTATTGTAAGTCCTGAAAGAATTATAATATAAATTTTGGGATGAACAAAAAAATTGAAATAAGTGTTGATGAACAAATGGGTCTCCACCTCCTACTGAATCAAAAATTTAAGATATTTCCACGTGACAAATATAACATATATCTTCAATTGTTTGGGAAAACCTCTTCATTCTGGACAACTTTTACATAGCTGGTAAACCATAATATAAAGACAAAATCTTGCTTTACAAAAAATTTAGATTTTCTAAAAACATATTTCAAAATATTCCTTCTTATTGAGTTAAATGCTCCAACATCTATGCTTATCTGAAATAGGAAGTTGTTATTCATTTTTTTCATCCTGGTCAGGCAAAGAGGAAGAAATTTCAAAGCCATCACATAGCAACCAATGTTTAAAAGATTTGACTACTGCTTTGGTCTAGCATATTCCCTTGTTCTCCTAATACCTAGAGGGAAATGTGCAATAAAAACATTTCTGCTAACGTTTATCTCAGCATTAAGTACATAGAAAAGTAACCTTTCGTAAGGGGAGAGAGAGAACAGCACAACTCAAAATTGAAAAGTCAGTTAACCATCAAACTTAATATTGATATTTAGCATCTTCCAAGGATGAAACAAACATATTTTTAATTAAATCTCTCCACTTCAATTTACCCTTTACATGGGAAAGTTTTAAATAATTTTGATTAAAATACCATATGCTTAAGATATTTTCATTGCAAATCAAATGTATATCTTGAAATTTCTCGGAATAGCCTGTGAATGACTTTTACATAATCAGTAAGCCATAAGAGATGATCTTACTGCTCAAAAAATGCAGATTTTGTTAAAACTTCTAATTTATGTCAAATAAAATGTCTTTTGGTGCAAATAATCATTTGAATTTATTTCTTGTTTTGATTTTCATTTTCAAATGGCGAGTCTTTTTCTTTTTTCTTTTTCTGATCATACAGAGAGAACATAATTTCAATGCTATGCCATCACTTAGTGATCAGCCATTAAAAGATTTGAATCACCTCTTACCTACACAGAAATATCTAATAAAAACAAATTTTACAAATGTTCCTCCCCATTAATATGTGCATCTCTGTAACTAGATACAGTAATAAGCTTTAATAAGAATACTTTCTTGAAGAAGGATAGTGAAAGATTTTTTATAAACATATAAGATTTTTATACAGTTATTAACATAATGTGATCATGTTTTCTGATGGTAAAAATGAGGCACTTCAACAATTTTTTTACTTTCTCTGCATGTACTATATACATAGTGTAGAGAAGGTATTATATTACAACAAAAATTGTGATACAGAGATTTGACCAGAAATACATGTTTTGGGATCCCCTGAATCAAAAAAATTAGAAAAAGGTCTTTGTATGTGTCTGTGGGCAGCATAGTCTGTTAACTACCTTACTTGATATTTTAGTTTAGTATCTTGCAACAATGGGACACAAAGATTTTCAGGAAAATCCCCAACTACCCTTTCCATAGCAAACTTTAGAAAATGTTGATTTCTCAAAAAGGGCTCTTAACGATTTTGATTGAAATCTCTTATATTTAAGATTTATGCTTGACAAAATGATATCTTGAATTTTCTGGGAATAGCCTCTAAAGACCTCTTTATTCTGGATGAATTTTTCTGAATTTTGCATAACTACTAAACTGTAAGAGGTCATCTCCTTAGCGCGGTGGTAGCGTTGCTGCTTACCAAGCGGGAGACCTGGGTTCAATCCCCAGTACCGGCGTGGGGATTTTTCCCCCGCTGGGAGACCTGACCCGGGGTGCACTCAGCCTCGTAAGGTCCCTGGGGGGCCAATTGAGGAGCTACTTGATGGAGAAGTAGCGGCTCCAGGTCATGAGGACCGCATTAACCGGCCGGGGGGGGACTCGAGGCGCTGACCACATCTCACCCTCCAATACTGCACCCCATCCATGACGTTTGTAGTGGACCGAGATGGGGGACGCAGCGGCCGGGCGGTAGGCCAAGGTTCCCCGTTAGCTGTTGTGCCATGGAGTTACTAAACTGTAAGAGATAGACAAAAACTTACTACTCAAAAATGTAGAGCTCCTTAAAACACACAATTTATGTCATATACATTTTTTCACGGAGTTGACCATTTTTGAGATACTCCTTGTTATTGGTTTCAGTTTTAAAATACTTAAAACTTTTCTCATACGGGATCTTGTCAACTCCTGGCCCCATAAAGAAATGGGTTTCAATCCCATAGCAACCACATTTTAAAACATGTGACTGTTGGTTTAACCTAGTGTATTCTCTTATTTCCCTTCTACTTATAAGGAAGCAAGTAATAAGACAAATTCTGTTAATGTTTATCTGGATTAGCATGAAGTAGATAGCTTATTAACAATTTGTTATAGAGATGTAGAGAAAGCTATGTGAATGGAACACATCTGAATTTTTTAAATTTGGGTTAGGATGATAAATGAATACAATTAGAAGTCTAAATGTATACGTATGTATGTACGAGGTACGTCCAGAAAGTAAGTTCCGTTTCAATTTATCTCCGCTGCAGCGCTGCGATCGCAGTTCCGCACATGTGCGGTAGACGCTCTGTATCAAGGAGAAGAAACATGCGCCATTTTGAGATCGCTGTCAGCCACATATGCTTTGTTGTGCTTGTTTACAATGTCGGTGTTGATTGAAAATCCCGCCGCTTTTGAAATCAGATCTGTGATAGGTTTTCTGAATGCTAGGAAAGTGAAACCAATTGAAATTTATCAGCAAATTTGTGAAGTTTACGGACAAAATGCAACAAGTGATTCAATGGTGAGAAGATGGGTCTGACAGTTCAATGAAGGACGTAGTGAAGTGCACAATGAAGAACAAAGTGGGCGTCCATCCACCTCCTACAGGGATTTGGCTGGGACGTGTTTGATCATCCTCCATATAGCCCTGACCTCGCTCCTAGCGACTTTCATCTGTTCTTACATCTCAAGCCTTTCCTTGGCGGTCAACGCTTCAACCATGACGAAGAGCTGAAAGAAAATGTTTCCAACTTTTTGAAGACACAGGCAGTAAACTTCTATGAAGAAGGTATACAAAAACTTGTGCCACGCTATGACAAATGCCTGCAAAATTTCGGCAGTTATGTGGAAAAGTAGTTTAAGAGAGTTGTAGAATTTTGTGCAATAAGTAATTATTCTGTATCTGTATACAATTTAATTTTATTACCAAACGGAACTTACTTTTTGGACGTACCTCGTATATACACCCAAAAAGTATAAAGCATGATCATATAAAAATTCTCAACTTGATATTACATTAAAGGCAAAGTTATGGCATTACAATTACTAAAAATCTGATGTGTTCCATTCACATGAGTTTCTCTACATCTCTGCAACAAATTATTGTTAAAAAGCTTATGCTTCTATTTACTTAATGCTAATCAAAAAAAAAAATAGCAGAAATAGTCTTATTAGAAGTAGAAGCAAAATAGGGCATACCATAGGTTAAAGTGATAGTCAAAAGCTGGTTGCTATGTGACTGAAGTTCCTTTGTTTGTATGGACAGGAGTTGACAAAGTCCTGTGTGAGAAATGTATAAGTTTTTTAAAGCTGAAAGCAATAACAAGGAATATCTCAAAAATGATCAACTCCATGAAAAAAATGCATATAAATAACTTGTGTGTTTTAAAGTGCTCTACATTTTTTTATCTTAAATATGTGATATTTTGATCAAAGTCGTTAGAGCCATTTTTGAAAGAATCAAAATTTTCGAAAAAAGTTCCATGTAAAGGTTAGTTTGAGGTGGGGGGATTTTTCTCAAAACCTTTGTGTTGCATCCCTGGAAGATACTAAACTTAAATACCAAGTTTGGTATTATACCGACTTTTCATTTTTGAGCTATCGTGTTCACAGACACATGGACACACACATATACACACCTTTTTGTGAAAATGTTTTTTGGGATACAGGGAATCCTAAAGCATATATTTCCGGTGAAATCTCGGTATCAAATTTTTGGGCGGAGTGCAATTACCTTCTGTATACACTATGTATATAGTATGTGTAGAGAAAGTAAAAATATAAATAATGATATTTAACTCGTAAAGTAGTTGGCTTACTAAGTATATTTTTCTGAAGAATGGATTTTCTCATTTTGCTTTGCTACAGCTAGCGTATGCAATATTACTTAGCATGAAATGTTATTTTGTGACAAATCAGGACAAAGAGACAGTTCAACAAAATCCATTAGGACAAATGGTTGAAAAACAGTACTGTCCCATTCACGATGGATGTGTGGTTAATACTTCCTTCAGGAAATGTTTATCATTTTATATAAGATGAATGTTTGAAAAAAATCTGACGTGTTCCATTCACATGACTTTCTCTACATCTCTGTAACAAATTATTGTTAAAAATATTTGTCTTCGATTTACTTCACACTAACAGAGATAACTGTTAGTAGAAACAGTCTAATTATTTGCTTCCTTGTAAGTAGAAGGGAAAATAAGGGAATACACTAGGATAAACCGAGTCACATTTTTTAAAATGTGGCTGCTATGGGACTGAAAAAATATTTTAAAACTGAAACCAATAACAAGGAATATCTCAAAAATGGCAATCTCTAAGAAAAATATGTATATGACATAAAATGTGTGTTTTAAGTAGCTCAAAATTTTTTGTGTAATAATATTTTGTCTATCTCTTACGGTTTACTACTTATGTAAAATGCAAAAAATGCACTCAGAATAAAGAAAACTTTTCACAGAAAATTCAAGATATACATTTTATTTGTCATGTCAATATCTTAAATATAAGAGTTTTTAATCAAAATTTTCGAAGTCTTTCTATGTAAAGGATTGTTTGGACAGCATCCTTGGGAGATACTGAACTTAAATATCAAGTGTTGTATTTAACAGACTTTGTTTTTAAGCTATGCTGCACACGCACACACAAGCAAACATACATACAGACCTTTTCCTAAAAATGTTTTTTTTTTTGGATTCAGGGTGTCCTAAAATATACATGTCCAGTAAAATCTCGGTATTGAATTTTTGGGTGCAATACAATACCTTGCGTATACACTATGTACATAATATGTGTAGAGAAAGTCAAAATGGAAGTTATGTGACTTCACATCTGATCTCTCTCAGAATGAAGTTAGAAATGGTGAACGTTAATGTCTACAGTAGTCAAGGTTGCTCCTTTATAGATAACCATTTGAACTCTGAACTGTTATCAGTGTTTTATTGTTCCAGTGGCATCTTCCAAAAATAAAGTTAGAACAGAAAGGAGACACCCAAGCACAAATCCTTGATAGGTCACTACTGATTCTTCTGTGTCATTATCATTTTGGTTCCCATGTTCACTTAAACAAAATCTGATGTGGTACATCCACATAAATTTCATACACATCTTACTAAAGTGTTTTTTATCTATTTCATGCTAATCAAGATAAACATTAGCAGAAATTGTCTTATTATTTGCTTCCTTGCAAGTAGAAGGGAATAAGACAATATACTAGGATAAAGTGATAGTCAAATCATTTAAAAGCTGGTTGCTATGTGATTGAAATTCCTTTATATGGGCAGGAGTTGACAAATTACTGTATGAGAACAGTAGAAGTATTTTAAAGCTGAAACCAATAACAAGGAATATCACAAAAACAGTGAGCTCTACAAAAGAAATGTATATAACAACATTTGTGTGTTTTAACATGATCTAAATTTTTTGTGTAATAAGTTTTGTCTATCTCTTATGGTTTAACCGTTATGAAAAATTTAGCAAAATTCATCCAGAATAATGAGCTCTTCAAAGGCTATTCCAAGAAAATTCAAAACATACATTTTATTTGCCATGTAAATTTCTTAAATATGAGATTTTAATAAAAATATTTCAGCAATATTTGAGAAAATCAAGATTTACGAAAAATGTTGCATATAAAGGGTAGTTAGGGTGAGGTATTATCAAGAAAATCCTTGTGTCTCATCCTTGGGAGATATTAAGCTTAAGTACCAAGTTTGGCATTTAACAGACTTTTCGTTTTTCAGCTATGCTGTCCACAGACACACACATGGCTCTTCTAAAATTGATATTGCAGATTTGATTTCCTCAAAAATGGATCTAACAATTTTGATTAAAATCTCTTATATTTAAGATATATACATGACAAATAAAATGTATAGCTTGAATTTTCTGGGAATAGCCTTTGAAGACATGTTTATTCTGGATGAATTTTGTTGGATTTTGCATAACTAGTAAACCACAAGAGATAAGACAAAAGCATACAGCACAAAAAATGTAGATCTTGTTAAAACAAACAAGTTATGTCATATACATTTTTTTCAAAGAGTTGTCCATTTTTGAGATATTCCTTGTTGTTGGTTTCAGTTTTAAAATACTTAATCCTGGAGTTTGTCAACTCCTGGCAATATCTAGAAACGGATTTCATCCACATGGCAACCAGCTTTTAAAAGATTTGACTATCACTTTAGCTTAGTGTATTCCCTTTTTTCTCTTCTGCTTACAAAAAAATATTCCTGCTAATCTTTATCTCGATTAGCATGAAGTAGACAGAAGAATAAGCTTATTAACAATAATTTGTTATAGATGTAGAGAAAGTCATGTGAATGGAACACATCAGAGTTTTCTCAGAAGGAAAGTGACATTTCGTTTCCTCTCGTTTTAGTGCAGGCCATGGAAAGTAAGCTGAAATTCATTGTTTTGCTTTAGCCTAGTATATTCCATATTCCCTTCTACTTACAAGGAAAGAAGCAATAAGACTATTTCTGGTAATGTTTACATTGATTAGCATGTCAAGATAAAAGAATAATCTTTTGTAAGGAAATTTGTTTGTGTAACAGGTAGAGAAAGTCATGTGAATGTAACACATTAGATTTTTTGGCTGTAATAATCCTTAGCATGGCTTCCTTCAGAAGGGAGGTAAAGCTATTGGTCCTGGCGTAAAAAAAAACAAAATGGCAAGTTATTTATGGACTCTCCTTAACTACTATGGTTCTCAGAGTCCCATTCCAAATTGGGTGTGAAAGATTGTTTAATTTTACTCAGAGGCCTCTCTATCATGCTTGAGGTTCTTTTACATGCCGTAAATGTACGACACAGGACCTATGGCTTTACTTCCCTTCCAAAGGAAGCCATGCTAAGGATTTTTACACCCAAAAAATCTAATGTGTTACATTCACATGACTTTCTCTACCTGTTCTCCTCCACCAGGTTTGAACCCGTGACCTTGGGTATATGAAGTTAGCATGATAACCACTACACCACGGAGGACATGTAAAAGAACTTCAAGCCTGATAAAAAGGCCTCGTAACAAAATGAAGCAGCCCATCACACCCAATGTAGAAAGGGAACACTGAGAACCACAGCAGTTAAAGAGAGCATCCATAAATAAAACTCAAGCTATTCCCGATCCAATTCTTCCAAGTCTATCTGTATCACACCACTCCTTATGTTGTCCATCCAGACATTTCTTGGTCTACCCCTCTTTCCTCACCCTGATGGAATCCATTTTAAAACTTGTCTTGTTTCAGTATAACCATACCATTCTAGTTGCATATAGCTCACAAAATCTGTCTTTCATCTCTTATCAAATAATTGTATTTAAAATTCTTTATTTTTTGTACCTCTTACATAGCAGGAGAAGTATAGCATTCCACTCAAAAATTTGATAGCAAGATTTTGTCAGAAATACATGTTTTGAGGCCCTCAGAACTAATAAAAAAATCTGGTGTGTTCCATTCACATGAATTTCTCTATATCTCTGTACCAAATTATTAAAAAGCTTATTCTTCTATTTACTTCATGCTGATCAAGAAAACATTAGCAGAAATAGTCTTATTACTTGCTTCCTGGCAAGTAGGAGAGAAATAAGGGAATACACTAGGATAAAGTGATAGTCAAATGTCTTAAAAGCTGGTTGCTATGTGATTAAAGTTCCTTTTTTGTATGGCCAGGAGTTGACAAATATCTATATGAGAAAAGTATAAGTATTTTAAAAACTAAAACCAATAACAAGGAATATCTCAAAAACAGACAACTTCACAAAAAAATGTATATAACATAAATTGTGTGTTTAAACAAGCTCTGCATATTTTACTTTCTCTACATGTATTATGTGCATAGTGTATAGAAAAGGTATTGCATTCCACTAAAAAATTTGATACCGAGATTTCACCGAAAATAGACATTTCAGAAAAATTTCATGTGTCTGTGAACATGACAACTCAAAAATGAAAAATTGGTAAAATACCAAACTTGGTACTTAAGTTTAGTATTTTCCAGGGATGCAACGTGAAGATTTTGAGAAAGATCTCCCCACCCCAAACTACCCTTTACATGGAAAAAATGTCGAAAATGTTTATTTTCTCAAAAATGGCTCTAATGATTTTCATTAAAATACTGTACAATAAAGATATTTATATGGCAAATAAAATTATTTTTGAATTTTCTGAGAAGAGCCTCTAAAGACCTCTTTATTCTGAATGAATTTTGTATGAATTGTCAACTGTAAGAGATAGACTAAACTTACTACACAAAAAATATAGATCACATGTCATTACATTCTTTTCATCGAATTGTAAGATATTCCTTGTTATTTGCTCCAGATTAAAATACTAAAAACTTTTTTCGCACAGAAAGTTGTAAACTCATGGCCGTGTATAAAAACATGGCAACTGGTTTTTAAAACATTAGACTATCACTTTATTCTAGTGTATTCCCTTATTTTCCTTGTACTTACAAGGAAGCAAGTAATTAAGACAATTTTTGCTAATATTTATTTCGATTATCATAATGTAAATAGAAGAGTATGCTTTTTAACAATTTGTTATAGTGATGTAGCGAAAATCATGTGAATGTAGCACACCAGATTTTTATTAAGTTTTTGTCTATCTCTTATGGTTTACCAGTTATACAAAATTCATCTTTGTTGTGTAATTATATTTAATATACAATATTTTAATCAAAATTGTTAGTCATTTTTGAGAAAATGACAAATTTTCCATGTAAAGGGTAGTTTGGGTTGGGGGGATTTTCTTGAAAATCTTTGTGCCACATCCTTGGAAGATATTGAACTTATATAAAGTTTGGTATTTAATGGACTTTTCATTTTTGAGCTATGCTGCCCACCCAAAAATTGATACCAAGTTTTCACCAGAAAGATATGTTTTGAGAATCCCCTAAATTAAAAAAAAAAAAAAAAAAAAAAAAAAAAAAAAAATTCTAGAAAAATGTGTGTGTGTGTGCACGTGTGTGTGTGTACAGAAAGTCTGTTAATTATCAAACTTAGTATTTAAGTTCAGTATCTTCCAAAGAATGTGACACAAAGATTTTAAGAAAATTCCCCCATATCCCAATTACCATTTACATGGAAAAATTTTTCGAAAATTTTGATTTTCTCAAAAATAGTTCTAATGATTTTGATTAAAATATAGTAATTTAAAGATATTTACATGGAAAATAAACTGTGTATCTTGAATTTTGTGGTGAATGGTAAGAGATAGACAAAAACTAACTTAACAAAACAAGCAGAACTCGTCAAAACACACAACTTATGTAATGCATTTTTTTTTTCTTTCGTGAAGTTGACCATTTTTTAAATATTCCTGGTTATTGGTTTAAGTTTAAAAATACTCTACTTTTCTCATGCAGGAATTTGTCAACTTCTGTCCATACAAACAAAAGAACTTCATTCACATAACAACCAGCTTTTGACTATCACTTAAACCTATGGGACTCCTTTTCTTTGCTTCTACTTGCAAGGAGGCAAGTAATGAGACTATTTCTGCTAATTTTTCTCGATTAGCATGAAGTAAACAGAAGAATAAACTTTTTAACAATAATTGGTTGCAGATGATATAGAGAAAGTCATGTGAATGGAATACATCAGATTTTTTTTGATTTTTTATACTTCCTGCACCATGTACATAGTAGGTAGAGCAGGTATAGCACTCCACACAAAAATCTGATGCCAAAATTTCACTGGAAGTCTTTCAAAGATCCAATCCCCCCCACAGATTCCAAATGTGAATTAAAGATTGCAGTTCTTAACGTTAAAAGTATATAAATGTGCAGAAAAATGCTACTTGATATTAATCATGGTGAACTATTACAGATTACACATTTCTTTGTATGTATAAGGAGACATAATGGAAACCAAAGTAATAGCTAGGTGCTAAAGGGGAGTTGAAATGGGATTTTCATAATTATTTTCCATTTCCCTGTTTAAATTGCATATGAATATTTCAAATCATCTTCTTATTTTGGTGTAGTTTTCATAGAGGTATGCTAATTGTAAATAGTTTAAAAATATTGTTGAAAACAATCCTGCATAGTAGTTTTTTAGAACATTTTGGTACAATCACTTGGTAAAACTCCAATAAGTTTATAATTATTAGTGTTAGAGAAGAGATCTTATTTTTATTTTGGTTGGAAAGTTTTACTTAGCTACCTGCAGCATTGGCATTTCCTTCATGTGAGAGTTCTGAAATACAGCAAATTATGTTTGGAAAGTTAGGTTACATTTTGTTTTAAACATTAACTTTGAAAGCAATTTTTGAAGAAGTAAAATTGTTTATACACGTGCCCCATTATCTCAGAAACTAATTGACACTAAGGACTGAAACTTTTATCACACATTTGCAACAAAATAGGCTTTGTTTTAATGAAAAAGTTTTTATGTATCTGGATTAGTTTTTTTTTTTTTTAATTTAAAAATTACAATTTTTACTTTCTCTATACGTACTATGTACATAGTGTATAGAGAAGGTATTGTATTGCACCCAAAAATTTGATACCGAGATTTCACCAGAAATATATGTTTTGAGACCCCTGAATCCAAAAAATGCATTTTTAGAAAAATGTCCATTGTGTGTCCTTCTGTATGTGTGTCTGTGGGTAGCATAGCTCAAAAACGAAAAGTTTGGAATCTTCCAAGGATGCGACACAAAGATTTTCAAGAAAATCCCCCCACCCCAACCACCCTTTACATGTAAAAAATTTCAAAAATTTTGATTTTCTTAAAAATGGCTATTATGACTTTGATTAAAATCTCTTATATTTAAGATATTTACTTGCCAAATAAATTGTATATCTTGAATTTTCTGGGAATAGTTTCTGAAGACTACTTTATTCTGGATGAATTTTAAGGAATTTTGCATAACTGCTAAACTGTAAGAGATAGACAAAAACTTACTACACAAAAAATGTAAATCACGATAAAACACACAATTTATATTATATAAATTTTTTTTTCGTGGAGTTGATTGTTCTTGAGATATTTCTTATTATTGGTTTCTGCTTTAAAAAACATACTTTTCTCATACAGGAATTTGTCAACTCCTGTCCATACAAACAAAGGAACTGCAATCACATAGCAACCAGCTTTTGACTATCACTTTAACCTATGCTACTCCCTTATTGTGCTTCTACTTACAAGGAAGCAAGTAATAAGACTATTTCTGCTAATTTTTTTTCGATTAGCAGGAAGTAAATAGAAGCATAAGCTCTCTAGCAATAATTTGTTGCAAAGATGTAGAGAAAGTCATGTGAATGGAACACATAAGATTTTTTAATAAAATTTTAAGAGCTTTATTAAAAAAAGCAAAAACAAACAAAACACAGCTTTCCTTGTAACAAATAGAAATATTCCATTTTTCATCAAACGCCAGAAAATGTATTGCTGAATATACCTTGAAAAATGCAGTCCATTATCTTAAATAGATAAACTTTAACTTTGGCAAGATAGGACTACCCTTGAAAACAGGTTGCTCTATGTTGACTTCAAAATTTTAATTTGCATATCTATATCAAGCAAAAGAATAGTGATGTAACACTTCAAAATCTTAGATAAAATATTTGAAAATTCAAACCATTAGCAACAAATATCTCAGAAATGCTTAATGCTACCAAAAAAAAAAAAAAAAAAATCTTATGTGTTACACTACCATGATTTTCTCTAGCTACTCTACAAACAAACTTATTACAAAAGATTATTCTTCTTTCTACATAATGCTAATCGAGATAAACATTAGCAGAATGTTCTTATTACTATTCCTTATAAATAGAAGGGAACGAGCTATGCTAAAGCAATAGTCAAATGTTTTAAAAGCTATCATTATGCAATCGTGATTGGTTGTCGCTTCTTTGCTTGGCCAAGAGTGGAACAAAAGAAAAACGGACACCTCCTATCTGAGAAAAATGTTAAGTATTTCACAATTGAAACCATAACAAGGAATATCTCGGAAACCGTTACCTCCACAACAAAAACATAAAGGACATAAATTGTGTGTTTTGACGAGATCTACATTTTTTGTGCAGTAAGTATTTTTCTATCTCTTATGGTTTAATAGTTAAACAAAACTTGTCCAGAATAAAAAGGTCTTCAGAGACTATTGCCAGAAAATTCAAGATATAAATTTTTATTTGGGATGTAAGTATCTTTAATATACAGGATTTTAATCAAAATCATTAGAGCTATTTTTAAGAAAATAAATATTTCTAAAATGTTCCATATAAAGGGTAGTTTGTGGTGGGAGGGGGATTTTCTTGAAAATCTTCATGTCACATCCTTGGAAGATACCAAACCTAAATACCAAGTTTAGAATTTAACCGTCTTTTAGTTTTTGAGCTAAGCTGTCCACAGACACACACATGCACCTTTTTCTAAAAATGCCTTTTTTGACTCGGAGGACCCAAAACATAGCAACTGTCAGAAATCAAAAGTAACATCAATTCAAGTTAGTGATGCTTTTACTGCTACTATTGCAATTCACAAAAGAAATTCTAAATTGTTGTTGCTCATATTGGCAAAAAAAATTGAGTTTATACATATAACTTTCTCTACCCATTCTTCAATGATCTATTCTTAAAAATGTGATGTTTTGCATTCACATGTATATAGGACTTTCCATTTGAAGAAAGTTTTAAGTGTTTTAAAATTGAAAGCAATAACAGGGAATATCTCTGAAACAGTTAGCTCTACAATATATGACATAAATTGTATGTTTTGAAAATTTTTGTTTTAAGGGGATGCATCACCCAAAATCCTATAAAAATCCTAAAAATTCTTTTTTGCCTAATTAAATAATGTAATGCTTGTAGTTTAGTTTCCTGTTGTTTTTATTACCATGCAGCGCTTTAAATGGATGACTGTGAGTGTGGTGCTTTAACCTTTTCATTATGGTTAAAAATTGGTAAAAATCTGAAGTTTGATTTTGACCAATAATATTTGGCCTTAAATGTGTCTATTTCAACTTGAAAATACAATAAAAGACACTAATAACTAAAAAATGTGAGTATAGTAATGTTTCAAAATTTACAAAACAGGCCTCACACTGGGTGCTTCTACCTGTCCCGTCATCATCCAGGCATGCTGTACCACCGATTGTTTAACCTGGGCCCTTCCTATCCTAAACCACAGGTGAGATAGAGCACCCAGCAGGCCTCCCCACCAACAGCATATTTGCGGCCATGAAATAGAGACTGTTTTGGCGGCATAGCGCAGCTTGACTCGGACCAAATGACTTGCAGTTTTCTTTGCTTTATATATTCCTCGAAATTAGTGTAAACAGTCCGTGAGAGTTGACATATATTATTGGTTTAAAATTTTTTGCAGGAGATTATGACATTCTAAGACTTACAATGTTAAATTGTATGTTAAACCGTAAAACCTCTTTTCTCTTGTTTTTATTTTTCAGCGATTTCAAAACTTTAAAATGTTCCACAAGATGCAAGTTTTATTCAAGCTCTCCTAAATTTTTAGGATAGGTTCTTAACAAGCAATAAAGGGTTTCTGTCATATGATTTTTAAAATTCCTAATATTGTTTTAGATATTGATTTTTAAAGTCGATTGTATTATAAAATTTCTTGAATTTTAGTCTCCTTCCTGCATTAATTTTTTTACCTCTAGAACTAATTGTAGTATAATAAATTCACATGACGGTTCTGTTCCTGATACTTAAATGCATATTTTGAAAAATAAAAAACTAAAATTTTTCATCATTTTTATTGTGTGGAGTGATTTGAATTTGGCACCAGTTTTATAATTTAAAAATTAGTAACTCAAAAACTACTTATGCTACATAAACTAAATTTTAAAGCACATAACTACTGTACAACATAAATGCAAGTTAAAGATTTCAGCCTGATTAGTTGAAAACTGTTGGATTTAGGATATTGGGTGATGCATCCTTTTAAGTAACCTTTTGTCTTTCTGTTACAATTTACCAGTTATGCAAAAGTCATCCAAATGATGATAACTTAGGGGGCTATTCCCAAGAATTTCAGGGTATACATTTTATTTGCAATGTAAACATCTTTAACGTACATTAATCAAATTGGTTAGAGCCATTATTTTAAAGAATGTTCCATAGAAACAGTTGTTTTTGGTTGGGGAATTTTCCTGAAAATCTTAGGATATGAATTTTTGGGAGATACTGAACTTAAATACAAAGTTACAACCTTTTATTACTTTCTCTAGCACAAATGTACAGTATACATAGTAAATAGAGAAGATATTGTATTCTACCCAAAATTTGATTCTGAGGTTTCACCAGAAATGCATGCCTATAAAGACCCCAGGAATCCAAAAATTGCCTTTTTAGAAAAATGGGTGTGTGTCTATAAATAAAATAACTAAAAGTCTGTTAAATACCGAACTTGATATCCAAATTCAGTATCTTCCAAGGGTGTGGCACAAAGATTTCAAGAAACTCACCCCACCTTTATAGAGAATATTTTTTGAAAATCTTGATTTTCTGAAAAAATCACTATAATGATTTTGATTAAAATACTTTATGTTAAACACATTTTCATGACAAATGAAATGTATATCTTGAGTTTACTGGGTATAGTTTCTGAACTCCTCATTCTAGATGACTTTTACATACTGATAAACCATGAAAGATAGACAAAAACATACTACACAAAAAATATAGCTCTTGTTAAAATATACAATTTTGATTAAAATACTATGAATTAAAGATATTCACAGAACAAATAAAATGTATATCTTGAATTTCCTGGGAACGGTCTCTAAAGACCTCTTTATTCTGATGAATTTTGCATAGCTGGTAAACTGTAAGATTACAGCATAAAAATGTAATCTCGTTAAGACACAGTTTATGTCATGTACTTCTTCTTCATGGAATTGACCATTTCTGAGATACTTCAGATTTAAAATACTCACACGGAAAGTTGTAACTCCTGGCCCTATATAGAAACAGATTTCAACTGCATGGCAACCAGCTTTCAAAAGATCACTTTAGCGTAGTGTATTCCCCCCATTTTCCTTCTGCTTGCAAGGAAGCAAGTCATTAGGACAAGTTCTGCTAATGTTTATCTGGATTACTATATAGTAGATATAAGAATAAGCTTTTTCACCATGATGTGTTACAGTGATGTAGAGAAAGTCATATGAATGGAACACATCAGGGTTTTCTTGTAGAGTTAACCATTTCCAAGATATTACTTATAATTGGTTTAAAGTTTTAAACTACTTCTCAAATGGGAAGTCATCTTTCATTTCATACCTCTTTTGTTTCAGTTCTAGCCAGGCAAAAAAAAACCAAATTGCAATTGTCACATAGTCGTAGCTTTTAAAAGATTTGTCAATTGTGTTACCCTAATGCTTATAAGGAAGCAAATAATAATACAATTTCTTGTAATGTTTATCTTGATTAGCATGATGTAGATAAAAGAACAATATATTCTTACAAATGTTTGTTTGCAAAATAGGTACAGAAAGTCATTTGAATGGAATATATCATATTGTTTTCAATTTTGTATTACATTTTTACTTTCTCTACAGTACTATATACACAGTGTACGAGGGTCGGCTGATAAGTCCCAGATCTCACACAGATATAGCGCCACTAGGCCAGTTAGAAATCGTAAGTTTAACTCTAGACTAGCTTGTATCCTTAGTTACAGGTCAATTAGCTTGCTTAGTTTTCGAATAACAGCATTTTAACGAAAATGGAGATTTGGAAAAACAAGCAGTGATTAAATACTTCCATTTTAAAGGCTTAACGCCTAAAGAAATCAAGGAAGAAATGGACAGTACATTGAAAGACCCTGCCCCTTCATATTCAAGGATTAAAAGCTGGGTTGCACAGTTTAAAATGGGACGTACAAGCACTAGTGATGAGCCTCGCTCTGGACACCCTGTAGAAGTGACAACTCCAGAGATCATTGAAAAAATTCATCGTTTAGTACTGGAAGACTGCAGATTAAAATTGTTTGAGATAGCAGAGGCTGTAAACATATCAAAAGAACATGTAGGTAACATTTTAATTAATGTTTTGGCTTTCACAACGTCTGTGCAAGATGGGTGCCATGTTTGTTGACACCTGATCAAAAGTTGTAAAGAAAAACTGTTAAGAATGTGGAGCTCTAACGTAAAAATCCTTTTTGAGACGGTTTATTATCATGAATGAAACTTGGATGCATCACTACGCTCCAGAAATTAAATTACAGCCAAAATAGTGGATTACATCAGGAGAATCAATTTCAAAAAAGACAAAGCCAAATTTGTCAGCTAACAAGGTTATGGCGAGTGTTTTCTGGAATGCACAGGGAATTATTTTTATTGATTACTTGGAAAAGAGTAAAAGTATCACTGATGACTATGCAAGCTTACTGCAACGTTTGAGTGATGAGGTGAAAAGAAAAAGATCTCATTTAGCAAAAAAAAAAAAAAAATAATTTTAATGTTGTTTCATCACGACAATGCTCCAGCCCATCGTCCAATTATTGCAATAGGAAAAATGTGCGAATTGAACATTCACCCTTT
This sequence comes from Hymenopus coronatus, assembly GCA_030762935.1. Classification (NCBI taxonomy): domain Eukaryota; kingdom Metazoa; phylum Arthropoda; class Insecta; order Mantodea; family Hymenopodidae; genus Hymenopus; species Hymenopus coronatus. The sequence goes on along the minus strand of CM060895.1, from coordinate 3,856,026 downwards.
TGCCAGATCTAGCACCCAGTGACTACCACCTGTTCCCAAACCTCAAACAATAATTTCTTGGAGGACAAAGATTTCACAGCAACGAGGTCATTGATGCGGTAAACAGCTATTTTGAGGACCTTGATAAATCGCACTACAGAAATGGTTTAATTTAAATTACAACACCAATATGACCAATGTATTAGCTTTTCTGGAGATTATTTTATAAAACAATTTTTTTTTTTTTTAAATACTGTTTTTATAGAGAGGCCTGGGACTTATCAGCCAATTAGAGAAGGTATTGCATCCCACCCAAAAGTATAATACCGACATTTCACCACAAATAAATATTTTAGGGTTCTAGATATCCAAAAAAAGCATTTTTAGAAAAAGGTATCTGTGCATGCCTGTGAACATAACCCAAAAACAAAACGTCTGTAAAATACCAAACTTGGTACACAGGTTTAGCAGCTTCCAAGGATGTGACACAAGGATTTTGAGGAAATTCCCCCCCCCCCCTCCCCCATCCCAAACTACCAAAACATGGAAAAATGTTCAAAAATTTTGATTGTCTTAAAAATAGCTGTAACGATTTTGATTAAAATACAGAATGTTATAAATATTTACACAAGAAACAAAATGCATATGTTGAATTTTCTGTGAATAGCCTCTGAAGACCTCTTTATTCTGGATGAATTTTGCTCAACTACTGAACCATAAGAGACAGAAACACAATTTATCATATACATTTTTTTGTGGAGTTGACCATTTTTTTGATATTCCTTGTTTTGTAATTTGTCAAATCCTATCAATGCAAAGAAACAGATTTCATCCACATGGCAAGCAGCTTTTAAAATATTTTGATTATCGTTTTAGCCTAGTGTATTCCATTATTTCCCTTCTACTTACAAGCACTTCTGCTAATGTTTATATTAATTAGTACAGTAGACAGAATTATAATCTTTTTAACCATAATTTGTTACACAGATGTAGAGAAAGTCATGTGAATGGAACACATCCGATTTTTAACTTCATTATTATATACTAAAAATGTTTCTCTATTATGAAATCAGAAAAAATTTATTTGTGTTATAATCTCTATTGGCATTGTAAATCTTCAAACCATATTACTATGTTCACTTTTATAACGGTGTGTCTGTGGACTGCAAGCTGTAAAACGAAAAGTCTGTAAAATACCAAATGTAATATTTAAGATTAGTATCTTCCAAGGAAGCGCCCAAAATTTTCTGCAAAATCCCCCACCCCAAACTTTCCTTTACATGGAGAAATTTTGGAAATTATATTTTCTCGAAATGGCTCAAATTTTAATTAAAATATTGTATATTAAAGATATTTACATGACAAATAAAAGGCATATCTTGAGTTTTCTTGAAATAGCCTTTGAAGTGCTCTTCATTCTGGCTGAATGTTGTATAACCGGTACACTGTAAGAGATAGACAAAAATTTACTTCACAAAAAATGTAGACCTTTTAGAACATACAATATCTGTCATGTACAGTTTTGTTGTGGAGCTAACCATTTCTGAGATATTCTTTGCTTAGGGTTTCCATTTTAAAAATTATGCTTTTCTCAAACAAGAAGTCATCCAGGTTTCTTTTGTTTCACTCCTGGTCATGTAAAGAGAAGCAAGATTCAATGACAATCACATAGCCACAGTTTTTTGCATATTTGATTATCACTTTAACCTAGTGATTTCCCTTGTTGCCCTTCTATTTATAAAGAACTGAGTAATGAGGGCAATCTGCTAAGGATTATCTCGATTAACATGAAGTAGAAAAAGCCGAAACAAACAAAGTTTGGTTTGCTTTGCTTTGCATGGCCTACAGTAACACATGGGATGAAACAAAATGGTACTTCCTGTTTAAGTACAGTATAAATAGTTTAAAATTGAAACCAATATCAAGGAATATCTCAGAAACAGTCAGTTCTACATAAAAAAACATAATGACATAAATTATGTGTTTTAATAAGATCTAAATTTTTTGTGTGGTAAGTTTTAGTCTATTTCTTGCGGTTTAGCCATTATGCAAAATTTATTCAGAATAAAGAAGTCTTCAGAGGCTATTCTCAGAAAATTAAAAATATACAGTTTATTTGTGATGTATATATCTTTAATATATAGTATTTTAATCAAAATTGTTTGAGCCATTTTTGAGAAAAACAAAATTTTCAAAAATTTTTCCATGTAAAGGGTACTTTGTGGTGGGAGAATTTTCTTCAAAATCTCATGTCACATCCTTGGAAGATACTAAACTTAAGTACCAAGTTTGGGCCTTAATGGCCTTTTCGTTTTTTAGCTATGCTGTCCACATACACACACCTTTTCTCTACATCTCTGTGACAAATTATTGTTAAAAAGCTTATTCTTCTATCTACTTCATGATAATCGAGATAAACATTAGCAGAAATTGTCTTATTATTTAGTTCCTTGTAAGTAGAAAGGAAAAAATCTAATGTGTTCCATTCACATGATGCCCTCTAACTGTGCAGCGAACAATCCTTTTATTCAAAAGATTAATCTGTTATCTACATCATGCTAATCAAGATAAACATAAGCAGAATTAGTCTTAATACTAGTTCCTTGTAAGTAGAAGGGAAAGAAGAAAATGCACAGCTTAAGTGATAGTTTCATCCTTTAAAAGCTGGTTGCTATATGAAACAATTGAAATTCCAATCTCTTTACTGTCCAGGAGTAAACAAACGAGAAAAATATGTGTTCCCGTTTGAGAATAGTTTAAGTGGCTAAAATTGAAACTGGTAATTAGGAACATCTCGAAAATGGTTAAATGTACAAAAAAATGTATATAATATAAATTGTATTTTAATGAGATCTACATTATTTGTGTAGTTAGTTTTCGTTTATCTCTTATGGTTTGGCAGTTATACAAAAGTCATCAATAATGAAGAGTTCTTCAGAGGCTATTCCCAGAAAATCCAAGATATATATTTTGTTTGCCATAAAAGTAACTTAAAAGATACAGTATTTCTAGCGAGATCGTTAAGAGCCCTTTTTGAGAAAATCAAAATCTTTGAAAAATGTTCCATGTAAAGAGTAGTTTGGGGATCTTCTTGAAAATCTTCATCTCGCATCCTTGGAAGTTAAATACCAAGTATTAACAGTCTTTTCATTTTGAACTATGCTGCCCTCAGATACACGGACATTTTTCTAAAAATATTTTATTCAGGGGGTCTCAAAACATGTATTTCCAGTGAAATCTCGGCATCAACTTTTTGTTTGCAATACAATACCTTTGCTACACACTATGTACATAGTACATGAAGAAAAAGTAAAAATGCTTTTTTCAGATTCAGGGAATATGAAAATTTATATTTCTGGTGGAATACAATTACCTCTTAATCCACTACGTACATTTTACATATGGGTTAGAGAAAGTAAAAAACAGAAAGTCTGTTAAACACCACTCTTGATATTTAAGTTTAGTATCTTCCAAGGATGCGACACGAAAAATATCAAGAAAATTCCCCCACCCCAAATTTTCTCTTACATGGAAAAATTTTGCAAAATTACACATTCTTAAAAATGGCTCCAATTTTGATTAAAATATTGCATATTAAAGATATTTAGATGACAAATGAAATGTATATCTTGAATTTTCTGGAAATAGCCCCTGAAGGCTACTTTATTCGGGAGGATTTTTGTGAACTGTTAAACCGTAAGACACAGTAAAAATACTTACTGCACAAAAATGTAGATCTCATTAAAACACACGTTATTTCATATAGAAGTTTTTTATTGGATTCGACCATTTCCGAGATACTGCTTGTTATTGGTTTCAGTTTTAAAATACTTTAACTCCTGACAATGCAAAGAAACAAATTTCAGTCATATAGCAGCAGCCTTTGACTATCACTTTAGCCTAGTGTATTCCCTTTTACTTAAGAGGAAGCAAGCAATAAGAGCAGTTCTTTTAATGTTTACCTTGATTAGATGAAGTAGATAGAAGGATAAGGTTTTAAAGAATATTAGTATAATCTGGAATAATGACGCTCACCTCTCTTGAAGACCTACTGATAACTGGCAAGAGACATCTGGTGCTCCCAACAGAAGTTCATACTCAAGTGGCAGTATTTCAAAATTCATGAGATGGTCTTTGTGATGAAAACATTCTTTCAAACTGTGAGGGCTGTTTATGCATTTTAGCAAGTGTGTCATTCTCTATTTCATGGCGTGCCACTGTCAATTTATCTGCTTACTTTTGTTTGTCTGAAACGTTCTTTTAAATAGTTGTAACATAATTTGCAGTCTTTACAATCAATTTTTAGATGCCTGACCTCTGCTTCATAGATATGGGGTTTATGATGTGAATTTTTTTATGGTGAATTGTTTACTTGAATCTAATTTTACGCTGTAGGCATTTCTTGAATTTTTATATGCTGTTAGGCGATAAATGAATTTTTTTTATATTTAACTTTTGATTTTTGTGTAAACAGAGTGATGATTTGTTGTAATGTTAATTTATTATGTTCTTCAATTTTTCTATCAATTATGTCTGAGTTGAAGCCATCAGCTGAGACTATGTACAATAGGAGGTATTCTGGCCAAGTGCAGTACTGAGGTGGCTGTGCACTGGTCTATTTGTTAGGCTCTGGACTGAGAACAAATAGACATCAGCTGAGACTATGTACAATAGGAGGTATTGTGACCAAGTGCGGTATTGAGGTGGCTGTGCACTGGCCTATTTGTTAGGTTCTGGGCTGAGAACAAATAGACATCAGCTGAGACTATGTACAATAGGAGGTATTCTGGCCAAGTGCAGTACTGAGGTGGCTGTGCACTGGTCTATTTGTTAGGCTCTGGACTGAGAACAAATAGACATCAGCTGAGACTATGTACAATAAGAGGTATTCTGACCAAGTGGGGTGCTGAGGTGGCTGTGCACTGGCCTATTTGTTAGGTTCTGGGTTGAGAACAAATAGACATCAGCTGAGACTATGTACAATAGGAGGTATTGTGACCAAGTGCGGTATTGAGGTGGCTGTGCACTGGCCTATTTGTTAGGTTCTGGGCTGAGAACAAATAGACATCAGCTGAGACTACAATAGGAGGTATTCTGACCAAGTGCGGTATTGAGGTGGCTGTGCACTGGCCTATTTGTTAGGTTCTGGGCTGAGAACAAATAGACATCAGCTGAGACTATGTACAATAGGAGGTATTCTGACCAAGTGCGGTATTGAGGTGGCTGTGCACTGGCCTATTTGTTAGGTTCTGGGCTGAGAACAAATAGACATCAGCCTGGCTTGTTTGTTAGGTTCTGGGCTGAGAACAAATAAGATATCAGCTGAGACTATGTACAATAGGAGGTATTCTGGCCAAGTGGGGTGCTGAGGTGTCCGTGCACTGGCCTATTTGTTAGGTTCTGGGCTGAAAACAAATAATACATCAGCTGAGACTATGTACAATAGGAGGTATTCTGGCCAAGTGCATTGACTGGCCTGTTTGTTAGGTTCTGGGCTGAGAACAAATAAGACATCAGCTGAGACTATGTACAATAGGAGGTATTCTGGCCAAGTCGGGTGCTGAGGTGTCGGTGCACTGGCCTATTGGTTAGGCTCTGGGCTGACAGCTGAGACTATGTACAATAGGAGGTATTCTGGCCAAGTGGGGTGCTGAGGTGTCGGTGCACTGGCCTATTGGTTAGGTTCTGGGCTGAGAACAAATAGACATCAGCTGAGGCTATGTTTAATTGGAGGTATTCTGGCCAAGTGGGGTGCTGAGGTGTCTGTGCACTGACTGGCCTGTTAAAGATGGCCTATTTGTTAGGTTCTGGACTGAGAACAAATAAGACATCAGAACAAGGCTATGTTTAATTGGAGGTATTCTGGGCCAAGTGGGGTGCTGAGGTTTCTGTGCACTGGCCTGTTAAAGATGGCCTATTTGTTAGGTTCTGGGCTGAGAACAAGGCTATGTTTAATTGGAGGTATTCTGGCCAAGTGGGGTGCTGAGGTATCTGTACACTGGCCTGTTAAAGATGGCCTATTTGTTAGGTTCTGGGCTGAGAACAAATAGATATCAAAACAAGGCTATGTTTAATTGGAGGTATTCTGGGCCAAGTGGGGTGCTGAGGTGGCTGTGCACTGACTGGCCTGTTTCTTAGGTTCCGGGCTGAGAACAAATAGACATCAGAACAAGCACAAATAATGCCAAAAGCAAATAAATTCAATCCATAAATCAAAGCAACCTATGAGACCAATAGCCAATTGTATAAACTCCCCAACATACATGTTATCAAAATGATTGGTCAACAAATGCAACAGCTTCCTTGGACATCAACAGCCTCTCTATTAAAAATTCCTTGAAACTAACAAAACATCTGGAACAACAGATTCATGTACAAACAGACTTTCACAGCTGGCGTCTTGAGTAATGAAACTATTTTCCAGGCTTGTACGCCGTGGTCCATTGGGTCTTGAAGTTCCTGATGTTTTGATTATAAATATATATGTATAAATAAAATATTCAGCAGCTTTGCAGTCAACAAACTACTATGAAACCTCAAAACATGTGCTTAAACAAAAAAGCAATAGAAGACTTCCATACCTTGACAGAACTGTGCACCAACAGAATTGCTTCTAATTCAATGGCAGATTTTACAAACCTCAGGCTTAGTGATGGGAAACACACACTCACCCTTTTTAGCAGATCTTTGGGATCTTCTCAAAAAGAAAATCTCATTGCTACTGAGACTATTACAATTGAACATCAGCTAAATCTAATATATTAAAATCTTAGTACTGTTATAGCTGAAGCCCCTACTCTAGAAGCCTTACTCACGAATAGACACATGTATACACAGATAATACCAATGATGGGGCTGAAGTAGGTGATGTATGCCACTTCTTCTCCTTTTATACAAATGTTGCAAAAAATAATACAAATTTTCATGGAGAAATAGAAGCTGTTATTAACAATACAAAATGTATTTCCCTGGCTGCATCAATGTGAAAATATAGTTAGTTATTCTTCCAGACTCACAGGCTGCTATACAAGCAATAGCAAGGTTCCCTAAATTGGAAAAAATTAATGAAATCCAAAAGATGATTCAACAAATTAATGAACTGGGGAAAAAATTTGTTGCAGTTGATTCCATCTCATTGTGGAATGGATGGTAATGAAAAAGCAGATTATTTTGGCAAATAAAGGAACCCAAATTAAACCAAAAAAATTATAAAATTTCCTTATGAATCAAATGTATTGTAAAAGGAAAATACATTCAAATTACACAAGAAAATAAAAATTCAAAATGGCTACAAATTTAACAAAATCCTAATTTAATTGCAAAATTAGCAAGGAAATCAGCTGTTGCCAACTTTTGTTTCATTAACTGGACATGATTGTCTCAATAACCATCTCTTTCAACCTCACCAAACTGTCTACTATGTACCAAAGAATCATACCAAGCTTTGAAGATGTACCCTAACAAATACTGAGAAGGCAGAAGGAGAATCACTTCATTGTCAATTCCTGAGCATTAATCACATACTGGGGACTAACTTCAAGGTCACATAACCTCCAGTTTTCCTAATGCAATGAAACCTCTCTTAAACAGAGACTGCTGGGACTTAAAAAAATGTTGGTTTAATAGGGTGTCTTCTAAAGAGAGGTTTTGATAAATTGCAATAAAATTACACTTCCAATTACTGTACACCATGTGCAAAAAAAAAAAAATATATATACACACACACACACACTCTTTGTATTTATAGAAAAGCATACAGGTCTGCAGCTGATGAAGTTTATTGAACAGAAGAATTAAATACTGTAGATAAGCTTCTAGGTGCCATTGCACATACACTCACTTCCTGAAACTTTTAATACATTAGCTCACTAAATGCATAGGTCCGAGAAAACAATAAAACTGACCTGAAAGTGAAACAATTGAATTACAACACTCAACCATGCAAGCTGTACTATTATGTTTTTCGGACATTGGAGGGGTGAGAGGATTGGCAGTCTCACTTTCTAGAAAGTACAGACTGCATCAAAAGTAAGTTCACATTATACTACAGATTTTTTTAATATGTGTCCGCTAAATGAGGTTTTCTTAGGATTATTAAAGATTTTTGCTTGTCCGTTTTAGAGAGTTCAATTACTAATAGACGTTATAGACTTTCGCATGCACCAAGAAGTGTAGTCCGTTAACAAGGGGTGTCTATTCAGAGAGGTTTCACTGCATGTTCAAAAAATGGTTTAGATATGTAGATGATTTTGTAATGGTCCCCAAAAAACTAGCAGAAGATTCTCTAAAATTACTAAACCTACCAGGACAGGCAGATACAGTTCACTATGGAAACAGAACAAGACAAATTCTACATACCTGGACCTAAAGCTAACACGGAAAGGACAAAAGATCACATATGACATTCACAGGAAGACCACACACACACACACAATTACATAAAAGGAATAGTTTCAATCTTCAGCAGTTCAGTACGCAGACCCCTCAACATCCCACTTGTTCCAGAACACCTCGAATTATGATGTGTAGCCTCATCCAATGGTTACAACCCGTCATAACTGATGGAAAAATAAAAAAGATAGGAAGAAATTAACATTACAACAAATCATCACTCTGTCCACTCAAAAAATCAAAAGTTACATGAAAAAAGTTTAAAAAAATTCATCAAGAAATACCTACAACATAAATTTAGCTTCAAGTAATCAATTCAACAGAAATGCATGAAAAACGAACATCAAAACTCCATATCAAAGATCAGACATCTACAAAATTGATTGTAAAGACTGCAAATTATGTTAGAATTATTTAAAAGAACATTTCAGACGCAGAAGGAAAAATCAGCAGAGGTATGCCATTTTTGGGAATCACATAATGAAATAGAAGATGACAAAGTTGCTTAAACCCATTAACAACCCGGCAAAACTCACAGTTTGGAAGAATATTTCTATCACAAATTAGTCTCATGAATTTTGAAATACTATCACTTGAATATGAACTTCTGTTGAGAACACTAGATGTCTCAACTATAACAGACCACAGAATACAACTGTCAGCCTTCAACTGAAGAAGACTGTGAATGCCCTAGAAACATGTTTTTTTTATGAAATTTCATATTAATTGAGGCAGTGTCACTATCTGACTCATATACTTAAAACTACTTCATTTGTCTCAAACTTCTGAGCTGTTTAATTTTAAAAAAAAAAATAATTTGCTACAGAGATATAGACAATCATGTGAATGATTAATGTTAGAAAGAATTTGCTTTATTTTCTTTAAAATGTTGAAAAGTTAATAATCCCACAAATATAATTTGTTTTTTCAAAACCCTTGCATAAGTTTATTACTAGTTAGCTCTACTATGAATATCAAAAGCATAGTTCATGTTTTAATTTTAAAAAAATATACCCCAAACTTGAAAAATAGTCAAAAAAAATTTGCCATGTATTGCGTAGTATATGTCATTTTAATTTTCTAGTCAGGTTTTGATTAATACAAGGTGCTCACCGAAGTTTTTACCACATTTTCTGCAGAATGATTTTATATGTATTATATCATATTAAAAAGAAGTATTTTAAACAATAGAGCAACATAATTTAAATGAATTTACTCACTTTTTTTTTTTTTTGCTCCACTGTGCCTTTGTTTGGGAAGACCAGTTTCAAGGTACCTTTGCCCTATCTTCAATTTCGAGGTTGACTCCACTGTCTAAAATAGTTCTTTTTATTTTATATATCTGTCAACATTTATCCATCATGCTTGTAAGTGTAGTATTATCAAGTCATTCTCCTACTCTTTCTATTAGATGATTATTTGAATGTGTTTCATAGCCATCTAAAAAATTCTGGCATTGTAAAAAAGAACTAAAAATCAAACAAAATTACTAAATACATGTATATTCATTAAATTAACATAATCTAATGCGTGACACTTATAGATTACCTGGAGAAAAATACCAGCCATTTTAGTATATCTGATGAGCTCTGCAGAAACAGATGCTACAACTGGTGAAGTTAAAATTGTTATTATAGATTTGTTAAAAATAAATGTTAATTACATCTAACTTTCCAAACGGTGAGAAGTATAAAACAGTAAGCAACAACTTTAAGAAGTTTTTTTTAATTTAAATAAGAAGCATCCTTTCCATTAACATTCAATTACTAATTAAATCTACATTAGAAATTTTGAAAATCAGTATTCTTCTGCATGTTGCCTGTAAAGAATCATATTCCAAAATTTTACTCACTTGTAATTTTTGTTCTGCTAAATAAAAGATTGTGTGTATCTATAGATGTTTTGCTGGAATTTTTCTATCTGTTTAGTTTCACCTAAGCAACTAAGTATTTGAATTGAGGCAAGGAACTTCAGGAGGGGAATTATACTCGGGTGAAGTATGAAATAAGCAACACAAGTTTTATTTTTTTCCCATTTTTGCATGTATTTCCATCGAACGACGCTACACGAGTTTTATCACAAATTTTTAAGGCACTTCCTCAGTGCAACAATGAATGATATTATCGCAAAGTGATGATGCAATGAAATTTCACCTCTCTCAATAAACGTTTGGCAAACAATATCGCTTAGAGCGACCACTGGAATGTTTCCCTGCCATGATTGCTCGTTTGTGTGGCATTTTTATGGCACCCTAACCTAATGCCCACAGAGAGAAGTTTGGGAGAAGACAAACAGGCTTTCTACATTTTTTTTTTAAGTACTAAGAGCAGGACAAAAACTGCATTCTTCCGTATAATTTGCCAGCACACTATTTTTCTTATATTCCATAAGGTACACAAATGTATTATGGACGTTAACAAGATTTACTTATTTGTGTTTCAACTATCTACTTGCTACACATTGTAACACCACGTTCATAAAACTAGGGAAGCATTTGCAGCTAAGATTATAAGGCACAAATAAGGATGGTTTTCCGACTTGATTTTGACTGACAATTTTGCTTGTTGGCAGAAAGGCAACCCAGTATCAATCATTTAAAATGGAATTAAATAAAAGCAAAATACTTGCATTACAAGTTAGAAAATTCAATCCAAAACAACTTTAAGGTTTCCTTTTACTGTCTGGATTCCGAACACAAGTTTTTTTATATACATGACAAAACCCAAACTGTAAAAAAGGAAGAAGAAAAAAGTTCAATAAAAAGAAATTTACAACAGCAGTCAAGAAATTGCCTTATATCCATCCTTTCAAAATGTTACAAATGATAATAGGTTGCCAGACCTGACAAAAATAAGGAATATGCAATGTACAGACATTAACTCTATGTTTCTCTTGAATGCTCCAAGAGCAGTACGTCACTATTTACGTGGTGAAATACATAGGGCCTTCCAATCTAAATTATGATCAAAATCATGGAAAAACGTCCTGTTCTATATATGGAACTAATGTGTTCTGACAACAGAAAGTTACACACAACATAACCAAATAAAGTAATGCATACAGCACTCCCAAAGAAGACGCCCAATAGTTCCGAACTTCGATATCTATAAAACAAGCTACTGTAAGGCTTAACACTAATGGTACATTACACACATTTTTATGGAACCATGACATCTATTCCTCGTTCTAAAAATAAACTAATGCTTAATGATAACGATTTCGAAAAGACGATTACCTGCAACGATAAAAAGATGCACCGGACTTTTTTTTTTTTTTCTACACTACTCGATCAAAGTTAACAAACACTGATTTAATGATCAAGATTGCGGGTGGACGAACGGTTATTCGGCTGATTCACGATTACTGTTTCGATCAGAGAAGGAATGGATGCGAGAACATTTACGCTTCGATATCGATCGTCGAAAACGAATCTCCAAAATCTTCCGAAAATTGGAGGGAAGAAAAAACGAACAAAATAAAGTAAGTGACGAATAAAAAGATAGTTTAGTCTATAATTTCTTACGCTTACATATACGCACACATGTTTAGCCGTTTGATGTCTACCTAGTTAGGCCTTGTGATTTCGCAATGTCTGAGATCAACCACTAGAAACCTGCACGATGACGAGACACGTTAAATTCAATATTTAACAGTTTTTTTTTTTTAATCCTTTACAAAAAGATATCGTGCATCACGGTACAAAATAAGCAAAGCTCTTCTAAACTAAACGATCATCTTTGCTCGTATCAGAACTTCCCCAATACAAGAATATGTTCTATGTAAATTGTACTTGCACCTAAATAAGATGCTTTGCTAATTAAATGGCCCGCTCATAAATATTTGACCTATTAAAGTTCCCACGTACACAACATCCATAATGTAGCAGCTTTCTCCTTCGAAAGGGAAGAGGTTACACAACAATGGTAGGACATGGATAATGGCAGGCAGTTCTTACAGTTTGCCACACTTCGTGATGAGAATGGTCTTCGTGGGCTTCCCCGTCTGGTCCCCATAAGTGGATATCTTCTCCACAAGGTCAAGCCCCTCAACAACGTGGCCAAAAATCCCAGTAAAGCCCCTCATTTCCTGCAGAATAATGCGAAACTGCGAACCCACCATTCCCAAGTTATCATGGCGCTTCTGTGTGCGCCTCATCCCCACAGCCCCCCTGACAGCAGGGAACTTGGTGTCATCTGGCATGAAGTAGCCATCTTCATATATGGACCTGCCCCCTCTCCCGTTGTTGAGCTCGAAGTCTCCCGTGATGACAGACTCCCCCTCCCAGCACTGGAACACTGAGCAGCCCTTGTAGCTGACACCCATTTCTCCAGTGCACAGCACTCCGAAGTTTTTGGCCATTTTTGGAGCAGCATCGGGACGAACTTCGATGACTATTCGACCATGTGGAGAGCCATTTACATCAATATTAAAATAGTAGAGAGGGTATGTGTTTGATGGAGTGCGCACATTGAGAGTCATGACCTGTTGCGGAGGGGACTGCACCTGCACAGCGACAACGCTCTGCTCCTGACCAAACGGAGCCTGTGGGGTGGCTTGTGCATGATGCACAGCTGGCGGTGGCTTATTTCCGACAGAGGTTGGAGCTGCGGCTGCCACAACAATGTGCTGAGGTGGTGGGGGATGTGCAGGAGTGACGAGGTGATGGGGCATGGGATGCACTGGAGGGTGATGGTACTCCACTGTGCCGTTCTGCTGCAAATGGTGGTGCTGTTTCGTCAGCACATGGCGAGAATACAGCTGCGACATGCAGTAGTTGGCAAGGAACAGGATGGGATTTTGGGCTGCAGCCGCATGATGGGGCAGACGCCCTGGACCGCCTCCCTGTGGCGTGGGTGGCTCACCAGAATGGATGTTGGCGAGTGCCTGTTTTAAAAGCGCAAAGTCAAAAACCACCCCAGAGTTGCCAATAAGATCATCTAACTGACATTGAAGATACATTTCTTGGTACTTGCTCTGCAGTCGTTGTTTCTCCATGGACAGCGATGAATACAGGACTTGGGCATCTCCAGGGCCATCCACTCCCGCCAGTCCTGCTCGTGCCTTGGTGAGGGTCTCGCGTGCCTCTGTCACCTCCGGAACATGGCTCCATCCATTCTGAAGATCTGTCTCGACATGTGTCTTCAACGTGACACAGGCCTCCAAGACCTTCAGCAAGAAGTCGCGTTGTTGCATTGCCAGACGTTGGATTTCTGACAGCATCTTTCCCATTGCTACCAGCTCCATCTGAACCTTTAAAAAACATTTGAAGACAAATTTAATATCAAGAATGAAGAGATTCTTCTACCGAGGACAATGATTTTATTTCTTACCTCCGAGACGAGTTGTTCTTTGGCCTCACCCTGAGACTTGACTTGGTGGCCTGGATGATCCTGTTGCGTAGCACACGCTCGACAGATAGCAAGACAGCAAGTGTGGCACCACAATGCCAATGGCATTCCATGCGTGTGGCAGTTTTCACTTGGTACCATCTGCATAAAAAACAAGTAATTTTAAAACTGAATAAATTGCTATTTTTTGGGAGGAGTGTTGGTGAATTCAATTTCACGTTTACACACCTTTCGTTCTTTGTCTGGTGGTTTGTTTCCACCACTGGCGCCAGGTCCAATCTTAAGAGCTGTGAAGTTCTTGGCAAGTGTCAAGACGGCACCATATGTTTGCAAGGTGTCAGCTCCTTGTTCACCAAGCTCAGTTCGTTTCCAGCAGTGAACACAGTAGAGTTCTCGACCCTTCATTAATGCAGTTTGGATGCACTTTAGGCAGAAATAGTGTTTGCAACTTAGGAACTTCGGACAAAGATCTGAGTCATTGAACTTCTGTTTGCAGAAGCTACAGAGGGTCAATTCCTCAAGTTCTGGTAGTATCCCTGGTTCCATCATCTGAAAAAAGAATAAACCAATTTGTGTGTACACTAACTTATTTTCCTGCATTTCACTATCAGTGTTTAAATGGTGATCCTTTATTGATTCATTGTGAAAAAGGTTAATGTGAACGCCACTCCACTATCTGCTTACATCCACGCATTTATCTTTATCTCTTGTGTAATAGCAATGACAGCGAAGTAGAGGAACATGCAATATATTTTAAACTACAATTAAGCGTCCATATTAAAATTGTATTGGATAATTTCAATGTAACACGCTCGATAATGACAGTAACATCTTCGTCCTCCACAAACCCTACTCTACTGTGTAAGTTCCGTTTTAACACAGCGGATAATGCAGCCATTAGCTTATCTGTTATCACAAAACTGAATCATTATTACCGAAAACAGGTTGTAACAAACATAAATAAACAATTACAGCTCAATAATGATATATAAACCAATTGTCCTTACCGTGTTTATCGCGTTGTTGCCACAGCGAAAAAAACAAAAGTCGGTACGATGAAAATACGTAATGTAGCGAACGAGCTACAACGACGAAAACGCACGTTCCGGTGCGTTTATGTGACTAAAGGAATTGTCGTTTAACGAGGAAGCGGCATTTATATTTTACATAACGAAAACTTGCCGTCGCCGGCTTCTAAACGACCCTAACTTACAACATTATGCCACATCATGATGTTAACACTGAACCACTTGGCATGGCGGACGATGTATGTTGCTGTTCCAAACCTGCGCCATCTGTCATTCTGTTGCCACTCGATCGCGCATACGCCATCTTGAGTACCAAGTTCTAAGGCGGGAAATCGAATAATACTTATATGTCACCTGTTTTCGTATGTGCATTTTTAAATTCCGTCTCTTAAAAAAACTTCTTTTTATGTTCTAGGAGAAAGATAGATATGGAAATGAAGTATCCAGACTAGCACGACCATTACCCGTGGAATATCTGCTTGTGGATGTACCGGTTTCAACACCTTTGAATCCTCTCTTCACATTTTTTGCAGATGCAAATATACGACCATTCCCAGTGGAAAACAGGTAATGATCTCACTATATCGCCAATATTTATAGCCGTATAATTTCTGTTTTGGTCATCTCTATATCTACACAAGTTATTTTAATTGTACTCACAACAGTATTGGCAGATTGTGACAGCGTTAGGAAATAGCAAAAAAGCTAGCAGTTGTATAATTTCGCTTTCTTCTTCACTTAATGCCCGCCCTACACTTATTAACACTGCTTTCGCCCTTTCTTTCTTTTCATTTAACGTCGCATTTAGGGTTCGGATTTTTCCTCTTTATACTTGAATATTAGCTCATGTTTTTTCTTCCACCCTCCCTCTTTTGTATTTTTAATGTATTTATTATTATTATTATTATTATTATTATTATTATTATTATAGATGTTAATAAATTGACTTAAATATTAGTTAATTTTACTAAAAACCTAGCACATATATACACTTTGTTTTATATTCACTTGGAACCATATTCTTGAGATAATTTACAGCAATGCCAAGCACAGAAATTAAACATCATTTATAGGCAGTAGCATAACCAGAAAAATATTAGGAGGAGGTTTGTATATAAGGATCCAGTTTTTAAAAATCTTAAGTTCATAGATTAAGTTCAGCAATTGGAATTAAAATTAGATTTTGCTATTACTCATTCCAAGCTATTGACTTTTTCATAAAAACTTTGAAAACTCAATTTTGCCCACTGCAAAGCTCTTCCCACTATTGTACTCCATTAAAATAAAGTGGGTATACTTAAGCAGGTAGAGAATTACTTTTATGCAGAAAAGCAGTGATCAAAAATTAAATTTTAAGACTAAATTTGAATGATGATTAGCACGTTCAAATTGGTTACTTTTTTTTAATATGTTTTTTACAATGTCTAATAATTAGATTATATTACCACAAATATAAGAAAGGTTAAGTGGATAAAGGTGTTTGATACAATTATAATATGAGAAAACTGAGTTTAAAATATTTTATATAATCTTTCATTAATTGAAGTGTTTGCTTTATGACTCTGCAGGCACGTATTGCATAAATGTGAAGGTCATCAGCTTTTAATCCTTTTATTCCTGCTCCATCTTGTATCTTATAAGTTGATGATGCAATTTTATCATTAATGATTCCAACAAAAATTCACTACAGTCAGCCATTAATAGTCTACAGATTAATCTTGTTAATTGGATGAAGCATAGCACATTCATTTTACACACATATGCACACTCACACATTGCACTCTGTAGATCCTATTTTGAGATTAGGCCCTATGCCCAAACTCTAGGATGTAGATCATGTCAAGAATTACGTTTATTCTTATTAATACATTAATTTAAAATGTTACATTATTACCAGTGTTTTTTGATTGAATGAAATCCTCCTCTGTATAGAAGGTGTGAGTAATAAGGTATCTTTTTAGTTCTGATCTAAACTTGTTTTTGTTCATTTGCAATTCTTTTATAAAAGAGGGAAGTGAATTAAATAAAACTATTCCTTTGTAGTAAACCTCTTTTTGGAATGACTGGTCTATGTAAGTTCTGCCTATGTCTGGTCTCTTTGTTATGAATATCTGCATTTTTTGTAAACTTTTCTGGATTATTTATTACAAATGACAATATCACTAAAACATGTTCACAGGCCAAAGGTAAAACTCCAAACATTTTGAAAAGTGGTTTGCAGTGATTTGATCATCTTGCACCTGCTATTAATCTTATTATCGTTTTTTGCATAATGAACACTTTTTTAGCATCTACAGAATTTCCTTAAAATATTATCCCATAGGTCATTAATAAATAAAAATATGCATAATATGCTGTTTTTAGTGTGCTCTTATTTATAAGGTGAATTGAAGATCGGATTGCAGAGCTCAGTTTGGGTAAGATATAATCAATATGGTGTTTCCAATTCATGTTGTGATCGATCATAACACCCAGGAATTTGTATTACAGGCTTCTGCAATCTGATTAGCTTCACATGCTATCCTTAGGTCTGCCATGTTGATGGAGTTTTTTCTTTAAATAATATTAATAACAACAGGATGAAAAAAATATATAACAATACAGTTAATGGGTGATTACAATTGTCATGCAACAATTATTCTCAGTTCTTACATTCTGCTATACTGTGCTTAACATCAGTTTATTAAAGCAAAACAGGGAAAAAATGTTACACTGTTTCCTCTACAAATAATTCCTACATTTGTATTCATTAACTAAAAGGATCGCCCTCCGTGGTGTAATGGTTACCATGCTGACTTCATATACCCAAGTTCGCGGGTTCAAACCCGGCGGAGGACGATGGATTTTTTCGGGCATAAAAATCCTTAGCATGGCTTCCTTCGGAAGGGAAGTAAAGCCGTGGGTCCCGTGTCGTAGATTTACGGCACGTAAAAGAACCTCAAGCCTGATAAGAGAGGCCTCTGAGCAAAATTAAGCGATCTTTCACGCCCAATATAGAATGGGATGCTGAGAACCAAAGCAGTTAAAGAGCGTCCATAAATAACATGCCATTTCATTTTCATCAACTAAAAGGTACAGTGTTAAGTTAGTGGCTGAAGATATTTTGTACTTAGAAATCAAAGTAAATTATTTATACTATTGAGGATAGCTTTCATTATATCCGGAACAAAAAATGCGTACGTAATTTGTAGTGCAAAAAAGAGAACTTAATTAAAGCATGTTCCTTTGTGATAGTGTTGTACAGAACAATGATACAATAACATCCCTTCTTTATTGATACTCAACAATAAAAGTGTCTTAAATTATAACATTGTTTGTCAGAGATGAAATGTGCGGTTTCCAGAGTTGTTTAATGATATGGCATGTTTCAGGATGGTCGAAGGGCATATTCAGGATTTCAGTGCATTGAGTGCCTATATGCAACAATTCACACCAGACAAGTTTCTTCAGGCAGTTTCAGACTTCCACTTTCTGCTTTACATTTCAACAATGGACATGTTACCAATGAAGGTTAGTACCACAAAAGCTGAAACTTGCAAT
This sequence comes from Hymenopus coronatus, assembly GCA_030762935.1. Taxonomy (NCBI): domain Eukaryota; kingdom Metazoa; phylum Arthropoda; class Insecta; order Mantodea; family Hymenopodidae; genus Hymenopus; species Hymenopus coronatus. Next base: position 3,837,740 of record CM060895.1, on the reverse strand, counting down.
AAACTTACTTTAATACTTTCTCTAGTATGTATGTACAATGTGCATAGTAGGTAGAGAAGGCATTGTACTCCACCCAAAAATTTATTAATTAAATTTCACTGAAATACATGTTTTGAGAATCACCGAATCAAAAAACCAGTATTTTTAGAAAAAGATATGTGAGTACAGCAAAATTCAAAAAAAAAAAAAGTTGCTTTAACACCAAACTAATAAAGATTTTCAGAAAAATCAACCCTCTTTTAACTACCGATTATGTGTATGCTTTTATGAATTTTTTTATTATCTAAATAATGGCTTAGGGATCTTAATAAAAATGCTGTATATTAAAGATTTTACACAGCATATAGAATCTATATCCTGGATTTCTTGGGACATACCAAATGGTAAAACAGTATTTGGTATTTTTATGCTATTTTATTATGTAAAATGTGTGATCCGGTGGAAAATGAATAAATATTTTTTACTATATTAGTCTATATTTTAAATTTTTAATGCCAAGCTCTATATATAAGTGTAAATACTTGCAGAATTACATGGTGTCACTGAGAGAAGTAGCGTCAAGTTTTGTATGTCTCATAACTTGTAAAACCTGCAGGATTACATGGAGCCACTGATAGAAGCAGTGTCAAGTTTGTATGTCATATAACGCTTGTAAAACCTGCAGGATTACATGGAGCCACTGATAGAAGCAGTGTCAAGTTTGTATGTCATATAACGCTTGTAAAACCTGCAGGATTACATGGAGCCACTGATAGAAGCAGTGTCAAGTTTGTATGTCATATAACGCTTGTAAAACCTGCAGGATTACATGGGGCCACTGATAGAAGCAGTGTCAAGTTTTGTATGTCTCATAACTTGTAAAACCTGCAGGATTACATGGAGCCACTGATAGAAGCAGTGTCAAGTTTTGTATGTCTCATAACTCTTGTAAAACCTGCAGGATTACATGGTGTCACTGATAGAAGTAGTCAAGTTCATATGTAACAAAACTCTTGTAAAACCTGCAAGACTACATGGTGCCACTGATAGAAGCAGTGTCAAGTTTTGTATGTCACATAACTCTTGTAAAACTTGCAGGACTACATGGGGCCACTGATAGAAATAGTCAGGTTTTGTATGTCACATAACTCTTGTAAAACTTGCAGGACTACATGGGGCCACTGATAGAAGTAGTCAGGTTTTGTATGTAACAAAACTCTTGTAAAACCTGCAGGATTACATGGGGCCACTGATAGAGGTAGTGTCAAGTTTTGTATGTCACATAACTCTTGTAAAACCTGCAGGATTACATGGGGCCACTGATAGAAGCACTGTCAAGTTTTGTATGTCTGATAACTTGTAAAACCTGCAGGATTACATGGGGCCACTGATAGAAGCAGTGTCAAGTTTTGTAAGTCACATAACTCTTGTAAAACCTGCAGGATTACATGGTGTCACTGATAGAAGTAGTCAAGTTCATATGTAACAAAACTCTTGTAAAACCTGCAAGACTACATGGTGCCACTGATAGAAGCAGTGTCAAGTTTTGTATGTCACATAACTCTTGTAAAACTTGCAGGACTACATGGGGCCACTGATAGAAGCAGTGTCAAGTTTTGTATGTCACATAACTCTTGTAAAACTTGCAGGACTACATGGTGCCACTGATAGAAGCAGTGTCAAGTTTTGTATGTCACATAACTCTTGTAAAACTTGCAGGACTACATGGGGCCACTGATAGAAATAGTCAGGTTTTGTATGTCACATAACTCTTGTAAAACTTGCAGGACTACATGGGGCCACTGATAGAAATAGTCAAGTTTTGTATGTCACATAACTCTTGCAAAACTTGCAGGACTACATGGGGCCACTGATAGAAATATTCAGGTTTTGTATGTCACATAACTCTTGTAAAACTTGCAGGACTACATGGGGCCACTGATAGAAATATTCAGGTTTTGTATGTCACATAACTCTTGTAAAACTTGCAGGACTACATGGGGCCACTGATAGAAGTAGTCAGGTTTTGTATGTCACATAACTCTTGTAAAACTTGCAGGATTACATGGGGTCACTGATAGAAGCAGTGTCAAGTTTTGTATGTCACATAACTCTTGTAAAACTTGCAGGATTACATGGGGCCACTGATAAAAGCAGTGTCAAGTTTTGTAAGTCACATAACTCTTGTAAAACCTGCAGGATTACATGGTGCCACTGATAGAAGTAGTCAAGTTCGTATGTCTTGTAAAACCTGCAAGACTACATGGTGCCACTGATAGAAGTAGTCAAGTTTTGTATGTCACAAAACTCTTGTAAAACCTGCAGGATTACATGGAGCCACTGATAGAGGTAGTCAAATATCAATATAAAAATAATAGTTGCAACAAATCTTCACTTATCTTTTGGAATCCTTGCCTGGACTAGTTTCGCAACGATTTCATTGCATTATCAACATATCCTTTTGGTCTCTTTTTTGATGTTGTTTATTTACACTGTTATGGTTACTGCTACTAGGTGGATTGTGTACTAATGCATTGCTAACTACTGGAATCAAAACAAATTTGGTAAGAGTGTCAATTGGAGGTATATCAAAATTCATTGCATGATTTCTATACTTTAATATAAATATTTTCTCCCAAACCATTAAATCTATGGGCCCATTTAAGTTTTTTAATAATTTAACATCTGGATTTATTTCATGATTAAATTTCCAAAAATGTTCTGCTACAGCTGATTTATCAATTTGTTTGTATTTAATATTCCTAAAGTGTTCTTTTACTCGGGTTTCCAAATGACGTTTAGTCTTACCAATATAAACAAGGTCACAATTTAAACAGTTTAATTGATAAATGCCAGATTTTTTATTTTTTGAAATTTCATCCTTTTTAGAAAAGCCTAACAAATTTTTTATACTGTATTTATTTTGAGGAACCAATATTATGCCATGCTCTTTGAAAATATTTGTGAATTTTTTATTTGCCCAAGGGTGATAAGTAAATGTTTTAAAAATATAATTATCTTTTATTTTCTTAAGCGTAGAAATATCTTTAATAGCTTTTTGATATTTAAACTTCTCAATTTTTTTATTTATAAAATCAGTATTAAAACCATTAATTAAAGCAGTGTTAATAATGTGTTTATATTCTTTATAGAAGTCATCTTTATTAAGGGGTAAATTAATTAACCTATAAATGAAACTATTAAAAACAGCAAATTTGTGTGAAAAAGGGTTAAAGCCATTATTTTTTATATAACTATCAGTGTGGGTTTGCTTTCTGTATATTCCTATATTCATATATTCTATAAAGAATATAAACACATTATTAACACTGCTTTAATTAATGGTTTTAATACTGATTTTATAAATAAAAAAATTGAGAAGTTTAAATATTAAAAAGCTATTAAAGATATTTCTAAGCTTAAGAAAATAAAAGATAATTACATTTTTAAAAAATTTACTTATCACCCTTGGGCAAATAAAAAATTCACAAATATTTTCAAAGAGCATGGCATAATATTGGTTCCTCAAAATAAATACAGTATAAAAAATTTGTTAGGCTTTTCTAAAAAGGATGAAATTTCAAAAAATAAAAAATCTGGCATTTATCAATTAAACTGTTTAAATTGTGACCTTGTTTATATTGGTATGACTAAACGTCATTTGGAAACCAGAGTAAAAGAACACTTTAGGAATATTAAATACAAACAAATTGATAAATCAGCTGTAGCAGAACATTTTTGGAAATTTAATCATGAAATAAATCCAGATGTTAAATTATTAAAACACTTAAATGGGCCCATAGATTTAATGGTTTGGGAGAAAATATTTATATTAAAGTATAGAAATCATGCAATGAATTTTGATATACCTCCAATTGACACTCTTACCAAATTTGTTTTGATTCCAGTAGTTAGCAATGCATTAGTATACAATCCACCTAGTAGCAGTAACCATAACAGTGTTAATAAACAACAACATAAAAAAAAAAAGAGACCAAAAGGATATGTTGATAATGCAATGAAATCGTTGCGAAACTAGTCCAGGCAAGGATTCCAAAAGATAAGTGAAGATTTGTTGTAACTATTATTTTTATATTAATATTTGTGTTATTCTTCACTGTTACTAGCTTCTTTTTACATTTATAAGAGGTAGTCAAGTTTTGTATGTCTCGTAACTCTTACGAAACTTGCAGGACTACATGGTGCCACTGATAGAAGTACTCAAGTTCTGTATGTCACATAACTTGTAAAACTTGCAGGACTATTTGGGCCTCTGATAGAAGTAGTTAAGTTTTGCATGTCTCATAACTCTTATGAAACTTGCAGGCCCAGGAATTTTGTATTACAGGCTTCTGAAGTCTGATTACTTTCAGATTCTATCCTTAGGTCTGCCATGTTTTTATGCTTGTGCAAAAATTATTGTAGTTAGTTTTTTCAAAGTTTATGTGAATTTTATTACTTTCAAAACAATCATTTAGTATGTTGAAGATTTTTATTAGCTGAAACTGGGAGCTGACATTGTGTTCTTTAATTATAAAACTTGAGTCTTCCGCAAAAATAACTGGATAGTCATTGTTGTGTATTACTGCGGGTAGAATATTTATATACACTAAAAATAATAAGGTACCCAGAATAGAACCTTGTGGGACACCATGCTTTATTTCACACCATTCAGAATATGCATTGCTATTATTTGAGGTGTTTATTATAACCTTCTGCTCTTTTTATATATATAAAAGATGTATTCCATTGATACCCATTGCCCCTAATACCATACTGTAATAATGTTGATAGAAGTATTCCATGATTAACACAGTCAAATGCCTTTGATATATCATAGAATATTCCTAGTGTATTAAGTTTGCAATCCAATGACTTGAGAACTTCAGTGGTTAACTTGAAAATGACATCACTAGTTGATATGGTGATAAATTCTTTTAAACATAATTTTTTTAAAGGTTTTCGAAAAAGCTGTAAATAAAGGTACTATAGTTTGACATTACTGAGATTTGCCCTTTCTTGTATAATGACTTAACGACTTCATATTTTAGTCTGTCTGGGAATGTGCTTGTTTAGATGGATATGTTACATATATGATTTAAAGGTTTGCAAATAATGTTAGCACATATCTTAAATGTTTTTCTGCTTATTTCAGTGTATCCTAATGAATTCTTGCTTTTGAGGGATTGTATTACCCTTTTTTACTTTCTCTATACGCACTATGTACATAGTGTATAGAGAAGGTATTGCACTCCACCCAAAAATTTGATACCGAGATTTTACCGGAAATATGTGTTTTAGGGTCCCCAATATCCAAAAAAAGCATTTTCACAAAAAGGTCTGTGTGTCTGTGAACACGTTAACTCAAAAACGAAAAGTCGGTAAAATACCAAACTTGGTATTTAACTTTAGTATCTTCCAGGGATGCGACTCAAAGATTTTGAGAAAAATTCCCCCACACCCAACTACCCTTTACATGGAACATTTTTAGAAAATTTTGATTTTCTCAAAAATGGCTCTAACGATTTTGATTAAAATTTTGTATATTTAACATATTTACCTGACAAATAAAATGTATATCTTGAATTTTCTGGGAATAGCCTCTGAAGAGTAGTTTATTCTGGATAAATTTTACTGCATTTTGAATAACTGCTAAACCATAAGAGATAGACAAAAACTTACTACACAAAAAATGGAGAGCACATTAAAACACACAATTTATGTTATATACATTTTTTTCGTGGAGTTCGTCGTTTTTGAGACATTCCTTATTTTTGGTTTCTGCTATGAATAACATATTTTTCTCATACAGGAACTTGTCAACTCCGATCCATATAAACAAAGAAACTTCATTGACATAGCAACCAGCTTTTGACTATCACTTTAACCTATGGTAGTCCCCTATTTCACTTCTACTTGCAAGGAAGCAAGTAATAAGACTATTTCTGCTAATTTTTTCTGATTAGCATAAAGTAAATAGAAGTATAAGCTTTTTAAGAATAATTTGTTGCAGGGATATAGAGAAAGTCATGTTAATGGTACACATCAGATTTTTATTTCTGTTGTACTTGTGGGTACTATCCTTAAGGATGTAAATTTACCATACAGGATTCCTGAAGGTACGAAATTGGATGTCTCTCTTAGGCTGTTTCTTTGTTGGTAATTTTCTGCCACCTGAATGAAATATTCATTAAATGCATTTGCTATCTGCTGGGGATCATGTGTGGTCGCTTGGTTTACTTTAATTTCTTTTATATAATTTTTCAAGTGATATTTACCAGTCTCTTTTTTTAATAATGTTCCACTTAATGCTAGGCTTATTTTGAGAGGACTGTATTTGTTTTTCATGACAAAGTTTTTAGCTGCATTTATAACCCTTTTTAGAATTTGTAGTACATTTTATAGTGTTGTTTACGTCTACCACACTTACTTGCTCTAGTTGCTAAATCAAGTTCTCTTTTATGTCTACATGATATTTTTATACCTTGTGTTATCCAGTCATTTTTAGAATTATTATTTATTTTCTTTATATGGAGTGGAAAACTGGAGATGTGGATTCTTACGAAAGTGTTTAAGAAGGAGTTAAACCTGTCATTTACATTATTTAGTTTATACATTTCTTCCCACAATTCCTTTTACAGTTTGGCTTAAAATGCTTTTATGTTTTCTTTATTTATAATTCTAAAGCTGGTTACAAGATTTGTTTTTAGTTTAATAATCAATTTTGATAAGTTGTCCATCATGGTCTGAAAGTCCATTAATGAAGGATTGTATTTCATAGTATTCCTTTATAGACTTATCTATAAAAATATTGCCGATAGTCGTTTTGGAATTATTTTGCATTCTAGTTGTAAAATTGACTGTATGCATAAGTTTGTATTATCTTAATAGTGAACAAATTTGCATCGTTTGATTACTGTCTATAAAGAAATCTATGTTCAAGTCGCCACACAAAATAAATTGGATTTTTGGTTTTAAGAGCAGTTTTAGGATAATATATAGTGACCTATATATTATTCTGTAGAAAGTTGTCAAGATTTCCTGTGGGAGCTGTATAACGCTAATATAATTAGTTGGTTCACCGCACATTCAAAGGTTTGTTCCAGACAGTACTTCTCAAGATCAATTACGTTTAAGCTTATATTATTCTTAACAAAGATATACACACTGACTTTAGAGAGTTTTTTGTCTAAAGTACCAAGCTGCTGTTTTATAACCATCCATTGCAAAATGTAATATTTCCTGTTTTTCTAAATGAAGGATTATATGGTGCCACTGATAGAAGCATTGTCGAGCTTTGTATGGCTCATAACGCTTGTAAAACCTGCAGGATTACATGGTGCCAGTGATAGAAGCAGTGTCAAGTTTTATATGTCACATAACTCTTGTAAAACTTGCAGGACTACATGGGGCCACTGATAGAAATATTCAGGTTTTGTATGTCACATAACTCTTGTAAAACTTGCAGGACTACATGGGGCCACTGATAGAAATAGTCAAGTTTTGTATGTCACATAACTCTTGTAAAACTTGCAGGATTACATGGGGCCACTGATAGAAGCAGTAAAGACACAGAATTCTGCCCAAGCTCAGCAATGGTCCAGTTCCGAGCACTGGGCTACGGTGGAGCAGCTGATAGCAGCAAGCCTGTCATCTCCCCCGCAGTCTCGACCCCAGAGCGTGTCGTTTGTAGAGGCTGGTGGTGGTGGGGCAGTACCAGCCGATAGCATTAACGTGGCCCAGAACTGGACTTGTCCACATTGCACCTACCTCAACTCGCCAGAACTTGTCAACTGTGAAATGTGCAATCTGCCACGGTAAATGTCACACAGTCTTCATCTTAGTTAACAGTGTGTGAAGACTCCAAAATTATATATGAAGTAAATTTGGTGATTCTGATCCTATTCACCTTTTTTCTTTTTTGTTACACGATTTACTCTTCTGCTTGTGTGGGTGCAACAGATGATGAAATGAGAAAGAAAGAAAAAAGATGGAATGTTTGAGGTACAAGAGCAGGATACCAACAGTTCTTCACCTGCTATCTTATATTATTATTATTATTTAGATTAATAAGCACTGAAATTATGATTGCCCCACTCAACTATATCTTAACAGTTAACCTAACGCAGCTGACCCAGGATTGGTTTTGTGAGAGAGTGTCAGCTTCATTATCACCATGTTTATTGACTGTAGGTCATGCAATTAAATTATAACAACTCTGGAAATAAAAATAAAGCAATTTTTCATTGGATGTACTTAACCTCTACTCAATTAATATCCTTTCCCTAAACACCATTAAAGCCTCTACCACATAAGGAAGGGTTGCCCCATAAATAATGCCCCATATTTTTACTTTCTCTACACATAATATGTACATAGTGTATAGAGAAGGTATTGTATTGCACCCAAAAATTCAATACCGTGATTTCACTACAAAATCATATTTTAGGACCCTCTGAATCCAAAAGAGAATTTTTAGAAAAATGTCCATGTGTATGTGTGTGTGTCTGTAGGCAGCATAGTTCAAAAACAAAAATATTGTTAAATACTAAACTTGGTATTTAAGTTTGATATCTTCCAAGGATGCAACACAAAGATTTTCAAGAAAATCCCCCTATCCTAAACTTTAATAGGAACAGTATTGTTATCATATACTGCTTCGAATCATCCTTTGTTTGTGACGTGGCCATGGGAAAAAGAAAATGTATATTTAAGGAAAAACTACAAAGTTAGTAACATGCTGTGAGCAGTGTAATAGAATACTGTGTTACTCACAAAGGTTGAGGATCATCTAAAAACAGATGAGCAAATGTTGGGGCTGCACAGTAAAGTATTCTATCCTTGTATGTAACCATAATAAGTGGTTTATGTTTAAAAGTGTCCTTATTTTACACTTGTATCAAATATCCATTAAATGCTTCTATACTCCTGCTGCCAAATCCATGCACTTGTCAGTTAGGAGTTAAGTTGGTACACCCACAGAAAACAGATGAAAAGCTTTACCCGTTTGACTTTCTGAACCAATCGCAAAACAGCATTCCGGTTGGTTGGTCAGACAATGGAAACAGATCTAGATGCCGCACCGTTGCAATATCTGGCTATTTCCAATCACGTGCTCAGTTTGTGAATTCCTGACACGTGCGTTGAGCTGTTCTGTGCAAGCTACGTATTATATATTGTTGATAGTGTTGTTGGTATTTGTTTGTATGTGAGGGAACATAGCAAGACTCACAATTATAGAGGTGGATAGACTCTTGAGGGAAGGTGTGGCGAGAGTGGACGCGGCTTCTGAAAGAAGAAAGTGAATCATGTGCACAAAATAAGAGAAAAGCACAGGAATTAGACAGAATCATCAGAGAATGTGAACAACTAATATATATCTTGGTGATGATAATGGCGATGATGCTTCCAAGAATGATGACGACGGAGACTTGGATGCAATTGAGCCATTAAAATTCTAAACCGGTGAAAATCACTTTGTTATACCTTTCTCTCATTGTAACAAGCTATTTTGCATTTTTGTTCAATATTGTTGTAAATAGGTATTATGCTCCATGTGTTACACTATCACTGTTATTTTTAATTAGCATCAATAATGTTGAATTAGTTTCATTATTCACTTGCTATGCACACTGTTTATATTCGTCTTTACACACAATAGAAACATTTGTAATCAGCTGTTGTTTACTAGTTACTCTGGCAACGCCGCAAAGGTAGCATAGCCAATCTTAAGCGAAACCACTCGAACTGTCAAGTGCAAGGATTCAGCGGCGGGGGTATAGAATAGACTTTTTTGCCAGTTAATTTATTTTATGAGGGCTGTCCCAGAAGTACCCAACCTAACAAAGAAAGCACTAAAATATTAGGAAAAAACACCTTTATTTCTCTACATAGTCTCCTTTCAGCTCACTTTTCCCGGTGATCTTCAATGGCTTCAATATCCTGTTTATAGTGAGAACTATCGAGGTCTGCAAAATAGCTATCAACTGCAGATTCCATCTCTTCATTGTTGGCACTATCCTCAAGGATGTGATACAAAGATTTTCAACAAAATCCCCCCACCTCGAACTAACATTTACATGGAAAAAAGTTTCGAAACATTTGATTTTCTCAAAAATTGCTCTTAATGATTTTGATGAAAATCTCATATTTAAGATATTTACGTGACAAATAAAATATATATCTTGAATTTTCTTGGAATAGCCTTTGAAGAGCTCTTCATTTTGGATGAATTTTTCTAAATTTTGCATAACTGGTAAACCATAAAAGAGAAAAACTTACTATACATAAAGTGTAGGTCTCCTTAAAACATACAATTTATGTCATATATATGTTTTTTTTTCATGGAATTGACAATTTCTGAGGTATTCCTTAGTTTCAGTTTTAAAATACTTACATTTTTCTCACACAGGAACTTGTTCAACTCCTAGCCATGCAAAGAAACTGACTTCAATCCCATAGCAATCCATTTCAAAAGATTTGACTATCACTTTAGCCTAGTGTATTCCCTTATTTCTCCTCTGCTTACAAGGAAGACAGTAATAAGGATAACTTCTGCTAATGTTCATCTCGATTAGCATGACATAGATAGAAGATTAAGCTTTTTAACAATAATTTGTTACAGAGATGTAGAGAAAGTCATGTGAATGAAACAAATCAGATTTTTACTTTCTCTAACCCGCATGTACATGTACATAGTGGATAGAGAAGGTATTGTATCCACCCAAAAATTTGATGTCAAGATTTTACCAGAAACTTGTTTTGAGGTCCCCTAAGTCCAAAAAAAGCATTTTTAGAGAAAGGTCCATGTGTGTGTATGTCTGTGGACAGCATAGCTCAAAAACAAAAAGACCTGTAAATACCAAACTTGGTATTTAGGTTTGGTATCTTCCAAGGATGCGATACAAAGATTTTCAAGAAAATCTCCCCACAACAAACTACCCTTTAAATGGAAACATTTTCGAAAAATTTGGATTTGTAAAAAATGGCTCTAAAGATTTTAAAATCCTGTATATTAAAGGTATTTACATCCCAAATGAAATGAATATCTTAAATTTTCAGGAATAGCCTCTGAAGACCTCATTTATTCTGGATGAATTTTGCTTAATTGCTAAACCATAAGAGATAGAAGAAAAAAAACTTACTGTGCAAAAATGTAGAAGTGGTCAAAACACACAATTTATGTCCTTTAGGGTTTTTTTGTAACTTGCCATCCTTTAACCTGGTTGGTCATATCGGACAATGAATGAAACTGGTGAAATGGTGCTCAAATGATCTCGGGGTCCATGGAGCTTAAAGATACTCGACATTCGTCTTCTCAGGATAAGGGAAAACCTTATCCGGGTAACTATTCGAACTCGCAACCTTTTGAATGTGAGGCAGCCATGCTACCACCATACTACCCAGGCAGGCATGTTTTTTTTGTGGACCATTTCTCAGATATTCCTTGTTATTGGTTTTAATTGTGAAGTACTTATACTTTTCTCAGTTAGGAACTGTCTGTTTTTCTTTTGTTCTACTCCTATTTGAGTATTGGTGTAGCATAGCACATTCCCATAGTTCCCTTCTGCTTATAAGGAACTGACTAATAAGAACATTCTGCTAATGTTTATCTCAATTATCATTGTGTAGAAAGAAGAATAATCTTTTGTATGAAGTTTGTAGACCAGCTAGAGAAAGTCATGTGAGTGTAACACATCAGAATTTTTCTTTACACGTTCCCTTCTAATATTGGGAATGTGTCTCCTGCTCACTACCAAACCTAGAATGTATATTAACAATTGCAATACTAATGAAGATATTGCAATGAAATTTTAAGATGATTTACCATATTCTGCAAGAAATGTAGGGACACAACAGATGCTGGAAGTACTGCCATTTGCATCCACACAAGATTGATTTCACTCAGCTATATTATTGGATGTGCACATTTAATGCCTGGATTGTTGTGATGATGTTTTCTTTCAAGGCATTAACGGTTTATGATTTGTTCTTATGAATTTTCCCTTTCAGATATAACCACAAATAAAATCAGGTAGCCAGATCAGGTGAGATTGGTGAGCAAAGCCTTTTTGAAATCAGACATCACCGAAAAAAGACTAAATTTTCACCTTGCTAGTGATTTATATGTGGCATGTCCCATGGAGAGTTCCTAGTTATTCAGTTGATTTACAAACTTATTGAATATTTCAAGGTATTCATTTGTAGCAATGTTTGTATTGAAAATGGGATCAATTATTTGTCGCCAGATATTGCATACAGACAGGCTATAGGGGTTTTCATTTGCCCAAATATGGGAATTTTTATTTTTTTTCTGACAGGTGACACCATTCTTCGTCCATGAACCAAATGTAGTCCAGAATGACTGAATTATTGTTAGAAATGTTTCAAACATGAAACTAACATGTTACACTTTGTCAATTTCTTTTATCTCATGCACCACAGTGAAACAAAACACCTGAAGATTTTTTTCTTTTGCTAGCCTGCATGTACAATATATATAGACCATAGAGAAGGTATTGTATTCCACCCAAAAATTCAAAACCGAGATTTCACCGAAAATATATGTTTTGGCGTCCTCCGAGTCAGAAGAAAGCATTTTTAGAAAAAGGTCCATGTGTATGTCTGTGGACAGCATAGCTCAAAAACGAAAGGATCATTAAATACCAAACTTGGTATTTAGGTTTAGTATCTTCCAAGGATGCGACACAAAGATTTTTAACAAAATCCCTCCACCACAAACTACCCTTTTCATGGAAAATTTTTCGAACATTTTGAATTTCTAAAATATGGCTAACGATTTCAACTAAAATCCTATATATTAAGATATTTACATCCCAAAGAAAATGTATATCTTCAATTTTCTGGGAAGAGCCTCTGAAGACCTCTTTATTCAATTTTTCTAACTAGTAAACCGTAAGAGATAGAAAAAAAACTTACTTCACAAAAAATGTGCATCTTGTCAAAACACACAATTTATATCCTTACGTTTTTGTTGTGGAGGTAACGATAGCTTTTAAAACATTTGATTATAATTTTAGCCTAGTGTATTATTCCCTTAATTCTCTTCTACTTAGAAGTAATTAAGTAATTAGAACATTCTGCTAATGTCTATCTCGATTAGCATTGTGTAGAAAGAAGAATAATCTTTTGCAAGAAGTTTTTAGAGGAGCTATAAAGTGCAACACATCAGATTTTTTTGTCCTCCTTTCCCTTTCTGAAAATTGCTTTTCCTGTTTCTTGTTTAAGTTGGCAACATGATTTAGGAGATGCCATTAACCTAAACCACATTCTCCATCATTTTCTTTTCCTCCTGTATAATTATCCAGCTAAGTTCCATGTGTTTCAAGTTTCTTTGAAGGTCGAAATGGTGTTTGGTTGTCTCCAAATCTCTCTACGAACAACTGCTCTTGACATTCTCTTCCAATAATAAAAACATGTTCTTTAGAGTTTACAGATTCATTTCAACTGCACTGTACTGCTTGTCTTTCTATGAATTGAGTCTGTATACAGTAAGTTTGTTACATAGTTTGGCTGCAGGAGCAAGGTTTGTACGACTTTTACTGCATTTCCCTGCACATGCATTCTATTCTCACATGTGCATCAGTCTTACTTCTGTTCTAGTACAATTCACATGTGAATAACATTAGCAATTGGATTAATTCAGTACCAATTGACCATAATAATTGGCTATACTATGAATCCTGGGGTTTAAGTACTTGCAGCATTGTGGGTCGACATTGGGGTTGTTATCTAAAAAATAATTTGAGAACCCATGTGGTTTGCCGGGAAGCATGCGAGTCAGTTGAGAAATTCAATGCTATGCTGGCATGTTGCCATGGTAGATCAGTGGCAGAGCAACCGGCTAGAAATCAGAAGATCCTTGGTTCAAATCCCGGCTATGGCATTGAATTTCTCAGTCTTACTCTACCAATCCACATTAGGAATATTTACAAGTGTTAAATTTTGCTTGTAGCATACAGTACCACAAAGAATGTTTATGTATGATATGTATGTGCTTACATTATCTTGCAGGAAAGAAACTAAATTTCCTGGGTGCATGTTCCAAGTAGAGGCCATTCGTTTGCTTGTAAATAAGTTCGAGATGGGATCAATTTGTGATAGGAAAAGAAAGGTTAACAGACTTATGTTTAAAGAGCAGAATTTAGACAAAATTGGGGAAAGGTTAGAAGTCGCCTCGAAAACTCTTAGGTGCCTTGCACACAAGAAACTGACATTTTGAAAGCTTCAGCATGGAAAGCAACAAAACATACAAGGTTACTGTTGTCGAGGAATTGCTACCACATGATCACCAGAGTCGAGTAAATTTCTGTAACTGGATTTTGAGGAATCTTAATAATGGAACAAGTTGATCCACAATGTTCAGTGACGAAGCATGGTCTTTAACAGGTCATGTGTCACCACAACACGACCGATATTATGATACAAACAGAATTTTGTTCATGAACTTCCTTGCGTAATCAAAAATCAAGGTATGGTGCACAATAAAGGATACAGAATAATAGGGTGCATTTTTATGAGTGTACCATAAATGCAGAAAGATAGACATAATATACTGGCACCATGTTTTGAACAACTGACGGACATTGAATATCGGTCTGGATATTTCCAGCAGGATTCTTTCGAGTATAGAATCATTAGTAAGTGCACCCAAAAATTTGATACTGAGATTTCACCGGAAATATGTGTTTTAGAGTCCCCTGTATCCAAAAAACGCATTTTTAGAAAAATGTCTCTGTGTGTATGCGTGTGTCTGTGGGCAGCATAGCTCAAAAACAAAGAGACAGTTAAATACCCAACTTGGTATTTAAGCTTGGTATCTTCCAAGGATGTGACAGATTTTCAAGAAAATCCCCCCACCCCCAACTACCCTTTACATGGAAAAAATTTCCAAAATGTTGATTCTCTCAAAAATGGCTAACAATTTTGATTTAAATATTGTATATTAAAGATATTTACCGAGAAATAAAATGTATATCTTGAATTTTCTGGGAATAGCCTTTGAAGACTACTTTATTCTGAATGAATTTTACCGAATTTTGTATATCTGGCAAACCGTACATTAGATAAAAACTTAGTATACAAAAATTTAGATCACAATAAAACAGACAATTTATGCCAAATACATTTTTTTGTGGAGTTGATCATTTTTGAGATATTCCTTGCTATAGGTTTCAGCTTTAAAAAATCTGATGTGTACCATTCACATGACTTTCTCCATATCCCTGCAACAAATAATTCTTAAAAAGCTTATACTTCTATTTACTTTATGCTAATCAGAAAAAATTAGCAGAAATAGTCTTATTACTCACTTCCTTGTAAGTTGAAGAGAAATAAGGGACAACCATAGGTTAAAGTGATAGTCAAAAGCTGGTTGCTATGTCAATGAAGTTCCTTTGTTTATATGGATAGGAGTTGACAAGTTCCTGTATGAGGAAAGTATACGTTATTCATAGCAGAAACCAAAAATAAGGAATGTCACAAAAACGACGAACTCCGCGAAAAAAATATATATAACATAAATTGTGTGTTTTAATGTGCTCTACATTTTTTGTGTAGTAAGTTTTTGCCCATAGTAAGTAAAATTCATCCAGAATAAACTACTCTTCAGAGGCTATTCCCAGAAGATTCAAGATATACATTTTATTTGTCAGGTAAATATGTTAAATATCCGAAATTTTAATCAAAATTGTTAGAGCCATTTTTGAGAAAATCAAAATTTTCGAAAAAAGTTCCATGTAAAGGGTAGTTGGGGGTGGGGGAAGTTTTCTCAAAATCTTCGTGTCGCATCCCTAGAAGATACTAAACTTAAATACCAGGTTTGGTATTTTACCAACTTTTCGTTTTTGAGTTATCGTGTTCACAGACACACGGACACACACACACACAGAGACCTTTTCGTGAAAATGCTTTTTTTGGATATTGGGGACCCTAAAACATATATTTCCGGTGAAATCTCGGTATCGAATTTTTTGGTGGAGTGCAATACTTTCTCTATACACTATGTACATAGTGCGTATGGAGAAAGTAAAAACTTACTTTTCTCATACAGGAATTTGTCAACGCGTGTCCATACAAACAAAGGAACTTTAGTGACATAGCAACAAGCTTTTGACCATCACTTTAACCTATGCTACTCCTTATTTCACTTCTACTTATAAGGAAGCAAGTAATAAGACTATTTCTACTAATTTTTCTCGATTAGCATGAAGTAAATAGAAGCATAAGCTTTTTAACAATATTTTGTTGCAGAGATGTAGAGTCATGTGAATGGAACACATCAGATTTTTATTTATGAAACAACTTGAAAAATAAAGTATACAAAACTAATCCTCACAAATCAGAGGAATTAAAACAAAATATCAGGACAGAAAAATTAACGCTATTTCAGAAGCTGAGCTAATCTTACTCAGAATATGCTGTAGATGTATTGGTGCAGATGCACAGCATTTCCAATATCTCTTGTGATGAGGTATGTTTTGTGTTTACTCTGATTATTGCTGATGTGACTTGAGATTTTATTAGACGTCCACGCATATGTGAGTGAATGGCGGGCCATAAGACTGCCAGCCATGTTTTGTACATGCAAAAAGGCAAGTTGCACTACTTTCATTGCAATGAGGGTAATGATGGTACATAGGATCAAGGTGCAACTTGCACCAAAAGGAATAAGGATGTAAATAATAAATCAGAAGTTTATCAAATGCCACATTTATTTTCATAGTGATACTTGAAAATCATCATTTTTGGTCTTTGCTGATACGAGATGATGGAACTGTATTAAATTAACAACAAGCACTAGATACAATGTGTGAAAATAAAGTCTTTTTTTTTTTTATGTGGTTTACACCATTTTTCGTAACATGTAGACATTAAAAGAGTGGATAAGCACTCACCAGCAAAACGTGTACTAGCAAATAAAAACAAGACATTCTTGACGAGAAGATGAATGTAGAAGTCTTGCACACGCAGCACGTACGTACACACCTGCTAAGTCTAAACACATATGCAGTGTTTATACTTATTAAAAAATTAAGAATAAAAGGAACAACCTCTTTTGCTTAACTCCTTTCATTGTCTGGTTTCATATGAGCATGTATTTTATATGTATATACCCTTTTAAAACATGCTATGTACAAGAGATGATTTACACTGAAGCGTTTTCTGGGCCTGTGACACACTCATTCTGTCTTTTGGGTGACTGGTGGGAATTCTGTGTCGTCGTCGAAACGAAAACCACCCTTGGGAGGCGATTCTGCTGCTGCCGCCATCTCGTGGAATTTTTCAGATTCTGTAAAACCATTCCAAGCATGCATGTACATATGTTATGCTCAGTTAGGAGCAAGGGGGGAGACTGTTTTCAAACAGCACTGCCCTGATTTAATAACATTTAAAATATCTCCAGGTTGCTTCCATAATCCATTTAAAAGGTTATAGTCTAAGTGCATCAGCAAAGAAATTGATAGAATTTCAGCTATGATAAATTAAACATATCCAATATCCTGAGATTAAATCCCAGTGGAGATTCCCTTCATTTTTAGTATTCATTTATTGGTCAATAGGGCCTAGACAACTGAATGACAATAAGACACACACAGATTATATGTACAAACTGTTAATGAACTATACCAAAATATTTTCACAGAATATGTAGATTACTTAAATAAGTAATTTGAGATTGAAGACTTATTGCCTGTTTATTGAAATTTGAAAGTAACGGCTATAGTTTCCGAAGTGCCAGTACACCACATTTTGCGGCACTTCATCTGGAATGAAAAAAATAATAATAAACATCATTTACTCTATGACAGGAATTGAACTCATTACCTTTGGTATAGCAGCTTCCCACGTTACACATTAAGCCACCAGAGCAGTTGAAAAAACTCAAGAATGTAGTTAATGAATGCTCAGGGTCGCACTGTCAAGTGATTAGTTCGAGATTTTACAGATTTTTGCGACACTAAATCTTGAGAACGCTCAATTTTAAAAGACCTTCTAGGCCATTTTTTCAACCTGCTTTGCTTTAACACCGACTTATCAGCACCTGATACACACACGTTTTAACGTTATGTTTATCCGGGGACCATGCATCACTGATCTCAAATTATTTAATTAGTCACGTGCACAATCTCGCTATTATTCCAGTTTAGTTCATTTACACCTGTATATATATAGGGTTGTTAAATTATAAGGTAAACTTCTCTCCAAGAGTTGCTGGGAAAGGCGCACTAAGTTTGTAAATGTTGAGCTTCTGCTCACATACAGGCAGCACTCGTCTAAGCTTAGCAGCAGGAATCCTCGCGATTTCTTGCACATGTTATGTATACAACACAGGGATTTCTGCTGCTAAGTGAGAACATTTTCAACTTGTTATACTGCCTGTTTGGGAGCAGATGATCAATATTTTCACCATTTATTTAGAGTAAGGACTCTAGTGCGCCTTTCCCCAGCAACTCTTGGGATCTTTTGTGCAGTAGAGAGAAGCTGCAAGAGGGGTTACCTTATAATTTAATGACCCTATATACATATACATACATAATGAAATATAACCAAAATTGCTGATATTAATGTGAGACACTGACATTAACATGAGAATTTGACTAAAATTTTCTTTTTCCTGAAAATTGAATCCTTGGTATATATAATACTTGTTAATAAAATTTTGTCTAAATTTCTTCTGGAAAGGAGTTCCTTCTATTGCTACTCAAAACCTCAAACTTAAAAATTACACATTTCATTACATTTTCTGCTAACTTCATTAGATAATTATTTTTTCCACACTAGCCATATGTAGGACAAGAGTTGGTAAAGCAGAACCAGACTGAAAAATTCAATGCAAAAGCTGGGATTTGAACCATGGATCTCCTGGTCTCTGTCCAATTGCTCTAACCACTGGGCTACCATGGCGATACACCATTAGATTCCCCAACTGACAATTTCAGATCTCCTTGTGTGGTTTTCAGGTAAAACTGTGAGTCAACTGGCATGTGGCTCAGCCGTTAAAGCAATTGAGGGGGTCAGCGCAACAGTGGTCTAACCCAGAAACAGATTTGCATCCACTAATAAAAATTGTTAGGTATATCTCAACATTATGTTAACAGTGGTGTTGTGTAATAATCTGGAAAAGTGTCACTGAACAATCAGTTTGATTAAAATGAGATTTTCGCTATTCTTAAAGACACCGGGTGTGTTTAATTGAGTTATTCTCCATTTTTTAAAAAGATAGGTTAGACCACTGTTGCACTGACCCCCTCAATTGGACAGAGACCAAGAGATTCATGCTTCAAATCCTGGCTATGGCGTTGAATTTTTCAGTCTGACTATCTTTTCCATTATTACACGCTAAAAATATTAAATAAACAGAAAAATGTTATTTTGATTATAATTACTATTGGTTTTGTTTCTAAATTTTCAAACCATACTTTTAACTAATATTGCATAACAACCAGCAATTTGTCACTGCTAACAACTGAATTAATTTTGTAAAATTTTAATGGAATAAACAATGATTATAAACACACACAAAAAGGAATAACTTGTGTCTGATCTGAAAAGGGGGCATGGCAGTAACTGACAAGGTTTTTAAATTAAGTTAGGGGGTAGGAAACATTTTGACATGTTCTCACATGTATTTTCTACCAAATAAAAATGTCAGAAAAATATAGGAGTGGTTAATATGGTTGATGTTGCCAGAAAACTATGGGAGGACATTTTTTTATGATGCAGGGTATTTCTAAATATTAGTCAGGTAATTTATTTGAATTTTCCCCACAAACCACAAAATTTACACTTGCCTTGAAAAAATAAACTATGCTTCAGCTTTTGGATTCTATAATTAATTCACTTAAACTTTTTTTTTCTCTAACATGTATGTATGCTGTACATAGTAGGTAGAGAAGGTATTGTATTGCACCTTAAAATTTGATACCGAGATTTCACCAGAAATACATGTTTTAATGACACCTTAAATAAAAAAGTCAGTATGTTTGGATAGCACAACTCAAAAACAAAATCATTTAAATACCAAATTACCATTTAAATGGCAAATTTAGTATCTTCCAAGAATGCAACATGAAGATTTTCAGAAACATGAGATTACCCTTTGCATGGAACATTTTTCAAAATCTTCAGTTCTGTAAAATATAATTCTGAATTAAAATAATATTAAAGATGTTTACATAGAAAATAAAGTATTTATCCTGAAGTCCTCTTCACTCTGAATGATTTTTGCATAACTGGTAAACTGTAAAAGTTAGAAAAAAAAAAAAAGAAGTAGATCTCGTTAAAATACACAAGTTGTGTTATTTTTTAAGGTCTAAACATTTCTGAGATACTCCCTGTTGTTGGTTTTAATTTTAAAGTACATTTTTTTTTTCTCAAACTGGAAGCGCTTGTTTCATTTCTCTTTTGTTTTACTCCTGATCATGGAAATAACCAAATTTCAATAACAATCTATAGTGTTACCTTTTAAAAGAATTAACTATCACTTTAGTCTTCTTTTCTACTTATAAGAAACTAAGTAATAAAACCGTTTCTCCAAATGTTTATCTTGATTAGCATTGTGTAGATAAGAGAATAATCTTTTATAAGAATAGTTTCTTTGAAGAACAGATAGAGAAAGTCATATGAATGGAACATGTCAGATTTTTAATGAAAGGTAATTACTGCAGTTTGCAACCTGGACACTTAGACTAACATAACCTGACACAAATTTATTTTCAAAAGTATTTTTAATTAATTAGTGAAAACGTGAGTTAGATTCTCCTGTGACTTAGGCACATTCTTATACCCAAAGTATGTATTAATTAAAGGTGTGCTCTAACCATTTGAGCTACAATGAGATATTGCAGGCAGTTGTAATTATGTTTTTGGGGTTGGAAATATTGCAATAAAACACACAACCTGATGACATTTTGTTTATGTATACATTTATAAGGTAATGCTGTTTGAAAAAAGTCTGTCTTAATCTTAAAAACTAAAAAACAAAAGGTATTTAACACTGTTTACCTGCAGGCAAAGGATGTGTAACAATCTCAACACAATAAAGAAAAAGGGGTGGAAGACAAGATAATATAAGTATTACAGTAATATAAGTATTAACAAACCTCTAACCCAAAACATAATTGAAAATAATTCTAGTCTGCTACTCAATTCAACTATTTGAAAATTAAAATGCCAGAAGAAATGTTCTTATTGTCTAGCATGTACATCAGGACTACCAACATGCTCATTGCTTATACATCAGCATAAACGTATAGAAAACTATCAACTAAGATTTATTTCCTACTATTATTATAAGAAGCAATTGAATGCAGCAGCATTTTTCTGGCATGAGATAGTGAAGGTATCAGAACATTTATTGGGATATAAATACCCCTTTATGTATGAGGGGCACGGCCACAACTGTAGTAACTGGGCAATTTAAACAACACTCATAACGTGTGTTGGCAGTACTAGTACTGATGCTTATACACATCTTAGATATAACATTGTGTCCAATTTGGCATTCAAAGCTGACATTAGCTTCTCTCCCTGCATTATTTGGCATTACTTGCTAGAGTGAACCAATAAGCAAGACACTCTTTTGCTTATACAAATACAACTAGAGTTGGATATCCTCTTGTATGCAACTCATGTAAACCAAATCAGTAGAATTTCAAGCTGATGCCATATATGAGGTAGGAAGTCAGTCTGAGCGCAACTCGGAATTATGGGTTGAACAAGTGCTCCCGACACCAGTTCCCAGCAAGTAATTACTTCCATTTTATATTAATCACACATAACTTCTTTGCATTTTTGCAAATTTTCAAAATGTTAAACATCTGTGTTTTTCAACCACTCCAGCATTGTTGTGACTTCGCTTTGCTGGCCAGGCTATTGCATTGTGACACCTGCGTGTGGATTATTTGTGCATCAAAGTTTTTACCTCTATTTTTGGAAGTTTCTTGCCATATCATCAACCGTTATAAAAGTGGGCAACTGAGCCTGCAATTGCTTGACACAGAGAGAGAGAGAGAGCAGTCAACTGTCTGCATTGAAGTGCAAGCATTGGTTTAAATACTATTTGTAATCAGTTTTTGGAAGTATTACAAAGATTTTATTTTTTGCTTAACATCCTTTTTGATCATATCAGACAATGAATGAAATTGGTGAAATGATGCTCAAATAATCCCAGGGTTCATGGGGCTTAAACTTACTTGACATTTGTCTTGTCAGGATAAGGGAAAACCCCAGAAAAACCTTATCCACGTAACTCACCATAGCGACCTGTTGAATGTGAGGCAGCCGTGCTGCTGCCACAGCTGTTAACAATATTGTTGTGATTGCAATCACATGACACTTAAAGAATATCCATTCATTATTCTCTATGGTATTCAAATTTTGTGCCCTGAAAGATGCAAAGATCTTTGTACATGAAAACATCCTAAACAGAAATGAATGAACTGTGTTAATATTACTTTACAATATATGTAACATTTATACACTTATTGAAAATTCTACATACATTGTAAAGTAATTTGTCTTGTTTTGAATTGGTTTTGTGGCAGTGCCCCCCAGAGTAACGCTATATCATGTGTCTCCAGACATACCCACAGTACCTGACATGTTGCCCGGAGAGCAGCCCTTCAATATCCCAGCGTAGCTACTTACGGAGCCTGGAGTAAAGGGCAACAAACAAAACATGTTAACAAGGACAGTTGGGTACAGCACAGGATAGATGGCCACACTTGCCCATTTCTTGTAAAGCACTCTCAAGCTTGCATGCATCTCTCTAAACTCCTCGTGCTCTGTCAAGAGCATAACTTAGTAACAAACCACACTGAATGTGATGTGCTCCATTCACATGGCTTTCTCTACAGCTCTATAACAATTTATTGTTTAAAAGCTTCTTCTCTCTACTTCATGGTAATTGATATAAAGATTAGCAGAAATGGTCTTATTACTTGCTTCCTTATAAGTACAAGGGAATCACTAGGATAAAGTGATGGTTGGTTGGTAACTAATGTTGAGCAGTTACCAGTGAAGCCATTCGCTCTCTTGCATTCCAGTATTTTGATGTCATATTATCATGTTGACTAAAGGTTGGGTTTCCATCCATATCTTCTTTAAGTGTACAGAAAGGATACAGAGGAGATCTCACTATACCAGTCCTGAATAAATGTTTATTGAGACAGTCGTGGCCTGTTAGGAGTCTAAAAGTTGCTACACAGGATTTTCTTGGTAATGTAGTGATTCTGGTCATGTTATTACATAAATTTGCCTTTTGTTTGTAATACATTATCTTCTTTAATTTTATTATATGTTGATATAATGAATCTTTTGATAGAGTGATGACTTACTGGATCAGATGAATTTGATGTAATTTTACTACCTTTCTTGGCTAGAAAGTCAACTGTTTCATTACCCTGTATTCCACAATGTGCTAGTATCCATTGAAGCTTTTATCTGGAATATTTTTATTCAATTTTTTGTAACCGTTTAAAATTAGGCACCATAAATGGTGGTTACATCATCATTGATAGTCAAATCTTATAAAAGCTGACTGCTAATGTGATTAAAGTTCCTTTGTATGGCCAGGAGTTGACAATTCATTTCACCAGAAATATATGTTTTCAAATCCTCTGAATAAAAAAACATTTTTAGGAAAATGTCTGTGTGTGTGTCTGTGGGCAGCATAGCTAAAAAATGTAAAGCCTGTTAAATCCCAAACTTGGAAATGTGCTATTGCCAACTTTTGTCTCATCACTGGACATGACTGTCTGAATAAGCATCTCTTTCAATCTCACCAAATTGCCTACAGTTGCCCATCTTGTGTAGTGGTTACCATGCTAACCTTAGATCGAGGGTTCAAACCCGGCTGAGGACGATGGACTTTTTCAGGCATAAAAATCCTTAGCATGGCTTCCTTTGGAAGGGAAGTAAAAGCGCTGGTCCCGTGCCATACATTTACAGCACATAAAAGAACCTCAAGCCTCAAAAAGAGGCCTCTGAGCAAAATTAAGCAGTCTTTCATTCCCATTATTGCATGGGACGCTGAGAACCACAGCAGCTAAAGCGCATCCATAAATAAAATTCCAGTTCATTTTTATCTAGAATCATGCCACGCTTTGAAATACTGGGAAAGCTAGAGGGAGAATTGTGTCTCTCTGCTCCATAAAAAGCAGATGGCATTGGGGTGCCATTCATATGTTCCAGATGGAAACACAATAATTTAGGTGTGAATACAATGTATTATTTTAACATGTATGACGTGATAATTAGAACTCTAGAGTAATAACATACTTTGATGACAATCCTCAAACTTTGTATCATAATATTGTTTGTAGCCGTTTATACAGATACTGATTTGATTGTTTGCTGAGTAGCATTGCAACTGCTCACACAGAGCGAAAACAGTTAAGTCACTCAAAGGATTGGTCGTAACTAAGCTTGCTCAAGCAAAGCCACCTCAGTCTTACTAAATTATATAGTATTATGCAGGCAACCTTTGTTTAGCATTTTTAACTTTATTACTTATTCTACATGTACTGTAATAGTGTATGCATTGTACTGCATTCAAAAATTTGATACATATATTTCACCAGAAATATACGTCTTAGGGTCCCCTGTATCCAAAAAAAAAAAAAAAAAAAAACATTTTTGGAAAATGGTCTGTGAACACGATAACTCAAAAACGAAAAGTCAGTAAAATACCAAAACTTGGTATTTAAATTTAGTATCTTCCAGGAATGCAATACAAAGATTTTCAAGAAAATCCCCTCTCCCTAAACTACCTTTTATATGGAAAAAATTTCAAAAATGTTTATTTTCTCAAAAATGGCTCTTAACGATTTTGATTACAATACCAAGTATTAAAGATATTTATATGGCAAATAAAATATATTTACATATATATACATATATATTGAATTTTCTGGAAATAGCCTCTAAAGACCTTTTTAATCTGGATAAATTTGGTGAATTTTGTGGTAAGAGGTATATAAAAACTTTTACTCAAAAAATGTGGATCTTGTTACAAACACAAGTTATGTCATATAAAGTTTTTTGGTGAAGTTGACCATTTCTGAGATATTGCTTGTTATTTGTTTAAGATTTAAAATACTTAGACATTCTCACATGGAAATTTGTAATCTTCTGGCCATGCATAGAAATAGATTTCAATCATATAGCACCTAGCTTTTAAAAGATTTGACTGTTGCTTTAGTCTAGTGCACTCCCTCATTTACCTTCTACTTACAAGAAAGCAAGTAATATGAGCACTTCCACTAGTATCTCGATTAGGATGAGGTAGATATAAGAATAAGCTGTTTAATGATAATTTGTTACAGAGATGTAGAGAAAGTCATGTGAATAAAACACATCAGATTTGTTTTTACATAAGTTATGAACTTACACTTAGGAAAAAGAATAATGCCACATCTTTAAACCCTATTTGTGCAGCTTGCAGTTGAAAAATGTGTGAGGTTTAAAATATTCAGTTTCAGTATAAATGACTATTTTATTAAGAAACATAAATATTGGTGTGTACAATCTAAACGGTAAAAATACAATAATTTTAACTTCCATGCACTATCCTTGGAAATGGAAACGTTTTAAAGAACACATGAGATATTTAAAGCATAAACAGACAGATAATTCAGCTATAGCACATCATTTTTGGACTCAAAACCATAATTTTCACAGTGAACCCAATTTATTAAAATTAGTGCAGAATCCAATTGGATTAACAGTTTGGGAAAATTTCTAAAAAAACAAAAACAAAGGCATAAATTTTGATATACCACAAACAAATGGTCTCATCTCAAAATTCATTTACCCAGAAGAGAGATTTTTACAGGCTGCTACCACAAGTTGATCAGTAAATCTCCGCTGAAGATGGCAGCAATCGCTACCGAAACATGTCCGAAGTTACTTATTTCAACTAGTGAAGTTTGACTGTGATGCTGTGTTTTTACTTTGCTCATATTTCATTTCCCCACAACGTGTCAGGGAAATTGATTCAAATCACAAGCGTATTACAGTACACACATATTTAAAATACTATTTTTATACACATACGTTAAATTATAAGGTAACCCCTCTCCATCACCATCTATCAGGCAATCCATGCTCTGAGGTGCACTAGCACCATTGCTGCATTAAGTCCAGTCAATCAGAGACCTCTATCGTTATAGTCAACATGTTGTCACTTATCTGTGGAAGAGTGTGTATTTATGTGCAAAGCTTGCTTTTAACACAAATCTGCTCACTGTGTACAGGTTTCCAAACTCTCTATCACCTGCAAGAATGCGATTGTATGTATACAAGCTCAAAGCTTTGATATCGTGTTAGACAACAAACATTCCAGTTGGAATGTTGGTTGCCAGTTTAAATCGATTATCTCAACAAACAAGCATATCTCTGTCTTTTGCAAGAAATGTTACACATCTGTTAAAACTCTTATGACTAAACACAATATTACTTTCTCTACTTAGTACATAGGTAGAGAAGGTATTGCATTCCACCCAAAAATTCTATACCATGATTTCACTGGAAATTCATGGTCCCCT
Organism: Hymenopus coronatus; assembly: GCA_030762935.1. NCBI lineage: Eukaryota > Metazoa > Arthropoda > Insecta > Mantodea > Hymenopodidae > Hymenopus > Hymenopus coronatus. The sequence continues at coordinate 3,811,191 of CM060895.1, read as the reverse complement.
GAACCAAAAAAGCATTTTTAGAAGGTGAGTGTGCGTTTTGTTGAACACCACACTTGGTAATTTAGTTTGGCACATTCCAAGGATGTTACTGGAGATTTTCAAGAAAATCCCCCACCCCAAACTACCCTTTATATGGGAAAATGACTAACATTTTGATTAAAATAATGTATATTAAGAATATTTACATGAAAAATAAAATGTTTATCTTGAATAATCTAGGAATAGCCTCTGAAGAACTCTTCACCCTGGAGGACTTTTGCAAGCTGATAAACCATTAAGAGGACATAATATTACTTCACAAAAAAGTAGAACTCGTTAAAACACACAGTGTGTCATATATAGCTAACAATTTCTGAGATATTCCTTGTTATTGTTTTCAGTTTTAAAACACTTTTCTCATACAGAAATTTGTAATTGCTGTTTCTTTTGTTTTATTCCTTGCCATGCAAAGAGAACCAAATTTCAAGCACATAATGACCAGCTTTTAAAAAATTTGACTTATCACTTTATCCTAGTGTATTCCCTTATTTCCCTTCTACTTACAAGGAAACAAGTAATAAGACCATTCTGCTAATGTTTATCTTGATTAGCATGGAGTAGATAGAAGAATAAGCTTTTATAAGAAATTTTGTTACAGAATATGTAGAGAAAGTCATGTGACTGGAACACATGTTTGGGAGCAGGTCAATATTTCCAGCATTGACTAGAGGTAGGGAGGAATTTTAGTCACCTTTGAGGGCACCACTTTCCCCAGTAACTCCCAGTTGTTTGTCTCACAGAATGTGATAAACAGTACATTACACTATGTAAAAACCTTTTACCACAGTAATAAAAAGGATAAACCAAAGTTAATAGCATGAGCTGTAGCAATGGTTCCTATTTTGTTGTGTTTAGGATATGAGTGTCATTATACTGAATATTATTAAATAAATTTACTTTAACTATAACCTAACTTAAAACTTAACCTCCATAAGACAATTTCTTGAAGAGTGTTAATGAATAGTACATTTATGAGTATTAATAATAAAGACAGCAGCAAAAATAGTAATCAATGGTTTTCAATAACTTTTATTTTGTTCTTCTAAATATTGCCTTCCCAATCCATTTAATTTTTTCCTTGCATCATTTGCTGTATATATCCTTTATGTACTTTACTAATGGCTTCTGCTATGCTTTTATATTATTTCCAGTGTTTTGTTTCATTTTTTATAAAAATTATGTTTTGAATTATTGTACAGTATTTCATGTGATTCATAATAGGAAATGAGACTTTGGCTGTGGCCACTGTACGTATGTAATGTCTGCCATTTTTTTCTCATGATGTGGGTATAACTTTTATCCCAGCTAGATATGGTCAAAGTTGCTATATTACTCTGTAAAATGTTTTATCAATTTCTGTGTGTAATTTAGGCCTTATAATTTAATGGCCCTTTATTATACAGTTTGCTTAGTCACCTCTAGTAAAAGAACTATAACATGCAAATACTTAATATTTGTGCCATACAAGAAGTGTTGGGTTGTGACCAAGGATTGGAGGATGAGAAAGGAAGAACAAAAACAAAAATGTATGGCATACAGCAAGCAGAAGAGAAATAACTCAAACTGCTTTATCTTGAATGCCATTGTGTTTCTGTAGCCAGATCTTACTTATACTACAATCATTACTTCACTCCTGTAAGGAAAAGTCATGTCTATGCTTAGCAAGAAGCTTTTAAAACCACCACCACAAATTACTTTACAGCTATGTTGCTCAGTTTCAAGGTTTAAACTACAGTGCAAGCAATAAGCTGACCTTGCTAAAATGTCAACCCTAAGTACATACACAACTGTAATCAGTATTACATTCACCAGCTCTTGCTTTCTGGTAAAACAACCTATATACATACATTTGAGTTACCTCCGTGATTATTAATATATTATACACCAGGTTCACTATCTACCTGATATTTAAATCTGCCAACTTTCCTGATAGGCTTCCTTCCAATTTATAAATATATTCCTCTTTAGTGTTTCCTAATAATTCACCCAACTTTTTAATCTCATCTGTATTCTTAGATTTCCTAATTCTTATTTTAATTATTTCTCTCAGTAACTGGGACCCACTGATCCCTCCATAATTCTGTTTCTTCACAATCCATTCCCCACATAATGGGCACTTCTGTGGGTCCATTTCCCCTTAATTTCATTGCTCTGGTTCTATACCATGCCCTCCCTTCCCTCTCCAATTTATTACACACCAATATATTTTTCCCTCCCCCAATCTTCTTTAATTTGCCTATATTATATCAAGGATCTCTTATCTCTAATATTGCTAAAATATTTTGTATATTGATATCCTCTATTCTCCAAAACCCTCCCTCCATAAGTTCCCTGTGCTTATTTCCTCTGCAATTTTTTGTAATGATAAAGACATTAATACTTTCTCTTGCATAGTCATACATTGTTTTACCTATTTTAATCTTCTAATAATCTAAGCCATTGCCAATAATCTTTCAACTTGCTGTTGTATCTACTTCCCTTTGGTTTAAACCCATAATTGAACAACAGAAGCTTCTATGTATTAAGTCCACTCCTTGCCTCCCTTCATCGTAATCCCAAACCTCTATCCCATATAACATTTTGCCCTATAAACTTTCTCTAACCAATTGATTTGCATCCCTGGAAAGTGAAATGTAAAGTTTTACACAAAAGTTGTCCCTATTCAATTTATATATAGATAATGTATTAACATAAATTGGGAGAAATAATAACTATGCCAACAATTAACAATATTCAGATTCCAGGATTACTGTTTGCAGATGATCTAGTTATAGGTGCAATTACAGTGAATGGCTTAAATCAATCCTTGCAAGTATTAAATAATTACTGTAAAGAATGGAGTTTAAAAGTGCACCAGGACAAGATACAGATTGTAGTGTTCAACAAAGGGGGGGGGAGGGGAATTGAGCAAGTATGAAAAATGGAAGAATGAGAATAAAAAAGAGTACAGGGTAGTGAGAGAATATATTTATCTAGGAGTTAAAATTGACAGTGGTGGCAATTGGGAAAAACAAAAGAAAGTTGCATTGACAAAAGGAGCTTTATCAGCTATTAGAAGTTGCAAATACAAAGTACCTAATATAAATATTAGATGGTTAGAAAAAGTGTACAATATGGTGGTTGAGGCAAAAATGTTATATGGGAAGGAGGGGGATTAGAAGGAGGATGGGAAGTCATAGATGAGGTGCACAGGAAATTTTGCAAAGAAATACTTGGGTTACCAAATGCAACTGTTAGGCAAGTAGCACAAATAGAGCTGGGTAGAGTGGCAAGTAAGGGAAAGATTATGGAAAGGGCATTGAAATTTTGGTATAGAATATTGAAATTGGAAGAAAGGAATTTGTTAAAACAGTGTTTAGTATATCAAGAGAAAAGTTTAAAGAACAAGGGATGGGTAGACTGTCTCAGAAATAACCTAGAAAGTAGTGGGATAGGGGAAATGTGGAGAAGAAGAGAAAATAATGTGAATAACTTCTGGAAGTTGGCAAGGAAAAGATTTGAGGATATAGAAATACAAAAAATATCTAGTGAGATAACTGAAAAGAGATCTCTAGTTTTCTATATACCAATGAAAGTCTCATGGGGAAGGGAAAAGTACATAGATGTGACAAAGAGGAGCGAGAAGGTATTGCATGGCTGAAAGCAGTTGTACAGAGATTGAAAGGTTTAAGGAAAGGTACTCCACAAAATCAATGTCCTATATGTGGCGGAAATGAAGATATGGAACATATAATATTGAAATGTAAAGGAACTGAAATTTGGAGAAAAGAGTATATTAATAAGAAATGGTTTAAATAGATAGAAATGTAGCAGTAGTTGAAATGTTTCATAAAGACAGTAAGAAGATTGGACAATTCTTATACAAAGTGAAAAATAAATGGGTATGGACAGTAAATAGACAAAATGGTGTAATAAACTAGAATTAATAAACTATTGTAAAATATGAGTATGACTGGTATGACTGAACACTGGTCTCATTCACCTGTATACAACTTAGCATAAATAAATAAATAAATAAAGGTTGTCAAGTTGAGAAATTTTGTGCCAACTCTTCAAGATATTGTTTCACAATTCCACACTCCTTTAAGTAACAGCAGATTTAGGGGTCGCACTGGGAGTTTAGGGATTCTCCCCAGAAAGGTTTTGAAAATTTAGCCTCTGAGGGAGGGGGGGGGGGGGGAATGACATTTTCTAAAAGGGGCAAAATAATCTGGCAATATATAAGGTATAAATAATATTTCTTACATTTGAAACTGCTGCAAAAAATCAATTACATTAGGAAAAACATTCTAACATAATTGTGAATTAAACAACATACAAGCAAAACTCCTAATATTTTTGCTTACATTTTACAAATAGTTATTTATGATGCAAGAGCATAAAGTTACGGTTTTTTATTTGAGCGGGAATATTGTGAATTGAAACGCAGTCGAGTTTAACAAGCACGCAACAGTCAAAAAGCAGCTTTACCTCACTTTTCATACAATTTTTTTTCAATGAGAATTTTCAGATATTAAAAGAAAAGCAATGAAAGATGAAATAAATTTCAGGTTAAGTTTGAGCCATTCACCAAGGGATATAGTCGTTTTTTATTTCGCAGCATTAAGATAGGGTGCATTCAGTGGGTTCAGTTTCGCTTTGTGGTTGCTGGGCGTGATGATGGTACGGTACTAGCAGGCCGTAACAAACCTATATTATTATTATTGTTCTGTGATGTATTTCGAGAATTATGATATCCTTAGAGCTGCAAAAGAATATTTCTCACTTATTGACATTGAACATAACATCATATCGTGCACAACTAATTTTAATTGTTTGTATGTTGACCAGTGATTTATACACAATGATATAGTGAATTATTTTGGCGAGCATAAAATTGGAACAAAATTCAATTTTGCACTCTGAAACGAGCTTATAAACTACTCAATTATGCTCGGTCGTAGAAAAAAAGAGCACCCTTATATCATAACATTGCTTTAACTCGCTAATGTGTTTCCATCTCACTCCTACCCTCTCCTCTACATTCAGTAAACATGTATAAGCTTAGAGAAGCACACTGTAGTATTTATTACTTTCTCTACACATACTATGTATATAGTGTATAGAGAAGGTATGGTATTACACCCAAAAATTCAATACCGAGATTGCACTGGAAATATATGTTTTAGGGTCCGCTGTACCAAAAAAAAAAAATCAGAAAAAGGTCTGTGTGTCTGTGAACACGATAACTCAAAAACGAAAAGTCCGTAATAATACCAAACTTGGTATTTAAGTTTAGTATCTCCCAGGGATGCAACACAAAGATTTTGAGAAAAATTGCCCCACCCCAAACTACCCTCTACATGGAACATTTTTCAAAAGTTTTGATTTTCTCAAAAATGGCTCTAACGATTTTAAATAAAATATTGTATATTAAAGATATTTACCTGACAAATAAAATGTATCTCTTGAATCTTCTGGGAATAGCCTCTGAAGACTACTTTATTCTGGATGAATTTTACGGAATTTTGCATAACTGCTAAACCGTAAGACATGGATAAAAACTTAACACACAAAAAATGTGAAGCTTGTTAAAACGCACAATTTAAGTTATATAAATTTTTTTCCGAGGAGTTGATCATTTTTGAGATATTCCTTGTCTTTGGTTTCAGCTTTAAAAAACTTATACTTTTCTCAAAGAGGAATTTGTCAGCTCCTATCCATAAAAACCAAGGAACTTCAGTCGCATAGCAACTAGCTTTTGACTATCACTTTAACCTATGCTAATCCCTTATTTCACTTCTACTTACAAGGAAGCAAGTAATAAGACTATTTCTGCTAATTTTTTTCTCGATTAACATGAAGTAAATAGAAGCATAGGCTTTTTAACAATAATTTGTAGCAGAGATGTAGAGAAAGTCATGTGAATGGAACACATCAGATTTTTTTTTGTATCTATCACAGATACACAAATCCACACTGCTTAAGCTTGTATTTATTTAACTAAATTTGTGTCCAGTTTAACCTATATTTAAAATTTGTTATGTTGCAGGCTGAATTTGTTTACTGATATTTTGCTTGGCCAGGGGCATCCCCCCTCTGGTTCTGTCCTTGCTTTTAGGAACATAATTAGAGACTTCTTGTACTTAAAAAATTAAATTATTATTTTTTAATTTTTGCCATTGATCTTAGAATGCATCCAAACCGTTCTCGCATGTGAAATAACTTAGAATTCTACGAGAGATTTTGATCAAATAAACAGCCCGTGATGGTATAAAATGATATAATTAAGCATAAAATTCATTGGTAAACAAAAGTTAATTTTACATTTACATTCTGCACTTTTACACTTTTTTACACTCATTGTAGTTGCATGTATAACATTCATGATTCCCTAAAACTTTTGAACATCCAAGAAAAAAGTATAAAATTCACATTAGAAATAGAAAAAGACAACCGGCTACCATTTTTAGATCTGAAAATAGTCAAACATGATAATAGAATAAACTTTGGTATTTATAGGAAACCTACTCAGACAGACAATTAAAAAGACAATAGTTATAATCCAAGAGCACATAAACAGGCAATCTTCAATAGTCTAGCACTTAGACTGCTTAATATGCCATTTCTAGAAAATGAATACAAGGCAGAATACTACAAAAGTCGAACTTGCAAATAGAAATTCCTAAAAGAAACAACCACTCTCTCAGCAATAAAACAAAAGATGAGATACAAGAAATTCACATACCACCCACGGGCATTTGACAAGTTTCAAAACATTTTCAAAAGAATACAACATTCAGCTAGCACCAGTAAACCGTGACAACATAAAAAAATGAATTAGGCTCAAATATCAAGGACGTCATCCCAGCAAAGAAAAAATTGGGCATATACAAAATGGAATGCAAGGATTGTAATCAGATTTATATTGGAAAAACAAAAAGAAATTTAGAAACAAAATCTAAAGAACACTTCAGAAACATAAATCAAAAACAAATCAGCAGTTGCCACCCACTTTGGAGAAAACACCACAATATAAATATAGAGGAAAACAAGAGTTGGTCACATGGGAGCACATCTTCATTGTAAAAAATAGAAACATGGTTTTCAATTTCCACGTTCCATAGAAGGATGTGTTTAGCAAGTTCATTGAACCATCACCAGAGGAAACAACACTTACAACATCACCAGCTTCACCGCAAGGAATTAGTCAATATTTGGTTGAAAATGTAGGAAACTAGTCCTTTGAAACATGTTCCAGCAAAAATCCCAAGATTTGTTTAGTGTAAGTAATCGACTCATCAAATAAATGAATATAACAACACTGTTTACAAACCTTCCATAAAAAGAAAAGCGAACATTCACTTTGTTTTAGCAACAGAATAATACTTCTCCAACTGCAGTTTGACATTTCAAAATCTACAACACAAAGAGCTGTCAAAACTGTTTCATCCCATTCTAATTTACTCATTGCTTTACAACTTCTGGTTTTTATTACTCTGTAGTAATTTGTGTGATTGCAGGAGTATATCAACTTCTTGCCATACATTTGTTGATCATTTTAATCTGCTAAAGTTAATCATGCCACACGTCAAACTAGCAAAGCATATTAAGCAGCATCTGTAGCTTACTAAATCCTCTGCTTAAGCTTAAACTCTTAAAAGTACTTTATGGTTTAAGCCATGCCTTAAGGAAAATCCAACCTCTTCACTTGAGTGGCATACATCAATGCCACTTGAACCCTGTACAGACAGACAGAAATGGTATACCATCTTGCATCGATGTATGTACACAAGCTACTACTTCAGTGGCAATATATTTTAGGAAAAGGACTGACACAGAGGTTGCAAATTCTGTAGTTATTCTTTCATCATATTTCTACATAGATATCATCAGCCAGCCTAGGTAGCATGTCTGCCTCGCATTCAAAAGGTCATAAGTGTGAATCTCACTTAGGGTGAGTTACACGGATAAGTTTTTTTTGGGGGGGTTTTCCTTTATCCTGAGAAGACAAATGTCAAGTAACTTTGAGCAGCATTTCACCAATTTCATTCATCGTCCGATATGACAAACCAGGTTAAACAACGTTAAGCTAAAAAAAAATTGTCATTAGTTTACAGAAACAAAGCATGCGCCACAACAAGTAACCATTAGATAACCAGCATGGCTGAATAGCCCAGTTGGTACAGCGCCAAGCTGAGGTCCAAGGGTTTCCCTTCTTGGTTATGAGCACCGACTTTCTATTTTGTTCTCTAATACTCCTCAAGTCTGGAAGTATTTATTTTAAACTATTGTTATTGACACATGCTCCATTGCAATTGTATTAACAAAGTTCAAGGTTATATTTAAGTATTTAATCATATTATCTATTTCAATTTTCCCTGCCTTGTTCAGTCATACTTGATTAAGTTGCAGTCCATCAAAGTTTATATTTACTTATATTTATATTAATTTAATTGTTTTTTTACCCAAGCTGTGTGTGCTGGTTCAAATTCTGGCTATGGTATTGCATTTTTCAGTCTCACTTTCCCTATATTTATACTGTTCAGAAATTGCATTTTGAAGGTTTTCACACATGCAGTGTTTTGCATTAAACATTGCCTTTGCTTTTCCTAATATCTTTTCTTTTTAAACTTCTCATTCCCACAGGATCACGCACACATGTTCGATCTTCCTGAATCTTAAATCAGTTAAAATAAATTCCAGTTTTTCTGCCCTGTGACAATTGCTGTTACTAGTTTCATCCTAAAAAGTGGTCTTTTATTGTGTTTGTGCATACAAAGCTATACGTGGCAGCTATGGTATAAAATCCAAACTCTGGATTTGGAAGCAATGTCATTGTGTCCCAGTAGATGGTTTGGAAGATCATGAACACACAGAGCTATTTTCTAAATGGCGCCATCTCTTGAACAAGAAATGCCTCTATCTGTGCAGGGCTTAAGAGTATTTTCAGCAAATAGTTTCAACATACACCTCTCATACTACAAATACCTGAAAAGGAGGATTGAAACATTTAATTATATTAATGCTTAAGAAATGGCTTAAGCCTTAAAATACCTTAACAATGCACCAAATATTTTTAACTTTTTAATTCCAAAGCTTAGTTGTTTCAAGCAGGATTATAAAGAAGATAAGCATTTCACCTGCTATTTACTTTCAGGAGCAACCACAGACAAGTATAGCAAAGCTTTTTACTGGCAATGGTTTTCTTATACATACACATTAGTGCAATACACGAGAGTGACATTCAATTTTTTAGCTGCCCTCTGTGGTGTAATGGTTAACATGCTAACTTTATATACCCAAGGTCACGGGTTCAAACCTGGCAGCAGAGGATGATGGATTTTTTTGGGTGTAAAATCCTTAGCATGGCTTCCTTCGGAAGGGAAGTAAAGCCTCTGTCCTGTGTCATAGATTTACAGCACATAAAAGAACCTTAAGCCTGATAAAGAGGCCTCTGAGCAAAATTAAGCAGTCTTTCACCCCCAGTATAGAATAGGATGCTCAGAACCACAGCAGTTAAAGACCATTCATAACTAAAACTCCATTTCATTTCAACATTTTTATAATGCCTTGTCTCTAAAAACAAATCTGTTTTTTATCTGACAGCCTACTTTGTAACGTTTTGTGAATGATTGCTGTGAGTGTTGTGGATAGATTAAACCAAAAACTGTGCAAGACAAACCCACAAACCCTGGAAGAATTAAAACAAAATATCCGCCAGAAAATTGCCAGCATTTCTCAATGTGAACTATGACGAGTGATGGATAGTTTCCTAAAGAGGAGCCAAAAATGTATGGACAATGATGGTGGCCAGTTTCAGCATCTCTTTTCATAAAGTTGGTAAATAAAGCCTTTAAAAATGTTGTATGGTTTCACCTGCACTTTTCTATGAAGTGGCAGACAGCAATGAGCGCTGACAGGCAAAACACCACGCAGCCGGTGCGTGCTCTTTTGACCCACTCGTTACATATTTTGGTTATCCCCTATTACTATGAAACTTTATCAAATTCCACTATCTAGTCTTACCATAAATACTGTTGCAAACTTTTTGGCATAGGCTGTACAACCGGTTTTGAAGGTCGCAGTCAACCCTTACGGGGGTCATTGTGAGTGTGGCTGCAAAAGAGAAGTGTGTTTCCGAATATATTTAGCGATGGAGTGGGGTGATTATGAGAATCGTGTAGCAGTATTAGCCCTTCATAAGGTGGGTAAATCGGCTTCTGAAATTTTCATTACCCTGAACAAGTTGAAAATCAGCAGAATGTTTGTGTTTTGGACCATTTACCGATTCCTGGGACTGTTGAGGATCGCCATGCAGCATTAGGGACAAGAAGACGTATTCGACGGAATCCTGTGAGAAAGCAGTCAGTGCTGGCTCGAGAACTGAACATTTAAAAAATGTCAATATCCCGCCTGTTGAGTGATGACCAAGGGTTGAAAGCTTACCAGCAGAGTATAGGTCACCTTCTAACCCAGTGTCTGAAAGAGCAGATGGTGATAAAATCAAAATGCCTTCTTCAGTATTAAACACACAATGGCCACAGAAAAATTCTTTTCACAGATGAAAAGATGTTCACTATTGAGGAGGTTTTCAAATGGCAAAATGATTGTGTATATCATCTCGAGAAGCTCGTGAGAAGGTTCCAAAGATACAAAGAGGCCATCATCCTGCCTCAGTCATCGTTTGGTGAGGAGTGGCATATGACGGCACCACTAAAGGGGTGAAAACTTCTGCCAAAGTGTACCAAAACACTGTGTAGGAGTCTGTTGTGAAGGATTTGGGCAATACTTTATACAGGAATCAACAATGGAGCTTCCAGCAGGATCCAGCACCCGCTCACAAAGCAAAGGACTGGCTGCGGAGGAATGTTCAGCACTTCATTGCAAAAAAACGTCACAAGGGGACAATATATTTACTTCCCCCTGATGCTTAATGTCCCTCTACAATGTTCGCTAGTTACAATATATGCAATAATACAGCTTTGCTATTCAGGTATGAGGTTCTAAGACAAACCTGCATGTTATTTAAAACATAACAACTTTATCATGGCTATCCTTGTTTTGGCTCACGTAAAATGTGTCACTTTAAACTGAAGCATTAATCCATGCATGCATGCTATTTTATTAGAACCAAAGTGCAAATATTTTCTTTGCCTCTTAAATATAACCTATTCTCCAGTGTAATATTTGCACTTTTTTTCTCATAAGATTAGTTCTACAAAAATGTTTCAAAACAAAATCTTAGTAGCTTTCCTCTCTAATGCACCAACCAGCACAAAATGTTTGTGTTTTTATTTAATAGAGTAAACTTGAATAATGCTAATCTGGATAAACCATGTCAACTTATTTATTCTAATACTAAGATCATTCAAGGTTGACCAACACTTTTAATTTTACAGAGAATTTTTATGTCAAAATGTTCATGTTAAATTTTCTGGGAACAGCCTCTTCATTCTGGATGACTCTTGTAGAACTGTGAAACATATGAGACAATACTAAGCCTTGGAATGTAATTGGCACATGCTTTTTCTGGAAATTTCTAGCTATAAAAAGAGAGCTGCAAGCTAAGTCAGTCAGTTTTCAGTGAGCGAGAGAGCAGTCTACTGTCTACATGTCAGAGCAACCAGATAAAAGTTGTACTGCAGAATTGTTGAAGAAGCATCAGAATAAACATGTTTATTTTGCATTAAATTTAGAAGTAATAAAGAGCAGCTTTGTTAAAATATGTTCCTCTCAGAAATGTTTGCCAATCTTGAATGATGCTTGTATTATAAAGAGATAAAGAAAGGCGGAGAGAGGCAGAGAGAGGATGAGACGGGGAGGGAAAAAGAGAGGAGAGAGTGAGTGAGAGAGACACAGTGAGAAAGAGTGTAAGAGAGAGAGAAAGTGTGTGTATGAGGGGAAGGGGGAGGGAGAGTGGAAGTCAGAGAAGAGGAGAGATGGAGAGAATGTGTATATGTGAGAGAGAGAGAGTGTGTGTGTGTGTGTTATGAGAGAGGGTGACAGAGAGAAAGGGGGGAGGGTAATCTGAAAAGAACTACTCAATCAATTTTGAGACTTCTTTCATCACTGAAGAACACTGCTCCGACAGACACTATATAACATCAAAATATTTAATTTTAATGTGTTTAAGGGACATGTTTGCACTTTTGTCACCTAATTTCAATTCCATTGCATAGGACATTGCCTATATGGCAGCACAAAGATAGAAAGGAGGAGCCTTGGGTTCTTAACATTTGTAATCCATGTGTGTTTTTGTTTTAATTTTGACACACTTGTGCTTTACAATCTGGCAAAAATAATAAGCTACCCTACAACTTCCCTATCCTTATTTTCAAGCCCTTAAGCAGACATCAATGCTCTTTGGCCTATTTTAGTAAACTTTTAAATCTATATAGTAGTCTGCATAAAACTTTTGATGCTTACTGCACTGGCCTGAAAATATGCCACCCTCACATCTCAGTCTCACCCTTAAAATCTGAGTGAGGAAAAAGGGTAAAAAAAGTTTGCCATGAAAATAAGTCATATTTCAGTCAAGTTTCTCATAGAAACTGCTTCTTAAGCAACCGAACTTTGTACACTAAATTTGTGCAGTTCATACTTTCTTGTGGCTTCCCTGTTGGTTGCAACATTGTCTTAAACCACAACTGCAAATAACTTCTCTGAATAGCTTGGCTTTTCTCTCCAAGTGATCATTCATTAAGGAAAGAAAGAAAAGAAAAAAAAAAATGTGTATTCTTGATTAGTTGAAAAACATTGAAACATTTTCAAGAACATTCGTCCTCATCTTCAGCAGATGACTGCTTCCCCCTCTTGCCATCTGGTATTGGGGATGTCAAGTTTTAACACTTCATTCAGTGTCAGGATTTGAAAATGTATTACATAATTGCTGTTTTTTATTATGTGTATTTTGTCCCAGATGTGCAATTGTTTTGATGACGCTAGTGGTTTTAACAATTTTATATTTTGCCTAATGTTGTGGTTTTCTGTGACACAGCTGATTTGTCTTTTTGTCTCTGATGTTCCTTTAATCTGATTTCCAAGTTTCTCTTTGTTTTGCCTTTGTATATTTCTTACAGTCTTCACAACTAATCTGGTAGATTCCGGGTTTTAATGTTCTTTGAATTGTATTTTTAAGAGGTTTTTTTTACAATGTCCTTCAGGCTGAATTTGTATTTTTACTTACCTGACACATAAAATATACATCTTGAATTTTCTGCGAATAGCCTCTAAAGACTATCATGATATATGGTGGACTTTGAGACAGTGATGTGTTTTAACAATTAAAATTTAGTTGAGTCGATTTTGCAACACTACATCACTTACTTTTTTATTTCGGAAAACATGTTTCAGAAGCCATGTGCTTCCATTGTCAATTCCTTTGGTCGACTACCGGCATTGCTTGCTGTGGTGGTTGTCTCTGTCCCTGGTGGTGGTTTGATGAACTTCTGGATGAGTAGATCGCCTGGCGGGATTTCAAAATTGAAAACCCGGTTCTTGTTTTTCCAAATATATATGTTTTCCCAAACTTTTAATTCTTCCCTAAATTTGAAACAGCAAGTATAAAAAACTCTCTAGATCTGATCGAAAAAATTAAAGACATAAAATTGGAAAAAACTGATATGTTAGTTTCCTTTGATGTTACTGCTCTGTTTCCAAGCATACCTACAGAAAGCATACAATCCCACATCAAAAATTGGTTACTTGCAATAGGAAAAACAACAGAAGAAGTGCGGGAATACATCATATTAACGAATCTGTGCATAAATCAAAATTTTTTCACATTTAACGGGAAATATTACAAACAAACATGTGGTTTAGCTATGGGCAGCCCGCTGTCACCTATATTAGCAGATCTCTTCATGAGCACTATGGAAACTAGGATTAAAAAGGCATTCCCCTGGATGTTCAAAATATGGTGCCGCTATGTAGACGACATCTTTGCAATAGTCCCAGAAAGACACCTAGAAGATGCTCTAAAACTCCTAAATATGCAAGAAAAGTCTATAAAGTTCACAATGGAGAAGGAATGTGATGGACAACTACCATTCCTCGACCTAAAAATCATAAAAACTAATAATCACCTTACATTTGGCATCTACAGAAAACCTACCCACACCAACAGCTATATAAAACAAAAGAGTTACAATCCCATTCCCCATCAGCATGCTTTACTCAACAGCCTTACACACAGATTGGTAAAAACAGAATACCAATGTGAACTTAATAAAATTTTGGACATAGCTACAGAGAATGGATTTCGGGCAGAACTGGTGTACAAAAAAGTTAATAAAGCCAAAAATAGAAAGAGAATTAAAGAAGTCAGCACACTCACTCAAAACCAGAAAGAAAACAAGATCTACAAGAAGTTTACATACCACCCTACAACTTTCTACAAATTCCAGAGGATCTTCAAAAGACATAACATCATTCTAGCCCCTAAAAACAATTACTCTATAAAAAACATTTTAAATTCCAAATTAAAAGATGATATCCCACAAGAAAACAAACCAGGAATATATCAGTTCAGCTGTAATGACTGTGAAAAAATCTACATCGGCCAAACAAAAAGAAATATAAAAACCAGGGCAAAAGAACACCACAGAAATATTAAACTCAAACAAGAAGAAAAATCTGCAGTAGCTTGGCATTTTTGGAAAGAGAAACACACTATAAATAGAAGCCCAAAAATCCTCAAAAACATCACAACGAAGACAGAATTAAAAGTTTGGGAAAACATATATATTTGGAAAAACAAGAACCGGGTTTTCAATTTTGAAATCCCGTCAGGCGATCTACTCATCCAGAAGTTCATCAAACCACCACCAGGGACAGAGACAACCACCACAGCAAGCAATGCCGGTAGTCGACCAAAGGAATTGACAATGGAAGCACATGGCTTCTGAAACATGTTTTCCGAAATAAAAAAGTAAGTGATGTAGTGTTACAAAATCGACTCAACTAAATTTTAACTCTCAAGACTACTTTATTCTCGATGAATTTTAGGGAATTTTGCATAACTGCCAAGAAGTGGACTAAAACTTACCACACGAAAAAAGTAGAGCATGTTAAAACACACAATTTATGTTATGTTTTTTTTTTTGTGGAGTTATCGTTTTTGAGATATTCTTTGTTATTGGTTTCAGCTTTGAAAAACTTATACTTTTCTCATACAGGAATTTGTCATCTGCTGTTCATACAAACAAAGGAACTTCAGTCATATAGCAACCAGCTTTTGACTGTCACTTTAACCTATGCTACATCCTTATTTCACTTCTACTTACAAGGAAGCAAATAATAAGACTATCTCTGCTAATTTTTTCTCGCTTATCATAAAGTAAATAGATGAATTAGCTTTTCAACAATAATTTGTTGCAGAGATGTAGAGAAAGTCATGGAGTGGAACACATCAGATTTTATTTTATTTCATCCTCGCCACCTACCAGGACTTCAGTTCCCATATCTCACTGTTATTACGGTCAACATAGTCTGTGGAAGAACAAGTGATAAAATAATACAGAGTGAGTTCACATGTCTACTTTATTCCTGACATGTTTCACCTTCAGTTGAAGACATCATCAAGGTGTCGACTGGTTGGAACTCCAGTGCTCCTGTGGGAGGTGTAATAAGTTTTAGAAGCAAGTTAACTTCTGGAGGGATGTCAAAATTCTTAAGATAAGCACAGTTTTTTGTATAAATCTTTTCCCAGATATTTAATTCTGAAGTAAATCAGACCTGAATGTCCGTCACAACATAGAGAAAAGACTCATCTGTTAAGGTCCTATTTACTTTGACATCCCTCCAGAAGTTAACTCACTACTAAGACTTATAAAACCTCCACCAGATGTCTCCAGCCCAGAGAATCAAGACACAGGAGCACCGGAGTTGCAGTCACGTCGACACCTTGACAATGTCTTCAACTGAAGGTGAATAATGGAGTGTCTGGTCAACTCAATCTTTATTTTATGAATTATTACAGTGCTTCATAGTGTTAATTCCAATTATGTTTTTACATGCTAAGTTTACTGTACACATGAATCTACTTGCCGTATATGCAGGGAAAAAAACTAAATGTGCACAAGTTCAAAGCTTCAGGACAAGATCAGTTTTAACAGAAAATAAACTAGATGGAATCAGGCCAGTTTAGAGTCATCACCTCAAAAAACACTACCCCAATATTTTTACCAATCCTGCGGAAAGACTTTTGTTACTAACAGGGAGGAGACCCTTTAATAATTAACTGAAGGCTTAAAGGAACCGACCTGGACAAAGCCTAATGTCCGATCCCTCACCTTCAGCTGTTACTAATCACATATAATAGAAAGGAGAGCCTTTAATTGCTTCTATAATTTGAAGACTCTATCCAGTCTTGCTTGTTTTCTTCGACCCCAACGACGGTATTAGAGTATTTGAGGCCTAGGGGAGCATTTCATTTTCTTTCCTGTCCATACCTTTCTTTACTTAGGTGATGTAACTGTTATTTATGGTGCTTAATTTTAAACGGTTACAAAAAGTTAAACAAAAACATTCCAATGATAATAACATCAAAATACTGGAATGCAAGAGAGCGAATGACTTCACTGCCAACTGCTCAACATTAGATACCAACCACCAACCATATTTTTACTAGATATGTTGCCTGTTTGGGAGCAGGTCAAACTTTCCAGCATTTCACTTTAAGGCAAGGATTTTAGTGTGCCTTTGCTGGCAATTCTCTGTTCTCTGGTGCAGTGTAGAGAGGCCACAAAAGGGGTTACCTTATAATTTAATGACGCTATATGTGCAAGGCTGTTTATTTGCTAACAAGTTGTAGCTGTCAAATTTTTTCTGTAAATTCCAAAACTGACCTTTCTTTCATTTCTGATGATTTTTAACTCAATTAAGGCCTGCCTTATCTTATATCTCAAGATTTACACAACAATGTTTTCCCATAGAGCAGTTGATGGCAACTGCTAATATGAAGAATTTAAATGTAAAATTAAACAAAGAATAGCAAACACAGTTTGTGTCAAATGTGATGAGCAAATGTCTCATTTAGATGGGGAACTTGAAATTTTAGTTAATAGTATCTCAGAATAATTATATTTCATGCAATATTTCTTATTTATTTCCTGTAAATCCAAGTGGTGCTCCCCAGGCTAGCGCCATCCTGTTACATGTTTTATCCAGATTAGCATGTTCTGCCTACAAGCGACACTAACTTGAAGCACAAATAAAAGGCAAATGTTTAAAAATTCAGAATTCATACTTCTGCATAAAAATGTAAAGCATTCAGTCGACAGATTCAATAACATGATCACCTGCCGTTGTAGCCGAGTTGACTGGTGCCGAGGTATGCTCGTTGCTCAGGCCTGAGGCAGCTCCAGTAACAGGCATTGGCTCAGAAATGTGCTGCTCTGCCTTCCCATCCAATCTAGATGCACACACACATATACACCATGCATTGTTTCAGTCACTGTGTGCTGCAAACATCCCACACTGCGACAACCAGAACATTTACCAAGTAATCTGATACAAAACTCTCCTTACCCTCGCACTTCTTTGTTAACCTATCAACTACCAAACAAAATTGTGCCTCTTAACACAATAAAAAGTCTCTCACAGAAAAAGCTTATTACTCTAAAAGAATACATGGAACACCATATATCACTAAATTTGTTAAATATATTGACATTTATGTAAATACTATCGTATTACTTTATAGTATTAGCTTTTACACATGTTAACTTGACAAGTCATCAGTTTACTGGGATTTAGCCCAACCTATGTAAATGTATGTGATAAATAAATTATTATTATTATTATTGGTGCCCATCATTAAATGACTTATGTTTATAAATTCACTCCAGATTTATGATGTCTCGCTGGAAAAAGAAACAATCCAGAGGTAAAACAGTTTCGCAATTAGATCTCTGGATGGGGACCTTCTTTCAAGGAAGGAGCAATCTTGCTCAGCTTACAAAGTCTCCTACATCAGATTTTGTAATATTACCTGATTCCAAAGCAGCTATTATAGCCATTGCTTCTGACACAACCATCAAAAGTCTTAATATTACAGAATGCCGCAAAATTATAAAACAACTAGTTTAAATAAAAAAATAGTACTTCAATTGATACCAACACATTGTTGAATAAAAGGCAATGAAACTGCTCATTTTCTTGCCAAAAAAGGCAGCCAAATAACATCAATATCATCTGGTCCTTTACCTTATTGCTCTACTGCAACATACAGCAATAAATTTAAAGAAGAATTTACATCACAAGCAAAAGAAAAATCTGTATAATGGATAGACGTCGGATTTTTAGGCTCTAAAAAACAATTCTTTAGGCACATAAAAATGGCTTTAAAAATACTAAAATAGGTTGAATTAATTAAAGTGGTACTGTTAACACACACTTCACTTACTTTTATTAATAGTACCACTTTAATTCAAATTGATTATGCCTTCACTGTAAGCAGCTTCAAAATTATACGTTTATACTAAAATAAGTCCTTAAAATACCATTTTCGGCTTTTCAATTTTATTAAGACATCAAATAAGAAATAAGAAAAAAATGCACACAAATGTTATAAGCCTATTGTTTACACAAAAAAAGAAAAAGAAGAAGAAATTGCACAAGAAATAGACAATAACACTGGCCTTTAATTAAACATACACAACAGTCCGCAAGGGACCTTGGCCTACCGCCTGGCCACTGCATCCCCCATCTCAGCCCAGTAAGGCATCACGAATGAGGTGCAGTGCTGGAGGATGAGACGTAATCAGCGCTTTGAGCCCCACGATCTGGTGCCACTACTTCTCAATTAGCCTCCCCCCCCCCCCCCAAAGACCTCACGAGACTGAGTGCACCCATACCAGGTCTCACAGTGGGGGAAAATTCCCGCTTGGCAAGCAGTCGCAGTACCACTGCGCTAAGAGATGAAAACATTCACAGCCTTAACAGACATATAACCTAAAATCCGAGGTCTAATAATGAAACATGTACACTAGCAAGAAAATGTTGAGTAGCAACTTTTGGAGTACTAAAAGGTCTTGCTGAATCTCCTATATGTCCATTCTCGGCCTTCAAACTTAATACCAGACTTTCATTAAAATACTGGAGTGCTTTGCTTCTTTGCCAAGTGCTAGACATTAGAAACCATCCAACCACGTTGCAGTTAGAGGAGGTAGGAAATTTAACTGGGTATTTATGAATATCTTAGAGTACAGTTGTTGTTCTGGTTGTAGTGTGAGACGTTCACATATTATTGTAGCAATTACTTGTTAAAGCCCGTAAGTGTCAACAGTGTTTGCTCACCTGTGTTGTTTGAGTAGCGTACAATCTCCACCCTCGTTGGTATCCAGGTTGTAGACGTAGAGGTAACCATCAGCTGATGCTACCAGCAACCGTAACACTTTCTGGATTCTGTCAACAAAACAACAGTCACATCTTACAGACGAGTGTTCCCACTCTTGTTAGCATATTAGTGTTCAATGTACAGCTTATACTAAGTACAGATGCCATGAAACATATCTTTGTGTCGCATCCGTGGAAGATACTCACTAATATACAGTTGAAACTCGCTTATACATTATTCACTTCAACATTTTTCACACATGTACGCTAAAATTTTAGGGACCAGTCGTTCTCCATTAAAATTTTGCTCAATTATAGGTATGCATCACTTTTTCTGATCCCCATGCACAAAATGTACCCATTTATACGTTTTTAAAAAAATGTATGCTGTTATTCTTGCTGTGTATAGCCTTGGAATTGTCTGGTTTGCAGTTTTCATTGATGCTTATCATTTCATTGTTGTCATATCGTTCCAACAATCACTTTTCTGTTCAAGTACTCCTAGTGTGCTGTTTTCATTGTCATCATATCGTTCCAACAGACACTTATCTATTTTATGTGGAGTTTTGAGTTACAAAGAAGAAACATGTGTGAATATCAATCAGGAAGGAAGAAAACAAGAAAATCCGTAACTCTTGGAGAAAAATTAATGGTTCTGGATGAGGTCCACACCAGAAGAGAAAATCAGTTACACGTTTTCTCATTTATACAGTATTTTAGTGGTCTCCCTTGAAAAATGTATAAGTGAGATTCCGCTGTATGACATTTTTAATTTTGTTTTTGAGAAAATTTTCAAACATTTTAATTTTCTCAAAAATGCTTCTCAAGGATTTTGGTTAAAATGTAATATATTAAAATATTTCCATGACATATAAAATGTATATCTTCAATTTTCTGGGAATAGTCTCTTAAGACCTCTCTATTCTAGATGAATTTTGTGGAATTTTCCATAACTGGTAAACCGTAAGAGAAAACAACACCTTACTTGACAAAATACGTAGAGCTTGCCAAAATACAGAAAATATGTTATGCACATTTTTTTAGTGGAGTTGACTGTTTTTGAGATATTCCTTGAAATTGGTTTCAGCCATACAAATCAAATCACAAAGCAACTAGCTTTTAAAACATTTGACTGTTGCTTTAGTGTACTCCTGTATTTCCCTTCTTTTAAGGATGCAAGTAATAAGACCATTTCTGCTAATTTTTTCTCGATTAGCATTAAGTAGACAGAAGAATAAGCTTTTTAACAGTGATTTGTTGCAGAGATGTAGAGAAAATCATGTGAATGGAACACATTTTTTTTTACTATTTTGCATGGCAGTTCCATAGTTTATATTTGCTGTATCTCAAAATAAGATTTTGGACTTAGTAATTTCTGCCTGAATGCTGACGATCTGCTGAATTCTTAAAATAAAGTTCTGATAAAAAGCAGGTGGTGTTGTATGCAGTTATATACAGCATATTCACTAGCCATGGATATACAGACCCCTGTGGGTCCAGGATTTTGGACCTGAAAAACTCATTGAATGCACTAAATGGCAATAAATATTTGCAGCCGTTTCATTTTTTGCCGTGAAAAAGCAAATAACAGAATGGAGTTCACAAGCGGACACATTTTCATACAAGCTGGTGAATGTGGAGCAAGCCCATGCTGTTGAAGGTCAAGCACCAATGAAAGTTCCTCAGTACAACTTAATTTTAAAACATGTGGTTTGCAGAGAAAAAAATAGGGAATCTTATTTATTGGATGACCCTTGTATAAAGAAATAATAATTAAATGATCAGCATATTTTTTTCTTTAATCATTCATACTGTATTATTTAAGACATTGCATAGTGTAAAACAATATTTCTGAACTTGCACAGTTATTTAAGAGGAACTATTTTATGATGGAGAAAAGCGTAAAATGTGCAGCAGCCAATCATAGCCTTTGCAACCTGTTGCTTTTGTTTATATTACCGGTGAAGTAAGGCTGGACGAAAAATACACGGTGACTAACATTTCTGTGCTTCTGCTCTCATTTTGTCAGTTATAAAAGGACTATATATAGCTTGAAAACCCTCAAAATAATTCTGTTAATACAACAAGAAGACACGAGAGAGAAGCAATTGGCTGTGTTACTTACGTGGTAATAGCACAGACATTTCGTAGACCTTGGAACGGCAAGTGAACAGATGCAAATGCCCGTCCCTGGTTGAACACATCTGTCACTTGAGAGGGAAGGTAATTGGCTGATGCAGAGACAGCCTTGGTCAGGTACCCCATCCATCCTTGGTTCTCGTCTGGTGCTTGTCGTGGCCTGCTAACACAACAACACTTTTCAACTTCTTCCTCTAAATAAAACAAGAAAACATGCATTATTAAATACTCAAAATTGAATTGTTATCACTCCAGTTACACTTTCTGCACCAAACTTAGCGCCACGAATACACATTGAAACAGACCCTAAACTCAAACTAGCAAATGTGGAGACTTAAGAGATTAGTAAATTCTCCTGTCTGGGTAGTGTCATATCTAAAATGGAGGATCACATGCTAGAATTAGAAAAGCAACATCTGTTTTTGCACTTATCCTCCCTATTGAAATCAAAACAAATATCCTTAAAATTGAAAGATAGAATATTTAGTAGGAATTTGAAATCTGTCTTATTATATGTGTGTGAAACTTGGAAAATTACTAGCTCACTTCCTAAGAAATTACAAGTGTTTAATAATAGATGTGTGAGAATAATCACGGGAATATGGTGGCCAAGTACCATTTCAAATAAGGAAAGAGGTGAAATATAGGAAATGGATCTGACACGAGATGAGGAGTATAGCTAAAACATCCAGGATCAACAAGGAGATGAGGTAGACCAAGAATCACAGGAAGCAAATTGCGGTATTGTCAAAGACCAGAATACGCTGGCGTGCGTTCATCAAGCCTATGGCTTTATTACTATTCAAATCCTGTCTATTTCAGTCCTGGTGAAAACCTTGCCCATCTGTGGGCTACAATGCAAATTGAAAATGCAGGCACTTTACTATTCCTAGGTATAAAAGTCATTAAATTCAGAAGCAAAATTAAATTTGATACCTACAGAAAATGGAGACATTCGGAAAATTAAATAAAAACAATAGTCGCACACAAACATGCAGTTCAAAATAGATTGATCTAAATTCTATTAAAAGAAGATGAATAGAAAAAAGAATACCTACACATAATGAAAACAGCAATAAACAATGGCTTCCACAGAAAAATTAACATGAAAATAATAAAATTCAAAAAACAGAAAGACATCAAGGATACCACAAATCTCACCCAGCCAAAAACCAAAATGAGCTTCAAAAAATTTACTTCCCATGCAAACACGCATCTCCATAAACATAACATTTGCTCCACAAGATAAATAGTCTTGAAAAGTTACTTTGCAATAATTTGAAGGACCGAATACCACAGAACAAAAGAGCAGGATTTTACCGAATTCATGGGTCAGAATGTGACAAAATCTTTATAGGAAGAACCAAAAGAAACTTTTGAGTTCTGAACTGAGAGACACAAATAGATGGAGAAATCTGCAGTTTCACACAACACTTCTGGACCACCAATTACAACATTACATTCTTAAAATCTGCAAAATATATGTATAGCAGAACTGGATACTTGAAAAATGTTGAAACAAACAAACTGCATAACGTATTTTGAATTACTGCCACCAAACTGGTTATGGAAGGAGAGCAGGCCGCCACTAGAAATCAACAGAACAGGAGCCAGCCAGTCTCTGAAGATGAGCAAAATGTAGTTCTTGAAACAAGTCACACAAGAAAACAATGTAAGTGATGAAAGTGTTTCTATTCCAACTCAAACCTGCTCTTAAATTTAAATTACACATCACACTTATTTTTTTATATAATATTTATTTGAGTGTTAATTCCTTACAAGCACTGGTGGCAACCTCTTATCCAGCACTAAAAATATCATTAGCATGAGCTTGCCCATTTCATCCTAACATTCCCCTAATCTCCTTTATCCCTACCCCATTATCTCTCCATTTATTTACACATCCCTGCCCCTCTATTTCCACACCCCCAGCCCCGATCTCTCATTTCTACTACGCTCGTTATACCATTGCAACAATATTTTCCCTCTCAATTGTGCCCATCTATCCACATCCTCCAATCTTTCCAAATCCCTTTATTTGGATTGTCCATACTGCCCTAGACAGCCACATATTACTTTCCATCCTATTCTCCTCAAACCTTAACACATTGAAGCCCAGGCATTTCTTTAGTTGAAGGGCCAAGAAATCCAGGATTTTTACGCCTAGTTTGAGTTATTATTTACAGTACAACAATCAAATCTGCCAAAAAGTATTGGGACAATCTAAAAGTATGGTATTCAAGGATTTCTCAACAAGAAAATAGTCATAACTTCCGTATTAATATTTTATTTTAGATTTACAACAAGTATCAAATATGAGTTTGAAAAAATCTGCATAAGGCAGCTTACACTCTCTTTATTGAAAGTTCGAAAAACTCTACCTCAGAATCAGAATTTTCCAGAGCTCCATTTGTATACTGAATTTCAGCTTCAGTTCACAGAAGTTGAGGAAAATGCAGCATTTTAACATTTAAGAACACAATACGTAACAAATAGATCACCGCCTTAAAGGAAAATGGCGGGACTACCTAAGAGCAGCCAATATTACAAACTCTCATAAATTTCGTAATAGTCAACTAAAGCAAGGAAGCACAATTCAGACAACCAAACGATAACTGATGTACGTTCTTTGCCGCATAGCCCAAGACCAAGTTAAGCTTGTGGAATTGCATTAAATGCATTAGAAATACCTGCCCGAGCTATACTTGGGCGTAGGCCAAATGAACATTTCGCATGGCTCGAGCTATACTCAGGCTTGGGCTTCAATGTATTAAAATTACTTTCAACATATCTGATTGTGGTAATTGGTGAGTACCCTCTAACACTAACTCTCCCTAATTCTGCCATCGCTCCTGTATTAACTGTACACTTGCATCACTAATCCAGTGTTTCCCACCCCTCCCCATGTTCCAGATACAGTACCCCTCCATTGTAACAGAATGGACGTACACTTCCTTGGGCTCCTCCAGCTTGAAGACATGAACAGTCTCCGTGTTGCTGGAACAACACAGGAACATGGAGTCCATGCTGAAGGCAAGGCTGGATATGCTCACACATCTCTTCACGCCTCGCCGGAACTCGTACAACTTGCTCCCATCATTCACCTGGAACACTCGGATCACTGTTCCCTTCTCTGAGGCCGTAGCTACCTTGGTCCCTGAGGGGCTGAACCCTAGAGCTGCCAGCGGACTGTCGTGGGCTGGAATCATTGTCTTGGCATGCTGCAAACATTCATAACACTCAGGCAACATACAACACTGCTTTAATTTGTGATTTTAAAGATAAACAAAATGAAGTTTAAATTTCAGAAAGTTGTTAGGGAGGTTTAAGAAAAAGAAAGGGACATTTTAAAAAATCTTGATACACTCGCATGACTTTCTCTAGCTGTTCTACAAACAGACTTCTTACAAAATATTCTTCTTCTTTCTACACTATTGTAATCGAGATAAACCTTAGCAGAATCTTCTTATTACTTAGTTCCTTATAAGTAGAAGAGAACTAAAGGAATATGCTATGCTAAAGTGATAGTCAGATGTTTTAAAAGCTGTTGTTATGCGATTGTCATTGCAATTTGCTTGGCCAGGAGTAGAACAAAAGAAAAATGGACACTTCCTATCTAAGAAAATTATAAATATTTTAAAATTTAAACAAATAACAAGAAATATCTCTAAAGCGGTCAACTATGCAAAAAAATGTATATGACATAAACTGTGTGTTTTAATGAGATCTACATCCCATCTACTGCGCTGCCCAACCTTGAGTCGACATGATAATATGACATCAAAATACTGGAATGCAAGAGAGCAAATGGCCTCACTGCTAACTGCTCAACATTAGATACCAACCAACCACATTTGTTGTGCAATAAGGTTTTGTCTATCTCTCATAATTTACCAGTTACACAAAATTCGGAAAAATTCATCCAGAATAAAGAGGTCTTCAGAGTCTATTCCGAGAAAATTGAATATATACATTTTATTTGTCATGAAAATATCTTAAATATAAGAGATTTTAGCCAAAATCGTTAGAACTGTTTTTGAGAAAATCAAATTTTTTAAAATTTTTTCCACTTAAATATCAAGTTTGGTTCAAAATCTTCTCGGGCTTCTAGCCAGGTAAAAACTTGGTTTGACACCAACGTTTCGAAGAAGTGCATCTTCCTCGTCTTCAGGGTGAACTGATGGTTTGAGCTTGCAGAGACTGGTATTTATAAGAGCTGGGATGAAGCTAACATCTGATTGGTTCGCGTGATATTATGGCTTTTTTTTTTTAGATGACTGAGACATGGGCACGGACTTCGTAGAAAACTATTTATAGCAGTTATTCAGCTAATATTTTGTGTTTGAGCACGCACCTGCTAGAAAATAAGTCTTGGAAGACTGCAGGTAGAGCATTAGGTATTAAGGCTCTTTAACATTGTGTCCATGCTGAACTTAATTGTAGGCCAGAATCGCGATTTAGATTATTTGTTTCAGATGAGATGGCTAAAGCTTCTTTTACTCTCCTTTCCCAGTAGTTCGAACACTTTGCCACTATCTTGGTGTTGGTAAAACTAGCTCTGTGGCTTTGTTCTATACAGTGTTCAGCCAGTCCAGATTTTTCGGGTTGCATAAGCCTTATTGATCTTTGGTGTTCAGAAACGCGTGTGGCAATAGTGCGTCCTGTTTGGCCAATGTACGCTGCGCTGCATTCGCAAGGAATGTGGTAGACACCAGGTACTCTGAGAGCTAGATTATCTTTAACTGGCCTGACCAAATGTTTGATTTTAGGTGGTGGCTTATGGATGGTTTTGACATTATATTTGTAGAGTAGTCTACTAATCTTTCCCGAAAAATTGCCGGTAAACAGTATATAGGCTATGGCAGTTGGCTTGTCTTTTTGTTGAGTGTTCTTGCTGGGATTTCTTTTTCATCCGGCTCTTTTCAGCGCTGATGTGATGTCCTTGGCTGAATATCCATTTTGTTGGAGTGTGAATTTTAGGTGTTGAAATTCTGTTTGCAGATTATCTGGGTCTGATACAGAAACTGCTCTATGTGCCAATGTGTTGAGAATGCCCATTCGTTGTGACTTATAGTGGAAGCTCTTTGCATTGAGATAAAGATCCGTGTGTGTAGGTTTTCGGTAGACGGCATGACCAAGAGTTCCGTCCGCTTTTCTGGTGACCAGAATGTCCAGAAAGGGGAGGGAAGCATTTTTCTCAACTTCCATTGTGAACTGTATTTGTGATCTGAGGCTATTTAGGTGTGCAAGAAAATCTGGAAGAGTGTGCAGTCCATGCGGCCAAATTACAAATGTATCATCTACATATCTGTAAAAATGTGTAGGTTTTAATGGGGCTGTGTTAAGTATTTCATGCTCCAGAAACTCCATATAGAAGTTGGCAATAGCTGGTGACAGAGGAGAGCCCATGGCAACACCGTCTGTCTGCTCGTAGTAGGTGTTGCCATACAGAAAATAAGTGGAAGTAAGTGTGTGACTAAACAGTGCAGTAATACCAAAAACCTACACACACGGATCTTTATCTCAACGAAAACAGCTTCCACCATAAGTCACAACGAATGGGCATTCTCAACACATTGGCACATAGAGCAGTTTCTGTATCAGACCCAGATAATCTGCAAACGGAATTTCAACACCTAAAATTCACACTCCAACAAAATGGATATTCAGCCAAGGACATCACATCAGCGCTGAAAAGAGCCGGACGAAAAAGAAACCCCAGCAAGAACACTCAACAAAAAGACAAGCCAACCGCCATAGCCTATATACCGTTTACCGGCAATTTTTCGGGAAAGATTAGTAGACTACTCTACAAATATAATGTCAAAACCATCCATAAGCCACCACCTAAAATCAAACATTTGGTCAGGCCAGTTAAAGATAATCTAGCTCTCAGACATTCCTTGCGAATGCAGCGCAGCGTACATTGGCCAAACAGGACGCACTAGTGCCACACGCGTTTCTGAACACCAAAGATCAATAAGGCTTATGCAACCCGAAAAATCTGGACTGGCTGAACACTGTATAGAACAAAGCCACAGAGCTAGTTTTACCAACACCAAGATAGTGGCAAAGTGTTCGAACTACTGGGAAAGGAGAGTAAAAGAAGCATTAGCCATCTCATCTGAAACAAATGATCTAAATCGCGATTCTGGCCTACAATTAAGTTCAGCATGGACACCAATGTTAAAGAGCCTTAACACCTAATGCTCTACCTGCAGTCTTCCAAGACTTATTTTCTAGCAGGTGCGTGCTCAAACACAAAATATTAGCCGAATAACTGCTATAAATAGTTTTCTACGAAGTCCGTGCCCATGTCTCAGTCATCTAAAAAAAAAAAAAGCCATAATATCACGCGAACCAATCAGATGTTAGCTTCATCCCAGCTCTTATAAATACCAGTCTCCGCAAGCTCAAACCATCAGTTCACCCTGAAGACGAGGAAGATGCACTTCTTCGAAACGTTGGTGTCAAACCAAGTTTTTACCTGGCTAGAAGCCCGAGAAGATTTTGAATTAATACGTCGCCAGGAAAGCTTCAGTTCTTATTTTAAATTCCTTTACGGGAAAGAAATTTACCAGGCAATTAGGAAACATCAAGACCTACGCGAAAAGAAAGGTAAATTACTCAGCTCCTTGGCATTCTTATCCAGGTGCCGAGACAAAGAAATTACGCCCAAGTTTGTGAGACTTCGTTACCCAGTGAAAAATGCCTCAACATCTAAAATACTTAGACGTGCCAGCTTAGCCCAGGTAAGGGAACGAATCAAGCATACCCGTCATGAACTGTCTATCGTTGATCAGAAGTTACTGGAATCCTTTTGGCTTCTTTCTAGCAAGCTTTCACCTCTAGATTGGGACAGAGTTGACCACTCCTCTTTTGCACAAGGCAATGCTATTCTACTGCGTTGCACTAAGCGGCAAACTAAGAAATTTGCAAGTCTATCTAAGCAAAATTAACCCGTACCACCATTGGACACCGATCGTATCATCTACATACTTACCAATCTCCAGCTAGACGAACCTACCACCTCCATTCTAGCTAAAGGGCTCAACTTCGCTCCCACGCCTAGGCAAATATCAGTGGCAGACACCATCAGTTCTATTGAAGCCGCCATTTGTCAACTTCCATTAGCAAGTGCAGAAGAAATACGCCGTGAGGTAGCAAGAGCTTACAAAAAGGCAACCCTACCTACTTCAAACATCAGCCGAGAAGAAAGTAAGGCCTTACATTCCCTTAGAAAAAACGACAACTTGGTTGTTTTACCAGCTGACAAAGGGAACGCCACGGTACTCCTCTCTTCCGTGCAATACCAAGAAAAGGTTCAACAACTGCTGGACGATCCTGCATACAAAACCATTAAAAAGGATCCTACCAACTCTGCAGAAAGACGCACCATCCAGGTAATTAAGAAATCCAGTCTTCCTCCTGATGTTCAGAAGACGGTCTCGTCATCTGCCTCCATACCTCCCAGATTATATGGTCTCACGAAGATCCATAAGCCTGGGATATCTCTAAGGCCCATAGTGGACGCTATTGGCAGCCCTACCTATCGCCTAGCTCGTCATCTGGCACATCTGCTGCAACCAATAGTAGGTAAGTGTGTTCACCATGTGAAGAACTCTATACAATTCGCTGAAGTTCTTGACAGCATCAAAGTGAAGCCATCGGACCTGTTAGTTAGTTTCGATGTGGTATCTCTCTTCACCAGAGTTCCCCTTGCGGAAACAATACAACTATTGTCAGAACACTTTCCACCTGGTATTACTGCACTGTTTAGTCACACACTTACTTCCACTTATTTTCTGTATGGCAACACCTACCACGAGCAGACAGACGGTGTTGCCATGGGCTCTCCTCTGTCACCAGCTATTGCCAACTTCTATATGGAGTTTCTGGAGCATGAAATACTTAACACAGCCCCATTAAAACCTACACATTTTTACAGATATGTAGATGATACATTTGTAATTTGGCCGCATGGACTGCACACTCTTCCAGATTTTCTTGCACACCTAAATAGCCTCAGATCACAAATACAGTTCACAATGGAAGTTGAGAAAAATGCTTCCCTCTCCTTTCTGGACATTCTGGTCACCAGAAAAGTGGACGGAACTCTTGGTCATGCCGTCTACCGAAAACCTACACACACAGATCTTTATCTCAACGCAAACAGCTTCCACCATAAGTCACAACGAATGGGCATTCTCAACACATTGGCACATAGAGCAGTTTCTGTATCAGACCCAGATAATCTGCAAACGGAATTTCAACACCTAAAATTCACACTCCAACAAAATGGATATTCAGCCAAGGACATCACATCAGCGCTGAAAAGAGCCGGATGAAAAAGAAATCCCAGCAAGAACACTCAACAAAAAGACAAGCCAACTGCCATAGCCTATATACCGTTTACCGGCAATTTTTCGGGAAAGATTAGTAGACTACTCTACAAATATGTCAAAACCATCCATAAGCCACCACCTAAAATCAAACATTTGGTCAGGCCAGTTAAAGATAATCTAGCTCTCAGAGTACCTGGTGTCTACCACATTCCTTGCGAATGCAGCGCAGCGTACATTGGCCAAACAGGACACACTAGTGCCACACGCGTTTCTGAACACCAAAGATCAATAAGGCTCATGCAACCCGAAAAATCTGGACTGGCTGAACACTGTATAGAACAAAGCCACAGAGCTAGTTTTACCAACACCAAGATAGTGGCAAAGTGTTCGAACTACTGGGAAAGGAGAGTAAAAGAAGCATTAGCCATCTCATCTGAAACAAATGATCTAAATCGCGATTCTGGCCTACAATTAAGTTCAGCATGGACACCAATGTTAAAGAGCCTTAATACCTAATGCTCTACCTGCAGTCTTCCAAGACTTATTTTCTAGCAGGTGCGTGCTCAAACACAAAATATTAGCCGAATAACTGCTATAAATAGTTTTCTACGAAGTCCGTGCCCATGTCTCAGTCATCTAAAAAAAAAAAAAAGCCATAATATCACGCGAACCAATCAGATGTTAGCTTCATCCCAGCTCTTATAAATACCAGTCTCCGCAAGCTCAAACCATCAGTTCACCCTGAAGACGAGGAAGATGCACTTCTTCGAAACGTTGGTGTCAAACCAAGTTTTTACCTGGCTAGAAGCCCGAGAAGATTTTGAATTAATACGTCGCCAGGAAAGCTTCAGTTCTTATCAAGTTTGGTATTTAACAGACTTTTCATATATGAGTTATGCTGCCCATGGTTGTTGTTGTTGTTTTTTTTTTTTTATTCAGGGTTTTTTTTTCTTCTGTGAAATCTCTGCATCAAACTTTTGGGTGCATTACCTTATCTATACACTATGTACGTAGTACATGTAGAGAAAGTAAAAAAGGGGGTCAACTTGCACTTGAGATCATCTTGTATTCAGCTAATTATGGTTCTGGGTGATGAATTCTGATACCAGATATGTGAAACTGACGATATGATTGTTTAGTCAACTGGTTACTTACAAGATTGATGGCATCAAATATTTGAACTTCTCCAATAGTGTTGGAGCCAGGATAGGCCAGGTAACAGTTGTCACTGTTGATTGAGAGTGTGCACAGCCCTGTAGGGTTTGGTGGAGTGTCTCGTATTGTATGTAACACCTTCATGTCTCTGATGTTGTGGATGTATAGCGACTCCTCCAGACACACCACCAGTCTCTGTACAACACAACACAATCATATAAAATAGTGTTACGTCAAAAAGAAAATCTCCTGTGTTCCATCCACATGACTTTCTCTACAGCAAATTATTGTTAAAAACCTTATTCTTCTAATTACTTTTTGCTAATCGAGAACACATTAGCAGAAATAGTATTTTTACTTGCTTCCTTGTAAGTAGAAGTGAAATAAGGGAGTACCATAGGTCAAAGTGATAGTCAAAAGCTGGTTGCTATGTGACTGAAGTTCCTTTGTTTGTATGGACAGGAGTTGACAGATTCCCGTATAAGCAAAGTATGTTTTTTAAAGCTGAAACCAATTACAAGGAATATCTCAAAAACGGTCAACTCCACAAAAAAATGGTATATAACATGAGTTGTGTGTTTTAACGAGCTCTACATTTTCTGAGTAAATTTTTGTCTATCTCTTACAGTTTAGCAGTTATGCAAAATTCATCCAGAATAAAGGTCTTCAGAGACTATTCCCAGCAAATTCAAGATATACATTTTGTCATGTAAATAACTTTAATATGCAACATTTTAATCAAAATTGTTAGTCATTTTTGAGAAAATCAAAATTTTTAAAATGTTTCCATGTATAGGGGTTGGGGGGATTTTCTTGTAAATCTTTGTGTTACATTCTTTGAAGATACTGAACTTAAATACCAAGTTTGGTATTTAATGAACTTTTCGTTTTTGAGCTATGCCCGGAGACGTTTTTCTGAACATGCTTTCTCTGGATTCAGGGAATCTCAAAACATATATTTGTGGTGAAAACTCTGTATTGAATTTTTGGGTGCAATAACAGAAACACAGCATTGCCCAGCAGCCAATAAGGTGCTGCTTTGTTGAAACCACAATACCAGCCTTCAGGTAATCCCTGTAATCTAAATATACTACTACTACTAATTTTTTTTCATAGTTGGCTTACCCTGCCCTTATGTAGGACTGAAATGCCCCTAAGACTTACAAGTGGATGCCTAGGGATCACAAGCCTGTTGGGAAGCCAACAATACAAAACTTGAAATGAGTGGTCAGCCTTTAGATAAGCAGGAGCGAGAGGAAGTGGATGACATGAAATAAAAGCGAAATGGATGATGGAGCAATTGGTGGAATAAGTGGCAGGGGAAACTGGAGGACTCAGATGCCCGGGCCCTTGGGATTGAACCTGGGCTGCCTAGGTAGGGTCGAGCAGTCTAAACACTCAACCATGGCAACACCACTAATAATAATAATTTAAGCCTTTCGCAGAATTATTTAATGAAACAAACACATCGCCATTTGCCTATCTCTGTAAATACAGTGAATCTTTATTCATGTACAAAACTGAAAATAACCTCCTATATACCAACTCAGTAATCAAACACAAAACAAGATCAGTCAATCACAACTCCATAGAATCAGTTAACAACTCTACCAAATATGGAATAAAAAGTATATTACATAGTGCCACCAAAACATACAACAGTCTCCCATTTAATATCAAAGAATTCCTTAACTTACCCCAATTTAAAAATAAAATCTTCAAATACCTTCTTGAATAATACTGTAATACCTAACAATTCGACAACAGAAAATCGTTATGGTGTTTGTTGAAATATTGCATTAAGGTTAATCACACACCCACAAATTAGGTTTAAAAAAAAGTTTATATATACTTATATACACCTTTTTATGTGTATTTTATTGTTTGTATTTAGCTTACTACCTCACTAAAGGGCAGTGTCTACCTAAAGCAATGTGCTCCTTGGAACATTCTATGTAAATATATAAGAAGAAGACTTTTGAGAGCTAAATTCAATACAGTGGTGGCAGCTTTCTGTGGTCTAAACCATTATCTGGGAATGTCACCAGCCTGCATTTTACACATTAAAGCTGATACGCAAATTAAACCTTATCTATTTGTTTTGTACATTTCATCTTAACTTTCCATAAGAAATGTCCTAAATCTATTAGCTACATGGTCCTTGAACACCTTTATTCCTACCTCGTTATCACTACCTAAACACTTATATTTAATCAACTCCCTTTAAATTTAAACATTATGTGCAGTTCATCCTCCTCCTGCTCCCCACAAACTGGACATTGTTCCTGCCTCACTCCTCCTCTCAAACCTTCAGCTTCCATATCCATAGTTGGAACCAGTCACCTCCGATCTCTCCTTTCTATTGCAAACTTTAACATATTCTTCCTTTCCTACATGTTCCTTCACCTTGTTATACCATTGAACATTTGCTTTCATCTGTCCGTACAGGAAATGTAAAAGAACTAAACAGATTTGGAGCAATTATTTTCTGCCAAGTGGGCTGTCTAAGGTGGTAAAGTCTCTAGCCCATATTCAGAAGGTCCTGGGATCAACTAATCTGGTTGTGGTTTCCCTCAGTCCCCAAGGTATATACCAGATTGGATATTTAATATGATGACCCAAAGTTTCTCTTCAAGTCTAAAACAGTAAACTGAAAAATAGGTGATAATTGTAATTATGCTGCCATCTACTAATGATAATGAAAGCAACTTAACCAGACAGTATCCCAGCACCATCTGCTTGTCGCAAAGAGACCTAGCAGGCTGGCTGTATACCATCTGAGTGCAGATGGTGAAAAAGCAGCCAGACAGGATGGCACAATTTCCTTGGCATGAAGTCAGTACAGTGAAGACTACTGTCCACAATACAGTATCACAAACAGAACTATTGCGATATGACCAAGCAGTTAAAGTGATTTTAAAAATAATTGTTTTCTCCCCACTATTTAAACAATTTAAATAATTTTCTATGTTTTCCTATTGCATAAGATGGACATTATCTGAATGCTTCCTTAATTGACAGTTGGATGTTTTAACTTATTTCATGTTTTCAAGTTATAAACATCATACATATATAGTTACTTTCCTGGAGTTGATGTATCATATATAGTTAACAGGCTGGTTATTTATGTTTATGTACCTTTCCCTTTATTT
Organism: Hymenopus coronatus; assembly: GCA_030762935.1. Classification (NCBI taxonomy): domain Eukaryota; kingdom Metazoa; phylum Arthropoda; class Insecta; order Mantodea; family Hymenopodidae; genus Hymenopus; species Hymenopus coronatus. The sequence continues at coordinate 3,777,041 of CM060895.1, read as the reverse complement.
GTACATTTTATACACTACCAACTTAATGTATTTATTTCTTTTATAACTTACAACCTCATCTGTTTTATTATTAACATCCTTTCTTTCTTGGACAATTTTCCTCCCACATTTCTCTCTTACTTTCCCTGTATAATTACTTAGTTGTTTCATTAAATGTTTCTTATCGTTTCCAAAAAGTTTTAAGAACAATATCCCTGGCAGTTTTTGTTCTATATTTTCTCTCTCCACATTTTGGTTCCCTCGCATTCAATCATACTGTGTAAATTGTTATTGACACTGCCACACAGTGGGCATAAATATTTATCAGCTTTTAGACCTTTTAATAACATTGTTCCATTTTTTCACACACATCAATGTGTTTTGTCTTCCCCATTCTTTCTTAACACTCCAATATAATATTAAAGTACTCTTATCCCTTAAGCTACCTATTATATCTTGTTTCTCTATCCTACTTTATTCCATAGTTTTTGTGCCCCTATTGTCTGTTAATTGGCTGGCTCACCCAATCCAACTTCTCTTACAATTTACTTTAATTGATATAATTTTTCATTTCTGTCCTGGATCATGTTCCAGATCCCTTCCTCCCAGCTCTCGCTAGTTAGTAATAAGGTAAGTGCTACTCACAGCCCTGTTCAACTTGACAGCGAGGATTGTGTTGGAGTAGCTGTAGTTGCATATCTCAGTTCCCTTCTTGAAGTGGCACACTTTCAACTTCCTGGGAGATGTGAGACTGACCACGGCCACCAGACTGCTGCTGAATAGTCTCTCCACGATGCAGATGTCTTCAGTTCCTGCAAACATTTCACCCAGTAAAACCTCACTCATTCAAGTCATTTTCTAACAGCAATCGTAATTCACAACACAGATTTTAAAATACACAAGTGTAGCTCTGCTTATCAGCATCCATCATCCCCATAGGTTTCCTTTTAATTCTTGATTCCATTTTTATTTTTATCAAAATTATTACAGATATACAAATAACCTAATCACACATTACAAAGAACAAAGCTATAAGTGATGTATTTAAAACAAAATCCTTCTGAAATAGATCACAAGACTTATTATAACCGGAGCATTACTCAGAAAATTAAAACCATAAATAACTCGGTTTTTACTTGCCCCTTTTTAACTACATCTCACATTTTTTTGGGGTGTAATTTTCCTTTTGCGATCCCTCTTTTGTTAACATATTTGCTTTTTCTCCATAGAACATGATATGTAGGTAGAGAAGGTACTGTACCCCACCTAAAAGTTTGATGCTGAGACCACCTCAAATACACATTTTAGGTCCCTGTATCAAAGAGAGGGGCATTTTTAGAAAATGGTCCATGTGTGTGTGACTAGTGTCTGTGAACACGATAACTCAAAAACAAAAAGTTGCTTAAGTACCAAACTTGGTAAAAAATAAAAGAATTTGAGTCGGTTTTTTTAACACAAACATCACTTATTTTTACTTACTGGGGACTGGTTTCGGGAACAGTTGTTCCCATTTTCAACCCTTAATTCCGACTAAATCTTTCTTCGTTGGCGTCAACGATGGGGGTGGTGGTGTATTAATTGTGGAGGCATCTTTTGCTGGATCTATGAACTTCCAGAGGTTGCTGTATGGTGGCAAATCAAAATTCATGCTATGGCTTTTTTTTTCATGATGTAGATCTTCTCCCAGACACTCTAATTCTGTGGGTTTATAAGTTGGTTTTAATAGTTTTATATTCGGTGTGATTTCGTGTCCTGAAGTCCAAAAATGATGGGCAACTGCTGATTTTTCTATTTGTTTGTATTTTAGGTTTCCCATGTGTTCCTTTAATCTGGTCTCCAGACTTATCTTTGTCCTTCCGATATACACCAGATTACAGTCTGAGCATCTAATTTCATAAATTCCCAGTTTTTTGTCTGCAGGGATAGGATCTTTTAAATTTCGGCACAGCAGTTTCTGAATGCTGTAGTTGTTTTTTGGAGCTAACGTGATGTTATAATTCCTGAATATTTTCTGAATTTTGTTGTGTGCCCAAGGACGATAGGTGAATTTTCTGAATTGAGGTTGGTCACTGAGGTTCTGTAGGGTGGTTGTGTGTGTTATGCGATTCAGTTTTTTTGTATTTATGTATTCTCTTGCCTACTGTACTTTTTTGGAAACTGTTGTTGGTAGCTGTTTGGAGTATCCATTGGTGGTATTTAAGTTTAGTATCTTCCATGGGTGCAAAACAAAGATTTTGAGAAAAATTCTCCCAACCTAAACTATCCTTTACATGGAAAAAAAACTTCAGAAATTTTGATTTTCTCAAAAACTGTCTAATTTTAACTTGATTAAAATACAATGTATTAAAGACATTTTCATAACAAATAAAATGTATATTTTGAATTTTTTGAGAATAACCCCTAAAGACCTCTTTATTCCGGATGACTTTTGTATAACTGGCAAAACCATAAGAGATAGACAAAAACTCACAACACAAATATATAACTCTTGTAAAAACTGACAATTTATGTCATATATATACCTTTTTTTGGGCAGTTGACATCTCCGAGATATTTCTTTTTATTGATTTTAATTTCAAACTACTTATACTTTTCTCAAACAGGAAGTGATGTTTCGTTTCTCTCTCTAGCTTTGCTGCAGGCCATGCAAAGCACACCAAACTTCAATTGTTTCACATAAGACCAGCTTTTAAAAGATTTGGCTATCATTTTAGCCTAATGTAATCCCTATTTCCCTTCTACTTACAAGGAAGCAAAAAATAAGACAGTTTCTACTAATGTTTACCTTGATTAGCATGTCGAATATAAAAAAATAATCTTTTGTAAGCAAAGTTGTTTGTGTAACAGGTAGAAAAAGTCATGTGAATGAAACACATCAGCTTTTTTAATGAAGTGAAATAAAAAATGAAATAAACTTAGTATCTCTTATTAATGCTTTAATATCCCTTTTATCTAACTTTTTTCTGTAAATAATTTTCCTTTTCAAGTTAAAATATTTCACTTTAAAATCCAGTCTGATTATAAAACTTCTTTAGAAAACCTACCAGTATATGAAATGTTTTTAGCAATAAAAATAGTTCAAGTTACTTTTATAAAGCAAATAGAATGAATATAAGGAAATGTCAGTCCAAAAGTTATTGTTTGTTGAATTTTTCTTTCTCCAGCATATTAAAGTGTTCTCCATGATTGTAAACAGCAACACTAGTAAACAATATTCCAGATAACAGCTGACTCACACAAATAGCATGTTGGGACTGTAGCTCTGTTTAATGACATAAATCAGCATCAACAAACTCTTAGGTATTTGTATAGAATATTCTATACTATTTAACAATAAATTCACTGTGAAATTTAAATTATTAAGCAAGGGATCACTTTTCTGATCAACAGTTTAGTAAGACCTCCATTCTGTCAACACGTGTGAATCTCACACTATCCAGAATCCCAAATTTTAGGCTGGTGTAAGTTGCTAAAAAGAAACTTATTCTCGTCTTTAAGACACTTTTACTTTCTCTAGTATGTATGTACAGTGTAATAGTGGATAGAGAAGGTAATGCATACCACCCAAAAATTTGATACCGAGATTTCACTGGAAATATATGTTTTGAAGTGCCCTGGGTCTGAAAAAAGCATTTCCAGAAAAAGGTAGGTGTGTGTGCATGTGTGTGGACGGGGGGGGGGGGGGGGGGGGGGGGCATGCGTGCGCTCAGCATAGCTCAAAAACGAAAATTCTGTTAAATACCAAAGTTGGTATTTAAGTTTGGTATCTTCCAAGGATGTGACATGAATATTTTCAAGAAAATCCCCCCATTCCCCAACTACCCTTTATATGGAACATTTTTCAAAAATGTTTACTTTCTCAAAAATAGCTCCAACAATTGTGATTAAAATATTGTATGTTTAAGATATTTTTATGACAAAACGAAATATCTTTGATTTTCTGGGATTAGCCTCTGAAGACCTCTTCATTCTGGATAACTTTTGTATAACTGGCAAACTGTAAGAAATATACAAAAACATATTACACAAAAATGAAGATATCATTAAAACAGGCAATGTTTTTTTTTATTTATTTATTTTAGTAGAGTTAACCATTTGAGATATTCCGGATTAATGGTTTCAATTATAGGACACAAACTTTTCTTGAACGGGAAGACATCTCTCTTCTCGTTTCTTGTTTGTGCACTCCTGGCAATCAAAGAGACAGAATTTCAATTGTTTAACACGGCAACCAGCTTTTAAAGAATTTAACTAGCCTGTGCATTTTCTTATTTCCCCTCAACTTACAAGGAAGCTAGTAATAAGATTAATTTTGCTTATGTTTATCTTGATTAGCATTATGTAGATAACAGATTAATATTTTAAATAAAAGATTTGTTTGCAGAACAGCTACAGAAAGTCATGTGAAGGAACACATCAGATTTCTTTTTTGCTATTTACATCTAACATGTATAATCTGAATTTTGTTTGGGTAACCACACCCCTTCAGCTTTGCCACTGTTATCAATAGTTGGACTCTTGTTTCAAACATGTGATGCACAATCTTTTCTACGTCCAATGTGAGCAGAATACTTGTCCAAAGTATGGCTTTACATATTTTTTACTTAATATGTATTTAAAATCACTTTTAACTATGATTTCACATAACCTAAGGTTTATACTCTTTATTTATTTACTTTCTGCTCATGTAGCCATAGTGAAGAATGTAACACAGCCAACCAAATCTTGTATCACTTAATGCAATGCTGCCAACAGTCTTTTTGGTCAATAAATTACACTAACTCTGTATCTTTGTACACGGTCTCTAAATTGGTGGAGATTCATAGTGATCCTTGACTTGCCAGAGCACTCTCTCAGTTGATAAAGGTGCATCTGCCTAAACATTCATGCTACATATGCAATGATGTAACAAACATTCTTCAATGCAGTTTCAGTTGGCGCGAGTATCTGCTTGTACTGCACTATTTTGCTTTGGTACAGGCTTCTTGTATGTGTTGCAATGTACTAGTGTTTTAGTTTGTTTGTTTGAAGATGGCTTATTGTCCTGCTGCAGTCATGGACGAGTCGAGTGGCCAGGAGATAAGGTAACTGTCAGGAATCTCTCAGACTTTAGCTATGGACACTGCATTAAGTAAACGTAGCCTAAACCTAATCACTATGTCTTCCACAAGTTCCTTGAAAGGATCTATTCAATGATTTTTGGTGTCACTATACAATAAACTTTCACAAATGTGAGCATCAAATATTCCCATTGAATGCTGCCATAGTTATAATAATTATTATTATTAAGAATTTTTAATGTCCATTAACCTAAAAGGTCATAACAGATACAATGAATGAGATGGGTGAAATGATGCTCAAATGAACTGATGGTAAATGGAGCTTAAAGTAACACGACATCCGTCTCTCAGAATAATCAAAACCATGAAGAAGCCTTATCCATGTAAGACTCACCCTAACTGAGATTTAAACTCAGGACCTCTTGAATGTGAGGCAAATGCACTTCTACTATTTACTTCATGGCAGTAACTGAACCAGTCAAATACTATCTCACACATTGGTCTCCAACCAAACTTTCATTACCACACATAACTGCTTTGAAACAAAGAAGTGGGTGAGGAAAAGATTATCTTTGTCTGCTCAAACCTTTGCACACAGACTGCGTGACTTTTTCATGTCAAGTTCTAAAAATAATAATATACGAGGGCCATCCAGAAAGTAACATTCAATTTGGCACAACTAAATAATAACGAAAAATAATACAAAACTTCATTTACAAAGTTACAGTACCTTACTCTATTTCTCAACATAATCTGTATTCTGTCAAGATATTTATTGTTATTTGAAACCAGGTATTCAATGCTGAATTTATACTTTTTTACTGCCAAAATACTAATTCGTTTTTTGCATCCTCAAAATGTATGGCCAAACAAATTTTATAAGAAAATAATGGAAATATATAGTAATAATGCAATGAGCGAGTTTTCAATGAGGAAATGGCACATAATTTACAAGTACTCAAGGAAAACCAGACTGCACAACAAAGACCATAGTGGAAGTCCATTAATTGAAATGTAGGAGTTGAAAGTAATTGTTGGTAAAATGTAATTCAGAAAAATCTGATGTGTTACACTCACATGACTTTCTCTAGCTACTCTACAAACAAAACTTCTTACGAAAGATAATTCTTCATTCAGCACCATGCTAATCAAGATAAACATTAGCAGAATTTTATTACTTAGTTCCTTTTAAGTAAAATAGAACTAAAGGAATGCACTAGGCTAAAGCGATAGTCAAATGTTTTAAAAGCTGTCGTTATGCGATTGTCATTACAAATTGCTTCTTTGCTTGGCCAGTAGTAGAACAAAAGAAAAACTGACACTTCCATATGAGAAAAGTATACATACTTCACAATTGAAACCAATAACAAGCAATATCTCTGAAATGGTTACCTCCACAACAAAAACGTAAAGAATATAAATTGAGTATTTGATGAGATCTACAATTTTTGTATAGTAAGTTTTTGTCTCTTACGGTTTACTAGTTAAACCAAATTAAGCATAATTTATCCAGAATAAGCAAGTCTTTAGAAGCTATTCCCAAAAAATTTAAGATATACATTTTATTTGCGATAGAAGTGGCTTTAATATGTGGTATTTTAATCAAAATTGTTAGAGCCATTTTTACGAAAAACAAAGTTTTCAAAAATGTTTCAATGTAAAGAATAGTTAGGGGTGGGGGGACTTTCTTGAAAATATTTGTGTCGCATCCTTGGAAGATACCAAACCTAAATACCAAGTTTGGTTTTTAAAAAACTTTTTGTTTTTGAGCCATGCTGCCCAAAAAAAAAAAAACACACACACACGGACATTTTTCTAAAAATGCTTTTTTTTTTATTCAGGGAGTCTCAAAACATGTATTTCTGGTGAAATCTTGGTATCGAAATTTTGGGTGCAATACAATTACCTTCTCTATACACTATATACATAGTACGTATAGAGAAAGTAAAAACTGGTATTTCACTTTGGACACTGTACATGATTTCCCAACCGATGAAGACCTCAAAGTGACAGTGGCATCTTGGCTCAGATCTTTAGTGGTAGAAAAGTATAACTCGGCATTAAAAAACCAGTACCATGTAACAATAATTACCTTGATAACAATGACGATTATGTTGAGAAATAAAGTAAGGTTAAATACAGTTTTGTGTTGATATCTATCATTATTATTTAGTTATGCCAAAGCATGTGTTACTTTCTGGATGGTCATTGTAGTTAATTGCTAGATAATTATTCATAATATGGTTCCGTTTCAACCTGCAAAACCACTCAGACCCATGCAGGATGGATACAACTAGTCCAAGGATTCCAAAAGAAGATAAGTGAAGATTTGTTGCAACTCTTATTTTTATATTAATATTTGTGTTATTACTTCACTGTTACTAGCTTCTTTTTATATTTATAATATAATTACTTTCTCTATACGTACTATGTACATAGTGTATAGAGAAGGTATTGCACTCCACCAAAAAATTTGATACCAAGATTTTACCGGAAATATATGTTTTAGGCTCCCCAGTATCCAAAAAAAGTATTTTCAGAAAAAGGTCCATGTGTGTGTGTGTGTCTGTGAACATGGTAACTCAAAAATGAAAAGTCAGTAAAATACCAAACTTGGTATTTAAGATTAGTATCTTCCAGAGATGCGACACAAAGATTTTGAGAAAAATCCCCCCACCCCAAACTACCCTTTACATAGAAATTTTTTTCGAAAATGTTGCTTTTCTCAAAAATGGCTAACGATTTTGATTAAAATATTGTATATTAAAGACAATAAAATGTATATTTTGAATTTTCTGGGAATAGCCTCTGAAGACTACTTTATTCTGGGTCAATTTTACGGAATTTTGCATAATTGCTAAACCATAAGAGATGGACAAAAACTTACCACAAAACAAATGTAGAGCACTTTAAAACGCACACTTTATGTTATATACATTTTCTTCGTGGAGTTGATTGTTTTTGAGATATTCCTCGTTTTTGGTTTCAGCTATAAAAAACTTATACTTTTCTCATACGGGACTTTGTGAACTTGTGTCCATACAAACAAAGGAACTTCAGTTACATAGCAACCAGCTTTTGACTATTACTTTAACCTATGGTACTTTCTTATTTCACTTCTAGTTACAAGTAAGCAAGAAATAAGACTATTTTTTCTCGATTAGCAGGAAGTAAATAGAAGCATAAACTTTCTAAAAATAATTTATTGCAGAGATGTAGAGAAAGTCATGTGAATGGAACGCATCAGATTTTTTTTGTATTATTATATAATTATTGTTATGACTTAAGCCTGATTATGTAAATTCTGCTGCTTGTAGCTTGACGATGCTTGAAACATATTGTATTACTAAATTTAAAGGTAATGAGTCACTATTTTTTTTACACTTTTTGCTCCAACTTTGCCTTCAGTTGGGAATACCGGTATCAGGGTACTTTAACCCTATCTTCAGTTCCAGGGATGACTAACGCTACATGCAACAGGTGGTTCTGTTGCCCTCTACTCTTGTCAATAAAATGATGTCATAACGATGGAGACCTCAAAATTCAAAAGGGAGTCTTCCTCTTTGGTGATAAAGATATTTTCCCAAATTTGTAGTTCCAAAGGTTTCTTTACACATTTAATAACTATTTCTTCCTTTATGTTCTGATTTTCAAACAAAAAATGATGTGCTATTGCAGATTTGTGTACATGCTTGTATCTAATGCTTCTCAAGTGTTCTTTCATCCTAGTTTCCAAATTTCATATTGTTTTTCCAATATAAATCTTATTGCAGTCTTATTAGCTCATTTTATAAATTCCTGATTTTTAAGTGTTTGGTGTGGTATCTTTCAAAGGGTGATTCAATAAGTTCCAGATATTATATCTATTTTGAGGGGTCAGTTTTATGTTGAAGATTTTAAAAGACCTTTCAAATTTTCCGAACACTTTTGGGTGAAAAGTAAATTTGCAAAATTTCACTGATGGTTTATCCAATTTTTCCGGAGTGGCGATTGGAAAAACAAAACAAATTTGGAAACTAGGATGAAAGAACACTTGAGAAACATTTGATACGAGCATATACACAAATCTGCAGTAGGACATCATTTTATTGACAAGAGTACTGGATAACCCAACACCAGGCTGCACACAACCACCTGTTGCATGTAGCGTCAGTCATCCCTGGAACTGAAGATAGGGTTAAAGTACCCTGAAACTGATCTTCCCAAACAAAGGCAAAGTTGCAGCATAAAGTGTAAAAAGATGACACCATTCATTTAAATTCAATAATGGTGCTCCACTGTCTATAATACTTCTTTTTATTTGATATATTGTATTATGTTTATGAGCAATAAATAAATGTAGCAAAATAGCTCACCTCCTCGCGCCACATGTTCCCCAAAAAGGATTTGGTGTCTCTCTTTATCAACAATAACCACAAGGCAACTCTTGGATACGTTGTTGTCCCAGTGAATGATGGGACGATAATGCATGCTCTCTCTGGCAGAACCCAAGACAACTGCCACAGATTTGTTCATGTTTTGGGTTCTCATCCTTGTGGAGAATTACTTCCAAACTCCCGCCATCACAAGATCTGATCAATGCTCCCACAAGAACCAAGATCATTCAACTAGACCAAGTTCAGCTGGCAGCAGTAGCAATAACTGCTGACAGTAAAGGGATATATAATCGATCCAACTGCCAAATTCAGTATGTTTGTTGCAAAACTTGACTGCCAGGACCTCCACTGCATTTCCCTGCGTTCGCATCCTACACATAGCAATGTTTAGCTTTGCTTGCTGCAGTCTACAGTATACCACAAAGAGTGTTTATGTATGATACGTATGTGCTGACATCATCTTGTTGGGATAGAACTAAATTTCCTGTGCACATGTTCCAAGTAGAGAGGATGTTCGTTTGCTTGTAAATAAATTCAGGGAGACGGGATCAATTTGTGATAGGAAAAGAAAGGTAAACAGGTGTGTGTTTACGGAGCAGAAATTAGACCAAATTGGAAAAAGGTTGATCGGCCACCTCAAAAATCTCTTAGGCACCTTGAACAAGAAACTGACATTTCAAAAGCTTATTACAAAACACTCAGATTTTAAAGTTAATTTAATATTGCAGAAATGTGCAAGGTTATGCTTTAACTTATTTTGAATTATGTGGCTAACTCACCTGTAACTCTTGTCTCAGAATTGCTTGAGGTTATGATAGAATAGTTCTTTCAGGTTATATGGCAAATTAATTATTCATATTTTGGTAAAGCTATACGATGGTTGCAGCACACACATGGATGGCTACACACAAACAACAGTCTTAAGAAGCAGTTTAGGTGACTTTTACTGGGGATTCATATTTGAAAGTGTTGAAAACATTAAATTGTTCAGATGTGAAAGTCACCAGAATGCCCAAGTTTTGACTTCTTCTTGGGATCATTAAAATTTTAGCTTCACAGATCCCTTGGCTACGCTTTGCAGCTTAGGACCCTAAACATTTATAATAGACTAGTAATTACAAAGCAGCTCTAATGACAGAATAACAAAAGTACCCATGTATTGAAGTATTGCCACGTGGTGTAACCATTGTATAGTAATAATAAATCTTTCATTTCCTTCCTTAATCACCCATTACATAATGACCAACTTCATACCTCTTAAATAATGGCAACTTGAATTTCCATTAGATTTGGTTTTCATACATTGCCCACCTGATGTTACACATCCATGGATGCAAAGAATACAATATTACCAATACCTTGACTACGCCTTGCAGCTTAGAGTCTACCAATGTTGGAAACACAAGAACAGCAGCAGCAATGTTCCCATGATGCCTCGGGTGTAACGTGTGATGTGTATGAGGTGACAAGTTTATGTTATAAATGCATTAAAACATGCAACATATGAGCAAGTATTGTTAGTGTATATTCCCCACATTTTTACAGTAAAAATTTGCATGTGTTAAGCATATAGCAATTCTGAGTGATACCCTATATAGGAAGTTTATCCAAATTTCAGTAGATTAGTAATTAATATACAACTTTAGTTGATCTAATCAGCACTGGTCCTATACAACATTTGGTTTGCCAAATAGTGCTACTGTACTTAGCTTAGGATTAAACATTTATTAAATGGATGCATCAGACAGCAAGACTATGCTCCTTTCAAATGAGGGCATTTGTGATATAATGAACAACTGTTTTGCTATTAGAAACTCATTTTTCAGCGACAGTTTTGACATTTCAATTTCAAAATAACAGTCAAGTATTTCCATAAGTCCCCGCACATAACTGTAACAGCAAGATACTCTTGGTCCACTGTTAATTCACAGACTTGGGTACTTTCATATCAAGTTGTAATTCTTCATCCCAGTATCAGATGATGATCTCCCCTTCCTTCTATTCCTCCTAAAATGTATGTGTAAATTCATTATGTATTGTTGGCAACAATATAATAACTAGTAACAATCTAGTCATAATTATTTTTCATTTAATTCAGATCCACATCATCATCATCATTTTGTATCAGTTTCAATGATACTAATAAATGTTATTGTTTGGTAAAAAGGCATTTGGAGTATTCCAAATTTCAGTTTAAACCAACCATCAAATTTTGGCTAACCAAGCCTCAGTAATGGCACTCCAGTGTAATTGCCTTTATAAAGCAATTCCTGACATATGAGTTTGTTTACTGGCAAGTTCATCTTAATAATTATCTTATTTTCTAACAAAAAAATACGATTTTCAAAATGATTGCACCTGATGATGCAATAAGGAACTAAACTTGCTAGTAACTCACCATTTTCATAGATCTGCTCTAAAGTGTCCACAGAATTCAAAGAAAACAGACGGTAGCCAGTCTTTGTACCCACAGCCAAGGAACTGAAAAGCAAATACTGAAACGTGAATTATCTTTACACGACACTGCTGGATCTTCACACATTATCTAAATGTTTCTAAATAGTATCACCTTGCTGAATCATTAAACGATATATACATGATGATATACAAAATATGTTGACACTTGTCCCCAATATCCAGTATGGCACAACTGAGATTCCCCTCCCAAGGATGTTTGCATAACTCGCCCTACTTCGTGGAAGATTACTTTCACTCCTAAACTGCAGCACTCACATATGCAATTTCTTCCTTTGTTTTACAAAGGTTTACAACTTTCAAACAATTACGACTGGACTTCAGATTGGACATGTACCAATCACTGCTGGCCTAGCACGATTCTGATACGTTATCACTGCACGTAAAGACAGCTGAGAACAAAGAACCTTATACGTAAACAAATCTTATGCTGAGCTATGACATATGCAATGATACCTACGTGCAATCTTGATTAAAATTAACAAAGAATACTCCGCTAGCAGGATCACTTCCTTGATTTGCGAGGTTCATTAGTCCGGATATACCAGCCTTTAATCCCTGCGTCAACACATCAACGTTTCTAGCAAAGTTTTGCATATATATCGAGTAAAACTCTACGACCTTGGTCTGATCACTCCATATTGACCACTAAAACAGCTGAGACTGCATACACCAGCGTTATGCGTTTGTTTGTTTTCTCCGCTAATTCAAATGTTCAAAATGGCGCGCTGTTTAAACGTTGACTATTTCGGTTTCACAGAAAAGAAAATATGTTTCGGTTATTTAAATGAATATTTCACAATATCTCTATATTTGTTGCGGTTTTCATGTGGAAAATACTAGCAGTGGGAAGTTGAGAGAATGCCGTAATACATTGCTTCTGAACTTCCCAAAAGGAAGGGGACAAATTTGTAAGTAGTAATCATAATGTATTAACTGCTTACACAATTTCTCACGTTATTTCATTTTTAAATTGCATTGCAACATGTGATATTTCATGAAGCCTTCCACTTTTTAAGAGAGTATTCAATTAATATTGTAAATAGTCCTGCTAACATAACAGTTACTAATGATTTGTTCTATCATAACCTGTTTATTGCCCTTATTAAAAAATATTATGTATTGCATGTAGTTAAGTGACTTCTACATGATCCATATATCATCATATCATCAAAATATATAAATATTTTTTACACTCCACAGTATATTGCTATAAGAACAAAACTGTCAAAATTTTGACAAAGAAAGACCTCTGCAACAGACAAATTAGCAAACTAGTATAGCTACTATTACCTCAAATAGTATTTGTTTATTAGTTGTTCAAAATACTGGACAACAATTAGAAATTATCATTTTAAAAAGACATGGACAGCTTTCATAACATTTTAATCATAATTCTTTAATATTAATTAATAAAAATAAAAGAAAGAGACTACAGGTACAAAACCTGCATGTTTTATTATAGCTCACTTAATATCATCTCATATTGAATATTTTCTATTGCCTTCAAAGACTGAACACTTTAAATTATTCTGTATATCATTTGTTATAACCATAGGCAAGAGTTTTTAGTTTTATTAATAAATGAACAAGTTGTTGAATTAAAAAATGTTTTTATGCATTTGATATAATTTTGAAATGATGCTTCTTCATACCACTAGAATTGTAGAATGTTTAGTATTTCAACAAAAAGAAGTTAGCAGTTGCAATACTTAAAAGATATTGAATTAAAGTACCAAGCACGACACACTCTTGCAGGTTAATAACAGAGCCAATATTATAATTTCAATCTAAAGTAAACCTATAGATCACCTTGTTTTGTACTGAATTAACTTGCTGAGAGTCAAATCTGAAATATTACAAAGTGGTCACTTTGGAAGCACAGCAAGCGAACTTGCAGGAAACACTGCTTTGCCTACTTTCATTCACTTTTACAATATGCAATAATATTATGGAAATAGTGTAAATAATAACCAGATTTTCAAACTGCAAAAAAAAAAAAAAAAAAAGTATTGAAAACTATTTTAAAAAATTGAACATCTTAACTTTACCTTGCATTTACATAAAGGAAACCTTAATACATATTAGGTTTAATATGTATTAAGGTTTCCTTTATGTAAATGCAAGGTAAAGTTAAGATGTTCAATTTTTTAAAATAGTTTTCAATGATCTCATTAAAAATTCGGAGAACAGTTCTCGTAACATGGAATAAACATAAGTTGTGTATTCCTACTCATAAAACTAAACTATTTGAAAAGTCATTTAAATATAATAGCTTAAAACTTTGAGTTAAATAAATTCTTGCTTTCGAAACAATTTTACTCAGTTGAGGAATTTAATCAATATTGTGTACCTAATCAATATGTTGTACCTATAGTTAAGTAGCAACAGAATATTTAAAACCCAAATAAATGTTGAGCTCCATTTTTCAATATAATCAATGCCAAAATTATATTTTTTATCAGTTAATAGATTTTTTGAAATTATTTAGTTATGTAGTTCATTGCAAATATGTGTTATGTTTACTATTTTACTTTTGCTGTATATAAACTCTTGTTTTGCATAAATGACATGATAAACCTAGGGCTGTAAGGTATTTTTGTGACATTAACATTATTAATGTGGCTGTATTTATTGTATCCATGTATATATATTTTCTGTTAAACTTGATGTGTCCTATAACATGTATATGTTAAGAGATACAGTAGATTGTAGATGAAAATTTAAAATTTGTTGCCAAATGACTTTTTGTAAATTGGACTTCATTATGGCACATGATCTGTAACAATAAAAGCTTTGGATCATTTGTTAAGTCTTCAGAGCTAGTTAATAAATCAGTATTGGTGATTTAAATAATGTAATTGAAGCATTTAGCCCACAAAATGAATTTAAAACTAATTGTATTAATTCTGATTTGCTTCTTTGTTATAAAGAATTTTGCTGTTTGTCTATTTTCAAAAGACATTTGATACAATAACTACATTGCACTATGGTCAAAATTGAATAGAAATGAGGTAAGTGACAAGTTTATAAAATCCACTGCTAAACTTATATAATGAAAATAAAAATTACACACTGATAGAGTGACTGAAAATAACCTCAACAAAATAGGTCTTAGACAAGGGTGTACGTTAAGTCCCATATTGTTCAACTTATTCTTTAATGACATATTGGAAGCGAACAAAGACAGACACATGCTCACAATTGAAAATGTAGAGATTCTGGGATTTCTATTTGCCAATGACTTAATAGTGGCATCAATTATGAATATGAATATTTTTACAAATTATTATACATTTCTTAACATTTTTATCTCTGCACTGAGTTGCTGGGGCCCAAAGTTAGGTCTTACTGTAGCTACTACCTCTTAGTGTTTAATCTTCTTCTTCTTTGTCCTTTTCCATTTGGTCCATACTCAACTCAAAAAGTTTCCAGTTTCAATTAAGTTTCTCCTAGAGTTTACAGTCATTAACTTTCTCGCTTGGATTCCTTTTTCCCTAAGCATCCTAGTTTGTTTGTCCCTGAGGTGACACAAGGGACATTTCTCTCTTTTCAGCATCCCTGTAAAGTGTTCTCACAATTATCAATGTTCCAGACCACTTTCATCTTACTATACGAGGGGCATACTGAAAGTCATGAGCAACACTGTTTTACAATCTTAATATTTATTTTTAAGCCAAACCAAATACATCATCATAATCTACGGACTTTCTTTCATTTTTCGACATAGTCTCCATTGTTTTGCACACATTTTTCCCATCGTTCTACAAGTTTGAAAATGCCCTTGTGATAGAACTCCATTCCAGCTGCCCGCAGACCCTGACGCACTGCTTTCCGAATATCCTCCAGCATCTCGTAGCGTTGGCCATGCATCTGCTCCTTCACAGCACCGAAAAGATGGTAGTCGGAGGGTGCCAAGTCGGGACTGTAGGGAGGATGTAGAAGAGTTTCCCACCCTAATGCCCTGATCTTCTCCATAGTGGCATGGGCAGTATGCGGACGCGCATTATCCTGTTGAAGGATGATCCTCTTTCCAGGGCGTTTATCACGCAAAGCCCAACGGAGCTTCAGAAGTGTCTTGATGTAGCGGGCAGAATTTATGGTTTGTCCAGGTTCAAGAAAGTCAACCAGAATGCAACCTTGTGCATCCCAAAAGACACTTCCCATAACTTTTCCTACAGACTGCACTGTCTTCGCTTTCTTCTTCGATGGTGAGTTCAAGTGGTGCCATTCCATACTCTGACGTTTCGTTTCTGGCTCATAGTGATGGAACCAGCTCTCATCTCCAGTCACAATACACGTCAAAAATTCATCACCTTCATTATGAAATCTCTGAAGAAGGTTTTGTGCAATGGTTCTTCTCTGAAGTTTGTGGTCTTCAGTCAATAAACGGGGGACCCAACGGGCACAGACCTTTCGATAACCCAAGCTGTGGATCATTTCTTGCACTGCATTATGTCCTATTCCAAGTTTCGCAGCAATTTCATTCACAGTGAAAAGCCTATCTCCTGTAATGAGCTCATCAACTCTTTCCTTGTTGCGTTCTGTAGAGGCAGTTTGTGGATGCCCGCTACAAGGCGCATTTTGCAGACTCGTGTTTCCATCTTTGAAATGTTTCACCCATCTTCTAACACTGCTGGCACCCTTGCAGACACCTCCATACGCATGTTGAAGTCTGAGATGAATTTCAGGAGCAGATTTTCCTTCTTTCACAAGGAATTCAATGACAGCACACTGTCGAAACGAAACATCAATGCCAGCCATTTTTCAAACACCGTCTGTGGTCATGTGATAGAAGCTAATGACGTCACAATATGTCAACATGTGGCTTAAAGTCTGTAGATTACGATCCTGCAATTTGTTTCGTTACATTGTTGAAATTTAAATTTTTACAATGGGTTGCTCGTGACTTTCAGTATGCCCCTCATACAATGCCACCGAGCTTTTTGTATTCAAACTTGGTATTATTTCTTATCTTTCAATATTCATCATTCTTAACCTAATTTCTTCCCAGAACCCCACCTTCCCACATATCCCCAAAGCAAATTTGTAACATACTTTCCTTTATCTCATTTAACCAAGAATGTTTTTGATTCAGCTATTCTTGTAATACCAAAGTATTCTGTTTGTCTAATTTTGTAATTCTCACCCAATACTTTAACACTGTTCCCAGAATTTTCCCTCTAGTTCCCATATTGCCTAATGGTTTTGGTGATGCTTCTTGGCAAGCAAGGATTTGTTTCCAAAAACTTTTATGGATCATATGCACATTGCGCCCCTTTCTCTACCGCATAGAACATGTTTGCCTCCACTACAGCTGTATAAACTCTCTCTAGCCATTTTATTTGCATTTCTGGTAATGATTAATTACTAACATTGGCCTAACAATATCAAAATTCTGTAAGGAGTGAGGACTAAGAGTATTCATAAGTAAAAAAAGCATGGTATTTAAGAATTGAAACAAGCTGCGTAATAATGAAAAATGGTATTGGGAAGGGATAGAAATTGAAGTAGCTAATAAATTTGAGTTTCAGGATATTAGATTTAGTACAATTGGAGGTGGAGTGCCTGTACACATAAGGTACCAGAAATACATTTAAAGTGGTTGGAGAAAATAAATGTGGCAGTAGTAAAGGCTAAAATGATGTTTGGAGTAGAGGAGGGATGGCTAAATGTAGATTTGATTCACTTCTCATCCGGAAGTCCCAGGTTCGATTCCTGGCAAAGGCGGGGAATTTTTTTCTTTAACCAGAATTATTGGTATCCCCCACAGAGTCTGGAGGTATGAAAGTGTGCATGTTTAGTAATATAAAAGCAATAAACCTAATGTTCTAAACCTGCAGTAATACAAGACAAAGCTCCTGATATGAGCATTGAAAATAAAGGGGGCTATACAAATTGAACAACAACAACAACAACAACAAAACAAATGTTGTGGTTACCTAAAAGCTCACCAAATGCAGTTGCAGAATAAAGAGTAAAGGAAAAACAATGACAAGAACCCTGAAATGTTGGGTTAAGATCTTGAAACATTGTCTAGTGCCACAAGGCAAGAAACACCTGGGTTAATAGAATTACCAACATCATGGAAAACATTGGCCTGTAGCAGGATAGAGAGAGATAGGAAACAAGTTAAACAAACAATTGGTGATATAGAAATGCAGGGGATATTACATAGTATCAGAAAAGAAGAAAAAAAAAATCACTGAGGGAGCTAAAGAAAATGTGGGATAGAGAGAATTATGTAGATAAAGGTGACAAGGTAAGGATCTGTATGGGCCGATACAATGAATTGTATATAATTCTGCAATGTGAAGAAACTAACTTGGAATTCAAAAGTGAGCTAATTTAGCAACAGAGATAAGGGGGGTAAAGTTGAAGAATATTAAGGCTAGACACAAAGCCTTAGAGTTTGGGGATTATCTGGGCAAAAGTAAAATAAAATGGTTGAAGTAAATACTAGATCGGTTAAAAACAAAATTAAATATAGAGATAGAGAACATCTCTAGATGCAAGTTGGCCTGAGTAACCGCAAGGTTGTACTTGGACCACTTGGTTAAACAACAACTCAGGACACCAGTATTTACTATTGCCAAGTGATTGTAAAATAGTATTGTAGAACTAATTTTATTATTAAATGGAAATAAATTCAATTCAATACAAAGAACTTTGTGCCGCCATTATTGAATAGCTAATCCATGGTGGTTATGGTAATAGCTGATAATGGTGAATGTAGGTCTAAAATGCTAACATTAACCCATGCAGTTCCACAAGGTTCCATTTTAGGTCCTCTTTTGTTTATTCTACAAATGCATGCATGATATTGATCAGCTTATACCTAATAATGCAAAATTGTTGCAGTATGCAGATGACTCCACGGTCACTGTTTGTCATAATAACATTACTACTTTGGAGAATACCATGGATAAATTATTGCTATACTTTTATAACCTGAATACTAACAAAAGTGAGTTAATTCTGTTTGGCACTAAAAACACTGATCTACACATTCATTTAAATACAAACAATGAACCTGTAAAAATGGTTAAGAATGCTAATTGTTAGGTATTACATTAGATCAATGGTTCCTAACCGGTGTGCCCCGGCACCCTAGGGTGCCGTGTGATTGGCTAAGGGTGCCGCGAGATATTGAGATAAACAAACAAAAAATACCTTCTACTGAAGCCTTAAGTCTTGTAAGGTCTTGAAATAAAATAAGTCAAATCAATTACTCTCATGCACGGCAGATGGTGATAGTGGTCGATTCATTTCAATAATTCAGTTATACTAGTATCCCACAGATGGCATTACAGCTATA
This sequence comes from Hymenopus coronatus, assembly GCA_030762935.1. Classification (NCBI taxonomy): domain Eukaryota; kingdom Metazoa; phylum Arthropoda; class Insecta; order Mantodea; family Hymenopodidae; genus Hymenopus; species Hymenopus coronatus. The sequence goes on along the minus strand of CM060895.1, from coordinate 3,757,833 downwards.
CCCTGCCGAACATTCCCAAGACTACTCGCTTCCTCACGAACATTCCCGAGACTTCGACAGACGAATATATAAAAGTGTACGCCGCTTGGCACTTTCAGTTGTCTTCACAGTGTTTAGATATGGATAAGTTCATTGTTAAACATAAACGCCAGGACAGTAAAAGTGAACAGTCAGCTCCTACTGCTTGCTTTAAGAAGCCAAATCTTACGGTTTCTCTCGGACCGTCAAATTCACCACATAAAGAAGACAAACGAAAGAAAAGAACATACCAGGACAGTTACTTAGCGTATGGATTTCAGTGGAATAACGAGGAAAACCCTATCCCTGTGTGTTTAGTTTGTGGCGAAACACTTAGCAACGAGGCCATGGTACCTAGCAAACTGAAGCAGCATCTTACAACAAAGCATCCTAGTGTGTCACAGAAAAGTGTAATGTATTTTTCACATATATTAGAAGTAGAGAAGAAAACAGCTGTGCGAATGGTAAAGAGAATGACCATAGGTGATACTGCTCTTGAAGCCTCATTTAAAGTAGTAGAACTGATAGCTAAAAAAAAGAAACCTCATACTCTTGGAGAGGAAATCATTGGCCCTGCATGTCAAGTTATAGTTTCAACAATACTTGGCGAAGGAGCAGCTAATCAAATTTCGAAAGTTCCTCTGTCCAACAACACAATCAGCCGCAGGATATATGAAATGTCATGCAATATCAACGAACAAGTCACAGAGAAAATAAAAACTTATAGAACATTTGCTTTGCAAGTAGATGAGAGTCTCGATATTGGTGACAAACCGTAGCTCCTTGGTTTTATCAGATATATTGATGAAAAAGATATTAGTGAACAGTTTCTGTTCTGTAGACCGCTGGAGACTACAACCACAGGCCATGATATTTTTGTTTCTATTAATCCCTATCTCAATGACCATGATCTTTCATGGAAAGACTGTTGTGGTATATGTACAGATGGTGCACCATCTATGTCTGGGAAAATGAAAGGTTTTACTGCCAGAGCTCTCAATGAAAATCCATTCATTATTATAACTCACTGTTTTCTGCATAGAGAGGCATTAGTCGTGAAAGCGTGTAAAGAAGATTTTGCTGAAGTGTTTAACCAAGTTGTGAAAATGGTGAACTATATGAAGTCTCGACCTTTAAAGTGCAGAATTTTTTAACAGTTATGTCGCGCAATGGATGCAGCTCATACCTCTTTGTTACCTCACACAGAAGTAAAGTGGTTGTCGCGGGGTCGTGTATTGAACCGGTTTCTTGAACTTAAAGAACAGCTAAAAACTTTTTTTAAGGATGAAAATCAAGACACATTTCATGAGCTCTTACTAAGTGATTCTTGGTGTTTTGAACTGTCGTATCTGGCAGATATTTTTCATAAGCTGAATGAACTGAATGCTTCGATGCAGGGTCAACATGAAACAATAATCTCCTCAACCAATAAAATGAAAGGTTTTAAAAGAAAACTTAGTTCTTGGAAGTCTGCAGTTCAAAAAGGAGATTTGTCGAACTTTCCATCTCTTCTTAATGTGGCAGGAGATAAAGATCTGGGTAAACTGAAAGACCGCATTTGTGATCACTTATCAGGATTGCAAGATGCAATAGATGCCTACTTTCCAACTATTTCCACTACAAATCTCGACTGGGTTGTCTCACCATTTGATTTCGTAGATAGTGCAGAGGAAATAGATTTCACTGCTTGCGAACGAGATGAATTTATTGATCTTTGCGCTGATTCCACACTCAAAGGTAAGTTCACCAAAAGTGAGGCATCGGTGGCTAGTTTTTGGCTTCAACGGAGAGAGGAGTACCCTAACCTAATGAAGAAAGCAATTAACGCACTTTTGCCCTTTTCAACATCCTATCTATGCGAGCAAGCCTTCTCTGCTATGGTGACAATAAAATGCAAAGCAAGAAATAGACTGAATAGCCTTGAGGATGATTTGCGTGTTTCACTGTCAACTGTAAGACCCGACATCACATATCTGTGCTCTAAGCATCAATCACAAGTTTCACATTAATCATTAATCGAACAAAATTTATTGATGTATTTTTACTCAGTGATTGTAGTAAAGTTTACTGTATTATGTTATGGTGTACGTTATTATATAATATTTCAATAAATTAACATATTAAGCTTAATTTTCTTTTAATTCAAGTAAGGATGCCCCTAGTGTTTAATGTTATTCCCAAGGGTGCCGTGAACTTCAAAAGGTTGGGAAACACTGCATTAGATAGTACTTTTAACTTCACAGGGCATATGATAAGCTAGGTAACATCATCAGTAAAAATCTATTTGTTCTGAAATACCTAATAAAATATTTACCTATACCTACACCTAAAGTATTTTACTATTCTTTAATCTACTCCTACCTTTCCATGGGGCTGAAAAATGGGTTAACACAACTAATGTCAATTTAAAGAAAATCTTTGTATTGAAGAAATATCTGATGTGTTACACTCACATGACTTTCTCTAGCTACTCTACAAACAAACTTCTTACGGAAGATAATTCTTTCAACACCATGCTAATCAAGATAAACGTTAGCAGAATTTTATGACTTTGTTCCTTATAAGTAGAATGGAACTAAGGGAATGTACTAGGTTAAAGTGATAGTAAAATGTTTTAAAAGCTGTCATTATGCAATTGTCATTGCAAATCACTTCTTTGCTTGGCCAGGAGTAGAACAAAAGAAAAACGGACACTTCTGTCTGAGAAAAGTAAGCTCCTTGAAAAAAAGTATATCACATAACTTGTGTATTTTAAAAAAATCTACATTTTTGTATTGTAAGTTTTTGTCTATCTCTTACGGTTTAATAATTATGCCAAATTAAGCAAAGTTTATCCAGAATAAACAGGTCTTTAGAAGCTATTCCCAGAAAATTCAAGATAAACATTTTATTTGTGATAAAAATGGCTTTAATGTGTGGTATTTTAGTCAAAATCGTTAGAGCCATTTTTAAGAAAAACAAAATTTTCCAAAATTTTTCCATGTAAAGGGTAGTTTGGGGTGGGGGGATTTGCTTGAAAATCTTCATGTCACATCCTTGGAAGATACAAAACTTAAATACCAAGTTTAGTATTTGAGCTATGCTGTCCACACACACACACACACGCATGTGCGCGCACACATGCACTCACACATCCACACACACACACACACACACACATGAACCTGTTTCTGAACCTGTTTTGGATTCAGGGGATCCTAAAACATGTATTTCCGGTGAAATCTCGACATCAAATTTTTGGGTGGAATACAATACTTCTCTATCATTGTACATACGGGGCTAGAGAAAATCTTGGAAATCTAAAATATAATATAATGAATCTTGTTCTTCTACATTTAAAAATTAAAACTCCTTACCCTTCCTAGTGTAAATATATATCATACAATCATGCACTTACGCAAATTTAATTTACATCTTGAAGCTAACTCAGAGAGGCACTATCATAATACCAGACACAAAGATAATAATATAATATTTATTTCATACATATGATTTTGGACATGTCAAGATTATACACTTACCTATTTACATTTACATTAATTAGTTTCAGAGTTACTTTAAATTGTATAAGGAGCCAAGGCTGCGTGTTAATGAAATGATGCCTAGTTTCATGGGTATTAAATTTTATAAGAATCTCCCAGATAGTACTAAGAAATGTAAGTAAATTTAAATCAGTTTTGATGTGTGTTTTTAATTGACAAAGCCTGCTATACTGCGGATGAATTTATCAATTCTAATTAGTATTTCATACATATACTAGAAATTTACTGTAATAAACATATGACATTGTTCTTTTATGTATTTTACACTGTACTGAACTACAATAAAAATAAATAAATAAACACTCTTGTCATTGAAAGCAAAAGGTGAGTCTTGTCATATTATCTGTGAAAACTTCCTTTAATATTTTTGGATACCAATCAAATGGTGTCTCTCTCCCTCTCCCCCTCTCCCCCCTCTCTTTCTCTCAGAAAAATATTGAGGGAGGGTTTATGTATAGGGATCCATTTCACTGGAAATACGTGTTTTAGGATCCCCTGTACCCAAAAAAAAAGCATTTTTAGTTAAAGGTCTCTGTGCGTGTGTGTAACCTGCATGTGTGAGATAAATCAAAAACAAAATTCAATAAAATACCAAAACTGGTATTTAAGTTTAGTATTTTCCAGGGATGTGACACAAAGATTCTGAGAAAAATCTCCCCACCCCTAACTATCCTTTACTTGGAAAAAATTCTTTATTTCTCAAAAATGGCTGTAACAATTTTGATTAAAATATAGTATATTAAAGACATTTACATGGCAAACAAAATGTATATCTTGAATTTTCTGGAAATAACTTGTAAAGATCTGTTTATTCTGGATGAGTTTTGCGTAACTGTTAAACCATAAGAAATAGACAAAAACTTACTGCACAAAATATGTAGATCTCATTAAAACACACAATTTATAACATATATCTTTTTTTTTCGTGGAGTTGACCATTTCTGAGATATTTCTTGTTATTTGTTTTAGATTCAAAATACTTAGACTTTTCTCACACAGAAATTTGAAAACTTCTGGCCATGCACAGAAACAGGTTTCAACTGCATAGCAACCAGCTTTTAAAACATTTGAATATTGCTTTAGCCTAGTGTATTCCCTTATTTCCCTTCTACTTACAAGGAAGCAAGTAATAAGACTATATCTATTAATGTTTATCTCGATTAGCATGAAGTAGATAGAAGAATAAGCTTTTTAACAATAATTTGTTAGAGATGTAGAGAAAGCCATGTGAATGGAATACATCAGATTTTTAACATAATTTATACATAACCATTTGATGAATATGAACTAATCTTTAGTTTAAATATTTAAAAAAGAAGAAATATCATACTCATAGATTAAGGTGTAGAAATCAGAGTTAAAATTTAAGTGTACTATTATTTTTACATTTGTTTAGCAAGGTGGGGAGGGTTCCAATCCCCAAAACCCCTCCCTAGCTATGTGTCTCTCGCTGTAACAGACAAAAGGACTGCTATAAAAAACAAAAATCTGATGTGTTCCATTCACATGACTTTCTCTATATCTCTGCAACATTATTGCTAAAAAGCTTATGCTTCTATTTACTTCATGCTAATTGAGACAAACTTAGTAGAAATAGTCTTATTACTTGCTTCCTTGTAAGTAGAAGCAAAATAAGGGAGTACCATAGGTTAAAGTAATAGTCAAAAGCTGGTTGCTATGTGACTGAGTTCCTTTGTTTGTATAGACACGAGTTGACAAATTCCTGTATGAGAAAAGTATAAGTTTTTCAAAGCTGAAACCAATAACAAGGAATATCTCGAAAACAGTCAACTCTATGAAAAAAAATTGGATGTGTTCCTTCACATGACTTTCTCTACATCTCTGCAACAAATTTTAGTTAAAAAGCTTATGCTTCTGTTTACTTCATGCTAATCGAGATACATCAGCAGAAATAGTCTTATTATTTGCTTCCTTGTAAGTAGAAGCGAAATGAGGGAGTACCATAGGTTAAAATGATAGCCAAAAGCTGGTTGCTATGTAACTGAAGTTCCTTTGTTTGCATGGACAGGAGTTAACAAATTCCTGTATGAAAAAAGTATGTTTTTCAAATCAGAAACGAAAAACAAGAATATCTTAAAAATGATCAACTCTACGAAAAAAATGTATATGACATAAATTGTGTATTTTATCGCAGGCTACATTTTCTGTACAGTAAGTTTTTTTCCATCTCTTACAGTTTAGCAGTTATGCACAATTCCATAAAATTGATCCAGAATAAAGCAGTCTTCAGAGGCTATTCCCAGAAAATTCAAGATATACATTTTATTTCTCAGCTAAATATCTTTGATATACAATATTTTAATCAAAACCGTTAGAGCCAGTTTTGAGAAAATCTAAATTTTCTAAAAAAGTTCCATGTAAAGGATAGTTTGAGGTGGGGGGATTTTTCTCAAAATCTTTGTGTTGCATCCCTGGAGGATACTAAACCTAAATACCAAGTTTGTTATTTTAACTGAGATTTTGTTTTTGAGTTATTGTGTTCATGGAGAGAGAGACACACACACACACACACACACACACACACACACACAGACCTTTTTGTGATTTTTTTTATATCAAATTTTTTGGTGGAGTGCAATACCTTCTCTAGACACTATGTACATAGTATGTGTAGAGAAAGTAAAAATGTCACAATGTTGAATGATGCAGTCAGGTGATTCTAATATGTGATATTAGATTCTATTCATGATTTCAAATAAAAGGTTTGAATTTGGAAATAAAGGTTTCCAACATTAATATTTTTAAAATAATAATAATAGTTTATTCACCACTTAGTAATTACAATAATCATTACAATAGGCTTCGTCATAGCTTATATACACATATATGTACAGTGAAGAAATGGTAATATTACATGTTTTACATGTCATGTTTACTTATATTTAGGTATGTTATAGAATGGAGTTTTTTATTAGCCATTTATATATTTTATCCTTAAATCTATTACCTAAGTTATCTGTTAATTTTCATTTCAGTCATTTCATTTTTCTTGAAAACTATCTCAAAACAATGAAAATGTATGTTAAAATATTAAACACAAAATACCCACTATTTAAAATTATTAATGTGAATATTTAAAATAATTATCAACAAAATCTTGCCTCTGGTTATAACTATCATTGATTTCCTTACAATGTGTTCTGCTTAGCTACGCTGAAAAAGGAAGTATCATACACATGTATAGGTAGGTGCTTGTGTGATCATTAAAATATGGAACATTGGAAAATACCAAATTTAATACCCAAGTTAAACGGTTTAAGTGAGACAACTGAGGAAGATTTTTTAAAAAAAAAATCTACTAACCCAAACTATCCTTAAATTCCGTTTTTCATTTTCCCACAAATTACTCTGCATACTTTCTTTCTCCACTAAGCACTAAATATTTGCGTATATAGTAAACCATTTTTAAAATTCTGATGTGTTCCATGCACATGACTTTTTCTGCATCTCTGTAAGAAATTATTGTTGAAAAGCTTCTTAATCTTCTGTCTACTTTATGCTAATCAAGTGGCAGAAATTGTCTTATTTTTGGTTCCTTGTAACTAGAAGGGAAATAATGGAAAATTGTTTATATATCTTGTATACATATATAACTCTGCCACCGGGTGATACCCACTTGCAGAGAAATAAATACATACATACACTAGGCTAAACCGACAGTCAAATCTTTTAAAAGCTGGTTGCCATATGTCTTTTTATATATATATATTATTTAACACTCACTTTTACTACAAATGGCACCATAGACAATGACACTGATGAAAAGACAGAATGAAGACGGTGTACCGGTGGAATGTGATGGTGGTGGAAACCAGAGAAAACCCACCCCTGCGCTGCTTTGTCCACCACAAATCTCACATGCGGTCGCTTGGGATCAAACCGTCTAGTTAAGAGGTGAGTGGTCTAACCACAGCGCGGCCACCGTATGGTTGAGATCTGTTTCTTTGCATGAAAGGAGTTGACAAAAATATTTTAAAACTGAAACCAATAACAAGTAATATCTCAAAAATAGCCAACCCAATGTAAAAAAACATGTATATGACATACATTGTGTGTTCTAACAAGACCTACATTTGTCGAGTAGTAAGTTTTTGGGTATCTCTTACGGTTAACCACTTATGAATAATTCAGCAAAATTCATACAGAATAAAGTAGTCTTTAGAGGCTATTTCCAGAAAATTCAAGATATACATTTTATTTGTCATGTACATATCTTTAATATACAATATTTTAATCAAAATCATTAGAGCCTTTTTAGGAAAATCAAAATTTTTGAAATTTTTTCCATGTAAAGGGTAGTTTTGAGTGGGTAGGGGGGGGGTGGTTTCCTTCAAAATATTCCTGTCACATTCTTGGGAATATACTAAACTTAAAGAACAAGTTTGGTATTTTACTAACTCTTTATTTTTGAGTTATCATGGAACCATGGACAAACACACATACAAACCTTTTTCTAAATACACTTTTTATTATTCAGGAGACCCTAAAACATGTATTTTGGTGAAATCTTGACATCAATTTTTTTTTTTCACTAAGTACCGTGTACTGTGTAGAGAAAGTAAAAAGAATAAGAGTTTGAAATATCAGATGTGTAACTTTCAGTCCTCAAAACATCAGAACCCCTGATAGTAACCTTCACATATTTCTAAGTAGAATATAATTGGTCCTAAGTAGCATTAAATATCAAGACAAAACTATAATTTTATTTTGAATAGGTAGAATCAGACTGAAATATTCAATGTTATAGGTGGGATTTGAACCACGAATCTCTAGTCGGTTGCTCTGCCACTGAGCATGTTATCCAGTAAACCACAAGGTGATCTCAACAAGTACTTAAGTCCCAGGATTCATAGTATAGACAACTATTATGGTCCGAGAAACTGCGAGTCAGTTGAGAAATTCAATGCTATGCCAGCATGTTTCCATTGTAGCTCAGAGGCAGAGCAACCGGCTAGAGATCGGGAGATCCATGGTTCAAATCGTGGCTATGGCATTGAAATTTTCAGTCTGACTCTACCTATCCAACTCCTCTTCTACACACAGCTTGTGTGAAAAACAGTTAATCCTATAATTTTATTTAATTTATTTATTTGAGAAGATTCCCTGAGTGCAGGGCACAATCTGGGAACAATACAATGAAAGTGTGTTATAATTACAATTATTGGCATTGCACAAGTTAATGTAAAGAGTTATACTATAACCAACATGAACTGTTAGACTCAATATGACTGAACTAAAACATTTACAAGAAACAATAGAGACTACCTTAGAATGCATTATAGAGATGTAAAATATGACAATTAAGACAGTACTGCCATAAGTTCAATGATATACTATTAAATAAAACTGTGCAAATCCATTAATATACATTTATTCTGAAAGAACACAAAATGAACATGCTCTCATGTGCAGCAACGACTTTGAGGTCACTCATCAATAGCTGTACAAATGGTGTCCAGAGGAATTTTCTTGACAGCTGATGTGATTGAGCTTTTAGCATCTCAATATTGCATTGCCTCGAGCTTGTGCTACAGAGAATATTCCGTCCAGACTTCTGCTAGGCCAGTCAACGTCAATAATGAATAAGCTCCGGATTCTTAGGTTCTGACCTATTTTATTCCTGACCTCCTACACTCCAAACTTCGGTTTATTTTAATGTTTTAGTTACCAATGAGTAATATACTTCAATTTTATAGAGCATAAATTGACCTAATTTTACGTTAGGACTTCGTGATAGAACCTAAAAGTGACTAATTCAGGTATTTAAGCAAATAAGAGTAGATTTATGAATATAAAAGTATTTTTAAAACAAAGGGAGGCCGTTCAAATAAGGAAACTATTAAATAATTATATTATAAAATCATGTACAATATCTTACAAAAATAAACTTTAATTAAACCGTCTGTCACAATAATAAAGTAATTAACGTCCGCTGCCTTCAGTTATCATTTTCTAGCTATTGTCAAAAGAGGTGGCACATGGTATTTCTGAAACATATGATGTTTACATGCCACAACTATAGGTGAACTAGAGGCAAACATTTTAATAGCACTGTTGAGTAGTATGTATTATTGCTTCTTCCGTTATAGGGAGTTTCTAACATCATGACATTTTTAAAATTCAGTGGCATTCAGGTCTTCTTGCTACTGGTGACAATAGCAGTCGTTTGCACCATACCCAAAAGCAAATCATCAAGAAGTTCTCCGCTCCACGAGTGGATCCTGATCGACAAAAGCTTTCCTACAAATGGAAAGGTTATTTATTGAAATGCATGTCAGAAGCAGGTAGGAATAATTTCTTGTGTTTTTCATATTTTGGTAACTCTTCACCCTGCTATTTTTTAAAATAATACTGGAGTGCAACTTAAAGTATGCTCTCTTTAGACTCCATAACACAACCAAAATTATTTAATACTTATTTGCCGGTGTTGGGTATTTAAATTGACTAATTTTCTTGTTTACATTTAATTTACAGGTGCCAGCAGAAACATGTTCTCACTTGGTGCAACATTGACAATCACCAACTCATTCTGCAAATGCTGTTGGGAATGAATCTCAAAAGAAACAGAGTTTCTTAATATCAAAGCCAGGCAGTTCTAACGAAGCCAAAGCTAATTCATTTAACATGTGTTTATGTGAAGCTTTTGCTCCTGCCAATATACCAATTGCTAAACGACAAAACCCAATATTGAAAAACTTTTTTCAAGAATTTTGCAACTCTAAAGTACCAGATGAGTCCACCTTAAGAAAGAATGCATTGCCCCAGTTGTATGAAAAAGCTATTGAAGATATAAAGGCTGACATCAGTGAGCACAACATTTGATTAAGTGTGGACGAAACAACAGATGCTTGTGGTAGATATATTGCCGCCATAGTTGTGGGCAAACCCATTTCTGAGGAATTCAGTGCGCCTCATGCCATCCTATGCAAGGAGCTTCAACAAACCAACCATTTTACAATATCAACTGCTTTAAAGGTCATATGGCCAGAAGCAGAAGGACAGGAAAAGTTGAGATTGTTAGTGACCGACAGTGCAGCTTGCATCTTGAAAGCTGAAAAGATTCGGGAAGAGCCTCCTACAGTCAACAAAATAATTTCCTTGATGAAAAGGGCTTCTTGAAAGCACCAAATTGAGTGGTGATATTCAGAGAGAAGTATCCTTCGATACCGCTGCCTCCACAGCCTGTAGTGACACGGTGGGGTACATGGCTATCAGCAACAATGTATTATGCGGAAAACTACACAAGCATCATAGAAGTAATTGATTCATTAAATGAACTTGATGCAGCTGCCATTGTAAAGGCAAAGAAAGCATTGCACTACAGGGTTGAGCTATATCAAAGCAAATTGCTTTTACTTTGAAAGTACAATAAAAAAATTGGAATAATCATCTCTCCCCATGACAGAAGCATTGCAAGTCATAGAGGAGCTGAAGCTGTTTTGTGCGCAGTCCAGATTTCAAGGTCATAGCAACAATTGGCCGCGTTTTCTGTGGAGAAAAAGTGCAGGGATCATTGAGTTGGAATCCTAAGGAAATAGCCGAGATGAAGTTCGCACCTCTTACCTTGTGTGTAGTGGAACATAGTTTCTTCTCTTTCAAGGACATTTGAACAGAAGACAGAAGGGGCTTTACACCTCACAATCTTTCCAAGTTCAATGTCACGATAGGAGTACTGAAAACTTTTGCATTTGTAGTGTTTAAAATTAATTGTGTGTTTTTAAAGTACAATATTAAAACAAAATGAGTATACTCAGTACTTTTGCACATGCAGTGTTGGAAATTAAATTATGTGTTTTTCAATCTTTGCACAGTAGTGCTTGAAATTAGTTTGCTTTTCAGTGCCATACTATTCGTAGGTGTATTGAATTTGGTATTTTCAAATACATACTAAACTTACAGTTAATTTAACTTTTTACAATTTAAAGTCAGTGATTTAAATAAAGTGCCCAGTGATTTGCATAATATATGTGTATGTGTGTGTGTATATATATATATATATATATATATATATGCCAAAGAACCTATAAATTCCTAAATTCAACATATAAGATCCTATAAAATCCTAATACACTGATACACAGAACCTAATTTTAACTTTTTAGAACCTAAAAATCCAGGGCTTAGTAATGAACCATGGGACATTGGCTGACAACCACTCCTGCGTTGGTTTAGCTTTGTGTTCTTGCTCTCCCCATATGTTATTAACAAAGACTAGGATCGAACCTGGCATATCTCCTTTAATTTTTACTTTCTGCAGCCCCATATGTCAATGTACATGGTACATAGAGAAGGTACTGTATTCTACCCAAAAATTTTGCTCATTAACAAAACAGACCCTTAAATACAAAACTTGGTATTCTAAAAAACATGACTATCACTTTATCCTAGTGTATTACCTTCTACTTACAAGGAAACAAAATAAGACCATTTCTGTTAATGTTTACAGTGATTAGCATGTCATAGATAAAAGAATAACCTTTCTTAAGGAAAGTTGTTTGTGTAACAGATAGAGAAAGTCATGTGAATACAACACATCAGATTTTTGAGTTAGTTGTGTATCTTTTATCCTTTATATGCACTAATAGGTAAATCATCTTACTAAATATGTGACATTGTTTGTAAAGAGAAGTTCATTTCACGAGACAAAATTGTTTATTTATACGAAGGGTTGTGTCAAACATTGTTCTTGCACAAACAACTTCTATTGGGCATACACACCTATGACGGCCAGATCTGACGAGATCAGCAGTTGCACCCATTTCTTTAATGCATGCTATTGTCTGAAACACAAATCATACATTGATGCCAAGAGATTTCGCCATTGAAAAAATTTCCTTAGCTAGTTTTTTCAACGAAATAACACCAATAGAGCGATACGATTTTCGTACATTCCCCACGCCATGTTTCTCTCTTGTCATTTACTGGCACACTGGAAACCCATTACTTGCGGAGAGTAAAGGCAATCTTATGGAACACTATATACAGCATTGCCATGTTTCTCTATTGTCAGTTACTGGCACACTGGAAGCCGGTTACTTGTGAAGAGTAAAGATGGTCTTGTGGAACACTATATACAGCATTGCCATGTTTCTCTCTTGTCATTTACTGGCACACTGGAAACCCATTACTTGCGGAGAGTAAAGGCAATCTTATGGAACACTATATACAGCATTGCCATGTTTCTCTATTGTCAGTTACTGGCACACTGGAAGCCGGTTACTTGTGAAGAGTAAAGATGGTCTTGTGGAACACTATATACAGCATTGCCATGTTTCTCTCTTGTCAGTTACTGGCACACTGGAAGCCCATTACTTGCGGAGAGTAAAGGCAATCTTATGGAACACTATATACAGCATTGCCATGTTTCTCTATTGTCATTAACTGGCACACTGGAAGCCGGTTACTTGTGAAGAGTAAAGATGGTCTTGTGGAACACTATATGCAGTGTTGCCATGTTTCTCTCCTGTCATTTACTGGCACACTGGAAGCCGGTTACTTGCGAAGAGTAAAGGTAATCTTATGGAACACTATATACAGCATTACCATGTTTCTCTCTTGTCAGTTACTGGCACACTGGAAGCCGGTTACTTGCGAAGAGTAAAGGTAATCTTATGGAACACTATATACAGCATTACCATGTTTCTCTCTTGTCAGTTACTGGCACACTGGAAGCCGGTTACTTGCGAAGAGTAAAGGTAATCTTATGGAACACTATATACAGCATTACCATGTTTCTCTCTTGTCAGTTACTGGCACACTGGAAGCCGGTTACTTGCGAAGAGTAAAGATGGTCTTGTGGAACACTATATGCAGTGTTGCCATGTTTCTCTCTTGTCATTTACTGGCACACTGGAAGCCGGTTACTTGCGAAGAGTAAAGATGGTCTTGTGGAACACTATATTCAGTGTTGCCATGTTTCTCTCTTGTCATTTACTGGCACACTGGAAGCCCTTTACTTGCGGAGTGTAAAGATGGTCTTGTGGAACACTATATACAGCATTGCCATGTTTCTCTCTTGTCAGTTACTGGCACACTGGAAGCCGGTTACTTGCGAAGAGTAAAGGTAATCTTATGGAACACCATATACAGCATTGCCATGTTTCTCTCTTGTCAGTTACTGGCACACTGGAAGCCAGTTACTTGAGTGGTAAAGATGATCTTATGGAACACTATATACAGCATTGCCATGTTTCTCTCTTGTCATTTACTGGCACACTGGAAGCCGGTTACTTGCGAAGAGTAAAGATGGTCTTGTGGAACACTATATTCAGTGTTGCCATGTTTCTCTCTTGTCAGTTACTGGCACACTGGAAGCCAGTTACTTGCGGAGAGTAAAGATGGTCTTGTGGAACACTATATTCAGTGTTTCCATGTTTCTCTCTTGTCAGTTACTGGCACACTGGAAGCCAGTTACTTGCGGAGAGTAAAGATGGTCTTGTGGAACACTATATTCAGTGTTACCATGTTTCTCTCTTGTCAGTTACTGTCACACTGGAAGCCGGTTACTTGCGAAGAGTAAAGATGGTCTTGTGGAACACTATATTCAGTGTTGCCATGTTTCTCTCTTGTCATTTACTGGCACACTGGAAGCCAGTTACTTGCGGAGAGTAAAGATGGTCTTGTGGAACACTATATGCAGTGTTGCCATGTTTCTCTCTTGTCAGTTACTGTCACACTGGAAGCCGGTTACTTGCGAAGAGTAAAGGTAATCTTATGGAACACTATATACAGCATTACCATGTTTCTCTCTTGTCAGTTACTGGCACACTGGAAGCCGGTTACTTGCGAAGAGTAAAGATGGTCTTGTGGAACACTATATGCAGTGCTGCCATGTTTCTCTCTTGTCATTTACTGGCACACTGGAAGCCGGTTACTTGCGAAGAGTAAAGATGGTCTTGTGGAACACTATATTCAGTGTTGCCATGTTTCTCTCTTGTCATTTACTGGCACACTGGAAGCCCTTTACTTGCGGAGAGTAAAGATGGTCTTGTGGAACACTATATACAGCATTGCCATGTTTCTCTCTTGTCAGTTACTGGCACACTGGAAGCCGGTTACTTGCGAAGAGTAAAGGTAATCTTATGGAACACTATATACAGCATTGCCATGTTTCTCTCTTGTCAGTTACTGGCACACTGGAAGCCAGTTACTTGAGTGGTAAAGATGATCTTATGGAACACTATATACAGCATTGCCATGTTTCTCTCTTGTCATTTACTGGCACACTGGAAGCCGGTTACTTGCGAAGAGTAAAGATGGTCTTGTGGAACACTATATTCAGTGTTGCCATGTTTCTCTCTTGTCAGTTACTGGCACACTGGAAGCCAGTTACTTGCGGAGAGTAAAGATGGTCTTGTGGAACACTATATTCAGTGTTTCCATGTTTCTCTCTTGTCAGTTACTGGCACACTGGAAGCCAGTTACTTGCGGAGAGTAAAGATGGTCTTGTGGAACACTATATTCAGTGTTACCATGTTTCTCTCTTGTCAGTTACTGTCACACTGGAAGCCGGTTACTTGCGAAGAGTAAAGATGGTCTTGTGGAACACTATATTCAGTGTTGCCATGTTTCTCTCTTGTCATTTACTGGCACACTGGAAGCCAGTTACTTGCAGAGAGTAAAGATGGTCTTGTGGAACACTATATGCAGTGTTGCCATGTTTCTCTCTTGTCAGTTACTGTCACACTGGAAGCCGGTTACTTGCGAAGAGTAAAGATGGTCTTGTGGAACACTATATTCAGTGTTGCCATGTTTCTCTCTTGTCATTTACTGGCACACTGGAAGCCGGTTACTTGTAAAGAGTAAAGGAATCTTGTGGAACACTATATACAGCATTGCCATGTTTCTCTCTTGTCATTTACTGGCACACTGGAAACTGGCTACTTGAGTAGTAAAGATGGTCTTGTGGAACACTATATACAGCATTGCCATGTTTCTCTCTTGTCAGTTACTGACACACTGGAAGCCCTTTACTTGCGGAGAGTAAAGGTAATCTTATGGAACACTATATACAGCATTGCCATGTTTCTCTCTTGTCAGTTACTGGCACACTGGAAGCCAGTTACTTGAGTAGTAAAGATGATCTTATGGAACACTATATACAGCATTGCCATGTTTCTCTCTTGTCATTTACTGGCACACTGGAAGCCGGTTACTTGCGAAGAGTAAAGATGGTCTTGTGGAACACTATATTCAGTGTTGCCATGTTTCTCTCTTGTCAGTTACTGGCACACTGGAAGCCAGTTACTTGCGGAGAGTAAAGATGGTCTTGTGGAACACTATATGCAGTGTTGCCATGTTTCTCTCTTGTCAGTTACTGTCACACTGGAAGCCGGTTACTTGCGAAGAGTAAAGGTAATCTTATGGAACACTATATACAGCATTACCATGTTTCTCTCTTGTCAGTTACTGGCACACTGGAAGCCGGTTACTTGCGAAGAGTAAAGATGGTCTTGTGGAACACTATATGCAGTGCTGCCATGTTTCTCTCTTGTCATTTACTGGCACACTGGAAGCCGGTTACTTGCGAAGAGTAAAGATGGTCTTGTGGAACACTATATTCAGTGTTGCCATGTTTCTCTCTTGTCATTTACTGGCACACTGGAAGCCCTTTACTTGCGGAGAGTAAAGATGGTCTTGTGGAACACTATATACAGCATTGCCATGTTTCTCTCTTGTCAGTTACTGGCACACTGGAAGCCCATTACTTGCGGAGAGTAAAGGTAATCTTATGGAACACTATATACAACATTGCCATGTTTCTCTCTTGTCAGTTACTGGCACACTGGAAGCCAGTTACTTGAGTAGTAAAGATGATCTTATGGAACACTATATACAGCATTGCCATGTTTCTCTCTTGTCAGTTACTGGCACACTGGAAGCCAGTTACATGCGACGAGTAAAGATGATCTTGTGGAACACTATATACAGCATTGCCATGTTTCTCTCTTGTCATTTACTGGCACACTGGAAGCCAGTTACTTGAGTAGTAAAGGTGATCTTGTGGATGTCTATATACAGCATTGCCATGTTTCTTCATTCATAATGTCCAAACTATAGCATGTTTAAATTTTACTGACAACTAATGGCAGTACTGTGTATAGGCAAGTTAATCATATCACATTATAACTTAGGTTTCAGTTTATACTTAGTTTTCTATAACTAACAATAATTACAGAAAAGGAATAAATGTAAATCAGTAGAGGTAACTATTTTACATACTTTATAGATGTTAATTCAAAATCTTCTCGGGCTTCTAGCCAGGTAAAAACTTGGCTTGACACCAACGTTTCGTCTTCAGGGTGAACTGATGGTTTGAGCTTGCGGAGACTGGTATTTATAAGAGCTGGGATGAAGCTAACATCTGATTGGTTCGCGTGATATTATGGCCTGGTATTTAAGATGACTGAGACATGGGCACGGACTTCGTAGAAAACTATTTATAACGGCTGTATCAAAAAAAAAAAGCATTTTTAGAAAAAGGTCTGCAAGTGTGTGTGGGTGCAAACACTATAACTTAAAAACGTAAAGTTTTTAAATATCAATCTTGGTATATAAGTTTAGTATCTTCCAAGGATGCAATACGAAGATTTCAAGGAAAATTCCCCCACCCAAACTACCCTTTACATGTAAGAATTTTCAAAAATTTTGATTTTCTAAAAAATGTATCAAACAATTTCCATTAAAATACTGTACATTAAAGATGTTTACATGACAAATAAAATGTATAACTTGAATTTTCTGGGATTAGCCTCTGAAGACCTCTTTATTCCGGATGACTATTGCATAACTGCTAAACCGTAAGTTTGCTGTACAAAAAATGTAGATCTCACTAAAACAATTTATGTTATATATATTGTTTACATAGACTTGACCATTTTTGAGATATTGCTTGTTATTGGTTTCAGTTTCAAGTTTTTTCATACGGGAATTTGTCAACAAATGGCAATGCCAAGTAACCACATGACAACTGCTTTTAGTATAGTGTATTACCTTATTCCCTTTTTACCTACAAGAAAGCATTTCTGCTAATGTTTATCTTGATTAGCATGAAGTAGATACAAGAAAAGCTTTTTAACATTAATTTGCTACAGAGAAGTCGAGAAAGTCATATGAATGGAACACATCAAATTTTTATTTTCTCTATACACTCTATGTACATAGTGTTTAGAGAAGGTATTGCACTCCACCCAAAAATTCCATACCGAGATTTCAATGGAAATATATGTTTTAGGGTCCCCTGTATCCAAAAAAAAACATTTTCGGAAAAAGATCCGTGTGTCTCTGAACACGATAACTCAAAAACGGAAAGTCGGTAAAATACCAAACTTGGTATTTAAGTTTAGTATCTTCCAGGTATGCGACATGAAGATTTTGAGAAAAATCCCCCCACCCCCAACTACCCTTTACATGGAACTTTTGTCGAAAAATTTTGATTTTCTCAAAAATGGCTGTAATGATTTTGATTAAAATATTGAATACTAAAGCTATTTACATGACAAATAAAATGTATATCTTGAATTTCCTGGGAATAGCCTCTGAAGAGTACTTTATTCTAGATGAATTTTACTGAATTTTGAATAACTGATAAACCGTAAGAGATGGAAAAAAACGTACTAACTTAGCACACAAAAAATGTAGAGCACGCTAAAACACACAATTTATGTTATATACATTTTTTTCATGGAGTTCATCGTTTTTGAGATGTTCCTTGTTTTTGGTTTCTGCTATGAAAAACTTATACTTTTCTCATACAGGAATTTGTCAACTGCTGTCCATACAAACAAAGGAACTTCAGTGACATAGCAACCAGCTTTTGACTATCACTTTAACTTATGGTACTCCCTTATTTGGGTTCTACTTACAAGGAAACAAGTAATAAGACTATTTCTGCTATTTTTTTTTTTTTTTCTGATTAGCAGGAAGTAAATAGTAGTATAAGCTTTTTAACAATAATTTGTTGCAGAGATATAGAGAAAGTCATGTGAATGGTACACATCAGATTTTTTATTTTGTATACAAAACGTAATATTAGTGTATGTGAAATTCTAAGATGCAGTGATTAATTCTGATGTGTTATACAGGTAAATGCATGTTGTAAGAGGGGAAAAGTCATATAAAATATGCGTGGCTCTATTATGTTTTTTTTTTTTTTTTTTTTCTTCCTAACGTCCTTTAACCTGGTTGATCATATCAGACAATGAATTAAATTGGTGAAATGATGCTCAAATTATCTCGGGGTCCATAGAGCTTAAAGCTACTCGACATTCGTCTTCTCTGGATAAGGGAAAATCCTGCAAAAAACGTTATCCGGGTAACTACTCACCCTAAGCAAGATTTGAACTCACGACCTTTTGAATGTGAGGCAGACACACTACCAGCACACCATCCAGGTAGGCTAGATTTAGTTGTTCTAGCAGTTGAGCTCCATATTAAATTTATATACTGGCAATGACTGGGTATATATATTTCTTTTATTGTAGCTTAATGTACTTTAATGTGGTTGGTCATATCAGATGATGTATGAAATGATCTTGGGGTCCATGTAGCTTAAAGTTACTCGACATTCATCTGCTCGGTATAAGGGAGAACCCCTTATCCAGATAACCCACACTAAGTGAGACTGAAACTCACGACCTCTTGAATGTAAGGCAGACACAGTACCCCCACACCATCCTGGCGGGCTACATAATAATTATTTTGTGAATTTAATATTGGATTTTGAAGTGGATCAAAAACATCTTATAATCTGGAAGCAACTCAGATCACAAGAATATCTTCAACACTTATTGATAAAATATTTGTTAACAAAGGCACTAGTTCATGCAAGGTTGAAGTCTCTAATATGGGTTTTAGTGACCACAAGGCACAAATAGTAAACCTTTTTTTTGTAGCTTACCATCCTTTAACCTGGTTGGTCATATATGAAATTGGTGAAATGATGTTCAAATGATCTTGGGGTCCATGAAGCTTAAAGTTACTCGACATTCGCCATCTCAGGATAAGGGAAAACCCTGAAAAAAACCTTACACAGGTAACTCACCATAAGTGAGATTCGATCTCGCGACCTTTTGAACGTGAGGCAGGCACACTACCCAGGTAGGGTCAGTAAATCTTTCTATAGCTGTCAATTCTAATCAGCAAAACTGATAAACAAAATAATCTTTAGTAATCAAAGTATTTTATATTTCATCATTTACTCACCAGTAAAGCATGGTTAGAAATCTATGCTTTTAATACTTTGTCAGAAAAGTTTGAATGGTTCCTTCATACATTACAGCATTATTTAAATCTAGCCTTTCCACATAAAACTATAAAAATATTCTGGAGAATAAAAGTAAGCCCTGAATTATTACAGGTATAAAAAGATAATGTGAAACTAAATGTTATTTACATAATCTCTCGGAAAATTATCCAGAAGCTGCAGAGTTTCAAAATTGTATCAAGAAATATAAATCAATTTTAAGTAAAGTAATAACAGAAGCAAAAATGCAGGCAAACGACTGACTCAAAAATAAAGCAGGCAATAAAATAACAACAATGTGGAATGTATTCAGAAAGGAAACAGGTGTCAACAAAGTTGTGGAAAACAAATTTAATTTGCTCGTAATCTCTAAGCATGTGGTAGATAGTAGCATGCAATTATAATACAGGCTTAGTAATATAGCTGGAAATCTTATAAAGCATACTGCATTAAACAAATCCTCTTCTGCACGGAAATCTGTAAATGCAGTTCTGGAATCAATATACCTTACCCCCAACAGATCATAAGGGATCTTAAGCCAAAACACACTGCTGAGGTTCAATGGAACACCCAACTTCCCCATCCAAAAGTGCGCAAATTATAGTGAATCCAATAACATGTTTGTGTAAAACGTCCCTAAGCACAGGAACATGCTTAAAAACAGCCATCTTCAAGCTATTGTACAAAAAATCGTATGTGTTGCACTCACATGACTTTTTCTACATCTCTGTAAGAAATTATTGTTAAAAATCTTTTATTCTTCTATCAATTTCATGATAATTGAGATAAACATTAGCAGAAATGGTCTTATTACTTGGTTTCTTGTAAGTAGATGGGTAAAAATCTAATGTGTTCCATTCACATGATGTTCTCTAGCTGTTTGGTAAACAAACCTTTTATTCAAAACATTAATCTGTTATCTACATCATGCTAATCAAAATAAATATAAGCAAAATTTGTCTTATTACTAACTTCCTTGTAAGTAGAAGGGAAATAAGAAAATGCATAGCCTAAAGCAATAGTTGGGTCCTTTAAAGGTCAGTCGCTGTGTGAAACAATTTAAATTCCAATCTCTTTGCTTGCCAGGTGTAAACAAACGAGAAATGAGAAAAAAGATGTCTTCCTATGTGAGAAAAGAAGTGTAAGTTACTTAAAAGTGAAACCAATAATCTAGGATATCTGGAAAACACTTAACTTTACAAAAAAAAAAAAAAAAAAAAAAAAAAAAAAAAAAAAAAAAAAAAAAAAAAAAAAAATGTATATAACATAATTTGTGTTTTAATGAGATCTACATTTTTTGTGTAGTAAGTTTTTGTATATCTCTTAGGGTCAGTTATTCAAAAGACATCAAGAATGAAGAGGTGTTAGAGGCAATTCCCAAAATATTCAAGATATACATTAGATTTGTCATAAAAATATCTTATAAATAAGGTATCTTAATCAAAATCGTTTGTCATTTTTGAGAAAATTAAAATTTTTGTAAAATTTTCCATATAAAGAAGTTGAGAGTGGGGAACATTTTCTTGAAAATCTTTATGTCTCACCCTTGGAAGATAATAAATTTAAATAGCAAGTTTGGGATTTAACAGTCTTTTTGTTTTTGAGCTATGCTGTACACAGACACACACACACACACACAAATACACACACACACACACACACAGACACACACATACATACACTGACACATATACATACACAGACACATACACAAACACACACACACACAAAGACACACACATACATACACAGACACATACACACACACACACAAAGACAGACACAAACACACACACACAAAGACATACACACACATACACAGTCACATATACATACATATACACACACTTATACATACATATACACACACAGACACACATACACACACACACAGACACACACAAAGACATACACATATACAGACACATACACAGACATGTACACACACACACACAGACATGTACACACATACAGACAGACTCACATACACACACAGACACACACAGACAGACTCACATACACAGAAACACACACACACACACACTTTTTTTTAAAAATGCTCTTGTCGGGCTCTGGGGATACCCAAACATATATTTCCGGTGAAATCTTGACATCAAATTTTTGGGTGGAATACAATAGCTTCTCTATCTGCTATGTACTTTGTACATGCAGGCTAGAAAAAGTAAAAATCTAACGTGTTCCATTGACATGATGTCCTCTAGCTGTTCTTTAAACAAACCTTTTATTCAAATCATTAATCTGTTATCTACATTTTGCTAATCAAGATAAACATAAGCAGCTTATTACTAGCTTCCTTGTAAGTAGAAGGGAAATAAGAAAATGCACAGGCTAAAGCAATAGTCAAGTCCTTTAAGAGCCGGCGGCTATGTGAAATAATTGAAATTCCAATCTCTTTGCTTGCCAGGAGTAAATAAACAAGAAACAAAATAAAAGATGTCTTCCTGTTTGAGAAAAGTGTAAGTTTCTTAAAATTGAATCCAATAGCCGGAATATCTCAAACACAGTTAACTCTACAAAACAAAACAAAAAAGTACATAACATAAGTTGAGAGTTTTAATGAGATCTACATTTTTTGTGTAACTTTTTATCTGTCTCTTACGGTTTACCAGTTATACAAAAGTCATTGAATGAAGAGGTCTTTAGAGGCTATTCCCAGAAAATCCAAGATATACATTTCATACAAATATCTTAAACATAGTTATTTTAATGAAAAATGTTAGAACCATTTTTGAGAAAATCAACATTTTTGAAAAATAATCCTTGTAAACAGTAGTTGGAGTTGTGGGGATTTTCTTGAAAACTTTTGTTTTGCACCCTTGGAAGATACCTTTGGTATTTAATGGTCTTTTCGTTTTTGAGCTATGCTGTCGAGAGAGAGAGAGAGAGAGAGAGAGAGAGAGAGAGAGAGAGAGAGAGAGATTTTTTTTTTCTAAAAATGCTTTTTGAGATTCAGAGGACCTCAAAACATATATTTCTGGTGAAATATCAGATTGAATTTTTGGGTGCATTACAATACTTTCTTTGTACACTATGTACATAGCATGTGTAGAGAAAGTAAAAATCAGTGAACTAAAACTGGAATTTTACCATTCATAACAGAATGCCTTAAATGCATTGATCAAAAGCAGCATGTCTCAACTATTTTGTTAGTGTTAACAGAAGTGTTTGATAGAGCACCAAACATGTAAAGACAGGCAGCACAGGCTTACACTTAAATCACACCTGTAAATAAGACACAAAGCAAAATCTGAGATTAGATTAGAAAGCATTCTGTAGGTTCGTTTAGGCCAGGAAGCCACTGACATAGAACTTGTCAAGCCATATATATGTATACAAATGTTTATATACTATGAAAAAAAAAGCAATGTATAAAGCTCTAGTGCTAAAAGCAAGGGTTACAAAAACAACAGAATAGACATGTAATCACACCATTTGTTTTTGAGGCCTGTACTTAATGTGCTCTATAAAAGCATTTGTACTTTTTTTTTTGCACATAAAAACAAAGAGTATAATAAATTAGTGTTAAAATGTATGAATAAATTTAATTTCATTATGTAACACTGATGTAATGTCAGATGATAGTTTTTTAATTATCGACATAATAGTTGCTACTAGGTAATTATATAAAACTAAAATATGATTATTGTATTATGTACTCTTCATAAATGTCAACAAATTACAATACATATTTACAAATATGTTATAGAATCTACAATGCAAAAATTTACAATTATGTACTAGAGTGTAAAATATCAAAGCATCAGGCTTTACAGATCTTGTGTCATTGCTAAATACTAAAAATTCATTTGACACATTCATGCATGTCAAAGTATTCATCAGTTTATTTTTAATATAAAACTCACACACACTAATATACATAAAATGCAATACATTATAATACAATGATATTGTCAGACAGATTTGTCACTTAAATATTCATCTACAGAGTAAACTGATTTATTACAAAGGTACTCCTTAAGAGAAGCTTTAAAAGCCCTGAAATATCCAACGATTAACTATTGTAATTCTAGTCCACTCAAAGTTAGCAATGGGGTTCCACAAGATTCCATATTAGGTCCTATTGTATTTCTTATTACTTTCTCTACACGTACTATATGCATAGTGTATAGAGAAGGTATTGTATTACATCCAAATATTTGATACTGACATTTCACAAGAAATACATGTTTTGAGACCCCCTGAATTAAAAAAAGCATTTTAGAAAAAGGTATGTGTGTGTCTGGGCAGCATACCTCAAAAAGAAAAACATTCTTAAATACCAAGCTTGATATTTAAGTGCAGTATCTCCTAAGGATGCGATACAAAGATTTTCAAGAAAATCCTCCCACCTCCAGCTACCCTTTACTTGGAAAAGTTTTCGAAAATTTTGATTTTGTCAAAAATGACTCTAATGACTTTGATTAAAATACCATATATTAAATATATTTACATGATAAATAAAATGTACTAGGTACTTGAATTTTATGGGAATAGCCTCTGAATAAATTTTTATTCTGGATCAATTTTGTAGAATTTTGCATAACTGGTAAACCGTAAGGGATAGACAAAAACTTATGTAACAAAAAATGTAGAGCTCATAAAATCACACAATTTATGTCATATACATTTTTTTTCATGGAGTCGACCATTTTCGAGATATTCCTTGTTTATTGATTTCAGTTTTTAAATACTTAATACTTTTCCTATACTGGAATTTGTCAGCTCCTAGCCTACAAACTAAGGAACTTTAATAACATGGCAACCAGCTTTTAAAACATTTGACTGTCACTTTAGCTTATTGTATTCCCTTATTTTGCTTCTACTTACAAGGAAGCAAGTAATAAGACAATTTCTGCTAATTTTTTCTCAATTAACATGAAGTAAATAGGACAATAAGCTTTTTAACAATAATTTGTTGCAGAGCCGTAGAGAAAGTAATGTCAATGAAATATTTCAGATGTTTTATAAATTACTTCCATTTAATTGATCCATCCATGAAAATTATACTATATGCTGATGATACAAATGTTCTGATCACAGCAACCCAAAAAGAAACATTTCTAACTTCCTTTCGTTTCACTGCTGAGAGAATCACAAACTATTTTACATCTAATAATCTAATTATAAACAGTGTAACAAAAACTCTTTTTACTTTCTCTATACGTACCCTGTACATAGTGTATAGAGAAGGTATTACACTCCATCCAAAAATTTGATACCGAAATTTCCCCGGAAAAATATGTTTTAGGGTCCCCTGTATCCAAAAACAGCATTTTCAGAAAAAGGTGTATGTGTGTGTCTGTGAACATAATAACTCAAAAACGAAAAGTCAGTAGAATACCAAACTTGGTATTTAAGTTTAGTATCTTCAAGGGTTGCGACATTAAGATTTTTTCGAAAATTTTCATTTTTTTCAAAAATGGCTCTAACGATTTTGATTAAAATATTTTATATCAAAGATATTTACCTGACAAATAAAAAGTATATCTTGAATTTTCTGGGAATAGCCTCTGAAGACTACTTTATTCTGGATGAATTTTACAGTTTTGCATAACTGTTAAAAGTAAGAGATAGAGAAAAACTTATCACACAAAAAATGTTGAGCACTTTAAAACACACAATTTATGTTATATACATTTCTCTTGTGGAGTTGATCGTTTTTGAGTTATTCCTGATTTTTGATTTCACCTTTAAAAACATATTTTTCTCACACAGGAATTTGACAACTCCTGTCCATACAAACAAAGGAGCTTCAGTCACATAGCAACCAGCTTTTGACTATCACTTTAACTTATGGTACTCCCTTTATTTTCCTTCTACTTACAAGGAAGCAAGTAATAAGACTATTTTTGCTAACTTTTTCTCAATTAACATGAAGTATATAGAAGCATAAACTTTTTAATAATATTTTGTTGCAGAGATATAGAGAAAGTCATGTGAATAGAACGCATCAGATTTTTTTCTTCCTCTGATTACAAATAAAGAAATATATTTTCTAATAAATGACTTTCTTCAATGCTTTTGCAACACTTCTGCCACATAGTTTTGTACCAACTTGGCTGCGGCAACAGCTCTTACTGCATGCTCCAAATTTCCTGTCAAAACTGTCTCAACTGCTGCATGCAGCTGAAAATTGGACTCTCTGTGGGGTTCATTTTATACCAGTCAATGACGTGGCAAGAAATTTCCAAACTCACACAGGTGCAACCATGGCAACTTCAATGTCAAAGAACTTGTTGATGACACACCTTTCCACTCACATAGGTGTAATATAATAATATTCTGAATGGTCTGAAATACCTAAAGCATGGTGTCCCACAAGGTTCTATATTTGGGTCCCTTATACAACAATTTGATGCTTTATAAGGTTCTTGTACAATAGCTTGATGCTTTATAAGGTGCTGATAATCCCCTACGAGTTGTGAGGCATGGCAGCAGACTCCTTACTTCTCTGGTTACAGAGGATGCAGGATAGCGGACCGCAGTCCATCTACTCTGTCTGCCGTTGTTTCCCAGGGAGGCTACTACATGAAGCTTCAGCACTTCCATAGAGTAAATGTGGGAGAGATAGCAATCCTTGTAATTCAACAATCAACCACCAGAATGTGTAAAAGAAGCTGATGCTATTTTCAATAGCACAAGTTCTTCTTTTATTGTTTTTCTAGCAGCTTCAACTAGATATTCCATATAAGTGTATTGCACATGTATCGAAAACTTCTTCACTCATATTTAAAATCTTTTGACTAAAGTAGAGGCCTAAATTCAATGCAATTTCATTTGTTTGTGTGGCAAAGGATCTCATTGAGTATATTGTGTGATTTTACGGTCATTGATCAACAATGCAAATAGTAGACATGTGCGCCATCTATGCCGGTGCTTGGATACAGTTGGTGCACAGCAGCCTAGGAGAAAAGCTCCATGCCTTCAAGCATTCAACTGCAGAATTTAATAAAGTTACATGCATCATTGTTGCATAATTATGATTTCAATTGTACATATTTGGAAGTTTCTGATCAAAATGGTCTGGTTTGGTTTTGTTTTACCAGCCATATTACTCATCAAAATTTATCCCAAAGAAACCCTTTTTGACAAATAAATTTAAAAAAGTGTGCCGTCTCTGGCAGAATTACTCTATGTAAAAGATGTGATTACGTGCCGAGCTGAAAATGTCAGTGCCATCACGAGCATGCCCTGTTAGAGAATACTTACTGCTACAAACAGTACCTACTGTGTGCTCCACATGGATTGTAAGTCATTAAACCAGCCAACAGCTAAGAAGCTGAAAATAAGAACTCCCTCCATCCTTATGCAGAAAAAAATGTAAATGTAAATGGCGTGTTATTTATGGACGCTCTTTAACTACTGTGGTTCTCAGCGTCCCATTCTATATTCATATACCCAAGGTCGGGTATATTTAAATATTCAAACCCGGCGGATTTTTTCGGGTGTAAAAATCCTTAGCATGGCTTCTTTCGGAAGGGAAGTAAAGCCGTTGGTCCCGTGTCGTAGATTTACGGCACGTAAAAGAACCTCAATCCTGATAGAGAGGCCTCTGCGCAAAATTAAGCGGTCTTTCACGCCTATGGCAGAGTGGTCATCAAAACACTACCTAAGGAACATACTTGGACACCAGCGGAGCAGCGTGTTTACTACACAGACACCATAGGTGATAACACTGATACATGGAATGAGATGGCTGCGAAAACCAGAGAAAACCCTCCCCTGTGCCGCTTTGTCCAATAGAAATCCCACATGCGGTCGCCTGGGACCGAACCCCTGTTGAGAGGCGTGTGGTCTAACCACTGCGGCAAGCATGCTGTTCTTGAAAAGGTATCCTATATAATAACACTAACTCCTTAAAATCCTAATCTCAAACCCACATACAAACCTACGGTCGTCCCCACCCACCCTCTACACCACGACCACTACATTGGGCAGCTCCCAACAGGCCGACTATGTAGCACGGGTTTAAACCCCGCGGGGGGCGTAAAATCCTTAGCTTGGCTTCCTTCAGAAGGAAAATAAAACCGTTGGTCGTGTGTCGTAGATTTACGGCACGTAAAAGAATCTCAAGCCTGATAAAGAGGTCCCTGAGCAAAATTAACCGGTCTTTCACGCCCAGTCCTATAGAATGAGACACTGAGAACCACAGCAGTTAACGAGCATCCATAAATAAAACTCCATTTTACGGAATAGCGTTGCTCACAGCCACGGTAAGTTGAGTATACAGTAGGTATCACGCGTATGTTTCTCTCTCGCAGACGCTGGCGGGGTATATAATACCCAGTCAGTAGTGTTTACAGCTGTAGACCAGCCAACAGCAAATTAGCTGAACTAAGTACTCCCACCATTGGGAGTGGCCAATAAAAATTATCCAACAAAAACAATTCTTCACAAATTAAATACCAGCGGAACAGAGGAAAGGATGCTGCTTCTGAAAAATGGAACCGTTCGTGGAGCCTATCTAGCGCTACCTCCTTAACACCATCACGTCAAATTACCAAAACTTAACCTTCACCTCATTCCTGTGGTAAAACCCTTACCAGGGTAGGTACACAGCAGCAACGCCTAGGGTCACCAGATCTCGCACGCACGCACACAGCTGTAGCCATTGTTAACAAATTAAAAGCTATGGTGCTGTGTAAAGATACACATTCAGATTTTCCCTATCAAATCGCAAATAAAACAGATAACTTGTTCAGTTCTAACCATTAGATTTAAATTATTGAAGCTAAAGGAGCAATTGTTTAAACTATTAAATATAAATACTCACCATATGCCCCTATGTCTCACGCTCGCTAAATGTTGCCCCCAATTGTTTAAGTATCTTGCTGGAATTCTTCTCTTTGATAACTGCATTATAACATTGATACTAATATGTTAGTAAGTATTGCTGAAGAAAAAAAACAATAGGTATGCAATAAAATATATTAATCGATCTAGTGTTTCCTGCTTCATGTACATATGCGTTAGTTTATTCAGTTGTAGCACACTTTTCTCATTTTCTTTAATTTCTTTCTCGCCAAATCAGTGCGTTTGTTTCCGGATATTTTCCATTTTCTGATTTTCTCGTGTTCCCATTCTTCAGCCTGATAAATCACAGGACGAACTTTTTGCCTTTCAGTACCTGTAAGTAACAGATGAGTTTGTGGCAATTTATGAGTACACTGTAAGTCATTGCATTTTTGAGCATCAACGTGCTTTTCAGAAACCTCTTTTGTGACTTCCTTACCATTATGTAAAACAAATCCTTCGTCCAATAAATGGTTTCTGAATAATTTCAACACGTGAGGAATGTCGCAGAAAGCCCATAAGCGGCGATTTTCAGCTTCTCTAGTAGGATGCATGATGTAGGATTTCTCTGTTATAAGTCCAAGGTTAGAGAGAAATTTCCTATTTCACCCCCCCCCTCCCATATCACAGACAACGGCACGAATCTGGTAACCTGCCTTTCGACCATTTGAACAATGTCTGTTAGTAATGTTTTGTTACTGCCGCATCAAAATTGTAGTATATTGGTGGTTTCCACTTTCCTGTTAAGTTACGTATTTTCAGTAACTACAAATAATTGTGCAGACCGCAACTTGTGTTTTCTGTGCTGTCATATTGAAAGTGGATTTCACTTTCTTCTCATCAAAGCTCAGAACAAAATCCTTCTAAAACTCATTAACAGAACTTGCTTTCTGTTGTAATATGTACTTATAAACTTAATTTAATTATTCCTGGTGACGTGACAAATTGGGCCCAATTGTATTTTGATGGTCATAGAACTTGCTAGAGGATATTTAAGAGCATTCTCTCACATAATCATATGCCTTTTTAGACATGCATCTCAAAGTGATTTCCTTTGAAATGTCATCTACCTGTAAGTAAAATTTGCTGCTGGCAAAATGAGAATATTTGTTGGAATGCACATTCAACACCTCTTAACTTATACATTTCGGATTGTACTTTTTGCGATTCATGTTCTGTGTTACTTTCTACTCTAATCTCAAATTGCGACTTCTACTTCAGATTCAATGTTCTCTATATTTGTAGGTGCTGTGTTAAATGACGAGGGAGACGTTACAGGATTTTCGGAGATATTTCCTATATTTACTTCAGAATTGCTGTTTGTTTCTTCTAACAGAGCATTTACTATTTTTTTGCCTCTTTATTTAGGACTGCTAACTTTCTGATACAAGTCATTACCAACTTTAAATTTAAATGTGGTACAACAATGCTTTTCAATATTTTTAGGAGCAAGTTTGAGGAGTTCCGCTTTTAAATCTCGTTCATAATCTTCCTCGTCAAAATGTAAGGAACGAATGCGGGAATTATCTGGAGAGAAACTATCATCCCTTCTACATAATTGAATCCATCATGTACAATACTCACAAGAAGCTTGAACAATCAAAATCCTCATAAACACTGTCATTGTAATGAGAGCAACTAGCTGCACCAGCTGCGTCGTCCTCCGTGGTGTAATGGTGACCATGCTAACTTCATATAACCAAGGTCGCGAGTTCAAACCCGGCGTTGGATTTTTTCGGGTGTAAAAATCCTTAGCATGGCTTCCTTCGGGAGGGAAGTGAAGACGTGGGTCCCGTGTCGTAGATTTATGGCACGTAAAAGAACCTCAAGCCTGATAGAGAGGCCTCTGAGCAAAATTAAGCGGTCTTTCACGCCCAGTATAGAATGGGACGCTGAGAACCACAGCAGTTAAAGAGCGTCCATAAATAAAACGCCATTTCATTTTTACACCAGTTGACGTCATCAGCACGGAAGTTTACTGCGCATCTAGCTGGTGATACATTCCGTATTACTCTACATTCCGTACTCACAGCCAAGATCAGGCAGACCTCGAATCACAGCACTAACACGACGACAGGAAATGAGTTTGATTTATCAACTCAATAGGTATTAGAAAGTACTACACCACTAGCACTTAGAAGACTCTTCTTGGAGGAACAGGCAGTCTTCCACATGAAGCTGCAAGAACCTACAAAACACGCCCCGCCCCCCAGGCAGATATACTAACTTCTGGAAGAACTTCCTCGTGAATTATTTTTTGCCAAATTTTAATATTTTAGCGCAAGTAGTATTTATGAGAAACTGGATCACTTAGCGTGTTACTCACCAGTTATACCACCCGCCGCTGAATCCTTGCACTTGACAGTTAGGAGTTAAGTTGGTACATCAGCTAAAAACAGATGAAAACATTTACCCGTTTGACTTTTTGAACCAATCACAAAGCAGCATTCCGGTCGGTCGGTTAGACAATGGAAACTGATCCAGATACCGCACCGTTGCAATATCTAGCTATTTCCAACCACGTGCTCAATTTTGTGAACTCCTAACACGTGCGTTGAGCTGTTCTGCAAGCTACATATTATTCGTTGTTATTTAATTCGTTGATAGTGTTGGTGTTCGTTTGTACGTGAGGGAGCATAACAAGACTTTCACAAATTATAGAGGTGGATAGACTTTTGCGGATGGTATGGCGAGGATGGACCCGACTTCATGGAAAAAGAAAGTGAATCATTTGCACAAAATAATACGAAAAGCACAGGAATTAGACGGAATCATCAGTGAATGCGAAACAGTAATGTTATGTCTTGGTGATGATAATGTCGATAATGCTTCCGAGAATGATGATGACGGAGACTTGGATGGGATTGAGCCATTCAAATTCTAAACTGGTGGAAATCAGTTTGTTATACCTTTCTCTCATTGTAACAAGCTATTGTTCTATATTGTCGTAAATACGTAATGAACGCTACATAGTCATAGTATCACTTATTTTCAATTAACATCAATAATAACGAATTAGTTTTATTATTTACGGCATTTATTTACTATTGCACTGTTTATATTCGTCTTTACACACGATAGAGACATTTGTAATCAGCTGTTGCTGTCTACTAGTTGCTCTGGCAACGCCACAAAGGAAGCATAGCCAACCTATCGCGAAACCACCCGAATTGTCAAGTGCAAGGATTCTGTGAACTCAGCAGCACTCCGGTTGGCTGCTCAAGAACAAACCTCATTTCATTCGAAAGTCACTGCAGTACCAGGGGCCGGTTTTTCGCGCGCCATCCTGTATAATAACGACGTCTGAAGTTGTCCTGGCGAGGCAGCAGCAGCAGCAGCTCGCTGAGAATGAACACTCAGCCACGGTCATCATCATGGCGAATGTCGCAGGCAAAGAAAAACGTGGCACATCGATTCACTTTTTCTTTCTTTCTCTTTGATTACCTTCCTCTTTGTATGAAGGACTTGTCTTGAATAAGGCGCCTGTAAAAGCCCAACGGGAGAAAAGTATTCGCCTACCGCTGCGCTGGTCAGGTTGGCCAAGTAACTATACATTTAAACAATTTAATTCGTTGCACGGACTGCCTCTGTGGTCAGCGTTCTGCCTTCTCATCCAGAGGTCCCGGGCTCGATTCCCGGCTGCGGAGGAGAATTTGTTTTAAACTAGACTTGTAACACCCTGCAGATAAATTAGCGGAGGGAAATTCCTTATGATTCATATATGACCTTGCCATCCTGAATTGTTGTAGATACTTGGTTTGCTTGCTTTCCTCAACTCCCCTGCATTGTCACAGGTATGCATAAACTGAGCACGCTTGCGAGCGGACACTTTCGTAGTCTTACAACTTCTGTGCAATAATATTAGTTTTTGATTTCTACTCCCGATGAACAAGTCATTACAATAACCAACTTACGGCTGTCAAAGTCCTCATCCCAAAGACTTCAAACTGGTAATAATTACTGAATTTGTGATTTCTATTTGCAAATATAGCAAGACCAGCAATTTGATGTTGACGCAACAATTGGTTTCCCTTCTCCCTCGCAACTTCAACTCTGTCGGCACACAAATCAAAACACTACTATTTCCTTCTACGCACTGCCAACCTTTGCTATAATAGATGGATACTTGTATTTTATAAAAGTATAGTATATAAATAATAATAATAAATCACATAATTCCGGGAGATTGAATTTCAGTTCTGGGAGCCGGGAGATCCCATTCAATTCTACGAGACTCCCGGAAGTGCTGGCAACCCTACGATTTACACTTAAAAGTGTAATTATGAACCTCATCTATGGAAATGTATTGCAGGGAGGAGAATTGCCATCGGTGACTGGTTAATTAGGCGCTGGCCTTCGGGGTTCAAATCCGGCATCGACCAATGGTTTTTAAGTGTACTTAAAAGCGACAGCCCCATGTCAGCAGATTTACTGCGGGACGAGAATGCGGAGCGGATATGATTCTGAGGATGGTCCTGACACTAACCACTTCCTATAATCCTTCCACTCGATTAATGAATAACCGATACGTCCCTGAAGAGTACTACAAATTAAATTCTGGTTGGCTGCGAAATCGGTGAGCTAATTGAGATTCTTTTAAGTATTACTCACTGTAATAGGTAGTATTATATCTCAGGATCGTGACCGCGAGGGAGATAATGCATTACAGGTAATATAATACTTGTAAATGATACACTGGTAAGATGTTCTTGTGTATTCTTCAATATCACTGGATACAATAATTATTAACACTGTATGATGGCACAGATAAATTAAAATTACATTCTACAGCACGCGTTCCCATAGAACGCTACCATTGTGCCGAACAATGATGTATTCACATGAAGACTGACCAATAAGGAATGACAAAGGACGAGCTCTTATATAGGCTCAAATCTTATTCTACATGTTTCTCCTTATTAAACATTCTTTAAGGAAGTATATTATACGGACTTCCTTTTATTTATAAATAAATTACTTTTGGTACATGTAATATTTATTACATAAGCCATTTGCGCTTAGTGAATATTTAAATATGGGTATACAACGTTTTGGGATGCGGTATACTAGAAAGAACACCTTCCTTTTTCATGCACATAGCAATGCAATTATCATTGTTGATTTTTTAAAATAATTAGTTCTGATCATAAATGAAATTATACTTAAAATACACATTAAATTCAATATTCTGATATTCACAGAACTCTTACAAGCTAATTATTTTCAGTAATTAATTTTTCCTTTACCACATAATCAATAAATCAATATATCAATTTCCGTCCATTAACAAAAAATAAACACTTAATATGAAAATGCTTGGCTTATATATATTAACGTCTCAAGAGATAAGGCCTCGAGAGGTAGCTCGATATGACTCATTTGGGGAGCTAATCCGCATAAGTGGCTGTGTTCCTTTTTCCGCACTTCACACTCATTTCTTTGCACTGATGATCTTGTTTGGGGATCCTCACTGCGCACACTTCCTCCCTTATTTCCGATCCGATACTAAGTGATTGTGTTCAGCACTTGCTGCCTTCTTTGAATGTTTGCCCAGCTGCTGTGGTCACTGCTTTCTTGAAGGCGTCGTCCCATCTTGTTCTGAATCTGCCTTGTCGTCTCTTATTGACAAAGGGCTCCACGTTGTAGAAATGTATGGCCATCTGTTGTTCTACAGCCCTCACCACGTGACCCCCCCCACTTCAATTTCAAACTGGTTTCTCGTAGGGATACATTTCTCGATTGTTAATATATCAACACATTAAGAATAAACGAATATCCTTCAAAGTTACAAATAAGATTTTTTTTTTAAGTCTTGGTATCTATTAACACCATCAGAATTGCATTCTAATATAACTCTGTTTTCCCATAGGTAATCTGAGTCGGGCACTCTGTCCTTCATTCAATACTTCCATCATGTTTCTTATGTCTGACACACAAGTTCCGGTATACCGGTGAGGTTTACCTGACAGGCATATGGTAACTTGTATGCTGGAGCTTACCTGAACATGGCCCCTTGTGTCACGCAATCGATATACCCACCTTTTCCTTGAATCCGCAGATGCGATAGCGGTACCGCTGCACGTTACCTCAGAATACATATTTCCTTCATCTTATTCTTCCCGTGGAGTTTTTTTTTTTTTTTTTTTTTTTGTCCGTATTACTACTTTGCAAAACTGGACACTCCGGACTGCAACAAAATATTCTTACAAGCCTTAATTTTCTACATACTTCATGCTTATCAAGATAAGCGTTAACAGAAATAGTTTTATTACATTCATTTCCTCGTACAAGAGGAATAAGGAAAGCGATAGTCAAATCTTAAAGTCGGTCGTCATGTGATGGATTTGAAATACAGTTCACTTTGCTTGACCTGAAGGCGTAAAATACTTAACCACTTCCCATATTGCAACCAATAACAAGGAGTATCTCTGAAATGGTAAACTCTGCAAGAAAAGGATCTGACAAGTCGTGTGCTTAACGAGATCTACATTTTTATGTACTACGTTTTTGTCTATTCCTTGCGGTTTACGATTATATAAAAAACATCCAGATAGAAGTGGTCTTCATTGGCTATTCCCAGAAAATTCAAAATACACATTTTATATATCATGTAAATATCTTTAATATATGTCATTTTAATCAAAATCGTTAGAGCTATTAATGAGAAAATCAATTTTTCCGAAATGTTTCATGTAAATTGTAGTTTAGATTGGGAGGATTTTTCTGAAAATCTTCGTGTTGTACACTTGGAATATACAGAAGTTACATAACAGGATTGGTTACTTAACAACCGATTTTTTGTTTTTTAATTATATATTCTCTTTGTATTTTTTCCTTTCTCTAGCACATATGAACCATGTGCATGGTAGATAGACAAGGTGTTGTATTCTACCCAAAAGTTTGATACCGAGATTTCACCGGAAATACATGTTTTGAGGCTCCCTGGATCCAAAAAAGAAAGAAAGCATTTTAGAAAAAAAAAAAAAAAACATAATTTTAGTATTTCACAAGGATGCGACTCGAAGACTTTGAAAAATAATCCCTCACTCCAAACTACCCTTTACTTAGAAACATTTTCAAAATTTTTGATTTTCTCAAAAATGCCTTAACGATTTTGATTAAAATACCGTATATTAATGATATTTATATGATACATAAAATGTATATCTAGGAATAACCTTTGAAATGCTCCACATACTGGGTGAATTTTGTATAACTAGTAAACCGTAAGATACAGACAAAGACTTACTATACAGAAAATGTAGATCTCGTTACACAACTTATGTCCTATGTATTTTTGTTGTGTAGATAACCGTTTACGAGATATTCCTTGCTATTGGTTTCCGTTTTAAAATACTTATGCTTTTCTCATACAGGAAGTCTTTTGTTTTACTCCTGGCCATGCAAAGAACTAACTTCAATGACAATTGCATAATGACAGCTTTTAAAATATTTGGTTCGCCTTAGCCTAGTGTATTCCCACTTGAAATAAGAAAGTAAGATGTTTCTGCTACTGTTTATCTGTTACCATGACGTAGACTGTTTACCTTTTGTAAAAGTGCCCCAGATAGAACACCACTTCAGAGACTATTTCCAACAAATGCATGTAAATATCTTAAACATACAGTGTTTTAATAGAAATTATTAGAGACATTTTTAAAAAGGTAAAAAATAAAAAAACGAAAAAGGATAGTATGGAGTGGGCGGATTTTCTTTTAAATCTTCTTGCAGCATGCTTAAGGATTTGAGCTTAAATATCCAGTTGGCTATTTAACGGACTTTTCGTTTTTTAATTATGCTGCCCACACACACATGCCGGTGCAGACCTTTTTCTAAAAAATGTTTTTTCTGGGTTCACGGAACCTCAAAATGTATATTTCGGGTGAGATCTCGATATCTAATTTTTGGTTGAAGTACAATATCTTCTCTACCTACTAAACACAATGGTAGAGGACCTAGGTAATAAAAACCAACGTTAAGAAAAGCTACAGTTGAGCAAGTAATAACACCATCAGACTGCCTGGCTACCTGAACACTTTTAGAAAATCAAACAAGAATCATTTTTTACTTTCTCTACACGCACATAGTACTTAGTGTATAGAGAAGGTATTGTATTACATCCAAAAATTCAATACCGAGATTTCACCACAAATAGACGTTTAAGGGTCCCCTGTATCCAAAAAAAAAAAAAAAATAGAAAAAGGTCCATGTGTCTGTGAACACGATAACTCAAAAACGAAAAGTCGGTAAAATACCGAACTTGGTATTTAAGTTTAGTATCTTCCAAGGATGTGACATGAAGATTTTGAGGAAAATCCCCTCACCCCAAACCTCGCTTTACATGGAAATATTTTTGAAAATTGATATTTTCTCAAAAATGGCTCAAACGATTTTGATTAAAAGACCCTATATTTAAGATATTTACACGACAAATATAATGTATATCTTGAATATACGAGAATAGTCTCTGAAGACCTTTATTCTGGATGAATTTTGCATTACTGGTAAACCGTAAGAGATACTACACAATTATTTAGGTCTCGTTGAAATACACAATTTGTCATACACATTTTTTGGACAATTTTTTAGATATTCCTTGTTATTGATTTCAGTTTTAAAAGACTTAAAACTTTTCACATACGGGAATTTGTCAACTCCTGGCAATGCAAAGAACCGGATTTCATCCACATGGCAATTAGCTTTTAAAAGATTTGATTATCGTTTTAGTCTAGTGTACTCCCTTATTTCCCTTGTACTTGCAAGACAGCATTTCTGATAATGATTATCTCCATTAGCATGAAGAGATAGAATAATATACTTTTTAACAATAATTTGTTGCAGAGATGTAGAGAAAGTCATGTGATGTGTTATCTTCATGTGACTTTCTCTGCCTAATCTGTAAAAGTTACTCTTGCAAAAGCTTATTCTATCAACTTCACGATTTCCAGATAACATAAATGGTCTTATTGCTTATTTCCTTGTAGGTAAGAAAACACTAGGCTAAAGCGATAGTCATATCTTTTAAGAGCTAGTTGCTATGTAAAAAAGCACACATTTTGTAATAAAAACTTATTACTTTCTCTAGCACGCATGTACAATGTATTCCACCCAAAAATTCGATGCCGAGATTTCACTGGAAATCTGTTTTAGCACCTTCTGAATCCAAAAGAAGCCTTTTTAGAATGTGTGTGTGTGTGTGTGTGTGTGTGTGTGTGTGTGTGTGTGTGTGTGTGTGTGTGTGTGTGTGTGTGTGTGGTCAGCATAGCTAAAAAAACTAAAAGTCGGTTATATTCAAAACTTGAAATTTTAGTTCAGTATCTTCCAAGGATGCGACACGAAGATTTTCAAGAAAATGCACCCAACCCAACTACCTTTACATTGAATATTTTTTCGAAAATTTTAATTTTCTCAAAAATGGCTCTAACGATTTTGATTAAAATCTGTTATATTTAAGATATTTATATGATAAATAAAATGTATATCTTGAATTTTCCGGGAATCGGCTCTAAAGACGTCTTTATTCTAGATAAATTTTGAGAAATTTTGCATAACTGGTACACATTTACACAAAAACTTACTTAACAAAAAAATGTAGAGCTCGTTAAAACACAAAGCTTATGTCATGCACATTTTTGTTGTGGAGTTGACCTTTTTGAGATATTCCTTGTTTTTGGTTTCAGCGCCAAAAAAACTCATACTTTTCTCATACAGGAAATTGTCAACTCTTGCCCATACAAAGCAACTTCAGTCACATAGCAACCAGCATTTGACTATCATTTTAACCTATGGTACTCCCTTATTTCGCTTCTACTTAAATGAACGCAAGTAATAAGACCATTTCTGCTAATGTGTGTCTCAATTAGCATCAAGTAGATGAAAGAATAATCTTTTGTAAGATTAGTTTGTGAACGGAACACATGACATTTTTGAAATTGTTCTGGGTGTGCCCTCACTCCTGGATCCGGCCTTGTGTCGAGTTATATTTCCAATAATACACGTGCATAAATAGAGCACTCAAATGGTGCAGAATCGTAAGATTGCATGTCGTGCGACACGAAATCGCGTGGCCTTGGGCTATTCCATTTCATGGTGAAGTACACAAGCTTTTCGTGACGCAGGATTCACCAACAAGTTTATGGCGTATCCAAAAATGTGATAGCGTTCAAACCAATAACAAGTAACATGGCCGAAACGGTCACCTCTACAACAAAAATGTATAGGACAAATTATGTGTTTTAACCAGATCTATAGTTTTTGTGTATCTCTTACGGTTTACCAGTTATGCAAAAGTCATCCAGAATAAAGAGGTCTTCAGAGGCTATTCCCAAAAATGCAAGATATGCATTTTATTTGCCTTGTAAATAGCTTTAATATACGATATTTTAATTAAAATCGTTAGAACCATTTTCGAGAAAAATACAATTTTCAAAAATGTTGTCATGTAAAAGGTAATTTGGGGTGGGGAATTTTCTTGAAAAATCTTCGTGTCGCATGCGTGGAAGATACTCAACTTAAATACCAAGTTTGGTATTTAACGTTCCTTTAGTTTTTGAGCTATGCTATCCACAGACACACACACACACACACACACACACACACACACACACACACGCACGCACACACACATACACCTTTTCCTATTTTTTTTTTAACTCAGAGGAACACAAAACATATCTTTCCGGTGAAATCTCGGTATGGGATTTTTGGGTGCAATACAACACCTTTTCTATACACCATGTACATGTTGAGAGAGTAAAAAGGATGCATATTATCCTAGGGTGAGATATGAAACCGGCGAGCAACAGCCTGAAAACGCCCATAACTTTACTTTTATTTAATCCTCCATTTATATTCTGAGAAACTACTTACATAGGTATAACTTCAATTTGCAGGCTTTTTACTTTGTCTATTAAATAAGGTAGGATGAGGTCTTGCATTCCATCCCGAGCACACGCCACGCGATGGCGGCGAAGTGTCGGCGGAAGACTACGGAAGGTGGATGTTCCGTCGAAGTTGGGTGTCTTGACGCATGCAGATATTGTTTCGCGTCCTTTCGCCTCGACCTTCAAGTCTTTCAGCCTTCCACCGAACAACTTTTTCACCGTGTTCAGTTCTCTTGGTCTTCCGTCGACTCTTCCCTCAAGGGCATTATGTTGTTGGTTCTTCGACGCGTTCCAGGGCATTAATGCGTTGGTCAATGCTCTTCAGTCGAGTTCTTTTACGTACTTTTTGCTCGCCGATTTTATTGAATATCTCCTTCAGGTTCTCCATTCCCAACTTCATTTTCTCTTCCATCTTGTCCATGCTGTATTCCACTTTTTCCTCCATCTTGTCCATCACAAAATTCACAGTCCTTATCTCGTTTATCAACTTCTCCATTCCGTATTCGATCTTCGTCATTCCTAGTAGGATTTTACCCATTTTTTTTCGTTCCGGATTTAATTTCTGTCTTCATTTTCTTGATTCTGGCAAGTAAAGTTTTTATCGCGACGTTAAACCCCACTCCTGACACCAGTGTAACGCATACTCAGATTTTAGTTCAACAAAGAACTCTTTATTATTCCACAAACTGATTACAATCTAAATCTGCTTACAAATAACTGTTCTTGTGTTCAATGTCCGTTGCACGTGCAAAAACACCACAGGTGTCGTCACAAACTCGCTCGGGTGTAACAATGCCGGATTTCGGCGTCAAAGAACTTCCGACAGCATACATGTCCACTGGCACAGATGCAACAATCACAGCTGCGGAGTCAAAAGAATTTAACACTGGCATACGTGTCCAATATCGCAGGTGTAGAATTGTTTTTCTACCAGAAAGTTGTTTACTTTTTCTTAATTGGAGGGGGGGGGGTTTAAAACATTTGTTAGGTGTCGAGGAAGACAAGGTTTAGTCCATCGTATTTGGAACACGTTTCAAATAATTTGATTTCGAATCTGCTAGCATGCAGCTTATTTTTTCTTCTTGTTTCATAACAATGCACTTCTGCGTTTATTTAAATTGTTTTTCATACAAATTAAGAAATCTTTCATACATGTATTATACGAGAGTGGTAGTATGTTCAGGTTCTTGAATAGCTGTGTAAAGCTGAGGTGTTCGTAATGATTCTAATAGCCCAGACCAGAGCAGTTGGCAGGCTGAGGGAGCCCGAGGTGTGTTAGACGTGTCCCTGTTCTCGGGGAGAACTTAACCACGTACTGACGAGATTGTGGGGTTTGCAGGATGGCGGGTGAGAGTTGGGGTTGTGGAGTGACGGGAGGAGGGAAGTATTGCTCCTCGACGGTTGCCAATTATGGTGCAACGGCCCTTGTGCACCGCTGGTATGATGTTTATTCAAAAATGTTTATTTTGAGGCTTTGATTTTGATATCCAAGCAACTCTTGAAGGATTGTAAGGAGCTTAGCCGTAGCAGCTGTTGGAGGTGCTCCTTCGTTACCGGGGATGCCCGCAAGCCATGCGGGGAAGCCGGTATCACCTGAAGCGGCGGTTTGTGGGATTGTAATCCCCAAGAGACCTAACGAGGGCGCTCCGATGCAATGGTAACTCTTCATTGAATTTTGTTGCCCGACGCCTAATCTCGTCCTCTAGGTAATGGTAGACCAGAGGCTTCGTGCAGGAGTCTCGTAGGAAAGCCACGAGGCACAGAATAGATAGCCCGGAGACATCTATTCTGTACTCGCTGAAGCAACAGCAGACTGGAGTCTGCCGCCATGGCCCAGATCTCACAGGCGTAGATTAACAAGGGGACTATGAGAGCCCTCAAAAGGCGCAACAAGGGGAACCGGCATCGTGGACTTCAGCATCGGGTACAAGGAAGCCGTAGCCCCGTAGTCCCGACACCTCAGCTCCCTGATGTGCTCCCCAAAAGTGACGCCCCTATCAAGCTTCACCCCAAGTAGGTTATGGTTCGTCCATTGTATCCTTCGGTTGAGGTACGTGAATGCAAGCCCCTACACGCCTAGCTGCATAGACCAGAAACGCTGTCGTAATATGAAGAAGTCAGGTGGAGGGCAAGATACTCCCTAGGTCGCGCGTAATACATTGGTTGTAATGGGAAAACAGTGAAATTTAAAACAGCTATAATTACGTCGTAAGGATACCTGAGTAGGAAATAATTGCGACAACACGTTCTTTATGATCGTCAGCATCCATGTACAGGGATTAGACCTTGATTGTCCTGTTGGAAGTTGAATAAAATAACTTCATTGACTAGACGGAATTTCATCACACAACTAAGCAAAACAAAAGTAAATATTATCATTGAACTTGAATATCGCATACCTGCATTTAAAGTGTTTTACAAACAGGATGTAAGCATCACAGAGAGCATAATTCAAGTTTAATTCTGTTTTCTCAGTTTCTTCTCAGTGATTCCATGTATACTTTTTGCTTTTTAATTTAATGCACAAAGTCGTCAACAAGTGTATAAAGAGGGTTTGTTAAGAGTGTCTGCAGTAAAGTGGTCAAAATGCTGAATTAAAAATGAAAAATATGCTGGGTTCGATATTAGGCTAATGAAACTATTCTTATTCCCCACCCTCAAGAGCCTGGAAATATGAATGAGATACTGAATGTGTGTTAAGTTAATCGAGAAATACAGTTTTAATGTACACCTCAAACTTAAGCAGTCGTTATAGAAGGTCAAATTGGTAATACGATGATATTACGCCAAAATCGTAATACGATATTAACACGATATGTAAATAAATAAAAACAAATAAATAAAATGATTTAGCAGGAAAAAAAAAAACATATACAATATTGCATTTTCAGAGATGGTATGTACAGTATAAAATTAGGTACATTACAGTGAAATTAGGTACCTGTATTTCTCTTCAGTAAACTATATTCAAGATGTTAAATAAACATTTTCTATCGGTATTTGTGGTATATTTGAGTTAGATAAGATATTAATATGTGCACAACAAGAGAGTATGGTCTGTGCTTCTTGAAATAATTTATAACCAAATCTAAAATTAGAATCGATTATTAATATTCTTTACGTTCTAACGCTTTTGCAAAATTCCTTTTTGCACCCCGTGGGGTTGTGATTCAGTCTGAAATTACAGATTTCAAAAATAAACTTAATCGAGATTCGGGGATTTTTTTACTTTCTCTATATGCACTATATACATAGTGTATAGAGAAGGTATTGCACTCCACCCAAAAATTTGATACCGAGATTTCACCGGAAATATATGTTTTAGGGTCCCCAATATCCAAAAAAAGCATTTTCACTAAAAGGTC
The DNA here is from genome assembly GCA_030762935.1 of Hymenopus coronatus. Classification (NCBI taxonomy): domain Eukaryota; kingdom Metazoa; phylum Arthropoda; class Insecta; order Mantodea; family Hymenopodidae; genus Hymenopus; species Hymenopus coronatus. The sequence goes on along the minus strand of CM060895.1, from coordinate 3,714,947 downwards.
TGTGTGTGTGTGCGTGTGTGTGTGTCCGTGTGTCTGTGAACACGATAACTCAAAAACGAAAAGTCGGTAAAATACCAAACTTGGTATTTAAATTTAGTATCTTCTAGGATGCGACACGAAGATTTTGAGAAAAATCCCCCCACCCGCAACTACCCTTTACATGGAACTTTTTTTCGAACATTTTCATTTTCTCAAAAATGGCTCTAACGATTTTGATTAAAATTTCATATATTAAAGATATTTGCCTGACAAATAAAATGTATTATTTGAATTTTCTGGGAATAGCCTCAGAAGAATACTTTATTCTGAATGAATTTTACAGAATTTTGAATAACTGCTATACCGTAAGAGATGGACAAAAACTTACTACACAAAAAATGTAGAGCACGTTAAAACACACAATTTATGTTATATACATTTTATTCGTAAGTTCGTCGTTTTTTAGACATTCCTTATTTTTGGTTTCTGCTATGAAAAACTTATACATTTCTCATACAGGAACTTGTCAACTCCTATCCATATAAACAAAGGAACTTCATTGACATAGCAACCAGCTTTTGACTATCATTTTAACCTATGGTAGTCCCTTATTTCGCTTCTACTTACAAGGAAGCAAGTGATAAAACAATTTCTGCTCATTTTTTCTGATTAGCATAAAGTAAATAAAAGTATAAGCTTTTTAAAAATAATATGTTGCAGGGATATAGAGAAAGTCATGTGAATGGTACACATTAGATTTTTTACTTTCTCTTGCACCGTATGTACAATGTACATAGGGATAGAGAAGTATTGCATTCCACCCAAAAATTCGATGTCGAGATTTGACCGGAAATACATGTTTTAGGACCACCTGAATCCAAAAAAAGCATTTCCAGAAAAAGGTCCGTGTGTGTGTGTGTCCGTGTGTCTGTGAACACGATAACTCAAAAACGAAAAGTAGCTAAAATACCAAACTTTGTATTAAGTTCAGTATCTTCCAGGGATGCGACACGAAGCTTTTGAGAAAAATTCCCCCACCCCAAACTACCCTTTACATGGAACTTTTTTCGAAAATTTTGTTTTTCTTAAAAATGGCTCTGACGATTTTAATTAAAATATCGTATATTAAAGATATTTACCTGACAAATAAAATGTATATCTTGAATTTTCTGGGAATAGCTTCTAAGGACCTGTTTATTCTGGATGAATTTTGCTTAATTTGGCATAACTAATAAACCGTAAGAAATAGTCAAAAACTTACTATACAAAAAATGTAGGCCTTGTTAAAATACACAGTTTACGTCATATACATTTTTTTCGTGGAGCTTACTGTTTTCGAGGTATTCATTGTTATTAGTTTCAGTTATGAAGTATTTATACTTTTCTCAGACGGAAGTGTCCGTTTTTCTTTTGTTCTACTCCTGGCCAAGAAAAGAAGCGATTTGTAATGACAATCGCATAACGACAGTTTTTAAAACATTTGACTATTGGTTTAGCCTAGTGTATTCCCTCATTTTCTTTCTACTTATAAAGAACTAAGTACGAGCATTGTGCTGAATACCTCGATTAACAAGATGCAGAAAGAAGAATAATCTTATGTAAGAAGTTTGTAGAACGGCTAGAGAAAGTCATGTGAGTGTAACACATCAGATTTTTTTTTAGGACAAATTAAAATATGGAATCTAATATTTTGGCACTGCCTTCTAATGCTAATGAAACATACACAAAATAGTTATAAGCATGAAATTAGCGTTCTCATTACTTTGTCAGATAAGAAGGGAAACTAAATACTGAAGGAACTGTGTCAGGGTTTAGCATCATCTTGCTTTTATTCTCATGGAAACAATTTTTCATTTCGATGGCACAAATCTGTTACGTCTCGGAGCAGCTGACGACTTACTCAATAATTCTAGTGTATGTATTAAGAACCTAAAATAAATTATCATTCGCTTAGTGACCGAGGAAACCCACGAGAATAAATCGGGGTGAATTTGGAACGCAAATGTTACAATTTATTGTTACTGATGGAACGTGATCTCGGAGTCATTTTTGCGGTGGTTGGCACAGTTATGCAGCATAGAAGTGCACCATGTTAATTATTAAACCTTAATACCCTAAACCACCTCACTTTTAAAGCCTTTTAATCGTACTGAGCATACGGCAGAAAGTACGCTTGCCACTCACCGATGCACGAGAGGTTTCAATAAGCGACAGCGCCAGCGGTGAGTCTAGGCAATAGATTTCCAAGGTCTTTGCGGGATAGCGGCGCTTGGTGAAGAGTATAGCGTGGCTTTTCTTCGGATTGATGGACAAACGCCAACGCCCGCACCACTCTTGGAGGAGGCGGAGGTGTCTTTGAATGGGGTTGAAGGCTCTGCGTGGGTTTTTGTTGGTACAGAATAACAGCACGTCGTCAGCATATTGAGCTATGTTGACGTGCTGCTCTGTTGGTAAGTCGGCCATGTAGACGCTAAATAGCGCGGGGGATGGTACAGAGCCTTCGGGGACTCCACCTCTTATTGGCCTAAGTGTTGATTTGTGTCCCGCAACTGAAACTGCAAAATATCTGTGCTTAAGGTATGTGTGTGGAAGGTATATGATGTGTGTCGGGAGCTCCAGACGGATGAGTTTAAGAAGCAGACCCGCGTGCCAGGTCGTAGAGAAGGCCTTCTCCACGTCCAGCGACACCGCCGCAGTGTAGGCTCTGTCCTGGAAACCCAGGGCAGCCGCCTCCACCACTCGCAGTAGTTGGGGTGTAGAATGCCCAGGACGAAAACCAAACTGGTGGTCTGGGATGGCTCTAATGTCGCCCAAAAGAGGGCACAAGCGGTTTAGCAGTAGCCTCTCGAAGACTTTCGAGAGAACTGATAGGAGACTGATGGATCGGTAGTTGGATGGATGTAGTGGGTCTTTTCCCGGTTTCAAAATTCATATCACCCGGGCCTCCGTCCACTCGCGTGGAAAGTGGCACAAGGTGAGGCACATGTTGAAAACCTTGGTTAGAAAGACCACCGCCTTGTTGGGAAGGAAGCGGAGCATGGCGGGTGTTAGTCCGTCAGGACCCGCTGCCTTTTGGGGTCGAGACGCCGGAGTGCGCCCTGGAGCTCACTGGGTCGGATGACAGGAAGTCGGTCAACCTCGTCGGGGGGGGGGGGGGGGGAGTCGAAGGTATCGACGTACCTCCCGTCGAGCACGGTCCGAGAAGTCTTCGTCCTGGGGGTCTTCTGGTGGCCTCATAGTCCTTTCGAAGTAGTCAATGAACACATCGGCTTTGGCTTGGGGTTCATAAGCCAGGCCTTGGGTGCCTTGGATTGGGGAGGTGATTTGACCTCCGCGGTGTCGGAGAGCTTTCGCAATCCTTCACACGTCGCCATCCTCGAGCCTCAGGCGGGCCATCGTCTCCTCCCACGCTCGCATCCTGTGCTTCGTAATCGGGTCCGGACCTCACGGCGTAAACGCCTCAGGAGTACTCGGTTATATGGCGTGCGGTGACGCTGGTAAAGTCTGCGGGCAGCCCAGGATCGGCGGACGAGCAGATGGAGTTCAAGGGGAAGGACATTCGGGTGAAGGGGTGCAGGGGTGTGAACGGTTAGGTTATGAGCAGTTCGCACCACGATGGAGGTAAAGGATTGGACCGCAGCCTCCAGGGATGGGATGTCTGTGATCCTAGGGTTCGGCGGGATGGAGTCATTGAGGCAAATCCTGCCGCATTCCCAGTCGACGTCGCGGTTTTGAACCGAGACGTCATGACTGGCAACCCATGTGTTAACCTCAGCTAACACGGGATTATGATCGGAATAAAGTGCGTTGATCGAAGTGAGAGATGTATGAAAAAGGAATTGTTTGATGATCGCGAAGTCAATAACGGATGCCCATCCTTGACCTCGTGAATAGTGTGTGGGTTGCCAGGGGCCCTCTACTCTGAGTTAAGGGTCCGCATCTACCATGCGTATAATATCATTGCCTCGGGCGTCTGCCCGGGGGCCGCAATGCCAACGCGGATGTTTGGCATTGAAGTCCCCGGTCAGAATGATATTAGGATGAAGGGCTAGGATGGAAAGGTAATCGTTTAGTACGAACTGCCTTCAGAGTGGGTGGTAAACAGACACCAGTAACACTTCCGTACCGTCAAGGTCAACACAGGCAGCCGTGGCTTCCATGGTTTGAAGAGGCGGGAGCTGGATGGGTCTATGGACTACTCTGTTCCTCACGAAGATTGCTGTGCCACCTCTTCGGCGGCCCACAGGATCCACTCTGAGGCAGTTGTAGCCCGGAAGTCGGAAAGGGGTGTCTGGACGGAGATGTGTCTCGCTGACCAGCATGAGGTCTAAGACAAATGAGCCGGCAAACTGTCGGAGCTCACTCCCCTGACCAATCAGGCCACACGCGTTCCAGAACGCGAATCGACTAGTTCGATTCGACATTCTGGAAGGTCTGGATGATCATGGTCAGGAGGGCAAGTCCCTCCATGGCGATAGCTATCTTTGCGGCTGGGTCGGTGGCAGAGAGGAATCTGAGCAGCAGATCACAAGTGCGCTGGCCGTAGTTCAGCAGAAGCTGCTGTATTCACACTAGCCCTCTTTTGCAGTTTAAATATCCTTATACAGTATGTTTGTTACAAAAGTTGGCCGCCGGCAGCCCGGTCCGTGTGACCTTCATTGCAGTACCTTCATTGCAGTCCCCTGCGCGTGTGTCCTACTTCCGTTCTGTCGTCGGTCTTACTTCTGTTCCAGTCCATTTCACATGTGAATAACATTAGAAGTGTTTAGCTTTGCTTGAAGTGCTTTCAAAATGCAGTTTACAGTACCACAAAGAGTGTTTATGTACGATACGTATGTGCTTACATCATCTTGTAGGGAAGTTGTATGGCAATTTGAAACTGAATTTCCTGGCGTGCCTGTTGCGAGTAGAGATGCCGTCCGTTTCCTTGTAAATAAATTCAGGGAGACGGGATCAATGTGTGATAGGAAAAGAAAGGTAAACAGGCATTTGCTTACGGAGCAGAGATTAGACCAAATCGGAGAAAGGTTGATCGGTCACCTCGAAAATTTCTTAGGCGCCTTGCACAAGAAACTGATATTTCGAAAGCTTCAGCATGGAAGGTAACAAAACTTTTAAAGCTCAAAACCATACAAGGCTATTGTTGTCCAAGAATTGCTACGTCATGATTACCAGAGTCGAGTAAATTTCTGTAACTTGATTTTAAGGAATGTTGATGATGGATCAATCGATCCACGATTAATACTGTTCAGTGACAAAGCATGGTCATTTAAATGGTCATGTGTCATCACAACACAACCGATATTATGATACAGACAAAACCAAATTCGTTCATGAAACCCCTTGCATGATCAAAAAACCAAGGTGTGGTGCGCAATACATGGTTACAGAATAATACAACCTATTTGTATAGGTGTACTATAAATGCAGGAAGATACAGAAATAATATACTGGCATCATGTCTCGAACAGCTGACGGACATTGAATGCCGGTCTGTATATTTCCAGCAGGATTCTACCACCGCGTATACAGCTGATGAATCATGACAGTTTTTTGCGAAATGTTTGAGGTTAAAATCATTAATAAGGGTTTATAGTCCGCTCGGTCCCCTATCTTAATCTATAGGGCAACTTGAAAAATAAAGTATACCAAACTAATCCTCACAAGTCAGAAGAATTAAAACAAAATATCAGGACAGAAATTAACGCTATTTTGGAAGCTGGTCTAATCTTCCTCAGAATATACCGTTTTTTTTTTTTTTATTTATGGGCGTTCTTTAACTGCTGTGGTTCTCAGCGTCCCATTCTATATTGGGCGTGAAAGACCGCTTAATTTTTCTCAGAGACCTCTCTATCAGGCTTGAGGTTCTTTTACGTGCCGTAAATCTACGACACGGGACCAACGGCTTTACTTCCCTTTCGAAGGAAGGCATGCCCGAAAAAATCCATCGTCCTCCGCCGGGTTTGAACCCGCGACCATGGTAACTATTACACCACGGAGGGCGATTGAAGATGTATAGATGCAGATGGACAGCACTTTCATTTATATCTTGTGATGAGGTATGTTTTATGTTTATTCTGATAATTGAGAACGTGGTTTGAGATTTTATTTGACGTCCATACATGTGCGACTGCCAGTCAAGTGTACACTATGTGACCGTGTGTCTGACGACCAGTTTTGTAGCATACTTATTGTAGTATTTATACCATACAATAGATGTGAATGGAGGTTTGCAAAATAACTTGTTTTGAGAATTTCAAGCGTTATCATGACCCTTAACAGATCTTACTGAGTTTCACGTACAAATTTTCGATGTGAACATCCCAGCACAGATGTCCATCAACCCATACTCTTAAAAATTTAGAGCTATCTACTTATTCAGTTGGAATATTTCCAATTTTAACTGGAAGATTTAAAGAGTCCCCCCCCCCCTGCCCTTGTTTTTATGTTGAAAGCTTAGTGTGCCTCAGATCGGGTTTGCCCGAGCACGGAAATACAGAATGATTAAAAAGTCCTTTTACAACGTTTGGGGATGGATTCCTGACATCGAAACAAGAAAATATGTTCATATGAACATACGCTCTAAAACGATTCGTTTTCACGTTATCAACTTACTTGTATCAATGAAAGTCACGTTCACCGGATTTCCGGATCCAACCTAATAACTTCATTTATTTATTTCTCATTCATTGAAGGATTTGGCCCATTTTACCCTGCAGAGTTGGCCTTGTGTTGCCATGGCTACTTGTAAATATTTGTCAGATGTGCAATATATTCCCCCAGCACTCCTCACATGTGCTGTCATTCAGAACACTCTCCCAGACTTATGAGAAAATATGTCTCTGTAAAAAAGAAGAAACATGATGCTCTAGTACATTTTCGTCTCACTGTTGGAGTTGCACTGGCTAGTATCAGCATGACAAATGGATAGGTAAAGGGGTACCAGTCTCATGTACCTACACGTTCCCCTAGCCTCGTTGCTTTGGATTTTTAACTTTTGGGGGCGCGTTAAGCGATCTGTTTATACAGCAGACATCCTAGATGAGAAACTCTTAATCTATGTGTCATGTAAGCCTGCAAAATCATACAATGACTGGGGGTACTTGACATCCCATGCTTCGACGAGTGTATGCGGTTTAGACGCAAGAGGAGGGTATTTGGATCATTTGCTGTAAGTGGTGTTTGTGTAAACACCTCCTAACAAGCTGACAACATCAAAAATAGAATAAAGTGTCACTTTAAAATGTTTCGACTAATAGCATTTTGATGCTCAATAAACAGAGAACGAAAGGTTTTAGGACATGTGTTTATAAGACTGCAACTTGCTATGGTGACATTGCCTTCAATGTTTGTTCTGGATTTCCTCCTATATGTTAAAAAAAAAAAAAAAAAAAAAAATATCAACCTTTTCTCAATATGTTCTTCTGTCCATAATTATCTCACTCGAAAATGCTCTGATTACTGATATTTAATTTAACAAATGTAAGTGTAGTAAAACTCTTAACAGTTTCTCATGTATGCCAGTTAACATTTTCAACACCTTACCTCAGAATATCAAGACTTCCTTTGTTGAACTTTAGGGGAGGATCAGAACAACCTTGAAGGCAAATCCTCTTTATAGCATTTCAGAAATTTATCACCTGAAATGGGATTAATCTTATCCATTTTAAATGTATTGTTGTAACATTATTTTATGTAGAATGTTTAATTAATTTTATTCTCTCATGACGCAGCCTGTGTATGTTTTATACTTAATGATTGAAAATAAACTATCTAAGAACATTGTTTCTTGTTTTGAAGCAAAGAACCTATCCCCAAACTTTGTAAAAGTGTTTTTGAATCATCCTGTGTATTGAAACTTGCAGATGGTATAATATGAAATATTTCCAATAAAACCATCACAGCTGGTTCTGACTTTGGATTAGTAAACAACTAGTTAATTTAGTGACGCTTTCCTAGAGATTAGTGATAAATACATAACCCTTTTCCTAGTGATAGTCGAGTATCTCAAGGCCGCGAGGACAATCATCTGCCAGAATAGTATTTACTTGCAATGATAGAAGAGTTTTACTGAAAGGGCCCTGTGAGTACCTTGACCAGCGTTCCTGCTGACGTCTGTTGCTAGATTGAGGTTAAATGTCTGCTAACGGCTCACAATTGTAATTCATGTATCCAAAATAAGAACGCCATCTTCTAAATATAGCCGCAAACAGTTTATCGTTTTCGTCAGTTGGCAATCTCGTTGTAACAATGAGCATTTACCACAAAAACAATTGTGCTACGATTATCGTCTGAGACAAACTGAGAATGTGTGCTGTACCTTCCACTGTATATCTGCAAACATTGCAATTTTCGTGTAAACAAAAACAAAGCTGATGTTTTTTTACTTTCTCTACATGTACTTGTCCATAGTGTATAAAGAAGGATGTATTGCAACCAAAAATTCAAAAGGTACCGAAATTTCACCGGAAATATATGTTTTGAGACCCCCTGAATCCAAAAAGGAAGCACTTTTAGAAAAATGTCAGTGTGTGTGTGTGTGTGTGTGTGTGTGGGGGCAGCATAGCTCAAAAACGAAACGTCCGTTATATACCAAACGTGATATTTAAATACCGCATCTTCCAAGTTTGAAAATCTTCGTGTCGCATCCATGAAAAATGCTGAACTTACATACCAAATTTGGTATTTAACGGATTTTTTTTTTTCTTTTTGAGTTATGATTTTCATACATACACATGCGGATCTTTTTCAATTATTACCTTCTCTACACGTACTTTGTACACCGTCGCAAAAAAAAAAAAAAAAGTCATGTGTGAAACGCCAAATTCGTCTAAGTCCCTGACGGCACAGCGCCTTGTGTATACCATCCGCGATACAGTTGTGTAGCGGCAGCAACAAGTTGTCACTAGTTCCAAATCTTATTATTACTGATACATATGATCAATAATCATAATCAAATACATAACTTAAGTTTCTTCAACAATAAACTACCATATTAACTAAAAGCATTAACAACACAAAACATGATACACTTTGTACTGTACGGCATTACTTAATCTGTTTACTGTAGCGCTGCGACAAAACGTAGGTTACTCCCATACTGTTGGTCGCAGGTAGCAAATATTTTCATCCTTCTCTTAATGGTGTTGAATCAACACATCGCGTCTACTTACTATTTCACGCTCGGCATTGGTACAGTTAAAACTACGATAGTGATTATGATGCTTGTTTAAGGATTTATTCTTCCGAACCGCAATATGCTGCACACAAAACCATCGGCCCAAACAGTTTCCTCTCAATGAGCAAAAAAATGGAATCTCTGTGGTATGAAAAAATACTAAAAGTATTGTTAAGAAAACCAATATTTTGAAACATTTTTAGGAATTCAATTTTGTGAAAATATGATTTTTTGGAAGGTAGGAACTTTGTTGTTGGTATATATAAATATATAAATAAAACGCTCAAAACACCCTTCAAAAACCGAACCAACAGGAAAATGTCAATCGCAACTGCAACTGAAATAACGCGATCTTCTCAGACGTAAGGGAAAGGTGGTTGGTTGTCTATAGTCCAAAGGTGCAAAATACTTGGCTTCGCAAGATTCCATCATGGTCGCGTATCAATATTGTATTGGGGCTGAATATCAAGGGACGGTCGAGGTGGCAGTTTGACGACATACTGAACTGTGTGCAGTACACGTTAATACTCGATAATATTTTGATTCCCGTGCGGATGAGATATCCTGAAATTCTACAGGATAATTGTCCTGTCCACACATCTCAAAAGGTTTCAATTTGGTTTTCAGAGAAGCAAAATATCAGAATGGTAGAATGTGAGAATGCGTGGGTTGAGGTATAAAGGGAACTACGCTCCAAATTACCTGTAGATGGGCGAAGGACAAAAAATAGTTTCTATGCACAAATCAAGAATTCTATGATCTTTTAGCTTCTCGTCCACATTACTACATGCATTTAATTTTGTCTAGGCCCCGAAGATTAAATGCAGTTATACGCGCTGAGGATTCATACACCCGATATTAATTATGTTTGTTTTATTTTCGAAGATAATAGTTTATTTACACTTTTTTAAGTTATTTAACACGGGTGTTAGTGACAAACATAAATAAATAAAAGACAAGCAGTGCAAGATTTAAACTGAGGAATTTATGAATGGAAGCAATGCCTTCTTAGCCTCTCGGCCACTGGAACGTTGTATTGTTATCTGTTTTCAGTTCTCATAAGTTAAACATTACGCTGACAGTCACAGAGCATCGTACAGTTTTCTCGTGTGCATTGTGATCGCAGCTCTTACGAATATACATGAAGCTCTTCGATCAGCACTTGGAATCTGGGGATGACTCTTTTTTGTGTCTACGGATGTACAGAGCATTTTATTGGTATGGTATTGGACACAAAAATTCGATACCGAGATTTCATCAGAAATACATGTTTTGTAACAAATTATTGTTAATAAGCTTATCTTGTATTTATTTCATGTTAATCGAGGAAAATTAGCAGAAATAGTCTTATTCCTTGCTTTATTGTAAACAGAAGCGAAATAAGGGAGTACCATAGGTTAAAGTGAAAGCCAAAAGCTGGTTGCTATGTGACTGATGTTCCTTTGTTTGTGTGGACAGGAGTTGACAAATTCCTGTATGAAAACATCTGATGTGTACCATTCACATGGCTTTCTGTATATCCCTGCAACAAATTATTCTTAAAAATCTTATACTTCTATTAACTTCATGCTAATCAGTAAAACATTAGCAGAAATAGCCATATTACTTGCTTCCTTGTAAGTAGAGGTGAAATAAGGGAGTACCATAGGCTTAAGTGATAATCAAAAGCTGGTTGCTATGTCACTGAAGTTCCTTTGTTTGTATGGACAGCAGTTGACAAATTCCTGTATGAGAAAAATATGTTTTTCATAGCAGAAACCAAAAACAAGGAATGTCTCAAAAACGACCAACTCCACGAAAAAAATGTATATAACATAAATTGTGTGTTTTAACGTGCTCTACATTTTTTGTGTAGTAAGTTTTTGTCCATCTCTTATGGTTTAGCAATTATTCAAAATTCCGTAAAATTCATCCAGATTAAACTACTCTTCAGAGGCTATTCCCAGAAAATTCAAGATATACATTTTATTTGTCAGGTAAATGTCTTTAATATGTGATATTTTAATCAAAAGCGTTTGAGCCATTTTTGAGAAAATCGAAATTTTCGAAAAAAATTCCATGTAAAGGGTAGTTTGGGTTGGGGGGATTTTTCTCAAAACCTTCGTGTCGCATCCCTGTAAGATACTAAACTTAAATACCAAGTTTGGTATTTTACCGACCTTTCGTTTTTGAGTTATCGTGTTCACACACACACACACGGATCTTTTTCTGAAAATACTTTTTTTGGATACAGGGGACCCCAAAACATATATTTCCGGTGAAATCTCGGTATCGAATTTTTTGGTGGAGTGCACTACATTCTCTACACACTAAGTACATTGTGCCTATAGAGAAAGTAAAAAACACATTTTAAGAAAAAAGTACGTGTGTGAGTCTATCACTGTGTGTGTGTTTTTGTTGTTTTTTTTTCCAGCATAGCTCAAAAAGGAAAAGTCCGTTAAATATCAAATTTTATATTAAAATTTCAGCATCTTACAAGTTTGAAAATCTTCTTGCCGAACCCTTGGAAGATGCTGAACTTACATACCGAGTTTGGTGTTTAACGGACTTTTTCTTTTTGAGTTATGTTTTTCATACACACACGTGCAGATCTTTTACTATACTTACTTTCTCTACACTAATTTGTACATAGTGTATAGAGAACGTACTTATTCTATTGCAGCCCAAATATTCGATACCGAGATTTCACCCGAAATACATGTTTTGGAACCCCTGAATCCAAAAAAAGACATTTTTAGAAAAATATCCGTGTGTTTGTGGGCAACATAGCTCAAAAACGAAAAGTCCGTTAAAAACCAAATTTGTTATTTAAATCTAGTATCTTCCAAGGATGCGACACGAAGGTTTGAAAGAAAATCCTCCCCCCCCCCAACTACCCTTACATGGAAAAAAATCGAAAATTTTGAATTTCTCAAAAATGACTCCACCAATTTCATTAAAATCGCTTATATTTAAGATGTTTACATGACAAATAAAATGTACATCTTGAATTTTCTAGGAATAGCCTCTGAAGACCTCTTTATTCTGAATTTGGCACAGCTGGTAAACCGTAAGGGATGAACAAAAACTTACTACACAAAAATGTAGATCGTCTTAAAACATATATGTTATGTCATATACATTTTTTCGTGGAGTTAACCGTTTAAGAGATATTCCTTGTTATTGGCTTCAGTTTTAAAATACTTTCTCATACGTGAACTTGTCAACACCAAGCCACACAAAGAAAGATTTCAATCTCTTAACAACTACATTTTAAAACATGTGACTGTCCATTTAACCTAGTTTATTCCCTTCTTCTTATAAGGAACTAAGTAATGAGACTGTTTCTGCTAATGTTTATCTCGATTAGCATGAAGTATATAGAAGAATAAGTTTATTAACAATAATTTTATGCAGAAATGTAAAGAAAGGCAGGTGAATGAAACACGTGAGATTTTTTTCAGAGGATTTCGAAATATATTTTCCCTGTGAAATCTCGATATCAAGTTTTGGGTGGAATACAATACCTTCTCTACCTACTATGTCCTACACCTAATGTGTTCCATTCACATGACTTTCTCTACATATTCGCAACAAAATATTGTTAAAAAGCTTAGTCTCCTATTTACTATGCTAATCGAGAAAAAATTAGCAGAAATGGTCTTATTACTTGCTTTCTTGTAAGTAGAAGGGAAATAAGGAAGTACCATAGGTTAAAGTGATAGTCAAAAGCTATTTTCTATGTGACTGAAGTTCCTTTGTTTGTATGGACCGGAGTTGACAAATTCCTGTATGAGAAAAGTATATGTTTTTTAAAGCTGATACCAAAAACAAGGAATATCTCAAAAATTATCAACTCCACGAAAAAGAGTGTATATAATATAAATTGTGTGTTTTAGCATGCTCTACATTTTTGTGTGGTGAGTTTTTGTCCATCTCTTACGGTTTAGCAGTTATGCAAAATTCTGTAAAATTCATCCAGAATAAAGTAGTCTTCAGAGGCTATTCCCAGAAAATTAAAGAATACATTTTATTTGATATACAAATATCTTAAATATAAGAGATTTTAAACAAAATCGTTAGAGCAAATCAAAATTTTCGAAAAAATTTCATGTAAAGGGTAGTTGGGGGTGGGGAGATTTTTTGAAAATATTCGTGTCACATCCTTGGAAGGTACCAATCTTAAATACCAAGCTTGGTATTTAACAGTCTTTTCGTTTTTGAGCTACGATGTCCACAGCACACTCATGCACACACGGACTTTTTTCTAATGTTGTAGGGGTTCGGGGGGACTCAAAACATGTATTTCCGGTGAAATCTTGGTATCGAATTTTTGGGTGGAATACAATACTTTCTCTACACACACTGTACATAGTATGTGAAGAGAAAGTAAAAAGAGCGAATGATGATTTGCTATTTGAGGAAAGGTAAGTGTTAGAAATGTTAAACCAATAACAAGGAATATCTCGGCATGTATTTCCGGTGAAATCTTGGTATCGAGTTTTTTAGTGGAATACAATACCTTCTCTAGCTAATGTGTAGAGTTCTACCAACGTGAGAGTTTTTTGTGTTTTTTTTTTTACAACAACATTTTACATTTCCTTACGTTGGAAATGTTTAGCTCGTACCTGAGTTTCTCAAAGGTGATCATATTTCAATTAGATTTTCATGTAAATGACGTCGACAGTGATATTCGATATCGTGTTCACCGTTATCTGAAAACGCCGCAGGAAATAACAGCCGACCTTGTTGTCAGTCGATAAAACATTAATGTGTGTGTATATGTATATATAGCGTTTAGCGCCCGCTTTTATTATTGTATCTGATTCTTCTTAATGGAGATAAACACTTGCGTGTTTCAATGAAGCTGCAAGAGTAATACAGAAGAAAGTACGGATAGTCAAATAATAATCATCTTAATGATCATTATGATTTCCTTAAATTGCTAGGTGTAGCAAAGGGCCGCAACAAATCTTCATTATCGATCTCTGTTTCCATTTCTCTCAATTCCGCCTCAACTGATCCTCTCCAAGTTACCCTAGGTCATTCCATTCCAATACTTGTCTGGCTGTATTTCTCAGTATGTGTCCATTTACGCTTCTTTATTTCTCTATCAATTGGCAACTGTTTTGTTATTTCCCATAATGTAGTGTTACTAGGTCACAGGATTCTCAGGATGTGTCTTAGATATCGATTAATAAAAGTTTGCATTCTTTTAAATTTATTTCTTGTGTCATTTTTCAGGTTTCACATCCGTAAAACAATACACATAATACATTGGATTTAAAAAAGTCTAGTTTTAGTATTTCTTTAAATATTCTGAGAATTCCATAATGTTCTTAGTTGTGAGAAAGTGATGATGATGATGATGATGATGATGATGATAGTAATAATGATGATAATAATAATCATAATAATTAATAATAATGAGAAGAAGAAGAAGATGAAGAAGAAGAAGAAATGGATCCGAACGCACGACGTGGGGCAGACACGCTACCCAGGCAGGGAAGAGATATTTTTTTTTCTCTCTCTTTTGGGGGGGGGGGTAAATTTTCCAATGCCTTTCCTAAATGGCAAGTCGTTACTGACATATTTCATCAGTCATGCAATCAAAATTTCAGTGACATAAATAGCGACCGGATCTTAAAAGATTTGACTATCGCTTTGTAGTCCCTTATTCCCCTTGTATCTATCTACAAGGAAGGTGAAATAAAACCATTTCTGATTGGCATGATTTAAATACAAGGATAGCCGTTTGTAAGATTAGTTTGTTTGGAGAACAGGTAGAGACATCAGACATGCTACTTTCTCTAGCGCATATGTGCAATGTACATAGTGGATAGAAGTTTTGTATTCCACCCAAAAAATTTATACTGAGATTATATCAGAAATACGAGTTGTAAGATCCCCTGAATAACAAAATAGAAGCATGTCCGTATATATTTCTGTGTGTGTGTGTGTGTTGATGAGATTTAAAGGTGGTCATCAGCGCGCTTGTGTATGTGAGGAGGGGGGGGGGGCGAGATATTCTTGAAAAATTTCGTGTCGCTTCCTTGGAAGTTGCTGAACGTAAATGTCAAGTTGAATAATTTAACCGACTTTTCGTTTTGAGTTAAGCTAACACAGACACACACTCACACATATGGGCCTTTTTCTGAAACTACTTTTTTGATTCATTGGACCAATAAAAATATGAATTTCCTTTGAAATCTCGATATCGAATTTTGGGTGGAATACTTGAGAATTTCCTCTATCTGGTACTAATAAATATGAAAACTGGGACAAATCCAACCCCAAGTTGCCGGTCCCCACAATAAAGTGTCTAATGCTTCATGGCGCTGGGGATCGCAGGTTCGATTTTTCTCTCCCTGAGGGTCAATTAGGTCCCGCCTGAAGCTCATTTATGTGGGCACAAAATAAACACCTAAATAAATAAAATAATAAAGAAATACTAAGTTTAAATCAAGCAGACGAATATTTCGATTAAATTCCATCAATCCAAAAGGGCCATTTACACGGACAATTCGTCTTGTTTCCTACACATTCTATTTGAAATTCACAAATAAATACCTATGTGTTGGATATTCCGTATAGGTGCCAGCCTACATACCTCCAATCTCACCGAGTTGTACCTTACATGTAACTGAGAAACAAAAGGTTCAAACAGGGTTACCAGGTTTTCTGCTTTCCGTATTTCATAGCCAATATTGCCGATGGTTCCTAATGGATACCTATTATCTTACTGCGTGTGCGAGGTGTAGCTTCTGTGTACCTATCCTGGTAAGGGAATGAGGTGGATGGTTAAGGATTCGTAATTTGAGGTTTCAGGTTATGATGTTAAGGTAGTCTCCTCGAACGGTAGCATTTCCAGGAGCAGCATCCATTTCCTCTGCTCCGCTGGTGTTTAATTTGTGAAAAATTGTTTTTGTTGGAGAATTTTGATTGACCACTCCCAATGGTGGGAGGGAGGAGTACTTAGTTCAGCTAATTTGCTGTAGGGTGGTTTGAAGGCGTTGTTACCGGGGGTGCCCGCAAGGCATGCGGGGAACCCGATATCGTCTGTATCGGCGCTCAGTGGGTAAGTACTCCCCAGCGATCTGACAAGGGATCTTATTGCAATGACCGGCATCACTAAAATAAGTAATACCAATATTTCATTCTTATTTCCACTAAAAACAAAAGTTTCCACTTGGAAACAATTAATAATGAACACCAGTTGGTAGTGGTAACAATACGTACTTCCGGGTTCCGATGTTCATCTAATCAACTAGGAACAATCTTCATTTGAATAAATGTGCAGAAGTCTTAGTAGGCGATAGCAAGTCTTGACTCATAACTATTCTACAAGCTTACTGGCAATTAATATTCAACAAAAGTTAAGTTAGTATTAACAGGTTAAGTTAACAATTTTAGTTTTTAAGGCATATTGGTGTTTAGATTTAGGTACTTCTTGCAACTTTGAATTAAGTAATGTCATAAAGTATAACGTGTTAGATTAATATTTATATTAATTTACTATTTATAAGCAATAGTATGAGCCTAATACAACGATAAAAGCGTCGTTGTGGCACGCAACATAAACATTGTTGAAGAAACGACTAACAGCTCTCCAGCATTGTAACAGCTCACTATAGAATCGTTTATGCAGATATTCAAGTCGAGAGTTCGTTACTAAAGGTGTGAAATTATTTTGAAAAGTAAGCCAGTAGTCATGTAATAGCCAAACTGACGTTTTTACTAGCCACTTTTAATCGCCAGTCGCTAAAGCTGTTAAATGGCTTCTTAAAAAAAAGGCCAAGAATGTGAAAAAACGCCAAACCTGGCAACCCGGGCTTAAAATAGGCAAATGTAAAGCGCGTTAAGGTATATATGTGCGTAGGTGCCTATAGCAGACGCAACGCTTTTTTATGATATTTATCATTTTTATAATATTCCCGTTGTTTCATTGTCACAGATTTCAAGCAACGCACTATTAATTAAATCCAAGTAAGGTATGGGTTTGTTTAGTCATTGGCTGGCTAAAACGTGTGTATTTTCAGGGCAGTTGAAATAATTATAAGCTTTTGAGTGAGAGTTTCTCAGATAATAAGAAGACAATGACGAGTATGCAAATTATTTTGAATTTAATATATAAAGTCACATTTTATACTTTTTTATACACCAGGGAGTGATTCTTATGCACAAATCTTTGCTTTTATCACCGGTTAATATTTGACGATAAAAAAACTGCAGTTTAATATGGTTAGGTAAATGTGGATCTAAAGGTTAGTGTAATTGCAGATTTGTATGATTTAGAATGCAGTGCAGCAATGTTTGTGGTAAGCAGTTTTAGAAAACAATGAGCGAGACATATACTTTAATGACAGTAAAAAGGAATGAACATTCCGACTGGCTAGTATTCGCAAGAGCGCCTTAGCTCTAACTACGTGCCGGTAAATAAGGAAATAAACAGTCTTGTAAAGATCCTTTTAATCTGATTCCAACCGGACGTTATCATTGTACCCCAAATGTGTGACAATGGAGTAAATAAAGATCCCTAGTCTCTCGCGCATGCTCGCAGAATCCCCATTTGACCCTTACATAATCTCTTATTCAAAGTCGTGGCCACTTCAGAAGTGAGCCATTGATAGGTTCTCGCGCGCGCGAAACCAACCAATAGCGTGACTCGGTAAAACGGAGTTGGAAAGCCATTGGCGATTCAGTGGCCTGAGGCCAATACTGGGGAATTGAGGTTTGTCGTCTGCACGCAAATACAAGACGGAAATTCTGGTGAGTAAATTGTTCGCATTCATGTGTAATTATAGTGTGAAAGATTTGTGATTCATAACTAAGTTTGGTAACTATAGCAATCTAGGTCGTTGCACTTTGTTGATTTCAGTGTTCCTTTACACAGAATAGTCATTTTATCAAACCTGTCAAAACTATTGCCTCTATTCGGTGTATATTGCTTTTTGTAGCACAGAAATTAATGTTTGTATATATTCTTCACTTAAAGTTGAGCTACTATATGTCACACTCTTAAGCTGCCTGTGGATGTAATGCTATTCGTGCACAGGTTGTTACGAATACAATATCCAAATTAACCGCATCAGTGAACACTTTTTCGAGATATAAAGTATTTATGTAATGCAGCCTAACACTAGGATATTAGCGTAAGTTGGTTTAGAGCGATGCCGATAAGGTTATGCAGAAGCATTGTTATAGCATGCGTATTGTTGTGTGGCAGTGAGGAGAACGATGTGTGGTGTTTCCTGTGAGCGGCTGAGCTGCACATCATGACAGTTGTGACCGTGAGTAGAGTTATGGGCATGCCGATGTCCAGACTCCAGCAGAAATGGTTCCTTCCTGTGTCTCACAACTTGGATTGCAAGTGGCTCCAGGAGTGAGTACCCTTTATCTTAATTTGCGTCTATAGGTCACATGATATAGCTTTTGAGATTCTGCTGCACCCTGTAGCCTGAGCACAAAGCAGTTGGCTCAGATAGAAGGGATTTTTGCATAGCAGGTAGAGGAAGTATTGTAATCCACCTAAAAGTTTGAAATTGAAATTCCACCAGAGTCATGGGGGGCTTAGTTCCACCCCCCCCCTTGGTAATAGAAAATTGTAATTTAAGCTTCAACTGCTCCTCCTCAATCAATGGATATAAACTCAATTTTTTAAAATATGTCAAATAAGGATTAATTCATTTTCATTTGATTTTATGCATTGGTTTAAAAATGGATTTCTATACTTAGCCGCTTAATATTTTTGTGACTTGGGTACTAGATTTCACCAGAAATGCACATTTTTAATCCCCATTGATTCAGAAAATAAGAAATAGCATTTTTCCAGAATGTATGTGTGTGTATCACACGTTTGTGGATCTCCCTACCAAACTACCCTTTACATGGAAAACATATTGGTGTTAGATTTCCTAAAAATGGCTGATTAAAATATCTTAAATTTAAATTATATCAGCAGGATCTCGACAATATAGTAGTTTCCCTTTAACAAAAGAAATTCAATTTCTTCACAGATTTCTTTCTTCTGCATCTTCTGTAAGTTCTTTTCTCCTTCCCTGCTCTTTACACTCCAGCATAATTTTTGGAATTCTGTTGCTTTTAGTGCCCAAAACATTCCAATCTTTTTTCTTCTATTTTAGCAATATACAGGGTACATTACAAGATTACAGAATATCTCCAAAACTAAGTTTTATAGAAAGAAACGTCTCGAATAAAAGTTGTTTGATTTAATGGGGGAAAGTAAATGCCATTTGTTGTGTTTAGGTTGGAGAAGGTTTGGATGGTAATTTGAGGTTGAAAGTGCATTTTTAAAATGGGAACCAACATATTTTATTTTGTTTCCTTATTTCTCATCAAAAAATAAACAAATTTTCTTTAAACCATTTTCTTGTTCAGGGTTCTTTTACTGGTGTAGACAATTAAATATTGATGAAAGAGTATCAGCACTGCACAGGTATTGTACAGTATTATTTCATAAGCATCTACTTAGTGTAATAAATGTTCTTCTACCTCAATGTCGCCCTCCGTGGTGTAATGGTTACCATGCGCTAACTTCATATACCCAAGGTCGCGGGTTCAAACCCGGCGGAGGACAATGGATTTTTTCGGGCGTAAAAATCCTTAGCATGGCTTCCTTCGGAAGGGAAGTAAAGCTGTGGGTCCCGTGTCGTAGATTTACGGCACGTAAAAGATCTTCAAGCCTGATAAGAGAGGCCTCTGAGCAAAATTAAGCGATCTTTCACGCCCAATATAGAATGGGAGCTGAGAACCAAAGCAGTTAAAGAGCGTCCATAAATAACAGGCTATTTCATTTCTACCTCAATGCATTTTCCAACTCTGAATAAACAATGCTGTGTCCGTAAAAGTATGTCTCTTCCAATACTGGCACAAGCATTTCGTATGTGCATCTTCATGTTGTCTGGACATCTGCCTTTCATCAATGTTTGTCTACACCAGTAAAAGAACCATGTACAAGAAAATGGTTTAAAAAAAGTGGTTAGATGGTGTCTAATGTTGAGGAGTTGGCAGTGAAGCCATTCACTCTTTTGCATTCCAGTATTTTGATGTTATATTATCATGTTGACTAAAGGCTGGGCAGCGCAGAAGATGGTTTCCATCCATATCTTCTTTAAGTGTACAGAAAGGAGATCTCACTATACCAATCTTGAGACAGTCATGGCCTGTTAGGAGTCTAAAAGTTGCTACAGAGGATTTTCTTGGTAATGTAGTGATTCTGGTCGTGTTATTACATAAATTTTCCCATGGTTTTCCTTTTGTTTGTAATACATTATCTTCTTTAATTTTGTTATTATATGTTGATATAATGATTCTTTAAACAAAAGTTGTTTATTTTTTGATGAGGAATAAGGAAACAAAATAAGAAATGTTGGTTCCCATTTAAAAAATGCACCTTGACCCTCAAATTACCAGCCTCAAGTTCTCCAATTAAAACACAACAAATGGCATTTACTTTCCCCTAATATATCAAGTATTGATTATCCAATGCTTGGTTTTGGAGATATTCTACAGACTCTAGTTAAATGGTCCACCCTGTATATTAAGTTTGCGATGCTTGTGTTACAATATGTAGTGCCTCTATTTTGAATTGTCATAGAATAAGCCTGTCGAGTCCTCTTTTTCTGAATTACTTTTGTATAACTTGTAACATACTTTCATCACCCTACTCCTAAATATGTATTATTAAGTTAAGCCAGTTGCAGATAAAAGTATTGCCTAATGCTCACTATCTTATCACAGTGATTGCCATCATTTATGTTTAAATAATATCAGAAATTAAAATTTGAATTCTGATGACACAAATTGAAATTGACATACTTGTGTGTTCCAATTTTGGTTCATGTTACCATCAGCGTAACAATCTGTATTCAAATTGCATGTGTCAAATTTATATTGTATAACAGGGAGAGCAGTTTATTGATATAAATATTTTACATCCTACTGGGGATAAATTTGAACAGTTAAAACTTCCAATTAATTATATTTAAGATACTATTAAAAATAAAAGGTGAAGTTTATGGTTTTCCTATACTTTGTAAAACTTTTGGTAATAAACTTTTCTGCAACCTTGAATTAAGGTACCATAGCCAGAAAAATATTAAGGAAGTTTGTGTATAGGGATCCATTTTTTAAACAATTTTTATAAAGCCAAATGATAAATATAAAGTAATCCTAAGTTGAAATTATAAAAATTGATTTTATTTTCATAAATTAAGTATAGCAATTGGAATTACAATTAGATGTTGCTATTACCTATTACATTTTCACTTGCTCTTGACACACATGTACAGCATACATAGTAGATAGAGAAAGTATTGTATTCCACCCAAAAATTTGATACCAAGATTTTATCAGAAATACACCTTTTGGAGTCTCTTCAATTTAAAAAAAAAAAAAAAAAATCTTAAAAAAGGTTTGTGTGTAGGGGGGGCTAGCCTAACTCGGAAAGGAAAAGTCTAGTACCAAACTTTGTATTCAGGTTCATTTCTCCAAAGGATCCGACAAGATATTCAGAAAAATCCATGCCATCCCAACAACTCTTTACATGGAATATTTTAAAAAAAATTTGATTTCCTGAAAAATGGCTCTAACAAATTTGATTAAAATACCCTGTGTTTAAGATATTTTTATGACATATGAAATGTATATGTTGATTTTCCTCCAAATAGCCTCTGAAGACCTCTTCATTCAGGATGACTTGACAAATACTTACTACACAACAATATAGATAGGTATCATTAAAACATACAATTTATGTCATAGACATTTTTATTATGTTATAAACATTATGTCATACATTTTTACTTTCTCTACAATACCCAAAAATGAATGGCTAAATGTTTATGCTGACGGTTCTAGCTTACCAAATAACAGTGGTACTGGTGCAGGTGCAATATGCCCTCTCTTCTCTTTCTACAAAAGATTAAGTGTAAATACTACAAATTTTGATGGAGAGATTTCGGCAATACTTCAGAGCTTACAAAACCTACTATATCATATAAATAAATTTAAAAAAGTTGTACTATTATCTGACTCTAAAGCAGCTATTAAATCCATAACATCTGATGTAACACCTAATAACTTAAATATTGCAGAATGCCGCAAAATCATAAAACAACTAATGAATTTAAATAAAAGATTAATACTTCAATGGATACCAGCACATTGCAGAATACAGGATAATGAAACAGCTGACTTTCTAGCCAAGAAAGGTAGTAAAATTACGTCAAATTCATCGGATCCAATAGGTTATCACACTATCAAAAGAATCCTTATATCAACATATAATAACAAAATTAAAGAAGATAATGTAGTACAAACAAAAGGAAAACCATGGGGGAATATATGTAATAACATGACCAGAATCACTGCATTACCAAGAAAATCCTTTGTAGCAACTTTTAAGACTCCTAACAGGCCTTGACTGTCTCAAGATTGGTATAGTGAGATCTTCCCTGTGTCCTTTCTGTACACTTAAAAGAGATGTGGATGGAAACCATTTACTGCACTGCCCAACCTTTAGTCAGCAGGATAATATAACATCAAAATACTGGAATACAAGAGAGTAAATGGCTTCTCTACCAACTGCTCAACATTAGATACCAACCAACCAACTTTCTCTACAATGTACATAGTGGATAGCGAAATTATTGTATTCCACCAAAAATTGAATGATGAGTTTTCACCAGAAATATGTTTTGAAGTCCTCTGAGTCCGAAAAAAGCCTTTCTAGAAAAAGGTAACATGTATGTGTGTGTCTGTGGACAGCATAGTTCAAAAAGGGAAAGACCATTAATAACCAAGCTTGGTATTTAAGTTTAGTATCTTCCAAGGATGCGACACAAAGCTTTTCAAAAAAATTCCCACACCCCAAACTACCCTTCGCATGGGAAAAATTTTGAAAATGTTGTTTTTCTCAAAAAATGTCTCTAAAGGTTTTGATTAAAATACTGTATATTAAAGATATTTACATTACAAACACAATGTTTATTTTGAATATTCTGGGAATAGACTCTTGAAGACCTCTTTATTCTGGATGAATTTTGGAGAATTTTGCATTATGGTTAAACCATAAGAAGTAGACAAAAACTTGCCACATAAAAATTGTAGATCTCTGTGAAACATAATTTATGTAATATACATTTTTAATGTAGAGCTGACCGTTTTTAAGATATTCCTTATTATTGGTTTCAATTTTAAACTACTAAAACTTTTCTCAAATGGGAAGTGATGTTTCATTTAATATTTCTTTCTTTACTGTGGGTCATGCAAAACAAGCCTAACTTCAGTTGTTTCATATAGGGCCAGATTTTAAAAGATTTGACTGTCCATTTAGCCTAGTGTATTCCTTCTACTTACAAGGAACAAGCAATAAGAGAATTTCTGCTAATGCTTACTTTGATGAGCATGTTGTAGATAAAAGAATAATCTTCTGTAAGGGTGTAACAGCTAGAGAAAGTCATGTGAATGGAGCACATCAAATTTTTTTTATAGAGTTAACTGTTTATGAGATATTCCTTGTTATTGGTTTCAGTTTTAACTACTTTAACTTTTCTGAAGCGGGAGGTCGATTTCAGTTGTTTCACATAGTGATAATTTTAAAAGATTTGACTTTTGCTTTAACTTAGTGTATTCGTTTATTCCCTTTACTTGTAAGGAATTAACTAGTAAGGCCATTCCTGCTATTTATCTTGATTAGCATGAAATAGATAGAAGAATAAACTTTTATAAGAATGGTTTATTACAGATTAAGTAGAGAAGGTCATGTGAATGTATTTAACACATCAGATTCCTCCTCTGTGCATAATGACAATCGAGCAGTAATTTGAAGCTATTATAACAATGAAAACATTACTCTTGCATGGAATCAGCATAAACATTGTCAGTGTTGACTACTTCCTTATAGCGTAAAAATGCTTTACACCATAGTCCAGAATCACTTATAGAGATACTAAGGTCAATGAGCTGTGAGTAAATTACGTAATTACTTTGAAATTTAAGAAAATAGCCATATGATTGTCAACTGATATTTGTACTAGCTAAATTTAATCACCAGTTGCCAAATGTTTAAAAGAAAAACAGATAGCTAAGAATGCAAAAAAAAAGTCAAACCTGGCAACCCTGGATTAAGGTGTCAGCTTTATAACAATTAGTTCAATCAACATTGAGTGGAAATACAGTACAGAAACATACAAATAAAAGTATTATATTTAAAAAGACAGAGATCATGTTTTTGAATTACAAAGGCAAGAAAGCCTGCTGTTTAATATGCAGTTGGTGATTTTACAGATATTTATTTACAGTTTTAAAAGACACTTTCTTAATATTTTGAAAAGATGGAAAGCAAGATATATAATACAATGGTATGATCCCACAATACTATTTTTCTTGATAAATACCACTTCAAGAAAGAGGTAATACGCTTGATGGCAGTTTTTTTAAATTTATTTATGGAGACACTTTAATTGCTGTGGTTCTTAGCATCCCATTCTATATTGTGTGTGAAACACACTTAATTTTGCTCAGAAGCCTCTTTGTCAAGCTTGAGCTTCTTTCACATGCAGTAAATGTACATGTGACCAAAGGCTCCCTTCCTGAAAAAAACCCATTGCCCTCTGCTGGGTTTGAACCTGCTGCTTTAGGAACCAGAGGTTAGCATGCTACTCCTAGATCATGGAGAACAACTAGAGGGAGAGTCAAAATTATTTTGTTTCTCCATGTTTGTCTTATTACTTATGAGTGCACAGAAATATTGTATTTTTTTTATTTTCTCTAGCCCGTAAGTACAATGTACATAGTGGATATAGAAGGTATTGTATTTGACCCAAAAATTTGTTGTCGACATTTCACCAGAAATATGTTTTGAGGTCCCCTGAGTCCAAAAAAAAATTTACAACAAGGCCTCTGTGTGTCTGTGGACAGCACAGCTCAAAAATGAAAAGGCCATTAAACACCAAACTTGGTATTTATGTTGAGTATCTTCTAAGGATGCAACACAAAGATTTTCAAGAAAATCCCCTTGCCACAAACTACCATTTACATGGAAAAATTATCAAACATTTTGGTTTTCTTGAAAATGGCCCTTAAGGATTTTGGTTAAAATACTGTATATTAAAGATATTTACATACCAAATAAAATATATACTTTGAATTTTCTGGGAATGGGTCTCTTAGGATCTCTATATTCTGGATGAATTTTGCATAACTGCTAAACTGTAAGATATAAGACGAAACCTTACTGCACAAAAATTGTAGAGCTCGTCAAAACGCACAATTTATGTCAATTACATTTTTGTTGTGGAGGTAACTGTTTCCTAGACATTCCTTGTTACTGGTTTTAATTTTAAAATACTATTTTCAGATAGGAAGTGTACATTTTCTTTTGTTTCTGGCCAAGAAAAGAAGCAAATCACATGACAGCTTTTACATCATTTGACTGTTGTTTTAGCCTAGTGTACATTTTCTTTTAGTTTCTTTTACTTACAAGGAAGAACATTGTGCTAATGCTTATCTTGATTAGCATGGTATAGAAAGAAGAATAATCTTATGCAAGAAGTTTATTTGTAGAATAGCTAGAGAAAGTCATGTGAGTGTAACATATCAGACGTTTTAATGTGAATCGATTAATCTTGTGTGTGAAATAACATATTTTATTACAAGGGTGAAGCATTTAGTTGTGGATTTTAGCGAGTTGAAATAAATAAAGATTTGAAGTATTGATTTTATTTTTGCACTTAATGCAATTATTTATGGGAGTCACTGAACATAATAATAATCTTTATTGCTCATAGATTTGTTTTTACAAATTTCAAGCATTGTCAGTGGCTGCTGCTGTGTAGGAGCACAAGAGTACTTGAACCTCCATTATTTCTTAGTGGATCTCCTTTTTCTCTTTCAGGAAACGTTGAATAAAATGAGCTATCCGGTGCCACTTGTTTAAATATACCACGCTCTGCTCTCTTCGGATTGAACACAGCCAGAACCTGAGTATGTGACAACAATGCTTGTAGCACAGACCTCGTGTGCTCGCGTTTAACTAACGTTTAGAAGCTCTGCGCTTGCGCGGGCAACAAAGCAGCTTGGAATTTTACGACTGTGCACTTTCGTTCTCATTAACACCTCTAGGGTTCTGTTTATCGGCGGGAGGTGCTGCTATCTTTGAGATTTAGTTGAAACTATCCAGAAGTGCAACTGCAGTCTTTGTGAGACGCGCTATTTTTCTTACTAATTTGCATTTTATGCGAGAGTTAAGCAGTTCATAACGGAAAACAACTCAACAAAGAAACTTTTGTGCAATTAATTGAGCTACTGAAGATTGTTATCACTACGACCATGACTACGTCAGAACCAGATATATGCTTTTCCACAATAAAGGATTCAGCACTGGCAATGCCTGCTATGAGAAGAAACTGGTCAATAGCATAAATGAAAATGTACATGCACATTATACTAGAAATCAAAAGGATATTCACTTAACATCTGCAAGAACCATGTTGTGTAAAAATGGAGTGATGCACTCCAGTATATCATTATATAACTCTCTTCCCAGTGATATAAAAAATACTGGAAACTATAATGCATTTAAAACCAGAGCAAAGGCTTTCTTGCAGGAGCACTGCTTCTTCACTGTAAAGGAATACTTACAATTTAATAAATATCCTCATACTATATCGTATTAACTATCTTGTATCATATCCGTATAAACCCATTATATACTGTAAATATGTACATATCTAACTTGCTGTAACTGTTGTAATATAAATCTAATCATTGACGTATCCTCTATCAGAGTACAATGTACAAAATTGATTTTAAAGGATTAACAAAAAAATTAAAATTGACTTTAATCACCAAGTGATAGAAAAGTTTGCACATTTGAAAAACCGGCGCGTGGAATTTCTGTACAAATAAATTTGGTGTTAATTACGTAATTCAAACAATGTAAATATTATTCACTGCAAATACCATTCTTCATATGAACTGCATCAAAGGACTTCACCCGTTCATCACCTCATGTTGCTGTTAACTCTCGGAGACTAAGAAATTCAACATCTTTACAATACTGGGTGGGTGAGAATTTGTGTAACAAATTTACAATTCTTGTTATTAGACTCTTATCATTGTTTCTAATATTACTGCATTTGATGTTGCGGCGACGGCGGTAGCAGTAGCGGCTGCGTAAGTGGTAAATTGCTGATTTTGTGAACACCTAAAGCTTTAATCCACGAGCCGCCACTGAGCATTGTCAAGTTTTATGCACAATTTGTTTACAGTTTCTTTTTTACAAGTGATTACAATTCATTCATGGAATACAAACATTTCTTAATTAGGTATGTTTTAAGTTCCTCTTAAAAGTTTTATCATTTAAAAGTTTTAATTTGATGGCAATCTATTAAACAGTATAGTTTCCTTAATATATACATGTTTTTCTTCAACTTCTGTACTAGTTATAATTCTATAATAGTCATCCTTATTTCTATATCAGTTCTTTATGGTTATGTACACAGTTGTTTGTTATTAAATCTTTTTCTCTTACAAATAATATTGCCTTATATGTGTATGATGAGTAGAGCATAAGTACATTATTATTTATGAAGACATTTCTGTGGATAGCATATTATACATTTGTTTTGTAGAATGAATAGTCTATCCAAGTACACCTTTGCTGCTGATCTCAATACAGAGATTACTGGCACCACATAGGGAGAGAAACTACTGAAGGTCAAAGGTCACATGTTTGTAGAGTTGAGGAGATAAATGTGCTCCCAGAGTTCACTCAGGGTGAAATAATGACAATAACAACAAAGTCCATTAGCTGACCTTGCACAGAAATGTCTTCTCATTTTCATAGCACATGCTTGTCACTTTTCACAAGTTTAATGCAGTGGAGGAGATGTGGTTGGTGGTTAATCTATCTTAATATAAACAGTTGGTTTAACACAAAAAACTGATGAACACACTATTCTTACAACAGCTTACTCTTCTGTTTGCTTCCTGCCAATCAAATAAACATTAACATAAATAGTCTTATTGCTTATTTCATGTGGGCACAAGGCAATACTTGGTCTAAAATCATAGAGAAATCTTTTAAGACATGGTTGCTATGTGGTATTGAAATTAGGGTATCTTTACATGACCAGGAGTTACAATGAAAATATCTAATGTGTTTCATTCTCATACCTTTGTCTGCATCTCTGTAACAAACTATTGTTGATAACTTTATTTTTCTATCCACTTCATGCAAATGGAGATAAACATTAGCAGAAATGGTCTTATTACTTAGTTCCTTGTAAGTAGAAGGGAAATAAGGGAATATACTAAGTTAAATCAATGTTTTAAAATGTGGTTGCTATGGGAATGAAATCCATTTCTTTGTGCGGCCAAGAGCTGAGAAGTTCTATATGAGAAAAGTTTAAGTATTTTAAAACTGAAACCAATAATAAGGAATATCTTGAAAACAGTCAACTCCAGGAAAAAAATCTGATGTGTTACAATTACATGTCTTTCTCTACATCTTTGTAACAAATTATTGTTAAGAAGCTTATTCTTCTTCTACTTCATGCTAATTGAGATAAACATTAGCAGAAATGGACCTTATTACTTGGTCCCTTGAGTCACCCCCCATGGTGTAATGGTTACCATGTTAACTTCTCATATACCCAAGGTCACGGGTTGAAACCCGACGGAAGACAATAGATTTTTTTTCGGGTGTAATAATCATTAGTATGGCTTCTATCGGAAGGGAAGTAAATCTGTTGGTCCCATGTCACAGATTTAGGGCACATTAAAGAACCTCAAGCCTGATAAAAGATGCTAAAGCGATAGTCTCGTTCTATAAAACCGATCGCTATGTGAAACAATTGAAATTCCAATTCTTTGCTTGCCAGGAGTAAACAAACAAAAAACGAGAAGAAAGATGTCTTCCCGTTCAAGAAAAGTTTAAATAGCTTAAAATTGAAACCAATAATCCAAAATATCTTGAAAACGGTTAACTCTACAAAAAAAAAAAAGTGTATATATATATATATATATATATATATATATATATATATATATATATATATATATATATATATATGTGTATGTGTTTTAATGAGATCTACATTTTTTGTGTGGCAAGTTTTTGTCTTATCTCTTATGGTTTGCCAGTTTAATATACATTTTGTTTGTCATAAAAATGTCTTAAACATAAGGTATTTAAATCTAAATTGTTAGAGCCATTTTTGAGTAAACCGAAATGTTGCAAAAATGTTCCATCCAAAGAGTATTTTGGAATGGAGGGATTTTCTTGAAAATCTTCATGTACAATCCTTGGAAGATGCTGAACTTCAGTATCAAGTTTGGTATTTAACGGACTTATCAAATTTTTACATTCTCTAGCCCTATATGTACAAGGTACATAGGAATATAGAAGTATTGTATTCCACCCAAAAATTTGATGTCGAGTTTTCACCGAAAATACATGTTTTAGGACCCCCTAGGTCCAAAAAAAGCATTTTCAGAAACAGGTTCGTGTGTGTGTGTGTATCTGTGGACAGCATAGCTCAAAAAAGAAACGACAGCTAAATACCAAACTTGGTATTTAAGTTCGATATCTTCCAAAGGTGTGACACGAAGATTTTCAAGAAGATCCCCCCACCCCTAATTACCCTTTACATGGAAAAACTTTCGAACATTTTGTTTTTCTTAAAAATGGCTCTAACAATTTTGGTTAAAATATCACATATTAAAGCCATTTCTATCACAAATAAAATGTATATCTTGAATTTTCTGAGAATAGCTTCTAAAGACCTGTTTATTCTGGATGAATTTTGCTAATAACTAGTTAACCGTAAGACATAGAAAAAAACTTACTATACGAAAAATGTAGATCTTGTTAAAATACACAAGTTATATCATATGCATTATTTTCGTGAAACTTACTGTTTTAGAGGTATTCCTTGTTATTAGTTTCAGTTGTGAAGTACTTATACTTTTCACAGACGGGAGAGTTCGTTTTTCTTTTGTTCTACACCTAGCCAAGCAAAAAGGCGGTTTGCAATGACAATCCCATAGTGACAGCTTTTAAAACATTTGACTATCACTTTAGCCTAGTGCATTCCCTTTGTTCCAGTCTACTTATAAGGAACTAAGTAACAAAATTCGGCTAATGTTTATCTCGATTAATGTGGTGTTGAAAGAAGAATTATCTTTTGTAAGACGTTTGTTTGTAGAGTAGCTAGAGAAAGTCATGTTAGTATAACAATTCAGATTTTTAATTATGGTGTTCTCTCTCTCTCTTTCTCACACGCACATGCACATACATGCACACGCGCACACACACATGGACCTAAAATGCTTTTTTTTTTGGACTCAGGGGATCTCAAAAACATATATTTTCAGTGAAATTTTGGTATCAATTTTTGGGTTTTATATAATACTTTGTACTATGTACATTGTACATGCTGGCTAGAGAAAGTAATACTGCACTTTTATGCATTTTAACAAAAACATGTTCAATGGGCAACTAAAATGAATGTATGAATCAGTATGAAATTTGTTTTGGCAATGAGTAACAAATGACCGTACATGATATCAACGTGACTTAGCAACACCATCTATTATGAAACTTGGGTATATATGAAAATTTTATACATATACACACTCACACACAAATATATATATATATATATATATATATATATATTGTGTGTGAGTGTGTATATGTATAAAATTTTCTGAGAAAAGCCACTGAAGCCCTGTTAATTTTGCATGACTTGGTAAACCATAACAGATGTTATTGTTATTGAAAGGAGATAAATTTTTATGGGTGAGATTTTATGTATGTTAAATACAGAATTTATTTTTGTTTTTTCTGTGAAGTTTACAAGATCTCGCTTGTTGTATTTTAAAATACTTTGTACCTACAAAAACAAATATCTGCTAATTATTATCTTGATTAGCCTGAAGTAGATAGAAGAATAATCTTTTATAAAAAATAGTTTGTTGCAGAATAGGTAGAGAAGAGTCATATGTATGTAGCACATCAGACCTCTCTCTTATTGGGTGTTCTAAAGCCCTAAAAAGCAAAATTTGTATTTTTTATATCCTGTCAATATTAAAATGTATGATGCTGAGGCAAAGGTTAAAGTTAAAAATCTGAAGTGTTCCACTCACATGACTTTTTCTACAAGCTATTGTTAAAAAATATTATTCCTTTCCCTATATTGTAATCAAGATAAACATTTGCAGAAATGGTTGTATTTGTTCCTTCCAAGTAGAAGGGAAATAAGGTAATACATAGGCTAATGTGATAGTCAGATCTTTTAATAGCTGGCACTATGCGCAACAATTGAAGTTCAGTTCATTTTGCATGGCCTGGAGTCAAACAAGAGAGGTGAAACAAAAGATGATCTCTCGTTTGAGAAAAGCTTAAGTACCTTAAAATTGAAACAAATTTGAAACAGGGAATATCTTGGTAATGGTTAACTAAAAAAAAAAATATATATATGACATTGTGTGTTTTATTGAGATATACAGTCTTTTGTGCAGTTAGTTTTTATCTAGCTCTCACGGTTTAACAATTGTACAAAAGTAATTCAGAATGAAGAGGTATTCAAAGGATATTCCCAGGAAATTTGAGATGTACATTTTGTCTTGTAAATATCTTTAATATACAGTATTTTAATCAAAATTGTTAGAGGCATTTTTGCGTAAATCAAAACTTTTGAAATTTCTTCTATGTAAAGGATAGTTTGGGGAGGGGGAATTTACTTGAAAACCTTCATGTCACATCTTTGGATGATACTAAACTTAAATACGAAATTTGATATTTAACAGTTGTTTTATTTTTGATCCTACTGCCCCCCCCCCCCCACACACACACACACACATGCACATGTAGACATTTTTCTAAAATGCATTTTTTTATTTGGTGGACCTCAAAACATATATTTCTGGTGAAATCTCCATATGGAATTTTTGGGTGGAATACAATACCTTCTCTATGTACTATATGCATGGTATGTGTAAGGAAAGTAAAAATGTGGCTACCAGAAAGTTTCTATGCAGAGTTGTATTGAGGATTCAATTCAATTTCATTCAGCGCAGATATACAATTTGTACATGTGGCTTTGTCATTACTTGCAAATAAAATAGTACAAGAAATATACAAGTGTAAAATATAATATAGCTGTCGTAATACAATAAGTGTTAAGTAACAGAGTTAAGAAAATCATTAATGTTATAAAATTTGTGTTTTAATAATAATTTATGCACTTTAGATTTAAAAATGTTTCCTGGCATAGCTTTTAACGATCTGGGTATCTTACTATACAGAATTATTCCTTTATGGGATACACTATTGAGAGTTTTATTAAGTCAGTTACACTGTAGGTGTATTGTCTCAGTTGTTGGAGTATTATAATCCCTATTTCTTTTAAAGTATTGCATATTGCTATGAAAAAAGGAGACTGTTTCTAAAATATATACACATGGTAGTGGGAGTATATTAAACTCATCAAAAATAGGCTTACTTGGGGTATGAGGCAATATGCACTTTATTATTCTTAAGATTTTCTTTTGTATTTTGAATATTGCAATTGATTGGTTAGAACCTCCCCAAAAGGATATACCATATGAAATTATTAAGTGTACACATCCAAAGTATATCACTCTCGTTACCTCTTCACCACAAACTTTGCTTAACACTCTTATTGCATAAGTTAAACAATTCAATTTATTACTAAAAACAAGAATATGATGTTTCCATGTTAATGTGGCATCAATTGTGACACCTAGGAATTTAGTATAATGTTGGCGACTTATTGCAACACTTTCAACGATTATTTGGAATTGATTTATGGGGTTTGGGTGCATTTCAGTTACATAATTTTGACATTGAATCATGTATAGTCTGTTGTAGGAAGTTTGATAATGATTTTTATACAAAGTTTGCATCATGAGCAAATAAAAGAGGAGTCATGTATAATGGAAGGTCATTAATATAAATAAGGAACGCTGCCACACTCTGCTATTTGTAATTTTGATTGTATACTATCAATTTTGACTCAGTGGGCTGGCTCTATTTATAAGATGTGATCCAAACCAGTCATTACCAAGACACAGTTCTCAAGCTTATTCAATAAAATGTTGTGGTCCACTGTGTCAAATGCCTTAGATAAATCAACAAACAATCCTAAGGCCTGTTGGTTGTTACCTTTTACACGAAAGATTTCTTCTAGAAGGGAGAAAATAGCCATATTCCCTTTTGAAACTCAAACTGTGATTTAGAGATATATTGTACTTCAGTAAAAAGGGTACTTATCTATTGTACATGATTTTTTCAAGTATTTTAGAAAAAACACAGAGTAAAGAAATGGGTCTATAGTTTTCAACACAGATTTTGTTACCTTTCTTAAAAATGGGAATGATTTTAGCAATTTTAAAAACGTCAGGAAAACAGCCAGTAGCAAGGGACATATTGCAGATAAGTTCCACATACCTTCACAAGTGAATCAGGTATATCGTCATAGCCACTACAATTTTTATAATATAAGTAATGATTATCCAGTTATAGTGGCTGATTTTACAGGCTGCAATTAGTAAAATATGTATTTATTCTTGTAATTAACAACTTATTCTTGAAAGTGTGATATTCTGAAACAGAACCATTCATATTAAGCTGAAAATATTTGTTTGTTACACACAAAAGTTATTTTATCTTAAAAGAGGCCTTATCTGTAATTGTCTGTTATGTGTTGATTAAATGTGTCACTGCAGTCAAAATTGACATGTGACAGATAACCCTCAGGACTTCTTACTCAAGCTTCAAGGGGAACTATATCTTTTGTTTTTTGTTTCTATAAATAAAGATTTGAATATGGCTCCTTTTTTCTGTAGTAAGATGTTTACAGTTTGCCACTTATGCAAAAGTCATTCAGAATGAAAAGGACTTTATTACCTATTCCCAGAAAATTCAAGATGTATATTTTTTTCTCATGTAAATAATATTCTGCATGTTTTATCTCACATATAAATCCTTAACTTATTTATTAATTTTTAATTTTTTTTTTTTGTGGTAAGGCAGTTGTGTATAATTTGAAACACATATATTTTTTGTTGAAATGGCCATCTTAATGAAGCACAGTTTCTCTTCTTACCACAGGTAAGGGTTAAAGAACAAACCTTGTGCTTATTGAGACATTGCATATTTTAATTATTTATAACATGAACTTTTCACTTCTGTTCCTCATATTGCGCATTTCACACTTGTAGCCTAGAGATGTTTTTTTAGAAAGAGAGGAAGTGTGGCCATGACTAGGCATAGTTGAGGGATTGTTTACTATGTTGACTGTTCAGGTGAAGTAGGTGAAGCTTTCACCTAAATATAGCAGTAATCTATAGCTCTAAGTGATCTATGTTTAGATATTTTTTTAGATTTCTCAATACATATAGATTTTTTCTCATTTATTGCATTTGTGTTCAACATGGTATTTAAATGTCATATTTATAATTATTCCCAGAAATTTTATTTTCTCTAACTGCTCAATAGTTTCATCATGGATTTGTACATTAGAGTTTCATTACTTGACTTCTTATTTCAAAAGGAAATTAATGATGATACAAATATGCAAATACATAACACAGTTTACCTCCAAACACTTCTTCATGACTCAGAAAACTGGACAGTATTGTCAAAACATGAAAGTAGAATTACAGCTACAGAAATGAAATATTTACGGAAATGTATAGGGAAAACCAGAAGGGACAGGATAAGAAACTGTCAAGTAAGGAATATACTTAATCAAGAACCAGCAATAAAAAATCTGATGTGTTCCATTCACATGACTTTCTCTACATTGCTGTAACAAATTATTGTTAAAATGCATGTCATTCTATCTAATTTATTATAATTGAGATAAACATAAGCAGAAATTGTCTTAATTAGTTGCTTCCTTGTAAGTAGAAGGTAAATAAGGGAATATATTAGGCTAAAATGATAGGCAAATCTTTTAAAAGCTGATTGCCATATTGTTGAAATCAGTTTCTATGTTCGGACAGGAGTTTACAGCTTTCCATGTGAGAAAAGTATTTGAATCTGAAACAAATAATAATGAATATCTCAGAAATGCTCAATTACACAAAAAAAATGAATATGACATTACTTGTGTGTTTTAACGTGATCTACATTTTTTGTGTAGTGAGTTTTTGTCTATCTCTTACGGTTTACCAGTTATGCAAAATCCAGCAAAATTCATCCAGAATAAAGAGGTCTTTAGAGACTATTCCCAGAAAATTCAAGATATACATTTTATTTGTCATATAAATATCTTTAATATACAGTATTTTAATCAAAATTTTCGAAATTTTTTTCCATGTAAAGGGTAGTTTGGGGTGGGATAAGTTTTCTCAAAATCTTTGTGTTGCATCCCTGGAACATACTAAACTTAAGTACCAAATGTCGTGTTTTACAGACTGTTCATTTTTGATTTATCGTGTTCACACTCACATGGACACACTGACACAGACAGTCCTTTTTCTAAAAATGCTTTTTTGGATACAGCGGACCCTAAAATGTATATTTCTGGTGAAATCTCGGTATCAAATTTTTGGGTGGAATGTGATACCTTTTCCACACACTATGTACATAATATATGTAGAGAAAGTAAAAAGATAAGAGGCAAATGTTTTAAGATTTGGACACTCAAATAGGATGGATGAGAGCAGGAAACCAAAACCAGTATGGGTGGCCAGAGGGTAAGGAGGAAGAGGGAGAGCATGGAGTGAGTATATAGAGAAAATAATGAATAAGAAAGGAAAGACTTTGAGGGAAGTTAAACAACTAACTATTGATAGGGCAAAATATTGAAAATGGATCATGATGGGCTGAGGAAACTGGACACTCGAAAGGGCATAATGGAGAGGAAAAGAAGAATAAAAGACTTATTATTTCAGTGTTGGACCATAAGAAGTTTTGTTTTTTCAGATTTACTTTCAGATTATTTTGTTTTAAATAATGACAGATATCATTAAGTTTTGTACACTATATATGTCATTTGCAAATAACATTAAGGTATCATCCGCGTATGAAATTATTCTGTGTTCTAAAGATTTTGGAAGATCATTTATATACAAGAGAAACGGCAGATGCCCAAGTAGAGATCCTTGTGACACACAGACTTTTATTATTTCATATTTTGATTTGGTGAATTTAATTGTGTCACCTTGCCTGTAATATATTTCAGTGCATTGCTTCCAATTTCAAAGAATTTCTCCCTGGAACTGTGTTGCTTTATCTTATGCAGTAATAAAGAAGGTGAAACACTATCGAATGCTTTGGATAAATCAAGGAAAATTCCTGCAATTTTATCATCCCTATCAAGCCCTTTTAGAATCTCATGATAAAGTTTTGCAATAGTTGTAGTGGTGGAAAAATCTCTTCTGAAACCATGCTGAGATGTGTTAAATTATTCAATTTATTCAAAAAAATATGTCAATCTATTACTTAAAATGTTGGCTATAGTAGAAGTTAAGAGTAATTGGCCTATAGTATGCCATATCTGTTTCACATCAACAAAACCCCCATGGTCAGCATGGATTAGGTAGTTACCGATGTGCAAGGCCCATGCTATCAGAGGTAATGCAGGACAGTTAGCAATGTTTTTGTAAACATAGTGGTTAGTCAACATTAAGAAAATCCTTGTCTTACGAAACTCTGCTAAAGAACTATACCTTTAGTGGTTTATTCTTCCAGAAAATAATTTCATCATGATAGACAGTAAATGAAAAAATATTACTTGGAAAATAAGTACGTGTAGAGAAAGTAAAAAATCGTTACCCTGTGTAATATTCAATATATATAAAAGAGGAGTGTTACCATTATAATAAAAATAGCCTGGATAGTTGGCAATTGCAAGTTAATAGTACCCGGTTACTAAGTACTTATGAAGGTAAGTCACCATTAAGGTAGTTCTCTGAAGACATGTTGGTTGGTTGAACCGGGTAAAAAAACAGTTGGAAGGCAGAAGAGAGCAAATGGAGAGCGGGGAACTGTCATCAAATTCCAGTTGTTTCAACTGGTTCTAATAAAAGTTAAAATGGTTTGGAAGGTGTGAGATCCAATTTTGAACAAGAATAAGGCATAAGACTGTTACATTCATTAATTGGTATTGTTTTGGAGTGGCAGAGAAACTGATGTGAATGTATCACATGATGTTTTAATCTTGTACTCTTCTCAAGTTTTGCAATGATCCATATTTAAAAAGCACTCTTCTGAAAATAAGCCTGGATTGCTATTTTTAAAACTCGTCCAGTAATAGAGAATGTTATTTATAACCAGGATATGTTGGTTCACACAATGCCTCATCACTTTCTACTATTTACAGCCTTGGTATGAGCAAATACATGTAAAACACATCTGATTAAAATATCATATACTTGACACATTAACATAAAGATTAAAGTATATTTTGCATTAATATTGCTGTAACTCTGAATTTTATACAGAGTGGAAGGAGACATATGAACATCGTTTTAAACTATGGAAAACCATGTTCTTTAATAAATGTTTACCTTCTCTAGCACATCAGTACAATTACATAGAATGTAGATAAGGTATTGTACTGTACCCAAAAATTTGATACCAAGATTTCGCCACAAATACATGTTTAAGGGTCCCCTGAGTGAATAAAAAAAATATATACATACACACATTTTACTTTCTTTACACATACCATGTATATAGTGTATAGAGAAGTTACTGTGTTCCACCCAAAAAAAATTTGATACCAAGATTTCACCGGAAATACTCATTTTAGGGTCCCCTGTACTCAAAAAGAAAATGTGTTCCATTCACATAGCTTTCTCTGGCTCTTCTATATACGAACTATTCTTACAAAATATAATTTTTTTATCTACATAATGCTAATCAGATAAACATTAGTAGAATTGGTCTTATTATTTGCTTTCTTGTAAGTAAAAGGGAAATAAGGGAATACATTAGGCTAAAGCAATAGTCAAATCTTTAAAAGCTGGTTTCTATGTGAATCAATTGAGGTTTGGTTTGCTTTGCATGACCCCATTGGAGAAAAGTTAGGTAATTTCAAATTGAAACCAATAACATGGAATATCTTGAAAATGGCCCACTCTATAAGAAAAACATATGACATAAATTGTGTTTCAACAAGATCTACATTTTGTGTGTAGTAAGTTTTTTAATATCTCTTACCAGTTATGCAAAAGTCATCCATAATGAGGAGGTCTTTAACTGTTAGAACCATTTTTGAGAAAATAAACATTTTTTGAAAATTTCTCCTTGTAAAGGGTAGTTTGGGGAGGTTTCTTGAAAATTGTGTTCATATCCTTGGAAATGTTTGAACTTAATCATCAAGTTTGGTATTTGATTGTCTTTTTGTTTTTGAGTTATGCTGTCTCCAAATACACACAGACCTTTTTGTTTCTTTTTGGATTTAGGGGACCTCAATACGTGCTCTTTTGGATAAATCTTAATGTGAAATTTTTGGGTGGAATACAATACCTTCTCTGCATACTATGTATTAAATAGTATTCGTTAGAGAAAGCAATAAGGTTTAGAAGGAAGTGTTTAAAAGCTTTATAAGAAGAAATGCTTATGGGTAAAGAAAGTATTATTAGTGTGTAATCATAAGATAAACATTGTGTGTATGATGACAATATTTGTTGTGGTTTTTACAGTGTTCATTGGATGAATGAGAAAGCCAGTCCTAACAGGGCGTACATTCCAACTACAGTGGAGCACATTGCAAATGTTATAACTCACGGGGTAAGTAGCTGGAGAGAGCGATATGACAGTAAAGTTTGGTCAGCTGATAAAGCTGGTTTCTCACTCCGCTTGTATGATAACCAGGTTTGGGTGCTACCTAGCATATTGGCCAGCCTGGAACTGATTGACCGAGCTCAAACCTGGCCGCAGTATTGGTCTGCAGTTATTTATGGGGCTGCACTCATCCTTCTCTTCACAGTATCCACATTCTTCCATTCCGTCTTCTACTGCAATAATAACACGTAAGTTCTCTCTTCTATTCAGACATAAAATTCTCCTTATTCAAATACCTACGTTAAAACATGCCCAGACCAATGGTTTTCAAGTTAGCTTAAAAGCAACAGTGATATGTTGGTACATTTACTGGCCGTAAAAGAACTTTGCAGGATGGAATTATGGAACAGTGGCTTCACTAATTGGCAGTTGAGAGTGTCACTAAAAACAAAATAATTTTATAGTTTTAACTCAAATTCTCCATGAAAACATCCTTAGAAATAGATGATTTTTTTTCGCTCATACCAAAGGAGAGGGAGAAGGGAGGGGTAAAGAGGAGAGAGAGGGAGAGAGAAAAGGTTGAGGGAGGGGGAAAAAGAGATGGGAGGGAGGGGGAGAAGAAGGTGATAGGAGAGGAAGGGAGTCCAAAAAAGTTAAAACCTAATTACATACCAAAGTATTAAATTCTATTGCATCATGCTATAACTTAGAATTACAGACTAAATGGTATACAGGACTATGATAGACCAGAGCTTATCTGTGTGTCTATCCTTCATCATGATCATGGTCCCTCTTCACTAGGCTGTACCACTAGTGACCTCTAGTACATGGTATACAGTACTACAATAGACCAGAGCTTATCTGTGTGTTTATCCTTCATCATGATCACGGTCCCTCTTCACTGGGCTGTAACAAAATGTATGATTGGTGTTTTTTATGCGACATCCCTGGAAGATACTAAACTTAAATACCAAGTTTGGTATTTTACCCACTTTTCGTTTTTGAGTTATCGTGATCACATATACATGGACACATATACACAGACCTTTTTCTAAAAATGCTTTTTTTTATATAGGGGACCCTAAAATGTCTATTTCTGGAGTAATGCAATACCTTCTGTATACACTACATAAATTGCATGTGTAGAGAAAGTAAAAGTTTAATGTGATTTATACTTGACCTGTACAGTCAACATTCTCAGTATATTTAACTAATATAGTTAAGTTTGTTAATTAATAACACTGAAAATGTTCCTATTGAGGCAGCTCACAGTGGTTGCTCAGTATTCATACAATAATTGTTCCTCTTGGATCTCAGACTGTTGAGTACTGAGTGCTTGCTTGTCATATA
This sequence comes from Hymenopus coronatus, assembly GCA_030762935.1. Classification (NCBI taxonomy): domain Eukaryota; kingdom Metazoa; phylum Arthropoda; class Insecta; order Mantodea; family Hymenopodidae; genus Hymenopus; species Hymenopus coronatus. The sequence goes on along the minus strand of CM060895.1, from coordinate 3,674,667 downwards.
GGTCCACAAATTGTATATCTTCTTTGTTCTGACTACTGGCACAGTAGAAACAGTTGAGTGTGAGTTAGACTCAGTGTAGTCGTTCCTATGTTCAATGTGCTTCGGCTGATAAGACCCGGGCCTCTCAATAGAATCGGCATTAAAAAAAAATTGTTTGCTTTATTCTGCAACGAAATCTCCAGAAAGGCTAATACATTTGTCATATTGGTGTTCTAATTTAATTAAACCATCTCTGTAGTGTGGTTTATCAAGGTCCTCAAAACAGCTGTTTATCGCATCAATGACCTTGTTGCTGTTAAATCTTCATCCTCCAAGAAATGTTTTGAGGTTTGGAAACATGTGGTAGTCACTGGGTGCTAGAGCTGGAGAATAGGATGGATGTTCCAGCAATTCCAACTTGAATTCACACGTATTTCTCATTTGCAGTGTCTGAACCATGGGCTGGAGCTAAGTTGTGATGAAACAAATGAGGTATTTTTCTTTTCACCTCATCACTTAAACGTTGCAGTAAGCTTGCATAGTAGTCACCAGTGATACTTTTACCCTTTTCCAAGTAGTCAATGAAAATAATTTCCTGTGCATTCTAGAAAACACTCGCCATAACCTTGTTAGCTGACAAAATTGACGATGCCTTTTTTGAGTTGGTTCACTTGGCACAAGCCACTGTTTTGACTGTGATTTACTTTCTGGAGTGTAGTGATGTATCCAAGTTTCACTCATGATAATAAGCCATCTCAAAAATTCACTGGGATTTTTACAGTAGAGCTCCACATTCTTAACAGAAAGTTTTTCTTTGCAACTTATGATAAGGTGTCAACAAATGCAGCACAGACCTTGTAAAAGCCCAAAATATTACTTAAAATATTACCTGGATGTTCTTTTGATATGTTTACAACCTCTGCTATCTCAAACAACTGTAATCTCAGTCTTCCAGCACTAAAAGATGAATTTTTTCGATGAGCTCTGGATTTGTCACTTCTGCAGGGCATCCAGAGCAAGGCTCATCACTAGTGCTCATACATCCCATTTTAAACTCTGCAACCCACGTTTTAATCATTGAGTATGATTTTCACCGGAAATACATGTTTTGGGTGCTCCTGAATCTAAAAAAAGCATTTTTAGAAAAAATGTCCATGTGTGTGTCTGGGCAGCATAGATCAAAACGAATTTTAGTATCTTCCAAGGATGCAACACAAAAATTTTGTAGAAAATCAATGTACTATCCATTTCCTCCTTGATTTCTTTAGGTGTTAAGCCTTTCAAATGGAAGTGTTTAATCGCTGTTCGTCTTTCAAAATCCTCCATTTTCGTGAAAACTGTAAAGTTGTCTTGTTTAAATTGCTGTCATTCAAAAACTATACAAGTTATTGACCTGTAACTATGGATACAAGCAAATCTAGAGTTAAAATATACAGACCTAGTGGCGCCATATGTGTGAAGTCCGGGACTTATCAGCTGACCCTCGTACTTGCAGGTTAATACATATACCTGCGACAATTTTATGGGCATCAATGATTTAGGTATACTGTTCAAAAATGTCTCGAAATATTTGGAGATGCACTCCTTTTTGTATCTTTTCACATGTTCAAAATTCTCTACTAGTCTGTGGACCTTTCATAGTTTGTATTTGCTGTACTCCTTTTCTACATGGTCCAAGACTTGCTTAGCTGGTAATTTTTTTTGCCCAGGACATGAATCAGTGAACAATTCCAAAGTAGTGAACTTTTGGGAATGAGTTTTCTCTTCAAATAACTTTAAAAAGTTTGTTAAGCAAGACACTTCATTAGATCCCTTTGGAAGGTCTTTTTCAGTCCATGTATAAAAGAAAATATTGTCTTTTTTTAAGCATTCCATCATGAATGATAATTGCTAGGTTATATAACCAAACCTGATGGGAATAGTAAACCTCGCAAATGTTTGTTCTGCTGCATCTGTGTTCAATATGTGATCAAATTTCTTTGCTTGCATTCAGAGTAGTCATGAGTTTTTGCTTTTATTTTTGGTCATTAGTTTTGCTAATTTCTGTTTTCTTCTTCTTTGAAGGAATAAACATCTTATTTATGGGGGCCAAACCCAATGTTGAACCTATTCGATATGGTAATATTTTATGAATGAACATTTTAATCTGAAGTTATTTTGTTCATTATTTCACATATAGTACATTTTCTTTACATGGAAAGTTGGAGGCTTCGGTAAACATTTATTCCTACATTATTCATTAATAACCTGATCCACATTTACATAGAGAAATAACAAGTTTGACTGTGACATGGTTACACTTGCTAGCAGTGTATTGCTGCACTCTCTAGACCATATTGGGCTGCCAAGACTCAAGTGTATACATGAACTGATGCAAAATCCAAATGAGTCAGTCAATTTCTGTGTAAGGTTTAACTGTTTGTAGAAATGAGTAAGTAATCATTGTTTGAACAGTACAATGATTATACAACAAAAGCTCAGCCTAAACTTCCATTTGTTCATTCTTGGACAAATTACAAATCATCGCTACCAAATTTGGTTCAACATAAAAATTAAATGCACTAGACATTTTCAGTCAAATACATATAGGAATAGTAAGTGGTTAGCTGGTAGCCTTGTATGCCTTTTATCGTGAAATCCACACTTGAATCATAACTACCTATTTGTATGTCTGCCACTAAACAATAGGAGGAGAGAAATTCATGTGAATGTAACATATTACTTTCTCTATATATACTATGTACATAGTGTGTAGAGAGATATTGTAATGCACCCAAATATTCAATACTGAGATATGTTACTGGAAATATATGTTTTGAGTACCCCTGGATCCAATAAAAACATTTTTAGAAAAATATCTGTGAATGTGTCTGCCTGCCTGCCAGTGTGTGTGTGTGGGCAGGAGGTGGGGGCAGCATAGCTCAAAGATGAAAAGTCCATTAAATACCAAACTTAGATTTAAGTTCAGTATCTTTTAAAAAAAGTCTCCCAACCCCCCAACTCCCTTTACAAGGAAAAATTTTCGAAAATCTTGATTTTCTCAAAAATGACCCTAATAATTTTGACTAAAATATTGTTTATTAAAATATTTACTTGACAAATAAAATGTGTATCTTGAATTTTCTGGGAATAGCCTCTGAAGACCTCTTTATTCTGGATGATTTTTGTGGAATTTTGTATAACTGGTAAACTGTAAGAGATAGACAAAAACTTACCTAAGAAGCTCATTAAAACACACAGTTTATGATAAACCTTCCTCTCCCCCCCTTGAAGTTGAGTATTCCTGGGATATTCCTTTTTATTGGTTGTTTTAAAATAGGTATGCTTTTCACATACCGGAACTTGATAACTCATGGTCATGCAAAGAAACAGATTTCAGTCCCATAGCATCCAAATTTTAAAACATTTGACTTCGTTTCGCCTAGTGTATTCCCTTATTTCCCTTCTACTTGTAAGGAAACAAGTAATAAGACTATTTCTGCTAATGTTTATCTTAATTATCATGAAGTAAATAGAAGAATACGTTTATTAACAATAATTGGTTACAGAGATGTAGAGAAAGTCATATGAATGTAACACATCAGATTTTGTGTATTATATTGTAATCAAATTTATATTGAAACTGTATGAGGTTTTATTTTGCAGATTTTCTATATTTTATTTGTCTGATTAGGAGAATTTTTAGGTGAAATAAAGGAAAACATGAGACTGATTTGGTTTATTTGGGGATGTTCAAAGGTTTTACACAGGTGTGTGTTACCTTGGTAATTCTTAATTTAGCTTGGCAGGAATTACATTGAAAGTTGCTTTGAGAAATGAAGAACCAGTTTGCAGTTGTTCTTGCCAGAAATAATCTGGTTCTTGTGCCAAGTTGACCGTTGTCTCAACTTATTCCTTAATTTCACTTGAACAGCTGCAACCAAGAGAGGGCTGCTTTTTGCTTGCATTGCAATCTCAGGAGAATCATATCAGTAATATCTTGTTTTTCTAAAAATGATACAATTTGATTAGCAATGTTTCTTTAGCACACATGTACATAACAGGTGAGAAGGTATTGTATTTTACTAAACAAAATTGATATTGAGACTTTATTACCAGAAATACATGTTTTGAGGACCCCTGAATAAAATGCCTTTTTGGAAAAATGTCTGTGGATAGCATAATTCAAGAATGAAAAGTGCAATAAATACCAAACTTGGTATATAACTCCAACTTTCCATGTAAAGAAAATGTACTATATGTGAAATAATGAACAAAATAACTTCAGATTAAAATGTTCATTCATAAAATATTACCATATCGAATAGGTTCAACATTGGGTTTGGCCCCCATAAATAAGATGTTTATTCCTTCAAAGAAGAAGAAAACAGAAATTAGCAAAACTAATGACCAAAAATAAAAGCAAAAACTCATGACTACTCTGAATGCAAGCAAAGAAATTTGATCACATATTGAACACAAATGCAGCAGAACAAACATTTGCGAGGTTTACTATTCCCATCAGGTTTGGTTATATAACCTAGCAATTATCATTCATGATGGAATGCTTAAAAAAAGACAATATTTTCTTTTATATATGGACTGTCCTTTACATAGAACATTCTTTAAATTTTCTACATTTTCTATATGGTGGTTAAAATGCAAAATATTATAGATATTTACATGGCAAATAAAGTGTATATCCTGAAACTCTCTGGGAGGGGCCCCTACATCCCTCTTCATTCGGAATGACTTTTGCCTAACTGGTAAACCATGAGAGATAGTAAAACATTTGCTATTCAAAATTTGTGGATCTCATTAAAACATTCAATTTATGTCATATACAGTTAACCATTTCAGAGATGTTTCTTGTTATTGGTTTCAAGTTTTCAATACTTATACTTCTCTTAATTGGGAAGTTTCCATTCATCTTTTGTTTTATTCCTGGCCTTAAGTAATAAGACAATTTGTGCTAATGAAGATATAAGAATAGTTTGTTTGCAGAACAGGTAGACTAAGTGACGTGAGTGGAAGTCTATGAAACCAGCCAGCCACATGTGATATCATGTTTGGAGCATTGACACCAAACTGTGATGTATACCATTAATTCACATTATGAATGATAAGCTGTTTACTGCACCTTTGAACCAATCAGTTTGTACTACACACTTGAGTGAGTGGCCTTGTAAACACGTGTGTGTGAGTGGCTGAGTAAGTAATTGAGGAATGTGCTGTTACATAATTATTGGCTAACCAATACAAAGGTCTCCAACCAATCCAAGTACAGTCCGGGTAAAGATGTTTTTATTTAGTAATTAACAGCTGTATCTGTGCTGTCTGTATTCCGTATCATTCAAGGAAGCAACATAAGCAACAAAACACCAGCTCTTAACATACAAAAATTGTTTTTGTTTTATATTTTTACTTTCTCGACCACATATATACAAAATAAAGTAAATAAATGAATAAAAATCTGTAATACCATATCTAATTTCTGAAACTGGGGTGTATATTTTAAATTTTTATTCCTTTATTTCCAAATTTAATTTATACAAACTTATTTTACAGATATTAAACTAAACTTCAAAACAAAACCATGATTTTCAAAATCAACAATTTTTCTTCAGTTAATTTTTAAATTTATTTATAATACATATTTTTTTAAACTATTAATTAATGTATAATGTTAATTTCAATTTCACCTTTTCAATTATTATTTATCTTTAAAACCAGTAATTATTTAATTTATTTAATATCTTCATTATTCCTTATACTACAGATTTTATATGTATATATAATGTGTGTGTGTAATACATTTTAATTTAATCTATCGATTACAAACAATATTCATCGAAATTCATAGGCTTTCACGACCGGTATCAATACTGGCTGGAGTATAATCCGGGCTTGTGGGCTGTGGTCTACTGGGCTCCCCCTTCTTCTTCCCAGACGTTTCGTCGCAGGAAACGTCTGGGAAGAAGAAGGAGGAGCCCAGTAGACCACGGCCCACAAGCCCGGATTATACTCCAGCCAGTACAAACAATATTGCCATCAAAGTAACCGAAATACTGTTACCCTGTATTAACTATATTCACCCATAAATCCACATAGTAAAATACACATGGTTGTTAGAGAAGGTAGTATATTCCATCCAAAAATGTGATACTGTGATTTCACTGGAAATACATGTTTTGAGACCTGAATCCAAAAAAGCTATTTTAAATAAAAAGTAGTGGGTATGTATATCATAACTCCAAAGGAAATATGTTAAATACTAAACTTAAAAACCAAGTTCTACATCTTAAAGGATGTGACCTCAAGATTTTCAGGAAAATTGCCCCATCCCCAACTTCCCTTTACTTGGAACATTTTTCAAAGATTTTAAGCTTCTCAAAAATGACTCTTAATGGTTTTAATTAAAATCCCATATGTTTAAGGTCTTTTCATGGCAAATGAAATGTATGTGTTGAATTTTCTGGTGATTAAAAAAAAAAAATGCAGATCTCCTTAAAACATACAATTTATGTTATATACATTTTCTTTTGTAGAATTAACAATTCCAAGATGTTCAAGTTTAATGTAATAAATAATTAGGTTTGTTCAAAACAATTATGTAACAAATGTTTGAAACATAGAAAGTAAACTATGATTTTATTGCTGGGAAAAAAAACCCAACAACACTCTTCTATTGCTAGGATTCGAATAGCAGTACTTTGGATTTGTTATGTAGGTGCAATGTTGCCCAAACCACTTGTGCCCCTGAGGGCCTATTCGGTTGTGCTTCTGAAAATGTTGTCCAATGGCTACTGAGAGACCATTGTGTTCTTATTGTAAAAGTATACACATTATGTGTAAATAAATTATTTGAATGAGGTGTGAAACGGAGATGACACAGACTGACATCCTAAGCTACAAACTCCTGAGTGGCAGCATTGCACATGCTTATGCAAGTGGTTGAGGGTCAGTTTAACTGCTTTGTTTATCACTGCAGTTGCTCTGAACCATGGCAAAAGTATTTTCATTTGATTTATTTGGAAACAATATGGATCTGTAGCCAAAATTGAGTATTGCAGCAAAATATTAATTGGCTCATATAAAATGCAAAGAAAGACAACATAAAATAAAGGCACCTACAGAGGCTTGAACCTCCAACTCCCCAAACATCTTAAACCAATGCCCACATGCTAATCCTAATACACATAATACATATTATGTTGCAGCAACCTATCTGAAACTGATCATGTTGGACCCTGCCAATCTGTGTGGTTAAATTCTGGGATACCCTGTATATCTCTTGGCGTGCAAAGAGAATGAAATCATTAAACCATCACATAGTGACACTCTTAAAATATTTAACTATTGCTTAAGCCAACTTTATTACTTTGTTCCCATTGAACCCACAAGGAAATGCGTATATGACAATTTCTTCCAATGTTATCTCATTAACTTGTAGTGGATAGAAGAATAGCGTTATGTAAGAATAAGAAGAGTGAATAGAAAAAGTAATTACAGTGCAAACACAAGAGTTTTTGTTTTGGGTTGAATGCAGTAGTATGTTAAGAAATAAAAGTTGTGAATATGATGTGATACAGGCATTTGAAAGATGTGCTTCATCGTGGTGACCGAGCAATGATCTATGTGTTCATTGCTGCTTCATACTTCCCCTGGCTGACTCTGCAGCCCTTCCCCTTGAACGGCTGGGCAGCAGAACTCTGGTGGATTGTTTGGGTGTTGGCATCTCTGGGTATACTCTACCAGCAGCTGTTTCATGAGCGATATAAATGTCTGGAGACATGTTTCTATCTCTTCATGGGCATAGTACCAGCCTTGGCAATCATCAGCATGGTGAGTATTTGTCATTGCTTTAACTACTTGTGCCCATACCACTGCAGCCAGCCTTCTAGGTCTTGGTGCTCTGCTTTATAGGATTGCCAACTCTCCCAGAATTGAAAGGGATCTCCCGGCTCCTGGAAATGAAATGAAATTTCCTGGAATTATGTGATATCTTCTTATTTCTTTATTGTTATCATTATTATATTATTTATATACTATTATAAAATACAAGCACTTTATCTGTTTTATGCAAAATTTGGCAGTGCGTAGAAGGAAATAGTAATGTTTTGTTTTGTGTGCCAGCAGTGTTGAAGTTGGGAGGCAGGTGGGAAACCAATTGTTGCATCAACATCAAGTCTATATGTGCCATATTAAATAGATATCACAAAATCAGTAATTGTTAGCAGTTTGAGGTCTTTGAGTGAGGACTTTGACAGTGGTCATATTGAAATGGCTAGTTCATCGAGAGTAGAAATGAAAAAGAAATACTATTTCTCATTTAACAATGCTGTAAAAGTTCACATGACTGGTTTTTTTTATCCAGTTTTCTGACTTTATTATTATGTCCAGTTTTCTCCTGGAATTCAGAGTTCAAAAGTCAGAAGTTGGTAGTCCTACTGCCTTACCTGTTTGTGGATAGATGGCAGCATGATGACAATTACTATGTATTTTAAGTTGCATTATTTTAGACTGAAGGTGGAGCTTTGGGATAGGTATTACAATTCCAATCTGGTATATTTACCTTGAAACAGTGTTCATTCAGATTTGAACCAAAAACTTGCCAAATCAGGCCAAGATGTTACTGCTTGAGCCATCCCACTCAGTGTGAGAAATGTTAATTTGCACTGTGTTGATTTGAAGTTGATACAAAACTAGAGAGCGTTTTGCAGCTCAATACATTTGTCTACAAATTATTGGACAATTTCATAAAGTTGTATTTTAGCAATACTTAACATAAATAAACTGTCATACCAACATTTGAAGGAGGGAAGTTGAAGTTTAGTGTTGCACATCTGATTTTCATTTGTCATCAAGTGAGAAACGTGTGCATTATATTGTATTGGTTGTGCACATAACCATCCTGTTCACTTGACCTTACAGTCTGGGGTCACATCAAGAGTAGTGTTAAACCCTTCACTTCCGCTGTGGTCAAGTGGTTAGACCACTCGCCTCTCAACCTAGACAGCCTTGGTTCATCCAAGCAACTGCATGTGACATTTGTGGTGGACAAAGCGGCGCAGAGGCAGGTTTGCCCTCCACCATCGCATTCCACTGGCGCTCCATCTTTATACTGGTTATCACTGTCATTGCCTGCTGTGCCACAAGTAGCAAAAGCAAGCATTACACACTATCCAAAAATATCCAAAACTTGCAGCCATCAGGAATATTACACTAGACATGCCTGAGAGGATGTAGTATGGATGGAATCACCAGCTGGATGTCTGCCATATTATATATGGTGCATCAAATTCCCCCTTTCAAGTAATGGCATGGTGGTTTATTTATATTAAGTATTAGTGAAAATATAAAGTTGTCCAATAATTTATAGACACCATGTATTTCTGAACTGAGCCTATAGTGTTTTAAATCTTGTTTGGTAAAAAATAAATATTCCAATGGAATGTGATCACTGGATGTTCAATTATTATTTGTGATTTCTTGCACAAGAAGTTTTGTCATCGATGCTATTACCAATGAAGCAGGTTTATGTACTGCCCTCTGGTGACAGAAGATCATATCTAAAGTGAAGCCAAGGCTGATGAGGCGAGTTGTATGAAGTTGCCAACGAAGTGGGAGTATGCACTGTCTCTAATATGGCTTAGTTACTGTACTTCTGGGGGCAGATACCCCTGCCACCTGACAGTTTGGGATGTTGGCTCTGTTGCGGTTGCAATGTTACTAGCTAATTTTAACTCTTTTTGGTATGTTTAGAAGGGAAGTAAAGCTATTGGTCCCGTGTCATAAAAGAATCTCAAACAGGAAGCCTCTGAACAAAATTGAACAAATGTCATGCTTGATATAGAGTGGGATGCTTAGAACCAGGCAGATAAAGAGCATTTAATTTAAGTCATTTACAATTTTTTGTAGAGTTAACATTTACAAGATATTCCTTACTGGTTTAAATTTTAAAATGCTTAAACATTCTCAAACAGGAAGTTGTAATAAGTTATTCTTTTGTTTTACTCCTGGTCATGGAAAGAGACGGGAATTTCAATGTCAATCACTTAGTGACAGCTTTTAAAACATTGACTTATCACTTTAGACTAGTGTATTCTCTTATTTCCCTTCTACTTACAAGAAAGAAATTAATAAGACTATTCCTGCTAATGTTTATCTATATTAGTAGCATGAAGTAGATAGAAGAATAATCTTTTGTAAGAGTAGTTTGGTTACAGAACAGGTAGAGAAAGTCATGTGAATGAAAAAAATCAGATTTTTTTTTATTTAAATAATAAAATTTCTCCATATTTTATATTTTGTGTTATATTTGTGTTATTTCTATGTGCTAGTGTTCTAGCACTGTTTGGTAGATCTACATACAGTTACAAGAGACACAGGAGAGAGAAGTGCACCATGACACTTTTTCACCATTATGGTATAACTCTGTAGAATTTGGTGATATTCATAGTCTACAATTCCCTTGCAGATACATACCAGTTACATATATTGCATTGTATCTGTTACATTGGCACCCTGTTTTTTATTTACAATCCAATGATATAGTCACCAACTGATGCACTGAATATAATATTAATTATACTATAGTTATATTTAATTAATGTAATCATTTAATTATTATTACTACTACTAGGCTATTAGGTCTTACTTTTGAGTTAACTAAAAATATGAATTATACAATTTCTGGTATAAGCATTGTCTGTTTGTGTACAGTTTTAGTTTTGTGCAAGAAAATCTGCATGGAAGAAAAAAAGAAATTTAATTGTTTGGTTTAGTTAAATGCACTAAATTTTAAAATGTAACATCAGTTTTCAAACTATTACACTACAGTAACTGGCAATGTTTAACAACTCTTGAATATTGTATAAATAATGTCCATAGAATGGTTCAGTGTTTAATTTAATATTTGAAATATATTCTGGTTAATGGTTATAGCTAATCAATGATTATGGTAGAGAAGGAATGTGATATTCACCTCTCACCAAGACAGCCCAGGTTCAATCCCAAGCGGCCACATTTGGGATATGTGGTGGACAAAGCGGCACAGGGGTGGGTTTTCTCCAGGCTCTCCAGTTTCCCCCGCCATCGCATTCCACCAGTGCTCCATTTTCATTCCTGTGCCATACCTGTGATGCCATTTTTAGTAAAAGCGGGCATTAAACACTATAAAAAAAGGAATGTGATGCTCAAACTCATTGCAATTTTCTATTTTCAGTATTTAAATAATAATGGCCTGAATTATGTGATAGGGCAGTTGTTCATAATACTAACAGAAGACTGAAATGCTGCCTCCTTTGTAATTAGGTCATCTGGTTATACATAGTAATTCAAAATACTTTTACAAAGTTGTGGGAGAGGTTCCTTACCTAAAAATAAGAATAAATGTTCATATAAACATATGCCCCAAAACCCTTTGCTCTTGGTTTATTGACGTTCAAAATGCTATTAATCAAAACATTTTAAAGTGACACATTATTCTATTTTTGACATAGATTGTTAGGAGGTTTTCCACACAAACACCACTTATGGCAAATGATCCAAATGTCCTCTTCATGCATGTACTTGTCGAAGCATGGAATGTCAAATACTTCCAGTCGGTGTTGTATGATTTTCACAGGCTTACATGACACATAAATTAAGAATTTCTTTATTTGGGATGTCTGCTTCATAAACAATGGTTTATGTACCCAAAAAGGTAAAAATTCAAAAGGATTGAGGTCGGAGGAACATGCAGGCTGAGGAACTGGCCCCTTTCTACCTATCCATTTGTCATGTGAGATACCAGCCAGTGCATCTTGAAAAATGGGACTAAAATGTGCTAGAGCATAATGCATAAACCCCATGTTTCTTCTTATTTGCAGAGGCAGATTTTCTAATAAGTCTGGGAGAATGTTCTGAATGAAGTGCCTGTAGACAGCATTTGTAAGGCGTGCTGGGGGAATGTATTAGACATCTGATAAATGACAAAAGTTAACAAGTAGCCATGGCAACACAAGGCCAACTCTGCAGGGTCAATGGTTTAAAGCTTTCTATGAATGAGTGCATAAATAAATGAATTTATTAGGTTTGACCCAGAAAGCCATTGAAGGTGACTCATCAATAAATTCACTACGTGAAAATGAAGCATTTTAGAGCATATGTTTATATGAGCATATTTTCTTGTTTCAATGTCAGAAATCCATCCCCAAATGCTGTGAAAGTAATTTTGAATCATCTTATATATCTTAATGAATCAACTTAGAATGTTGATTGACCTGACATGCAGCATCAGCCATCTCATAGGCTGCCCCCCCCTCCCCCCATGCACCCCACAAGAAATGATTCAATGTAGTTGCCACCAATATGTACCATAAATTGCCTGTTGAGGTCTACCATGATAGCTTTACTCTTTCTTATAACACACCAGGCTCAGGTGGCAAGGTTTCTGATCCATATTTAGGAGATCCTAGTTTCAAATTCTGTGGGCCAATGAATCTGGCTGCTAAACCAACTGTCTAAAACAACCGTAAAAATAAAAATGATTGTGCTGTTATCTATCCACAGATAGTGAAAACTACTAGACTGGATGGCAACTTAATGTCGTCTGCTTGTTGTGGAACAATCTGATTACATGAAAGCAGCTATGTTGGTGCAAAGAGAAAGTAATATAATGCAAGGACGAGACCTAACAGAATACTGTCCACACATACCGATTGAATATCTTGCCTCATAGATCCGTCACAACAAGACCAAGTATTTAAAGTGATGAAAAATAAAAAATAAATAGATACATTGCTCATCCTTTATATACTCCATTATGATGTGTACACACCTCTTTATGTTACTTTTATTTTAAAAACTGTCTAATATAGAGTATAGAGTTGGATTACTTCCGTAAAAACCCTGGCACATTTCAATGCTTACCTTAGGAGCAACTCTCACTGCTGATGAGCATGGCTTAGGCGTCAGGTGATTGGGGAAGCTCTTTGATGTCATCTTCAAAAGCATCCATATTTATTTCTGTTCCTCTGCATTAACAGTGAATGTCAGATTTTCCACTTCCATTTCTAGGAGGCCTTCAGTTTTTATATACTGCTCTTCCACTTAGGAGCATGCTGGCATACTGGACCCCATTCTGCTTCTCGTATTTCACCAAATCGCTGTTTGTACAAATGCCATAAGCCTTCCATCTTGAAACTCATATTGCGAAGGGCAACCCATTCTTTTAAATTTGTCCAAATTTTTTCTATGGCATTGAGGTCGGGATGGTATGGTGGTTAGCGGAGAACTACGTGCCCATCTTCTTCTAAAATTTCATCCAGAATATACTTCTTATACTTTGGCTTATGCAGCTTTATAAGGTCATGAAGTTCTGTTTTTAGCATGTCACTCCTAAATGGAATTCTGTTTTTAAGCAACCAGTCTTGCTTTTCCTGCTTTCTTGTGTTCATTGAATAATTTTATGCCCCTATATTTGAATGATTTCTGAAAATGTTTAGTTCATTGTTGGACACTTGTCCCTGGCCACATTGTGATAGGAAGCATGTCAATCTCAATGCTCTCTACAGCTTTCTCTATGGGGAATGCCCAACATGATTCTCAATACTCTCTTTTGCAATTTAAATATTGCATTACTGTAACTAGAATTTCCCCATAGCTTTATTCCATATAACAACAGTGAGTGAAAGTAAGCATAATAGCAAGTTTTTGACACCTCACACTTTAATTAGTAGAGGATAAAACACACTCTACTTAACTTATTTGTCAATGTCTCCACATGTCTGTCCCACCTGAGATATTGGTCAACCCACAGACCCAAAAATTTAGCTTTCGTGTTTAGTTGAATTATTTTTGATCCAAATTTAATGCTCGACAGTCCTTGATTCTTTAAGGTTCTATTATGAAATTGGACAGCTATAGTTTTATCCTCATTGATTATTAGTTTATTTACTTTGGACCAGTTTGAAACTTTGCTTGTGGTGCTTGATATGTTTGAATCAAGCTTCATGCTGCCCTTCCCACTTATGAATATACTTGTATCATCAGCAAATAAAGTAATTTTTACATCAGATTCACTTTTTATATAATGAGGCAGATCGTTAATGTAGATCAAAAATAAAAGGGGCCCCAGAACTGATCCTTGGGGTACTCCAGTTGAAACCTTTCTTTTACTTGAAAATTCCTTTTTGAGTGTTGAATTTGTGCCAAGATAATCGATTTGCACTATTTGTTCTCTCTTTTCTAGGTAAGTATTAAACCAATTATAAGCAATACCTCTTATTCCATAGTTATGGAGTTTATTTAGCAAAATTTTGTGATTTACCATATCAAATGCCTTAGTCAAGTCGAGAAATAAACCCACCCCTGGCTCACCTTTATCCAATGTATCATAAATACTATCAACAAAATTCATAATTGCAGAACTAGTTGTTTTCAATTTCTGGAAACCAAACTGACAAGAATTTATTATATTGAATTTAGTAAAAAATTGAATCATCCTTCTATACATGACTTTTTCAATGATTTTTGAAAAAACTGATAGTAACGTTATTGGTCTGTAATTATTGGTTTCAGATTCATCTCCTTTTTTAAAAAGAGGTTTTACTTCAAAACTTTTGGGAATTGACCATTATCCAGTGATTTATTAATTAAAAAGCAAACGTTATTGGTCTGTAATTATTGGTTTCAGATTCATCTCCTTTTTTAAAAAGAGGTTTTACTATAGCTTTCTTCAAAACTTTTGGGAATTGACCATTATCCAGTGATTTATTAATTAAAAAGCAAAGGGGTTTTATTACATAAATACTACATTTTTTAATGATCTCGTTTGAGCTCCCATCCCATGTCTCTGTTTTTTTATTTTTTAATTCACTAATTGTAGCCAATACTTCATTTTCAGTGGCTGGTTCCAAAAAAATTGAATTGTCATATGTAGGCACGTGAATGTTCTCAATTCCTTTAGCACAGTTTGTATTCTGCATTTTCTGTGTAATTTCCACAAAGTAGTTATTAAAAACATTAGCTATTTCTTTGGGATTACTAATTGCATGGTCATTAACTTTTAATTGAATAATAACAATAACTCCATGGCACGACAGCTCATGGGGAACCTTGGCCTACCGCCCGGCCGCTGCATCCGCCATCTCGGTCCACTACAGACGTCATGGATGGGGTGCAGTATTGGAGGGTGAGACGTGGTCAGCGCCTCGAGTCCCCCCCCGGCTGGTTAATGCGATCCTCATGACCTGGAGCCGCTACTTCTCCATCAAGTAGCTCCTCAATTGGCCCCCCAGGGACCTTACGAAGCTGAGTGCACCCTGGGCCAGGTCTCCCAGCGGGGGAAAAATCCCCACGCCGGTACTGGGGATCGAACCCAGGTCTCCCGCTTGGTAAGCAGCAACGCTACCACCGCGCTAAGGAGACGACCTTTTAACTGAATATTTCCTGTAAATAGTTTTTTCTGGTTGGTTTCCTGTTTTATTACATCCCACATTGCCTTATGTTAATTCTTTGAGTTGCTAATCTTTTTATCATTATTCATTAATTTAGCAGATTTTATGACAGATCTGTAAATGCTTTTATATCTATTGTAATATATTTTGAAACTTTGTGATACATTACCTTTCTTGACAAGTTCACTCAGCAATCTCAGTTTTTCTTTAGAAGTTGTTATACCTTTAGTTATCCATTTTGATGGCCCAATCATTATTTTTCGCTTAACTATGGGAAATGCCAGTTCATGATAGTAATTAAATATATTTATGAATTTATTACATATTTCATCTACTGATTCCCCTGAATAAACTTCTTCCCATGTCTCTTTGCTCAATAGATAATGAAAATAGTCATGATTTTCACTATGCATTTGACGAACTTTTTTAAATAAAGTGCTTGAATTTACAATCTTTTGACTCTGGTTGCATTTCAATGATATGGTCTGGGCAAAGTGGTCTGATAAACAAGTATTAATTACATTAATCTCATAATCTTTTACATCATTGTTTATTATTATTTGATCTATTGCACTACTTGAAGTTTCGGTAACTCTTGTGGGTACCTCAACTGTTGGTTTCAATCCATACGTATTCAGGAGTGTTATAAATTTTGCCTTATCATTACTGTTGGTTAGAATATCAATGCTCATATCACCTAAAATCATAACATTTTTACTAGTCTTATACAGTTCAAATAGGACAGAGTCCAGTTTTTCTAAAAAAGTAGTTATGTCACTTGTTTGATTACGATATATACAGATGATAACTAATTTGTTAAGGATTTCTATGACACTAGCCTCAAAATGCTCATCAACATTCAGACTTTCATGCTTCGTTATCGGTTTTGCAGACAATGTATTTCTAGCCATAATCAGAGAACCACCATTCTTTTTAGTAGTTCTACAATAACCATGTACAATGTTAAAGTTTGGTATTCTAAGTTCTTTAAGCTCACAACTATTTAACCAATGCTCTGTTATACAAATTACATCAATATGCTTCCAGTCGCTGTTTAGTAGCACTTCTAGATGGAGTAATTTATTTTTTATACTTTGAATATTTTGATGTAGTACATGTAAAGATGAATTGTCAGGACTACTCTTCTTTCCAATTATATTTACCCTGGCTGGTTGGTTCTGATTTATTTGAGTATATCTGTTTTTTTACATATTTACTATCTATATTTGAACTTATATTAGAAGCTGGGCTTTCACAATTTGTTCTACCGCTATTCCACTTGACAGTTTTTTTGGAATGAGAAGGTCTATTACCCTGTTTAAGAGATTAGCAAACTTGGCTACACCTTTCCTGTTCAAGTGAAGCCCATCCCTACCTAAATCCATATCGCCTAACCATGCATTACTCTCAACAAATGTACAATCATAAAGTTTACAGACCCAATTGAATGTAGAGTTGATTCCATCGATGTAACGCAGATCCTTGTCCCGACGACATATAATCCCGGTAATGCAGAATTTGGCCCTTGGAAACAATTCTTTGCCGACAGACACAACCTCGGTGAGTTCATGCATGATGTCTTCTGGTGTTCTTGCCGTATTGATGTTGGTTCCCGCATGGATAACCACGACGTCAGGATCGTCGGTATTTTTCACTAGCTGATTTCTAATATGTTGAAGTTGAGCCCCAGGTTAACAGCACACCTTTATGTCTTCATCGAGGTGATTAGTTGCATGCCTTACCATTGAATCTCCCAAAACAATGGCCTTATTTCTTTCGTATTTGAATTCATATCTCTCGTCGAAAATGTTATCGTCACTGCATGTCGGTAATTCTGTTAATAGTTCATTGTTTTCATTTACATCCTGTAGTGCCTGGAAGCGATTTTGCAGGCGGATTTCCTTGCTATGTAGATTTGTTTGCTTACTGGATACCGTTTTCTTTCTGTTTGCGTGTCTCCATTCTGCTCGTGTCGCACCAAGGTCTTTTTCATTGTTTTCCGGTGAAGTGATGTTATTTTCTGCACTTTTCTCGTTGGTATCATTTTGTAGCTTCAGGGAACTGATCTCCTCAAATAGCTAGATATTTATATCTCTAGAATCCTGGAGATCTTTGCTTATTAACTGCATTACTTTATGAAGCGACGCTGTCTGTTCACGGAGTTCACTGGGCTGTAACAAAATTTATAGCACCACTAGTGACCTCTACTAAATGGTATACAGTATTACAATAGACCAGAGATTATCTGTGTGTCTATCCTTCATCATGATCATGGTCCCTCTTCACTGGGCTGTACCACTAGTGACCTCTAGTAACTGGTATACAGTACTATGATAGACCAGAGCTTATCTGTGTGTCTATCCTTCATCATGGTCCCTCTTCATTGGGCTGTACCACTAGTGACCTCTAGTAACTGGTATACAGTACTATGATAGACCAGAGCTTATCTGTGTGTCTATCCTTCATCATGATCATGGTCTCTCTTCACTGGGCTGTAACAAAATGTAAAACTTGTATCTACATTATTGACTTGTAGTAAGTAAGGGACAAACAAACAATATGGCTACTTTAATTCTGAAGTAAGTTCCTTCAGGTAAATTGTTTGTTGTTTGCATTCTGTGGCTGTGGTATATGTGTTTCCAGTTTTTGTGACAGGTTCTGCTTGTATGTTATGAAGTTACAATGTATTTATTAAAAACATATGTATTCCTTGGAAGTGTTTTTAGGTATACATATGTTCATTGTGGTAAGAGGAAGAATTTTAGAAGCAGTGCTACAAGGTCTTTAGGTACTCTTTTAAAACAGAATTACCTATTATTTTACTTGGAATTTACTGCATGGAACAATTGTCACATTCTAGATTTAATGTCATTGCAAAATTATTAGATTTTGTTGAGCAAGGGAAAGTCTTCAGTTTGAGGAGGTGGATAAGTATGCAAATGAAGTGAAAATTAAAGCAAAGCACAATGTCTGTTAACCCTTTTAGTGCCAATCATGATCTAATCATAATCCAAAAATTCTGCAAGAATTGCTAATCATGATGTCATTTTCATACATTTTAACTTTTTCCAGTGGGAAAGAGTATCTATGTCATAGCCATAGAGAAAGGTTTTCTAGAGCATTTCAGGCCCTTATCTTTACACTCCAAAGCACATATAAGCTCCAAATTTAATTTCTCTAACCAATGTTTGTTTATAGTGATTGAAAAATGGCATCTAGCAAAAGGTTATGAACTGAACAAATAAAAGCTGATTGCAATGTTTAAAAGAAAGTGAATGATTTTGACTTTTCAGACCTTGATAAAAGAGTTTCTGACATTGACGTAAACAAGTAGGATATATATTGTAGCTTCAGCAATGTAAATGCATCCAATAACAACAGCCCTTGTACTTATGCAAAATATAAGCAGTATAGTTATCAAAATTGATTAATGGAGGTGCTAAATTAGACAGTAATCTAATATTACATCCTATTGCTTTATGCCATTTAGTTTTATTATGCTTGTGTGTGTGGATTTTTTTTCTTTCTTTTTTTTTCCCCC
The DNA here is from genome assembly GCA_030762935.1 of Hymenopus coronatus. Lineage (NCBI taxonomy): Eukaryota > Metazoa > Arthropoda > Insecta > Mantodea > Hymenopodidae > Hymenopus > Hymenopus coronatus. The sequence continues at coordinate 3,655,725 of CM060895.1, read as the reverse complement.
CCTTTTTTTCCCTTCAGTTTTCAGGTTACACGAATTCACTTTTTTGTATTTTAAAAAATAAAACAACTGATCAAAACAAATTGCTGTTTTAGTAAAGAAATATCTGTAATTTCATTTCATTAGCCTGAACTTCCTATGTAGTAAGGTTTTGTATGCCTAACTATTATTTTTGGATTTTTTATTTTATTTTTAAATTTATATAAAATACACACATGCACACACACACACACACACACACACACTCACACTCACACTCACACACACACACACACACACTCACACTCACACACACACACACACTCACACACTCACACACACACACTCACACACACACACACACTCACTCACTCACTCACTCACTCACTCACTCACTCACTCACTCACACTCACGCTAAGAATGCATTTTGTTATACAGGTTGATTTATTTATAATTGACACTTTCAAACAATTCCTCTAGGCTGTAAAACAATGTTCTAACAGGAACTTTTTTACATGTATTTTAAATGTATGTGATGCCGATATGCTTTATAAGTGTTCTGGTAGGCCGTTATAAAGGTAAAACTTCTACCAAATAAGCTTGTATTGTAGGGAATTATACTTATCTAGTATTATGGGCATGCATTTGTGAATTTGTTGTGTATAAATGAATGTTAAATTTAACAAAGGTAACTAATTCCTAGATATAAAAGCAAGGTAGAGGCAGTGTATTTAATTCTTTGAAAAGTGCTTTGCAACCAGTCCTTTTGTGAACCTTTAATATTGTATGACTAGCTCTTTTTTGTAACTTAAATATAATATTGGCATTTTCACAGTTTTCCCATAGGATAATACCATATGATATGATACAGTGAAAGTATGCATAGTAAACAGATAAATGCTCTTTTTTATTCAAGACTTTTGATAGTATGAAAAGAGAAAAACAGGTTGCTGAGTTTTTGTGAGTTTGTATGCATGCAGATGATGTTCCATATCAGGTTTTTATCCAGCCGTGTACCAAGGAACTTTGTGTTTTCTGAGTAGCGGATGCAGTTTGAAAAAATGTTGATAGGTGTACATGTACAGTGAAAGACCCTGGGTATGATCAACTAATGGCCGGAATGTTGTCTTCTTGCAGCACGAGTTCTCTGGCTTGACAGAGCTGAAGATTGGAGGGGTAGTATACATTATTGGTGTGATATTCTTCAAGGCAGACGGGAAGATTCCGTGCGCTCATGCAATCTGGCATCTGTTTGTGGTGATGGCAGCAGGTATTCATTACTACGCCATTCTCAACTACCTGTACCCAACGAAGGAGATCCAACACTAGACCTGTTGCCAAAAATTACTGTAGCTTTAATGAGTAACAAGTCTTTCATATAGAGTCAAACATGACTGTCTTTTGTTGGGTTTATCTTATGACTGAGATACAAGTGTATACCATCCTTACATGTTCTTACCCTGGTGCTCCAGGGGCTATGTACCTTAAGTGAAGGCCTATTAGTGTAGACATCTTTCCACCGTAAGTGTTCCAGTGTTTTTAGAGTTGTAAGTAGATCTACCTGACCAATTTTAAACTTTACCAGTAAGGGTGGTATACAATTTTATTTACTTTTTAAAACTTTTTAGATACAGATCTTTTTAATGAAATTCAAGAATGGTATTAAAACTGGTAAGAGAGGGCATTTTTCTGCTGTTATGAAATTAAAAGTATTTTTATTTTATTGCCTCATTCATGCATTTTATTACAAATATTTATTACTAAATATGCTGCGGAAGTTGATGTTAACTGAGAGAATGTTTAACTTTAAAGCATGCAAGGAAAACAACAGTATTCTGAAAAGTACATAAGCACAATTGCTGAATAGTACAATTTAATTATTTATTATATGGGTGATACATTGATAGTATTCATGGAAATTTGCAATGTACAGACAAGATAATGATTTGTTGTGTATGTTAGAACATAACTAAAGTACACAGAAAATCTTAATGTGTATGACACTGCAGTAATTATGCAAATAGATATCCCCTGTCTAGAGGTAAAGTACCATCCATTCTGTTAAAAAAAGAATAACACAAGTACATCTGTGAGTGAAAATGAAATGGAGTTTTATTTATGGACGCTCTTTAATTGCTGTGGTTCTCAGCATCCCATTCCATATTGGGTGTGAAAGACCACTTAATTTTCCTCAGAGGTCTCTTTATCAGGCATGAGGTTCTTTTACATGCTGTAAATATATGACACGGTACCAACAACTTTACTTCACTTCTGAAGGAAGCCATGCTAAGGATTTTTACACCCAAAAAATCCATTGTCCTCTGCCGGGTTTCAACCTGCAACCTTGGGTATGCATCTGTGAGTATTTGTACATAACGACAACAGCATGGTATTGTTGGTTTGCTATTACTTGGCTGACTCAGGTTGCTTTGTATCAAATAATGGTTCATGATTCACTATGTGCTCACTGAGTTTTATTTATGAATGCAGTTTAACTATGCGGTTTTTAGTGTCCCATTCTATATTAAGTGTATAAGATGGCTTAATTTTGCTTAGAAGCTTGGTGTTCTTTTATGTGCCATAAATCTGTGACATGGGACCAACAGCTTTACTTCCCTTCTGAAGGAAGCCATGCTAAGGAAGGTCTTCTGCTGGATTTGAATCCACGACCTTGGGAACCAGAGGTTAGTTTGTTACCCCTTGACTATGGAAAATGACAAATTTGTAATGTATTGCAAAAGAATGCATTTTCTAGCTTATTGGTCATGGGCCAGTAGATGATAAGGCACCTAATGTTTTGCCTGTCTCTCTGTCGGGCATTTTCAGAGGTTGTCGACTCATGGCTTGGTTCAGCGCTAGCGGGAGACAGACGACACACTTCCCTCCTATTGGCTGCTGTCCCGTGGTCTCTGGTGTTTGATCCTTGTGTTTCCAACACAGGATTGTACATTTTTGTGCAGCTCCCTCTTTTCTGTTGAAATTATTTTTATGTTTATGAATTTCTATTGCTTCATGGTAAATTCTGGAGTGTTATGAAGCTGCTGTCGAGCACTTTGGTATCATTAGATCTAATATCGTGACCTGCCAGCAGTGCATGTTCAGCCACTATGTCCCAGCCAGCAGTTGCTTCCATGTTCCTTTATAAATAGAATATATAATGCTCCTCCAGCTGAACATACTTATAGTGAATTACTAAGTAACTCTAATGTGTGTGCATATACTATGCTTAGTAATACTGATGTATACACTGCCGCAACTACATGAATTACGGTAAACCCGTTTTGTACAAATGGGGTCCTGTCTGTCCTTTGCGATCAGCTTTTTGGTGGGCTTAAATGTACTGTTAACAACAATGCAACATTCATATCCATCATGTAATAATTTTATGACACACTCCTTGAAAGATGTTTACTTTGATGTCTCTCTCTTTGAATATGCCGCAACTGATCTTAGATGTTATTATATATATAAAAAATATATATATATATAATCTATCTCAGAGTGTTTTTGTTTAAGAACAGCTACAAATGATGCAGCATAAATCCAATGGGATGTTTATTTAAAACATTGAAATATATATAATACCATCATTGTTGATTTAAGAAGTTATAATATTTAAATATTTTCTTTGAATTTGCGACTACACTGCATTTAATTAAGTATAATATTTAATTGGAAGTTTAGCTTTAACATACTTACATGTTAGCATTGTCACTATACTTTATATAACTGCACATGTACTCAGTTGGAAAGCAATTAACTGCCTCAACTTTTGTGATAATTCGGAATGTATATGAAAAGTACAGGTTGCAATTGAAAAATATGAAAATCAACTGGAAAAGAATATTATTATTATTATTAATAATAATAATAATAATAATAATAATAATAATAATAATACACAGTTTGTTTACATAAAGTAAAAATGGTTAAGGATTGTTCTTTGTAGATCTCCTATGGTGAATAAAAATAAATCAAAATTAAATAAAAACTACCTAAATATTAATTTAATATTGATGCCGAAAAAAATTTAGGTACAATAATGGATTAGTTATTGGAATTATCACACTGTGAAGCACCATAATTTAAATTAAGCAACATTGATTCAAAATTATGTAGAATCAATGTTGCCTAATTAGAAATTTAGGTGTTTTATTAGCTCAGGAATAACAGAATTACTTCTGGAAAACCAATTATACTGCGTACATTTTAGTGCATACTAATCACATAATTTTATATCAAATGTATATTTTTCCTTGATGTTTTATATTTAGAATTATACATTTATTTTATTTTAATTTACATAATTATCATGCTTTAAATTGTTATAATCGTTCATATTGTTATTACTTATGTCAAAGTATGTTACAATCGTCATCATAATAACTAGGGATGGATCCTCAATGTTCTGTGGTATTGCAGTAAGTCTAATAATTTGAGATAAAACTTTGATACTTTTAAAAGTTTTGCATCAGTGAAAGCTGTTGCATTTAACTTAATGTAATGTTTAATAAGGAATGAAAGGAGTCGAGACTTCTTGTTATTGTCTCGCACGTGTCCCCAAAGATTTGCTGGGCAGAGGTTCCTGATGGACCTGATTATGTCTGCTGTGGACATTCTCTAGTCTCTTGTGTCTAAAATGAAAACATACAAAACAATGAAGAAAGGAATATAGGTACTCACATAGGACTTAGTATTAACTAAACTATGAATGAAGCTTGGAACAGGACATTGGTGGTACTCACAGTCTTGGAGTTGGCTGGGCTGCTGTATATCTCTGGAGTTCTGTCCCTCCTTGTCCCGGACCCTTGGTGTGTTTTGTATGTTTGAATTTGCTGCTGATCTGTTAAGTTGGCCAAACTGACAATTAGCAGAACTAAAAATTTTGTTCAACACCAGACCAATTGTTGAACCAGCTTTAACCTTTATTTCCTGCTATGGCAGCCGATACTTTGTTATTATTTACCTGGCTTACTTGAAGTAAATACCAGCTGCATCATTGTCTGTGAGTATGACTCTGAACCCCATGCTTGGTTGGTGGAAGTCAAGTTAGAAGTAATTTGGTAGATTTAGAATGTTGAAACTTTTATTCATGAAAATATTCTAATATAATGGCGTATCAAGACGCAGAAATTGTGCTTAGTATCTGTCTTATGGTAGGCACTTGCACAAATTATTGATGAGAATTATTATAGTAATGATTTTATTTACAATTACTTTAATATTAACCTTGATTTTCAAGATTAGCTCATAGCGCCCATTTGCTACTTCTCTTCACAGATGCTATACACCGGAACTCTATAAAATTTTTACTCATATTGTAAAGTTGAAGATCATTGTTTTTAAGCATAATCTGCACGTCACCGTGGGGATAACAGATTTCCTTGTTCCTGCCTTTCATGAAATGCATATACAGTATACGTTTTTATATGTTCATAGTAATCAGAATTTACTCAATTTAAATAATTTACACAATAATCTTTGTACAATCATTATCTTTTATACATTAACTATTTGTTAATTTTAGTGCTCCTCGTTTGTCACATTCTTAAACAAATTACAGCATCTGATATAACGTAATCTCTTTTGTTCTCCTCCTCCTTCCGTATTACATTTTTATTTTGGTTTTATTTGCTTAATAGACTTTCATAAACACTTAATTTTTAGTTATTTTATACATAATAATGACAAGTTATATTTATTACATATTCTTAGCTATGTTACTTTCGTTAAACATGCCATTTTAAGGAGTTTTTGTGTGTATTGTGAGGTGATGTCACATTTTAATTTCTTTACACACATTTCCTTTGCTTTCATGTGCCAAAAAATAATATTTTATGATTTTTTAGTATAGTTTTAGGGCAGTGTAGTTTTACTTTTGGTTGCCTAGATTGTTTGAAGCTTAAATTCTGCATCAAACTGATTTAACTGATGCACTAAATCACATTTCTGCCTGGTTTGGTGACTCACTCTCGGCCATTATGTTTACCTACTCCAGTGACTAAATTTCTGAATCAGCAAAAGCAAATGAGAATTTAAGACTTGAGATAATATAGCAAATGGAAATATTTGTTCTTTCCTTCCATCTGTTAATGTACAGCACTGATATTGAATGAAATATGAGTGAAGTGTGGAACTATTCTGAAGCAAACTATGTGAACAACAGAGCAGTGTGTAAAATCTGCAGAAGAACATTTTCCTGCAGTGGTAAGGCGCACAATAATACAAATTTAAAGAAGCACATTACATTCATACCTAGAGTGAAGTTTATGCAACTCTATTGAAAAAATAGTCTAAGAGTTGCTGTCGTCAAAGCAATAGTCTTTATCTATAAGGAGCTATGCAACTTCAATACAAGATAGTGCAAGGTACTTACCAAAATTGTTTACATGCATTTATACATGGAAAACTACATACAAGAATATAATTCAGTGAACAAGCTATCCTTCACAGTTTTTATAAAATGATTATTGAGCCAAAACTCAGTATTGAGAAGTGTAGTATTTTCCCATCAGTAATAGTAACTATCTTTTATCAGTTTCCCTGACTGTAATGATTGTGTGTTCCAAAATGGCATCTCTCATAAGTACTGCAAGAGCTCGGTAGAGTATAACTGCATCAATCTGATTGTTTGGAAGATTTTTAGTGGAGAAGCAGGGAAAGGTTTTGTATCATGTATGCACTTGTAATTGTTCTGTTGTAACAGAAGCCACCTTCTATCTACGATCACAGTATTACTGCAACAGTTGCTGTGTGAATTAAAGGTTTGTGACATCACTTGTAACACAAATAATTGTGGTTCAATTCCTTACAGGAAATGGGTTTGTCTGGGGACACTCTTTAAAATATGTTCACAAGTTGCACTCCCATACAGAAAAAATACTTATGAAATCGAGGTGAGAGTCACACACAATAATCCTGAATATACATAAAACTCGCTCTTCTTAGCAACAGAATTTATATAGGAGAAACTGGTACCTTTAGGAGATGAAATGAAGTAAAACATCACCAAAAATTTGCTAAATCAATGTTGTTTAACTTCACAAACCACTCAATTATGCCTTGCCATTGCAACCAAAGCAAACTGTTTCATTCCTCTACTTATAAAAAAAATGTCTCTTGGCTATCTTTGGGACCTAAAACAGCAGGAACAACATGTTGCAGATATTTGTAGCAGTCTGTACCTCTGCTATGTTGGCATAGGACAGATTCTTATCTATGGAAGATTATCCTTTAAAATAATACAGAGAGTATTGTTAAAAGTAAATAAATTTGGGGAATCTCTTAGATTTAAAAACATCCTATAACACAACATAACAGCACATGTAGATAGTCTGGTGTTTGAAATGAAACATTATGTTGCAGGGATATACCCTGGCCTAGCAGTTGACCTTAGTTTAAAATTTTCTACTGTACAAATTCTACTGATATAATCCTTGTTGAGAAATACATATGTTTTGAACAACAGTTCTTGCATGAAATGCTGTTCAGCATATCATGTCAGTCTTGTCAAACGATGTAACATGGAAGAATACCTCTTGCTTGATAAGATTAAGTTGGTGTAAAGTGAACTTTTTCATTATTTTGCTTAACAGTGGAAGTTAATTTCATATTTTTAACTTTTGTGAACATATTTGATTACAATATGCAGCATTTTGGATGGTAACTGTGAGTGGATGCATGAGGAAAAATATACCAAGTAAATGAGAGCACAGTATGTACATGACCGAAGTACATCTGCAAGATGTTACACAATCAAAACTGAAAGCAAGAGAAGGCTTATTTTTACTGTAAAAGAAAATGTTAAAGCATGAGCTGAAACATTCTCTAAATGTAACATTAAAAATGTATGAGACATATTAATGGTAAAGCACAGTATAAAAATGAATCATGGTTCTGCGGATGTAGGACCTTAAATATTTGTTTTGCTGGTTATGTATTTTGTTTTCTAAGAAAACATCAGTTTGAACTGCAAGTGGTAATGTCAAGTTGAAAAAAAATATAACCCAGTAAAAGAATTAATGTTCCTGTAATTACATTCTGTGTGAAAAAGAGCTAAAAGTATTTGATAAAAACTACAAAATATAATTGTGTATGTAAGCTATCAATTACTTTGTAACACTGGCACATTTCATACGAGCTGTCAGGGGGAATTATGTGTATCTCTCAAACACTACCTGGAAAAGCCCTCTTCATTTTGTATACAGAGCAATTGAATTTCCACATCACCAGTGTCATAACTAACAAAATTAGAAAAGAGTTTCTGAAACATATTTTGTTTCTCTGAAGCTGCAACTGTCACTATATCCTGTTGGGGTAGTGAAAAAGCTGCGCAGAACATTGTGAGTAGCAACTATTGCCAATTACATCCCTTCTCCTGCAATACCATGTGACATACACACATATATGCACTGCAAGCAGCAAAACTCGTAGTGTAAGAGTATGTAAACTGAGAACTATTAACAGTAATGTTCAACATCTAAGTTCTGCTCAGGCTAGGGAGAGTGTTTACAATGTTGCCATATACATATTGTAACAAATGACTTTGTTGACTAACAATTAATTACAAATAAATAATTAAGTTCACTTTGATGTAAGACAGTTTATGGCAGCATGCTGCACTGCGTGACAACACTACAATCATCTACAACTCAGTTCAAATCACATCATCACACACTGCACTGGGATCTTCCTGCTTTTATAAGGGGAAAATGGCATTGTCACATTATGCTTGTGGAAACAAGTACTTGTCAGCCATGCACGTGCATATAGCAATGATGGCAAACTCTCTCTCCCTCCATCCCCTAATTGTGTTCGGCTAAGGCAGGAATAGGAGAAGCAGTTCAAGGTATGAGCTGAAATATGGTAATATTCTTAATTACCTTGCCAGGCTATAGGGAACTAATGTATGATTCATTGGTTTTACAGATGTTATGCAGAATGCAGATAGAAAAGTTCATCCACTTATGCAATATGCTTTGAATACTTGGAGTGTTAGAATTAAAGTATTCACTCTCTTTTTCTTTTGCTTGCAGCTTTTCTCCTTTTATTTTTTTAAACATGAGACTTTGAAGTGCATATGCTAGTCCATATATCATGCTAAGCGGCTGTTATATTGATATTATTTAAATGACAAGAGAATAAGTGTTTTAAATAAAGAAAGCCAACAAATGCTATGAGGTTGTAATTTGTTTGAAATGTAAGAGTGGTTTGTATGGAGAGTTTGGTAAAATGTTTAATAAACAGCAGAAGCAAATGTAATGCCAAATGAAGCTATAGTACAAGTTGAGGTTTACATATCATAATGCCCTCTCTTACTGACATTGTCTCAGATCTGAAGTAAACCCAATTCAAAAGGCAAAAACATCTTCCTCCATATCACTAGTGTTAATGAGGAATATTGTCATGTCAATTGCACCCCAATATACTCATCTTAGTGTGTATGTATATATACCTTTATATTTTTAATGTTCCTTTGAGGGAAGATTGGAAAGTTGTTTTGTTCACCAATGTATGTATTTGAGCACATTGATGTTGTATAATAGATGTCTGTGATGACATAACCAGAAAGCTGCGGAAATGCTTGTAATGATCTCAAAGCTTTCTGTACTTATAACCAGCTTTCGTACTCTGTCAACATCTTGCCAAATTTCAGAAAAGGCTTCACTATCGCTGCCTGTGTGGAGAAAATGCAAATTTGTTCCTTTACTTTAAGAAAGAAATTCATTCCATAGTACAAAAATGTGAAAAAATGAAGCTAGAATAATAAAACATGAATTGGCCCATGTAAATGTCATTGTGTTTTCTCAAAAAGAGGAATTCAAATGAAACAGCATTTTTTTTGTATTTACTATGAGGATTTTATCCTTGTGTAATGGTTTTCTTGTTTCATGTTTGACAATGACACCCTTGATGGTAGCTAATCAAGTTGTAGTACAACATTACTGGGTAGCTTCCACGCCAAGTGTCGAGAGGTAAGGCGTGCCAGTTGGAGTCTGCTGTTACTAGTCAATCAGTGATGGTCTGTCTCTCTTTGTCAACTTGCTCCACTGAAATTTGATAAATTAAACTGTTTTCTATTCCACAAAAGAAAAAGAAAACTTTAGGTGATTGATTTGAATCAGTTAAATATAAGGAATGTATTTGTACTCTTAGGCCCAGTTTAACCAACAGTTGAAGTGATAAGCCAGGGCTATCTGTAGCTTACAAAGAGCCATTGTCACGTTAATATAGAAATAGAATTTATACACCTTAAGAAATACAATGAATTCATGGCTTTGTCAAAAAGAAAAATATATATTTTGATGAAATAATTACAGTTGTATATATATTTTATAACAGTAATCAAAAATACAATGGATGCCAAGTACAGTTTTGATCTTGAAGGCAGTTGTCAAAGTTTCTCTTGAGTGGAAGTACAGCCCTCAGATAAACAGGACCCATGAACAATGGTTCATTATTATAAAAATTGAATAAGCACCTGGGTGGATAATTTACCAGATTCAAATTCAAAATAAACAAGTAGTTTTCTATATTCAATATTGTTTTGTTTTTTTATCTGCAATTGATTAACTCAGACTGAGTGCTTGTGTAATTATGCAGTAGCAAAGAATTCAATGCCACAGCCGGGATTTGAACATGGTTGAAGATTAACCTGGGATTTTTTGTAGTGAAAAATAGAATAAAAATAAAACAGCCATGCCTTGAATTTCTCTCCCATAGGGTTCCTAATCGGTGGAAAAAATGTGTAAAGTTTCAAGTTTGAATAGCTGACTTCAGGTCTGTCTCTTGCCCAACAATTAACTGCCTGGCATTGATAATGAACTTTACCCGCATTGCTACTATAAGTATCTTTGTGGAAGATAAGTTGCAACCAAGATTTCAGGTGGCAAAGGCAAAATCATCTGCAATTATTTCATTTTTTACTTTCTCAGCACATATGTACAATGAACATAGTAGGAAGATATAGTATTCTAGCTAAAAATTTGATACCAAGATTTCAAAGTTTTGTGGCCCCCCTAAATAAAATAAAAAATATTTTTAGGAAAATGCACGTGTGTGTGGTGTGTGTGTGTGTGTTTAACCAAACTTGGCATTTAAGTTTAATGTTTTCCAAGGATGCGACAAAGATTTTCAAGAAAATGCCCCCATCCCAAACTACCCTTTACATGGAAAATTTTTTAAAATTGTTTTTCCTCAAAAATGGCTCTAACAGTTTTGGTTAAAATGCCATCCATATGTTTAAGATATTTTCATGACAAAATATTTATCTTGAATTTTCTGGTAATAGTCTCTGAAGGGACAAAAACTTGTACACAAAAAATATAGATTTCATTAAAATGCACAACTTATGTCATACACATTTTTGTTTAGATTTTAGCCATTTCCAAGATATTCCTTGTTATTGGTTTCAGTTTTAAAGTTTTCTCAAGTGGGAAGTTGACGTCATTTCATCTCTACTCCCAGGAATGCAAAAGAGAGCCAAATTTAAATTGTTTCACATACCTATGAGCTTTTAAAAGACTATTGCCTTATTTCCTTTCTATTTACAAGAAACTAAGTAATATTACCATTTCTGTTAATGTTTATCTTAATTAGCATGATATATAGAATAATCTTTTGTAAGGATAGCTTGTTTTTGGGACAGGTAGAGAAAATCATGTGAATGGAACACACCAGATTTTTTTCCCCAGAGAGGGTTGCCTACAAGAGAAAAAATTGCAAATTTTTGCAAGTTTCTTGTTTAGCACTTTTTGAACACTGATATAGGCAAGGAATTAGATATTTTAGGGAATCATTCTAATTTGTAAATGCATTCTTTTTTGTGTCAAACTTGGAGAGATAGCCAAGACACAGGCATTTTTATTTTCAATCTACTTTCATTAGAGAAACTCCCAGCTTGATCTGTAATATCAATCTGACAATGGCTCCTTGTTAGTCTAAACAGCACTGAACGGGAATATAACCCTTTATTGCATGGTGTTACATTTACGATTAATGAAAGCTTTTAGTATTTTCAGTGGACTTTATTTATAATTTTGTATTACACTAATCTTCAACAATAAAATTAGGCTATTATAGCTGTCTTATATTGTAAAAATATTAATATTTTTGCAATAAAACTAGTTTTGTTTAATAATAAAAAAGGGCAAAATGCATGCAACTGCAGTGAAATGTCAGCATCCAAGCAAGCCATCACCACAGACCCATTTGACTGCAGTTGCTGGCACTTGAATGGAAGTCGGTCCACTTTGTATCACACTAATGATCACAATTATTCAAGCTGCTTCTCTTGTGCTTGTGAAAGGGATATAAAATCCATATGTGGTATTAATTTGACTGTCACTGTTACTAAATTCCTCCAAACATCAATCAATATAAAATCCAGTTTGCATATTAGAGGAAGAGTGGCATATGTAACATAATAATTCATGCAATGTAAATGTAAGGTTAAATGGCTGAGCCTCCAGGCTTCCCCCCCCCCCACCCCTTTGGATGATGACTTCCATGTGCCCACTCACTATGCTGCAGACATTTATTATTATTGTTTAACATTACTAATTGAAATGAAATGCTGTTTAAAATAAGTTAATTGGACACTTGGCATGATGTAACGTGCTCTGAGAATGACTTAAAGAAGGAACACGGTAGAAGAGAGAAACCTTTCACTACACAGGCAGTTTCTACAATATCTCTGCAGCTTTGTGGTTGTTACAAAAGTTTTCCATTGTTAGTGTGTTGTAGCTAAAGGAGTTTATACTATGATGTGTGTTATTTTGTAGTATTGTTGATAGATCCTTGAATTGGAATTGATTTTTATATGCAGAGGTATATTTTTCTTTTATGTATGTATTTGAGGTGTTTATTTGCAGGACTGATTATGACAATTGCCAGATATGTACTGCATCTGACCATTTGGGAGTATCATTGTTCTTCCAGATTTTACATTTAACAAAGAGAAAGTCAGTTCCGACTTACACTGATCAGGATCAGCATGTTGGATAGGGCTAGAAATAGAGGAGGGTTTCAGTTGTGACCAATGTGTGTTTGCAGATCTGATTGTAGCAGGCACAGCACAGTAGGGTCTCTAATGTTTCCAGACTGCCTTTCCCACTTCCTGGAACAACTTCCTATCTCAAGGCACCAGGGCCTATCTAAACTAGTTGCCAAGCCCAGTAAACATGTGAAGAGAGAATTTCTAATTAATTTATAAATAACCAAGAATTTATTTTTAATTTGTCGGCACTTTGCATTATAGGCTATTGTAATGCTCTTTGCGATAAAACAATGTCTTCTCAAGTGAGCGCAGCATGACTGATTGAAGTGGTATAAAGGGCACATCCACAGGATTAGATATGAAGAGAGAAATCAGTACAACTAACTCCTCTTGCTTGATGAGTCTGAAGCAGCTCGCGATAGATGATGAGTATAGGGATAATTAATTTGCTTTAAGTCAGGACTTATCTGTATTATTTTTATTGCTCCATCTATACCCTACCTTTAACTGTGACTTTCCTTTTGGAATATATTGTCTGTCGAATATGGTGTTAACTTGTGTGCTGATCTCATTTGTTCATTAGATAGTACACACATTCATACGTGCAGATTCTGGGGAGAAGAGGACCAGAAATGAAACCTCACAAAGCAAGCAGGTGCTATGGGACCAGTCTATTTAACAAATAAATGAAGTTCCAGTTAATGAGTAATTACTATGGTGGTGGTTGTACTAATTATTATTAACTGTGTGTATTAAATTTAATTTTGAATATTTATATTATTAAAGATAACTTTCATTAAGTGTGGTGCATCTAACCTTTCTACCCTGCAAGATAAGTCTAGCAACCTGGAAAAACACCACAATAAAGCCCAAAATGAGGGTCAAATTGAACCAGAATGCTGACCTCAAATGCCATTGCTTGAGCAGCAGTGAGGGATTTTACAAGAGCATGCCTAATGCACTTGCTTGGAATGAACTTATAATGTAGCCAAATTTGTAGTTCTAAACTTTATAAATTTGGATAAAATTATAATTACTACATTACAAAATTGAATAATAACTTTTGCGGAAACAAGAAAAATGTTTTTGTTTTTTAAATTCTCTGAAACACTTCTCAAAAAAAAAAAAATATATATATATATATTGTATGGTATCTGTTCCATTACTGTATATTGTGAAAATTTTGAATATTTAAGTGAAAAGTAACCTGACTTAATGCAACAGCTATGTAGCAGATTCCTTGCTAATATAGATACAAGTGAATGGTCGCATACCATTAGCAGCAGAGGTTTTGCTTAACCATTTGCAGAGTAATGCCAAGTACAGTTTGTAAATTTAATGTAAATGGTTGCTTCAAGTGAAACTGTTTATTGGAGTGCATATTGAGACCTGCAAAAGATTTGAAATTATCTTTGTAGAGACAGAGGAAGCTCATTTGTATTAAATGCTGCCAGATGATTTATCTTAAACAATTTCTATAATTCTTTGGAATGTTCCTTTTGATGGTATAAGACAGTCATGAAGCAGAGAACATGCGCGGTTTGGTGGCTAGTTACAAGGATCATATCAGTAGACTTGTATTGGAGAAATGAACACCTTTGTCCTATTATTTAAACATCTTAAGAATGGGAATCCTCACAACAAAGTTCAAAAATAAAACTAAGTCAAATTTAACACTTTTAAGTTTTGTTAGTTTAAATATTTATGTAGAAATGACATGGGTGTCGTAAAGTTAGGAGTTTCTTAGAGCAAATTTTTCATGTGGCTCTTGCATGAAAATGGTCGTATGGTTATAGTGCTGAAAGATTTGAACTAATCTTTTTTGACACAATTGCAAGAGGTTTCAGACTCATATGATAAAGAGTCTATTCTGTGCCAGGGCAAACACTGGCACTTTTAATTATAACCACTGGGTACAAATGTCTTCTCTTTGTTCCATATTATTGCCCTTAATGAACATTTCACATAGCAAGTTAACAGAAGTTTGCTTGTTGTATTTGTATCAGTCGCTAAATACACTTCAAGCTTTATGTAGACTAAAATGAAACAAATAAAATCCAAATATGCTACCCCGGCACCTATACTGGGCATATATTCAAACTTTAAATTTATTTCCAAAAACAAGCATTACAAATTGTATATATTATATAATTTTTTCAGATAAATAATTTAAAAATAAAATTTCAAATTAAAATTAATAAACAAGGACTAGAATATAAAGAAAAATTAAGGTTTAAATAAATTAAAATATAATATAATAAAGCAAATTATGACTGGAAAAAGCAGCAACTTTACAACTAGTATACAGCTGCTTGCTATTCTATACTATACACTACATCACTGGTATTCAGCATTAACCAAGTTGTATATTTACTATAATAAGTTTATGCTACCTACTAATAATGTAATTTATGTATATGTATTTAACTGTATTACTTTACACATTATTTTATTTAATGTCTAATGTAATTGTATTATACAGGCTGACTCAAAAGAATGGGAAATTTTGGAATGGAGATTAATGAATGAGCAAGATTACTTGACACATATTTATTTATGTCAATATATAGTACAGAGTATGCCATTATTGATATTACAATCATGTTTATTTCTTAAATGTCACATCCAATAGATGAGTCCCACATATTCCTGATAGGAATATCATTGGATATGGCTCATTTGAACAAGAATCCTGGAGATTTCTTGTGTTAAGTTTTTTGGTGGTAGCTCAAGTATGGTAAGCCATGCTCTTAAGATGGTCAGATGCAAGTTTAGAGTGAACAATGGCACTGAATATTACAATCTGAATCAGATGAAAGTACCTCACAGAATATTCCCTACTCAGTATAGTTTTATCTTTGTATCCCATCTGGGAACTATTCTTACAGAAGTTATAAATGGTTTCATTACACATTTCAGTAATGGTACAAGAGGGAACAGGAAGTTGAAAAAAATATAAATCTTTAATGAATAGATCACTTATGAAATTCCATTCCTTTATTTGACATGAATAGTGCCGAGCAGGATGACTCAGGTGGTAATGTCTGTGGTCTGCATTTGGGAGATCCCAGGTTCAAAACCTGTGGGCTGACCAATCTACTGGGATTTTTTTCGTGGTTTCCCTCAGTTGTCAAGGTAAATGTCAAATTGGATATTAAATGTGACGACCCAAAGATCCACCTTTAGTCTAAAACAATAATAAAAATAGATAGTAATGCAACTTGCACTGCCATCTATCCACAGAGAGACTAAAGTGATGCCCTAAAGTCATTTGCTTGTTGCAAAGCAAAGTAGCATGATACATGGGGATGTGCCTTGAAAGACTGGCTGAACTCTTGTCATCTGGCTACAGATGAGAGGCCATAATGTCTGGCTACAGATGGTAAAAGCAGTCAGACTGTACCACTTTATCAACATGAGCTTGGCCCCAAGAAAAATTGGTATGATACAGGGATAGACTTGAAGAGCTACTATCAATGAGATATCTTATAGAACGGTTCCATTGCAACTGCAAAGCAACACTTTTCTATTTCTCTATCTTTCATGTTAATGTAAAGAAAAGAGAGTTTAAAGGCATCACATTGCAACTCGGTTGAGCCAACTCTACTCTTCTTATACCTAGAGCAAAATGGATAAATGTGTAATGAAGGTTTATCTGAATTGAAAAGAACTAGACAGAAGAACAAACTTTTGTAGAAGAGCAGAGAAAGCCATGTGAATGCAACATAATGACATTTTTAATTAAGTTAAATAAAAACAATTTTGAAAGTTGATGTTTTTCCAAAACTGTTGGGTATTTCTGCAGCTTTTATATGAGACTGGATTTTTTCATGTTATTTTGTTTGAAATAATAAGATTTAAGATTTTCATGGCATTAAAAATTGGTATCGGTTGCACACCAGTTCTTGACGAATGATGTCTTTAAATGAGAGGTTAGATGAGAGTCTCTTACTCACGTTTCCTGTATATTCTCAAAATGTAATCATAAGGAAGCAGAGCTGTTTGTTATTGTAACATATGTTTACCATTGCTAACCTATATCTTTGCTAAAGGCATTCGTCTAGAAGGAACGATTGGTTCTGATTGCCTGGTGTGCACAAAGAAAATATGGCTCTTGAATGTAACTTGCTACACAAGGAATGAGTTTTTGTTTTTCTTAAGTAGGAGTAGTTGTACAAGGATTTGTATTTATGGTCATCAGGGTTTGTATTATTGTTGAACATTGCTCATATATTAATTTTAATATTTTATGATTTAAAAGTAAGCATGTAGTGTTGTACAGTGCCAAATGGAGAAAACCAATGGAATTATCTTTGTATAAATATTTTAAAGCTCTCTTGTAGAAGTTATCGTCTCTCTGTGGTACCTGTAACATTAGATAGATGCCTCCGCTACAGCTGGTCATTCTATGTTAATGTTCCAAGAGGCCATTCTCACATTGAAAACAAAAGCTTGTCTTGGCTTTCTCTCCTGCAGAGTGTTTATTCAGTGTGGAAAAAACAATAGCTGTAGACTTGTCTTTTGCTCAGTGATCAGCTGCCAACTTTGCCCTCACTAAAGATAACTTACACCCCCATATGTCATGTGACGAAGAAAAACGTTGGCTGCAGTTAGGTTTTATTTTTACTTTCTCCACATGTATTATTTATTTATGCTAAGTTGTATACAGGTGAATGAGACCCGTGTTCAGCCCTGGTTCTTTGCCAGTCATACTCATATTTTACAATAGTTTATTAATTCTAGTTTATTACACCATTTTGTCTATTTATTGTCCATACCTATTTATTTTTCACTTTGTATAAGAATTGTCCAATCTTCTTACTGTCTTTTTGAAACATTTCAGCTACAGCTACATTTCTATCTATCTTAAACCATTTCTTATTAATATACTCTTTTCTCCAAACTTTAGTCCCTTTATATTTCAATATTATATGTTCCATGTCTTCATTTCCGCCACATATAGGACATTGGTTTTGTGGAATACCTTTCCTTAAACCCTTTAACCTCCATACTCCTGCTTTCAGCCATGCAATACCTTCTTGCTCCTCTTTACTTATTACATCTGTATATTTCTCCCTTCTCCATAAGTCTTTTATTGGTATATAGAAAACTAAAGATCTCTTTTCAGCTATCTCACTAAATATTTTTTGTATTTCTATATCCTCAAATCTTTTCCTTGCTAATATACAGAAGTTATTCACATTATTTTCTCTTTCTTCTCCTCATTTCCACTAACCCACTACTTTCCAAGCTATTTCTGAGACAGTCTACCCATTCCTTGTTCTTTAAACTTTTCTCTTGATGTACTAAACACTGTTTTAACAAATTCCTTCCAAGTTGAATATTCTATACCAAAATTTCAATACCCTTTCCATAATCTTTCCCTTGCTTGCCACTCTACCCAGCTCTATTTGTGTTGCCTGTCTAATGATTGCATTTGGTAACGAAAGCATTTCTCTACAGAATTTCCTCTGCACCTTGTCTATGACTTCCCATCCTCCTAATCTCCATACTTCTTTCCCATTTAGCATTTTTGCCTCGACCACCATATTGTACAATTTTTATAACCATCTAATATTTATATTATATATGTATTATGCACACAGTAGGTAGAGAAAGTATTGTATTCCACCCAAAAATTTGATATTGAAATTTCACCAAAAATATGTTTTGATGTCCCCTGAATAAAAAAAAAAGGAGTTTTAGAAAAGGTTCTTATGCGTCTGTGAACACAACTCAAAAACGAAAAGCCAGTTAACTACCTAACTTGATATTTAAGTTTAGCATCTTAAAAGGATGTGATAAAAATTTTCAAGAAAATCTTTCCACCCCAAACTATTCTTTATGTATAAAAAATGTTTATTCCCTCAAAAATGGCTATTTTGATTATGTACCATATATTAAGGATATTTAATGATAAATGTCATTTTTCTGGGAATAGCCTCTGAAGAATTATTTATGATATACATTTTTGTTTTGTGGAGTTATCCATTTGACATATTCATTGTTGTGGTTTAAATTTTAAAAATACTTAAAACTTTTCTCAGATGAGAATTCATCATTCCTGTTGTTGTTTTTGTTTTTTTTATTTCTTAATTTGAAAATACTTCCCCCATTAGAATGTTGCTGCAAGGTCAAAGTGATACACATAATATTTATGTGTAAAGGTATAAAACTTTCACTGTAACATAAAAATAATACAAAGAGAATCAAAGTTCAATCAAATAGCAACCAGTTTCTAAAACATTTGACTATCACTTTATTCTACTGTATTCCCTTACTTCCCTTCTACTAATAAGGAACTAAGTAATAACACCATCTTTGCTAATGTTTGTTTTGATTAGCATGACATAGATAAGACAGTGCCATGGCCAAGTGGTTAGACTGCTCCCACCTTTGGTACAGATTCAATCCCAAGTGTTGCATGTGGGATTTGTGGTGAACAAAGCAGCATCTGGGTCCTCCAGTTTCTCCTGCCACTCATTCCACAAATTGCTCCTTCATCATCTTTCTTATCATCCATTTCGCTTGCATTTCATATCATGCCCTTCCTCACGCCTTTGCCTGAATCGTTCCAGGTTCTCCATTCTGTACTTTCATGACATTGTCTTCCCGATAGGCTTCTGACTCCTAGGCATCAGCTTGCAAGTGCTAGGTGGGTGTCAATCCTATATACAGGAAGGGTAAGCAGACTACTGAATAGTTTGCAGGAGAGGTAGAGAGAGTTATGTGAATGAAACACATCAGAATTTTTTTCTGTCGGATGGAGATTCTGTGGAGAGAAAGCTGAGACATGGTATTTTTTTCTTTTATGTATGGTCACTATAAAAAAATAGCAGCTCAAACTGTGACATGAATGTGACAATGACCCCTCTTCAGTTTATATTTGGCATGGAAGTTTAAGTGAAGGCTGTGATAGCACCAAAGAAGCAACAACTGTATGTACACACTCTCTCTTCCACTAGGAGTTTGTTCCATATGTGTGGACACCCCTCCATATCTGTCTCTCTCTTTATGTAACTGAACATTCACGGAAGTACTGTAAATGTGAAGTGAACACTACCAAAATGGCTTCCAGTTACTTTACATGTTTTGGGAGTAGTGCAAAAGGAAATGTGTCATTTCCATTATGGTAACCAATTTTGGGAAGTTTTCCACCTAGGATTATAAATAGAATTGCCAAATGATTAACATGGAATGATCCACCAAATGCTTTTGTAAATTTACTTCTCAGCTCCATATGTTTTCCAGTGGTTTTTAAGCATACACCAAATGAAATTAAGTGACATTGAAAGAAGATATGTACCATAACATTAGCTCTAATGACACTAAATAGTAATATTTATTTAGTGTAGATTTATCTAGCATCTTTGTTAATTATATTACATGTATGATTGCAAGAAATCTGTGATGTAATGAAGTTGCCATATAAATTTGCAGGAGATGGCTGTGCATTGCAGTTTTCAATATGTTTTGTTTTATATATTGATTTGATTTTACCAAAATTAGTTACTCCCGTAATATGCTATGCTATGCTTCACTGAACTGGAACATTGGGGAAACTGTCCCAAGTATCCAAAAAAGTGAGGGAAACATCCAGTTTTCAGAAAAATGTCGGTGAATTTTCACATAGATTCTTAAATTGTGGATGTTATGTTGCAAAAAAAGGATACTGTTTTTCAATATACTACAGACACTTACAGTAATCAAAAAATGCAGCACCAACATTTAAAAAAAAAGGATTGAATACAAAATAACTAACTGGCTTATTCATTCTTGGGCAGGTGTCTTTTTAAATCTCAAATAATTTAATTTAATCTCTCCCCTCTGTTCCTAATAATTGTACAATGATGTAGAAAATGTTATGGTGAAACATTTGTATTGTCATTTAGAATTGTAACTCCACATTCATGGAAATGTGTATGAAACATTTTTACCATCAATAGTCTTCCGAATGGAAATGATGCATGGCTTGTAATTATCATTTGGCAGCAAAACAATTATTGGAAGCCTCAAATATTGATTTTTAAGCAAGCTATTGTCTTGTGACTCGCATGCAAGCAGTCATGGGGTTCCCCGAATTGCTGTCTCCCCCTTTCACTGTTATCTGGTTGCAAGTGCTGTGTTGCAGGGATAACGGTGAACTTCATCCTCCAGCAGGGCCCACGATGGGATGCTTAATTCTGCCAGTGTGCTAACTGCTAGGGAGTTTTAATCTGGAAAGGATAGGGACCCTGCCCTTTGCTCTGTGTTCACTCGCCTGAACCTTCCTCCTGGGGGTGCCCTGCTAGGGGCATAGGTTGAGATACTGAATTGTATCCTTTTACTGTTAGAACCAGCTGAAAAGTTCAATGCCACAGTTCTTCTGTTGTCCATGTGGTTGTTCCAGCTATTGACATACTGTGACAATCCACCAGTTTAATTCATGTTTTTATCTGGTCAACTAACTGGTATGTCTCATAACTTGAGAAAACACACACAAGGGTTGAATGTCACAATAGCTCGATGGTTACTGGAACTGTAAAGAGAGCAGGAGAATCATGGGCATTTAATTTTTCAGCTGGTTCAAACAGTAAAACACACACCCTTGGTAGGGTATTAAAATAACATTACTAATATAATAATAAAATTATCCTATAATATTCATTTTTAGATAATCACAGCAGTTAAAAGTTTAAATGCTTTGTATTATTTTCATTTAATAGCATAAAGGCTGCAGTTTTCCCACAATCAGCAGAATTTATGAATATGAAGATTCCCCACTCCCAGGACACCAAGTTAAATGTTTGCAGATAGCTTAAGTCATTAATTATAAATATCAGTTGAGTAATGTTTAATATTATGCTGGACTTGACAGCTGTCTTGCCCAGCACTGCATTGGATGGGGTTGAAATAAAGATAGGGCTGAATTTTGAAAATTGTCTGTAATTTGTACAAAAGGGATTGAACAAAATTAGTATGGGTAGCTTTTTGAAGTTATGTGTTATCTAATAGTTCTCTCCAAGTACACAAGTTTGTCCCCTGATAGACAAAGCAGTTTAGTTTTGTCTATAAGGGATTGAAAATAAATTAGGGTAGCTTTTAAAATAGGGTTAGTATGGCCTTTGGAAGTTGTAATGTAATAATGATTTTTTTGTCTACTCCTATTGTATAATTCTGAATGTCATGATGTGGTTTAAACAGTGCAGATGTCCACTTAAGAGGTTGAGAACATAATAGTAGTTTTTTTAGAGATATAAGGTAGCTTGTGTGGTTATGTATAGTTTCATCTAGATAGGCTAGAAAATGTTGATTCTTAACCTTTTTTTAGTCACTATAACTTAGTCATATTGCAACTTTACAAGTATTGTGCACTGGTATTGTAACAAAATATTATACATATTTACACATATTTATACTTTTGAAGAACTGAATTAACAGAAGAGTTGAGTGCTGACTGTGAAATTGACAATCTGTGATGAACACTGTTGACAGATCGGAGGTTGGTCTTGTTTTAAAAGATACTTGTGGCCCATTCTTAGTCGGTATATTAAAACTTGATCCTTCAGACAATTTGGTTACAGCACTCGACATTATGTTTCCAGTTGCATTGCGAGGTGTCAAGCACTTCAAATGAATGTTGATTTGCATATTAGAGATGGAAAATCTTATCAGTTTTGTCAGTTTCTAGAATCTATTTGTTTTTGGGTTTTTCAAAATCATATAAAAACTATTACTTGAGAATACATAGTGATACAAAACCCTCTTAAAATGACTAAATTTTAAAATATTTGAAGCCTTTTTTGGGCTTGAAGCCAGTAGAAATTTGTTATACAATAAAGTCCAAAAATAATTTTTGATATCCATATTCAGTGAAATAGGATTAAAATTTGGTAATATGAAAAAAGAATGCCCCCTCCCCCAAATGGTTTTCAGGAACATTATATAACCAATGACTAACTGGAAGAATACAGATTTTGAATGTTAAAATAATTATCAAAATATATTTAGTGGTTTTTGAGAGTATTTCATGTGTATATAAATGTTGTCTGGAATGCTTGATTACAACATACAAAAGTTTTGGCAGAAGTATTATAAACAAATTGTGCATTATAAGCAAATGAGGTTGTTTTTCTTTGGTAGTTGCTAAGTTGTATATCAGTCTGCTCAGAGTGCAATGCTTGGCGAGGTTGTCTGTGCAAACTGCAACTCCTAGATTCTTAGCATTAGCACCATCTCTCCTTACTGCACTGTCTCCCCTTTTCTTGCTGCAAATTGTCCCAAACTCAGTTGGACTGATGCACGGGGCACAGAACCTCTGCAGCTTGGTTGGTACAGGTGCAAATTTAGGCATTTAAGATCTGATCTTGCTTGGAATGATATCTCAGCTTTTATATTATTACTATATATGGGATTACACCAATTTTTATTCCACAAAAGGTTCAAATCTACACAAATGCTTTTTTTCTTTCTTTTATAACTATATATTGTAATATATAGACCTTGTAAAAACTTTTTAGTATTTTAAGAACTGAATTTAGTTGTCTGTCGGGAAGAACAGTGATTTTAAA
Source organism: Hymenopus coronatus (assembly GCA_030762935.1). NCBI lineage: Eukaryota > Metazoa > Arthropoda > Insecta > Mantodea > Hymenopodidae > Hymenopus > Hymenopus coronatus. The sequence continues at coordinate 3,632,201 of CM060895.1, read as the reverse complement.
GGATGAAAGAATTGTAATCCAGAAGACGTAGTGAACTGATTATGTAAAAGTTTTAAATACAAGGTGTGTCTGTAAATTAAGGTCTCCAATTTTTTTTCATATAGAAAACATGTTTATTGTCAATGAACGTTACATTTATGAAAAGGCGAAACTTTCAGCTATTTTTCAGCATAATCACCATTGCAATCGATGCACTGTGGTATTTTTTGTATACCCTTGTCATAGCACTCTCCTGCCAAGTTGCACAGGTAGCGCTTACCCTCGTTTTTCAAGTGGTCAGTTTGGAAATGTGTTCCACCCAGGTGTGACTTCAACTCAGGAAACAGATGATAATCACTAGGAGCTAAGGCTGGACTATAGGGGGCTGGGGAGGGTGTCCCATCTGAGCTGGGCCAGGAGATCAGCCGTTGCATGGGCAGTATGGGGACGAGCGTTGTTGTGATGAAAAAAACAATTTTTTTAAAGCCTCACAGTAGTGAGCAGCATTTATTGTTATGCCAGTAGGCATAAACTTTCACAACAATACACCTTTTCTGTCTCAGAACACACTGGCCATCACTTTGCTGGCAGAAAATGTCTGTCTGAACTTTCGCAGCTTTGGTGAATTCAAATTCAATATGTTGCCATTTATTGTCTTTGGTGAGCATTTTGGGGACCCATCTCACACACACCTTGCGATAATGCAAATGTTCGGTCAAAATCTTGTCAATTGTAGTCTTACTGAACTTCAGGGATAAGTTCGCAAAGCTCGCAAACTGTCACTTGCTGATCTAATCATTTCTTGCTCCACTTTTGCAATTGTTTTGGCTGAAAATGAAGGCCGACCAGAACGCTGTTCGTCATGGACCTTGAGCTCTCTGACCCACTTTCGCACGTTTTTGACGTCCATACATTTTGGCCCATAGACTTTGCATAACTGACAATGAATGTCACTGGGGGTAGTGCCCTTGACACTCAAAAATGGATCACTGCATGCAACTTGCACCTGGTGGTAGAAGCGAGAGGAAGCTGTATCATGAACGGCTGCTCAGCCAAGATTAATGGTTGCAACAGGTTTGGTGTTGTGGGGATTTGAAGGGGTGAAACCAAGCCAAGTGTTACCGGATCTCGTGTAAAAGTGTTCCTCACGGTTCCAGCGCCTTGGAGACCCTATTTTACAGACATGTCTCATAAGTTGCACATACACAAATTTCACTGGATTACCTCAGAAGTAGTTTCAAGCAATGTCTTCCTTATTGTTAGCAGACTGAACCTAGATACCTGCCCCTGATAATCATGGCTACTACTGTTGGTGGTTCTGCAAAGTTTGTAATGTATTTTGGTTCATTAGTATCTAAAAATTGTTTAACTTTGGTTGATATTCCCATAAAAATAATTTTTCACAAATATTCTTTTCAGTGGATTTTTATACATTTAACAATTCCTTGTCCTTGTGAAGGAATTGCCAAATTCAGTTGAGGTTTTCTGAGATTTGCATACACACACGCACGCACAAATGTGGTCAGTGAGAAAGCATGCAAAATAAAAATGAATGATAAAAAGAATTTTTTCTATATAAATAAACATATAGTAATCCTTACTAAATCAATAATTCTGCATTTTTGTTCAAGGAATACCAAGATTAGTTTTATATTGCTACACTCAGGCTTCCACTTACTTACCAAGCACAGAGTTATAAAATGGCAGCTGAAAACTGCTATACTGATGATAAAGCCATCTCCTGTATTTATTTTGAAAAAGTAAGCAGGAAAATGAGAAAGAGATGCAAGATACTATTTTGTACTTTGTAGACATATTGTATTTCAAGAATCCAATATAAATGTCCCATTTATTCTTAAAAGATGTTTTATATAGTACAGAATATAGAATTTTGAATTCTATTTTTAATGGAATTTATGTGGTGTTAGAATATTATATAATGTTCGTATATATAGTTTGAATGTTAAATACATGGAGTTTATTATAGAAGAAGCAAATGAGTGTTTTATATCCACACAACTCCTCTTCCCATTCCTCTTATGTTAGGTTGCTGTGCACTGGTGCTACTGGAACATCCATTGGACCCTGCAACATCAGGATGACATGGTTAACATCCATTAAAACATCTACACGTGGTGGATTGGTCAAACACATTTAAAATTGTTAATTAAAAAACCTTTCAGTGACATAATATGACATCCTGTACATTGTTAAATAACCCATTTTACCACTGAAGTTTGGAGTGTGAGAAAGAGCAATCAACTGTCTTCATGTTGAAGCAATGAGAGAAAATTGTATTGCAGAATTGTTATGAAAGCATCAAAATAGAGGCTATTTGTAACCAGATTTGTACTGTAAACAACACTGACTGGACGAAACCAGTTGCTGTGGTGTTCAGACCATTAATGGGGAACAGCTCTGCTAGAATAACTCAAATGTGACATAAACCTTTAATCAAGCCAATTAAAGATAATCTAGAACACCTTGTTATAGGAGAGTAGGCACAAACTTAACTACCCACATCAACTAATGCAGGCAGAACAATGCCCTGATAAATAACTGAAGATCCCATATTAATAATTAAGTGCTCCTGCTATTGGGACAGCTCTGGCCATCTCCAGAGAAAACAAAAAATCAAAATATGTATTTCTGGTGAAATCTCAGTATCAAATTTGTGGGTGGAATACAACAATACCTTCCTATCTACTATGCACATTGTATATACATATTAGAGAAAGAAAAAAGTCTGATTGCAGTAAGTAGCTTGAAAGGCATGCTGCATTTGTTTGGATGAGTACCCTTTCTTGGTCTGCTAGAATCCCCTCCACTTCACAATGTAAGATGTTAACATTTAAAGGGTGTTTCATGGTTGAAGGGCCCAGCTTCCAATCTTGCTGGTCACTATAGCCGCCACAGAAAATGTATATGTACCTATATGTGCATGCAGACGACAGTCAGTGCACTCTAATACTTGGAGAATGTGCAAATACTTTTGACAAGCTTGCAGCTTGGGCCAACAAAAATGAGCTATCACTAAATGGAAACATTCAGAAGAGGAGGCAAATGACATCATTTTATATAGAAATAATCCTCTATAAAACATATCCCATTTCAATTACTTGGGAATTACACTACTGACAGATGAAATTAAATTAAATTGTTTGTTAACAATGTACGAGGGGCACTCGGAAATTTTTACAATAGTATTTTTTTGTGTGTGTGTGCGTGCACCTTATTAATGAACATAATCAATGTACATGGGATCTCTCAATATACTCTCCACCAACACTGCTGCCACCCTCCTGGCAACTTCATTATTGCATCATGCAACCATTGTTTGGGGGTAGCTCTCACTAATGGACAGCTGCCTGCAATTCCTTGTTGCCGAGCCTTTTCTCTTCATGTTCAGAGGTGCGAGATCCAGTGTGGCACAACACTGAACCTTTGTGATGTCACATTGCTGGTATGCAGCCACGCATTCTCGTGCCAGAGGAGCACTCTTTTGACCGCTTTCCCTCTCATCATTGCTGCTGAATTCTGCATATAAGACTGAAGGTATTGCTGCTGTTGCTTGTGGAAGCCAGTCCATTAGCAATATGCCACAAGTGTCCCAAAAGATGGAGATCATCTGTTTGCCTGCAGATGGAGCAGCACAAAATTTCTTGAGCTATTCCATTTGAATTGATTGGATTTTATTCCCAGGTGGACGGTAGTGACACCTTGATTTGTCACCAGTTGCCAGTTTTTCCAAAAAAAAAAAGTAAATCATTGTTCATCCAATAGTTGACAGATTTGAGCTCTGTTCTCTTTCTGTGTCAAGTCCCGTGGAACGCAATATGCACACACATTTTTCATATCCAAATCATCATGGATGATGATGTGCAGGGCTACATGGCCAAGCCCTGTCTGGATTCCAATTCATTAAAGGCATATCAGCTAATCAATTCAGACACAACCTCAATGTTCCTCAGAGATCACGATGTGGATGGATGACTAGCACATGCATTCTTGCACGCAGATTTCCTTCCACTGGTCTTTGTGCAGGAGCTTCATAGCCACAAACCGTGGTTAAACATTTATGAATATCTGTTATTTAGATTCATTCCTTTTACAAAAACCATTGCAGTCCACTTTTGTCCATCTACTTGACAACAAACAAGCAATGTCCTTTCACTATACACTGTTGACAACTGTCATCTAGCATCAGTTTATTGTCCTACGAGAGGATATGTATTTTTATAACAATGCAATTGAAAATAATTTCCAAGCTCCCCTCGTAGTTACCAGGATCATATCAATGCTATCAATATAATATTTAAGATACAGAGAAAAATTATTCATATTATTAGACATATCAGTCCCAAAAACTCTTGCAGAAATCTATTTGGAAAGCAAAACATAATCCCAAAAACTCTTGCAGAAATCTATTTGGAAAACAAAACATAAATATGTTATGAGAATATCTCAATGAATCAGTCAAGCAAATATATGAAAACTTTGATAACACAAATAACCACAAAACTAGAACTAAAAATTCCCTTAAAGTACCTACCCACAGGCTGGATTATTTGAAAAAGTCCATACCGTTCTGAAATAAAAGTATATAATAAACTGCCACCACAGAAGTAAAAGGGGAAAAATGTATTTCTCAAAATAACAAAAAAAAAAAAAAAAAAAAATACTTAAGGAAAAAGCATACCACTCAGTAAAAGGTTATATGGAAGACAGTCTCTAGGACCAATTAAACATAAAGCTAGTTCAATCATTTAAGGATAGAATAATAATAGTTCTGTATATAAGCTTTATGTAAAACACTGTATTATATTTTCTGTAATGCTTTAGTTAAGATAAATTTCTGTTAGTCTGATGAGTCACCATTTACTGGACTTTAGCCCAACTTGTGTAAATGAATGTGACAAATAAAGCTTTTATGTGCCTGAATTTTATCTTGCAGGAGTTCTTATACATGGCAGTAAGTCTAATGACATGGATCTGTTGCTTTTAAGCAGACTTAAAAATCATTGGTCTGAGCCAGGTTTCAATCTGCGATCTTGGGATCAGAAGGCCAGAGCCTAACCAACTACCCACCCAGTCCAATATACAATGGTAGATATATACGACACTTAAAGAACAAATCGCCATAAAATATTATAGGTAAACTATCCCCTGTTTCATCTAAAAATTGTACCAATCATAACTTATGGACTTGAGATTATCTGGAAAAATAGAAGATAAATGTTACCTTCTTCAAACAAGCTCTAGGCCTAGCATCATTCAATTTCACTCGCTAGCTAGAGAACAACTTTTCGTTGGAGAGAGACTACACTCTACGTGGATTCCATCAGAGAATATGGAAGTGACCAGTATCATCTGTTGTACAGAAAAAGAAAACAAAAACTAACTAAAGATAAGACATATTACATACCCTAAGTGCCTGGTTGACTCTCTGTAGCTCTTGCATTCTAAGGGCATCTGCATACAGGTAGTTGTGAATACAGATGAATCTGATGTCTGTAATTGCATACACTGTGTAGGTTGGCATGAACTTTGCTGTCACCAAGTTGTAAGCTCCTGTATGCCACAAATTCCAAGGAAATAATCACTAAAATAACAAAATTCTTTAAATCAAGCAATATATTTTTTCCTTCCTTAAACAAAATAAAGCTGCTATATATAATGACTAATGTATTTTATATTTTTCTTGTATTATTTAATGAAACCATGAAATTGTATAAAAATATTTCAAATGGTGAATAAAGTATATATAAGATGCAAACTTAGTGTGATCTGTTTCATACATCGCAGTTTTGTTAACAGTGTCATTAATAAAAAATTAAATGCTATTCTTTAAACTTGTTAAAGATAAATAATTTTTAGAATGGAAAATTTTAAACATGTAGGAAATTACTGTAATTTAGGAAATGGAAAATGTTATATACAAGAAGTAAATTAAACCTTCATAAAATAGGGCATAAGAGATCCCTATGTGAGAAAAGTTTTTATCATAGTGGTATTCAATTGTATAATAAACTCCCTACCACCTTTAAGCAGTTATCCTCTATGGCAATATTCAAAAGGAAATTAAGATTCTTAATTCTAAAATGTTTTTATTCAGTGAACGAATATCTGGAAATGGCTTAGTTTACTAGCTTTATTTCAAGTTTGTACTAGAATTCTAATATTGTAAATATCTAAGTAGTAACTAGTATAAGTATATTTTGTGATTATTATGTAATTCCTTTTGACGAAACCGATATTTCTGTAATGAAATCATATGGTGAATAAATTTAATTTGATTTGAGTGTGAAGTAGAAGAATAAGCTTTTTAACAATAATTTTGCAGAGTTGTAGAGAAAGTCATGTGAATGGAACACACATTTTTACTTTCTCTAGGACATATGTATGGGTAATGTATATAGCTAGAGAAAGTTTTGTACTCCACCCAAAAACTCTAAATCGAGATTTCACTGGAAATATGTTTGGAGGTCCCTTGAGTACAAAAAAGTATTTTTAAAAAAAAATCCATGTGTGTGTATGTGTGTCTGTGGACAGCATAGTTCAAAAACGAAAAGACTGTTATGTACCAAATTTGGTATGTAGGTTTAGTATCTTTTAAGAATGTGACAGAATATTTTCAAAAAAATAACTGCACCACAAACTGCACTTTACATGGAAAAACTTTTGAAAGTTTGTTTTTCTCAAAAATGGCAAACGATTTAGATTAAAATACTGTATATTAAAGATAAAATGTGTACTTCAAATTTTCTGGAAATAGCCTCTGAAGACCTCTTTATTCTGGAATGAGTTTTGTAGAATTTTTCATAATGATTAAAGCATAAGAGATAGACAGAAATTTGCTGCACAAGAAATATAGATCTCATCAAAATACAATTAGTCATATACATTTTTCTTGTAGAATTGACTTTTTCGAGATATTCCATTATTGGTTTCAATTTTATACTACCTTAACTTTACTCAATCAGGCCCAAGCAAGCTAAACCTCAATTGTTTTACATAGTGACTGGCTTTTAAAAGATTTGACTATCACTTTAGCCTAGTGTATTGCCTTATTTTCCTTCTACTTAAAAGAAAACAAGTAATAAGACCACTTCTATTAATGTTTATCTCTATTAGCGTGGTGAAGATAAAAGTATAATCTTTTGTTCGAATAGTTTGTATATAAAACAGCTAGAGAAAGTTATGTGAATGGGACATCAAATTTTGTTTAGTTTTGTTCCTCTCCAAAACACACACATGTGAGGTCCCTAACTCAAATTCAAACACAACAGTTTATTTTACTATCTGCTTCATGTTAATCAAGACATAGACATAGTTTCATCAGGTACACATTTTGTTGTGTAGGTGACTCAGGGAGTGATAGTCAAGTGTTCTTAAAATGCATTGCTATATGTTGGCTTTCCAAGACATCAGTAGACACAACTGCAGCAGTGTAAAACTCATCACAAAGATGATGTGAGCTAAGTTGTGTTGTTTAAAGAGATGTACATTTTTAAGCAGTATGCATTTGTCTATCTTGTATGGTTTACTCATCAATACAAAATTATACAATTATATTCTGAATGAAGAGGACTTCACAGATTATTTTTAGAAAATTCAAGATTAAGCATTTTATTTTTCTTTGGATATATTAAATATGGCAACACTGTGGCCAAGTGATTAGACTATTCATCCCTTATCAAGGTAGCCCAGGAGACTGCATAGGGGCTTTCTGGTGCACAAAGTGGAGTCTGGACTGTTTTACTGTGGTTTCCACCACTTGCTGTGTAATATCCTTTCTTTTCATCCATTTCACCATTTTCCTCTTGTACATACATCGGGCTGATCACCTATCCTGACTACTCTTTCTGATCCAGAGTCCATCTGCTTAACAGATACCTGACCCCAGGCACTGACTTGTAAGTCACTCTCATATAATTAAGGAAAATGGTGTAAGAGAAATGTATTAAAATTTGGTATTTCAATCAAAACCGTTAGGATTATTTTTGAGAAAATTAAAAATATTGAAATGAATTTCATGTACAGGATAGTTGGGGGGGGGGGGGGGGGGGGGTTTTTTCCAACAATTTTTTCTTGCTTCTTTGGAAGGTCCTGAACTTAAGAACCAAGTTTCATATTTAAGAGGATTTTTATTATTAAACACTTAATTTAGGTGATTTTATAGTTATTATGCTTTGTTGGACTGGTATTAGATTTGGAATGTTGCTAAATATGTATACAAATAAGTCTCACCTTGAAGTGCTGAACTTGAGGTAGAATATCTGCTACCATGAACATCTCTACTCCTGTGTTGTTCAGGCCAGTCGCTGGCTTCATGTGTCCCTGAAGAAAAAAATTCCTTGATAGTGTGCAGGTGCAACAATCAGCTATGACTTCCAACGCAAGCTGTGTGGCATAGTCATGTGATTGTAGCACATCAGATTTTAGCAGAAGTACATAGTTGTATTTCACATTTTGTTACACATATAAAGGATGCTGTATGCCTACCTTAGAGTTCCATGCAATTGAGAGAATTGACATAATTTTGAAAGAACCACAAAATATTAAAGAATTTGAATCATTAATAAATGTTATTGTGAAAATGGCTTGTGCCTCAAAAATGTTATTTGAAATAAATTGAAGAGTGTAACCCAAATACCTGCTAAATGCCATTTTTTAAAACATTTTTGCATTACAACCCATCTATGCACCATATAGGAAACATTTTAAAAAAAAATTGAACATATTAACTTTACCTTGCAGTTACATAAAGAAAACCTTAATATATATTAAATCCAATCTCAATGATCTCATTAGAAATTCTGAGATCCATTTTCATAACAAGCGGAAAAAAAAAAAAAATTGTACATTCCTACTCATAAAACTAAACTATTTGAAAAGTCATTTAAATATAACAGCTTAAAACTTTATAATAATTTACCATTTAGTCTAACAAATATAGGGTTGGTAAAAAATTCAAAGTGACTTAAATAAATTGTTGCTTTCTGACCAATTTTACTCAGTTAAGGAATTTAATCAATATGGTGTACCTACAAATAAGTTGCTGAAAGCAACAGAATATTTAAAATCCAAATAAATGCTGAGCTCCATTTTTCAATATACTCAATGCCAAAATGATGTTTTTAGTCAGTTAATCATTTTTTAAATTGTTTAGTTAAGTAGTTCATTATAAATATGTTATGTGTCATGTTCACTATTTCACTTTTGCCGTAGATAAAAACTCTTGTTTTTGCATAAATGACATGACAAATCTAGGTCTACAAGCATTCTTATGACATATGCAAATATTTTCCATTAACATTGTTAATGTGGCTGCATTTATTGTATCCATGTATCCCATGTGGTCTAGTGGCTAGGATACCTGGCTTTCACCCAGGAGGCCCGGGTTCGATTCCCGGCATGGGAATATTTTAGGGAAACAATTGCACATCCACAACCTAAAATCTCTATTAGATCTATACATCAGAATATACAGTACTTATCTAATAAAAAGGAATCCTTTGCAAGTTTCATTAATGAAGTCGATGCTGACATAGTTGCGATCTCAGAGCACGGTCTAAAAAAACCCCAAGAATTTGTATGTAAAAGTGATAACTATTCTATTATTGATATATTTAGTAGAAAAGAACATAAGGGTGGTGGAGTGGCATTACTGGCAAAAAATATACACAATGTTACTCCATTAGTAAAAATACGAGATTTTAATATTGAAATGGTATGTGAGATAGTAGGGGCCCAAACCAAACTGAATAATGAAGAGGTTAAAATTCTTGTTATTTATAGATCTCCACATGTTAAAGTAAATGAATTTATTGAATGTATGTATAGAGTATTAGGGTATTGTTTAAAACATGACTTAAAATAATAATAATAATAATGGGTGACTTGAATATAAATGCTGATCATATGAATGGGGATTTTCTAAAGTTGCAGGATATGTTCTATTCATTTAATTTAAAAAGTGTTAAGCTAGATCTTACAAGGGAAACTATAAATTCAAATTCTGTAATTGATTATGTTGTTACCAATATAAAAGAAAGCCAATGTGTTGCCGGGAATATGGTCAATCACCTTTCTGATCATCATGCTCAATTTTTAGATATAAATAACTGTACACTTAAAAACCCTGACCTAACTGAAATTATAACCCTTAGAGAATTTACTGAGCCTAATATTTTAAAACTACATACTTGTTTGGTTAACGAAACATGGCAAGATTTGTATAGCATTAAAAATACAAATGAAAAATGGAATACATTTTATGAAATTCTAAACCACTATATTGAGCTATGCTGCCCTATAGTAAACAAAATATGGGAACCTTCAAAAAAACATAAAGTAAGGATTTCAAGAGAGGCTTTGAGGTTGAGGGAAAAAATAAAGGATTGATATCTACTTGCTAATCAACAAAACTTGAGCACTACAATATCAAATACAAACAATTTAAAAAAGCATATGAGGATGAGGTTGATAAACAATAAATCACAAAAGGTGATAAGAAAGCTTTCTGATACTAGTAACTATTCAAAAACAGCATGGTCAATGATTAATAACATGAGGGAAGAAAAGTTAAAGCAAGAAAATATTAATCTACTCATTAATAACTGCATAGAAAATAATCCACTTCAGATATGCAATCGTTTTAATGATTACTTTATAAATGTTGCTAGCAATCAAAATACCCCTGATGTTGCAGGTTTTATAACTAATAAAGCTATAGGAAATTCGCTTTATCTGTATGATACTACGGCAGATGAAGTTATAAGATTAATTAATGGATTTAAAAATAAAAATTCAACTGGATGGGATGGAATTAGCTCTAAATTGTTAAAAAGATGTAAACATGTTTTGAGCACCCCCTTGGTTCATCGGATAAATACATCACTAAACCTAGGAATTTTCCCGGATTGTTTAAAAATTAGTACTGTGATTCTGATACATAAAAAGGGAGACAAAAGTAACATGCAAAACTATAGACCTATAACCCTTACCTCGGTAATAGCTAAGTTGTTCGAAAAAATACTATTGAAGAGAATTATGAGTTTCTTTGAAAAATATGATATTTTAAATGATTTTCAGCATGGCTTTCGGGCCAAAAGATCAACCACCATGGCCCTAATAGACTTTACTCACAACATCTTAAGCAATCTAAATGAAAAAAAGAAAACTGTAAGCATATTTTTTTATCTATCTAAGGCGTTTGACTGTGTCCAACACGATACATTACTATTAATCTTAGAAAAGAACGGTATTAGAGGGGTTACCAATTGATTAATTTCGTCATATCTAAAAGGTTGTGTACAATACACAGAAATAAGTTTCAAACAAGGGGAAAAAAAAAAAAAAAAAATTTAAATCAAGTGCTGAAATAGTTAAATACGGTGTACCCCAAGGCTCAGTACTTGGACCATTATTCTTTATTTTATATCTAAATGATATGTATTCAACACCTAATTGTAAAATTATAAGCTATGCAGATGACACCACTATTATATGTAAAGCAAACAATGATCTTGAATTGAAATCCTTAGCCATGAATGAATCGCTAAGAATAAACACAGTTTTTAAATCTCTCAACCTCAATAATAAATCTGACAAGACAAATATAATTAAATTTGAGTTAAGCAAGAAGAAAAAAGATATATTATTTCATATTAACTTTGGAAATGTTGCAATACAGGAATCTGATTCTCACAAATGTTTAGAAATGCAAGTAGATAAACTCATGTCCTGGACTAATCATATCAATGACCTTTGTGAAAAAATAAGTAAAGGTTTGTATTTAATGAGGGAATTTGCAAAAACTTGTAATGTTGAGGTTCTAAAACTTATATACTATGGGTTAATTTATTCACATATCCAATATGGTATTGAATTATGGGGAGGTTGTAATAAAATGCATATGCAAAGGGTTCTAGTGCTACAAAAGAAATGTATCAGAACTATGTTTAAAATGGGGAGTCGAGAATCATGCAGGGAAGTTTTTAAAAGAGAAAAGATGTTTACTGTAATATCTCTATACATATACAAAGTAACTTACTTAATTAACCAGAAAAAACCAAAACTAAATAGTGAAATACATAACCACGATACTAGATGCAAACTTGACTTACATTATACCAGCTACAATGTAAAATCTGTAAATAAAGATCCCTATATAATAGGATTACACATGTATAATCGACTCCCTGCATATGTAAAAAATGAAAATGCTGTTAAATTTAAACAATGTCTCAAGACATATTTACTGAACAATCCTGTGTATGATATCAATGAATTTTTAAAATAATTTATGTAGACTATATTAATACTTTGTTAAACCAAACATCCTGTATATATTAATGTATTTTTATAATTTATGTAGACTAAGTTTATTTAATGCTAATTTTGTTTAATGTAAACTGACAATGCCCGATACTCGAAAAGAGTCTATAGGCTGCTAATAAATTACAATTACAATATATTTATTCTGTTTTAAACTTGATGTGTCTGATAACAATGCATATGTTTCAAAGGATGAATAAATAAATAAATATTGCCAATGCTCTTGCTATGTGCCATATTGATCACAAGATGGAAGCTCTGCTATGTTGCTCAATTGTTTCCCAATACCTGATTTCAGACATGGAGGGAAACGGTTTAGGAGCTTGATAATGATCTGGGAGTGTTTGAACAAAGTTGCTGGTATCTGGCCACAGCTGCTTGAGAAGAGGAACCTCAACATGTACCTACATCTCCTATCAAATTTGAAGTCGTTGCTGCTGATTCCTTGATAACAATGAAACATTTGCAGATCTCAACACTTCTCAGCAAGGAATCCTGGAGTCTTAAGAGTGAAATATACCTTTTGGAAACTTGGAACAATGGTAATATTCTAAAGAAGGGAGTGAAGGTTCTCACATCAGAAATGCAATATTGCACGGAATTGATAGAGAGGCCTCTGAGTCTTTCATGCCCAGTATAGAATGGGACTGTGAGAAAGAACATCCATAAATAATAGTCCATTTACAGAAGTGAACACCAAAGACTTGTTATCAATGATGCAAAACATAGAGCTTGTGTCACTCTAATGTGGACTGATTTGTTTGAGAGTTTCATTACAATACTAAGTATAGGCACTTATCTAGGTTTAGTATTTCTAACATTTAACGTCATACTATTTATATCACATGCAATAATATACATAACAATCTAGATACCATTGCCCTTATATTTAGTGTACACTTTATTAAATAGCAATATTTAAAATGAAAACTGTCATATATTTTTACTTTCTCAAGCCTGCATGTACAATGTACATTGTGAATAGAGAACGTATTGTATTCCACCCAAATACTTGATGACGAGATTTCACCAGAAATATATGTTTTGGGGTCCCCTGAGTCCTAAGAAAGCATTTTTGGAAAAAGGTCCGTGTGTGTGTGTGTGTGTCTGTGGACAGCATAGCTCAAAAACAAAAAGACTGTTAAGTACCAAACTTGGTATTTAGGTTTGGTATCTTCCAAGGATGCGACACAGTACCCTTTACATGGAACATTTTTGATTTTCTTTAAAATGGCTCTTAACAATTTTGATTAAAATTCTGTATATTAAAACTATTTACATTCCAAATAAAAGGATATCTTGAATTTTCTGGGAATAGCCTCTGAAGACCTCTTTATTCTGAATGAATTTTGCTTAACTGCTAAACAGTTGAGCTTACTGCACAAAAAAATGTAGATCTCATCAAAATACACAATTTATGTCTTTTACATTTCTGTTTTGGAGGTAACCATTTCCAAGATATTCCTTGTTATTGGTTTCAGTTGTGAAGTACTTATACTTTTCTCAGAGAGGAAGTGTCTGTTTTTCTTTTGTTCTACTCCTGGCCAAGCAATCACATAATGATAGCTTTTAAAACATTTGACTATCACTTTAGCATAGCACATTCCTTTAGTTCCCTTCTACTTATAAGGAACTAAGTAATAAGAACATTCTGTTAATGTTAATCTCGATTAGCATTGTGTAGAAAGAAGAATAATCTTTTGTAAGAAGTTTGTAGAGCAGCTAGAGAAATTCATGTGAGTATAACACATCAGATTTTTTTCACTATATCTCCTAAACAACTTGTTTCCACTTAGCAGGTTTTTAGGTTACACTCTTCACTTGTTTGTGTATCACTCAATGTCTTAACACTTAAAATCTTACAAAACTCCTTCCAAATAAAGAGTTTTGTATAGACTATTCCCAGAAAATTTAAAGTATGCATTTTATTTGTAATGTAAATATCTTAATGTGTAGTATTTTCATTAAAATTGCTATAATCATTTTATCCCTATTTAGTTGAAATTAAGTAAGAAGCAAATTAATTGTAATCAGTTTCGACCTGATAGTAAGATAAATAATTATCCTTATTTACCATATTGTTAACTAAAGAAAATAAAAAACTCCATAAAATGTTACATTTTGTGCATAGTTTAGGTTGGAGGAGAGTTTTTGAGAAGATGCTGAACCAATATCCAAGTGTAATATTTATCTGACTTTTGCTGTTGATTGACACAATTTTTTTTTTAATTCATGGGGTCTCAAAAACATATTTGTGGTGAAATCGCAGTACTGCTTTTTGGGCAGTATGCAATACATTCTCCATCTTCTGTGCATGTGATGGAGAAAATAAGAATCTGAAGTTTTCCATTGACCTGACTTTCTCTTGCTGTTACACAAACTTTCCTTACAAGAGATTATTATTCTATCTACTTCATGATAATCAAGATAAACATTAACAGAAATTGTCTTATTACTTGCTTCCTTGTAAGTAGAAGTCAATAGACTAGGATAAAGTGATAGGCAAATCTTTTTAAAGCTATTCTTACATAAAACCATTAGAATTCTGTTCTAAAAGTCTTCCCAGGAGTAAAACAAAAGAGATGAGACTGCCTCCATGATCGAGTGGTCAGCGAGCTGATTTCTCACCTGGAGACTCCAGGTTCGATTCCCGGCTGGGGTGGGGAATTTTTCTTTAGCCAGAATTATTCCATGTACCCCACAGAGTCTGGACGTATGTATGTGAGAGTAAATGTGTGTGTGTGGGTGTGTATTTAAGGAAAATAAAATGATTTAAACCAAACGTATAAAAAACAAAACAAAAAAAAAAACTACAGACAATGAGTTGTTTCAAGTGCAAAGCCCCCAATATGACCTTAGATGTTGAAGGGGGCTATATAAATGAAACAATAAAAAAAGAATAATCATTTGTTAGAGAGATGACATGAAAGTTTACTTCATGCTTGAAATAACAAGGAATATCTCTGAAATAGTTTACTCTAGAAAAAAAAAAGTATGTCAAATTGCATGTTTTACTGAGATCTACATTTTTTGTGCATTAAGTTTTTGTCTATCTCTTATTGTTTAGGAGTTACACAAAAGTCATCTAGAATGAAGAGGTCTTCCAGAGGCTATTCCCAGAAAATTCAATATATGCATTTTGTTTGTTATAAAGATGTCTTAGAAATTTAATCTAAATCATCAGAGCCATTTTCGAGAAAATAAAAATGTTTCAAAAATGTTCCATGTAAAGGGTAGTTGGGGTTGAGGGGATTTTCTTGAAAATCTTTGTGTTGATCCTTGGAAAATATTGAGCTTAACTAGGTTTGGTATTTAACCGACTTTTTGTTTCTTAGCTATGCTGTTTACAGACACACACAAACATTTTTCTAGATATCTTTTTTGTCCTTTTCGGGGGATCTGAAAACATATATTTCTGGTGAAATCTCAGTGTAGAATTGTTGGGAGGAAAACAATAGTTTGTACATTGTACATATGTGCTAGAGAAAGTAAAAACTAAGATTGACAGCAATAGGTTGCTTAAAGGGAATTGAGTGATACTTTTACCATCCTTGAAGTGCACTTTCTTGAGAGCTTCTTCACCAAAATGGCTGAAGGGTCCTCTGTCATATATGCTGCCCTCTTTCCCATTCATTACTCTGACACGTCCCTCTATCAGAAGCACAAAATAATCAGCCAGTATGTCCTACAAGACAATCATCAAAACGTTACTTTTACAGGCGACAGATTATATTAATTTCGTTACAGTTATCCGCTGATGAAACTTACCTGAGAATACAAAGTATTTTCTCTGTTTTCTTTGGAATTTGTTGTTCGCACTTTTATACTCTTGACAACATTTTGAGCAAGAAGTTTGCGCAGTATGGACTCAGTCAAAACCTCTGGACTGAAAGCGGCCACAGCTAAATACACAAGCAAACAGTTTCATCAACCAGAAATTAAAAGGCAAGCTTTTTCAGTGGAAATAAACACTTGAACCTCATTTGTACATTACTCTATGTTTATCGCAGATATACTCTTTTTTTACTTTCTCTACATGTACTAAGTACGTAATATATAGAGGAAGTATTGTATTCCACCCAAAAATTTAATGTCAAGATTTCACTGTAAATATATGTTGTAGGGTCCCCTGAGTCTGAAAAAGGTTGTGGGTGTCTATTGGCAGCATAGCTCAAAAACAAAAAGTCTGTTAAATACCAAACTTGATATTTAAGTTCAGTATCTCCCAAAGATGCGACACAATGATTTTGAAGAAAATCCCCCACCCCAAACTACCCTTTATATGGAAAAAATTTCAGAAATGTTGATTTTCTCAAAAATGGCTCTAACGATTTTGATTATAATCTCTCATATTTAAGATATTTACACAATAAAATGTATATCTCGAAAATTTTCTGGGAATAGTTTCTAAAGACCTCTTTATTCTGGATAAACTTTTTTGAATTTTGCATAATTAGTAAACTGTAAGAGATACACAAAAACCTACCACACAAAATAGAGAGCTCCTTAAAGCACACAATTTATGTCATGTGCATATTGTTTGCGGAGTTAACTGTTTTTGAGATAATCTTGTTACTGGTTTCAATTTTAAAATACTTTATTACAGGAACTTGCCAACTCCTGGCAACGCAAAGAAACGTATTTCAATCCCATAGCAACCACATTTTAAAACATGTTAGTGTCAGTTTAGCCTAGTGTATTCCCTTATTTCCCTCCTACTTACAAGGAACTAAGTAATAAGTTTCTGCTAATGTTTATCTTGATTAGCATGTAATAGATAGAACACGCTTAGTAAAAATAATTTTGTTTCAGAGATATAGAGAAAGTCATGTGTATGGAACACATCAGATTTTTTTTGGAGTTATGCTGTTCACTGCTAAATATAATCACACATATGCACACATTTTTCTATATATATATATTTTTTTTTTTTAAATGCAGGAAATTATTTATTTGCAATGAATTGTAACCTATTGAATTTTTGGCTGATATGCAAGGCTGGAGGAGAAAGTTATGGTTCAGAACTTACTACTGCTGAGAAACTGGAATGCTGCAAACATCAGTTGTGGTGAGACATCTGGTGTCCCGCGAATAACATAATCTCCAGGCAGTTTTCCAAAAGCATGATGTCGTGCGTGAGGATCTACTGCAAATAAAACAAAATGTCATATGAGATAAAAGTTTGATGATAAATAGGGTCCAGATTTGAAGGTTTTAATCTCTCTTCCCCTCCCCCAGCTTCCTAATTATAACATTTTAATGTACTTTTCCATTTCATGCCACTTGCTTGTAGAACCCAAAAAGAGATAAATCAAGCTGAAGGGCCTAAAAAGGGCTAGATGATACATAGTTAAGGGAACTCAACTACATCATTAGCACCCTTATAAAAGAAACAATGGCAAAAGCCACAGTTAAATGTCTGATGTGTTGTATTCATATGACTTTCTCTACCTATTCATCTCTTTATATTGTAGTCTACAAAAGCTTCTTCTTCTTACTTCTTCATGCTAATTTAGATAAACATTAACAGAAATAGTCTTATTATTTGCTTCCTTGTAAGTAGAAGGAAAATAAGGGAATTCAATAGGCTAAAGTGATAGTCAAATGTTTTAAAAGCTGGTCCATACGTAATGCATTTGAAATTCCCTTCTCTGACCACTTCCCATTTAAAAAAAATCAAATTATTGAAAATTTTAAAACAAATAACAAGGGATATCTCAGAAATGGTTAGTGCTACAACAAAAAATGTATGTGATAAATTGTGTGTTTTGTAGAAAGCTTTTGCTCCCTCTTATAGTATACCAGCTATGTAAAAGTAATTCAGAATGAACAGGACTTAGGAGGGTATTCCCAAAATATTTAATTCAGATTATTCATCCTTTCTATCTTATATAAGATAATGGATAAGTCAATACAAAATTTACCAAATAAAATGCAATATATTACTTGCAGGAGAAAAGATATTACTACAATTAAAAAAAGTCTGATGTGTTTCATTCACATGACTTTCTCTACACTTCTGAGACAAATTATTATTAAAAAGTTGTCTACTTCATGCTAATGGAGATTAGCAGAAATGTTTTTTTGTAAGTAGAATGGAAATAATGGAATACCCTAGGCTAATCAAATCTTTTAAAAGCTGGTTGTCATGTGGATGAAATCCATTTCTTTGGTTGCCAGGAGCTGACAAATTCTCATATGAAAAGTTTTAAGTATTTTAAAACTGAAACCAATAACAAGGAATATCTCAAAAATGATAAACTCCACGAAAAAAATTTATATGAATTAAATTGTGTGTTTCAACGAGAGCTGCATATTTTGTGTATCTCTTATGGTTTACCAGTTATGCAAAATCCAGCAAAAGTCATTCAGAATAAAGATATCTTCAGAGGCTATTCACAGAAAATTAAAAATATACATTCTATTTGTCATGTAAATATCTTTAATATTTGGTATTTTAATCAAAATTGTTAGCCATTTTTGAGAAAATCAAAATTTTCAAAAATGTTTATATGTAAAGGGTAGTTTGGGGTGGGGTATTTTCTTGAAAATCTTTGAATCATATTCGTGGAAGATATGAAATTTATATACCCAGTTTGGTTTTTGTTTTTGAGTTATTGTGTTTATTCACATACACATAGAGATTTTTTTCTAAAAATGCTTTTTTTGGATATAGGGGATCCTAAAATGAAGTGACAACTTATACATTAGTATACCATTAGGTGAAGGATGGTTCTAAACTCCTTGCTACAGCATACCACAGTGAGCATCTGCATTTCAGAGGACGTACATATTATTTAGTGCTCTGGTAAGCGTGTGGCCATTGGGTGAAGATGTCAAGGCAGTTGAGGGTTCAAGCCTTCATTGTTTTGTTTCCTTTTTTACTTTTTCTACACGTACTATGTACATAGTGTATAGAGAAGGTATTGCATTCCACCCAAAAATTTGATACCGAGATTTCACCAGAAATACATATTTTGGGTGCCGTGAATCCAAAAAAAGCATTTTTACAAAATGGTCTGTGTGTGTTTGTGTACAGCATATCTCAAAAACGAAAAGTCCATTAAAAACCAAACTTGGTATTTAGGTTTGGTATCTTCCAAGGATGTGACAGAAAGATTTTCAAGAAAATCCCCCCACCCCAATTACCCTTTACATAGAACTTTTTTCGAAAATTTTGAATTTCTAAAAAATGGCTCTAACAATTTTTATTAAAATATTGTATATTAAAGATGTTTACCTGACAAATAAAATGTATATCTTAAATTTTCTGGGAATAGCCTCTGAAGACTACTTTATTCTGGATGAATTTTACAGAATTTTGTATAACTGCTAAACCATAAGAGATGGACAAAAACTTACCACACAAAAAATGTGGAGCACGTTAAAACACACAATTTATGTTACATACATTTTTTTCTTGGAGTTTATCATTTTTGAGATATTCCTTGTTATTGGTTTCAGCTTTTCTCATACAGGAATTTGTCAACTCCTGTCTGTACAAACAAAGTAACTTGAGTCACATAGCAACCAACTTTTGACTATCACTTTAACCTATGGTACTCCCTTATTTTGCTTCTACTTGCAAGGAAGCAAGTAATAACACTATTTCTGCTTATTTTTTTTTTCTCGATTAGCACAAAGTACATAGAAGCATAAGTTATTAATACTATTTTTTGTTTGTACAATTAGCATATAGGTGCAATAGAGAATATTTCAATAACTCGCCTGCAAAGCCATAGTAGTAAAAGTGGGCATTAAACACTCAAAAACAAACAAAAAATTCAATAACAATTGCATTTAACACTTGAAGGGGTACACTTCTCTGAACCCCTTGAAGGAGTTTTTCAAATACAATATTATTTACATTATAATTGTAGGCACAGTTTACAATTGATGAAACAATATTACGATTATATCAAATGAAGTAAAAATGAACAACTATCTCTGTATTATCCTGATATATGGTGGACTTTGTGACAGTGATGTGTTTTAACAATTGAAATTTAGTTGAGTCGATTTTGTAACACTACATCACTTACTTTTTATTTCGGAAAACATGTTTCAGAAGCTATGTGCTTCCATTGTCAATTCCTTTGGTCGACTGCCGGTATCGTGTGTTGTGGTGGTTGTCTCTGTCCCTGGTGGAGGTTTGATGAACCTCTGAATGAGTAGATCGCCTGGCAGGATTTCAAAATTAAAACACGGTTCTTGTTTTTCCAAATATATGTTTTCCCAAACTTTTAATTCTGTCTTCCTTGTGATGTTTTTGAGGATTTTTGGGCTTCTATTTATGGTGTGTTTCTCTTTCCATAAATGCCAAGCTACTGCAGATTTGTCTTCTTGTTTGAGTTTAATATTTCTGTGGTGTTCTTTTGCCCTTGTTTTTATACTTCTTTTTGTTTGGCCGATGTAGATTTTTTCACAGTCATTACAGCTGAACTGATATATTCCTGGTTTGTTTTCTTGTGGGATATCATCTTTTAATTTAGAATTTAAAATGTTTTTTATAGAGTAATTGTTTTTAGAGGCTAGAATAATGTTATGTCATTTGAAGATCCTCTGGAATTTGTAGAAAGTTGTAGGGTGGTATGTAAACTTCTTGTAGATCTTGTTTTCTTTCTGGTTTTGAGTGAGTGTGCTGACTTCTTTAATTCTCTTTCTATTTTTGGCCTTATTAACTTTTTTGTACACCAGTTCTGCCCGGAATCCATTCTCTGTAGCTATGTCCAATATTTTAGTAAGTTCACATTGGTATTCTGTTTTGCCCATTGGTACATTTACCAATCTGTGTGTAAGGCTGTTGAGTAAAGCATGCTGATGGGGAATGGGATTGTAACTCTTTTGTTTTATATAGCTGTTGGTGTGGGTAGGTTTTCTGTAGATGCCAAATGTAAGGTGACTATTAGTTTTGATGATTTTTAGGTCGAGGAATGGTAGTTGTCCATCACATTCCTTCTCCATTGTGAACTTTATGGACTTTTCTTGCTTATTTAGGAGTTTTAGTGCATCTTCTAGGTGTTTTTCTGGGACTATTGCAAAGATGTCGTCTACATAGCGGTACCATATTTTGAACATTCAGAGGAATGCCTTTTTAATCCTAGTTTCCATAGTGCTCATAACGAGATCTGCTAATATTGGTGACAGCGGGCTGCCCATAGCTAAACCAGATGTTTGTTTGTAATATTTCCCGTTAAATGTGAAAAAATTTTGATTTATGCCCAGATTTGTTAATATGATGTATTCTCGGACTTCTTCTGTTGTTTTCCCTATTGCAAGTAACCAGTTTTTGATGTGGGATTGTATGCTTTCTGAAGGTATGCTTGGAAAAACTGGTTACTTGCAATAGGGAAAACAACAGAAGAAGTCCGAGAATACATCATATTAACGAATCTGTGCATAAATCAAAATTTTTTCACATTTAACGGGAAATATTACAAACAAACATCTGGTTTAGCTATGGGCAGCCCGCTGTCACCAATATTAGCAGATCTCGTTATGAGCACTATGGAAACTAGGATTAAAAAGGCATTCCTCTGGATGTTCAAAATATGGTACCGCTATGTAGACGACATCTTTGCAATAGTCCCAGAAAGACACCTAGAAGATGCACTAAAACTCCTAAATAAGCAAGAAAAGTCTATAAAGTTCACAATGGAGAAGGAATGTGATGGACAACTACCATTCCTCGACCTAAAAATCATCAAAACTAATAATCACCTTACATTTGGCATCTACAGAAAACCTACCCACACCAACAGCTATATAAAACAAAAGAGTTACAATCCCATTCCCCATCAGCATGCTATACTCAACAGCCTTACAAACAGATTGGTAAATGTACCAATGGGCAAAACAGAATACCAATGTGAACTTACTAAAATATTGGGCATAGCTACAGAGAATGGATTCCGGGCAGAACTGGTGTACAAAAAAGTTAATAAGGCCAAAAATAGAAAGAGAATTAAAGAAGTCAGCACACTCACTCAAAACCAGAAAGAAAACAAGATCTACAAGAAGTTTGCATACCACCCTACAACTTTCTAAAAATTCCAGAGGATCTTCAAATGACATAACAACATTCTAGCCCCTAAAAACAATTACTCTATAAAAAACATTTTAAATTCTAAATTAAAAGATGATATCCCACAAGAAAACAAACCAGGAATATATCAGTTTAGCTGTAATGACTGTGAAAAAATCTACATCGGCCAAACAAAAAGAAATATAAAAACAAGGGCAAAAGAACACCACAGAAATATTAAACTCAAACAAGAAGACAAATCTGCAGTAGCTTGGCATTTATGGAAAGAGAAACACACCATAAATAGAAGCCCAAAAATCCTCAAAAACATCACAAGGAAGACAGAATTAAAAGTTTGGGAAAACATATATATTTGGAAAAACAAGAACCGTGTTTTCAATTTTGAAATCCCGCCAAGCGATCTACTCATTCAGAGGTTGATCAAACCTCCACCAGGGACAGAGACAACCACCACAGCTAACGATGCCGGCAATCGACCAAAGGAATTGACAATGGAAGCATATGGCTTCTGAAACATGTTTTCCGAAATAAAAAGTAAGTGATGTAGTGTTACAAAATCGACTCAACTAAATTTCAACTATCTCTGTGGTAAAATAAGTAACTACATAAAACAAATTAAGAATCAAGAAAGTGAATTCTATCTTTTCATCTCCACCTGAAAGGCAAATATAGAGATTCCAGGAAATAATAAAGTATACAAAGCACAAAATACAACAGGACACCAGAGGATTTTTTTTAAATGTAACATCCCTGCAGAGATTACACTTAGAAAGGAATGACCTTGCACCCTGTCAAAAAATTGCAGGATGTGAATCTCACCACAAGAAGCTAAAGTTTGTATTATTAATAGTTGTGTGATTCATTGGAAATCTGGTAAGCGAGGCTCTTAAGCATGTGCAATAGTACCACATGGCAGCAAAAAGCACATAAGCTCAGAAGTTTGCAGCTTAGATTATCCGTGATCTCCATTTTGCACCTCATTGAAACACTTAATTTTTTTACACATAATGTACATACAATTGAATTCATGGTTCTCATAGTAGTCACATATAGGCACTAGACAAGATTTTCAGAAACACAGTCTTGCAGGATCATAGTAGCTCAAGCGGTTAAAACGGTTTAATACTTACATACGCATAAAATCAAAGTACCACTGTTCGAATCCTGGCAATATTGCAAATTATTTTATTTCACCACTAAAATCACAGTTCAGTTCTACATTTAAAGCACACACTACATCAATGTTTTCAACAAACCTAATTGTTTTTTTGCATTAATCTGCACAGGTTACTTGACAATTATTGCATTTAATATTGAGTGCTACATAGATTTCATTCACAGTCTTTTGAAAGTAATTTATACTGGAGGGTTTATCATTTTGGTTTCAGAAATGTAAACTAGGTGTATTATTGCTGCTCTAATTGTGTACTGTTTTGAGAAAAAGAAAAAAATTAAAAAAATAGAAACTTGAGAAAGCAGTGCAATCTTTGTCTCCTGGGACTCGATTTCCAGCGCTATATTGGCTTACCCACCAGTATGTTTTGGCAGAGCACATATGATCTGAGGTGTTATCAAAGGCATGAACACTCTCAAATAACTGGCAATTTTGCCAAAGCTACAAGTCCAATAATTTTAAATATTGTATTGAATGTATACCAATACTGCATTCCTTCGACTACTGGCATACAAATGAGGCATTCTGAATGAAAATAGGACTCACACGTCCTATTCTGTTAATTTTCAGCCATTGATGTGCAATCCAGAAAACACTCCACAACTTTCACACACACCCACACAAACATGGAAGAGTCATAATGTTAAGTTTTTAAAATATACTCTGCAGTTCACATGGGTTGGTTGGTTAGTTCTTATTCTTATTATTCTCTTTTGCATTTTGAATACTTTTTCTGATATCCAAGGTATACATTTTATTTATCATGTAATTATCTTTAGTATTCAGTATTTTAATCAAAAACCATGTTTTCAAAAATAAAAAATTTTGAAAATTTAACCATGTAAAGGGTAGTTAATGGTTTCATGAAGGATTTTCCTGAAAATTTTCATGTTATATCCTTGGAAAATACTGAACTTGAACACCAAGTTTGCTCTTTTAATAGACTCTTCAGTTTTGGGTGATGCCCATAAACACACATATAGACCTTTTTCTAAAAAAAAAATACCTTTGTTGGATTCAGGGGTCCTCAAAATATGTATTCTGGTGAAATCTTGGCATCAAATACATGGTACTTCTTAGGGAAAGTAAGAATTAATATAAAAATAAATATACTCATAGCAAAAGACTGATATAAATTTAATATATAGCAAAAGCCAGCAATAGCTGTATTTAAAAAACTGAGCTGAAATGTATGAAAAATTGATACAAATATAACTAAATCATCATTTGATAAAAGTTTAAAGAGCTTTCTCACTCTTCGGTTGTCCACCAGGATCTCTACAAGAAGACTGGCATTGTAGAGAATCTCGGATAAGTGCTAGAGGAACATATGACATCTCTACATAGGAGCAGATTCCCATGTAACTGTGGTCAATACTCAGTCAAGCAAAATTACCTCAACTCAAGATAGACGAGAGGAAGTTGCCCAGTTGCCCTTCACTTCTCTATACTTGTTTTCATGGAGAGCTGACTACTCTTCATGCCAGCACAAAAGTACCGCTCTTGTTACTAAATCAACCAGATTATTTCTTAGTAAGCCGGTGTGACCAGGAATCCTCCTCATTAACACTGAAAGTGTGTGTCAGACAGAGGGCAATCTGGACATTATACAACAGGATGGTAGTTATACAGCTCATGCCCCCAGGGGCCTACAGTAGGTATGGGTTTGGGCACCCGGGTTCCTACTCCCTCGATGTGTGTTCCTCTGAGTGGTGGGAGTCAGCAGAAATGCTCACACACATGTAGGCCATGCGTGGAGACCTGTGTGGGAAAGGAATATCCTGGTTGATTGAGGGTTGCGTACCTGAGCCTGGGGAGGGTGTGCAGCCTAAATGGGAAGCTAGGGACTAACCCACCCCTAGTCAATTGTCCAGGACTAGGTAAACTACCAAACTCCAGGGTGAGTGGGACAGCAAGCCTGCTATATCTCCTGTGCAGCCCTGTCATCCCAGTGGGTGGGGAGCACTGGGGGACAAAAATTAAAAACCTGATGTGCTCCATGCACATAACTTCCTCAACCTCTTTGTAAGAAATTATTGTTAAAAGCTTATTCTTCTATTTACTTCATCATAGTCGAGATAAATATTAGCAGAAATTGTCCTTATTACTTGCTTCCTTGTAAATAGAAGGGGAAAATCTAATATGTTCCATTCACATGATGTCCTCTAGCTGTTCAGTAAGCAAACCTTTTATTCAAAACATTGATGTGTTATCTACATCTTGCTAATCAAAATAGTCTTATTACTAGCTTACTTGTAAATTGAAGGGAAATAAGAATATGCACAAACTAAGGCAATAGTCTCATTCTTTAAAAGCCGAACGCTATGTGAAACAATTGAAATTCCAATCTCTTTGCTTGTCAGGAGTAAACAAACAAGAAATGTGTCTTCCCACTTGAGAAAATCTTAAGTGCCTTAAAATTTAAACCAATAATCTGGAATATTTCGAAAAAGATTAACTCTACAAAAACAAAAAATATATATGACATAAATTATGTATTTTAATGAGATCTATATTATTTGTGTTTTCTTTGTATATCTCTTAACGGTTTGCCAGTTTTAGCAAAGTCATCCAGAATGAAGAGGTCTTCAGACACTGTTCCCAGAAAATTCAAGCTATAAAAAATTCTGTTTTTCATAAAAATATCTTATACATAAGGTATTTTAATCAAAACCGTTAAGAGTCATTTTTGAAAACATCAAAACTTTCGAAAATGTTGCATGTAATGGGTAGTTGGAAGTGGGGGAATTTCTTGAAAATCCTCATGTCGCATCCTTGAAAGACACTAAACTTAAATACCAAGTTTGGTATTTTACTGACTTTTTGTTTTTGAGTTATCATGTTCACAGACATACACACACATAAACACATGGACCTTTTTCTACAAATGGGTTTTTTTTCTTTATACAGGGGACCTTATAACATCTATTTCTAGTGAAATCTTGGCATCAAATTTTTGGGTGGAATGCAATACTTTCTCCATACACTATTTACAGGGTACGTGTAGAGATAGTAAAATAAAAGACTAAAAATGCAGGCCTAATGATAAAGAGAGCATGCTTACAGGCTACATCTGTTTCGTCCATGATTTCTGCTTGAATGAGCTCCTCTATCACATCTTCTAGAGTGATGATTCCCACAGTAATGTTTGTATCTTCTCCATTAACCATTTCAAGACGCTGAACAAAAGCCAAGTGTCCTGTCAGACCTGCTTTGAATATCTTGAACATTTGATCCAACTTAGTGTCTTCCTTCACAAAGTTGCAGCCATAATTATAAAAGTCTGTGATAATTCGAACAGGTATACAATCTTCAGGATCTACAAATGCCAAGTCTTTGTTGTACAGCAAAGCCACGATGTTGCTTCGTTCTCCTTCATAGATGGGAATGCGGGAAAATCCTGGTAACAAGAGAGATGCAAACTATGTCATTAATACAGATAAACTTTGTTGTATATACAATACGTTTGTTACAAAACTTGGCCACCAGCAGTACAGCCTGTGTAACCTTCACTGCCTTTACCACATGTGTCAGTCTTATTTCTGTTCTAGTCCAACTCACTCATGAATAACATTAGCCATGTTTAGTTTTGCTTGCAGTATACAGTACCACAAAGAGTGTTAATGTACAATATATATGTGCTTACATCATCTTGTAGGGAAGTTGTAAGGTAATTTGAAACTAAATTTCCTGGTATGCGCGTTCTGAGTAGAGAGGCTGTTTACTTGTAAATAAATTCAGGGAGACAGGATCAATTTGTGATAGGAAAAGAAAGGTAAACAGGCATGGGCTTATGAAGCAGAAATTATTTGGAATCGGAGAAAGGTTAGAATGGTCACCTCAAAAATCTCTTAGGCACCTTGCACAAAAAACTGACATTTGTAAACCATATAAGGTTACTGTTGTCCAGGAATTGCTACCACGTGATCGCCAGAGTTAGGTAATGGATTTTAAGGAATATTAATGATTGAACAATTGATCCACAATTATACTATTCAGTGACGAAACATGGTCATTTACATGGCCATGTGTCATCACAACACAACCGATATTATACTGCAGACAAACCCATTTCGTTCATGAATTCCTTTGCTTGATCAAAAACTCTGGATATGGTATGCAATAAATGGATACAATTCTGTGATAAGGTATATTTTGTGTTTAATCTGATAATTGTTAATGCGGTTTGAGATTTTATTTGACGTCCACGCATGTGTGACTGCCAGTCAAGTGTACAGTATGTGACTGTGCACCTGTGAGCCAAGTTTTGTAGCACACATACTGCAGCATTGATAGAAGTTTACTGTAGGCAAAAGAGACAGTGTCTCACTGTGTGATGGCTTTCAAATTTCATCCTCTTTGTAAAACAAGCAGAAAAATCTGATGTGTTACATTCACATGACTCTCTCTACATCTAACAAATTATTGTTGAAAAGCTTATTCTTCTATCTTCTTTATGCTAATAGAGATAAAAGTTAGCAGAAATGGTCTTATTACTTGCTTCCTTGTAAGTAAAAGGGGAATAAGGGAGTACACTAGGCTAAAGCGATAGTCAAATCTTTAAAAAAGATGTGCTTTGTGATTGAAATTCGCTCTCGTTGCATGCCCAGGAGTTGACAAAATTCCCCTATGAGAAAGTATTTTAAAATTGAAACCAATAACAAGGAATATATTGATAATGGTTAACTCCACAAAAAATTGTACAGGAAATAAATTGTGTGGTTTAACAAGCTCTATATGTTTTGTATAGCAACTTTTTTTCTATCCCTTATATTTACCAGTTATGTAAAAGTTATTCAGAATGCAGAGAACTTCAGAAGCTTTTCCTAGAAAATATATTTTTCATATACATATCTTTAAAAAACAGTATTTTAATCAAGATTGTTAAAAGCCATTTTTGATAAAATGACAATTTTTGAAATTTTTTCCATATAAAGGGTAGTTTGGAAAATTAAAACAAAATATCCGCCAGGAAATTACCAGCATTTCTCAACTTGAACTACAGCAAGTGATGGATAGCTTCTTAAAGTGGTGCCAAAAATGTTTGGACAATGGTGGTGGCCAGTTTCAGCATTGCCTTTAATAATATTGCTAAGTAAAGCCTTTAAAAGTAGTTTTAAAAATGTTGCATGATTGCATCCGCACTTTTCTATGATAATGGCAGACGGTAGGGAATGCCGAGGGTGTCAACAGGCAAAACACTGCACAGCTGGTTTGGATGTTTTTGGCTCTCCCAGTACATACAAGTTATCCAGAATGAAGGGGGCTTCACATATTATTCCCAGAAAATTCAAAATGTACATTTTATTCATCATGAAAATATCTTAAACTTATGGTGGTTTTGAGAAAGTAAAAAGTCCCTAATTTAAAAGATTAACCATATAAAAGATCGTTTGAGATGGAGAGATTTTTTTAAAGTCTGTTACATTCTTTACATGTTGAATATAAATAAATGAGTTTGTTTTTTAACTGACTTTTGATTGATTTTGTTTACCAACACAGAATTTTTTTGTATTTGGGGTAATCAAAACGTGTATTTATAATGAAATGAGCAGTTTGTGTTTACCTTTCTTTGTAATTTCTGCTAAAGCATCGTAGTCCAGAATTTCATCATAGCTGAGCATGAAGACACTGTCAAGTTTGGTCATTGCTTCTCGGACAGTCTTTGTGCTGAGTGACAGAGCTCCAGAGATGATGTTCACCTCATCTGTTGGGATGTTTTCATTCTCCACTGTCATCTGCAGTCACAAGCAACACATCTCTTGTATTAAATTCACGTGTGTTTCTCTATTCATCATACTTTATTTTCATATCTTTTCTACAATTTATTCTTACAAGAGCTTTTTATTTACTTTACTACTTAAATATACTAAACAGTTTCTTTGTTTATTTATGTAATTCTATTTCATTTTACATAACTTTAACAACTGGGACATATCACAATGCATTTGTTTGGTGAAAGAACCAGATGGCAAAGTGAGCCAATCTTTAAAGATTTCATCCCTTATCCTAGAGCCCGGTTTTGGATTCGGAAGCGCACAAACACACAGAGAAGTCAATGTTATAAAGAGAAGGTAGTGGTGAGGGGTTTGTAGCATAAACATGTACGTACACCTTGAAGTATAATCTGTTCCAAAAGTAGTCCACTGACATTATATACATTGTTCTAAATCATAAAGTAACACAATAAAACAATTATTTCATAATATAATTGGTAAGTACAAATGCCTTGTACTTTTACAAATAAAAGTATAAAGTTTGATACAAAAGTTCAGAATAATAATGTGAGAACTTTGAAAAGACAATGTACATAAATCAACCAAGCTCATTCAGAATTTGTTATACTGAATTACAAGATACATCTTTACTGTATCAAAAGTCACTCAAAATATGTTTGAATCATCCACAAGTTTGTTCAGTGTCAAACGCCTACCCTTTCATATTTTCAATATTTTTCAATCTATGCTCTCTTTCGGTGTTCACTAGTTTATCAACTAGCAGGAGCTGAATGGGGCCAGGCAGTGAGCAATGCTAGAATGCAACATGTTTTGAAATGGGTTGTTGTGTTATGCTCACGTCACAGTTATGCTCTATATGTGGCAAACCTCAATCCAGTAAATTCATGACTGAACTCCACTTATCATCATACCACTTAGCTCCACAATAACCAGATGGGGTTAGGGCACCATTCAATCTGCTGCTTTCACTATCTGTAGATAGATGAAAATGCAATCAAATTCCCATCTATTTTCAGTTTTACTAAAAATGTTTTAGACTCAAAGTGGCTTTGGGTTGTGGTATGTGCTTGGCAACTGAGGAAAACATCAGCCAGATTGGTCAGCCCCCAGGATATTGCAAACAGATGTAACTGACTCTGCCATCCCATTGGTAGAAGAACTGTTCTAATCCACTCAAAAATGTGATGCTCACATTTCACCACAGGTACAGGTTTTAAAGTATCTCAAGCTTTTTAGAGAAAAGCTCAACTGTGTGAAGAACACAACTTAAAAATAAAAACTTGAGTAAGTATCAAACTTGATATATCAAATAATAATAATATTAAATAATAATAATAAATAATAAAAAATAATAATAATAACAAATAATAATAAATAATAATAAGCAATAATAATAAATAATAATAATAATAAATAATAAGCAATAATAATAAATAATAATAATTAATAATTAATAATAATACTTAATAATAAATAATTAATAATAACAAATAATAATAATAAATAATAATAAATAATACTTAATAAATAATAATTAATAACAAATAATAATAACAATAATTAATAATAATAAACAATACTTAATTAATGGTAATTAATAATAATAGTAATAATAATAGTAATACTTTAGACAGTGGAGCGCCATAATTTATATTGAGTTTACACGTACTCCACTTCACCTCCGTTTGGGAAGACTGGTTTCAGGGTACCTTAACTCCATCTTCTGAGTCAACCCCAGAACTGAAGATAGGGTTAAGGTACCCTGAAATGGAAATGGCCTGTTATTTATGGAAGCTCTTTAACTGCTTTGATTCTCAGCATCCCATTCTATATTGGGCGTGAAAGATCGCTTAATTTTGCTCAGAGGCCTCTCTTATCAGGCTTGAGGTTCTTTTACGTGCCGTAAATCTATGACACGGGACCCACAGCTTTACTTCCCTTCCGAAGGAAGCCATGCTAAGGATTTTTTACGCCTGAAAAAATCCATCGTCCTCCGCCGGATTTGAACCCGCGACCTTGGGTATATGAAGTTAGCATGGTAACCATTACACCACGGAGGGCGACTAAGGTACCCTGAAAATGGTCTTCCCAAACAAAGGCAAAGTGGAGTACAAAGTGTAAAAAAAAAGGTGACTCAATTCATTTAAATCAAACTTGATATTTAAGTTTGGTATCCTAAAATGTTCTGGCACAAAGTTTTCAAGAAAATCCCCCCATTCTAATCCATCATTTAAATGGAACCTTTTTTAACAATTTTGATTTTCTCAAATTTGTACTATTTTGATTAAACATGCCAATAAAATGCATATCTTGAATTTACTGGAAACAGCCTCTGAAGTCCTCTTCATTCTCAGTGAATTTTGCATAACTGGTAAGCTGTAAAAGATAGAAAATAAATCTTACTACATAAAAAATGTAGATCTCATTAAAATATATAATTTATGTTAATCTTGAGTTATCCATTTCTGAGATGCTCCTTTTCTCAATTGGCACAAGTTGTATTAATTTTATTACCATCTCTACTATGTACAGTAAATAACGGAAGAACTGTATCTACCCAAAAATATCATATATTAAACATAATTACATAAATAAAATGTTCATTCTCTGTGAGTAGCCTCTCAACTCCTCATTTGGAATGAATTTTGCATAATATTGTTTAACTGGTAAATGTTACAAAATAGATGAAAACGTACAACACAAAAAATATAAATCAGTTTAAAACACACTTTATTCCAGATATGATGTTTGTAACACAAACCATTTTTGAGAAATGTGATATTTGAATTGTTTAATGCTTTGTAATTATTTGAACTCCTTTCAATATTCATTTGTTTCTTACAAATGCATGGAAAAGGTATGGCAATGATAAGGCAAGGTTTATGTCAATTAACATGAAGTTGATGGAAAAAAATCTGATGTGTTTCATTAACATGACTTTTTCTGCATCTCTGCAACAAATTATTGTTAGAAAGCTTATTCTTCTATTTGCTTCATTCTAATTGAGAAAAAAATAGCAGAAATAGTCTTATTACTTGCTTCCTTGTAAGTAAAAGGGAAATAAGGGAATGCATTAGGCTAAAGCGATAGTCAAATCTTTTAAATGCTGGTTCTTATGTAATTGAAGTTACTTTGTTTGTATAGCCAAGAGATAGCAAATTTCCATATGAGAATAAGTATTTTAAAACTAATAACAAGGAATATCTCAAAAACGATCAACTCCACGAAAAAATGTAACATAAATGGTGTGTTTTAATGAAATCTACAGTTTTTTTAAGTAAGTTTTTGTCTATCTCTTGCAGTTTCCCAGTTATGCAAAATTCCACAAAATTCATCCACAATAAATATGTCTTCAGAGGCTATTCCCAGAAACATATATACATTTTATTTTTCATGTAAATATCTTTAATATATGATCTTTTAATCAAAATCGTTAGAGCGTTTTTGAGAAAATAAAAATGTTGTAAATTTTTCCATGTAAAGGGTAGTTGGGGATGGGAGGATTTTCTTGAAAATCTTTGTGGTGCATCCATGAAAGAAATTGAACTTAAATACCAAGTTTAGTACTTAACAGACTTATTGTCTTTGAGCTATGCTGTCCATAGACAGACACACAAAGAAATTTTTCTGAATTATTTTTTTTTTGGATTCAGATGGGTCTCAAAACATATATTTCCAGTGAAATCTTGGTATTGAATTTTTGGGTGCAATGCAATACCTTCTCTATACACTATGTACATAGTACACATAAAGAAAGTAAAAAACTTTTATAAGAATAATTTGCATACACACCAACAAATGATAAGACAATGCAAAGTCATGTGAGTGTAGCATATTGGATTTCTTTCTTTTTTTTCCCTTGTGTTCCGATTATAGTGGAGGTAAAAATGCTCTATGGGATTTGGAGGAAGGGGGCACAAATATAGATATGTTTGCATGCCAAGAGCTTCACCAACACAAGCAGAATTAGCAAGAGAAAATTGTAGAAAGTGTTAAAATATTGGGTGTTTCATAGTACAGGAAAGCTTAAAGGAAATTATGTTGACAATTCAGCTCAACTATTGAAGTGCCAATGGAATGGCCAAGATTAGGCAATTTCAACAAAATCGCGGTCATCTGACTGAAGTGATATTGTCAAACTTCTTATCATAGCTGATATTCATTTCTTTGAAATCTTATCACACCTGACATTCCTTTGTTTAATCTCCTGTGTTGGTTATTGGTAACAAGGTGACAGCCAACCTTCACTTTTAATAACTGTCAGTTCCACAATTGTACTTTCAATTAATTCAGTTATAATATTTATAAAGTTTTATCCAGTTCATAATGGATTTATAAAAAAGGAGTGAAAATAATCATTATTTGCATCTCTTATGTATGAGATGAGTGCAATAACCTCAATTAAAATAACGTTTCTTTCCATTTCATGTAGTAGTTAAGCTGAAATAAAATAATTGTTCCCTATTTCAATTGTTGCTATCGATATTCGTAAATTGGGTGTAGCCATGGCTGGCTATTCATAATTTATGAGGTAGTGAAGAAAGAAAAAAAAAATTGATAAATAAACATCTCAAATGCATCATCCACCATTTGAGAACTAATGTATTACAATCATAACGTGATAAAATCTCCCTTCCTATGTTATATTATAAATTATTAATAGTCTATTTTGTTGAATTGTCTTATCGCTTTGCTCCAGTTGTGAATTATCAACAAGATAAAAACACTTGTGCTATTTATTACTTATGGCAATTTATTTTCTGGATGTGTGGAAAGCTAGGGAATCACTACAAAATGTTAGATTAATAATGCGAGATATTGAAAGACATAAATTAATAGCAAAAAGCTGATTGACAATGTATAGAGAGATGAAAGTTGTGTGGAACACGTTGATAAAGCAGCAAGGGAAGGCTGGGGAGAAGAGTGTATAGCATATAGTTTACCAGTATGCTTAGGGACACGGTACCACAAATTCAAGCAATAAAGTTAATGAATGTAAAATCTAGAAGGAATTTAATCAAAATTGAAAACTTTTTGGGTAGAGTAAGAGTCAAATGGTTGAGGAAAATCAGTAAGCAGGGCCCAATAGCTCAACAAGCTCAGGGTTTGAGTCTGTTGGACTCCACTCAGTGTACTGATAACTAAGGTGGTTGGTTGGTATCTAATGTTGAGCAGTTGGCAGTGAAGCCATTCGCTCTCTTGCATTCCAGTATTTTGATGTTATATTATCATGGTGACTAAAGGTTGGGCAGCGCAGAAGATGGTTTCCATCCATATCTTCTTTAAGTGTACAGAAAGGACACGGAGGAAATCTCACTATACCAATCTTGCAGAAAGACTTTTGTTCCTAACAGGGAGGAGATCCTTTAATAATTAACTGAAGGCTTAAAGGAACCGACCTGGACAAAAGCCTAATGTCCAAGCCCTCACCTTCAGCTGTTACTAATCACATATCAATTTTGTTATAATAGAAAGGAGACTCTTTAATTTCTTCTATAATCTGAAGACTTAAACAAAATTATGTGATGAACTAAAGTGCTGCTCTGATGAGTTATTGACCTGGACTGATATCAGATCCCCTCTTTTACCTTTCGACCCTGACGGTATTAGAGTATTCAAGGCCTAGGGGATCATTTCATTTTCTTTCATGCCCATACCTTTCTTTACTTAATTAATGTAACTGCCATTTATGGTGCCTAATTTTAAACGGTTACAAAAAGTTAAATAAAAACATTCCAGATAAAATGACTACGTAAATGTATACTAGCTTATGAAACTTATTACCTCCTCATCTTCATGTAAAGATGATGCATTGTCAAAGCCATCACTTAGTGATCAGCTCTTAAATATCTGACATGTTCCAATTATTTGACTTTCTCTGTTTCACAAACAAACTATTCTTACAAGAGATTATTCTTTTATCTTCACCCTCCTACTCAAGATAAACATTAGCACAAATAAACATTATTACTTGCTTTCACTAGCTAAAGTGATAGTCAATCTTTTAAAAGCTGGTTGCCATGTGGATGAAATAAATTTCTTTGCATTGCCAGGGCAAAAGATAAGTATTTTAAAACTGAAACCAATAACAAGAAATATCTCAAAACTAGCCATCTCCATGAAAAAAATGCATATGACATAAACTGTGTGTTTTAATGAGATTTATGTTTTTTTATGTAATAAATTTTTGTCTATCTCTTATGGTTTATCAGTTATCAAAACCCTGCAAAATTCATCCAGATTATTCTTCTTTCTACACCTTGCTAAATGTTATCAAAATGTATTTATTACTTAGTTCCTTATTAGTAGAAGGGAACTAAAGGAATGCGCTATGCTGAAGTGATAGTCAAATGTTTTAAAAGCTATCGTTATGCAATTGTCATTGAAAATCGCTTCTTTGCTTTGCCAGGAGTAGAACAAAAGAAAAATGGACACTTTATGTCTGAGAAAAGAGGGGCCCGAGGAGACAGCAGTGACATCACCAGCCTCACCACAAGGAATTAGTCAATGTCCGGTTGAAAATGAAGGAAACATGTTCCAGCAAAAAGTGTTGTTTAGTGTAACTACTCGACTCATTGTCAAATTAAAAGTACAAGTATTTTAAAATTGAAACCAATAACAAGGAATATCTTGGAAACGATCAACTGTTCCACAAAAATGTACATGACATAAATTGCGTGTTTTAACGAGATCTATATTTTATTGTGTGGTAAGTTTTTGTCTACTTCTAATGGTTTACTAGTTATGCAAAATTCAACAAGTCTTCAGAAGCTATTCCCTAAAAATGCAAGATATACATTTTATTTGTGATGTAAATATGTGTAATATAAGGTATTTTAATTAAAATCAGAGCCATTTTCAAGAGAAACAAAATTTTCAACAATTTTTTCATGTAAAGTGTAGTTTATGGTGGGTGATTTTCTTGAAAATCCTTGAGTCACATCTTTAACTAGCAAGTTTTGTATGTTACTGATTTTTCGTTTTTGAGTTATCATTATTTTCTTGAAAATATTTGTGTTGCATCCTTAGAAGATAACAAACTTAAATATCAAGTTTGGTACAAATGTAATATAATAGTGTTCGGTGTGGTACCTTTCAATAAGTTCTGGATATTATATCTATTTTGAGGGGCCAGTTTCAAATTAAAGTCTTTAACACTAAAATATCACGAATTTATAAAATGAGCTACTAAGACTGCAATAAGATTTATATTGGAAAAACAAAATGAAATTTGGAAACTAGGATGAAAGAACACTTGAGAAGCGTTAGATACAAGCATGTACACAAATCTGCAGTAGCACTTCATTTTTGGTCTGAGAATCATAACATAAAGGAAGAAATAGATTTATTAAATGTGTAAAGAAACCTTTGGAACTACAAATTTGGGAAAATATCTTTATCACCAAAGAGGAATATTCCCTTTTGAATCTTGAGGTCCCCGCTGTTGATGATGTCATCCTGTTGACAAGAGTAATGGGCAACACAACCACCTGTTGCATGTAGCATCAGTCATCCCCAGAACTGAAGAGAGGGTTAAAGTACCCTGAAATTGGTCTTCCCAAACATAGGCAAAGTTGGAGCAAAAAGGTGACTCATTACATTTAAATGCACTACCTAAAATACTTCTGTTTATATGATATCAAGTTTGGTATTTTACTGAGTTTTCGTTTTTGAGTTATATGTTCACACACAGACACATATGGACCTTTTTCTAATTTGGTGGCCTCAAACGGTTTCTGGTAAAATCTCATTGTTGAGTTTTTGGGTGGAGTGCAGTACCTTGATGTGCTCCAGAAGTCTCTCTCGAGTACACACGTGGCCCAGCTCCATGCCTATTAGCAGAGTGAGACATTTAGCTAGTGGGTAGGCCACTGGGAGCGTGAGCAGCATCACAAGCCTGGTGAGGTACACAGTGTTGGCCGCTATCAGCAGACCGTGTCGCACACAAACAGCTTGGGGCAGATACTCTGCCACGATAGACAGGGACAGTGTGGCCACCACTGTGGCAATAATTCCACCAGTCACCGAGTCCATCAGAACTGTGAACACGCTGTTGAAGAAGGCATTGCTAAGTGCAAGACCACATAGCAGTCTCGTGCCTGATTTCCTCAGCGGCAGTATTCTGTTCACATACTTCTTCTCCTTCTCGTTACCTGCAATTAAGTCACATCTATTTAAGGGGAGTTGAAATGTTAAAGTTTATCTCAGCAACTAGTTAACATATCAGCTGCATTTTTCAAGCTATATTCAGCAATATCGCTTAAAATTTTATTGAAAAATATGATTTTTAAATTTTAAAAAAATAACTTATCTTACACATAAAAATGTTTTCCTTAGAATAAAGTCTATATACATGCAAATGTGTGGTAAAAATTTGAGCCTTAGTGTCAATTATTTTCTGAGATAAGGGGTCAATTGTCTAGACAATTTTACTCCCACATGAACAGAATTTGAGCAGGATACCAATGCTGTAAATAGCTAAAGTAAAACTTTCCCATCAAAATAAAAAAGATCTTTTCTCCAACACTAATATTCACAAAGTTATTGATGTTTTACCAAATGTGTGTCACAAAATGTTAGCAAAAAAAATTTGATGTGGTGCTCACATGGCTTTCTACATGACTTTCATAGCTTCTAGCTGTTCTACAAACAAAATTCTTATAAAACATTATTCTTCTTTCTAAAGCGTGCTAATCATGTTGTATTATCAGACCTTACTTATTACTTAGTTCCTTTCAAGTAGAATGGATCTAAAGGAAAGTGCTATACTAAAGTGATAATCACATGTTTTAAAAGTTATTGTTATGCGATTGTTATTGCAATTCACTTCTTTGCTTGCCCAGAAGAAAAACGGACACTTCCTGTTCGAAAAAAGTGTAAGTATTTTTAGGTTGAAACCAATAACAAGGAATACAGTCAATACAGTCAACTCTACTACAAAAATGCATATGACATAAATCGTGTGTTTTGATGAGATCTACATTTTTAGTGCAGTAAGTTTTTGTGTATCTCTTACAGTTTACTATTATTCAAAATTCAGAAAAAATTGTTCAAAACGAATATTGTTTGTGATCCTGAAATGTTGCTCCTGAAACATTGATGGCACCACATCACCTCACCTGGCTAGAAACCCAAGAACACCTAGAGTAGGTTTGTCACCAGGAAAACATCAGCTCTTATTTCAAATGTAGAATTATTTATTTTCCTATTTAATGATACATCTTTTCTACACCGAAGTAAAAAATTTTCAAAGCTACATTATAAAGAATGTCTGGGGAGGACCCTTTCTTGTTGAACTCGTGCAGATGAATGAGATGTATTACCTATTTTTTCAAGTATTTTGAGTTCCACTGGATCCAGAGCCATTATTCCCAAGCTGAGTCCAGAGAGAATAGCAGATACTGTTATTGCAGAACACATGATAAAGATCTTGCTCCAGAGGGGTAGCATTGGTGCAGCAAGTGCCAAGGTCATCCACTTCTCTGAACCTTGGTGTATCCAGGTTCTCTCACTTTTCGTACACAGATACATGTTCCCCCTTTCTCCATTGAACAGGGGCACCTTCATATCCACTGCCATTACAAATTGGTTCATCAGTGTCATCTGCAGCTGTAACAATACATTCAAATCACTTTCTCTACCTAGTACAGGAGAGGGCAGAAATTCAGGTCCCATATGCAGACAATAAAAACAGTCCATTGCAACATGTGTCCAGAAATGCTTGGTTTCTGAATTATGCCCTTCAAAACAGTGATATTCACTGGAATGTTTTTCTTCTTGCTATGACAGAACATTTTGACAGAATACTGCAACAATGTCTATCTAGTTCTTTTTGCGTAAGATACAAGTATTATAATTAAAGAACATAATGTCAGTCAGCTCCCAGATTCATCTAATAAAATCTTCACTAAACAATTGCTTTGAAAAAACTAACTTCATTAATTTTTGCACAAATCATAAAAACTTGGCAGACCTAACAAATATGAAAATAACCAAATTGCAGAAGCCTGTAATACAAATCCCTGGGTCTTATGATTGATCATAACATGAATTGGAAACACTATATTGATTATATCTTAGCCAAACTGAGCTCTGCATGCTTTGCAATCCGATCTTTAATTCACCTTATAAATAAGAGCATACTAAAAGAAGCTTATTATGCATATTTTAATTCATTGATCACTTATGGAATTATATATTTGGGGGAATTCAGTAAATACCACACAAGTGTTCATTATGCAAAAAAGGTAATAAGAATAATGGCAGGGGAAAGACGATCAACTCACTGCAAACCACTTTTCAAAATATTTGGAATTTTACCATTAGCTTGTGAATATATTCTAGCCTTATTGTAATTTGCAATAGATAACCCAGAAAAGTTTACAAAAAAAATGCAGTCAGTCCAAAAAGGGGTTTACTACCAGGGAATAGTTTTTTTTTAATGTATGTATGTATGACTTTATTCACCTTTAAAAAAATTTAAATACACTTTCATGGCTTCATCAAAATTTGATACATACAAAAATTAGATTACAATATACAAAAGTCAGATTACATTATACACAGAATTAGATTACAATACATTACTTTATACAATTGGGTAGAACTAATACATCATATATACATTTAACCAAGTAAATTAATAACATATACAGAGTAAGTTATATACAATTATAGTCATAACCTCACATAAAAATATAAATTATATATAACTAGCAGCGGGCAGCCCCGGCTTTGCATGGGTGGTGTACCTAAGAAAAAAACTCAGACAAAATCTTCTGTTTACAGTACGACCATGCAATGAAATAAAAGCACAATTAAATAATTTGACAGCACTTTATTGTAATTCCTTGTAATCTATAATTTTCCTTCCGGAGAGAGAGAAAAAAAAAATAGCGCCGACACTTTGCCGACTCTCGAGCACGCAACGTACAACATGCGAAAAACACCATTCAAGGTATAGTACACACACTTATAGCGATTGATCTTGGGATTTATTGCCATTGCGAATGCAAGGCATGCTTAAATTCAAAACGAAAGTCGGTTGACATTACTGGTGTTCTTGGAATAAGTATATCCTCGTCTTTAACTTTCCCATGTTATAGTAACTTAAATCAAAATATTCATAATTTTTTAGCAGTGTGTTTGTTCTGCTGCATATTTCGGCTGATTGATATTGCGTCGTATAATTATCACCGAGTCAACCTTAGGCTGTAAATTGTGTGGCGGGAATCCTGGCAAATCCCATAAGGTAGTGTGGAAAGAATGACATATGGAGTTAACAGCGTTGGCAACCAAGATGTCGTTGGCATAATAACAGTAATGGCAGCACATCCATACTGTGGTGGGTATACACTGGCATAGGTAATGAATTACATTAAGGAGAAAGTCATAAAGTAACATTCATGCTTCTTCCGAATCTCTTTCTTTCCTTTACTCCTAATATTTCCATCTCTTTCTTTATTTTCTTCTATGTCAAAACAGCAATTTCTAAGGCTAACAATGACGTAACTGAAGAGCAAGTAAATCCAGTTAGCCAATTGATAAGTTTTTATTTCATAATAGCTTTGTGTATTAAATTTCTCCATTTAACCCAAAATATTACTTGATCAAATGTATTAAGAACACCGTAATTGTAGTGTGATGGTGATGCAGGTATTTTTATGTTCTTTAGCTAGCTCATGTAACACATAACATCAAATAAACAAGATCTGCAATAGGAAGTTAATCCTAAAACGGATCCCGTTATTTTCAGATTATAAGAAGGGTGAATGGTTATGTGCATAGTTTATAACTTGTTCATTTTAAAGAATTACAACATAAATATACTTATGTATTTATTTAAACGATGTGATCAAGGAACCGATAGTTAATACATAAGAAATATATTTGATTTTCACAGTTAGCTTGCGTCATTGTCTCCATAACCAAGTACATGTCCTTAGCATTGAAGAAGAAAAATAGAGCAGTAGGTACTACGGTCTTCTGGTGGCAAATAATAAATAAGTATTTCAGGTGTTCGTCGACAGCAAAGCTTCTTTATTTTAAACGATAGGAGTAAGTAAAGGACAGTTAATACATAAAAATATATTTGAATTTCACTGCTGCGTTATGTCATCTCGATAAACTGTTGCGTTACCTTAACATTGGATGGGGAGGAAAATACTACTATCGCTATCTATCGGAAAATAAACAACTACTTACTCTAGATGTTCATCGTTAGGAAAACTTCTTTGATTCTTTATTTTAAACATAGGAGTAAGGAAAGGACACTTAATATATAAAAATGTATTTGAATTTCACTGCTGCATTGCGTCATTGTGTCGATAAACTGGTGCGTTACCTTAACATTGAATGAGAAGGGAAATATATAGCAGTACTAGGACCATTTAAGTAGTATTGCATACGGCATAGCAAGGTCAAGTAACGATAAGCATGCCACCAGGGGGGGTTTAAGCGCTAGTGTCGCGTTAATCAGCCGCCTTAAGATAATGGCGGGAAATTCCGTATGCGAAACCTAATAAACAACAAGTTCATATCGCAGATATACTTATTACATATTCTCATGCAACACAATATTGAATACATGCAAAAAAACTGATTTTTATTTTTTTTTAAGAAACCACATGCACAATTGTTTATATATATTTTTGTCTTTAGCTTGCTTTGAATATCACACGCTCTCTGGTCTTTAGCACAGGATAAAAAATAATGTTTATGAAAGTTTAAGAGATAATCCGCTGATCCATACCTTTGCAATTGTCAAATTTCCCGCCATTTTCTCTTAATGCGGTGGATTAACGCGACACTAGCGCTTAACCCCCTGGTTGCAGGATTATGGGTACTCGACCTTGCTAATCCGAATGATAAAAAGAGAATTGATGGCGATGATTGGAAAATGGAAGGGGTACATCGGCGATGGTGGACCCGGTGGACGTTTCATAAAGTTGCTCGTTGATCATAAACGATGTCCACTGCGCTGGCGGGAAAAACGATCGAACACTGTCGCCTAAAGAGGAAACAGGTGGCGCAAATGTAGAGGAAGAAGAAGAATCTGTGGATTGTACACTAGCCATGCTGAATACTTCCGCCTGCGATGCCATTAGTAGTTAAAGCGGGCGTTAAACACTAGCAAAAAAAAAAAAAAAAAAAAAAATGCTGAATACTGAATGCCAATGCTGCAATTATATGTAGCAGAGAAAAGCAAGAAGGCGATGGGTGGGGGGAGCTGTTCACACGGGACAGAAAGCGGTGTCAGCACTCCGACCGGAGATGGTGTAAGATTGCGCAAGCCAGAAAAAAACTCCACCGAATGTGAACCAGACACCCACTTGGTAGGTTATGCAATAAGCTGAGCTAATGACGTCCGGTTACTGCGGTGAAAACAAGACTGTACACTAGCCATGCTGAATACTGAATGCCAATGCTGCAATTATATGTAGCAGAGAAAGGCAAGAAGACGATGAGTGGGGGGAGCTGGTCACACGTGACAGAAAGCGATGTCAGCACTCCAACCGGATATGGTGCAACATTGCGCAAGCCAGAAAAACTCCACCGGATATCAACCAGACATCCACACATTTTTTCCTAATAGTATTTGAGCCTGAAAAGTTAACATACGCAAACACATATACAGTATACACATTAGTGGGTTGTTAAAACATGCATTAAACATGGATAATATACCCAGTACTAGCACAATGGTGGCGCAGGAGGATAGCCAGGAGATAGATCCGACAGAGGCTAGATTCGAAATTACAGAGCATAGGCAGAGAGATCTTGCAAAGTATTATACAGGGTTTTCCCGCCATTTTCTTAACGCGGTGGATTAACGCGACACTAGCGCTTAAACCCCTGGTTACAGATTATGGATAATCCAACATGCAAAACCTAATAAACAACAAGTTCATGTCACATATATATTTATTTCATATTCTTATGCAATACAATAATTAATACATGCAAAAAACTGATCTTTTTTTCTTAAGAAACCACATGCACAATTGTTTATATATGTTTTTGTCTTTAGCTTGCTTTGAATATCACACGCTCACTGGTCTTCAGCACACGATAAAAAAAAATAATGTTTATGAAAGTTTTCGATGTAGGGGAAATAGTTTCACAAGGAGGACGATCTGCGTTGACGGCAGGAACATATACAGGTGCAATAATTGAATTGCGAATAATATCACCAGCAGGTAGAAGGCCCGAAGAGGTGACGATATTGTCAATGGCTGGAACTTTGTTTGGCCCCATGAAGACGGTGCATCGAACATCAGGATCCGACGGCGAAGCCTTCCATGCCGAGAATCTTACGTTGACGATGTGGGCATCGGACGAGGATAACTTAATGGTAACAATTTTATGGTCACCAAAGGCGGAGACTTCTTGTGAGATGATACGGCACTCCCTGGGTTATATGCCGGCAGCATTAACAGTCTCATCGACGTCAAATGAAATCCTGGCCATTAGAATGGGAT
The DNA here is from genome assembly GCA_030762935.1 of Hymenopus coronatus. NCBI lineage: Eukaryota > Metazoa > Arthropoda > Insecta > Mantodea > Hymenopodidae > Hymenopus > Hymenopus coronatus. The sequence goes on along the minus strand of CM060895.1, from coordinate 3,588,443 downwards.
GGATGTCGACAGGGTCAGATTTGCAGGACATGGTACAGGATAATGAAAGGAAATATTATTCAAAATCTGAGTACGGTTGGAACGGTGTTGATAGTCAAGAGGAGAACAGAATTTGACGATGCGTCTTTCGAATCCTGATTGCTGTAGCTCCTCCCCGACGTAAGTCAGGCACATCGGGACGGTGTTCATTTCGTCGATGACGGCTTGCGACATGGAGTCGAAGTTTGAAGGAAGAAATACTTCTCGGTTGTTGTTGCTAACGGCGACCTTGCGACCATACTTGGTTGAGAGTGCTCTAGCCCCCTGGATTCTGTAAGGGCGTCCTTTCTGTAGTTCGCCCATGGACAGGAGCGGCAGGGTTTCTGCCATTTGGTTCAAATCACGAAGAATGTTACTGGAGGTTGCCATGACGAGATGCAGACTGAGGTGAAATCGACCCATGCTGTGGTATAAGTGCTGGATCGGCGGAAGTGTAATATCCACCAGATGGGGATATTGGTCCACATTCGGCGACTGCGTTCAAACGGCAGAAATGGCAATTTCTTATCATCGGTGCAGGCCCGTCTATGTGAACTGTGTTCCGAGACTGGTTCCAATGCATGTTACATCTTCTAAAATCAGCAAATTGGTTTTGCTGATTCATGGTTAGACTCTCCCAAACCAAATCTAAATCACGAAGAGGGTACTTGTTGAAGATCGAATCTCCGTAAAACAGAATAATGCTGAGCTCATCGTTGGATAGGGGAAAGAGGCATTGCAGATGCATGAGGTACTTCATCAATGCTGGGATCTCTGCCATGGCGCCGGGCATACCTTTCTAGGAACGCGTCAATCTGTAGCTGAAGTTTCCTGAGATGTGTGTAGACTCCCCCGCTTCACTTTTCGCACCAGCACGATCGAATTCTACAGCGACACTGGCTTCGAAAGCAGGATGTACAGAGAAGCGGTGTGCACTGAGGACCGGGCATGGCGTGAGCAGAGCAGGAACTGACGCGATGCCGATACGGGAGAAGGAGGGAGGGATACAGAAATGGAGGGGGAAAATGGAGGGTTATCACCAGACGTTGCTTTTTTCATACGAGATGCTTTTGAAAGTGACGCCCTCTGCTTCTTCTTCTTGTAGAAAAATGGCTTCCCTTACGCTGTATATACAATCCCCGTGCACGAGATCCGGAATAATGTACGGTGTTATTCTTCCGAGGTGCACTGTGAGGCATCGACCAAAACAAAGGTGTCCATTTCTTTTAAGGCTAAGCGTTTCTTTCGGTGACACATATTGCTGCTCGAGAAAAACGATGTAAAGACCTTTTTTTAGAAACAAATTGAAAAAGATGATCGGTGAAATCTGTGTCCTGCACTTGTTCAGGACGCCAAAGGTCTGCTTTAAACTGCCTTTCGATGAGGTCCATGTTGGAAAAGACGAAGTGGATGCCGTCCTCACAGCTATGGCATTTTACGGAGATAGATTTTCCTTCGAAGAGCCGTCGATGAATCTTAGAGCATACGGGGTATTCTTCTTTGGATGATCCTCTGGCACATAATTCTTGAACACCTTTGTCCCATCGCAGTACACTGACACGAAGTTTCTATATCCCATACTTGATGTGATGTGATGGAAGACTGAGAGGGGAAAAGGTGGAGAAAGGAGAAAATATTTTATGGATGGTGATGACGTAGGATATAATGGCCGAGGGAGTTTGTAAGATAATGATCCACCTCTAGGAAGGTTCTAAAGTTTGTGGATCGGATGTACTTTGTGAAGGCCGTGTAATTCATGGAGTCGTAGGGTACCCGTGAATTAAAAACGTGAAGCATATACTTTTGGAAAGCCGAGATTTGGTTATGAATGTCGGCCTCCTCTTTCTTCTTGTGAAACAAGATGTCTGAAATGAGCTTATGTAGACCGTCCAATACGTCCCATTCTTCTCGGTGTAGAGAAATGGAGTGCCCCTCCCGGTCTTTGAGATCGACAATGAGTTTGCCGAAGACGGTCTTGAATCTGGCGGAGATGCGGTCCGAGATTTGGAGTTGTTGCAGGTTCTCCTGTGGGTTGTGAAGACGGTATTGAATAGCGGCTTTGACATCGACGAGCTGCTGCCACTCCTCCACATCTAGGACCACGGCTGGGTGGGCTCCACATCTTGCAATGGCCACCTGTAGTTGGAAAGGAGCCAGAGGCGAGAACCCTACGCATACAAATTTGGATTTCGCAACATTGAGAAAGAAGATGTCGGAAAACGGTCCAATAACAGATGAAGGCTTGCAGGAATCGTCCACCTCTGATGCCGGCTTCATTTCCTCTCCACTGCAACAATAAGCAGAACAACACAAAGCATTAGATAGGAGAAATTGAGAATGGTTATGGCAAATGATTTTAAAAAAAAACTTAGAAGAGGAGCTTACCCAACGGAGGAGCTGTCGATCTCTCTGTCCATGATGCACTGTGACTCTGGGCAGCGTCCTCAAAAGTGCAGGGCTTATATGGGCCGAAGCGAGTTCTGGAAACACAATAGCGCTGATTAGAGAGAGAGAGAGAGAGAGAGAGGGAGAGGGAGGGAGAGAGAGAGAGGTGGAACCAATTTGTAACTATACTTACCCGCAATGGTTGGCAGGATTTGAGCATGATGCGAGACATACATGGTTGTAGGAACGAAGAATGACTCGATCGTTTTAATGGTAATCTTTGGCGCGAAATTTTGAAAAAAATACATCTTTTAATGCACCCGAGCAGCGGGTTGAAAGGTAATCAATGACGAAATGACCGCAGGTAGAACTGTCATCACCCTGAAGCCTGATGGAGTTGTGTGACCAATTGGTGCCGCAGGAATTCCTTAACCAGTTTAGAATGTCTGGAACAAATGCGCTTAGACCGTAACTGTCGAAATACTCCCTCTTCCCCCGGGGCCGACATAGATGCAGACCCAATGCTTTCCCGGTTTTGTGTCGGGGTCGGTATTAATGACAATGGCACAAGGAGAGCCTAGGCGAGTGGCAGCACGAGACAAGTGATTGCTAGCAAAAACACCTAAAAAGAACGGGCGCGTAGCGGGGCACGCAGAAAGAAATCGCTGAAGATGGGACGTGTTCATGACGCTAGAATGGATCTGTTAGCGTCTATATCAATGGTACGGTGGATCTCCGCTAGCACAAGAAGCACAACCCGTTCTGATAAGGGTTTAGAAAATCCAACGCTTAAAGATACAGTGCCATGGCGCTGTCCAGAAATGTAGGAGGCGTTGGCGCTCATGTCGGCAGTGAGATCGAACACCAAAATGGTGTAACCATGAGGGTATTGCTGTCTAGAGATGGAATGACCCTCGTCCCTAAAGTTAATGCCAAGCCCATCCTGAAGAGTTTGAAAGCATTGCATGAAGTGCCCGCCATCAAAATCGGGTTGTAGTGGTTGTGAGGGAATAGGTTGGCCATTTACATTCATTTGAAACGAATTCATTTTAAAGTGCTGAAGGTTAAATGGGTTGGAAGAATAGCTCCCGTTGTAAGCCTTGTCGGTGACCATGGCGACGAAAACCCTTCGAGGAACTTGCCCAATAAACACGTCATTAAAGGACATTCCACTAAACCCCTTTGGAATGCTGAGAGAGTGAAAGCTGACATCCTTGAGGTGGTACTTTGAGTTGCTGTTTGCGACAACAGCCTGATGGCAATTTTAATAGTGGGAGAAGGTCTCACCGTTTTCAAATGCAGCGTTGCCGATTGGATATCGGTGGATTCTTTGAAATCTTTAACAGTCGAGAAAAGGTGAAACTGGGGTGATGACGGGGTGAGCTTGACGGTCACACTGACATTGTTTAACAGCAGGTTATCTTGGCGAAAGAGTGCGTTGGAAAGACAGCCCATGATTTGCACCACCCTCCCCTCCTTCGTAAATCCGTTTCGCTATTGAAACCCTGCATTGGCCTCCCACGTATCCATGATACCTGCGGTGTCCTTACGCCATAGGCCTGCCTGAAGTCTGGTATTCATTGCATCCTCGGCGTAATTTAAGAGAGTTTCAACGTACGTTCTCTAAGGGTAACCAGGTTGCGGAACAGAAACAATAACATTGTTGAGGGAAACTTCTACCTGTTGAAACAACGCATTGAGGGCACTGTTGACCAGGGTAGCGTTCACATCGGCTTTGAGCGGTTCGCCATCGGCATCTACAATGCGAAGTTTCAGCTCGAGCACCACATAGGTGAGATCCAGATAATGGTCATTGCCCGAGTAGTGAAACCTGATTGGAGCATTTTTCATGAGCGTGTTTTGAGGACTTAGAGCTATGAATCGGGACTGTTCTACGTTCATTTGAACGGGAAGATCCTTAAAAAGATCTAATTCGGAGCTCATGTTCACGGCTGTCTCGACCATTATGAAAAGATGTCCTGAACCTTGCGCCTCTTGCGATAGGGCTTAGACTGATTTCTTCTTGTGATTTTTGCACGTTTTAATCCTTTTAGACGCCGCAATCCGGAGCCGAGCATGGAATCAATCTTTTCGTCTGCTTTTCTCTTAAGGTTAGATCCCGCCTCTTTTAGCCTAGACCTGAATGCCTCTTTTGGAGATCTGCAGGAGGCTGCAACGTCAGACAGTACGTTTGTTCCCACCTTCAACGCCTCCTTTCCAATCGCTTTGGTGCCACTTTTTAGAAATGGCAGAACAATTCTAAAGAGGCCTCCAAGAGCGGATAATAGCCCACTACCCTTTTTATACCGTTTCCCTCTGAAGAGAATGAAATCGCGATCGTCTAGCGCTCCGCCGGCTTGATTGAGATAATACCGGGTAACCGTGTTCACATCCATAATTATGACCGAGGTTTCGGTCTAAACGTGAGCACTATAGTGGTGGAAAATCCGTCTGCAAATGGCAAAAGTTCGCCGTATCCGTTTCTTAAATCTATGTTCACCGTCTTGAAATCGTGCTGGACAAGGGGAACCCAATTGAGCGGAAAGAAAAACTTTTCATCTGTCATGTACGTGTTGTTGCTTTTTTCATACTCCACAGCCACGCTTTCGATGGCCTGTGCAAAGGTGTCGCCTACTAACTGAGGGACGACCAGATTGCAATAGATGAACATTTCGTATGGAAACCCCATGTACGGGTCTACAGGATGCTTTCCCTGCTTCTGAAGAGCGATATTGGTGAAGGGTTCGAATCCGAGCATGCTTGCCAGCGCAGGAGACAGCATTAAACTGTGAATGCGGTGCACACCTCCTTCACGAATTTTGGGGATGGGCACCATCGAACTGGTTCCTTCGGCCGTCGCGGAGGAGCCCCCGGCCGTCGCGGTGGAGCTCCCGGCGGGCGCTGCAGCGCCCGCACCGCCCGGTGTTGCCAGAGCACCTGTATCCGCGAATTTTTTCAGGTCGGGAGTTCAAAGAGGTGCCTGGCTTAGGCTTGTGCGTTGGCCTTGGAGTATCCGACATGAATGCATCGTCCTCTATAGGGCAAAGAACCGAAAAGGGCAAGGCGTTTTCCACGTAACCGTCAAATGGGAGATTTGGGAAGTGTTCTCTCTGGATGGCATCTGCATTTAGCTTAATGGGTCTGGTAACATCGTGGTGTAATACATCGCCGACTTGCAAATGCTCGTTAATGACGGAATTTACACTGGCCAACAGTTCGTTTGGATTGTAAACGATGGCTGGTGGCAATTGCAAGCTAAATTTCGATTGAGTCGGATTGAGGGACAAGGTGTACTTTGTACCTACGATTTGCCCATCTTGCTTGGAGACGTTATAGAATCTAACGGGGTACCGGACATTTTGCAATGCCACCTCCCATTCGCCCTGCAATACGATTCTCTCGGGCAGAATGTTGGAGAACTTGGCCGTGGTATTATCGGTAAAGTGCTCCATAGATGCATTGCTAACGAGAGTTATCGAAAATGGTCTTGTTCTGATCATGGTGAATGAACGGCGGAGGCCTTGACCGACGAGTTAAACTTTGCAGGATACCCCCTCCACTTCACCAAATACTGTTTGTTGCGACCTTTGCCTTTGACCTGTAGAATGGCATCAATCTTAAACGTCTCTGGAAGCGCAACCTTCTGCAGCTCCTCGGCGTAGAAACTGCCTTCTATAGCATCCCCAGCGAGATCTTTTAGCTTATATACCACAGGACTGCCTAGCACCCCGTCAAAAATTTCGAAAATCTCGTCGGTCCAGCTCCGTTCGTAGCCCTTATCGAACCTTACCTTGTGTTTGGATATTCGCAAGTGATCCCCCTTTTTAAAGCCTGTGCCCCCTCTTTTAGGATGAAGTCGCTTGGAAGCGTACAAATTGTGATACACCTGCAATATGTTAGATTCGTTTACATCCTTTGGGGCCATTTTTATGGACCTATGATAGGAGCTATTATAGCTCTTCACAAGAGCTGGAAGAACCTCTACAAACCTGTAACTATTGTTGTGCGTGAAGTACTTCCACATTTTGGTCTTTAGAGTACGGTTAAAGCGTTCAACCACACTGGCCTTGACATTGCTGTTGTTTTAGTGTAGTGGCTCACACCGTGCCTCTTTAGAAACGTGTGAAAAGTTTGGTTGGTAAACTCGGTCCCTTGGTCCGTTTGCAGAACCCTGGGAGAGCGCTCTGAAAATATGGACTTAAACGCGGCCACCAGCTCTACCCCATGCTTTGTCTTTAGCGGAACGACCCAGGCAAACTTTGTAAAAACATCGATAATCGTTAGGATATATACAAACTGTTTGTTATGCTCCTTTATGCTGGGCAACACGTTGAGATCGGCCTCTCAAACATCGTCAATGTTTGTCACGTGATAGTACCTCGTGGGGTATCGCTTTCTCACCGGTTTGTGATCGGTGTAGCTTTCCTGAGTTTCAAGAAAGAATTTAATCTTAGATTTAGAAATGCCCGTGGCCTTGTTCAGCTTTGCCGGAGTGGAAAACCCTGCGGAATGTTCGGGATCGTAAAATTACCGCTTAAGCGTTGCCCATTCTTTCATGATTTACTCCTTGAACAGAGGTTCCCACTTGCGCCTCCTAAAGAAATACGGATAGACCGATTTATTTGGCGACGTGAAGCGAATCACCGATCCTTCCTGGGCCTTCTTTTAAATGTCTTTCCCGAATCTAGCCGCTTTACCTTATGCTTTCGAAGACCTCTTTCTGACATTGGCTCTCGTTTAGTTTTTACTTTTTTAATTAAGGGGGCCGCCTCTACCTCACCAACCGCCTCTTTGCTTCGGGCCTTTGCTTTAGTGGCTTCCGGAACGTCCTCAAAGGCATCGTCGTCGTCGTCATCCGATTGCATGAATGGTTTCCTCACTTGTGCCATGAGCCCTAGGTAGTTTCCTAATTTATATTTTAGCAATCGCCACTTTTCGGGAGCGGCCATATTGGCACGTTTAACTATATTGATTTCCTTCGCCAAACTCGTTAAGCTCTTGTCTATGATGTGAAGGTCGTCAACTGCCTTGGGCTGGGGAGCTACAATAACCTGGCGCCCGTTCTTCATTTCACAAACATTGTCACAAGGGCACTTCCCAGGAAGGCAAGAACTGGCAACAGAAATGCGGGAAGAAATCCTCCTTTTTGAACGAGAATGCGTTTCTTTTTCTTAAGCGAAAGTTTGTTGTCGACTAACTTTCTCCAGCAGGTCTTGTGCCTTTTTAAGCGTTTAAGGCATTTTGGATTTAAGCTTACATTACCCTTGCTAACGTTAAGCATGCATTCCGAAACAGCCTTCACCAACTCGGGGCTGGTATTCTGAATCAGCGTTTTGCGCAATGCGGGTTTCGCCTTTGCTAACACCGCCAAGTTTGCGTGTTGCCTCGCTATAAGCGGGCTGCTCACTTTAGCGATGGTTGTCCTTTTCCTACCCATTCTTCAACCACAAAAAACCCTATTGCTTAAAACACCCTGTATTTAGTACCCCCTCCCGATGTGCGCGATGTTCCAATTCTAAAGCCCCTCGTTAGCAATGAAATAGGACAGCTGCTCTCCTGGAAGAACTCCGGTTTGATATCTAAAATAGTTTGGAGTATACTGTGTGCAGTCAAGCAGGAGGTATCCATGTGGTTGTTCCGTTGCCTTTTCGAATGCCTCCAATATAAACCTGGACCGCCGGGGTTCGAGCTGCTGGCACAATATTTCTATTTGAATCTTTTCCCTATTGTTTTTAAACACGACAATATAGTTTGCAATAAGTGATATCGTCCGAAATTTTCTTCCCAGCGTCAGAACATTTTGCAGAATATATATAACCCCAAAGTGCTTATGATGGGAATCTCTAGTAAAGAAGTTTGAAACGTTAAGACAGTCCCCGTCAAACATTAGGTCGTCTAGGATTACAAGGTAGTTTTGCCTCACTATGCTTAGACCGGGAATGCCTGCATGCGTTTTGCATATCGAAGGGAATTCTTGTGGGTTTGGTGTGTATTCCTCCGGGTGACACCAAAGTACCTTTTTCAACGGTTTATCGAACATTTCTCTTGCATTGCTAATTAGCTTCTTAACAAAGGTGGACTTCCCACACCTGGATGGTCCTGCAACAAGCATTGTGCATGGAAATGAAAGCCTGTTTGGACATTTTGGGGAGGAGGAGGAGGATTTTGTCATGGCTTGCTTAGGGTCTCGGGTTCGGGTGTTTGGAGGTTGGGGAGCTTTATCTTTTGTGGCCATGTCCTCTATCGCCGTCTCTTATACCCGTAGGGCAGAGTATCGTACCCGTCTACCATAGCTCGCTTTGTGAACACCATTTTAAAGGTTTTTACCGCTGGTTAGGTCACCACATTCCAAAGCGCCTTCCTAGAGATCTGCGTTCCCCACATGATTACTCTATCGGGCTCGTGGTGGGCGACCTCTCGCAATACTTCGGAATTCACAAGCCTCAGGTTCCCTGCGTTAAGCGTAATGCCTTTAATTTTGCACACTGAAAATGTCTTTCTTGAGGTTGGGCAGTACACTTCGAGGCAGTAGCTCTTTGGCCCTGTGGAAGCAAATCGCGATATGTACGCACCCTTCCCGTACTTCTCAAGTTCATCCGTCATGTCACCCAAAAAGCTTCCTACAGACGGCAACCAATCCCCCGGTTTTCCCTAGGTAATTACAGAGTCGGTATCAAAATAGCATACCCGTTCCCCAAGTCGTTTTAGGTACGAATAAAGTTCAAGCCGCGCGTGTGCCGTGGTGTAGGAAGCGAGGACAACGTTGGTCGTGGCGCTTAGCTTAGGGCACTGTTCACAGTACCTCCAAACTACATACATTATGTCTTCTGTTGCCGGCATGTAGGTCTGCACCTCCACACCCGGATCGTTCAATAATTCGATGAGTCGGGCATACTGGTCCACTAGTTCGCACGTTGGCAGGTTACCTCGTTGACCTAGTTTTCCCCAGAAGCTGTTTAATGTTAGCTTGGCCAGTTCACGTCTACCCGGATTGTGAGAAATGGCTGCAGGGTCCAGGGTAACACCTTCACGCTCGTAAAACTGCCTAACATATTGCTCCTTCGCCTCTGGGGAATCGCATTCTGAGGGCCATCCTGTTGCCTCGGTTTTTATCTTCAGGAATTGATTGACATAGTCCTGAAACAGCCCCTTGGATCCTGTGGAGGGATTATTCTGCATCATGTCATATTCCCATATCTCATAAGTCTCTAGAACAAGTTACCCCTCATCGATGGCGACCATCATCTCGTCCAAGACCCATGTACCCGTTAGGATCCTGTCGTCGTCACCATGAAGACACTCTTCCTGATGTTGTGCCTCTGCACATGCGCGACACAGTGGGAACATAAGCTTCCCATTGACGCGTACCGGCAGTACGGGATGATACAGGTTTTGGGCTGGAAGCACCCTACACTTTATGATTCCACCCTGTAAAGTTTCCAACCGAGGAAAGTTTTCCAAATGGATTTTAGGATGGCCCACCGGGTACGGTTTTGTCTTGTTCACATACGGATACAAGCTGCACACATCATAGTAATATATTTTAGAGTTCTCTGTTGCCTCGCAGTACGTTTTCGTGCAGTTGGTTCGACCCCCATAGAACGCATCTCTCGGGTTTCGAGGCTCCGGTGTGGAAAAGTGTTTGGCATAGTGGGCGAGTTCCTCGGCTCCCTTCATCATGGCATTGAAGGTGCACTCCCACATTTCGACTACAGTATACCCGGCTTTCCGAACGATTTCAGAAACCTTCACGGTTGTCTCGAACCTAGAGGCCATGGTCTCACTCCCCGTACAGTGCACCACTGCGTGTCTATTAGGAAAACACTTTGGGCACCCATGATAGAAACAACCGTGAAAGAAGAAAACAGTCTTGTCGGGTCTGTACCCGACAACCCTATGCCCTGCAACTTTAACTTCCCTCCCCCTCATAGAATGCTGAATGGGTTTCTTCTGCTCCCGTTCAAGCTAGGTCAACCAAATAACCGCTATGCGCGACTGCCTGTCAGGCTGTCGGTACCCGCCCCTGGGTATCATGGCTATTTTATCCTTTGGCATAAACCGTTTTCTATAAACCTTCATGCGTGCCTGTGCAATGGTGACACATTCCCTAAAGGGGTCTATGCCGTTCTCCTCAAGAAATTCCTTTCTAAATTTTCCAACACCGCGACTTAACAATGTAACATCCATTCTACAATATGTAACGATTTCTGATCGCATGTCAAAAACATAGTTCGATTCTCTCTTTTTGTCATGCCACTGGTCAAAGTCTCTCCGTCCGTCTTCGGTCATTCCATCGGGACAGTAATACTTTTTGTCTGGAATAGGCCCAACATAGTGCTCATTGTGTTTAGTGTTAAAAAGGTAGGGAAAATACCCCTTGGTCTCGCTTAGCTGAAAGGTTGTTGGAATCCTAGAAACTGCCATGGGAAGAAAGTTGAGAGAGTCCAGGAATGTGACATTATTATACTTTATTCGAAATATTTTAGTTCCATTCATTATGAGCTCTGGTGACCATTTGAAATCCCCCACCATATACTTAAGCAGAAACTGTCCGTCATAGGCCTTTAGATTATGCGCAATGACAATTATGTCCCATCTATCATATATAGAATTAGAGACGTGATCAAACAGCTGTTTTAACGGATTCTGCGCAAACACCCACTCCTTGATGCCACACTGTGTACAATACCTCATTTGGTGTTCATCGTCTATACAGAGCGGACATACCTGGTGGAGCACGCACAGATTTGGAACGTGCTCAAACACGTTTGCTCTACCTTTAAAAGGCGTATTCTGCGTGCATTCAAAATCTATAAACATAAAAATAAAGACCTTTTTCAGCTTCCTAGACTGAAGGGGTTGCATATAGCACAATTGATTGGCATCAACGTGTCTTTTGCTATTTGAGCAGAATATTTCTCCACAGGTGCGAGTCACCTTCCTATTCCTAATGTTAAACAGCTTATTACAGCTTAGACAAACCTTTTCCACCTCGCAAACTGTTTGTCCTTTAGGATAAAACCCTCCCTTCTTAAGATGGTTCTCAAAACAATGAGGCCCGTTAAAGTCGCGGTTGCACATGTTACACCGTACATACTGTGAAAATGGAAGTTTGCACAGCATGTGACATTTTGTACACAATGTGTCACATCTATGCATTTCCCTAGGATTGGAAAATGGGAAGTTGCAATTTCGGCAATAGTACTTGCACCTAAACGCCAGGTTTAGGTTAACAATAACATTGAAATGCCCATCATGCAATATAACATCTATGTGCTTTTCTGAGCATTTTTTTTTTTTTTTTTTATTTGAATAAAACAGATTTTCCTGTATGATCGCCAAACACAGTAATGTTATATGTCTGCAAATATTCATCATACTTTTTAACATCATTTATTCTGCCTCCTACACTTCTAAAGAGCGCTAGAGCCCTTTCTTTTTGCAAGTATTCGGAATTAGTTAGTGTTTTGTAATTAATATCTTTGTCAGCCTTGGCCTTTCCTACTATTAGTGCTCTAGGCAAGCACATATCTTCCCTATTTTTAATTTCTATAATGCCTTTATTGCTGTAGCATAATCGGCATGATTTATAACACTGTCCAGAAATATCCTTTGTCCATTCACAATTTAATTTAAGTGGTCCTCCCATTATAAATTCCCTATTGCTTTGCATAACCTTTTCAATGCTTTGAAAGAATACATTTGAATTCACCTGATCGATCCTACGCACACTCACACTAAATGGAGTAAAAGCATTATGTGTATATTGAATGGTCAATCCTACATACCCAGGTTCATTTTCCAATAACTCAGTTTTTACAAATTCTATTAGGTCATTAAACATGCTTTGCATCCATAGGTGGGTCTGCATCGTGTGGGATTTGCCTAACATTAATTTCTGGCTCAGAAAATCCTGTATAATACTTTGCAAGATTTCTCTGCCTATGCTCTGTAATTTCGAATCTATCCTCTGTCGGATCTATCTCCTGGCTATCCTCCTGCGCCACCATTATGCTAGTACTGGGTATATTATCCATGTTTAATGAATGTTTTAACAACCCACTAATGTGTATAGTGTATATGTGTTTGTGTATGTTAACTTTTCAGGCTCAAATACTATTAGGAAGGACTGTGTGGTTTTCTCTCGATATGTTATGTTATAATCGTTGTACAAGCAATGTATTCTCTAAAGAATGAAGTCCATGCTTATACTGTGCAAATATTTCTTTCCCACAGAGATTTGTTCATTTTCGCCGCTGTAACCGGACGTCATTAGCTCAGCTTATTGCACAACCTACCAAGTGGGTGTCTGGTTCACATCCGGTGGAGTTTTTCTGGCTTGCGCAATCTTACACCATCTCCGGTCGGAGTGCTGACCGCTTTCTGTCCCGTGTGAACAGCTCCCCCCACCCATCGCCTTCTTGCCTTTCTCTGCTACATATAATTGCAGCATTGACATTCAGTATTCAGCATGGCTAGTGTACAATCCACAGATCCTTCTTCTTCTTCCTCTACATCTGCGTCACCTGCTTCCTCTTTAGGCGACAGTGTTCGATCGTTTTCCCGCCAGCGCAGTGGACATCATTTATGAACAACGAGCAACTTTATGAAACGTCCACCGGGTCCACCATCGCCGATGTACCCCTTCCATTTTCCAATCTTCGCCATCAATTCTCCTTTTATCATTCGGATTAGCAACGTCGAGTACCCATAAACCTGCAACCAGGGGGTTAAGCGCTAGTGTCGCGTTAATCCACCGCATTAAGGGAAAATGGCGGGAAATTTGTCAATTGCAAAGGTATGGATCAGCGGATTATCTCTTAAACTTTCATAAACATTATTTTTATCCTGTGCTAAAGACCAGTGAGCGTGTGATATTCAAAGCAAGCTAAAGACAAAAATACATATAAACAATTGTGCATGTGGTTTCTTAAAAAAATTAAAATCAGTTTTTTGCATGTATTCAATATTGTATTGCATGAGAATATGTAATAAGTATATCTGCGATGTGAACTTGTTGTTTATTAGGTTTTGCATACGGAATGGCAATTAGAGTCATCCATAATCCTGCAACCAGGGGTTTAAGCGCTAGTGTCGCGTTAATCCGCCGCCTTAAGAAAATGGCGGGTAATTTGAATATTGCAAAGGTATGGATCAGCGGATACACCTTTTCAATTTTCAAATTTCCCGCCATTTTCTTAAGGCGTTCACTTAGCTCGTTTTTTATTCATATTATGAGATTTTAAATACTTTCCCATATTATTTTTAAACATTTGATCTCCACAAACCTTGTCGTGACAATAACGAACAGAAAAAAAGAAAGGATTGTTCAATTTAATGCAGTCGTTGGGAAGTGATACGCATACATACATTTCTGCGATTCATTGTATATATATATATTTATATACATATACATATACATATACATATACATATATATATTTGGATTGGCTACGAAGCGAAACATTAGATAACTATAATAGAAGACTACATGCAAGTCTACAGTTTTACAGTTAACAGTGGTGTCCGAAATATTGGAAGAACTCATGGGTACTATAGAAACTCTGCTTTATTAAAAATCTTTTCACATCTCTTGTGAACCTTTTCTTATCACTACAGTTTATTACTTATGAAATTGAACATATGTAGAAGAGAGTTTACTTTTTTAGTAGATCTGGAACCTTGTAAATGAATATTATTGCTATTTCTTGTATTATGGTCGTGTACCGTGTTATTTATTTGGAAGTATTGTATATTATTATTTATAAAGCATACAGTTTCTAATATATACCTACAAGCATGGCAATGTTAGTATGTTATTTTCCTTAAAATGGTTTTTACAGTGAGTCATTCTACTTAAATTTAACATCTTTCTTATTAGTTTCTTTTGTGCCACCAACAGAGTTTTTACTTCTGTGGCAGTTCCCCATATAAAAATTCCATACGCAAGATGCGATGGCACATAAGAAAAATATATCAATCTGAGCGTTTTTATATTACAAATATTTTAGTTCAGATATTATATAGTATGCTTTGTTTATTTTAACTGTAATATTCTGAATATGAAGCTTCCAACTTAATAACTTGTCAATAGTTCCCCCCCCAAAAAAAAAATTGTTTCACTGTCATATTGTATTGTTTCCTTGTTAAATGTTATTATTGGGGCTATGGGGCTACACCTGTCATTTTTACAAGATAGTGCTAATTGCATGCCATGTGTTTTCTTACTATTTAGCATCAATTTATTAGTGCTGAGCCATTGCATCATTTTTTTCATTACTTTGTCTGCCTGCTGTTGCAATTCAAGATGATCATGGCCTTGTAACATCGGCATATAGTGTTGTTTCTGCATTGGGAAGATGAAGTGATAACTCGTTTATATAGACAAGGAAAAGTAGTAGTCTGAGAATAGAACCTTGCGGAACCCCCCATCTTACTTTTTTTTTATATCAGATTTATTTCGAGTGCCATTTAGTTTATTTTTAATTAGCGTACATTGACTTCTATCTGTGAGATAAGATTCAAGAGCCACCCCTCTAATACCATAAGCTTCTAGCTTTGATAAAAGGATATTGTGGTCAACCAGATCAAAAGTCTTACTTAGATCCATGAACATCCCAGTAATAGAATTGTTTCTATCAAACCCTTCTGATGTTTGTTTTATGAACGAATAAAATGCATTTAAAACAGATTTATTTTCCTAAACCCATTTTGCTTTTCACTGAATACATATTTTTCTAAAAAGAGATAGATTCTGATATACATGATTGTTTCCAGGATTTTAGAAAACCTGACTGAATTGATATAGACCTATAATTATCAACATTTTATGCATCTCCATATTTAAATATTGGAACTTCTTTTATTAATTTTAGAATATCTGGAAATGTACCTGAAGATATAGAACTGTTGCATATTTCTGTTAAGGGTCCTGTAATATATTCTTTACATGATTTTATTATATGTTCTGGTACTTCATCAAACTCTGCAGAGAATGTGTTCTTTTTTTAGTTCATTATTTTATATATCAAAAATTAATGGCTTGAGACATACACTTTTATCAATTCTATTTAATTTGGTATTTGATGTTTTAAAAAAGTTAGAACGTGGATTTTGAACTCTGTCGGCTACACTAGTAAAATGGTCATTGAGAATGTTAGACACCTCAACAGGATTATCAGTTTTTATATTGATAATAGTTAAGGATATTTCGGTTCTTGTTTTGACCACGGTGTTTTGACTTTCGCTTTTTACTATCTTCCAGAGGTTAGACAAGTTTGAAATGGAAATCAGTATATTGCTTTTTAGTAGCCTTTATTACCTTATTGCATACTTGCTTATATTTCTTAAAATATTCTAGGAAAGATTCAATTTTGTTTACTTTGCTTAACTGGTGAACATGATGTTTCCTCCTACTTGAATTAATGATTCCTTTTGTTATCCAATTGTTTCCTTTGCAGGAGTGCCTTTCTTTTATCCATTTATAGACAAAAGCAATTTCAAAATTGTGCAGTAAAGTTCCTAAAATGTTTTTAATGAACAAAAACAAGTTTAGATCATAATTAAAAATATACCTTATTACTCAAACCTTCTATACAAAGAAACATTACATTCAATAAAAAATACTAGTAATAGTGTAACATTGTAAATATAATAACCATGAATATTCTGCGTACAAATAGGTTTTTGGAAACAGACATGTGATTGTAAATTATGCAAATTTGACACTTCTGAAAAGTCATTGTCAGAGTATTATTTGCAAATAAATGTATTAATAAGTATAATACATGTAGTTCTAATCACAAATTAGGATCTACAGATTGCAGTGTTTTGTGTGAAGGTTGAACGTTTAATAGTGGCAACTATTTATTTACAACTGATACAAAAGAGATACATGTTACCGAGTTTAGCTGTTCATCAAAGTGGTCACCAGCTTTGTGTACAAATTATCAGCGATATGGAAGTCATAATATACCCTTAGCAGCGTTAGTTGTGTTGATAATTGGAAAGGAGCAGTCTACAAGTCTCTGGAACAGTTCTATAACAGTTCTATAATCACAACTGACGCTACTAGGGGTATCCTATTACTTCAACATCGCTGACAAGTTGTACACAAAACTGTTGACCACTTTCAAGAACAGCTAAACCTGGTAAGCAGTGACAAGAAGAGGAGCAGAAGAAGATGTGAGGGCCAGAATTAAAAAAGAGCAAATGGGGCTTTTATGCAGTTATATGCAGTGTGGAGAAACATGAACATTTCTAGGAAGACAAAATCAAAATCTTTAATATAAACGTGAAATCCATTCTCCTGAACACATGTGAAAAATGGAAAGTTACCCAAAGTATCACTAATTCCTTGTAGACCTTCATAAACCGTTGCCTGTATCGTATCTTAAACATCAGATGGCCTGAAACTATACCCAATGAAGAGCTTTGGAAAGCAACTGATCAACTCCAGGTAGAAGTTGAAATGGAAATGGATAGGACACACATGGAGGAAGCCAGAAGGATCCATAGAACGAACAGCATTAGAATGGAACCCACAAGGGGCACGGAAAAGAGGTCGGCCTAGGAAGACATGGAAGAAGACCATAGAGGAGGCACTAGAAGTGGGGAAACGTTGGAAGGAAGTTAAGGCAAGTTAAGTTAAGCACTCTTTCATGCCCAATATGCCTATCTCTTACGGTTTACCAGTTATGCAAAAGTCATTCGGAATGAAGAGGACTTCAAAGGTTATTCCTAGAACATTCAAAATATGCGCCTTTTATTTGTCCTGCAAATATATTTAATATACAGTATTTTAATCAAAATCGTTAAAAGCCTTTTTTGAGAAAATCAAAATTTTCGAAATTTTTTCCATATAAAGAGTAATTAGGGGTTGGAAGATTTTCCCCAAAACCTTCGTATCGCATACTTGGAAGATACTAAACTTAAATATACGATTGCTATTTTACCGACTTTTAGTTTTTGAATTATCACACACACACATTCGGACCTTTTTCTATGAGTGTTTTATATAGGGACCATAAAACGTGTATTTCCGGTGAAATATCGGTAGGAATGGAATTTTTGGGTGGAGTGTAATACCTTCTCTTACTATGGATTAAGTAGAGAAAATAAAAATGCTTTTTATGGATTCAGGGGACCTCAAGACATGTATTTTCGGCGAAATATCGGTATCAAATTTTTGGGTGGAATACAATACTTTCTCTGCGTATTACTGCTAGAAACAGTAAAAATTAAATATGGCGTCCAGTTTTTCCAAGAAAGGTAGGTATGGAATATGGGAATAAGTATTCTTTCAAAGTCTTCCCTTAGTGTGCCAAAATGTGTTTTTTGGCTTCAGCTGTTGGTTGTATTTTTATTATATGTATGATTTTCGTAAAAAAAAAACACACACACACATACACACACTCACTCTGTCTCTCATGCGTGGTCTTCTTTTATTTAGATCATTACAGTATCTAACAGGACTCCGAAAATTGAGATTCAGCTGTTTTAATTAGATACACATTTTACTCGTTTGTTCAGTTTTTCCTAGATTTATTGTTGGGAATACGGACTAACAGCTAACTTGCATAATCACAGACAATATGCGTTTCTTTCTTGGAGTTTCCATTACTTTCAATCATAAACACAAATAGAAGTAATGGAACACAACTGTATGGAATCGAATCCTGAAGATAGAGCCGCCCAGAAGATAAAAGAAGAAAAACAAGAATCACCAAACAAAATAGTAGGAGAGAGGGATGCATGGAATTTGTAAAAGTGTATATATTATCAAGTTAAAAATAAAATGGCGTGTTATTTATGGACGCTCTTTAACTGCTTTGGTTCTCAGCGTCCCATTCTATATTGGGCGTGAAAGATCGCTTAATTTTGCTCAGAGACCTCTCTTATCAGGCTTGAGATTCTTTTACGTTCCGTAAATCTATGACACGGGACCCACGGCTTTACTTCCCTTCCGAAGGAAGCAATGCTAAGGATTTTTACGCCCGAAAAAATTCATCGCCCTCCGCCGGGTTTGAACCCGCGACCTTGGGTATATGAAGTTAGCATGGTAACCATTACACCACGGAGGGCGACTATTATCAAGTTATTTCGTTTTAAAAGTTTGTTCCCACTGGATGAACTAATCGGTGCTTCTAACTTAGTAAATTGTTTAACACCATAAAGAACCTTAGTCTAATTTTACTGGAGAATTTCCAAAACCCAGAAACATTCTATTCGGACAGTCTGCAAAAGTCTGGTAGACATTAGCAGCAAGGAATGTAGGGATAGAAAATGCAGTAAGAGCAAGGGATCTAAATAATATAAATTGACCAACACTAAAATAAATAACATAACATTTGCATCTTAGGATTTAAATAGCAAGCAAATGGGTGCGGACTTACCAGGAAATTATTCGGCATCGGAAATTCGCAAGTAGAATTCCTGCTACTAGAAAATGTGGTGAAGGTTATGTTTGTATTCTTAATGATACCAGTGCCAAAAAGACGAATAGTAACTACTTCACCAGAAATAACCTGAGATATGCCATCTTCCACATACACCTGGTATCTCTCCACTTTTAAACCATCTATTTGCTCCATTGATTGAATCATACCAATGTTAAAATAAAATATTGTAGTAACAAACATTTGTAGTGCTTGATTCATTATGCTTTTCTCTCTTCTCAGCGCACTCTCAATTAATTCTTTATTATATTTCCTTGTTACAATATGTCGGTATTATGAAATATGAGCATTAAATCAACATTTTTAAGCGTATGTTAAAAACCATAACTACATGTGTATATGAATAAACTGAAAGAGGAAATTGTTGTCAGCATTATTGTAGAAAAGATGACAGTCAACCATTACAAGGAAAGGAAATGAAAGCCAATTAGAAATCCATTATCTTCATAACCTGTAGTAGGTAATGTATTTATAAGAAGGCCCGCCGGGTGCTCTATTTCGGGAGGGCCCAGGTTAAATAATCGGTGGTACAGCATGCCTGGATGATGACGGGGCAGGTAGAAACACCCGGTGTGAGGCCTGTTTTGTAAATTTTGAAGCATATTACTATACTCGCTTTTTTTAGTTATTAGTGCATACTATTGTATTTTCAAGTTGAAATAGACATATTTAAATCCAAACGTTATGGGTCAAAACCAAATTTCAGATTTTTACCAATTTTTCATCATAGTGAAAAGGTTAAAACACCACACCCACTTACAGTGAAAAATCTAAATCGTCACGTGATACGGTTTAAAGCACCGCATGGTAATAAAAATAACAGGAAATTGAACTACAAGCATTACATTATTTAATTAGGCAACAAAACTTTTTATGGGTTTGGATGATGCATCCCCTTAAATAGCAAGCAAATGGGTGGGCACTTACCAGGAAATTATTCGGCATCGGAAATTCGCAAGTAGAATTCCTGCTGCTAGGAAATGTGGTGAAGGTTATGTTTGTATTCTTAGTGAAACCAGTGCCAAAAAGACGAATAGTAACTACTTCACCAGAAATAACCTGAGATATGCCATCTTCCACATACACCTGGTATCTCTCCACTTTTAAACCATCTATGTGCTCCAATGACTGAATCATACCAATGTTAAAATAAAATATTGTAGTAACAAACATTTCTAGTGCTTGATTCATTATGCTTTTCTCTCTTCTCAACGCACTCTCAATTAATTCTTTATTATTTTTCCTTGTTATAATATGTCGGTATTATGAAATATAAGCATTAAATCAACATTTTTAAGCTTATGTTAAAAACCATAACTACATGTGTATATGAATAAACTGAAAGAGGAAATTGTTGTCAGCATCATTGTAGAAAAGATGACAGTCAACCATTACAAGGAAAGGAAATGAAAGCTAATTAGAAATACGTTATCTTTATAACCTGTAGTAGGTAATCTATTTATAAGAAAAGCAACTATGGACAGTACCTGATTCTGGTACACTACTAGGCTGGAAACTGCATCTAGACTTCCGATCAACAACGATGATGGGCGCAATGATTGGCACAATATATATCATACATTCCCGGCGAGATCTAAGAGAAGATGAGCTAGATCACCTTCAAGATTTTCAAGATACAATAATAGGCATGCATCAAATGTCTGCAGTTGCCCAAAAAGCAAATTTAACTTTTAATCTAAATCCATGCCGTTGGTATAGCAAAAGAAAGGCCCGAATACAAGCAAACGAATACCTATATCTTGTAATTGAAATACAAAGTGAGCAGCAAAATCTAAGCACATCAATTGTTGGCGCAATGATAAAATCATTCGTCCAGGGCTTTTATTCAATATATCTTTTTTAACAATACTTTTGTCGTACCAGAGTTATAATAAAACAATATGGTTGCACAAATATATATTGTTAAATTTTAACGGCTATAATCTAAAAAGCAATAACAACAACATTGCATTAAGAGCATACGTGCCAGAACTGTTTATTTCCAATTCTTTCCGGAATAGAACCCTAAATATTCCAAAATCATAAGCATAACATTTGAAAAGTAAGTATTTGCGTTGCAGGATACTCTAACTGTACAAAACAATGACACTATGTTTGCAGTTGACGGTTGGAATCTGTCTGTTCAGTGGTGTTATAGCTAGTGGGTTGGGGTGACTGGTCACTCAAGTGACACTTTAACCTGTGGGAGGGGTATACATACCGCGCGTGGCAAAATAGTAAACAGTGGTGCAATACTTTACTCAGAGTCGGATGACGAATCTTCAAAATCTACAGGAATCAGACAGTAACTGAGAACACACAAATGTTATCGACTATTATCCACTCTGTCACGCGCCTTTACTCCTCGCTTGCTTCAGACTAAGATAAACTACCTCATTCCACATGCTAAACCCCTACCTGCTTGGAAGGGCGTCACATCCCACCAGCTAAAACACCGCAGAACGGACAGTACATATTTCTCCAGTTTATTATTATTATTATTATTATTATTATTATTATTATTATTGCTCTATTTGTTATTCCATCCTTTGCAGGTAATTTTCTGGATGATATCTTCTTCGAGATTGTTTTATTTCCAAAGGGGATGTTAGTCAGAATTTTACTTTCTGTGCACGTACTATATACATAGAAGGCAGAAAAAATACTGTATTGGACCCAAAAATTGGATATCAAGATTTCACCGGTGACTACGCGTCGGCCGTAAACGCGTATGTGTGCAAATACATTAATCTCTAATGTATTTGTATGTGTGTCAGCGGCTTGCTTCTGAAGTAATAGCTGATGTACCGTATGCTGTTTGGTCCTCCTCGGTAGTGTGAGGGTAGCGTGTCTGCCTCACATTTATGCGAGTTCGAACCTCGTTTAGGGAATAAGGATTTTTTCGGAAGTTTTCCTTGTCCTAAGAAGACGAATATCGATTAACTTTAATCCCCGTGATCCACGAGATCATTTTTGCATCATTTCACACATTTCATTCACCGGCCGATATAACCAACCAGGTTCAGTGTTGTCAATTGGTTGATAATGAAAGTTTCCAAAAGCCGTTTAAAAAGTCACATTTTTTAACAAAATACCACAAATTTGGAATAAATATAGAAATAAATAAACTATCAAATGTCGCTTAAAATTTATTATTATTATTATTATTATTATTATCATCATCATCATCATCATCATAATATTGAAAACAATACGATAATGATAATCGGATACTATCTAAGACAACGTGTTTTTTTTAAACTTACATTTACATTAACTCCTTATCCTCCATTGTTGAATACGTGTGATTAGGTCCGGCTGCTCCATTGTCAGGGGCCGATTAACTCTGGTGTAACTTGCCATTGTACCTATCAATTTTAACTTGGAGTGTGGTGGTTCATATGAATGACAGCTTTCCTACGTGCTTTAGTCTACTTCTTAATGCAAGGATCGAGTTCAGAGTACATACTAGGGTCGGCTGATAAGTCCCGGGCCTCTCAATGAAAACAGCATTAAAAAAAATCTTTTGCTTTATTTCTCAACACAATCTCCAGAAAGGCTAATACATTTAATATATCGGTGTTCTAATTTTATTAAACCATCTCTGTAGTGCGATTTATCAAGGACTTCAAAATAGCTGTTTACCGCATCAATGACCTCATTGTTGTGAAATGCTCGTCCTCCAAGAAATTGTTTGAGGTTTGGGAACAGGTGATATATCTGGCGAATAGGATGGATGTTCAAGCAATTTCAACTTTAATTCGCACATTTTCCCATTGCAATACTGACGATGGGCCGGAGCATTTTCGTGATGAAACAAGATTTTTTTTTTGCCAAATGAGGTATTTTTCTTTTCACCTCATCACTCAAACGTTGCAGTAAGCTTGCGTAGTAGTCACCAGTGCCTTGAGCATTCCAGAAAACACTTGCTATAACCTTGTTAGCTGACAAAATTGAGTTTTTTTTTTTGAGTTGGTTCACCTGGCGCAATCCACTGTTTTGACCGTGATTTACTTTCTGGAGTGTAGTGATGTATCCAAGTATCATCTATGGTAATAAGCCGTCTCAAAAATTCACTGGGATTTTTACGGTAGAGCTCCACATTCTTAACAGAAACAGTTTTTCTTTGCAACTTTTGATCTGGTGTCAACAAACGCGGCACTCATTTTGCACAGACCTTGTGAAAGCCCAAAACATTACTTAAAATATCACCTGCACGTTCTTTTGATATGTTTACAGTCTCTGCTATCCCAAACAACCTTAATCTGCAGTCTTCCAGTACTAAACGATGAATTTGTTCAATGATCTCTGGAGTTGTCACTTCTACAGGGTCCAGTGCTCGTACGTCCCATTTTAAACTGTGCAACCCACCTTTTAATCATTGAATATGAAGGGACAGAGTCTTTCAATGTACTGTCCCTTTCCTCCTCGATTTCATTAGGCGTTAAGCCTTTCAAATAGAAGTACCTATTTAATCACTGCTCGTTTTTCCAAATGCTCCATTTTCGTGAAAACTAAAGTGGTCTTGTTTAAAATGCTGTCATTGGAAGCTATTGGCCTGAAACTATGGATACAATCTAGTCTATTCGATGCTACAGTGTAACTGGCCATATCTGTGTGAGGCCTGGGACATATCAGCCGACCCTCGTACTATATTCCTCATATCAAGCATATTTGATTTCACTATGCTCATTTGACTGAAAACCCTCTCCATTCCTACATTTGAACGGGGGAGCCTTTAACACTTTAATTGTGAGACACCATAACTCTTGAAAGGAATTCATCTCTCTGGAATCCTTAAAAGACCTACTTTAGCATTGTACAGGTAATGTTGCGCCATTTTATGAAACTGATATTCCGTATCCCTCTCTACATTATTGCAAAATTATTATAGTAATGTTAGTATAGAATAAGTGCATTAAATTAGGAGTATATAATTGTATGGAAAAATCTTAAAAATGTTGCCTAATATGGCCCACGCAAACCGTCCTCTCTAGTTTTATGTTTTCCGCATACGTTAGTGCAAGAAGGGTTGCCTCGTCACTACTGTTCAGGGGGAAAGTGCACGTGGCAGTCAACCTTCGCTGTGCAGTGCGTTTTCCTCCTGATTTCACTCTGATACGGACACGTGGCCATCTGCTTGGAGTTCCAGTCAGGTCTTTCACTTACAAACAGATAACAACTACAATGTACTGCAGCGAAAATTACACAGAATGATTTATGGGGAAATGCAGCTGAGGCCCGATGGTTGTATTCTCATGTGTACCTTCTGCGCATGTGTTTAAACGTACAGAGATGGCTTAAGAACCGAGGGATCTCTCCAGGTACCCACAACATGTTGTGGAAATATCAATCTGCGACGCACCTGGTGTTTCCCGGAACGTTATGGGGTATTAGAGCAAACCCCACGCAAGGTAAACTTATTTTAAAATAAAATAATGCTTACGTGCAGTGTAGTGTAAACAATAATGTAGTCTTCTTTCATTTTAGTTTGCATTATTGTTTGCACCTATAACAATAATGATGATGATGATAATAATAATAACAATAATAATATAATAATAATATTTATTATTATTATTATTATTATTATTATTAAAGCCATCCCCTGCCGCCGAATCCTTGCTTTTGACAATTAGGATTTAAGTTGGTACACCCACAGAAAACAGATCTTTAGAGTTAATTCACAATCTTCTCGGGCTTCTAGCCAGGTAAAAACTTGGCTTGACACCAACGTTTCGAAGAAGTGCATCTTCCTCGTCTTCAGGGTGAACTGGTGTCAAGCCAAGTTTTTACCTGGCTAGAAGCCCGAGAAGATTTTCAATTAACACGTCGCCAGGAAAGCTTTAGTTCTTATTTTAGATCTTTAGGGCTTTACCCGTTTGACTTTCTGAACCAATCACAAAGCAGCATTCCGGTCGGTCGGCCAGACAAGGGAAACAGATCTAAATGCCCACTGTTGTTGCAATATTTGGCTATTTCCAACCGGGTGTTCAGCTTGTGAACTCCTGACACGTGCGCTCAGCTCTTCTATACAAGCTATGTATTATTCATTGTTGTTGTTGATAGTGATGTTGGTGTGTGTACGTGAAGGAACATAACAAGATTTTCACAATTATAGAGGTGGATAGATTTTTGCGGGAAGGTGTGCCATAGGTTCATGGAAGAAGAAAGTGAATCATGTGCACAAAAGAATACGAGAGGCACAGGAATCATGAGTGAATGTGAACCACTAATGACATTGGCGATGTTGATGACAATGCTTCCGAGAGTCATTAAAATTCTAAACCGTTGAAAATCACTTTCTCTCATTCTAACAAAGTATTTTGTATATTTGTTCAACATTGTCGCAAATATATATGTATGCTTATACTATCACGGTTATTACTTTCTCTATACGTACTATGTACATAGTGTATAGAGAAGGTATTGCACTCCACCCAAAAATTCGATACCGAGATTTCACCGGAAATATATGTTTCAGGGTTCTCTATATATAAAAAAAGCATTTTCAGAAAAAGGTCCGTGTGTGTCCTGTGTATGTGAACTCAAAAATAAAAAGTCGGTAAAATACCAAATTTGGTATTTAAGTTTAGTATCTTCCAGGGATGCGACACGAAAATTTTGAGAAAAATCCCCCACCCCAAACTACCTTTTACATGGACCTTTTTTCGAAAATGTTGATTTTCTCAAAAATGGCTCTAACGATTTCGATTAAAATATCATATATTAAAGATATTTACCTGGCAAAATATATATCTTGAATTTTCTGGGAATAGCCTCTGAAGACTTTTATTCTGGATGAATTTTACGGAATTTTGCATAACTGATAAACCGTAAGAGATGGACAAAACCTAACAACACAAAAAATGTAGAGCACGTTAAAACAGACAATTTTTATTATAATCATTTTTTTCATGGAATTGATCGTTTTTGAAATACTCCTTGTTTTTGGTTTCACCGTTAAAAAATGTACTTTTCTCATACGGGAATTTGTCAGCTCCTGTCCATACAAACAAATGGACTTCTGTCACATAGCAACAAGATTTTGACTATCATTTTAACCTATGGTACTCTCTTATTTCGCTTCTACTTACAAAGAAGCAAGTAATGTCTATTTCTGCTAATTTTTTCTCGATTAGCATGAAATAAAAAGAAGCATAAACTTTTTAACAATAATGTGTTGCAGAGATGTAGAGAAAGTCATGTGAATGGAACGCATCATTTTTTTTAATTAACATTGATAAAAACGAATTAGTTTCATTATTCATCGGCATTCACTTACTATGCAAACTGTTTATATTCGTCTTTACACACGATACAGACATTTGTAATCAGCTGTTGTTGTTCACTAGTTACTCTGGCAACGCCGCAAAGGAAGCATAGTCAACCTAACGCGAAACCACTCGAACTATCAAGTGCAAGGATTCAGCGCCTGGGGTATAGTTCTCATCGTAAATAGGACAAAGAAGGGCTGCAACAGACCTGGGAGTATCGAAGTCTTCGATACAAAGGATTCTGAAGCAACGAAAATGACATCCCTTTAAGCTGCACCTACACCATCAGCTATATGGAAACGATTTCCAAAATCAGGTATTGTTCTGGAGAAGTCTTAAATAAAGTAGACGTAAATTTGGAGTTGATCGGGCAGATTTTATGGGGAGATGAATGCTATTTCGCAATTGACTTCTCTGTAAATAGACATAGTCTACCTCCTGAAAAACTTCACTGATTACCTACAACCACAGCACATACAGCGTCTAAGGTGCGGACACCACATCATCGGTCAGCTGTGTTTGCAATTCCTACAGCACGAGCTGAATCTCGAGACCATTCCAGTGAGGCACGAGGGGTTGGAGTGTATCCCGGTAGATCATTCGAAGGCATGTGTTAAAAGACAGAAAGAAAGCGTCATGCTGCACAAATGTTAAGAGATGTCCATGCTAATACTGAGAGGCTCTTACATCAATGCATCCAACAAAGCGGACCTGCATTTCAACATTTTTACTTTCTCTACTTTTTTTGTGTAGTTTAATGTCCTTTAACCTGGTTGGTCATATCGGACGATGAATGAAATTGGTGAAATGATGGTCAAATGATCTCGGGGTCCATGGAGCTTAAAGTTACTCGACATTCGTCTTCTCAGGATAAGGGGAAGGCCCTGAAAAAATCTTATCCGGGTAACTCACGACCTGTTGAATATGAGGCAGACACGCTACCACCACACTACCTAGGCGGGCTAGAGAAGGTATTGTATTCCACCCAAAAATTCGATGCCGAGATTCCACTGGAAGTGGACGTTTTAGGGTCCCTGTATCCAAAAAAGCATTTGTAGAAAAAGGTCCGCGCATGTGTGTATCAGTGTGTCTGTGAACACTCAAAAACGAAAAATCGGTAAAATACCGAACTTGGTATTTAAGTTTGCTATATTCCAGGGATGTGACACGAAGATTTTGAGAAAAATCCCCCCACCCCAAACTACCCTTTATATTGAAAAAATTTCGAAAATTTTGATTTTCTCAAAAATGGCTCTAACGATTTTGATTAAATTGCTATTAAGGATATCTATATGGCAATTAAAATCTATATCTTGAATTTTCAGGGAATAGCCTTTAAAGACCTCTTTTTGCATAACTGCTAAACCATAAGAGATAGACAAAAAAACTGACTACACAAAAAAATGTTGATCACGTAAAAACACACCGTTTAAGTCATATATTTGCCATTTCTGAAATATTCCTTGTTATTTGTTTCAGATTCAAAATACTTAAAACTTTTCTCACACGGAAAGTATCATAAAGTGGACAGAAACATTTCACAATAATTTGTTACAGAGATGTAGAGAAAGTCATGTGAATGGAACACATCAGATTTTATTATGAATAATACAATAATAAAGATATTGTACCAATCTATAACATTGGTTTAAAGGAACATAAATTAAGTATATTCGTTATGTTTATTGCAATCAAGGATATAACAACATTTATTTAATATTGCCAATTTTGAAGCACAAACTGTTGCACTGTGTGTTGTTGATAAATTAGCTGTCAGATATTGATATGCCTTGAAACAGATCATTAATATGCTTTGGCCCATTGATGTGGGAATTCGGGACGTACCTGAAGTGTCTGTCAGCGGAGCGACGACTGGTCCTCTCTCTCCCATCCTCTCTCCGGAGTCACAGCTGGTGGTGTGCTTCTGGGCGCCCTTTTTTTTTTTTTTTTAACAGTAACGGAGTCTGATCAGGACTCCGGTACTGTATCCCTATTTACATTTCCCCCCGTAGGTTTTACTGATTACTGTTTCTTTTACAAACATATACACAACACCCATGCCCAAGGCGGGACTCGAACCCACGATCCCCAGCGCACGAAGCACCAAAGCGAGACGCTTTAGCGAGCGTGGCCATGGGGACCGGCAACTTTCGGCTATCCTTACTCAGCGGCGAGCAATGGAACCTATTGCCTAAGGTAATAAGCGGATGGAGATCTCTAGGAAGTGGTACGGGAACTTATCACACATTAACCAGCGGCACTTTTATTGGGTTAATAATTTTATTTCCTTGTACTTTACATTCGCGCTGAAAGTTCTTGGAGCGATTCAACTCAGTTATTTCTCTCACAAGAGAGCATAGACATGCGTAAGAGAAACTTTAATTTAGACGGCAGTAATCACAATTAACATTCAAAAACATTTATGGACACTTCTCTTTTTGGCGCGGATTCCGAAATCAAAGCGACGCGTGGTGTTACATTATAACAGTGTATGGATTCGGGCGAACACTCTACATTTATACCAAAATTTACCCACGCGCAAACATTTAAACCAGCAATTTAAATGCCTCGTTTTGGCGCCGAAGATGGCTTGGGGTGCGCTTTGGACATGCCGTAGCTATTTGTGATTGGTCTATCCGTCTCACGCGTGATTTTTGATCTCAATTTACTAGTAGTTCCCCTCAATATACGCCATACCAACTTTCTCTTTAGGAGTCAAGGCTTAACAAAAGCATTCCTCCGCTCTAGCATTACACAAAGCTAATATTGTAAACAACTAAAATCGTCGCTCGAAAACCCTCTTATTAAAAATAGAAAACGCTTTCCCGGAACATTCTTCCCTGAACTTACTACATACATTTTATAACAAATAATTGCATAATATTTAGAGAACATACAGAAAAACATGATATTACATCTTAGAAATTAACTTATATATTCTAAAATAAGAACTGAAGCTTTCCTGGCGACGTGTTAATTCCAAATCTTCTCGGGCTTCTAGCCAGGTAAAAACTTGGCTTGACACCAACGTTTCGAAGAAGTGCATCCTGAAGACGAGGAAGATGCACTTCTTCGAAACGTTGGTGTCAAGCCAAGTTTTTACCTGGCTAGAAGCCCGAGAAGATTTGGAATTATATATTCTAATAAATTGAAGTACATACTAAGAGCTCTTTCAGCTGGACGACAATCCGTTTCACCATGTGCGCATTGGATTGCTCAGGCACAATCATTCTTCCACACAAGAACCGTTCTCGCCAGAGTGAGCAAGTGCTCTAGCGATGAGCAATGGGACCAGTTATAGCAGTTAAGTGTTGTTTTTCAAGCTCTGGTCTTACGTTTAGCAAGGTTGGTATCGCGACCCCTTTACTGACATGCTTAGGCAAACCTTTTGGCGTCCGCATTATCCGGGAGTAACCTTCAGCGAAGGATGGCTTGCGTAGGCCACCTGGTATATTCAAGTAGACTCCAATCCCAAATGAATTTTTGTCGCTGTTGTGCTTCTCAAATTTCCCAGATTTAGCTACCTTTCCTCCAAATTGGCAACACTGACCAGGTTAAAGGACGTTATGCTCAAAAAATAAAATAAAAAATCAATAAATAGAAAACAAACAGAAATGAAGTTTTATTTTTAATTGTTTCATTTATATAGACCCCTTTAACATCTAAGGCCATGCCGGGGCTTTGCTTTAGAAACAACTCGACTGTAGGTTCTTTGCGTTGGGTTTAAATCGTTTTATTTTCCTCAAACACACAGACACACACACACATACACACGTTCATACTTCCAAACTCTATGGGGGATAGGGGATAATTCTGGTTAAAGAAAAGTACCCCGCCCCAGTCGGGAATCGAACCAGGACCTTCGGCTGAGAAATTAGCTTGCTGACCACTAGGAAGTTTTTTTTTGTTATGTTTTTTTGTATTGTTTCACTTAAATAGCTCCCTTTAACATCTAAGATCATATCAGGGGCTTTGCATAAGAAACAACTGGTTGTCTGTAAGTCCTTTACGTTGGGTTTAAATCGTTTTATTTTCCTCTAACACACACATTCATACTTCCAGACTGTGGGGGAGATTGGGGATAACTCTGGTTAAAGAAAAATACCCCGCCCAGCCGGGAATCGAACGCGGGATCTCTGGGTGAGAAGTCAGTTCGCTGACCACTTGATCATGTTGAAGTAATAAAGATGAGTTTTTGTTACGTGTCATGAATGGGATTTAACGTCCCGATGGAGGAGACGATTAAAATTTTATTCGCGGAAATAAAGAAAATGAAAACCGGAATAGAATCTGGCATGCAGAAGTTGCAAGAGAAAGTGAAATCGAGACTGGAGAAAATGGTGGAAGAGAAGATGGAATCTACAATGGAGAAGATGAGAACCGAGATAACGGCTGTGAAGAAGATGACGTCAAACAACTGACCAGTGTGAATAAAATAGATAAAAGAACTCGGTGGACGGATGAACAACCTTGACCTCAGCCTGGAAGATCTCGGAGAACGACTTGATGTCCTGGAAGGAAGAGTCGACGGAAGCGCCAAAGATGTGAACACGATGGTGGACAAAATGCTAGATGGAGGGCTGAAGATTGAGACGTTAGGATGTGAAACAACACCCGCTTGCGCCTTACTACCCACAACCGATGGTCATCAGAATAGGAAGCTGCACAACTGACAGCAAGCCTCCAGAGATGGGCGGCACAATGTTGAATGAGATTCCGACGTCGGCGATGTCAGAAGAGCTCTGGGAGGCCCTCGGGAACCGCTTCGGGAACCATTGCCTGGCAGCCTACCGCAGTCAGCATAAATCGAGGTTGCATTAGCCAAGACGAAGCAAGAACTCGCCCTGGCGATTGGACAGCTGGCAGAAAAAGCCCTGCTGAACCTACCACCTAGTTACGTGTCCCAGGAAGCTGTCTACTCCATCGCGACAGCGCCTGATGCTCGGCGTCAATAATACAATCCAGGAGGCATTAACGGCAGCACTAAGGATGGAGGTGCCCAAGGTAACAGCTACGTCGATCTCGAAGACGAGGAATATTCGCTACGAGAACCAAACCAGAGACAACGACCTTTCTTTAGTGTGTATTCGGGACTGTGAAGTACTGTCCGCACGTGGTGTAATGGTTACCATGCTAACTTCATATACCCAAGGTCGCGGGTTCAAACCCGGCGGAGGACGATGGATTTTTTTCGGGCGTAAAAATCCTTAGCATGGCTTCCTTCGGAAGGGAAGTAAAGCTGTGGGTCCCGTGTCGTAGATTTACGGCACGTAAAAGAACCTCAAGCCTGATAAGAGAGGCCTCTGAGCAAAATTAAGCGATCTTTCACGCCCAATATAGAATGGGACGCTGAGAACCAAAGCAGTTAAAGAGCGTCCATAAATAACAGGCCATTCCTTTACTGTCCGCACCAGGTCCACATCAAATGGAAAGCGAGAAAGCACCGGTGTGGCGAGGAGCACGTCGGGGCTGTCTTCAAGACACCCTCGAATGACGCTACTGTCTTGGCCTCATCACAGACGGCTGGGTACAAGAGAAGCTATGCTGGATACTGGTAGACATAGGTACAGCCGTGACTGTAATCACCCAGTCGGTCCTACCAAATAGGGCGACAACTTGCCTGTGGAGAAGGAGACCCTGCTGGAGGTGACATTGGGACGGAGCCCTGTGAGACTGTGGATGTTTGTCGCCACGAGGCCACGGTCGACGTCTGCAACTCGGCCAAGACGGGTGTTGCTCTAGAGCCCTTACGAACATCCAGAGATCTGCAGGGTGATCCTGACAGACGCTGTAGTTGTGCCCGCAAGAAGCGAGGTGATGGTGGTGATGAAAGCGCACTAAAGAACTGTCAAGAAACCTGGTTTTGAAATTTATTATACATTGCCGGGCTTTGTCTTGTCAGTTGGAAGTGCCCGTGAAGCTGTTGAATCCAACGGACACCGATCAGAGCAGTAAACTGGGACGGAGTTTGGGATGTGCGAGCCAGCAGCGAGTGTACCGCCGATGCCACGTATCCGAAGAGCCAGCACCTCGCAGGATCTATGACGCCGGCCGAAAGACTTGTTGAAGTGGGAGGCCAACCTTCTGACCGAGTCACAATTAGAGAGGATTCAGCGTCTGCTTAGATGATACCAGTCTATCTTCAGACAAGAGAATGGCGATAACGGCTTTATTGATCGAGTATTCCATCACATCAATGTCCAACTTATTCGGCAACCAACAAGATGTCTTCCTTTAGCAAAACGAGCGAAGGTTCGGGACATGCTGGAGATCATGAGATCTAGGGAAATTACTGACGAGTCCGACAGCCCTTAGTGGTCTCCTGTAGTCTTACTGACGAATAACGGCGAGCTACACTTCTATGTGGACTACCGGAAGCTGAATGCCGTTACCATGAAAGGGTTTTTTTTTTCGCTTACCCTGGATTGACTACACCCTGGACACTCTTGCCAGTATTTCTCGACTTTGAATTTGAAATGGGGATATGGTAAGTGGACATAGATCCTAGAGACAAGGAGAAGACCTCACTGTCGACAAGTAAAGGACTTTGGCAATTTACAGTTGTCAGCTGATCTTTACAAGGCGCTAGCCACATTCTCGCACCTCATGGAATCAGTGTTGAAAGTGATGATACATGACGTGTATCTACTACATCTGGATGACATAGTCGTAGTAGACAACTTTGAAGACCACCTTTGGAACCTGACCAAGATACTGCAGCGATTGTGTGCAGCTAACTGAAACAAATGTGAACTCCTCTGCAAGAAAGTGAAGTACTCAGGCCACAATAATTTCAGCAACTGGGGTGGCCACAGAGAAAGCTTGGGCAGTGAGAGATTTGCCCCATCCTAAAGTTCCGTGACCTATGCAACTACTTCTGTTGGTTTGTCAGAGATTTTTCATTGACGGAGGAACACAGCCTCACATGCGTTCAGAAGAGGCAGAAAGCGCATTCCAGATGCTTAAGTCAACACTCTGCAATGTGGTTGTCTTAGGATTTCCACAACCTGCAGCAATTTTACTGTGGATACTTATGCCAGTGACACCGGTATTGAAGGTATTCTACCCCAAGTCCAGGAGTAAGTAATAGCTTGTTACAATAAAATTCTTTTCAAGGCAGAAAAACTACTGCGTTCCTGGCGAGAACTTGCTGGCAGTATAAAGGCGCTGGAGCACTCCCACAAGTACCTATACAGACAGCCATTCCATGTAAGAACTGACTCTCACCGCTGGTTACCAGAGGCCTTGGAATGTGATACATCAATGCATCTGACACGCGCCAGGATTCTCGGTTTTCAGAAACTTTCGTGACATCATTCATGGATTTACATGGAAGGCTTACAAGCCAAGTTAGTCACTCTTTGACAGGAGTGTCAGTGCGTGCTGGCATTAAAACACCATTACTGTCTACATGTTGAAGCACCAAGTTCTGCTGGAGTGAATCAAAGACAATTATTTTATAACCAATTTTGAGTAAATAGGGACATTTGTTGCAATGTTCGTCTTGCTCCTTTGAATTACAGTGTTTTCAAATGTATTGTACATAGAATTGTTCTCTAGAATGTATTCAAGTAAAAGCTCATGCAATTTTATTACAGTCCCTATATCAGAATCAACAATTTATTTGTAGCATAAAACCTCTTCAATATTGCTGGTCAAAATTTGTTATTATTGAGTTTCCAGACTCTGTAGACTGCTCAGCATTTCAGTTCCCTCGCATCTTGGTGGAGCCTTTTGAGTTTCATCTTCCTGAATGGCTTCCAAATCTGATATGAATTCTTGGATAGAAGTAACACAAACTTGGGATACATTAAGACTATAACAGGTTGTTGGAATACAGGAACGTGAAGATCCAAACAGTCTGTTGTGTCCAGAGATTCCAAGGGCACAACTTAACATCAGAGCATTGGAAAGGAAGGAGGAACCCCATGTCAAGAAGATCCTGTCCAGAGGAGCATGCCCCACTGGTATCGGCAGTGTGTGCCAATGGATGGGATAGCACAGGCCTGAGGAAAGAGCAGCTGGTAGACGATGACTTGGAACCAAACCTAAGAGAAGTGAAGGCAGGAACTAGATGTAGCTGGAAAAACATTGGAATAATTATATAAGTCCTACTGGGCCCAATGGAAGACCGAGGAACTTGTACTATTTGGAGTTTGGGAGGCACCTGATGGAAAGGGTCCTTTCTTAGAATAAGGTGTTGACGCTATAGAGGAAGTACTTCAGGGAATTTGGAAGGTCATCCTGAACCAAACCGAGCAAGCAACAAGCTTCAGCAATGGTACCAATTGTTAAGGCTATGGGCAGGTGGTGTCCTTCTGATCCTAAGGTTGCAGGTTCAAGCCTGGCCCAGATCGATGGTTTTAAGTGTAATTAAAAGTGACAGCCTTACTGATATGCAAGAGAACTCCTGTGGGACACAGGTGGCGCTGATATAATCCTAATAATTGCAGGCATTGTTATCAACTGATTATTGGATAGGTAGAGTCAGACTGAAAAACCTAATACCATAGATGGGTTTTGAACCACAGGTCTCTAGTCTCTAGCTGGTTGCTCTACCACTGAGCTCCAAGACAACATGCTACAAAGGCATTAAATTTCTTAACTGATATGCATGTTTCCCGGTAAATCATAAGGTGATTTCAAATTATTTTGAGATGAAATTCCCCAATGTTGTAACTTCTTTAAGCCCAGGA
This sequence comes from Hymenopus coronatus, assembly GCA_030762935.1. Classification (NCBI taxonomy): domain Eukaryota; kingdom Metazoa; phylum Arthropoda; class Insecta; order Mantodea; family Hymenopodidae; genus Hymenopus; species Hymenopus coronatus. The sequence goes on along the minus strand of CM060895.1, from coordinate 3,553,610 downwards.
TTCATAGAATAACCAACTATTATGGTCAATTATTTATTATTGATTTAATTTTTTCCCCCACACAAGCCGTGTCTAGGACAGGTGTTGGATAGGTAGAGTCAGACTGAAAATTCAAATCTCAGCTATGGCACTGAGGTTTTTAGTCTGACTCTACCTGTCCAACACCTGTCCTAGACACATCTTGTGTGGGGGAAAACATATAAAATCAAAAATAAATTATTATCGAGAATTGAAGCCACAAACTGTCTGGTGTGTGGCCCACAGACTAGGCAGCATCCTTCAGCCATGGACACAGCTGGACCACTCTCTGAGTCACACATGGTCAACAAGAATCTATTGGGCCCACCTGGGTAACATGTCTGCCTCACATTCAATTAGGGTGACTTACTACAGTAGGTTTATACTTTCTCTACACGTACTATGTGCAAAGTATGTAGAAAAGGTATTGCGATGCACCCAAAAATTCAATGCCAAGATTTCACCACAAATACATGTTTTGAAACCCCATGGATCCAAAAAAAGTATTTTTAGAAAAATGTCTGTGTGTGCATGCGTGCGTGCGTGTGCCTGTGGGCAGCAGAGCTCAAAACGAAAAGACTGTTAAATACCAAACTGGATATTTAATTTTGGTATCTTCCAAGGATGCAACATGAAAAATTTCAAGAAAATCCCCCCACCCCCAACTGCCCTTTACATGGAACTTTTTCGAACATTTTGATTTTCTCAAAAATGGTTCTGACGATTTTGTATAAATTATTGTATATGAAAGACATTTACCTGACAAACAAAATGTATATCTTGAATTTCCTGGGAATATCCTTTGAAGACCACTTTATTCTGGATGAATTTTACGGAATTTTGTATAACTACTAAACCGTAAGAGATGGACAGAAACTTACCACACAAAAAATGTAGAGCACATTAAAACACACAATTTAAGTTATATACATTTTTTTCGTGGAATTGATCGTTTTTTAAATATTCCTTATTGGTTTCAGCTTTGAAAAACTTATACTTTTCTCATACAGGAATTTGTCAACTCCTATTCATACAAACAAAGGAACTTCAGTCACATAGCAACCAGCTTTTGACTGTCACTTTAACCTACGGTACTTCCTTATTTTGCTTCTACTTACAAGGAAGCAAGTAATAAGACTATTTCTGCTAATTTTTTCTCGATTAGAATGAAGTAAATAGAAGCATAAGCTTTTTAAGAATATGTTTTTGCAGAGAGGTAGAGAAAGTCATGTGAATGGAACACATCAGAGTTTTCCCTTATCCTGAGAGTAACTTTAAGCTCCAAGGACCCCGAGATCATTTAAGTATCATTTCACCAATTCCATTCATTGTCAGATATGACCAAACATTCACATGACTTTCTCTACATCTCAACAATAGCTTACTGTTAAAGCTTATTCTTCTATTTACTTCATCTAACAGAGAAAAAATTGGCAGAAATGATCTCATCACTTGCTTTCTTTTAAGTAGAAGTGAAATAAGAGAATGCACAGTTAAAGTGATAGTCAAATATTTTAAAAACTGGTTATGTGATTGAGGTTCCTTTGTTTATATGGCCAGGAGTTGACAAATTCCAGAATGAGAAAAAGTTTGTGTAGTAAGGTTTTGTCTATCTCTTACGGTTTAGCAGTTATGCAATCTGCAAAACAACCAGAATAAAAATGCCCTTAGAGGCTATTCTCAGAAAACTGAAGATATACATTTTATCTACTATATAAATATCTTTAATATACAATATTTTAATCAAAATCATTGGAGCCAGTTTTGAGAAAATCCAAATTTTTGAAAACCTTTCCATGTAAAGCGTTGAAGGGGGTGGAGGGATTTTCTTGAAAATCTTCGTGCTGCATCCTTGGAAGATACTGAACTTAAATATCATACTTGGTATTTAATGGACTTTTTGTTTTTGAGCTATGTTGTCCACAGGTGCGCAAACACACACACGCTCATTTTTAATTTTTCTAGCCCCGTATGTACAATGTTCATAGTGGATAGAGAAGGTACTGTAAAAATTTGATTTTGAGATTTCATTGGAAATATATGTTTTGGGGTGGACAGCATAGCTCAAAAACAAAACCATTAAATATCATACTTGGTATTTAGATTTAGTATCTTCCAGAGATGCGACATAAACATTTTCAAGAAAATCCCCCCACCACAAAGTACCCTTTAAATGGAAAAATTTTCAAAATTTTTGGTTTTCTAAAAAATAGCTCTAATAATTTTGCTTAAAATACTGTATATTAAAGATATTTACATTCCAAATAAAATGGATATCTTGAATTTTCTGAGAGTAGCCTCTAAAGTCATTTTTATTCTGGATGAATTTTGCAGAATGTTGCTTAACTGCTAAACCGTAACAGATAGACAAAATCTTACTACACAAAAAATGTCAAAACACACAATTTATGTCCTTTACATTTTTGTTGTGGAGGCAACCATTTCAGAGATATTTCTTGTTATTGGTTCTAATTGTAAAGTACTTATACTTTCCTCAGACAGGAAGTGTCTGTTTTTCTTTTGTTCTACTCTTGGGCAAGCAAAGAAGCGATATGCAGTGACAATCATATAACGACAGGGTTTCAAACATTTAACTATTGCTTTAACCTAGTGTATTCCCTTACTTCTCTTCTACTTATAAGGAACCTAGCAATAAGAACATTCTGCTAATGCTTATCTGGATTAGCATTGTGTAGAAAGAAGATTAATCTTTTGTAAGACATTTGTAGAATAGCTAGAGAAAGTCATGTGAGTGTAACACATCAGATTTTTCTAGAAATGCTTTTTATGAATTCAGGAGGTCCCAAAACATATACTTTGAGTGAAATCTCTGTATTGAATTCTTGGGTGCAATACAATACCTTGTCTATACATTATGTACATATCACGTGTAGAGAATGTAATTAAATGTCTGTTGGTGGTTATGGATAACTTGACCCAGTGGCTGGAGGTGTAACCAGCAGGCCAAGGCTGGCTTGTAGTTTAACCTGACGAGACAGATTCTGGAGCAACTTGCACAAAACCTCTCCAACCGCAGTCAGTTGAGTGGAGCTTTTGAGGCAAGTCATGTCCAATCACAAAGATGTGTGTGTGTGTGTGTGTCTGTGGTCAGAATAACTCAAAGATGAGAAGACAGTATTAAGTTTAGTGTCTTCCAAGAATGTGATATGAAGATTTTTAGGAAAATCCCCCCACCTGCAGCTACTCTTTGAACATTTGAATTTTCTCAAAAATTGCTCTTACTATTTTGATTAAAATGGCATATATTAAAGATGTTTACATCACAAATAAAATGATAATATCTTAAGTTTTCTGGGAATACCCTCTGAATATATCTTTATTCTGGATGAATTTTGCATACCTGGTCAACCGTAAGAGATAGACAAAAACGTACCTAACAAAAAAGGTAGAGCTCGTTAAAACACACAATTTGTGTAATATAAATTTTTTCGTAGTTGATTGTTTTTGAGATATTTCTTGTTATTGGTTCCGTTTTAAAATAGTTATATCTATCTCATACTGGAATTTGTCAACTCATGTCCATATAAACAAAGGAGCTTCAGTCACATAGCAACCAGCTTTTGACTATCACTTTAACCTATAGTACTCCCTTATTTCACTTCTACTTACAAGGAAGCAAGTAATAAGATCACTTTTGATTTTTTTTCTCCATTAGCATGAAGTAAACAGAAGAATAATCTTTTTATTAATAATTTGTTGCAGAGATGTAGAGGAAGTCAAGTGAACACATCAGATGTTTTAATTATTTGCATGTTCTGTGCTTTCATTTAAAATGATAGGATCTCTAAGCTGTAAAAATATTTAATGCTTTACAGGTAAAATACCTAAAAGATAAAAGGAAAATTCAAACATTTTAAACCAAAGCTAAACAACTGTTATTCAAAAACTGTTTTATAATCCGTTGACATGCTTTAAAAGATGTATCAAATATAAAATATGCATAAAAAAATAAGCAATGCAATCAGTGCTAGTAATTCTCAAAACTGGTTTTCTAGTTTGATAATATACATAAATCTTTACACTCATCAAAGTTGCTTTCTTTTAAGAAGGCTGGTGAACTTCTCCCCTCAACCACCCTCACATACTCTTTACAACAATACATAAGTCTAACATACATCCTTTTTTATCTTCTGTTTGTACACAGTACAAAATTACAAAATCATTGCAAACCTTAAGGAAATGAATGACTGAAAGTTTGAAATTTTATATACACAGATGTAATATAATGCAAATAAGTTACAGAGCAAATTTCATCCATCTTATCCTGATATATGGTGGACTTTGTGACAGTGATGTGTTTTAACAATTGAAATTTAGTTGAGTCGATTTTGTAACACTACATCACTTACTTTTTATTTCGGAAAACATGTTTCAGAAGCTATGTGCTTCCATTGTCAATTCCTTTGTTCGACTGCCGGCATCGCTGTTTTCCGAAATAAAAAGTAAGTGATGTAGTGTTACAAAATCGACTCAACTAAATTTCATCCATCTTGCTTTAATGGTGTGAAGGTTATGGTCAAATTTTGTCACTTCAGTAAAAAGTTCCTTTGCGACAAAAACATTACAATTTTTGTCTAATATTTTAACTCTAAGTTCACCATACATCTACTTTTTGAAATTGCCAGAGGTTTCTCTGTGTCTCCTTTGGTTTAGGCCCCAAATTTTTTTAAAGTTATGAATGTGCTTTTTTTGTCATAAAAAATATAATTTAAATGTTTGTATATTTGAAACATATGCTTAAATGCATGTGACAGTAGAACCTAGAGCAATTCTTATTCATTGTACCTCTGTGAACATGTACAGAAAATTTTATTTGTGTAACCGAAAAAGTGCTTCACAAGGAACATTTTACAGGAAAGAAAATGCTGAAAATACAATAGCGAGAAAACAAGGAAAGATTTAAATGTACGGCTCACATTAAAATGCAGCAGATTGGCAGGTTGGACCCTCAGCTTTCCTTTTCCTCTCCTCTGCTGCTGACTGTTCTTCTTGCTCTGCCACATTTGTTCTGCACAACTTTGTTTTTACTTTCTATGATGCAAATTAGATCTCGTCAAACTGAAGTTTTTCTTACCTAGCCCAGTACAGTATCACCTCTAATGCTTTGCTAGCTACAGTTAAGGAATTTAAAATGGCACTTGGTGGCCAAGTATACCTTTTTGTATTCAGGAATTTTTAAATTGTTTTATGGAATTACAATAAAAAAAGTTGATTTTTTGTGATTTTTCATGAATTTTCAGTCATATATACCCTTAACTACTACAAGTAACATATTTTAGAACTTATATACAGCTGTGTCACATGAGTTGAACAGCGGAATTAATTGGTTACAAAATTTCTGTTATCTGTCTCGTAGAAGAATAATCCTGATGTCAACATATGGCAGGGATGAAAGAAAGAGAGATAGAATACTCTTAGGCTACTCATTGGTTGGAGCAAAGATCATGGATGTTTTCTTTTATTTACTGTCATAGTATACCTGCCTAACACTTTACATGCATATATAACATTGCTATCTCTAGATCCTATTTTGAGCTTAGACCCAAAGCCCAAACTCTAGGATGTAGATCCTGTCAACAATTACATTTATTCATACTTATTAATACATTTATTTACAAATAATAACTCTGACAATGAATTTTCAGAGGTGTCAGTTTTGCATGTTTTACAATTACATGTCTGTTTCCAAAAACTTACTTGTACACAGAATATTCATCTTTATTATATTTACAATGTTACATTATTCCCAGTGTTTTTTGATTGAATAAACTCCTCCTCTGTAGAACAAGGTGTGAGTAATAAGGTATCTTTTTAATTCTGATCTAAACTTGTTTTTGTTTATTTGCAATTCTTTTATAGGAGAGGGAAGTGAATTAAACAAAACTATTGCTTTGTAGTTGTTTTTTTTTTTTGGTAGTGTTTAATGCCCGCTTTAACTACTTATGGCACCGCAGGCGGTGACATTGATGATACAGGAATGAAGATGGATCACCGGTGGAATGCGATGGTGGGGGAAACTGGAGAACATGGAGAAAACTTACCCCAGCGCCGCTTTGTCCACCACAAATCTCACATGCGGTCGCTTGGGATAGAACCCGGGCCGTCTAGGTGAGAGGCGAGTGGTCTAACCACTCAGTCATGGCGCGGCCTTGCTTTGTAGTAAATCCCTTTTTTGGAATGACTGGTCTATGTAAGCCCTGTCTCTTTGTTGTGAATATCTGAATTTTTTGTAAACTTTTCTGGGTTATACATAACAATAAACAGTCACTGCTCAACATGAGTTAATGTCACGGAGAGAAAAGTATACAAATGTATAATGCCTCATGCCTGTACATACTCCAGTAAATCATCAGTTTTATTCTGAAAGGAATATTTACAAGCATAATGATATAGATGAAATACTTGGGGTGGACCAAAACTAGCATCTACTGCCTTGTACGGAGATATTGGATTATCAAAGGCTAAAAGTACAAAACGTGATCAAAAATCACCTGGTCCTCCAGGCTGGGGGTTTATGTGATGGGCCAACACCTTGTTCATTGGATAAAAAAAAGGGAAATGTAGACCTTATTTCCAATACTTAAATATTCTAACAGTTCCATCTGTTTACCTTTATGAAATGTTGGTGTTCACATATAATCACTTAAATAGTTTTCTCACAAATGGCAAAATTCACCCATAATACTAGGGGTAAATCAAAGCTACACATTATAGGACATATAAGAACCCTATATGAAAAAAGTCCACAATATAATGGCATTAAATTGTATAATAAACTCCCTCCATTCTTTATGAAATTACCAAGCATGGCTGTATTTAGGAAGGAATTAAAGAGATTTTTAATACAGGATTATTTTTATTCTGTAAACTGTCTAGTTGATTAATTTTGTCATGCATATGTATTATATTTTGAAATCATTAAACCGTGTTGTAATTCATTGTGAATAGAAACATGTTATACTTTTAGTTCTTAATGTATTTACTTTCATTAATCTGTACATTCTAATCCATATCTTATTTGTATCTATAATATTGCAATATTTGTAACTTATGTAGCCATATTTCTGTAATGAAATCTTATGGTGAACAAACTTGAATTACGTTGAATTAAGAAATGCAGGGAAGTACAACCAGACAGATGAAATAAATCTAAATATACAGCCATTGGACAGTACTGGAAGATGAAATGTGAATAATTAATCACACAGGGTAATCATAAATACCTGGGAATAAAGATTGCACAAGAGGAGGTAAGATCAAAGATAAGCTGAAGAAAGTATTAATATAAAAATAATAGTTGCAACAAATCTTCACTTATCTTTTGGAATCCTTGCCTGGACTAGTTTCGCAACGATTTCATTGCATTATCAACATATCCTTTTGGTCTCTTTTTTGATGTTGTTTATTTACACTGTTATGGTTACTGCTACTAGGTGGATTGTGTACTAATGCATTGCTAACTACTGGAATCAAAACAAATTTGGTAAGAGTGTCAATTGGAGGTATATCAAAATTCATTGCATGATTCCTATACTTTAATATAAATATTTTCTCCCAAACCATTAAATCTATGGGCCCATTTAAGAGACCAAAAGGATATGTTTATAATGCAATGAAATCGTTGCGAAACTAGTCCAGGCAAGGATTCCAAAAGATAAGTGAAGATTTGTTGCAACTATTATTTTTATATTAATATTTGTGTTATTCTTCACTGTTACTAGCTTCTTTTTACATTTGAAGAAAGTATGCTCTCTCTACTTGGAATGGTATGAGACCAACATGTCTCAAAAGAGATTAAAACTGTAATTTTTAAAACAATAGAAGTAATATAACATTTCTGTTGTGTGGACTCTGAACTATTAGTTAAAAAGGAAATTATTGGCAACAAAATGGATAATTGGAGGAGATCTGCAAGGACATCTAAAGGAGAAAAAATTAGGAATGAGACTATAAAAGAAAATATGAATGTAGAAAATTCAAATTATATTTGATTCAACAGAAACAATTAGAATGGCATGGGAGAATGGAGAATGAAACATTACCCTAAAGAAAATGGAGTGGACTACCAGGAAGAAGGAGGAGAAAAAGGAGACCACTTAGCATGTGGAATTAGAATGGCAATGATGGAGAGAGAGATTAAACAGAAGACAGTGCAGTTATACACTATTAACTTATTACTGATAATGCATATCCTTGAATTGTATTACTATAAGTTTACAAGTTAGAAAAGAATGTTGAGAGGGGAAGTTGCTTGTCTTCCTCTGTGCTGATCAGTCAGTGTAGGGGTGTGTTTGTGTGTGAGGAGGAAGGCACAGAGTGGGGGAAACATGCAGCTGTACATTGTTTTGTGAAGTATCTGTGAAATTTTCAAAATGATACCTTATTGAAATTTATATCAGTTATTATGCATAATAATACTAAATCTTTTCGCCACACATCAAAATTCTAGCTTGCATGGTGATTTAAATAATAATTTTTTACTGCCTAAATTCATTGTTGTAATACAAATGAGCCATGCGATGCATTTTTCAAAATACCTTTTATACAAAGCTCAAGTTTTACAGTACATAAATATACAAGCAGATTTGTCATATTACATTTTTTTTATATTAACCCTAGTTAGTGTAGAAAAATTATTACTTTTCATACTCTCCAAAACTCTTCATTTTTCAAAATTTATCACTGATTCATCAAAATCTTAGCATTATTTTGAAAAAGTAATATGATCATTTTCTTTAATGTGGTTTTAGTTCAAAGTGTAAATATTTTGAATCAAATTAGTGAAAAATTGAATCGTGTGGAACATTTAGAGTGTGGAAAAGTGTGGGAAAATTTTTTTCGAGAAAATAAAGTTTAAAGTTGGGAGCTTGCATCTGCGTGTCTATAGCTTCTTTTAATTGTTATATAAATTTCACCAAGTAGCAAAAATCATATATTTTCTTTAATTTTAGAATTTGTATCATTTTATTATGAAACAAAATAATTTTTAAAATTTTCAGCATTTTTGGTGACAGTTCACAGATACATCACCATAATAAAGAAACCCAAAGTATAACCATTGGGCTACTATACATTAATATTTATTTTGTAACACACAGATTTAAAAAGTTGCTGGCAATGTGTTACTTGATTTATAAAGCTACAGCCATGTTGGTAAACTGTAGCACCAAACACAAGGCAGGTACAGTCTGCTCCAGCCATCTTGTTGACATCAGGACTATTCTTGTCTGAGATACAGAATAACACCACTGCATATCCAAGGGCTTTGATCTACTGCTCATTCCAAAAACATAGATTTCAATTGCAAGGTTTAGGATCTATAGTAGAGTTGCCAGATCTCTGGGCACTGCCCGGAGTGCCAGGTTTGGAATGAATTCTCCAGGTATACAGGCCAATGACTTTAATCTACGGCTTGAATGTCACCTTACTCATGAATAATTTGGTTCAAATGTTAATTTCTAATTGTAGCAAAACGATATGTTTTTCAATTGCTATTCTGGCAACTTTTCATTGTTGTGTCTGTAGTATTCAGCTCACATTATTAAAGAAGCACTGGCAAGTCGAGGCTCATTCATTGTTACTTGTCAGTTAGCAATTTACTGGCAATTACTGGAACGCTCGGATCTTGAGTGGATAGATCTGTTTTAACAATTACTGTCCCCATTTACTGAAATATCCATTGCCTGCTGGTTGATCTCCAGGCCTGCCTCGAAATAAAAAAATGTCGTGTTATTTATGGGCGCTCTTTAACTGCTGTGGTTCTCAGTGTCCCATTCTACATTGGGCATTAAAGACCGCTTAATTTTGCTCAGAGGCCTCTCAATCAGGCTTGAGATTCTTTTACGTGCCGTAAATCTACGACACGGGACCAACGGCTTTACTTCCCTTCTGAAGGAAGCCATGCTAAGGATTTTTACGCCCGAAAAAATCCATCGTCCTCCGCCGAGTTTGAACCCGCAACCTTGGGTATATGAAGTCAGCATGGTAATCATTACAACACGGAGGGCGACTGGCCTGCCTCGAGTACATCCTGGCAACCCTACCATATAGACAAAGTTGATTATTTAAGAGAGGTGACGGTGTTCTTGATGATGTGTATGGCTTCCTGCAGCTGCGTCTCTGTGATGCACAGAGGTGGCGCAAGACGTATGATGTCTCCATGAGTTGGTTTTGCCAGCAGTCCATTTTCCTTCAGTCTCAGACAAACATCCCATGCATCAAATTCTGTTAAAGCAAAACGCATACACAAATATAAATTAGTATGTAGCCCACTTTTACTTTCTCTATACATACTGTGTACTAAGTGTATAGAGAAGGTATCTTATTGCACCCATAAATTTGACACCAAGATTTCACCAGATATACATATTATGTGACTCAGACCCCCTGAATAAAAAAAATTTTTTTTTTTAGAAAAACGTTCAAGTTTGTGTGCATGTATGTGTGTGTGTGTGTGTGGGGGGGGGGACAGCATAGCTCAAAAATGAAAAGACTTAAATATCAAACTTTGGTAAGTTTAGTATCTCTCAAGGATGCAATGTGAAGATTTTCAAGAAAATCCCCCCTCCACAAATTGACCTTTACATGGATAATTTTCAAAAATGTTGATTTTCTCAAAAATGGCTCTAACAATTTTGATTAAAATACTGTACATTAAAGATATTTACATGACAAATAAAATGTAAATCTTGAATTTTATGGGAATAGCCTCTGAAGACCATTTTATTCTGGACAAATTTTGCTGGATTTTGCATAAATAGTAAACCATAAGAGATAGACAAAAACTTTCTACACAAAATATGTAGAGCTCATTGAAACACACAATTTATGTCATAAATATTTTCTTTCACAGAATTCACCATTTTTTAGATATTCCTTGCTATTAGTTACAGTTTTAAAATACTTAAAACTTTTCACATACAGGAATTTGTCATCTCCTGACAATGTAAAGAAACAGATTTCATTCACATGGCAACCAGCTTTTAAAAGATTTGACTGTCAGTTTAGCCTAGTGAATTCCATTATTTCCCTTGTACTTACAAGAAAGCATTTCGGCTAATATTTATTTCAATTACAATGAAGTAGATAAAAGAATAAGCTTATTAACAATAATTTGTTACAGAGATGTAGAGAAAGTCATGTGAATGGAGCATATTAGATATTTTTGTTTAAAGTTTAATTTCCTTTAAATTGGGAGGTGAAATTGGACAATAAATGAAGGGTGCAAAGGATTTTCAAATGAACCTGGGGTCCTTAGACAGGCTTCATTTGGTGAACCATACAAGAAATAGAGAAAACTTTACGAAAGAAAAAATTGAAGCAACTTGAATAGCAGTGATTGTTAGTGTGATTCAAAGTGGACTGGCCATCCACTCAAAGCTGAACATCACGAGTTCAAGTCCCAGATGTGCCTGTGGGGAGCGTCCAAGTAAAACAATCAGTGTGATGACATACTTGGATGCTGATGGGGTTACATTTGACTGCACTTGCATGGATATTGCACTTAATTATTAAAAAAACACTACAGTTTTATTGCAAAAATATCAACATTTTTACCATATAAAAGCAGGTATAACTAGCCTAATTTTACTGTTGAAGATTACTGTAATACAAAATTAGAAAAGAAGACCACTAAAAATACAAAAACCTTTGATTAATCAGCTTTGTTGCCAAATATGGCAACACCATGCAATGCAGGGTTAATATTAATACTTCAAAGTTATTATTAATCTTAGCAAGTAAATTTTGTAGCATATTCGCATTAAATTATACAAGTAAATTGTATTGCCATTGTTACTCTGTAGAGACCAGCACAGATCTGCAAATCAGGTAATGATTCAGAGTTGAAGTAGGTATATAGCATCCACTTTATGATTTTATATACCAAGAAGAATTATGTGTTATAATAACATTTAAAATAATATTAAAAACATTAACTGCCTTTACAGATACAATTTTTGTGGCCCATCACTGGGGACCTTGCAAGAGAAAATATGTAGCTGCCGAAACAGGATTCACTCTGCTTTTCATGAAGTGAGACAATACTTGTGTTTCATTTAATAACACTTCATAATGTTTAGAAAATAAATTTTAAAGTTATTTGTTAAACTTATTGAGGAGATTGAGGCACCAAAATTCCTCCATTATCTTAGATTTAGCAAATCCCTCAATCCTTTTTACTTCCTCTACATGTACTATGTACATAGCGTGTAGAGAATCTATTGTAATGCACCCAAAAATTCGATACCAAGATTTCACCGAAAATATATGTTTTAGGGTCACCTGCATCCAAAAAAAACATTTTCACAAAAAGGTATATGTGTATGTATGTGTGTCCGTGTGTATGTGTGTCCGTGTGTCTGTGAACACGATAACTCAAAAACAAAAAGTCCGTAAAATACCAAACTTGGTATTTAAGTTTAGTATCTTCCAGAGATGTGACACACAGATTTTGAGAAAAATCCCCCAACCCCAAACTACCCTTTACATGGAATTTTTTCGAAAATTTTTATTTTCTCAAAAATGGCTCTAACGATTTTGATTAAAATATCATATATTAAAGATATTTACCTGACAAATAAAATGCATATCTTGAATTTTCTGGGAATAGCCTCTGAAAACTATTTTATTCTGGATGAATTTTACGGAATTTTACATAACTGCTAAATTGTAAGAGATGGAGAAAAACTTACCTCACAAAATATGTAGAGCACTTTAAAACACACAATTTATGTTATACACATTTTTTTCGTGGAGTTGATCATTTTTGAGATATTCCTTGTTTTTGGTTTTAGCTGTTAAAAAGTTATACTTTTCTCATACAGGAATTTGTCAACTGCTGTCCATACAAACAAAGGAACTTCAGTCACATAGCAGCCAGCTTTTGACTATCACTTTAACCTATGGTACTCCCTTATTTCGCTTCTACTTACAAGGAAGCATGTAATAAGACTATTTCTGCTAATGTTTTCTCGATTAGCATGAAGTAAATAGAAGTATAACCTTTTTAACAATAATTTGTTGCAGAGATGTAGAGAAAGTCATGTGTATGGAACACATCACACTTTTTAGGTAAGTTATCCCTTCACCAAGGGATTGATCCCTAAACATTGCAACCTGGTGGGATCAACAACGGAATGAGAGACAGAGAAGTGATGATGGGAAATTGAAAAGTGTATTAGCTTCTTGTTCTGGAGTGCAATGGACAGCAAAACAGAAGTGGCAGGTCAATAAGTTAGTAGAGAAGGGGCAACAAGACAAAATGTGAAATAATGCGCGTGAGCAGTATGAGAGAAGTGGACAAAATTATTTAAAAACAAGGACACCGGATAACTACAATATAGAAATAGCCTGATTAGACTTACCAACTTCTGGGAGAAAATTAGATATAACAGTAAAGCTAGAAAAATTGATAAAACCAAACATATGAAGTTTTCCAGGCATCATTATATGTGCAGTAGTATTTGTTTTTCATTTCCACTCCTGATGAACAAGCCATTACAATAACTAACCTACGACTATGACGCCTGTTAAAGTCCTCGACTCAAACTGATTTGTGATTTCTATTTGTAAGTATAGCAAGACCAGCGACTTGATGTGAATGCAACAATTGGTTTCCCTTCTCCCTCGCAACTTCAACACTCGGCACACAAATCAAAACACTACTGTTTCCTTCTACGCACTGCCAACCTTTGCATATAACAGATGAAATACTTACATTTCATAAAAGTATAGTATATAAATAATAATAATAATAATAATTAATAAAGGAATAATGAGATATCACATAATTCCGGGAGATTTAATTTAAGTTCCAGGAGCCAGAGATCCCATTCAATTCCAGGAGACTCCCAATCATTCTGGGAGAGTTGGCAATTCTATGCGCAATGCATGAGGGTAGAAGAGAAGGGAAAAGAGGAAAAAAGGGGATATGTCACCAAGGGTGACCAGGTTGAAAACATGATTAAACAACAGTAAGAGATGAGAGGGGGGGAGAAGTGAGGTTAATTAGAAGTACAAAAAATGAAATAAACAAAAGCAACAAAGTGAAAGAAGTTAAAAAATGTTACAGGTGTAAAGTTAGTTAAAAGGAATTGACTTGAAGCTCTAAAAAATAAAATATAAAGAAATGGGGGGTTGTACCATGGCCAAGTGTTGGGCCACTCGCCTCTCATTAAGGTAAGGTTTGATCACAAGCAACCACTTGTGGGATGGTGGACAAAGAGGCACAGGGGCAGCTTTTCTCCAGTTTCCCATTACACCAATGCTCCATCATCAATGTCATCACCTACAGTGCCATAGTAGTAAAAGCAGGCACTAAATACTAGAAATGAAAAAGTGGGGAAGGGTCACCACAGCAATATAACCAGCTGTTAAGTGGTAGGGAGTGACCTGCAACACTGAAGAGTTGTAATAATATGTCTCTAATTAAACAAACAGAACAAATATTCATACTTTTGTTGATGACAATGGCATTGAGAAGTCCTTTTCCCCGCACAATGCTGACTAGATCCTTTGGCAGTGTTGCAAGCTCTGAGCGTAGAATATTGCCAAGTTTATCTGCATTCTCGGCCAACTTTTCCTCTTGCAGAACTTGGAGTGCAGCAATGGCAACTTTGCAAGCCAAAGGATTGCCTCCGTAGGTTGAGCCGTGTTCTCCTGGCTTGATACACAGCATTACTTCGTCGTTGGCTAACACTGCAGACACCTGACACAAAAAACAGTGTAACACTTACAATTTCCCTGAAAATACTTTACAATTCATTAATAAATTCACATACAGCTTTTAGTTCAAGTAAAACTTCACTGAATTAGATTACAATTAGTCTACATTCTACATATATTTTAAAGGAGTATTAACAATATTAATTTCTTTCATTTCCATTTTGGACAATTTAATGCAATACAAATGCTACAGTTTTTACTTTCTCTGGGATGAATGTACAATACACATAGTAGGTAGGAGGTATAATATTCCAACCAAAACTTCAACAATGAAACTTTACCAGAAATAAATGTTTTGAGGACCTCTTAATTCAAAAAGAGCATTTTTAGAACACACATGTATCTGTCTGTGAACAGCATAACTGAAAAAGGAAAAGATGATTAAATATAAAACTTGTTATTTAAGTTTAGTATCTTCCAAGGATGCAACACAGGGAAGTTCTCATGGCTGTGGTTGGTGGTGTCATGCGGACAAATGACAAGAATGGAATTCTCGGGTTCTCTGGTATAAAAGGGGACAATCAGCCGCATATGGCACAGTGTAGCCCTGAACAAGAGGTTCAAATGTTGGCACAAGATTACGATCACACAGCAAACTAATAATTCTTTTATTTTCCTCATTATTCAATGGGTTTGAAAATATATATTTTTGGTGCAATATTGGTATCAAATTTTTTCGTGGAATACAAACCTCACTCTGTCTACATTGTACACACACTTTATGCGTCATTCCTTGATTTGTGCAGTTAACTATTTCCAAGATAATCCTTGTTATTGACTTTTTAAATACTTCTGTTTTTTTCAAATAAGAAGTCATTATTTGTGTTTCTCCCTCTCTCTCTTGTCCATTTAAAGTCCCTATCATAACAACTAGCTCTTAAAAGAACTATCACTTAGATAAGCATACAGTAATCCCTTTTTACTTACAAGCAAATATGCAATGAGACGATTATTGCAAATGTGTAACTCAGTTAATAATAATAATAATAATAATAATAATAATAATAATAATAATAATAATAATAATAACAATAATAAGAACAAAAACATGAAATGTATAAAAGAATAAGGTTTTGTAACAAGTATGCAAGTGACAAAAAATTTGAATTTAATTTTATTACTAATTATGAACACCAGGGGCTGACCTTTGAACTTGGGGCCCTCCCTGGACAACCCTCTACATACAATTACAATGTAGATGTGAGCCTTCACTGATGTTTATGTCTACCTTTAACTTTATTCTTCCATTTCCATTTATTCACTTTTTTTATACTATTTCTTCTTAGTTTTTGTTTGTCCTATATTCAACTTTACTCTTAAAAATGTCTAATTCATCCTAGTTATAACCTTTTCCTTTACCTCTTTTTCACTTTTCTTTTCCCACTTACCTTTCCTCCTCATTTCACTTTTATAATTGTTAGTATAGAAAAATAAAGAGGACTAATTCTCATGGCACTGTATTTTAAAATAAATCTGATGTGTTCCATTCACATGACTTTCTCTACATCTCTGTAACAAACTATTGTTAAAAAGCTTATGCTTCTATGTACCTCATGCTAGTGGAGAAACAAATAGCAGAAATAGTCTTATTACTTGCTTCCTTGTAAGTAGAAGCGAAATAAGGGAGTAGCATAGGTTAAAGTGACAGTCAAAAGCTGGTTGCTATGTGACTGAAGTTCCTTTGTTTGTATGGACAGGAGTTGATAAATTCCTGTATGAGAAAAGTATAAGTTTTTTCAAACTGCAACAAAAACAAGGAATACCCTAAAAACGATCAACTCCATGAAAAAAATATATATAACATAATGTGTATTTTAAAGTGCTCTACATTTTTTGTGTGGTAAGTTATTGTCCATCTCTTGCGGTTTAGCAGTTATACAAAATTCTGTAAAATTGATCCAGAGCCTATTCCCAGAGAATTCATATGTTTTATTTGTCAGGTAAATATCTCTAATATACAATATTTTAATCAAAATCGTTAGAGCCATTTTTAAGAAAATCAAAATTTTCGAAAAATGTTCCATGTAAAGGGTAGTTGGGGGTGGGGGGATTTTCTTGAAAAATGTTGTCTCACATCCTTAGAGGATACCAATCTTACATACCAAGTTTGGTATTTAACGGCCTTTTCGTTTTTGAACTATGCTGTCCACAGACACACACATAGAGCTTTTTCTGACAATGCTTTTTTTGGATTCAGGGGGGTCCAAAACATATATTTCCGGTGAAATCTTGGAGTTGAACTTTTGGGTGGAATGGAATACCTTCTCTATACACTATGCACGTTGTACATGTAGAGAAAGTAAAAATTATTTGTAGTAGCTAGGATAATAAATATGAAATGTAATTGATGTGAAAGTGTTACAATCGACTCAAATAATACTTTATTACAAGCTTTGTATTTAACAGACGTTTCATTTTTGAGTTACACTGTCCACTCATACAAATGTTTATTCTGGGCTACTCAAAACATGTATTTCTGATGAAATCTGGATGTTGAATTGTTGGGTGGAATACAACAGCTACATGTAATAATACATTAACTTACTGGAAAGACTCCACCAGAAAGCGCCTTGCCCAGTATTAGAATATCTGGGAGAACATTTTCATGGTCGACTGCAAGGCGACGTCCTGTACGAGCCAGGCCGGTCTGTACCTCGTCTGCGATCCACAGCACCTTGTGTTTGGTACACAGATCTCTGACACCCTTGAGATAACCGTCGTCTGGAACAACTACACCTGCTTCTCCTTGGATTGGCTCCACCATGAACGCACACACAGTCTCATCTCGCAGTGCTTCCTAAACACAAACACAGGTTGATCCAGTTGGCTGAAATAAATTATTATTATAAAAATCTGATGTGTCCCATTCTCATGACTTTCTCTGCAACAAATTATTGTTAATAACCTTATTCTTCTATCTACTTCATACTGATCAAGATAAACATTAGCAGAAATTGTCTTATTACTTGCTTCCTTGTAAGTAGAAGGGAAAAATAAGGGAGTACACTAGGATAAAATGATAGTCACATGCTTTAAAATGTGGTTGAATGGAATTGAAATCTGTTTCTTTGCATGGCCATGAGTTGACAAGTTTGCATATGAGAAAAGTATAAGCATTTTAAAACTGAAATAAATAGCAAGGAATATTTTGAAAACAGTCAACTCCAGAAAAAAAATGTATATGACATAAATTGCAAGTTTTAACAAGATCTATATTTTTTGTCTATCTCTTACGGTTTCCCAGTTATGCAAAATTCAGAAAAACTCATCCAGAATAAAGATGTCTTCAAAAGCTATTTTTAGAAAATTCAAGATGTACATTTTACTTGTTATATAAATATCTTAAATACAAGAGATTTTAATCAAAATTGTAAGACATTTCTGAGAAAATAACAATTTTTGAAATTTTTTCCATGTAAAGGGTATTTGGTATAGGGGAGGGGGTTTGTTGAACATATTTGTGTCATGTTCTCGAAAGATACTGAGCTTAAATATCAAGTTTGGTTGTTAACAGACTTTTCGGTTTTGAGCTATTCTGCCCATAGACACACACGCACATAATAGGCATAAATTAACATATTTTTGTCCTAAGGATGAAATACATTTATGTATAGAAAGTTTACAGTTCTAAACAAAGGATCAAAATAGGCACATTCAGAGCTGTATGTAGAATGCTCCTAATTCATAAAATTGTATTCTTCAAATCCTGCTATTTGAATGATACAATGACAACAATAGTATTTTATATTTCTCTTGTAGTTTGTTGTGCTCCACATCTCAAACTTACATCAAGTGACTTCAAGTCATTGTAGGGAATGATGTTGAATCCTGGCATGAATGGTCCGAATCCCTCATAGCTGGTTGGGTCGGTAGAGCTGGATATTGCTGACAAAGTGCGTCCCCAGAAATTCCCATCAGCAAAAACAATTTTAGCTTGGTTTTTAGGTATTTTCCTCTCTAAGTAGCCCCACTTCCTGGCAAGTTTACAAGCCGTTTCACCTCCTTCAACACCTACAACATAAAGTTTCCAGCACATAATAATACAACTGTTTTATGCTTTATATTTTGGCTGGGTTGTTGTCCTTCTTATACAATAGTGAAAACTCTCTTAACAACCACTACCCCCCAACACTTAAACACAATTTTTTCAGAAACTGGTTTAAAAACCCATGTATTCAATGTATTTTTAGTTCTGTTTAGAGATCACCCCTGACTCTGACCATTCAAAACCAGTGGAGGAAGATGGATTTTTTCGGCTGTAAAAATCCTTAGCATGACTTCCTTCGGAAGGGAAGTAAAGCCGTTGGTCCCGTGTCATAGATTTACGGTACGTAAAAGAACCTCAAGCCTAATAGAGAAGCCTTTGAGCAAAATTAAGCAGTCTTTCACGTTCAGTATAGAATGGGATGTTGAGAACCACAGCAGTCAGCAGCCATAAATAACATGCCATTTTATTTTTAGTCTTCAGTGAACTATTTTCTGCACTAACTCCTTCAAAGTTCACCTTTTCACTTAAGTAATTGGAAGTTTTAATATTTTTAAGTCATTTTTCCCTATTCACATAAAAAGATATAATTACTCATAAACTGCAAATTAAAGAAAGCTAGATGGACCCAAGTGATAAAGCTTGCAAAGTTCTTGAGGTTTGTGGCAGGTTACACTTTAATGGACAAACAGAAGAGTGTACATATCCAAGAGCAATAACTAACGGATAAAATACCAGACTGCAGGGAAACATGTGTATGATAGAATGCCTCAAAGAGCATTAAATTAAAGGCCACGAGGACGACGGAGTCCAGGAAGACCTGCTATAACATGGATAGAGCAACTTAAGTTGGAGTCAGAACAGATCCTTTATGAAATAAGAACTGAAGCTTTCCTGGCGACGTATTAATTCAAAATCTTCTCGGGCTTCTAGCCAGGTAAAAACTTGGCTTGACACCAACGTTTCGAAGAAGTGCATCTTCCTCGTCTTCAGAAGCCCGAGAAGATTTTGAATAGATCCTTTATGGTCTAAACCCTGTTTGTATGGTGATGATACAAGAGTTGAGCACACCTAACCCAAATACACAACCCCTTTCACTCTTTACACTTGTACAAATTTATTTTGAATCTGCCATCACCTGGGCATAAAGGCAGCTGCATGCCCCCTCCTCACCAAACAAATCCTTAATAAAAACACAGCCTGCTGCATAATGCATTCCAAATTTATAGGTTAAAAAACTGGACACTTTAGTAAAATAAATATAAAGTTGGATAACAGTGGTGTCATTCTGGAGGGGTCTCCATACTGCAGCCACTGTTAGACCCCCGGAGTATAGCATGATGTGTGAGAATTCGACAGGGGCCAAAACCGAAAGGGGGGGGGCAAGAAAAGAGCCACTGTGGAGGGTTCCTAGCATAGCTGAAACTGTTCTTCATCTCGACGAGGGGAGACCTAGGAATCCATGTCCTAAACCCCTTGAGCCCTCAGACAAGTCCAATGCCACTCCAAAATGTATTCACCACCATTGAAGGGCGCCATCACTGCAGCCGTTTTCAATACTTACAACCCTGAAAGAGACTGGTTGGATGAAGCATTTGTGTAGTGACTTCAGAAAATTCCTGAATTGAAGCCATGACGTCCTGAATGCAGTCCTGGATGAAAAGCCTGAGACACCTTTACGTTGGTGCACATATGGTAAATAGCGTAGTGTGCCTCCTTAACTTGATACATGTTTACTGACTTACTCGGGTTTGCTGAGTCTCAAGGAGAGGGTGGGGAGTGAGACACAAGTGCAGTAGCGAGGATAACAGTTAAAACATTGCTATGATTGTGCGCAGTTTAGTATGGCTTATGTATTACAAAATAGATAATTTCATAATGCTGAATGCCATTCTTCTTTGGAGAGGGTGCAAATACATTCTTCTTAAGTAGCTAGTGCGTTTCAGGTGACTTGAATTTTTTATTTAATTTTGGAGAATATATGATTATCACATGACTGTAGGGAGAATGCCACAAATGTCTGACTCCTGCAGAAATTGGGTTGTTTCTTTAGCAGTGTGGGTCCACATTAGGATGCTTTTTTCTCAGTTTATTGAACACTTATGGCCCACATTTTGTGGTATATCATCTGGCAGTAACAGTCCTTCAAATGGAATTGTAACAATGGGAACAGATCATCATTTTATTGCCAGCACTTCTCATTTGCTTCAGTTTTGTTGAGGGATCTTCTCTTGTGAAGACTTACACTCATGACTGTTATTTACTTTCTGGACAATACTGGTAAATCCAGTTTTCTATTACAATGTTAAATATGTTTTTGGATGTTCCTCCATTGACTTTTTTAGTCATTTCCTGGCACCGTTGCACACATGCTCATTTGTGAGATGTCGGGGGACCCAGTGACTGCAGAGCTTCCTGATGTCAAGTTTTTGTTTCACGATTGTTTTCACTGCTGCCAATCCAAATTTAGGGCTTCTTGAATCTGACCACATGTGCTACGATGTTCCTGCAACATGTGCTCTGCTTTCATCCATCGTTGCTATAGCTGGCCATCCTACTCCTGCTTGATCTTCATCTTCGAAGGAATTCCTCTTCTAAACTCTGCTTACCACAAATAAATGGTAGACTGCAAATGACAAAGATCCTCAATTGCACAACACAGACTTTCTCTGTCCCCTAAATCATAGCAGAGAAATAGTCTTGCTTGAGATCCATCCTAGCATATCGCATAGCAACACCTGCTATACGAGCTGCTGACAGTGCACATTGTAAGAGTACACATAGACTTGTACATGTTGCTATCTGAAGTTAGGAAAAGCTTACCACATCTCATTGTTGTACATACTAAAAGCCTTTGGAGTAGCCCTCATATATGTTATGAACACTGATGTGTGTGACTGTTACACATGTCTGTCCCTAACATCAATACCCTGACTTACCTGTATTCATAGGCAGAACCTTGTCATAACCAAAGAGCTTGGTTATAAACTCCTCGTACTCTCCAAGTACGTCCGAGTAGAAGGCACGTGAAGTGAGTGTGAGGACGTCTGCTTGTTGCTTGAGAGCCGACAGGATCTTAGGGTGGCAGTGACCCTGGTTTACTGCAGAGTAGGCACTCAGGAAGTCCAGGTAACGTTTACCTTCCATATCCCACACATATACCCCTGAAACAATCACCTTCCCAAAATGTCATGTTGTAACACACTTACATGGAAATAAAATCCATCTGTAATGTGTAAAAGTTAATAAAATTTCACCTGGTGTAGATTTAAAGACACCAGTTGTAACATATTTACATGACAAATAAAATGCAACAGGAAACATGTAATTTTTTCAGATTCCTACAGTTTTTTAATTTCCCTTTAAAATCTGTAGTCAGATAATTCATTGACCAAAGAAATCCAATATTTATACAACCAAATTTTGTTTAAAAATAAAGAAGTAACTTTAATGTGGATACTTTCTCAACAAGGGATACAGGGGAATGAAAGAGCAGATGAATCAGCAAAAGAAGTAACAAAACAACCACCAGTTTATCCCTCTATCACTATTCCACATGAAGATGCTATACAGTATGTTAAGAAGAAGCTGATACAAAAATGGAAGAACAACTGCATTGAAAATAATCGCAATAGTAAACTGCATCAAGTAAAACATCATTTATTTAAATATATAAAACTCTGAGCAGATGATACTCAACAGACTAAGAATTAGACAAACTAAACTAACCCATGACTATGTATTCACCAAACAGCAACCAGAGACTATCAGTCAAACACCTCATAATGGAATGTGCCTATTCTAAGTACAGAACTAGCGACCAAATTCCTCCACATAATAATAATGATGATGATGATGACGATGACAACGAAGATGACAACAACAATAAGAAGAATAAGAGTAATAAGAATAAGATTAAGAATAACAAGAACAAGAACAATAATAATAGTAATAGGAATATTATACAGAAATATTTTAATGAATTTAAATTAATATTTTAAAGCTGTGCACAAACCATTGTTGAGAATGTTGGATTAGTTGATATAGTTTACGAGTAACAAGATTTAGTTATAAATCTTATACATATTTACCTTTGCCTTTACAAAGAGCAGCTGGAATTGGGTGATAATTATGTGCTCCATATTTGGCTTCTCTCTCAAATACGTCCTGAGAGGTTAGGTTTCTTAGACTTCCAATCTCAGGCAATTTGGCACCTGAAATCATCACATCTATAAAGAACAACATTACAAAGTAATTAACCTTTAATAAAACCAAATTTAAAAGAACTTACCATTTTTTATTTGTGAAAAATGTGATGAGTTTTGAATTGCTACTTTTCTCAGGATAGAAAGCATGACTTTTACTGGCCTGAAACAGAGCAATTATATACATGTTACTGTATACCATTACAAGGCATTATATGTGTTGCACATTTGCTCTCAAATCACGGAGTCAATTCCAACCAAATGTGGCACTCTCATATACTGCTTGAGTAAAACTTTTGTGTGGGTTACACACTATAGAAGGAATGGGAATCGTAATTGCTCACTCTTTCTTCTTTAATTACTGAAGCTATTTCAACAGAACTCGGGTAAGCAGTTACAAGTTACCCGCCAAAAAAGTTAGATTACATATTTCTAGAGAGATGGTATGGGCTCAAAATATTAAAAGCAAGTAAACATGCTATCAAACTATAGGTTTTAAAAATGCTAATTGCAATCATCAGGGTTCAGGTTTAACACCCTCAGCAAAGTTAAGGTGTGCAAAGGGTGATGAATGCTCTAGAATGTTCCAGCTTATATTAAGAAAATTTGACGTGATCCATTCACATGATTTTCTCTACTTATTCTGCTATAGACTATTCTTACAAAAGATTATGCTGTTATCTACTTCATGCTAATCAAGATAAACAATAACAAAATGGTTTTATTGTTTAAATCTTTATAGATAGAAGGGAAATAAGTGAATATACTAGGCTAAATTTATTATGAAGTATTTATGGAGCTGGTTGCTATGTGATGACTTTTAAATTTGGTTCTCTTTGCAAGACCAGGAGAAAAAAATATGAAAAATGAATGATGACTTCCCATTTGAGATAAGTATTAAGCATTGGAAAAATTTAAACCAATAACAAGGAATATCTGAAAATAGTTAACTCAAATATATAGATATAGTTTGACATTCATTATTTGTGCAGTAGGTATAATTTTGTCTATCTCTTACTAGTTATGCAAAAGTCATCCAAAATGAAGAGGTATTCCAAGAATGCCAACGCGATATAATCGAGACTGTAAACCTATTTTTAAGTCCATTATACCCCTGAAAACAGGATACCTTCTTCTTTCAAATGGTACATTTCAAGGGTATTCAGAAGTGTTGCTTTGTTATTTGAAGGCCAGTATTTGCAACCCTAGTTTGTTTAACCTTGTTCCAATACTGTTCCATGTTTACTGTGTGAAAGTGAACACGGCGAGTTCTTCCGGGAATGTTTTTCTGCGAGGGAGGGGTTGATATGTGTAACAGTTACAGGGATGATTGTACTGCTCACCACATGCAAAAAGAGATTTAATTTTACAGTAATTGAATAAATAACTGAGCCTAGGGATGTGGCGACCCCATCATCGAGTGGGAAACCACTGCAGTCAGCCACTCCGAGTATTAGCGGCAAAACCAGGACACTTGAATAAGGGAGGAATATAGATAGATAGATTTATTATCAGCCTGAAGAAATACAGATTCTATGGCATTGTCAGAATACAAAGAAATTTTGTTACATTTGAGTTTAAATATATTCAGAATTTTTAAAAAGAAAAATCCAAATTAGTTTTCTGCCAGCGCCAGGCTCCTTCCTACTTCTACAGAGTGGGGGAGCATCCTATCTCTCTTTTACTGATGCGGGTGCACATGCGGGACTGCGCTAAGCTCTACTGTTATAATGTGGAGGTTTTCTTTAGTGGATATGCCACATGAGGAAGCGGAGAGTCCCAGCCATTTCACCTCGGCTGGGGGTCAAATGCACATGCGGGACTGCGCTAAGCTCTACTGTTATAACGTGCAGGTTTTCTTGTAGTGGATATGCCACATGAGGAAGTGGAGAGTCCCAGCCATTTCACCTCAGCTGGGGGTCAAATGCACATGTGGAACTGCACTAAGATCTACTGTTATAACATGCAGGTTTTCTTGTAGTGGATATGCTGCATGAGGAAGTGAAGAGTCCCAGCCATTTCACCTCGGCTGGGGGTCAAATGCACATGCGGGACTGCCCTAAGCTCTACTGTTATAACATGCAGGTTTTCCTTTAGTGGATATGCCACATGAGGAAGCGGAGAGTCCCAGCCATTTCACCTCGGCTTGGGGTCAAATGCGTAATGCATTTTTCCCCTCCACAGTATTAAAAAAAACAAGAAAAAAACAGAATGGGAGCTGTAATGACAAACAAAAAGTGGCAGTATCTGCACAAGAGAAATATGGTTGCAAAAAACTAAATAAATAATATATAATAAATAATAATGATTTATAGTTATTTAATTTGCATTCTGTGGAACAAGTTAGAGTTTCTGATTGAAATATTCATTAATAGTGAGTGGTATATGACTTTTGAGATGGTTCTTAACAGCTGTTCTAAATATTTTGTGATTAAGCTGTTTAACACTGTTTGGAAGATGGTTGTATTCCTGATGTGATATAGACTTGAGACACCTGGTGAGCCCATTAGTGTTGAGGTGTACATTACTGCAGGCTCTTGTAGCACTGAGTTTCTTTTAAAGAGATCCAAAGTTTGATATATAAAACAGACCAACTCTAAGATATATATATATATATATATATAAGGTAAGGGTTCTTTGAATACTATCTGATCGAAAAATACATTAAGATTTTAAGCTTAAGTGAAAACAAGAAGAAAGGGTCAAGAGAGATAATCTTAAATATGAATTATGTGCTTAGATATTGACAGAAGAACAAAAAAACAAGAACCAAAGAGGGAGTGAGAATTGTTGTATCAGAGGAAGTAAACAGGAGAGTAATTAAATGGACACCGATTAACTGCAGAATTAGAATAGATGACGGCAGGTATGGGTGGTCAGAAGGGAAAGAAGAAGAGGGAAAGAGTGACCAAGAATAGAATGGAGTAATTATGTAGAGAAAATAGTGAATAAGAAAGGAAAGACTTTGAGTTAAACAACTAGGGATAGGACAAAATATAGGAAATGGATCATGACTGGTTGAGGAAACGTGACGCTCGAAAGCGCAAAAGGGAAAGGAAAAGAAGAGGAAGAAGAATAAATAAGCTCTCAGTGGTTTCTGAAGAGTGGAGAGATGGTTGAACATATAATTAATAATAGTCCTACTTCATCATATACTGTGTGGAATTACTGTCAAAGAAGCAGGAATACCAATGTACTGTATGTTATATGCTGTGACAAACAAACAATTGCGTCCATTGTGCATAAAATTTGAAAAAGAATTATACCATAAGTGTATACGTGCTCTAAATAAAGAGAAAATTAGTGATTTGCAATCAAATAATATAATTAACTGCCTTTTATAATTTTTGTTTACTCCTTTCCCCCCCCCCCCCCTTTGAAATGCTTAATTTAAAGAGAGATTTATTTTTTAATAACTTGTTTAATTGTAATCTTCTGATAGCTATAAGTGACTAATTACTTTTGCATGTGTGTGTGAATTGAGAATGTAATGTTGAAACTAGTGCAGGAAAATAATTATCATAACGTGTTATAACGTTATCGATCCAAAATACACTGACATCATCGACACCAGTCAATTATATTTTGTATATTTTAATTAAACATAATATAGTTTTAAATATATATTTGTATAATTTGCAACTGAAAAAAGTTCTATAGTGCTAAATGTTTTTCTTGTTATTTTGATAGAACTGTGTAATATTCATCTCAAATTTCAGTACATAAATTATTGTTCTTTGTCGCTGTGATTGAATATGCATTTTATATTAATTTACTATCCAATAATTCTTCTAAACAGTAGATTTTATTGAACAGAAACTAACATGGCAAAATCCAGTTTTTAAATAACCATTTTACCTTTAAAATTACATTAGTTATGATTTGTTTTCTGATAGCTAGCATTTCAAGGCATAGAAACACAGCATTTTTCATTCCTACTGCCGTACTTAAACTTGGCACTTAAAAACCAGGCAAGCACTGTTGAAAAGATCGACGTGTGGCAGCAAGAAGGTTAAAATGAAGTAGATAGAAGAAGAAAATTAGTATGAATACTTTATTGCTGAGAAGATTTAATACATCAGATATTATTCCTCCTTATAAAAGATATTTGTTGGAATTCCTTGTACTTTGGAATGTGTGCAATAGGAAGATTCAGTAATAACTCTGCATATCAAATATTATCTAACTGAAAATTATCTGATAACATATTTTTTATCTGTTATAATGTGTCAGTCACTCTTATCTAAAATAACCTGTAGCCCTTCATTTCTTCCAATAGATACTTCTCACATTTTCATGTTATAAAATCTGATGTGTTCCATTCACAAGACTTTCTCTACATTGCTGTAACAAATTACTGTTAAAAAGCATATTCTTCTATTGATGTTATGATAATCGAGATAAACATTAGCAGAAATTGTCTTAATTACTTGCTTCCTTGTAAGTAGATGGAAAATAAGGGAATACACTAGGATAAAATGGTAATCAAATCTTTTAAAAGCTGGTTGCCATGTGGTTGAAATCCGTTTCTATGGAGGACCAGGAGTTTACAACTTTCCGTGTGAGAAAAGTTTAACTATTTTAAATCTGAAACAAATAACAAGGAATATATAAGAAATGGTTATTTATACGAAAAACATATATTACATAAATATGTGCACATGATATACATTTTTTATGTCATAATTTTTTGTCTATCTCTTATGGTTTTTTTTCAGTTATTACAATTTCCACAAAATTCGTCCAGAATAAAGATGTCTTCAGAGGCTACTCCTAAAAAACTCAAGATATACAATTTATTTGCTATGTAAATATCTTAAATATATGAAATTTTAATCAAAATTGATGGAGTCATTTTTGAGAAAATCAAAATTTTTGAAAATTTTTCCATGTAAAGGGTAGTTGGGAGTGGGGTGGGGGGATTTTCTTGAAAATCATCATGTCACATCCTTGGAGATACTGAACTTAAATACCAAGTTTGGTCTATGCCGCTCACCGACACACACACACGGACATTTTTCTAAAAATGCTTTTTTTGGATTCTGTGGGTCTTATAACATACACTTCTGGTGAAATCTCGGTATAGAATTTTTGGGTGCAATACAATACCCTCTCTCTACACTATACACAAAGTACAAGTAGAGAAAATAAAACTTGATGTGTTCCATTCACAAGACTTTCTCTACATCTCTTGGTGCAAAGTATTCTTACAAAGGTTTACTCTGCTATCTACTTCATGCTAATCGAGATAAATGTTGCCAGAAATGGTCTTATTACTTGCTTCTTTTTAAGTAGAAGGGAATACACTAAGTTAAAATGATAGTCAAATCTTTTAAAAGCTGTTGCTATGTGATTGAAATTTCTTTTTTCATGGCCAAGAGCTAGTAAATTGCTGTATGAAAAAAGTTTTAAATATTGTAAAATTGAAACCAATAACAAGGGATATTTTGGAAATGGTTAACTCCACATAAACATTGTATATACGTAAATTGTGTGTTTTAATGAGCACTACAACTTTTTTTCTATCTTTTACACTTAACCAGTTTTTAAAAGTCATCCAGAATGAAGAGGACTTCTGAAGCTATTCCCACAAAATTCAAGACATAGATTATATTTGTCATAAGAGTATCTTTAATGTGTGGTATTTTAATTAAAATTGTTTTTGACAAAATCAAAATTTTGGAAATTTTTTCCATGTAAAGAGTAGTTTGGGGTGGGGGAAATTTCTTGAAAATCTTCATACCACATCTTTGGAAGATACAGAACTTAAATTTCAAGTTTGGTAACATGTTCACATATACACATAAACATAAATGGCCTGTCATTTATGGACACTCTTTAACTGCTATGGTTCTCAGCGTCCCATTCTATACTTGGCATGAAGACCACTTAATTTTACTCAGAGGCCTCTTTATCAGGCTTGATGTTCTTTTACGTGCCGTAAATCTACGACACGGGACCAACGGCTTTACTTCCCTTCCAAAGGAAGCCATGCTACGCCCAAATAATCCATCGTCCTCCTCCGGGTTTGAACCCGCATCCTTCGTTATATGAAGTTAGCATGATGACAATTACACCACGGAGGATGACTACACACATACACATATGGGCCTTTTTCTAATTTCTTTTAGATACAGGGGACTATAAAACATGTATTTGTGGTGAAACCTCGCCGTCGATATCAATGTTTTAAAAATATTTTAATATGCGGTATTTTAATCACAATCGTTAGAGTCATTTATGAGAAAATAATAATAATACTTTTGCCATGTAAAGTGTAGTTTGGGGTGGAGGGATTTTCCTCAAACTCTTTGTCACAACCTTGCAAGATACTCAACTTAAATACCAAGTTTGCTATTTTACGTTTTTGAGTTATCGTGATACAGACACAATGACACACGCGCGGATCTTTTTCTGAAAATCTTATGTGTTCCATTCACATGACTTTCTCTACATCACTGTAACAAAACCTTCTTTTATCTGCCTTATGATAAACATTACCAGAAATTGCCATAATTACTTGTTTCCTTGTAAGTAGAAGAGAATACACTAGACTAAAGTGACAGTCAGATCTTTTAAAAGCTAGTTGTTGCCATGTGCTTGAAATCAGTTTCTATGCATGGCCAGGAGTTTACAACTTAGCGCATGTAAGTATTTTAAATCTGAAACAAATAACAAGAAATATCTCAGAAATAGTCAATTCCATGAAAAAAAATATATATGACATAAATTGTGTGTTGTATCGTGATCTACGTTTTTTGTGTAGTAAGTTTTGTCTATCTCTTACGGTTTACCAGTTACACAAAATTCAGTAAAAATCATTCAGAATAAAGAGGTCTTCAAAATATACATTTTATTTGTCATATAAATATCGTTATTATCTAGTATTTCAATCAAAATCGTTAGAGCCATTTTTGAGTAAATAAACATTTCCGAATTTTTTTTCCATATAATGGGTAGTTTGGGGTGGGTTTCTTCCCCCCTAAATCTTCGTGACCAATCCCTAAAAAATACTAAACTTAAATACCAAGTTTGGTATTTTACCGACTTTTCGCTTTTTAATTGTCATGTTCACTGGCTTCAAATTCTCTGAAGTGCCTATAGGACTCTTAGTCCTACAAATATTCTTCTGTTTACTTTCTCTAGCCCATATGTACAATGTACATAGTGAACAGAGAAGATTTTTGTTTCTGTTTTTTTTTTTTTGTTTTTGTTTTTTTGTAGCTTAACGTATTTGAACCTAGTTGGTCATATCGAATGATGAATGAAACTGGTGAAATGATGATCTTGAGGTCCAAGGAGCTTAAAGTTGCTCGACATTCGCCTTCTCAGGATAAGGAAAACCCCCGAAAAAATCCTTATCCGGGTAACTCACACTAAGCGAGATTCGAGCTCGCGACCTGTTGAATATGATGTAGACACACAGAGAAGATATTGCATTCCACCGAAAAATTCAATGTCGGCGATTCCACCGGGAATATATGTTTTGGGGTCCCCTGAATAAAAAAAAAAAGATTTTTACTTTTTCTACGCGTACTATGTATATAGTATATGGAGAAGGTATTGCGTTGCGCTCAAAAATTCGATACCGAGATTTCACCGGAAATATATGTTTTGAGATCTCCTGAATAAAAAAAATAATTTTTGAAAAATGTGCGTGTGCATGTCTGTGGTCAGCATAGCTCAAAAACGAAAAGTGCGTTAATTACCAAACTTGCTATTTAATTTCAGTAGATACGACACGAAGATTTTCAACAAAATCCCCCTCACCCCCAATTGCCCTTTACATGGAAACATTTTCGAAACTTTTGATTTTCTCAAAAATGACTAATAATTTTGTTTAAAATATACTATATTAAATATATTTACATGGCAAATAAAATATATATCTTGAATTTTCTGGGAATAGCCCGAATACCTGTATATTCTGGATGAATTTTGCATATTTGGTAAACAGTAAAAGATAGACAAACGCTTACTTTACTAAAAATGTAGATCTCGTTTTGTACTGTACAAATAGGTAAGTGTTGAGAAGAGAAAGTCAGCCCTCCAGTTCAGCTTGGCTTCCGGAGTTGGGCAAGAAAATGATTACAGGAAAAGCAAATCGCAAGAAGCCTCAATTTAAATAAACCTAACCTAATCAAGCCATCAAAAACAAATTCACATTTTTATACGTCCGGGAATCGAATCCGTAGACTAGGATGTTACTTGTAGACGAATCAATAGCTTAAGAGGAAAATAAGAAAAAGACAACAAAAAGCCTTGTGACTGCAACAGCATTTAAACCAATAAATTCGCTTTCTTTTGGTTCATACCTACATTCCAAATTTAAAGCCAGAACTTGATTGTGGAAAACGTGCCTGGATATCATGTTATACTTTGGTTGTGTTTCAATTCGGTAATGCTAAGAGCTATTTGAAGAGAAACCGGCTGGTTCTGGTAACACTTCCTGACCCCTGCTGACTTTTTGGATATCAGTGGCCGGATTTAGGAGATAAATAACTATTTCGCAAGTTTCTAGTGAAGGAAAGTTTCCAAATTCGACACTAGTACAAGTTTTGACCAAAAGTTTACTTTTCAGCTTCTTTATTGGTGCAGAAACATGCGGAGAAAACCAATCGGAAACAGGAAACAGAGCAAAGAAAAAAATCTGATGTGTACCATTCACATGACTTTCTCCATAATCCTGCAACAAATAATTCTTAAAAAGCTTATACTTCTATTTACTTTAAGCTAATCAGAAAAAAATTAGCAGAAATAGTCTAATTACTCGCTTCCTTGTAAGTAGAAGCGAAATAAGGGACAACCGTAGGTTAAAGTGATAGTCAAAAGCTGGTTGCTATGTCAATGAAGTTCCTTTGTTTATATGGATAGGAGTTGACAAGTTCCTGTATGAGAAAAGTATACGTTTTTCATAGCAGAAACCAAAAATAAGGAATGTCACAAAAACGACGAACTCCACGAAAAAAATGTATATAACATAAATTGTGTGTTTTAATGTGCTCTACATTTTTTGTGAAGTAAGTTTTTGTCCATCTCTTACGGTTTAGCAGTTATTCAAAATTTAGTAAAATTCATCCAGAATAAACTACTCTTCAGAGGCTATTCCCAGAAAATTCAAGATATACATTTCATTTGTCAGGTAAATGTCTTTAATATCCGAAATTTTAATCAAAATTGTTAGCCATTTTTGAGAAAATCAAAATTTTCGAAAAAAGTTCCATGTAAAGGGTAGTTGGGGGTGGGGGGATTTTTCTCAAAATCTTCGTGTCGCATCCCTGGAAGATACTAAACTTAAATACCAAGTTTGGTATTTTACCGACTTTTCGTTTTTGAGTTATCGTGTTCACAGACACACACGGACCTTTTTGTGAAAATGCTTTTTTTGGATATTGGGGACCCTAAAACATATATTTCCGGTGAAATCTCGGGATCGAATTTTTGGGTGGAGTGCAATACTTTCTCTGTACACTATGTACATAGTGCGTATGGAGAAAGTAAAAATGAATAAAAAGAGGAAAAACCTGTTGCTTTCTTTTATTTATTTGTGCAGGCATTTCATTTTTCTACAAAAAAATTACAAAATGAAGGAAAATTGGAAATAATAATGCATATTTGTTGCTCTTTTGACTTTCTCTACACATTATATACATAGTGAATTGAGAAGCTATTGTAATGAACCCAAAAATTCAATACCCAGAATTCACCAGAAATATATGTTTTGATGTCTCCTGAGTCCAAAAAAGCATTTTTAGAAAAAAGCCCGAGTATGGTTGGGGGCAGCATAGCTCCAGAACTAAAAGACTGTTAACTACCAAACTAGGAATTTAAGGTGGGTATTTTCCAAGGATGCGAAGATTTTCAAGAAAATCCTCCACCCCAAACTATAATTTAAATGGAAAAGAATTTGAAAAAAATGTAGTTTCTAAAATGCCGTATATTAAAGATATTTACATGTATATCTTGAATTTTCTGGGAATAGCCCCTGAATATTCCTTTATTCAGGAGGAATTTTGCTGGTAAACCGTAAGATAGACCTAACAAAACATTCAGAGTTCGTTAAAACGCACAATTTAAATCATATTATGCATTTTTTGTAGTGTTTAACGCCCGCTTTAATTACTTATGGCACCGCAGGCGGTGACATTGGTGATACATGAATGAAGATGGAGCACCAGTGGAATGCGATGGCGGGGGAAACCGGAGAACCCGGAGAAAACCCGCCCAGCGCCTCTTCGTCCACCACAAATCTCACATGCGGTCGCTTGGGATCGAACCCGGGCCATCTAGGTGAGAGGCGAGTGGTCTAACCACTCGGCCCCCGATGACCGTTTTTGAGATATTTCTTATTATTAGCTCCAGCTTTGAAAAGCTTATACTTTTCTCATACAGGAATTTGTCAACTCGTGTTCATACAAACAAAGGAACTTCAGTGACATAGCAACCAGCTTTTGACTATCACTTTAACCTATGGTACTCCCTTATTTCGCTTCTACTTACAAGGAAGCAAGTAATAAGACTATTTCTGCTAATTTTGTCTCGATTAGCATGCAGTAAATAGAGGAACAAGCTTTTTAACAATAATTTGTTGCAGAGATGTAGAGAAAATTATGTGAATGGAAGACTATATTAAGCTTGTTTATAACTAGAAATAGTTGCCTACCTCACTAAGCAGCTGTTTGCTCCCAAGATCAACAATAAAGTGAGGATTGCTTTTCAAGGTCTCGTTATCTGAGACTGCGCCCGCCCGCCCGCCCGCTGGATATTAACATCACGTGGCAGTGAAACATACTCTTTCCTTTCCAAAACTGTGCGCTTCAAAAAATTACTATTAGATTTACAACCCTGTTAACACTTGGCGATATATCCAGCATTGTTGAAATTCATAATTACTTCACAGGCCTGTACGTTTATTAATTATTTTGTAACACATCCAGTAACTTTCCGTGACAAACAAAACCCGCTCAGAGGATAATTTGCGATTTTTACTTTCTCCATACGCACTATGTACATAGTGTATAGAGAAAGTATTGCACTCCACCAAAAATTCGATACCGAGATTTCACCGGAAATATATGTTTTAGGGTTCCCAACATCCAAAAAAAGCATTTTCACAAAAAGGTCCGTGTGTGGGTGTGTGTGTGTGTGTGTGTGTGTGTGTGTGTGTGTGTGTGTGAACACGATAACTCAAAAACGAAAAGTCGGTAAAATACCAAACTGGTATTTAAGTTTAGTATCTTCCAGGGATGCGACACGAAGATTTTGAGAAAAATCCCCCCACCCCCAACTACCCTTTACATGGAACTTTTTTCGAAAATTTTGATTTTCTCAAAAATAGCTCTAACGATTTTGATTAAAATTTCGGATATTAAACATATTTACCTGACAAATGAAATGTATATCTTGAATTTTCTGGGAATAGCCTCTGAAGAGTAGTTTATTCTGGATGAATTTTACTAAATTTTGAATAACTGCTAAACCGTAAGAGATGGACAAAAACTTACTTCACAAAAAATGTAGAGCACATTAAAACACACAATTTATGTTATATACATTTTTTTCGTGGAGTTCGTCGTTTTTGTGACATTCCTTATTTTTGGTTTCTGCTACGAAAAACGTATACTTTTCTCATAAGGAACTTCTCAACTCCTATCCATATAAATAAAGGAACTTCATTGACATAGCAACCAGCTTTTGACTATCACTTTAACCCACGGTTGTCCCTTATTTCGCTTCTACTTACAAGGATGCGAGTAATAAGACTATTTGTGCTAATTTTTTCTGATTAGCATAAAGTTAATAGAAGTATAAGCTTTTTAAGAATTATTTGTTGCAGGGATATGGAGAAAGTCATGTGAATGGTAAACATAAGATTTTTTTTATTGTTTCATTTATATTGTCCCCTTTAAAAGTTAGGTCATATGGGGGTCTTTATATTAGAAACAACTCGTCTGGAGGTTCTTTACGTTGGGTTTAAATCGTTTTATTTTCTTGAAACATTCTCTCTCTCTCTCTCTCTCTCTCTCTCTCTCTCTCTCTCTCTCTCACACACACACACACACACACACATACACACATCCAGACACTGTGGGGGATAGGGAATATAATGCTACATTCACAATGAGATGCAAACGTAACGTAAGCGCAAGAGTTTGACTCATTTAATGTAAGCATTCACATAGAAAAACACAAGACGCATAGGGTTGCCAGATCTCCGGGCAGCGCCCGGAGTGCCCGGGTTCGGAATGAATTCTCGGGCTATTCGGGCTAATGACTTTAATCTGCGGGCTTCAATGTCACCTTACTCATGAATAATTTGGTTCGAATGTTAATTTTTAACTGTAACAAAACGTTATGTTTTTCTATCGTTATTCTGGCAACCTTTCATTGTTGCGTCTGTAGTATTCGGCTCACATTATTAAAGAAACACTGGCAAGTCAGTTTACGGGCAATTATTGGAACGCTCGGATCGTGAGTGGATAGACTACCCTCACTACTTTTCATAATTCAGAATAGTTATAGTTTGTGTTCTGTCACAGTGACGAGTAATAACAGTGAAATGAAGAGGTGAATGGTTCCGTGAAGAACGGTTGCAGCAGCAGCAGTAGTAGTAGTAGTAATAATAATAATAATAATAATAATAATAATAATAATAATAATAATAATAATAGCTGCCGTTGCCGTAGCAGCAGTAGTAGTAGTAGTAGTATGTTAATTTTATTATGTCAGTAAAAATTGTGACCGTAATGATGATAAAAAAAAAAAAAAATTGTTTAACAATGTGAGTCGCCATTTACTGAGATATCCGTTGCCCGTTGGTTAGTCTCCGGACCTGGCTATGGCAACCCTACTCGTCTTTACGATGTATTTAAATCGTGCTATTTTCCTTAAACGCACACACTCACTATCATATTCATACTTTGAGACTCTGTGGGGGATAAGGAATAATTCTTGTTAAAGGAAATGAACATGTGACTACCGCGTCCAACTACTATTGCAGGAGAGTTTCATTAACGTATTCAGGAAGTGTTTCTGCAAATGCAACATATTCCGATCCCACTTTGTAAGAGGATCGGATCCAAGATTCAATACGATAATAAACTGAAATCGATTTCAGTGTGTAGTCATATGAGATGGGGAGGTTATGAAAGATGTCTTCACATGGAATCCTACAAGCAGAAGAAGGAGGAGAAAACAGTTCTGAGAGCCCATTGAACATAGAAATTACTAATGATGTAGACACAAAAATGTAGTTTTATTTATGGACGCTCTTTAACTGCTGTGGTTCTCAGTGTCCCATTCTATACTGGGTGTAAAAGACTGCTTAATTTAGCTCAGAGGCCTCTGTATCAGGCTTGAGGTTCTTTTACGTGCCATAAATCTATGAAACGGAACCAACGGCTTTATTTCCCTTCCGAATGAAGCCAGGCTAAAGATTTTTACGGCTGAAAAATCCATCGTCCTCCGTCGGCTTTGAACCCGCGACCTTGGGTATATGAAGTTGGCATGGTAACTATTACACCACGGAGGGCGACGCTGCAG
The DNA here is from genome assembly GCA_030762935.1 of Hymenopus coronatus. Lineage (NCBI taxonomy): Eukaryota > Metazoa > Arthropoda > Insecta > Mantodea > Hymenopodidae > Hymenopus > Hymenopus coronatus. The sequence continues at coordinate 3,517,115 of CM060895.1, read as the reverse complement.
ACACAGATTAAAATAATCCTGGTAATGATGACTCTTTTTTTAGCGTTTTACGCCCGCTTTTACTACTGTGGCACCTTAGGCCAGGTATTGTTGATGATGATGATGATGATGATGATGATGATGAGATGATGATGATAGAAACAAATTACAAGGGGCCAGATTTGGACTTGTGGTAGACGATTTCCTTCCGGTGCAGTGCAAGGTCACTAAAGCATGTTTTCCTTATCTCGCATGTCAACAGTATGACGTGCCTATTGGCTGCTGGTCTTTTAACTACTTACCACAAAGATTAGTTCCCTGGTCAAACAAACAACTGCTTTCAGAGTATTTCAGTCAAATGTATTTCCTATCAAGCAATGATGCATATCTGTATAGATTATTGTTATAATATATCAGGGAGGTTAGCTCTCTTGTTTATTACAGCCACCTTATTACCGCGTCTTCTCTGCCAATCCAGCTCACTAACAGTCGTTGCCAACACTGGCGTTGAAAAGTGCGTGCTTTAGTAAATATGTTTCAAACACCCATCGAAATATGACATACATATACAGAAACAAACAGAAGTATAAAAATCTGATGTGTTCCAGTCACATGACTTTCTCTACGTCTGTGCAACAAATTATTGTTAATAAGCTTATTCTTGTATCTACTTCATGCTAATCAGGATAAACATTAGCAGAAACGGTCGTAGAAGGGAAATAGGAGAATACACTAAAGTAAACCTACCGTCAAATGTTTTAAAATGTGGTTACTATGGGGTTGAAATCTGTTTCTTTGCGAGACCAGAGGTTGACAAGTTCCCGGATGAATAATGTTAAAGTATTTTAAAAATGAAACTAATAACAAGGAATATCTCGAAAACTGTCAACTCCACGACAAAAATGTGTATGACATAAATTGTGTGTTTTAACGAGATCTGCATTTTTTGTGCAATAAGTGTTTGTCTATTTCTTACGCTTTACCAGCTATGCAAAATTCAGTAAAACTCATTCAAAATGAATAGGTCTTCAGAAGCTATTTCCAGAAAATTCAAGATTTACATTTTTATTTGTGGTAGAAATGGCTTTAATAGCTATGTGTATAATTTGTTACAAAGATGAAGAGAAACTCATGTGAATGGAATACATCAGAGTTTTAGTTTTAATTTTGATATATTATGAGCATACAGCACAAAGATTTTGGTCTAACATGCCGAACCGAAATTTCTATGGCTTTTCTTTGTTGTGTAGGAATGACAAACAATGCTGAGCAAAAGTGAACTTTTATAAAATAGTGCAACATCTGGTGCTTCACAGATGGGGTACACTTCTGGTGGATAAGTACTTTAATATTCTTCTTCTTCAGAGTGTAGGGCAGAAGTGTTTTGTTTTGATCGAATTCGAAAATATATGTTACATGTTTAATTAATCGTAGATGTTATATGTTCTCCCTCGTCTATTTCCCATTTACTATTAAATAAAGGAAATAAAATATATAAATTGTAACTGCAAAAAAGCATAAACCAACAGTCACATGGGGATATTTTGCACCCATGCGGCATTTTACCTATATCATCTCTGGACAAAATCCTTGTTGACAATGAGCTGTAAAATGGCTGCAATAGCAGCACAAGAATGCAAACTGAATTTGTATGAGCTGATAATTCCAGCGCCCGGAAAGCCCGGGTTTGCTCTCCGGATACTCGGGCCAATGACTTTAATCTACGGGCTTCAATGTCACCTTACTCATGAATAATTTGGTTCGAATGTTAATTTTTAACTGTAACAAAACGCTGTTTTTCTATTGTTATTCTGGCAACTTTTCATTGTTGCGTCTGCAGTATTCGGCTCACATTATTAAAGAAACACTGGCAAGTCTGTTTACGGGCAATTATTGGAACGCTCGGATCGTGAGTGGATAGACTACCCTCACTACCTCTCATAATTCAGAATAGTTATAGTTTGTGTTCTGTCACAGTGACGAGTAATAACAGTTAAATGAAGAGGCGATATCTAAGTGGAGAATGGTTGCAGTAAAGCCTGCTTACTAAAAGTTGACAGTGACGAATGTATGTGTAAGTGCACAATATTTACTTTATTATTTTTATTTAGTTTGTATAGGTTCGATTAATGGTAATGATAGCATAAGTAGGCTAATACTACTAATAGTAGTATGTTAATGTTATTATGTTAGTAAAATTTGTACCGTAATAATAATAATAATAATAATAATAATAATAATAATAATAAATCCGTTTAACAATTTGAGTCCCATTTATCCGTTGCCCGTTGGTTGGTCTCCGGACCTACCTCGGAGTCACTATTGAGTATTGAAAGAGCGACAATAAGAAGAAAATTAGGTGGGGTATTGAGGTTTTTAGTGTGACTAATGACGGTTAAAACAATCCGCACTACAAATTTGAAAGAAGTACTTAAGAAGTAATTTTCTGAAGTTTCTTTCCACGTTTTTCAAAGAAGAACATGCATATATAAATTCGTAATCTTATTGCTGACTACTTTTTACTTTCTCTACACGTACTATGTACATAGTGTATAGAAAAAGTATTGTATTACACCAAAAAAAATCGATACCGAGATTTCAACGGAAATATTTGCACAACAGACAGAGAAAGTCATGTGAATAGAACACATTGATTGTTCCTATAGAATGGGACGCTGAGAACCACAGCAATTAAACAGTGTCCATTAATAAAGCTCAGTTTAACTTAATTTTATTTCCAAAGATACACGACGATTTTTAGAAATATCCTCACCTCATACTACTCTTCCCATTGATACTTTTTTCTATCAACGGCTGGACCGATTTTGATTAAAATCCTGTGCATTAAATATGTTTATGTGGCAAATAAAATGTACGTAATTTTTAGAAATGTTACATTTTCTAACAACGGCTGGGCCGACTTTAATTAAAACCCCGTGCATTGCGCGTGTAGGGGTTATTCCTTTTCCCCCACTTCCGACTTTAATTAAAGTGTAGGGGTTATTCCTTTTCCCCCACTTCTACCTCCTCCCCACTCCTTAAACCACAACAGACGGCTGGCTCGGCCGTGCGCATGTAAAAGAACTTAGAAATCGTGCGGGACCCGGTAGCCCAAGTCTTACCATATAAGTTTTAGGTACCCCTGAATCCAAAAAAAAAAAAAGCATTTTTCAAAAAGGTGCGTGTGTGTGTGTGTGTGTGTGTGTGTGTGTGTGTGTGTGTGTGTGGACAGCATAGCTCAAAAACGAAAACACCGTTAAATACCAAACTTGGTATTTAAATTTGGCATCTTCCAAGGATGCGACACAAGATTTCCAAGAAAATCCTCCCACCCCCAACTACCCTTTACATGGAACATTTTTCGAAAATTTTGATTTTCTTAAAAATGGCTCTAACGATCTTGATTAAAACGTCAAATATTAAAGATATTATCTTGACAAATAAAATGTACATCTTCAATTTTACGGAATTTTGTATAACTGCTAAACTGTAAGAGATGGACAAAAACTTAACACAAAAAAAGTAGGGCACATTAAAACACACAATTTATGTCATATACTTTTTTTTTTCGTGGAGTGGATCGTTTTTTATATATTCCTTGTTTTTTGGTTTCAGCTTTGAAAAACTTCTACTTTTTCATACTGGAATTTGTCAACTCGTGTCCAGACAAACAAAGGAACTTGAGTCACATAGCAACCAGCTTTTGACTATCACTTTAACCTATGGTACTCTCCTAATTCGCTTCTATTTACAAGGAAGCAAGTAATTATACTATTTCTGTTAATTTTTCTAAATTAGCAAGAAGTAAATAGAGGAATGAGCTTTTTAACTATAATTTGTTGCAGAGATGTAGGGAAAGTCATGTGAATGGAACACAAAAGATTTTTTCAAAAAGGTCCGTTTGTGTGTATGTGTGTGCGCATGCGTGTGTGTGTGTCTGTGGACAGCATTGCTCAAAAACCAAAAGACCGTCGAATACCAAACCTGGCATTTAAGTTTGGTTTCTTCCAAGGATGCGACATGAAGATTTTCAACAAAATCCCCCCAGCCCCAACTAACTTTTACATGGAGCTTTTTTCGAAAATTTTGATTTTCTTAAATATGGCTCTAACGATTTTGATTAAAATATTGTATATCAAAGATATTTACCTGACAAAATGTATATCTTGGATTTTCTGGGAATAGCCTCTGAAGACTACGTTATTCTGGATGAATTTTACGAAATTTTGCATAACTGCTAAACCGTAAGAGATGGACCAAATGCTACCACACAATAAATGTAGAGCACATTATGTTATATTATATAATTTTTTTCGTGGAGTTGATCATTTTTGAAGTATTCCTTGTTATTGGTTTGAGCTTCGAAAAACTTGTACCTTTCTCATACAAAAATTTATCAAGTCGTGTCCACAAACAAAGAAACATCAGTCACATGGCAACCAGCTTTTGAGTAACACTTTAACCTATGAACATTATAATAAGAACATTTCTCGATTAGCATGAAGTAAATAGAACATAAGCTTTTTAACAATAATTTGTTGCAGAGATGTAGAGAAAGTCATGTGACTGGAACACATCAGATTTTTCAGCTTTTATAGTAATTATATTCATTTTCAATATTTCAGGTACCCCTGTTAGATTTAATAAGATAGACTTACAGATAGACTTTTGTTATTATTGATATTTCAGTATTCTCCTTTCAATGTTTCGTATTTTCTATAGAATTGTTATTATTTTTAACGTCCTTTAACCTGATGTGTCATATTGGACAATGATGGTAAAATGAACCCGGGTTCCATGGAGCTTAAAGTTACTGGACATTTTTCCTCTCAGGTGGAGGAAACACCCCGAAATAAAACTTATTCGAGTAACTCACCCTAACCGAGATTTGAACTCGAGACCCCTTGAATGTGAAGCAGACCCGCTACCCCACACTACAGAGGCGGACCAAATAATTATTGTAATTACAAACATGATTGTTTTACATTGTATATAATAATTATATTTTATTGTGTTGCACATGTCAATTGTTTTTACTTTTATTACTTTTATATAACTTACTCATTATATGCTACAAGAAATAAGAGTATTTCTGCTAATTTTTCTCGATTAGCATGAAATAAACAAAAGAAAAAGCTTATTAACAATAATTTGTTACAGAGATATAGAGAAAGTCATGTGAATGGAACACATCAGATTTTTTTCTTCTATAATCAGTCATGTGAAGATGTGTGTGTTGCCAACAAGTTAGGGGATAGCTCTTTTTCTTAATTTGCAAATTTCATTTAAATGTTTGCCCTGATTAAATGCGTTATCTATTAACAATGTAAATAATTTCAACTAAATTTAATATAGAACGTTTCATAATTAATAAGCGCTAACTAATGATATATTAACATTGTAATAACTCATTAAACTAGAATTTTAAATTTAAAAAATCTGATGAATTCCATTCACATAGCTTTCTCTAGTTGATCCAATACAAACAATTTTTACAAAAGCTTATTCTTTTATCTACATCATCCTAATCGAGATAAACATGAGTAGAATTGGGTTTATTACTTGCGGCCTTGTAAGTAGAACGGAAATAAGGGAATACATTAGGATAAAGCGGTAGTCAAAAATTTATCTTCGCTGTGTGACACAATTGAGATTCGGTTCACTTTGCAAGGTCCCAGTTTAGAAAAGTTGGTAGTTTAAAATTGAAACGAATAACAAGGAATATCTAAAAATTGGTCTACTCTAAAAAATAAGAAAAAAAAAAGGAAAAAACAAAAAAATGCATATGACATAAATTATGTGTTTTAGCGAGATCTGCATTTTTATGTATTAAGTTTTTGTCTATCTCTTACGCCTTAATCGTTATGCAAGATTCTACAAAACTGATTTAGAATAAAGAGGTCTTCAGAACTATAAATACATTTTATTTGTGATGCAAATATCTTTAATACAGAGTATGTTAATCAAAATCTTTAGTCATTTTTGAGAAAAACAACATTTTCAGAAATATGTCCATGTAAAGGGTAGTCTGTGATGGCAGATTTTTTTTTAAATCTTCTTGTCGCTTTCTTGTAAGATACTAATAATAAATACCAAGTTTGTATTTAACAATCTTTTCGTTTTTGAACTCTGCTGTCCACGGAGCGAGAAAGGGAGGGGAGCCAGACAAAGACGGACCTTTATCTAAAAGTGCTCTTTTTGTACTCAGGGGACCTCAAAATAAATATTTTTCTGAAATCTCCACATCAAAATTTTGGGTGGAATATAATACCTTCTCCAGCTACTATGTACACTGTTTGTACATACATGCTAGAGAAAGAAATGTATTGATAATCAAATTGTTCCATGCACATCAAAATCTGAGATAATTGATTGGCATTTTTACTTTTTTCTACACGTACTAAGTGCATAGAGCATAGAGAAGGTATTGTATTCCACCCAAAAATTCGATACCGAGATTTCACCGGAAATATATGTTTTAGGGTTCCCCGTATCCAAAAAGAGCATTTTCAGAAAAAGGTCCATGTGTATGTGAACACGATAACTCAAAAACGAAAAGTCGGTAAAATACCAAACTTTAGTATCTTCCAGGGACGCGACACGAAGATTTTGAGAAAAATCCCCCCACACCAAACTACCCTTTACATGGAAATTTTTCGAAATTTTTGATTTTCTCAAAAATGACTATAACGATTTTGATTAAAACATCGTATATTTACCTGAGAAATAAAATGTATATTTTGAATTTTTTTGGGAATATCCTCTGAAGATTATTTTATTCTGGATGAATTTTACAAGATTTTGCATAACTGCTAAACCGTAAGAGATGGACAGAAACTTACCGCACAAAAAATGTAGAGCACCTTAAAACATAAAATTTATGTAATATACTTTTTTTCGTGATGTTTATTGCTTTTTAAATATTCCTTGTTTTTAGTTTCAGCTTTGAAAAACTTCAGTCACATAGCAACCAGCTTTTGACTATAACTTTAACCTATGGTACTCCCTTATTTCGTTTCGACTTACAAGGAAGCAAGTAATAAGACTATTTGTGCTATTTTTTTCTCGATTAACACATGAAGTAAATAGAAGCATAAACTTTTTAACAATAATTTGTTACAGAGATGTAGAGAAAGTCATATGAATGGAACATGTCAGATTTTTTTTCTTGTGTACGAGTAACCATACCCAAACACCACATACATATTTACGATTATACTGGTATAAGGGAAACTGGGTAAATCTGAGGTGGATGAAATTCCAGTTAAAGACGGTAAGTTTGAAATTAAGAATTGTAAGCAGATCCCCGCACTAAGGGTCTTACATCAAAATGTACAGTATATATCCAACAAAGTCCTTGAAGTTGATATTATAATTGAGGAAAATAATTGTGAAGTGCTATGTATCATGGAGCATGGGCTTAAAGAGATAGAAATTAAGAATTTATCATTTCAGAGGTATAGACAAGCAGCATATTTTTGTAGGAAAGATTATAAAAGTGGAGGCACAGTAATATTTGTACGAAGAAATTTTGAGTTTATAGTGGATAAACTCATAGATTGTAGTGTAGAAAAAGATATGGAAATAGCTGTTATAGAATTGAATTACAAATCCTTAAAGATAAAAATTTGTTGCATATATAGGTTTCCAAATGGAAACATAGACAAGTTTTTCCATTAAATTTGAGGAAATTCTTCATAAAATAAATAAAGGTAATAAATACGTTATAATTCTGGGTGATTTTAATATAGATACACGTAAAGACACAGCTGCATCGAAGAAGCTAAGTAATTTATTGTTATCTTTTAATATTACTTTAACTGTAACTGAACCTACTAGAATAACAAAACTCACTGAGACAACTATTGATACTATAACTACTAATTTTCAAAACAATTTTTTAGATCAGAAATTATACATACCTTAATATCTGACCATGCTGCACAATTAATTTCATTAGAAATGGAGAAGATGATACCTAACAGCAAACAGATATTTAATAATAAAGAAACAATAAGTTATATTTCAGTAAGGAATTTTACTGAGTCAAACATAGAGCAATTTAAAGAAATGGTTAAAAGAGAGAATTGGGATAGTGTAACTGAAGCTAATGATGTGGACTTGAAACTTGAGTTATTTATGCAAATAATGTCTTATAACCTCAATGTAGCAATACCAAGTACAAGAAGGAAAAAACTTGAGAAAAAAGCAGAGATAATAAAGAGTTTGTAGAGAATATATTTGTTGATATGAGTAAAGCTTTCGACTGTGTTAATTTAGATAGTCTGATTAGGAAATTAGAAATGTATGGTGTAAGAGGAGTAGCATTAGAATGGATACAGTCATACATATATAATAGAAAACAGTATGTGGAAATAAAAGGAAAGGATGGTAAATGCAAATCATCCATAATTACTGTTAAAAATGGAGTACCACAAGGTTCCGTTCTTGGACCCTTGTTGTTTAAAATATATATTAATGACATAATTAGTTCCTGCAAGACATTACAAAATAATGAATTAATATTATATGCTGATGATATAGCAATATGCTGTACACATAAATGTTTGCAAGAGTTGGAAATTAATGCGAACAATGTAATTAATCATCTTACTCAAATATTAAAATACAACAATCTAAATATTAATATTAACAAAACCAAGCATATGTTTATATCTAACAAAATAAATGACTTTAAGGTTGATGTTAATATTGATGGAATAAGCTTGGAGGAAGTGGAAACTATTTAATATCTTGGGATACTATTAGACAATAATCTTGATTGGCATGCCCCTGTAAAAAGTTGAATAGTGTTATTTATTTATTTATTGAGATATATGGCTGCCTTTTGTAATATTAATGTACTATTAAACATCTATCATGGTTTATTTATGAGTTACATCAACTATTGTGTGACACTGTGGGCAGATACTACACAGGAAAGTATAAATAGAGTTTTAGTTCTGCAAAAAAAGGCAATTCGCATTATGCTAAAATTAAAATTAAGACAAACTGTTAAATCAGAATCTATAAGGATGAAATTACTGACACTTCCTTGTTTATTAATTTTTAAAGCCATATTATATACTAAGAAACATTATAACAAAATAAATTCTGATAATCATGCCTATAACACTAGGAATAAGGATGAATATAGTATTGTAAGCCATAGATTAAAATTTTTTGAAAAATGTACCAAATATAAAGGGATTATATGGTATAATAAACTGCCAAAGGAACTAAAGTTAATAATGGATGTAAAAAAGTTTAAAAAAGAACTATGTAAATATTTAGTAAGTAAGGCATACTATTCAGTTGAAGAGTTTATGGGTAACTGATGTATTTATTTCTTTGTATATCATTTATAAGTATTTCTTTCTCTGTATTTATTTATGCATTGTATTTTAGCTGTATTGACAATGTCTAATAGATTTTGTAATCTCCATGGACAATAAATTGAATTGAATTAAAACCTACAGTCCAGATCTACTGCTTAATTGAAATTTAACACCACAAAGTCTTATTTTTGGTTACACATGTAACACACTATAGACGTACTTATTTCAAATGTTTATAACCGCAATATGCGGCTTGACAAAAAGGAGGTCACTAACCACAATACATAAGGAAAGCCATTTCCTATGTATTCTCTGTATATCTGTGCATTATTCCCACATGATTCCCACATTATAATTGTCCTGATACAAACAGAAGCGACACCTATCCGGTAGTTGTGGTTAGTGTGTTACTCTGTGTAGTTCATGTGCTGTGTTAAAGAAGTGGCTGCAATCGTAGATTAATACTACTGGCGAGTATATTTAATTTGAAAACAACTCATCAGTTTGTCAGTAATAATTAGAGTACATATGGATGTGAAAATAATCAAGTTATGTAACCTACAAAGCATTCAGTCTGAGCTTTACAAAATGGTTACATTATGTCGTAGGCTATGGCGTGTAGTTTTGACTTGTGGTACTCTTTAATTATAGAATACGCTTATGGTACGTTAGACTCTTCGATGCGGTTCAGAAAATAGTGGGATTCAATTAATTTTAGTTACCGTGTTTAAGTTCTAACTGTAAGGAATGGGCTAAATTTCTAATGTTGCGGTGATATGTTCTAGCTGTTTCGCTCACGACCATTTTCGATAAGAGTATGGCTGTTTACTGTTAATCTGACATGTGATGAGAGTAAATAATCTTCGAAACTAGGCGCACACTTACAGTGAATGCAAAAAGTGTTCGTACATCATGAAAGCTGAGTGGAACAGGAATGCGGATTGATAACAGAATGAGGGAACAACTGATAGTTTATGAACAACAATTTTGAACTCTGATTTTTATGTGACAAAAAATAAACACAACATATAAACTTCCATTTGTTAAAGAATTAAATAAATTAACTGCTTGCCTTTTTATGCACAAAAAGTGATTGTACATCTCCTATTTAAATAGTGTTTAACAACAAATTTTCATAATTTAATACTTAGTAGGGAAGCCTTTTTGCCTTAATTGTCTCTAGCCTCCGGGACATGGATTGTACGTAATCTGTTGTAGTTTTAAGGTCAATTTAATTCCATTGAAGAGTTTTTCCAAGTTGAAGAGTTCATTTTAAGTCTGCTTTAGTAGAAAATTTGTGCTTTCTGAGCTGCTCCCCTAAAATGGACCACATAGGCGTTGTTGTTGAAAGTGGCATTACGTTCATTAATGCCACAAACAATTTAGGACATAAATCGTATGTTTTAACATCTCATTTTAGGAAAAGTTGTTTAATCAAATATGTAAAATTCTTTCAAATGAAGCAGACTTCATATGTTCCAGAAATTTCAAGATACAATTTTATTAATCAGCTAAATTTTGTAAATATATGGTATTTTAATAAAAAATATTGTCTATTAAAGAGATAATATAAAGGTTATGAAAAACTGTCCATCTAAACAGTAATTTGAATAAAATTTTGTCATATCTTTGGAAAATAATGAACTTAACTAACCAGAGCATCTTCCTCGTCTTCAGGGTGAACTGATGGATTGAGCTTGCGGAGACTGGTATTTATAAGAGCTGGAATGAAGCTAACATCTGATTGGTTCGCGTGATATTATGGCCATGTTGTAACTGGTATTTAAGATGACAGACATGGGCACGGACTTTGTAGAAAACTATTTATAGCAGTGCCCATATCTCAGTCATCTTAAATACCAGTTACAACGTGGCCATAATATCATGCGAACCAATCAGATGTTAGCTTCATTCCAGCTCTTATAAATACCAGTCTCCGCAAGCTCAATCCATCAGTTCACCCTGAAGACGAGGAAGATGCACTTCTTCGAAACGTTGGTATCAAGCCAAGTTTTTACCTGGTTAGAAGCCCGAGAAGATTTTGAATTAATACGTCACCAGGAAAGCTTCAGTTCTTATTTTAACTAACCAGGTTTAGTATATATCCCCACCATTTTATGCATGTGCACACCCACATACTTTTCTGGTAGAATGCTGATTTTTTTGAGGGGGTGGATTATGATACCTCATCCACTTAATATTTGAGGGGCACTCTAATAAAAACCAAACACTTGCCATAAAATAAATTCCTCACACTGTTGTTACACGTGAAGATTGTCTTTTAAAATGTTCTCTACATTTTGTGGTACACATTATCATCAATAAAAGCTTAATTTACTCACTCCTGAAGCACTCGTACACCTCCATACTAGCACTGAACCACCTCAATGTTTTGGTGTAAATAGATAAATGACAGTGATGGGGGTATTCATGTTCTAGCTCATAACAACCATCTGCAATAGGTAGGTTGACCTGAAAAGGCACACTATTTGGGTCTTGTCACATATCTGCCATTTTCAGCTTCCAAGAAGTTAATGTGCATAGATTATAATTTGACTGATATCTTGCATCATTGACTCCAAAACCAGGTACATTTCCTTGTCATTGTATGAGGAAGAAAACTACTGCCATCTAGTAGCAAATAATAGGGTGCATTACATTGGCACTGTCTGCTCATTTCTCCAGTGCTTTTTGTAGTTTCTAAAGTTGGTATTGTTTTGCGACAGTAAACACACTCTCATTCAGCAGCATTACCCAGTACCCTACCTACGATGTACATATTGCATGTAGAGAAAGAACAATTGAAGAGATAAAAGTTGCTTGAGATAGTGAGTTCGAATCTTGCTTAGGATGAGTTTTTTGGGTTTTCCCCATATTCTGAGAAGATGAATGTCCAGTGACTTTAAGCTCTATGGATCCCAAGATTATTTGAGCATCATTTCACTATTTTTTTTTTTTAAATAATAAATGTTACTGTCAAGGAGCAACCTAAAGTTCCTATAGACATAGTCAAAAGTGTTAACATTTCCATACATATAATGTATATGTATATACATAAATTACATTAAAATAGATGTTAGTCACTTATATTAAACTAAATAAATACTACCGTGAATTTACAAATAATAAATGCAATACTAATAACTGTTATTAAGTATGTGTGTTTATATATATTCATATTTTGTTTGTGCACAATCACTATACAGGCATTGACGTCTGGTAAAAACAATAAATTGACATTGTCACAATAAATTACAAACCAAGATCACAAAAATTGTCATTAAAATATTCATGAACAGAATAAAAATGATGCTTGACTAACCACGTATATACTTTGGACTTAAATTCTTCATATTTAAACATTTAACTTTATCAGACAAGTTATTATTATACAACTTAATACTGAAGTACATGCAACTATTCTGAGATTTTGTTAATCTATAATAAGGAATGTTTACATGGATCTGAATCTAGAACTTTTAACTAGGAATATCCATCCTCAAAATTTGTCTTTTACAAGAGGTGCCTAGTTCATTAAATAGGGGTCTACATGGGCTTAGATAGGAACTTTTTTTAATTATCTGGTAAAGGTTCTGCACAACGTCCAGATTGAAAATGTTAAAATACTAATCTGAGAAATAAAAATGCACATGGAGCCTGTGTCTTTTAATAGATGTCGTCACTTTGAGGTGCTGTGATCCAACCACCCTCCCTAATTGAGCCAGTTTCTTATATATAAAACTTGTCGCAAAATATAAACAGCACACTCCATTTTGTAATTTTTACGAATGCACAAACCATACTGCCAACGTATTCTTTTCACGAAATCCTCGCGTCATCTGTCCTAATAGCGACATTGCAGATTCTAGTTCATTTTAGATTTGACTCTGCCATTGGTCGATTGACCAACATGGCTGCCCATACACAAGCAGACAAAACGAATAGAAGACCGTGCATTTCGAATTGGAAAGAAACACCGATTCTCAGAAAGTCCATTTTTACCTCTTATTTCATTCCAGTTAATTTATATACGCCTAACGTTGACAAAATCTGGAAACCTGTCGTTCACCTGTCACACAGCCATATTATCTCTGTAACCAATAACAATCTCACAGTATTATCTTTATCAGTGTTAGCAGCTTGTGCCATAATTAATTATAGAGACAAAAACAATGAATAACTTGTAAAATACTACATGAGCGATCCTAACGGCTGAAGAATATACTATAAAATCTGAATCGGCAAAGGAATAAAACCAATTATCCTAAAAAATGTTGTTAACTTTATTAGTACCACCCCAAAGAATTAAAGCATATCTTATTACAGTTTCAAAAAAAGCAAAATACATACTTCTCACATATTTAATTGGGATACAGTCTCTCAAATTATGGATTAAAAAAGTAATAGCAATACAAAATCCAATATAAACTTACAAATAATAAGTGCAATAGGTACTCACAATAGATTTAATCAGTCAGCAAGGATACATTTTATAGATGTTACAACTATTGCCATTCATACTCTCCATATTTCTTAATATTGTAAAAAGCCATTTAAGAAGTTTTGTTATAGCCTTTTTAAATAGCTTAATTGGAAGGGTTTGGACATATTTGGGTAATTTGTTATAGAGTTTAAGGCCTATACATAATGATTTTGAGTTCTAGTAAGTCTAAAGTATGGCATTTCTAGGTTATTGTTTCTGGTAGTGGTGTACAATTTCATTCATCCTCCGATGTGACCAAGTTATATCAGTGTGACAAAGTTAATGCAATTATTTGTTTTGTTATAGTTATGTCTGCTGAGGACTCATAATGGCTACCAGCAGTGTTGACATCAATGATGCATTTGACTCGATAGCGTTGAGTGAGGAGAAAGTTAGCAAAGAAGGTTTCTCCAGCGGCTTTCAGAAAGGTTCAAATGAGGGAATACAGGAAGGTTTCCATTTCGGATATCACAGGGGAGCAGAGATTGGTGCAGAGATTGGCTATTATAAAGGTGTGATGATGAACACTCTGTATAGACATTCAGAAACAACAGAGAAAATTGCAGCTGCTGTTATTAAAGTGTTGGAGTTGATCGAGAGGGTCCCTATAATCAACGTGCACGAAGTGGACATACTGAAACTGCGTGATGATATACGAGCGAGATATAAGAAAGCTTGTGCACTGCTGAAGATTGATAGTTCGTATCCAGAAGCTGACACATTGTCATTCTAAAACAATGGAAGAAGAAGGACTTGTGTGTTGGTTGCAAGATGTTGTTGGTTACCTAGCTTTGTGGCTGCCACTCACAGACAGTCACATGGTCAACTTTATCACCAACAACTTGTGGGACAATCATGTCCCTCAGCAAATAAAAGACGAGTTTTCTTTACTTGGCTTGGAGGCTATGGACAAAATATTCTGGTCGCATGTAAAGGGCACCGAGGAGGGCATCAACAGCAGAGCTCCCAACTTTACCAGGTTTCTGGATGACGCACGCAGTATCTCTCTAAGAGGAGGAAATGAAGAGAGGGTAGTGATGTCACAGGAGCAGCTGTGGTTGCGACTGGCACGGTGGGACAGAGGGGCTTGTCCCCAGGAAGGTTTCATGAGCCGCAAGAAGCTGCATGAGGTGGAAGTGATGAGTCGTGCAGTGGCATCGCTGGCATTTGCATCTGGTTGTACACATGTGGTGGATGTGGGAGGGGGCAAAGGCTACATGAGCTCACTGCTGGCCCTCTCGCACAAGATACCTACCCTCAGTGTTGACTCCTCTGAGATAAACACTCATGGAGCAGCAAACAGAAGTCGCAAGCTGGCGGTGAGTATGCTTATGGATTCTTCATGTCAGGGCGACCAATGTTCTTACTTGATAATATGTAACCAGAGAACCTATTTACAAAAGAGGCTAGTACCGGGTGATCCAAAAATGTCAGAATTGGCTGTGCTGTGTTTTACCATCTGCTGCTATCATAGAAAGTTGCGGATGAAACCATGCTGAACTTAGTGTTGCTAAAGGAGATGCTGAAACTGGTCATCACCATTGTCCATACAATTTTTGGCACCTTTTAGGAAACTTATCACTTGCTGTAGTTCATGTTGAGAAATGCTGGCAATTTCCTGGTGGATTTCCAGGATGTGTGGGTTTATCTCGTACACTTTAAACGTTAAGTTACCCCAGAGATAGAAATTGCAGGGAGTTAGGTCGGGGGACCGAGGGGGCTACAAATCTCTACTAATAATTCTGTCCTGAAACACACTTTCAATTGTTCTCATCAAAAGATAGGCTGTATGAGCTGTTGCAGAGTTTTGTTGAAAAAAGTCAAAATCACCCGGTATTATGAGCCATTGTCATATATCATATACTTAGTTTATGATTATACTAAAATTGAAAATAAGAATTGCAAGTTTGGCCATCTCCTTATTTCTCCACCATAATCATTGATTACCTATAACTAATACCCTGATGTTAAATTAAGCACTGAACCATGCTTATGGACATAATTTATATAACATGTGTCAGTATATTATTAAGAGTTCAAATTATTGTCCTATAATAATATTCCAGATAAAGTTTGGATATCATTTTGGCAACTGACCTTGGGTTTTCTGCTAGTAGGCACATCTTCCTCTAAAAATACAACCCCTCACAAACACATGTGTATATCAAAAATTGCAAAAACATTTCTAATTACTAGTTAACTATAAAGCTGAGGTCTTATAACTAGAAATAATAATAATAATTTTAAGGAAATAAATGTGGTATTTAACCAAATTAAGTATGGGAACCTACACCACAAAGCTTAAAAATTAAATTTAAAAATTAATCAATAAGCTTCGTTATTTAGGTATTTATCTAGGACATGTCTCAGAATATTTCTTGCATCATCACTAATCAACTTCTGAGCCTGGTGAGAAACCTCTGTTGGAATTCATGTCCTCCTCTAGTGATGGTTTGACAACTTATGGTTTGGATTTTCTCATACTTCATGTAAATTTTTTCCCCCTGGTTTTCAAGTCAATGTGGTGCTGTATGCTTTTTAACAAATGTATTTCTTCAATATTGTAGTGATTCCTCTAAAAATAATAGGTTCGAGGGATGTTCAATAAGTCCTTAGAAATTCCAAAAAATTACACTCTTAGCTTCAAAAAAGTTTGTATTTAGCAACTGCCATCTCTTACTAGATGACAGTTAAAGTTTCAGCTATGTCCATCATGTGGTTTCATCGCCATAGACGATTGAGTCAACAAACTTGTGCTTCTTTAGAAAGATGGGGGATTGGAAAAACAAAAGAGTTTCTTGCAGTGATTAAACACTTCTATTTTAAACGCTTAACACCGAAAGAGGTAAAAGTCAATTTGGATCAAGTTCATGGCAGATCATCTCCTGGTTTGCAACAATTTACAATTGGATAAATAAATTTAAACGTTGCCGTACATCCACAAATGATGAACATCGTTCCTGACGTCCAGTAGAAGTGATTTCCTCTAAAATGATTGACAAAATCCAGGATATGGTTTTGAGTGATCGACGAATCAAAGTTCGTGAAATTGTAGAGGCCACAGGCATATCACAAGGTACAGTGTTCTCAATTTTGCATAAAAATAGGTCTAATAATGGTCTTGGTAAGATGGGTGCTGTGTTTGCTCTCAATGGAGAATAAATGCAATTGTGTGATCCATTCAGAAGCTGGTTTAGCACTTTTCTGCCAAAATCCTGATGTGTTTCTGCTTTGATACATAACTGTGCATGAAACATGGATACACTACTACACTCCAGACAAAAGTACAGTCGAAACAGTGGCTCCAGCTCCGAAGAATGCAGATATGGTGAAATCTGCAAGGTGAAGGCCTCAGTTCTTTGGGATGCACTCGAAATCATCTACATTGATTACTTGCAGGAAGGAAGAATGATAAATGGAGAGTATTATACATCATTATTGCACTGATTAAACAGAGAAGTCCAGAAAAAAATTCTCTTCCATCAAGACAATGCAAGGGAGCACACCTGCACAGTTTTGATGGAGAAAATTGTAGAATTAACGTTCAAATTACTACAGCATCTACCGCATTCACAAGATTCACCACTAATTGACTCTCTCACCAAATTTGTTTTGATTCCAGTAGTTAGCAATGCCTTAGTACACAATCCACCTAGTAGCAGTAACCATAACAATGTAAATAAAGAAAATAAGCTGACAATGTAATAGATCTTTTTATTATAAAACTAGTCCTTGGATTTCAAAAACATAAGTGGAGAATTTTTACAATTATTAATTATTATATTAACATACCTTTATGTTATGTAATCCTTATCTGGTTTGTTGGGCTGCTCTATAGGACCATGTTTCAAGGCCAGAGAGCTATGTATGTCATGGCTAGCTAACGACGCTAAAACCAACGGCTTCCCACACCATACAGTGTGGCTTGAACCAGTTACTCAAAATGCTGTTTTTCTATAACCAAAGCTATGCCATAACAGTCACCCCAACAATACGTACCAATATATTTATACTGATATCCAAATATGTCTGGTAGATTTTCCTTATTTTGGTGGATGAAAAATTAATCCAATGCCTAGTATCGTAAGAATGTTGTGCCAACAATGGTGTAATGTTGAGCAGTTGGCAGTAAAGCCATTCGCTCTCTTGCATTCCAGTATTTTGATGTTTATTATCATGTTGACTAAAGGTTGGGCAGCACAGTAGATGGTTTCCATCCATATCTTGTTTAAGTGTACAGAAAGGAGATCTCACTATACCAGTCATGGCCTGTTAGGAGTCTAAAAGCTGCTACATAGCATTTTCTTGGTAATGTAGTGATTCTGGTCGTGTTATTACATACATTTTCCCATGGTTTTCCTTTTGTTTTTAATACATTATCTTCTTTAATTTTGCTATTATGTGTTGATATAATGATTCTTTTGATAGAGTGATAACTTATGGTGTAATGTTGTGTTAGCAGAAAGTTTGGAATGGGTTGACCCGTAGAGCAGAAGAAATAAACAAGGGTGAAATGCCGCCCAGACGAGGAAAGCACTGGAAGTCTCGTCAGCAGCAAGAAGGACAGTCGGAGAGGAAGGACTGCGCTACAGCAGCAGCAGTTCTGTATAAACAGGTACATGCTCACTTAACCCTTTTAGTGCCAATCATGATGCCATTTTAACTCTTTCCAGCAGGAATGTCTGTGTACTTTCTACATAATAGGCACAGAGAAAGGTTTTCTGCTAAATTTAATTTCTCTGGCCGGTGTTTTTTTATGTTGGTTGAAACATGGCATTGGCTAGCAGAAGGTTGTGAACCGAAGAGGAAATTAGAGCTGCAGTTCATGATGTATTAGAAGAAAGCAAGTAATTTTGAACTTTCAGACCTTGAAAGAGAGGAAGATATATATTCTAGCAATGAAAATTTAATGTTTTATTTAAACTATATAAATAATTAAGATGTCCTTGGTTTCATTCATGGTATAGACCAATTGTTAAAATTAATAAGTCAAGATTTTATTCACCAAAAGAATTACAGGAATTCAAAGGCTTTGTCAAGTAACAAATTATATTTCTGTAATACTACTTACAACTAGTATGTACAATTTAAAGAAACTTAAACAAGATATTAATTAATTACAAAATGGTTAATACAAGTTTAGGAAAATGCAGTAGTCATGAATTCATTTATATTGTAGAGCATGTAGGTTAAAAGATGGTTTTTAACTTTGTTTGAGTTGTTTCTGATTTAAGAGTTTCCAGTTACCCGGTAGCTTGTTATAAAGAGATAGTCCTTGATGTAGTGTACTCTGCAGACAGGTTTTCCTGCTTTGATGATTGAAATGCAAGTTTTGTGATCCCTTGGTATTATAGGAATGGTAGTCAGAATTCCTGCTAAAATATGATAAATTCTTATGGATGAAAATAACAGTCTCCAAAATGTAAACACAAGTTAGTGATAGTATACGGAATTCTCTGAACATTGGTAGAAATAAAATGATTGTTAAATGTGCAAGTGTTATTTTTATATTGGAGCTTCTATATTTCTTTTTTTTTAAACTCTGGTTGCAGTGGTAAATTGTTTAACTAGTCCAATTATTTCTGTTTCTTATGTCAGTGATGAAAATGTGTAACCAGACGACAAATACAATGTGAATCAATCATTCAGCTAAACAACACAAATGCTAACTTGTACAGTAATCCACATTACATTTGTATCCTAGTGCTTTATGCCATTTTCATTAATAGTGGTATTATGCTTATGTGTGTGTTTTGGTGATTTTTTTTTTTTTCAGTCTTCAAGTTACGTGAATTCATTTTTTGTATTTTAGGAAATAAAACACCAGAACAAGATAGGATAAAGTTTTAGTAGAGAAATACCTGTGCTTTCATTTAATTAGCCTGAACTTCCTGTGTAGTAAGGCTTGGTATACTTAATTATTGATTATTTTGGGATTTTTAATTGTATTTTCAAATTTTTCTTTTGTTTTTAATTTTTTAAAAATATTGGAGAGACTTCTCATTAATATAATACATATTATACAATAGAAAAAAGGGTTTACTAAAAGCAAAATAAAGATTCAGCTCACTATGTAATTTGGTACTCATTTTATTACTAATAATTTAAAACCCTGTGTTCTGCTCTAAATTGCTTGGCACTTTTCAGGCAGCATTTTGTTATTTGGACTAGCACTAAAAGAGTTAAACACATTTTCATTTTTAAGCACATACACACACTTATACTATGTACATAGTGCATAGAGAAGGTATTGTAATGCACCCAAAAACTCGATACTGAGATTTCACTGGAAATATATGCTTTGAGACCCCTCAATCGAAAAAAAGCATTTTTAGAAAAATGTGTGTGTGTGTGAGTCTGTCTGTCTGGCAGCATAGCTCAAAAATGAAAAGAGTGTTAAAAACCAAACTTTTTAAGGTTGCATTATCAACAGCGAAACCTCCTCATACTCATTGAACTAAGTCAATACATAAATGTATCTAAGTTAGGTATCTTCCAAGGATGCGACACGAAGATTTTCAAGAAAATCCCCTCACCGCAAACTACCCTTTACATGGAAAAAATTTCGAAAATTTTGTTTTTCTTAAATATGGTTCTAATGATTTTGATTAAATTCTCGTATATTTAAGATATTTACTTGACAAATAAAATGTACGAGGGCCGTTCAGAAAGTAGCCTCCGGTTGATTGCAAGAAATTCACCAAGTTAAATAAAAATATTTTAATATATACATCTTACAACTACATCTTTGCACTATTTTTCTACATAGTTTCCATAACGATTGAGGCACTTATCATATCTGTTCACAAGCTTTGAAATTCCTTCTGCATAAAAATCACCCGCTTGTGCCTGGAGCCAGCCTGTGACCGTATCTTTGAGCTCTTCGTCGTCATCAAACCGCTGGGACCCGAGCCATTTCTTCATATGCATGAAGAGGTGATAATCGCTTGGCGCCAGATCTGGGCTGTAAGGTGGATGGTTGACAACGTCCCACTTGAAGGACTCATGAAGGGCTGTTGTTCTGCGAGCAGAGTGAGGACGGGCGTTATCGTGCAAAAAAATGATACCGGAAGTGAGCATACCACGGCGTTTGTTCTGTATAGCCCGTCGTAATTGTTTTAGTGTTTCACAGTACACGTCTTGATTAATGGTCGTCCCACGTTCCATGAATTCAACCAACAACACCCCTTTTGCATTCCAAAACACCGTTGCCATCAATTTTCGGGCAGAAAAATCTTGCCGGGCTTTTATTGGTTTGGTAGTCGAATTTGAATGTGCCCACATCTTTGATTGTTCTTTTGCCTCAGGGTTCACGTACTTAATCCAGGTTTCGTCCCCGGTCACGATTCTGTTTAACAATGGTTCACCTTCGGCCTCATAACGTGACAGAAAGTCTAATGCAGAGGCCATTCTTTGAGTTTTGTGGTGGTCGGTAAGAATTTTGGGCACCCATCGTGCACAGAACTTACGGTAACCCAATCTTGCTGTCACTATCTCGTACAAGAGAGTCTTAGAAATCTGTGGAAAATCAGTAGACAACTCCGACATTGTGAAACGTCGGTTTTCACGAACTTTTGCATCAACTGTCTGAACGAGTTCGTCCGTGACCAATGATGGTCTACCACTCTTCTCTTCATCATGAACGTTTTCTCGTCCACTTTTAAATAAACGTACCCATTCACGGACCACTCCTTCACTCATAACTCTTGGTCCGTACACGGCACAAAGCTCACGATGAATAGCTGCTGCAGAATATCCTTTGGCTGTAAAAAACCTTATAACAGCACGCACTTCACATTTGGTGGGGTTTTCTATTGCAGTACACATTTCAAACGGCCACAAACACTAAACTAGCGCAGGTACGACTTTCACTCGACCACGGCTTGATGCCGACTGGCCTGCTGAGTGCGTGAATGCACAGATGGCGTCGCTACTCCCCCCACTACCCGCACTGTGACCGATCGGAGGCTACTTTCTGAACGGCCCTCGTATATCTTGAATTTTCTGTGAATAGCCTCTGAAGACTACTTTATTCTGGATGAATTTTACAGAAATTTGCATAACTGCTAAGAAAATGTAGATTACATTAAAACAAACAGTTTATGTAATATACATTTTTTTCGTGGAGTTGATCGTTTTTAAGATATTTCTAGTTTTTAGTTTCAGCTTTGGAAAACTTATATTTTTCTCATACAGGAATTTGTCAACTCCTGTCCATACAAACAAAGGAACTTCAGTCACATGGCAACCAGCTTTTGACTATCACTTTAACCTAAGATACTCCCGTATTTCACTTCTACTTACAAGGAAGCAAGTAATAAGACTATTTCTGCTAATTTTTTTTCGATTAGCATGAAATAAATAGAAGCATAAGCTTTTTAACAATAATTTATTGCAGAGATGTAGAGAAAGTCATATGAATGTAATACATTAGATTTTTTTTTTTCTGAAGGGATGGTGTGTGATATTGTGAGTGTTAAAATGTATATTTTCATTAGAATGCTGGTATTGAACTTTTGGATGGCATACAATAGCTGCTATAAGTAGAACTAGAGGGATTGCTTGCATCAGTGTAATTGTTGACTCCAGGTAACAGCTTATGTGAAAGAGGACACAGATATCGGTGGTTTGGTGGAGGAACAGTTTGAGTCTGACAGGAAGAATTTGAGACTAGCTGTGGCAGGTTTGCACACCTGCGGCAACCTTGCATCAACATGTCTTCGCATGTTTTCAAGTAATGAGGAGGTGGCTGCACTTTGTTGTGTGGGATGTTGTTACCATCTGCTGGAAGAAGAATTCTGTCACAGTCCATTTTGGAACGACGCAGATCCGCTACCTCAGACGTTTGGGTTCCCAATGAGTAGCTTGCTCAGGAGCCAGAAGTATACTCTCGGCCGCAACAGCAGGATGCTGGCAGCTCAGTCTCTGGACCGCATCGCAACCCATGGACAGGTAACAACTTGATGGCATTATATATTTTCCAACTAAGTTTATTGAAGCGCTAAGAAATATCTACTAGAGTCAGCTGATAAGTCCCAGGCCCCTCAATGAAAAAGGAATTTTAAAAAAAATTTTTGCTTTATTTCTTAACGTAATGTCCAGAAAGGCTAATACATTTGTCATATCTGTGTTCTAATTTAATTAAACCATCTCTGTAGTGTGATTTATCAAGGTCCTCAAAATAGCTGTTTACCGCATCAATGATTTCCTCGTTGTTTGAAATTTTCGTCCTCCAAGAAGTTTTTTGAGGTTTGGGAAAAGGTGGTAGTCAGTGGGTGCTAGATCTTGTGATTATGGTGCAAGCAATTCAAACTTTAATTCACACATTTGTCCCATTGCAATTACTGAACGATAGGCCAGAGCATTGTTGTGATGATTTTTGCCAAATGAGGTTTTTTTCTTTTCACCTCATCACTTAAATGTTGCAGTAAGCTTGTGTAGTACTCACCAGTGATACTTTTACCCGTTTCCAAGGAATCAATAAAAATAATTCTCTGTGCATCCCAGAAAACACTCGCCATAACCTTGTTAGCTGACAAAATTGACTTTGCCTTTTTTGGAGTTGGTTCACCTGGTTCAATCCACTGTTTTGACTGTAATTTACTCTCTGGAGTGTAGTGATGTATCCAGGTTTCATCTATGGTAATAAGCTGTCTCAAAAATTCGCTGAGATTTTTACGGTAGAGCTCCACATTCTTAACAGAAACAGTTTTTCTTTGCAACTTTTGATCAGGTGTCAACAAATGCGGCACCCGTCTTGCACAGACCTTGCGAAAGGCCAAAACATTACTTAAAATATTACCTGCACATTCTTTTGATATGTTTACATTCAAACAACTTTAATCTGCGGTCTTCCAGTACTAAAGAATGAATTTTTTCAATGATCTCTGGAGTTGTCACTTCTACAGGACGTCCAGAACGAGACTCATCACTAGTGCTCGTACGTCCCATTTTAAACTCTGCAACACACCTTTTAATGATTGAATATGAAGGAGCAGAGTTTTTCAATGTACTGTCCATCTCCTCTTTGATTTCTTTAGGCGTTAAATCTTTCAAATGGAAGTATTTAATCACTGCTCGTTTTTCCAAATCCTCCATTTTCATGAAAACTGGGGTGATATATGTCTTTGCTTCACGTTGTGTCAGTCCCCACTGTGTATGCTAAGTGTGTCTGTATGTACTCCCCTACCAATCATTTATGGCAGATGATTCCACGTACCGTTTGTGAAGTCTGCTGTGGTGGCTGCCTCGGCTTTGATCAATCTGCATGAAGTTTGACTCTCTCGGGGAGGAGAGACAATGGGGATAGCTAGGAGTTGTCCGTTGAAATATTATAATACACTTTCACTTTAGTATATCAATTAATTCATGACTAGAATCATTACCTATTCAGAGAAGCACTTTGCTTGCATGCTACTTTAGTCTAATTTCTATAACTTTCTGTCTTCGAAGATTAAACTTTACTTTGTAGAATTAATAACTTTTTATCACGTTTGGCAATGATGTATGTAGCAACCGAACTTGACAGTGACTGTCCCAGCAGCCTTCAAGCTGTTACTTATATAGTAAAATATGGTGTCATGGCTGCTTCATTTCCATTGGTCGGAAAGACCGCGAGCTTGGCATCTATGTGTCCCATAATGCATTATAAACACCACATGACTACCTCAATACAATGTAGAAAAACTCGCTTAAACATTTAAGGCTTCCCCAAATCGCTTTCACTTATTACTCTGTTGCAAACACATGCATAAGGGAGTACATGACTTATACTAGCTTTCTACTTCACAAAAGAATCTCCCTTTATGCAGCGACCTAGTTTCGAAACAGCCTTAGCTGTGCTTGCTTTAAGCTAGCTTTCTACACATATTAAGATGTACATTGACTAATAATTAATAATTCATGATAATGAGGCCTACTAATGGTCTCAAAACTCTAAAGTTGTCTTCTTTAAAATGCTATCATTCGAAAACTGAAGAACCTATTGACCTGCGACTATGGATACAAGCTAGTCTAGAGTTAAACTATAGGATGCTACTGTCTAACTGGCCTAGTTGCGCCATGTCTGTGTGAGGCCCGGGACCTATCAGCCGACCCTTGTATATTATACAGCCCACTAGAATTTACCTCGGGCACTTTTCAATGGGCAGTACTTTGTTATACAAAGCAGCTATCACCACTACTACTACTACTACTACTACTACTACTACTACTACTACTACTACTACTACTACTACTACTAAATGCTCATGAAATGTTCAGTCCATTTCCGTTCGAAATATGTCACAATGTCATACAGTTTTAATCTATATTTCTATTTACTTCAGATTTCCTATTCAATTTTGAGCATATATTTTTTTTCTCATTTTCTTAGTTTTCTTACAATCAAAAATTATATGTTGAACGTGCTCCTTTTGCCCACATAATGAACATTCACCTTGTGGGTGTCCTTTTAGCCTCCATTTCCTCCTCTTGGCCATGCTATCCCCCTTCTTTCTTCATGACTAGTGTTATCTACAGTCATGGAAATAAGTATTCATACAGTACTGCAATTGAAATTGACCACTGATGTTTCCATATTAAATTAAATGACAGCGCTACGATTCTGTGTAGGAAGCCACCCCATTAAATAAACAGTGTCATGATAACAACGATTTGAGTATTATACAAACGTACCTCAAGGAAATAAACGATACCCAATGCTGACTGTATTTGACAGTGAAAAAAGTATTCATACACCACTAGAAATGTAACACAGAAACCACCAACAAACCGTTTGCAGCAAGCAAGGCCTTCAGTGGCAAGCTACACCTCCTGCTTGTTGGTTTTGTCACGTAGTGAATGTCGTGCGACAGAAATATGGGCCGCAAAGGTAAAGAAACAACTGAAGAGGAAAGACAGATAGTTATCTTTCAATATCAAAAGGGAAAATCATTTTCAAACATTGCTGATGTTTTTGGAAGAAGCCAGGCAACTGTGCAGTCCATAATAACATGATATAGAGAGAGAAATTCTATCATTAATAGCGAAAGAAGAGGACGACCACAGAAGCTAACGCAAAGGGAAAAGAATGTTAATAAGAATGATAAAAAAAATATCCTAAATTGACAGCCTCTGCACTGTCTGCCTATGTTAACGATCAGTTCGGAAAGGAAATAACACCAAGGGCTGTTCGCTATGTTCTAAGTAGTGCAGGCCATGGAGCTAGGGTACCTAGAAGGAAACCATACATCAGCAAGAAGAACAAGAAAGTCAGGCTTGAATTTGCTCGAGAGCATCTAAGCAAGAACACGAGTTTCTGGTACAGGGTACTGTTCACAGATGAAAGTAAATTGAATGTATTTGTAAATGATGGCAGAATTTTTGTGTGGAGAAGACCAAATACTGAGCTTGAACCCAAGTACCTTCAAGCCATAGTGAAGCACTGTGGAGGAGGAATTATGGTATGAGGATGTATGGCTACATCTGGTGTTGGGGAACTTGTTTTTGTTGAAGGTAACATGGATAGATTTCAATATTTAAGTATCCTAAAGAATAATCTGCAAAAGAGTGTTGATAAATTGAGTTTAGGCATAGATTGCTACTTTCAACAAGACAATGATCCTAAGCATAGGGCGGAAATTGTTCGTTTGTGGTCGTTGTACCATACTCCCCATGTTCTCAAGTTTCCCGCACAGTGTGCAGACCTTAATCCAATTGAACATCTTGCGATACCCTTGAAAGAATGGTCCGAAAGCATGACATACGAAGTAAGGCAGCTCTGAAACAATGTCTTCAGCAAGAATGGCAAAATATTGCCCAGAGACTACAAAAAACCTGGTTCATTCCATGCCAAAGAGGTTAACAGAAGTAATATGTAGAACGGGAATGCCTACAAAGTATTACTTTTGCTATTGTATTGTAGTTAAACTATAATTTTCTTTGAGTGTATGAATACTTTTTTCCTTGTTGTGAGAAGCCAGCTGGTACAAATGTTTTGTTTACTTTTTGAGGAGGAGTAATTTAGGTCCTGTGTTTATATGTATAGATTCAGGAGGAAATATCATACTGTTAATTTACCATATAACCTCTCTGGATGTTAACTTTAGTTATAACAAATTAAGTTTTTCTACATAAACACTGGTGTATGAATACTTTTTTCCATGACTGTATATGTCTTTCTCTTTCCCAGCTATTTTTTATGGCTATATAATATAAGTGATCTCTTCTCTGATACTTGACAATTTTTGAATGGCAGTTATAACACACAAGAGTGCTTACTGTTTATATTTTGTCCACAGCTGGTGAGTCAGCCACTGTTCTACCGAGCTTTGCTGCAAGCGTTGCTGCTGGAGCGTTGTGGGGATGACATCCCGTGGGGACAAGTGGGACATCTCTCCTCCAAGTATCCCAACTTCCACGATTATGTTCTCAAGGCTCTTGAGAAACTTGATGTTAATATACAGGTCATTTATCATTCTTACACTTTACAAATAGTTTTACTTATTCAGTAAAGTGCTAACATGTATTCCATTGATATCACTTTCTCTACCTATTGTGTAACAATTTATTTCTACATCATGCTAATGAGACACACATTATTACTTGCTTCCTTGTGAGTAGAAGAGAAATAAGGGAATACACTAGACTAAGGTGATAGTCAAATCTTTTAAAAGCTGTAGTGTCATGCATTTGAAACTTTCTTCTCTTGGAATGACGAAGATGAAATAAGTGAATAATGACTTCCCGTTTGAGAAAATTTTAAGTATTGGAAATTTTATAACCAATAACAGGGAATATCTCTGAAATGGTTAGCTTTATAAAAAACTGTATTCAACATAAATTATCTGTTTTAATAAAATCTACATTTCTTATGTAGTATCTCTTACAGTTTACCAGTTATGCAGAATGAAATGGACTTTAGGGGTTATTCTCAAGAAATTCATTTTATTTATATATATATTTTTATTTAATGTGTAAATATTTTAAATATAAAGTATTTTAATCAAAATTGTTGGACCCATTTTTTAGAAAATCAAAATTTTCGAAAAATGTTTCATGTAAAGCATTGGGTACATTATCCTGAAAATCTTTGTCATATCCTTTGTAGATAATAATTTAAATGCTTTTGTTTTTTTGATTAAGGAGTCCTCTAAATAAATCTTTTTGTATCTACTATGAGGTTGTGTTGGAGGAAGTAATTATAGTTGTTCTGCTATTGAACTCAATACAATACTGTTGTGAGTGCATTCTCAGTTGGTGGCAGGCTCTTGAAGGAGCGAAGATGACAATATTGCCACTTTACTTCCTGTGTTCACATTAGCAAACTTGAATATAGGATGAAGAACTTAAAACTTTCCCAGCATTGGTTAGTAATGATTTCTTCTTGGGGTGTCAGCCAGGTAAGGATTGGATTAATTTCCAAGCTTTCAACGTCCTACTCTATCACCATCATCAGGGAACTGGAGGTAAGTTGCTCTGGCAGCTGTATTGGTACCTGGAGGGGAAAGCTGAAGGACCACCTTGCACGCTGGCATATGAGGATTCAGGAGGATGGGGCAAGGGGTAATGATTACAGGTAGCTTGTTTTGCTTATTTGTAGATCTTCGTCTTTGTTAAAATTATTCTTGTTCGTTTGCACTGGGAAAGTTTCAAGTTCTACATCCTATATGTGATATTAATTTGTTGAGTTGATTTTTTAACACTACGTCACTTATACATTCTTATTATGGGTGAGTAGTTTCAGAAGCCTATGCTTCCATTTTCAACCTCACATGTCCAACTGCTGTTGCTGGTAGCATTTGCTTGTGTTCTCTTCTCTGGTGGCAAAATGATGAACTTCTTAACTAAGCTGTCTACTGGTGGGATTTCAAGTATATTAGGTGATAAAAAATAAAAGCATTTGAGTCAGTTTTTGTAACACAAACATCACTTAATTTTACTTACTGGAAACCGGTTTCGGGTAACAGTTGTTCCCATTTTCAACCCTTAATTCCAACTCAATGGGAACAACTGTTACCCGAAACCGGTCCCCAGTAAGTAAAATTAAGTGATGTTTGTGTTACAAAAACCGACTCAAATGCTTTTATTTTTTATTTAATCACATCACTGTCACAAGCTTTTATGCATATTTGCAAGTTTTGAATATTAGGTGATCTTTGTTTTTCCGTATGAGGATGTTTTTCCAGGTTGTGAGTTCATTGTGGCCTGACATGGTTTTTAGCAATTTTGGATTTGGATCTAGATTATGGTTTTCCAGAAGTGAAATGCTACTGCCAATTTTATCTTCTTGTTTCAATTTTAGGCTTCTAAAGTGCTCTTTGGTTCTGATTTTTAAACTTCTTTTGGTTTGTTCTATGTAGAACTTTTCACAATTTGTGCATTTAATTTGATATGTTCCTGATCTATTTTCTGGTGGAATTTCATCTTTTATTTTTGAATTTATTTTTGAATTTTCTATTGCTCGGGGGTAGTAAGTGAATTTTTTGAATGTGTTGAAATTGTTTTTTCCTGTTGTTAAGGTAGTTATTTCTTTTATGTTTTTTTTTCTTCTTCTTCTTCTTCTTCTTCTTCTTCTTTTCACTTTGCTTTGTTGAGTTTCTTGTATACAAGGTTCTTGCTGTATCCATTTTGTTCTGCTGTTTGAATTGTGTTTAACCCTTTGTTGAATTCAGTTGTGCTCATAGGTACATTTATTAATCTGTGTGTGAGACTGTTTATTATTGCATGTTTGTGTGGTAATGGGTTGTAGCTTTCATTTTTAATGTAATTTTCTGATTTAGTTGGTTTTCTTTAGATTCTAAAGTTATCTTTTGTGCTATTTCTGATGATTCTTAGGTGTAAGAATGGGAGTTCTCCATTGTTTTCTATTTCCATTGTGAATTTTATTGTTGATATCACATATAATTTGACCGTCACTGTTAAAAATTCCTCCAAACATCAGTCTTCATCCTATATTCATGTTTTATCCTAGTGTATTCTCTTATTTCCCTTCTACTTACAAGGAAGCAAGTAATAAGGCAATTTCTGTTAATGTTTATCTTGATTATCATGAAGTAGATACAAGTATAAACTGTTTAAGAATAGTTTATTATAGTGATGTAGAGAAAGTCATGTGAATGGAACACATTTTGTTTTTGTTCTCCTTGAAGTTTAAGAATGCAGCTTGTTTTCCAGGCAATACAGTAATCAAGTTAGCTAGAATATCAGTATGTTACCACATCATTTCCTTATGACAAGAAGTTGCCCTTTGTGTGCAGGTGACCAGAGAAGAAATAGAAAGCTTATACAAGAAACATGAAACAGATGAACAACACTTGCATCTTTTCTCTCTTGTGCGAGTAACACTAGCACCTGTTATTGAGACAGCAGTGCTGTTAGATCGTCTACTATATCTCCATGAACAGGTAATAACTTGTTTTATTCATCCTCTAAATACACATAAATGTACTGTATTTATCCAAATACCAGGCAATGTAAAGTTCAGAACTTGCATTCGTAATATATGTTTTCCAAATACTATATGAGGAAAAAGTAAGTTTCAAACTTTGTGGATACGGCAGTGGTGAAGCCTGGGGGAAATGGTTTACATCACTGTCAAGGTCTCAACATATGTGGCAGATTTTGAGTGTTTCATTTTGTGCTGAAAAGGTTATGAGCATTCTCATTGCATAAAAAGGTTACTCTCTGAGACTAAAATATCATTTTAAATTACAGGACTCCCTTTCACATCGGTGATTGTATTGGAAGTTAACAGAGAGAGGTTAGCTGCACATATACCGTAATACTGCAGTTTGAAACTAGATAAAGCATATAACAATGTAATTAGTATGTTCTCCCACTCACAATGTGAATTTCTACATAAATTCAAATTACGTAAAAACATGTACAATGTATTATATTATGTTGTCTAAATAGAAAATCATGTCCATCATCATTGTAGTTACACTACTGCCACTAGACAGTACCATCACACCCATACCATACATTTCCAAGCTCCCCTCTCTGGCAACTGCTCAAAACGTGAATTCCGTGCAAATTCAAATTAAGTACAACAAAAGAAAAATAAATGGGACTTAATCAGCATAAGAGTCCATTAGTTTGTTCAAAATATTTCGTAAACCTTTAAATTTCATTTAAACATTCTTCTTTTTATGTACCTATGTCTTTTAAACATGTCTTTTGTAGATGATAACCTAAATTCCAAAATTAAGTTTTGAAAAATGGGGGTGGTCTTGTATTCGGATAAATATGGTATATACATATTTAGAACTCAAATCACCTTGTATTACTCAATTTATATCCTTTTTCTAATAAATCATTTTTTGTATTGAATTAATTATTTTTTCACACAATCTGTGTTTAGGACAGGAGTTGGATAGGTAGAGTCAGACTGAAAAATTCAATGCCATAGCTGGGATTTGAACCATGGATCTCATGGTTTCTAGCCGGTCGCTCTACCACTGAGTTACCATGGCAACATGTTGGCATAGCATTGAATCCAACTCCTGTCCTACACACGGCTTGTGTGAAAAAACAATTAAACCAATACCAATTGACCATAATAGTTGACTACACTTTGAATCTGGGATTTAAAGTACTTACAGCAATGGGCTTGTCATCTCAAAATAATTTGAGAACACCTTGTGGTTTACCATGAAACATACGAGTCAGTTGGAAGATTCAGTGCCTTGCCGGCATGGTAGAGCAATCGGCTAGAGATCCGTGGTTCAAATCCTGGCTATGGCATTGAATTTTTCATTATTGTCTTAAGCAATACTTATGTACATTGTTATTTGTTTGTTCCTCTTTGTGTAATATAATATTTTGTATGCTTTTGTATACTGTACTTATGTGAATACAAGATGACCCCCTTTTTTTGTAACTTAATTTTGTATTTATTTATTTTCCCCTCCCAAAATTACACAGAATTTTACATTGTGGACAAGGAGAGAAAGTAAATGTATTGGTATGAAGATGATGGCAATAGAGCTTCAACGGCGATGATGGATAAGATTTTCTATTTAGACCATCTAACCTACCACATTGTTATGAATTGTTTTACCTAATTTGAATATGTGCAAAAATTCTTGTAATGGGCAGGAGAGGGGAGAACAGAAATATATCACGTGGCAACAGCAGCACAGTTCAAGGCAAAGATGAATAATAATTTTCTATTTAGATAATATATTTAATATAACACATCATGGTAAAAGTTTTAAGTTGAATTTGTGTGATAATTCACATAATGCGGGAGAGGGGAGAATGGAAACATACATGGTGTATATGCTGTGAAATGCACAGCTAAACCTCTCTCTTTCTGATATTCAAACAAGGAATTTAATACAGTGAAGCATTAATATAATAATTAGTAATTGTAACAATTCTGAAATCCAAGGGCTAGTTTTGCAATAAAATGGTCTAATGCATCATCAGCTCATTTTCTTTTTGGTCTTGTTTATTTACATTGTTAGGGTTACTGCTACTGGGTGGATTGTGTACTAAGGCATTGCTAACTACTGGAATCAAAACAAATTTATTAGAGAATCAGTTGGTGGTATATCAAAAGTCATTGCATGATTTTTATACTTAAAATAAATATTTTCTCCCAAATCATTAAATCTATGGGTCCATTTAAGTGTTTTAATAATATAACATCTGGATTTATTTCTTGATTAAATTTCCAAAAATGTTCTGCCACAACTGATTTATCATTTGTTTATATTTAATATTCCTTAAGTGCTCTTTTACTCTGGTTTCCAAATGACGTTTAGTATTACCAATGTGAACAAGGTCACAATTTAATTGATAAATGCCACATTTTTTATTTTTTGAAATTTCATTTTTTTCAGAAAAGCCTAATAATTTTTTTAAGTTGTATTGATTTTGAGGAACCAATATTATACCATGGTCTGTGAAAATATAAGATAAAAAGATAAGTGGAGAATTGTTACAATATTTGTTATATTAATATTTGTGCTACTTCACTGTTACTAGCTTCTTTTTACATATAAATATGGCTGAAATGCCTTTCAGGTAATGTGTTTCCATGTTGTTCTGCATATGCTGTTACCTTCAGTTTTTAGCTCCTATCATATGAATGTATTTTTTTTTTACACGGCTTGTGATGGTGACGTGGGAGGGAGACAGATATAATATTGTTGTGAATCACTGCAACTTTTGTATGTCACATTGGCGTGCCATTTGAATCCAAGTTGCGAGATAGTGATAGGTTTCTGTGACATCAAACATACAGCCATTTTTAAGACTGGCAAGAGTTTTAAATCAAGCACTGAACATTTTAATATCAGTTTGAGTTTAAGATGCACCTGAATCTTACAGGGTATTTCTCAAAGAAGAAATGTGTCTACTATGGTATTGCCATCCTGTTCTTTTTGTAAAAGCAACTGTCAGAAAATAACCAAGTAATATATATGTTTTGTTTGATTTGTAGGGTTTCCAAGAATCGTTCCTCGTGCGCCTGTTTGATCCTGTGATATCTCCGAGGTGCTACTGTATCGTAGCCTTACGAGAACAAATCCAGTGATTTTATTATTACAATACAGAGAAACATATTTTTTGGATCGCTACTCATGGAAATGAAGTTTAAACCATATTTGTATCAACTTCATGTGCTTATTTACTTTATTGCAAAATATTTTGTAATGGTTCATTTCAGTCTTACAGCCAAACTACCTACATTATCTTGCTGATAAATATTAAAACGTAATTGTGAATTCTTACTAATATATGGTGGACTTTGTGACAGTGATGGATTCTATCGCCAATTGAAATTAATTAGTGAGTTGATTTTGTAACACTATATCACTTATTTTTATTATTGGAAAACATGTTTCAGAAGCCATGTGCTTCCATTGTTAATTCCTTTAGTTGCCTACCAGCATTGCTTGTTCTTGTCCCTAGTGGTGGTTTGATGAACCTCTGCATCTGTAGTTTGGCTGGCGGGGTTTCAAAATTAAAAATTTGTTCCCACAAATTCTAGAGGATCCTCAAATGACATGTCATTATTCTGGCCCCCAAAACAATTACCGCATAAAAAACAAAAACATTGAATTCTAATTTAAAAGATGACATTCCAAAAGAAAACAAGCCAGGAATATACCAGTTCAGCTGCAATGACTGTGAAAAAATCTACATTGGCCAAACTAAAAGAAACATAAAAAAATAAATTGGTAATATCTTGGCATTTATTTCTCCTATAGAAGTCCAAAAATACTCAAAAATATCACAAGTAAAACAGAATTAAAAGTTTGGGAGAACATCTGCATTTGGAAAAACAAGAAGCACGTTTTTTTTTTAAATCCCATGAGGCGACCTACTGATGCAGAGGTTCACCAAACACCAAAAGGAATTGACAATGGAAGCACATGGCTTCTGAAACATGTTTTTCAATAATAAAAGTAAGTGATGTAGTGTTACAAAATCAACTCGCTAATTAATTTCAAGTAATTGTGAAGTTGTCATTTAAAGTATGAATGACTGAATGTGCCACTTAAGAGTTCACATATGTAAAGTTGTTGTTGCTCTGCAATGTCATGATATGCTTTTACCAGTGAGGCTCTGGGCAGTATAACCATAACATCAGAAAAATTCACAGCATAGAGATGTCCCACATATGGGCTAGGTGTGATGGATCCATGACTGGATGATGTAAACACCAATACAAACAAAAAAAATCCGTTGTGTTCCATTCACATTATTTTCTCTAGCTATTCTGCAACAGATTATTCTTACAAAAGCAGCTGTAGTGGATGCAAAAATGCTCTATGTGATATAGATATAGGGTTTGGAGGAAGGGGGCGTAATCATGGATATGATCCATAGAAGTTTTGCAAACAAATCCTGGGCTTGCCAAGAGCATCACCAAACAGAATGCACAAGCAGAATTAGGCAGAGGGAAAATTGTGGAAACTGTTAAAATATTGAGTGAGAATTAGAAAATTAGACACACAGATTATTGTACATCAATATTTGGTAATACAGGAATAGCTAAATAAGATAAAGGAGATTAAGTTAAAAACTGTTTTGGGATAAGTGGAAAGCAAGGGAATCACTACAGAGTGAGGCTAAGAATGAAAGACAAGGCATTGTATAGAGAGATGAAAGTGGTCTGGAACATTGATATTGTGAGAAGACTTTATAGGACTCCTTGTGTCACCTCAGGGATAAACATACTAGGAACACAAGCGAGAAAGTTAATGACTTTCTAGGAGACACTTAATTGGAATTGGAAACTGTTTTGGTAGAGTAAGAGCCAAATGGATAAGGAAACTTAGTAAGCAGGATGAAAAAGAAGAAGAAAATTAAACATTAAGAGGAAGTCTGCATTAGATTTAAGATATAGTAGGACCTAATAGCTCAGCAATCTCCAGGTTTGAGCCTATTGGGCCCTAGGTTAAATGGCAACTCAATGAAGAGATAAAAATGCAAGGAAATGTATAATTATTTGTAAAATTTCTGAAAATAAATATTCATTCATACAAAAGCTGATCTTTCACTCTACTTCGACTAATCAAAATAAACAGAAGATAGCAGAAAATGTTCTATTAATTACTTCCTTGTAAGTAAAAGGAAATAAGGAAATACACAAGGCTAAAGCAACAGTCAAATGTTTTAAAAGCTGTTGTTTTGTGGTTGAAATTTGTTTTTTTCTTGGCCAGGATTTGACAAATTTCTGTATGAGAAAGGTTTCAAGTATTTTAAAACTGAAACCAATCATAAGATACACCTTGGAAATGGTCTCTTGCAGTTCACCAGTTATGCAGAGGTCTTCACTGGCTATTCCGACAAAATTCAAATACCATTTTATTTGTCATCAGTATATCTTATTGTAATCAAAATTGTTTGAGACATTTTTCAGAAAATCAAATTTTTGTTTTAATTTTTTCCAACAAATGGCATTTTGGAATAGGAGGGGATTTTTCTCAAAGTCTTCATGTTGCATACTTAGAAGATACTAAAGCTTAAATAACAAGTTTAGTATTTTACTGACTTTTTATTTCTTAATTATGTTCTCTCTCTCTCTCTCTCTCTCTCTCTCTCTCTCTCTCTCTCTCTCTCTCTCTCTCTCACATACACACACACAGTTTTACCAAAAATGCTCTTTCAAATTGTTGGGTGGAATGCAATACCCTCTCTACCTACTATGTAAATTGTACACAAGTGCTAGAAAAGGTAAAATTTGGTACCCATTTAAAAAATAGTTACATATATGCCTACGAAGGTAATTATAATACTTTATTCATCACATGAGACATATTGACCTAATACTTGTAAATTAGTGATTTGTCAGATATGAAAAGACAATTGTATAATAAACAAATTGTGAATAAAAATTCTGTACAATGTGATGCTCTTCAACATTTACAAGATCACAGTTCATCTTCCATATACTCCTTAATTGGATAATGTGCTTTGTTAATAAACAATCTTTAATAGATTTTTTAAAGTGATTTTGGTTATGTATTTCCCTAAGATTTTGTCGTAATTTATTATATATTTTAATTGCCATATAATGTGGAGTTTTTTCAAGCATTGCAAGCCTATGTGTCTCTCTTTTACCTCTTGTGTTGTAGTTATGTTAGTGTTGATTATTTAGCAAACTGTCGTATCTGTTGTGGATATATACAGCAAGATTATATAAGCTGACCAAGGCGAGTCAAGTTCTGCACTGGGGAACACCACTTGTAAATATAATGGCTTCCAATTGGGAAAGTGTAAGCAATAGTTTGTGATGGCATTTCTGTTGTGTGTGTATTAAAATCATGTATATATTCATATCATAAGCAATCAAATATATTCTCATATCCATTACGGCACAATAAAATTGTAAATCCCTTTCACTCTCTTGCCGTGTCGATCCCCAATCCAGTGGCCGTTACCTCTCCCGATTCAGCATTTCTGTCCAATTCTGTATTGATTATTATTCTTTCCAATAGTGCATCTCTATTTCAACTTGTTTCTTGAATATTTTTCACCTTCTGAACTGAGTTTTTCCAGTAATTTGCTGTTATTGACGCAATAGCATTCTAAGAAATTATGCTCTTAGAGCCACAACGTCTGAGTGTTCTCTCAGCAAACTCCATTTATCTTTACACTTTTTAAATTTCAGCATTTTCCTAAGCTTTTCTTATCATCCAAAGAAATTATTCTACTTCTTGCAAAAGTGCAATAATTTTTGCAGCATAGGGATTTCTTTTTAACCTTGTAATACTCCTGATATTTTCTTGTAATGGCACTTGTCTGTATCGTCCAAAACAACTTTGTTTGCAAGAGGTTGACCAATCTTGTGAGGTGATATAATTTTGCTCGTCCCACCTTTCTGATCTTGCATATCGTCTTATTCTAACTAGCAGAAGTAACCAGAAGTTTAGTAGCATTTGTAATAGTTATTTTCTGAGCTTCTTTGTTCTCTTCGTCACAAATCTTAAGATCTTGCGTTCCATCAGTCACTGAATACCTACGTGGTGTGCTAGTGAAGTAAACCAGACTGTACATTAGTTTGCCTGTTCTCCGCACCCACTGCAGGACTGCACTTGCCTTGGCCGGTTTATTCGTATATAGTCATGGTTGTGTCAGGATTTTTAAAGTTTTAAGAGTGGTCTCAAAAAAATCTGAAGCCTGTGTGGGTCATTATACATATTTTCTTTTGGAATAGAGATTCTTTCACACCTGTTATATTTCCCCAAATAGTTATTCCATATGAATGTACTGAATGAAAGTATGTAAGTATAATATATAATATTTCTTTTTGTGGTTTGTAATTTGTGAT
Organism: Hymenopus coronatus; assembly: GCA_030762935.1. Classification (NCBI taxonomy): domain Eukaryota; kingdom Metazoa; phylum Arthropoda; class Insecta; order Mantodea; family Hymenopodidae; genus Hymenopus; species Hymenopus coronatus. The sequence continues at coordinate 3,479,545 of CM060895.1, read as the reverse complement.
AAAGAGGCCATGTTAAAATAGGCAGTGTTCAACTTTTTTCTACATAACTTGGTTTTAAACGCTCATCTACGTAGACTCCAAGAATTTTTGCATCTGGGGGCATTATTTGTGCGTTATTTTCAACTGAGGTTTTAAATGTTATTATTTCTGCTTTTTGTTTAATTTCAGACTATTGTGTGTGAACCATGTTTCTGGTTGATTAATGTTTTGGTAAATATTTTCTTTACATTTTCAATATTTGAACCACATAAAATGATTGAGGTGTCAGAATAAAATATTGGATGTCTGTTAACTATGAGTGTGAGAATATTTGTATATGCGACACAAAGTAGTAGACCAGGCATGGAACCCTGCAGTACCCCATTTTTAACATCTTTCCATGGACCCTCCCTGTCCTCGAGTGTTATTTTCTGTTTACGGCCTGTCAAATGTGATTTGAACCATTCCAAGTTTACAATTTTTATGCCATAATGGTCCAATTTATATATTAATATTTCATGATTTATATAGTAAAATGTTTTTTGATGTATCTCTGATTAGTGAAGCAGTTTGTCTTGTTTTATATTTTTTTAACGAAGTCTGTAAGAGCAGAACTAGTTGAACATTTTTTTTTTCTAAATCCATGTTAGAATGTTTACATTTTTGAGGTGAGATAATAATCATGTTGTAACAATTTTTTCTAAGATAATTGAGAATGGTTGGAAGTACAGTGATCAGACGATACTTTTTTGAGACATCCCCCCCCCCCTTTGCAAATGGGATCTATTATAGCATATTTCATTATTTCTGGAAAGACTCCCATGTACAGTGATTGCCTGTATATCCATGCAATTTATCTTTCACTTCTTTCATTAGCTTTGTTGGGATTTCATTCCATCCATTTGATGTTTTGACTTAGATTTGGACATTATCTTTTTCATCTGGAACAGTGTAACTATGCCTAAGTTAAATTCCTGCACTGTTTGCAAATTATTTGGACCTTATTTTTGTATTGCCTTTTGGACTGAGGGGGGTAGCTTCTTGAATTGTATTTGCAATTTCTATGAAATATTTATTCAACTCTTCTAATCTATTGGTGATCATTAAGCAATAGCTTTGTTTAATTTAAATTTGTACCTGTTCCTAGTTCTCTTTTAATTATAGTCTGTGATGCTTTCGTTTTTTATGTATCTTTCTATTGCCATATATTTAGCCTTTCTTATTCTTTTATTGTATTTATTATAATACTGTTTCAAGTTATCATAAATAATACCATGAGTGATTTCAGTTTGTTGATAATTCACAACTGGAGTGAAGAGATGAAAACAAGAGTTGTATTTGATAAGGCAATTCAGTAAAATAGACTATTAATAATTTATAATATATAGGAAGAGAGATTTTATCATTGTCATACATTAGTTCTCAAATGATACACGACGCATTCGAACATGTTTATTTTTTGTTTTGTTTCCTTTTTCCTTCACTGCCTCCTGAATTATGATATGGCTGATCGTGCCAATGTACAAATATTGATAGCAAGAACAGAAATAGGGAACATTTATTTTATTTCAGCTTTTAATAACTAATACATGAAATGGAAAAAACAAATACAATGCTATAGATGCAGTTGTACCACCTCATCATTTCTGCTACTGCGTGTGTAGGTAGATGTGAAATCGTAACTTATGTTGTTTATAAATAATAATAATTTATTCACCATTAGATAATTATAATAGGCTTTGTCAAAACTAACTGAAAACAATAAATACTTTAACAAACAGATTACATTATTATGTACATTATAATCAAACTCCAAATACAATTGTTGGTCTTGAAGGCAGTTATTAAGCTTCCTCTTGAGCTGAAGTGCACCCTCAGATGAAACAAACAAGGGCAGTATCTTGAAAAAATAACTATTGCTCAATGCTATAAAATCAAATGAAAGTAGCATTAATTTACAGATAAGCATATGGATGAGTTATTCAAATTCAAACTAAATAAATGGTATAATTTACTAATTTTGGAACATAACTCCAATCAAAACACTGTGCTTCACACATTAGGGTTCCTTATCTCTAATTTATTCTGTGCTATACATTGGAATTTCTATTAATCATTTACATATATTTGAATATTTGTTTTATGTATTTTGTAAGAAAGCAAATTAAATATTAAAGATTTGAAGCTTTCTTGGTGTTGGGATATTAATGATAACTAAGCTCAAACCAATTAGCTCCAATTTAACTTGGTTGTTATTCAAGTCATCATTAAATTAATTATTTTTATGCATTTCTTTTCTAATAACTCTATGACTTCTGAAGCCTATGTTAGGGCATATTCACTTTGTTCTTATTTAATGTTGTACATATGTATTTCAGTTGTGTTATAGTTGTGTATATTTCGTTTCATGTATATGATAATAACAGCCTCAAATTCTAATTTTACAAATAATTCTGTTTTACAAGTTTGTCAATATTCTAGTAACCTTTTCTTGAATGATTAACATATGTCAGTTGTGGGTGGCTGCCCCAAATATCAAACCTATTTGAAAGATGCACTGAAAGAATGAAAAATCTTATGTTCCATTCACATGGCTTTCTCCAGCTGTTATACGTTCAACTTTCCTTGTAAAAGATTATTCTCTTATCTATGACAAGGTAAACATTAGAAGAAAGCCTTATTTCTTGCTTCCTTGTAAATAATACACTAGGCTCAAATCTTTTAAAAGCTGCTTCTATGTGAAACAATCTAAGTTCAGACCACTTTGCATGGCCTGCAGTAAAATGAGAGATGAAACAAAAAATCACTTCCTGTTTTAGAATAGTTCAATTAGTTTAAAATTGAAACAATAACAAGGGATAGCTCAGAAATAATCAGCTGTATGTAAAAATGTATATGATTTAAATTATGTGTTTTGAGATTTACTATTTTTGTGCAGTAAGTTTTTGTCTATCTCTTATGGTTTAACCATTATGCAAAATCCTGCAAAACTCATGCAGAATAAAGTGGTCTTGAGAGGTTATTCCCAGAAAATCCAAAATATACTGTTCATTTGAGATTTTGATTAAATTTGCATAATTTTTTATTCAACTTTATGTAAACTTAATCAAAATTGCTAGAGCAATTTTTGAGAAAAACAAAAGATTTTAAAAAAATGTCCCATATAAAGAGTACTTTAGGGTAAGGGGATTTTTTTTTTAAAAAAAACATGTATCCTTGGAAGATAATATACTTAAATACAAAGTTTGGTATTTAACAGTATTTTTTGTTTTTGAGCTCTGCTGTTCTCTCTCTCTCTCTCTCTCTCTCTCTCTCTCTCTCTCTCTCTCTCTCTCTCTCTCTCTCTCTCTGTCACACACACACAAGTTCTAAAAATGTTTTTCTTTGACTCAGGGGACCTCAAAGCATATTTAAAGTGAAATCTTGACATCAATTATTTGGTGGTGCACAATACCTTCTCTATCCACTATGTACATTGTACATATGGCAAGTAAAAATATGCCATGTGAACAATATTATTTGGTACTGACACACACTGACAGACCACACTTAAACAATTATTATTCTTTTATGTAAAGAGGATATTTTGTGACATCATTCATAAAGATCCCGTATGTACACATAATGTACATAGTAGTTGGAGAAGGATCCAACCAAAAATTTGGTGTCGAGATTTCTCCGGAAGTATGTTTTGACATCCCCGAGTCTTATGTTTAGTATCTTCCAAGGATGCGACACGAAAATTTTCAAGAAAATCCTTCATCTGAAGCTACCCTTTATACAGATTTGTTTTTATTTTTATTCTCTCAAAAAATGGCTCTAACGATTCTGATTAACACATTTGCTTGACAAATAAAATGTATATTTTGAATTTTCTGGGAATAGCCTTGAGGATCTCTTTATTTTGGATGAGTTTTGCATAATTTCACGGTTAAACCGTAAGAGATAGTAAAAAACGTAATAGGTACACTTTTCTTGTAGGTTTTTTTTTTTAATTTTTTTTTTATTTGTTGTAATAGATATTTCTTGTTATTGGTTTCAGTTTTAAACTGGCTAATTTGACTCAAACGGGTAAAGTGTAAAGCGAACCGAATATCAATTGTTTCGCATGGCGACCAACTCTTAAATTAATTGCTCTTTAGCCAAATGAATTCCCTCACTTCCCTCCTACTTACGATGAAACAAATAATAAGGCCAATTCTGATAATGTTTTTCTCGATTAGCATGTTATAGATAAAAGAATAATCTTTTGTAAGAATAGTTTGCACTTGGAACAGCTAGAGAAATTGTGTAATAAAACATATCAGATTTGAAACATGGAAATTTCTCCTACAATAGTTGTATAGTTGGTATTTACGAAACCAAGTACCAATCGTCTTCTTAGGACAATGTGTCAAATCAAGTCGGTTAGTAGTGTTGGCTGCAATGAAACATTTGAGGACTAGACTAATTAATCAAATTATACAACGTGTTTGTAGAGGAAAGTCGCTCAAATAAAATAGGAAATCTTTAGAAGCAATAATATTTGGTTGCATATTAAGTTGTTGTGACGAAAACGATGAGGTGAACATCTCTGTTAGTTCAATGCTGTGAGATGTTAGTTCTTCCGAATGAACGACAGTAAAATTGTAGTTTTCCATCCTGGGTTAGGTGAGTATCCTACAACATAACTCATTATGTTTAAATTATGTGTTCAAGGACTGCATGTAAATCAAGGATGCACATTTAAACTAGCAGAATAAGGGCCTACAGAATAATTAGACATGGTCATCCAAGCAAAACTTGAGATTTAAATAAGCATATGCCGTATTTTTTTGTACATCAGCACTTAAATGCAATGAGGGCAACATTTTGAATCGGAAAACGCATAAGAAAACGTAACTGCTACTATTGCGTTGTAGACTCTTATCAAATGCTCTTTATGCAGATCATTAAATAGACGTAAAAGTCCGAAATAGTCGTGCAGAAAATAAATTCACAATTAATCACTGAACATTTTGAAATTTAGAAGTGCAATGCTCCTATCCTGTTTGTTATTTAAGAATTTTGCAGTAGAGGTAATTTTATGCTGTTAACTGTCTGAAGCGAATTTGAAGGTGCATATCAATAGCTTCTCATAGATTTAGAATTATTATTTGCTTCAAATGGTCAAGGAATATGCAGAAATTAAAAGTTTTACTGTTCACTTTTTCAGCACTAGTGAAAATGTCCTTACAATGTATAAATTTTCTAATTTAGAGATGCTACAATGTTCCTAAGGGTAATTCAGTTTATAGAGATTACTTAAATTACATGTTTGATAATTGTAACTATTTAGTATATTTGCATTTTCTCTTTTTATACATTTGACAAAGTTTGATCCATTGTAAACAGAATAAATTGCAACAAATGACCTTATACTATGGTAGGCAGCAGTCTGCAGGTGAATATTGTTAACATAAGGAGTTTCTTCCCAAAATTAGAAGAATCAACTGCAACAAAGGGAATTTAAAGGTATGTGTTAAGGGGAGATAGGTAAAAAATATTATTTACATCTTAGGAGGGTGCTTGGGGGAAAAAGAAACGTGAAAACACCAATCACTATTGAAAGAAAATGTCTATTTGAAAGGCAAACAGATTAATGCATTTTTTTCTCTTGTATAAGTTGTCTACATTATGTATATGTGCATACATGCCAATTTTTACAGTTTGCCCATAAAATGTGCAAGAGTGGAAGACTTGCTTTTACATTTTTATGGCATATTAGGAATTTTTCAAAATCTATACCACCACTAGTGACCTCTAGTAAATGGTATACAGTACTATGATAGACCAGAGCTTATCTGTGTGTGTGTATCCATCCATCATCATCACTGGGGTGCAAGAAAATGCATAATGTGCATCCTCTAGTAAGCTGGGTACAAAGTTTTGATAATGGAGGACATGAATTTTACAGTAAAATCCTTCTAATAAATTATTTGTCTGAAATGTATTTTGTGGCTGTGGAATGAATGCTTACCCCTTTGTGTTTATTTAGAGTTGATGTTATGAAGTGTAAAATGTGGATTAGAAATGTGTGCATAGTTTTGGAAGGGTGGATTTTGCTGTAACCCATTGAAGTATATCCAATAATGGAGGTGAGGTGTTAAAATAAATAAAGAAAAATTAATAAAAAATGCATATTTATGTATTTGGGGCATGAACTTGTGACCTTACCAGTATGGTCAACTTCACATACCATACCTTAGACTGTGCAGCCATTCAAACACATAACTGCATTAGTACCTGATCGTGTAATGAAAGTGAAGTTCTTTTTAACAAAAAAAAAAAAAACTGAAGACATATTTGCCTTCAGTTGAAATCTGTCAGCATCCAATCTGCCATCACATCAATTGCTGAGCCTTATACTGAGCTTTTCTGTCGACATTTGGGTGACTGCCTTATTATAACTGATTCCCTTATTGCACTTCAGAGTATTTGTGAGGTGTACAATTACCATTCTATTGTGCAGCATATTCGGGATTCCCTGCACATGTTGGCTTGCTTGGGAATGAACTGGCAGCTAAGACAGTAGTGTATACCATTTGTGACCTCTGCAAACTTTCGGCTTGTTGTATGGAAAGTGGTGCGTTAACAACCTTTGGGAAATGGAGTAGACTGGGTGACCTCCTCTCTTGTAGATCATCACGAGCAGGTGGTATTAGCTCAGTTATGGATTCTCTATACGTACGATACCCAAACATTCAATACAGAGATTTTACCGGAAATATAGTTTTGAGACCCTCTGAATGCAAAAAAAAAGTATTTTTAGAAATATGTCCGTGTACATGTTTGTATGTGTGAATGTTTCTAGGCAGCATAGCTCAAAAAGAAAATGTCCTTTAAATACCAAACTGCGCATTTAAGTTCAGTATCATTCAGGGATGTGAGACGTAAATTTTCAAGAACATCCCCCACACCCGTCTATTTTTTACATGCAAAAAATTTCGAAAATTTTGATTTTCTCAAAAATGGTTCTAACAATTTTGTTTAAGTCCATATATTAAAGATATTTACATAGCAAATAAAATGCATATCTTGAATTTTCTGGCAATAGCCTCTGAAGACATCTTTATTCTGGATGAATTTTGTATAACTGGTTAACCATAAGAGATAGACAAAAAATTTACTTAACATAAAATATAGTGCTTGTTAAAACATACAATTTATTATACACATTTTTTTCATGGAGGTGACCATTTTTGAGATATTCCTTGTAAATGGTTTCAGTTTCAAAATATCTATACTTTTCTCATATGGAAACTTGTTAACACCTAGCCATGAAAGGATACAGATTTTAATTTTGTAGCGACCACATTTTAAAACATTTGACGTCAGTTTATTTACCTTCTACTTACAAGGAAGCAAGTAATAAGATCATTTCTGCTAATTTCTTCTCAGTTAGCATGAAGTAGATAGAAGAATAAGCCTTTTATCAATAATTTGTTACAGAAGTGTAGAGAAAGTCATGGGAATGGATCACATCAGATTTTTTTTTACCCACATTGATCTTTTTAAGCAGGAACGGACACTTAATCTATCTGCTCTGTGGCATGTTTGTCCTAAGAGCTACCGACAACCACAAAGTGGTAGATAGGGTTTTAACTTTTTTATCCAAACTAACGTTCCTATTAAGTATTTAATTTTAGTTGACCTTCTTCTTGGAGCGATAATTATAGATTTGTTTGTTTTATCTCCAATGCTTTTTAAGCTGAGCACTTTGATTAAACTTTCATTTTTTTATCATTTTAATTCCTTTTTGTATATGTTTTAGATTCATTGGTGGCTTTTGCCCCCATCATAATACAATGGTTTTTTTTAACTCACTTGATTGTTATTTTATCGTAAATTTTATATGGTTTTTAACCTCTGGTGTTTGCTGCATTTGTTTTATGAATGTGCTAATGACCTTAGGAGTTGAAGGCCCTTAAACACCATAGCTGAGCCTGATTTATGCAGATATCAAGGAACGAGGGAAGATTACTTGTAACTCAGAATTACTTACAACTGAGATTTTGATAAAGCATCAACAAATGGGCCTACATGTGCAAAATTTATAACAAACAACAAAGATACTACGAAGAAAACATTATTTTGAACTTGGTCCTGCTTTAAAGAAATCAGTTAATTTAGCTTGTTTCACTTTTCTTGCACTAAGTGCATAAACCTCATTTTGCAAACTTATTAATGAATTTAGAGCTTTTTCATTACCACTTTTAGCACTGATGTAATGGCTACACTTAATACTTCACTCACCTTAGGTATTTCAAGATTTGAGTAGTCATCCACATTACTGTGAGTGTCGCTTGAAGCTGGTCCACACATCAGCAATAATCTCCTCATCTTGTAGTTCCCCACACACAGCTAGATTGTCATCAAAATGCACAAAGGTATCGAAATTTGCACCCTCCAATTTTGGTTTTGTGTGAATTTCACTTTCTGATCTAGCGTATAACATTTTCTTTTTTTTTTTGTTCTTCATGGCTGATTAAAAGCAACTGAGAACTGAAAGACAAACTGCTGTTTAACAATAAACACCAGAGACCAAACATTTTTATCTTTACTTCTCGTTTGTTGTTGCATTGTTGCGCTCTACCAGCAAACGTATAGTCTTTTGTTTCAGAGGCCGAAAGCCACCCTCTCAGCTTGCATCTTTGTCAACAGAGATAAGGAAAATATCCTCGAGTTTCTTTTAAGATAGTGTATGCAATATGCTCATTATAATTATTTAAAACTCGGTTTATTTAACTGAAATTTAATACATATAACAACGTATTACATATGAATAAGGTTCTGTTAATAGGTTTCTAAATTACATTTTGCCAGGACCTAGGAAGATTTACATATAAATGCGAATTACTAACAAATGGGTTACGTATAAAACAGGTTCAACTGTTATCACTCACCAATTGCTTTAGTTGGGTCCTCCCCATCCTTTTCCACAGTTTCTCTTGAATGCCGAACATACATTTTTTTTTATTTTATTTTATTTATTTATGCTAAGCTTTATACAGGTGAATATGACCGGTGTTCAGCCCTGGCTCTTTACCGGTCATACTCATATTTTACAATAGTTTATTAATTCTAGTTTATTACACCATTTTGTCTATTTACTGTCCATATCCATTTATTTTTCACTTTGCATAAGAATTGTCCAATCTTCTTACTATCTTTTTGAAATCGAACATACATGTTGACTGGATTCAATCCTGTGATCCTTGGTTTGGTAGCTTAGCTACTGCTATCATGCCTTGAAGCATATGGTCATAAATCCAGACTTCGAGGTTTGTACTCTTTTATAGATTTATCCTATGATACCCGTTGGTAATTGGGTTATTTAATAGTCATGCACAGAACATCACATCACATCCATATGCATGTTGGCTGTGGTATTAGGAAAAATTTCAGAAGCACTGCAATGTATTCAAGTATTTTAAAATGGCATTGATATTTATGATGCATGCAGTTTTTACTGCACCAAAAATGTTGGGCATTCTGAATTTCATGTCAGTGCAAAATTATTATACTTTACAGGACATTCCACATGTGATCCAGATTTGGTACTTTTGTTATTCTACCATTAGAGCCACTCATTAGTCTCTTATAAACTTGTAGGGTCCTAAGCCACAAAGCGTAGCCAAAGGGATATTTTCATAATTGGAGTAGTTGCATAGCCGAGAGATCTGTGAAGCTAAAACACCAATAGTGTCAAGAAGAAGTCAAAATCTCAGCAATCTAGAGTATTTAAATTTGTACATGTTGATACTTTCAATGCTTTTAAATCTAGTAGATTGCCTTTGGAAATTTACTAAAAGTTAAATGGGTTTCAATTGGAAGGTTGGCAAGTTGATGATTAAATCAGTGTTGTCGGAGTGTTTAAACAGACGTATCACAAGGTAACTGTAGTTTTTGCTAGAATAAACAGGCTAGGGAGTGAACACTTGACAGCAGTGGATGTCTCTCATTCCCAACACAGTGTGTCAACTGTCAACTCTTACACATATGCTTGCCCAACTCTAGGACGAAGATCAAGTCAGAAATTACATTTATTGATTACTGTTAATACATTTATTTACAAAGATTATCTCTTTTAGTGCCAGCTGGATAACAGAAAAATGCCAAGTAACTTTAGAGCAGAATGCAGGTTTTAAATTATTAGTAATAAAATACGAGGGCCGTTCAGAAAGTAGCCTCCGATCGGTCACAGTGCGGGTAGTGGGGGGAGTAGCGACGCCATCTGTGCATTCACGCACTCAGCAGGCCAGTCGGCATCAAGCCGTGGTCGAGTGAAAGTCGTACCTGCGCTAGTTTAGTGTTTGTGGCCGTTTGAAATGTGTACTGCAATAGAAAACCCCGCCAAATGTGAAGTGCGTGCTGTTATAAGGTTTTTTACAGCCAAAGGATATTCTGCAGCAGCTATTCATCGTGAGCTTTGTGCCGTGTACGGACCAAGAGTTATGAGTGAAGGAGTGGTCCGTGAATGGGTACGTTTATTTAAAAGTGGACGAGAAAACGTTCATGATGAAGAGAAGAGTGGTAGACCATCATTGGTCACGGACGAACTCGTTCAGACAGTTGATGCAAAAGTTCGTGAAAACCGACGTTTCACAATGTCGGAGTTGTCTACTGATTTTCCACAGATTTCTAAGACTCTCTTGTACGAGATAGTGACAGCAAGATTGGGTTACCGTAAGTTCTGTGCACGGTGGGTGCCCAAAATTCTTACCGACCACCACAAAACTCAAAGAATGGCCTCTGCATTAGACTTTCTGTCACGTTATGAGGCCGAAGGTGAACCATTGTTAAACAGAATCGTGACCGGGGACGAAACCTGGATTAAGTACGTGAACCCTGAGGCAAAAGAACAATCAAAGATGTGGGCACATTCAAATTCGACTACCAAACCAATAAAAGCCCGGCAAGATTTTTCTGCCCGAAAATTGATGGCAACGGTGTTTTGGGATGCAAAAGGGGTGTTGTTGGTTGAATTCATGGAACGTGGGACGACCATTAATCAAGACGTGTACTGTGAAACACTAAAACAATTACGACGGGCTATACAGAACAAACGCCGTGGTATGCTGACTTCCGGTATCGTTTTTTTGCACGATAACGCCCGTCCTCACTCTGCTCGCAGAACAACAGCCCTTCTTGAGTCCTTCAAGTGGGACGTTGTCAACCATCCACCTTACAGCCCAGATCTGGCGCCAAGCGATTATCACCTCTTCATGCATATGAAGAAATGGCTCGGGTCCCAGCAGTTTGATGACGACGAAGAGCTCAAAGATGCGGTCACAGGCTGGCTCCAGGCACAAGCGGGTTGATTTTTATGCAGAAGGAATTTCAAAGCTTGTGAACAGATACGATAAGTGCCTCAATCGTTATGGAAACTATGTAGAAAAATAGTGCAAAGATGTAGTTGTAAGATGTATATATTAAAATATTTTTATTTAACTTGGTGAATTTCTTGCAATCAACCGGAGGCTACTTTCTGAACGACCCTCGTAAGTACCAAATGACATTGAGAGCTGAATTTTGTTTTTTAATAAACCTGTTTGTCTATTGTATTTTATGGATGAGAAGGCTCTTCAATATCTTTAAAAGATTAAAAACATAAGAAAATTTAGAAAATTAAATAAAAATTCCCAAAATAAACAATAATTAGGCACACAAACCCTTACTATACACAAAGTTGAAGCTAATGAAATGAAAGTACCGATAATTAGATCATGATTGGCACTAAAAGGGTTAACTCTGATATTGAATTTTTCAGAGGTATCAATTTTGCATAATTTATAATTACATGTCTGTTTTCAAAAACCATTTTGTACACAATGCATTCTTAGAATATTTATATTATTAATAACATATCATATGTCCGGGCTTGTAGGTCATGGTCGAATATTAAAATTATTAAAATTTGAAGCTTCATCCTCAGCTGTGGAGGACATCTTCAGAAATGAGAATGGCCAGGAATGGCTAGCGACTGCATATTCATGGAGCAGTGGACGGCAATATATATACTGTTGAGGTAGTGGGAGGGGTGTAATTGGACTGTTGTGTTGGCTGGTGTAAGGCAGGAATCCAGGTCTGGTTTAGCTTAAATCTGCCTTCTCTATTAAAATTATTGGGATGTCAAGTTGTAATTATTTTAATAATCTTAATATTCGACCACGGCCTACAAACCTGGACATGTTATATTTTACCAATAATAACACTGGCTGTGAAAGCCTACGAGCTTATTTGTATTATGTTTACAACACTGCGTTAGTTATTGATAGAATGAAATCCTCCTATGTATAGAAGGTGTAAATAATGAGTTATCTTTTTAATTTGAGCTAGACTTGTTTTTGTTGCTGTTATTGTTACTTGAGAGTGTAGTTTAGCTGAGACTGAGCTAAAGCTTCAGAACTCGTGTTCGTGCACACCGTGGTCCTGGCTCCATGTGGTTCACGGGAGTTTCACAATTCTTGGCTTGGAAAGTCACTAAACTTCTGAAATTAAAACCTTATAAGATAACCGTAGTTCAGAAACTGCAACCAAGTGATGCTGTCAGTACAGTACATTTCTGCAATTGGGTGTCGGGTAAAATTAATGGTGATTCTATGGACCCAAAGTTAATTTTTTTCTCAGAAAAAGCAAGCTTTTATTTAAATGGCCATGTATCGACACAAAACAACAGATATTGGAGTGCAGAAAAACCCGATATTGCACTCAAAATGCCATTACATGGCTAGAAAATTGCTGTGAATGCATACCGAATTGAGGATACAGTTATTGGACAGACGTACAAAAAATAAAATAAAAATCTGTATAAAAACCCTGGTACCTAATTTCTAAACCCAGGACTAATATGCCAGATTTTTAAAAATGTATTTACATTTATTGTTTACAGATTATAAGTTAAAAAATAAAATATACAGCATAAAATAAAGTAATAATAATAAAAATAATATATTATAATAAACTACATACATAACAAAAGCTAATAAAAATATTTTAACATTTAAATAATTACACTTTCATAATCTAACCTAAATAAATATGAATTAAAACCAAATATAATAAAAACTAAACAAATCACATATTACAGAAAAACACACCACCAACATAAACATTTTTAATAGCAAAATTTATCTTTAACTCACAACTCTTCTATTACAATACATCACTACACTACCACCACCTAAAAATAACAAACATATAACTTTTAAAAATAAAAGAATTTGAGTCTGTTTTTGTAACACAAACATCACTTATTTTTACTTACTGGGGACCGGTTTCGGGTAACAGTTGTTCCCATTTTCAACCCTTAATTCCGACTAAATCTTTCTTCGTTGGCGACAACGATGGGGATGGTGGTGTATTACTTGTGGAGGCATCTGTTGCTGGATCTATGAACTTCCAGAGGTTGCTGTAAGGTGGCAAATCAAAATTCATGATATGGCTCTTTTTCTTCATGATGTAAATCTTCTCCCAGACATCTAATTCTGTGGGTTTATAAGCGGTTTTAACAGTTTTATATTTGGTGTGATTTCGTGTCCTGATGTCCAAAAATGATAGGCAACTGCTGATTTTTCTATTTGTTTGTATTTTAGGTTTCTCATGTGTTCCTTTAATCTGGTCTCCAAACTTCTCTTTGTCCTTCCGATATACACCAGATTACAGTCTGAGCATTTAATTTCATAAATTCCTGGTTTTTTGCCTGCAGGGATAGGATCTTTTAAATTTCTGCACAGCAGTTTCTGAATGCTGTAGTTGTTTTTTGGAGCTAAGGTGATGTTATAATTCCTGAATATTTTCTGAAGTTTGTTGTCTGCCCAAGGATGATAGGTGAATTTGCTGAATTGAGGTTGGTCACTGGAGTTCTGTAAGGTGGTTGTGTGCGTTATGCGATTCAGTTTTTTGTATTTATGTATTCTTTTGTCTACTGCACTTTTTTGGAAACCGTTGTTGGTAGCTGTTTGGAGCATCTGTTGGTATTCATTCTTCTCCATGGGAATGTGTACTAGTCTATATGTTAAACTGTTCTGGACTGCATATTTGTGTGTTGTAGGGTTGTAGCTATCAAACTTTATGTGGTTATCTGTATTGGTGGATTTTCTATATATTCCAAATGTCAGACTATGTTCTTTTGTTCTTATTATTCTAATGTCTAGGAATGGCAGGACTCCTTCCTGTTCGGTCTCAATAGTGAACTGAATGGACTTGTTTTGCAAGTTAAGAAGTTTGAGTGCATCGTTTACGAGTTTTTCTGGAACTATGGCAATGATGTCATCTACATACCTATACCATTTTTTTTATATATGTGGGAATGAGTCAGTGATGTGTATTTCAAAATTACTCATGTATAGGTCGGCTAGGAATGGTGATAGAGGATTCCCCTTTGCAAGTCCTGTTGTTTGTTGGTAGCATTTATTCTGGAATGTGAAGTGGTTCTGCTTTATACATAAATTGGTTAACTGTACAAGATCTTCTATTTCTTCTGTTGTAATGTTTATGCTTTGCAGCCAGGTTTTCAGAGGTTTTTGTAGTTCGTCTATGGGTATGCTGGGGAATAGGGAGGTGACATCAAAGGATACTATCTTATCTTTAGGTGAAACAGGTGACTAACCAGGTCCAATGAATTTGATACACTTTTACTATTGAATTTTGGGAAGGAGTTGAATTTTTGTGTGAGCCATTTGGAGAGTTTATATGTGGGTGCACTGATATTATCTACTATGGGTCTCATTTTGTTGCCAGGTTTGTGTGTTTTTGATAGGGCATACAGTCTGGGTAAGGTTGGTAAACCTGGCTTTAATTTGGATTTCTCTTTTTCTGTTATGGTTTTGCAATTTGCTAAAGTTTCTTGTAAAATCTTTATACTTTTATCTAGTGGATTGGATATTTCTTGATATTCCGGATTGTTTAGCAAGGATTCTATTCTTTGGTTGTAGTCTTCTTGGTCCAGTATCACTATTTGGTTGCCTTTGTCTGATTTTGTGTAAACAACTGGTTTTTGAGTTAAGGATTTTAAGATTTTTTGTTGAGGATTTTTTCTTTTTATTCTTGTATGTACTTGGTTCAAAATTGGTTCACATTGCTTCTTAATTGCTTTTTGGTCAATTTCTTTTAGGTGGCTTGTGGCTATTTATATATCTGCTACTAAGTTTTCTGTTTTTTTTTTTTACAATAATCTACACACGTTTTTAGCTTTCGTTTTTGAGTTATTGTGTTCACAGACACACACAGACCTTTTTCTGAAAATGTTTTTTTTTTTCTTTTTTGATACAGGGAACCCTAAAACAATTTCCAGTGAAATCTCGGTATCGAATTTTTTTTGGTGGAGTGCAATACCTTCTCTATATACTGTGTACATAGTATGTGTATGGAAAGTAAAAATTGTTTATTTGTACACAATTTGTTCACTTGATGCATAGACAGTTTACAGCACGATACATCTGTGCACGATAACACTCACATCACTCACAATAGCACAACTCCCGTGCACTGCAATTCTTTCTCCTTTTATAGCTAAAAATGACTTCACAGAGCTTCCTGGAACCTTCTGGAAGCTGACCATTCAAGAAGGACGTAGAGTTACATTCCAGAAGGTTTTGGTTATAGCTGCAGTGCATTGCCTGGTTTACGCACGGTTTTGTTTCCCAAAGTCTCCCACTTTGTCTCTCATTCCCGTTCCACAGTGAATGCGAGAGATAGGTTCTTTGTCACAAATATTGTTGCTTCTCTGTTTTCCATAGTAGCAAGAAACCTACCAAATAAACTAGGGAGCCAGGCTGCCAAGAAAATGTGTTCCTGGTTTCTGCAGGTCACAGCAGGAGCAACGAGCAAAGTTGCTCTTTCAGCTTTACTCAAAGAGCAACCAGATATAGAATAGTGACACTTGGCATAGCATTAATAAAATAATTGTGTTATGTTTTCAGATAAATGTGACTATGCAATATTCTGTGAGTTAAAATGCAGACAAAGGTATCTTCTCAGTGTGCAGAGTTTTGCTCTTGGTCTGGACTTCACACAGTTACCAGTTTTGATGCAGGTAAGCACTTTACTTTAACATCTTAGTGTTGTTTCTAAAGTAGCTTTTGAGAAAAATCTGATGTGTTCCATTCACTTGACTTCCTCTACTAAATGATAGTCAAATCTTTTAAAAGCTGGTTGCCTTGTGGATAAAATCCATTTCTTTGCACGGCCAGAATTGACAAATTCCACATTTGAGAAGTGGAAGTGTTTTATAACTGAAACCAATAACAAGGAATATCTCAAAAATGGTCACCTCAACAAAAAAATGTACATGCCCTAAATTGTGTGTTTCTAGATGTCTATATTCTTGGTAGCAAGTTTTTGACTATCTCTTATGGTTTTCCAGTTATGCAAAATTCATCCAGAATAAACAGAATCTTCAGAGGCTATTCCCAGAAAATTCAACAGGTGCATTTTATTTTTCTTGCAAATATCTTAAACGTAAGAGATTTTAATTAAAATCATTAGAGCCATTTTTGAGAAAATAAAATTTTTTCAAATTTTTGCCTTGTAAAGGGTAGTTAGGCATGGGGGAATTTTATTGAAAATCTCTGTCGCATCCTTGCAAGATACTGAACTTAAATACCAAGTTTGGTATATAACAAACAGCCTTTTTTTACTTTCGCCACAGGCACTATGTACACAGTGTATAGAGAAAGTATTGCACTCCACCTAAAAATTTGATACCGAGATTTCACCAGAAATTTATGTTTTATGGTCCCCAATATCCAAAAAAGCATTTTCACAAAAAGGTCCGTGTGTCCATGTGTCTGTGAACACGTTAACTCAAAAACGAAAAGTCGGTAAAATACCAAATTTGGTATTTAAGTTTAGTATCTTCCAGGGATGCGACATGAAGATTTTGAGAAAAATCCCCCCACCCCCAACTACCCTTTACATGGAACTTTTTTCGAAAATTTTGATTTTCTCAAAAATGGCTCTACCGATTTTGATTAAAATTTTGTATATCAAACATATTTACTTGACAAATAAAATGTATATCTTGAATTTTCTGGGAATAGCCTATGAAGAGTAGTTTATTCTGGATGAATTATATTAAATTTTGAATAACTGCTAAACCGTAATAAATGGACAAAAACTTACTACACAAAACATGTAGAGCACATTAAAACACACAATTTATGTTATATACATTTTTTTCGTGGAGTTCGTTGTTTTTGTAACATTCTTTTTTTTTTTGGTTTCTGCTATGAAAAACGTATACTTTTCTCATACAGGAACTTGTCAACTCCTATCCATATAAACAAAGGAACTTCATTGACATAGAAACCAGCTTTTGACTATCACTTTAACATACGGCTGTCCCTTATTTTGCTTGTACTTACAAGGAAGCAAGTAACACAACTATTTCTGCTAATTTTTTCTGATTAGCATAAAGTAAATAGAAGTGTAAGCTTTTTAAGAACTATTTGTTGCAGGGATATGGAGAAAGTCATGTGAATGGTACACATCAGATTTTTAGCTATACTGCCCACACGCGCACATAAAACACACCACACACACACACCCACACATTTTTCTAAACCTTTTTTTTTCTGGATTTAGGGGTTTCAAAACATATATTTCTGGTGAAATCTCAATATTGAATTTTTGGATACAATACAATGCCTTCTCTACACACTTATGTACATAGTATGTGTAGAGAAAGTAAAAATGTATTAAGGAAAACCACTGAAAACAAGATGCTGTTTCATATTGTAAACTTGCAAATACGCAAAGAAGTTTGTGACAGTGATGTGATTAAATTAAAAACAAAAGAATTTGAGTTGGTTTTTGTAACACAAACATCACTTATTACTTTCTCTATACTCACTATGTACATAGTGTATAGAGAATGTATTGCACTCCACCAAAAAATTTGATACCGAGATTTCACCAGAAATATATGTTTTAGGGTCCCCTGTATCCATAAAAAGTATTTTCAGAAAAAGGTCTGTATGTGTGTGTGTGTGTCCGTGTGTCTGTGAACACGATAACTAAAAAACGAAAAATCGGTAAAATACCAAACTTTGTATTTAAGTTTAGTATCTTCCAGGGATGCAACACAAAGATTTTGAGAAAAATCCCTACAGCCCAAACTACCCTTTACATGGAAGTTTTTTTCGAAAATTTTGATTTTCTAAAAAATGACTAACGATTTTGAATTAAAATATTGTATATTAAAGTTATTTACCTGTCAAATAAAATGTATATTTTGAAGTTTCTGGGAATAGCCTCTGAAGACTACTTTATTCTGGATGAATTTTTCATAACTACTAAACCCTAAGGGATTGACAAAAACTTAGCACACAACAAATGTAGAGCACGTTAAAACACACAATTTATGTTATATACATTTTTTTTCGTGGAGTTGATCATTTTTGAGATATTCGTTTTTCTTGGTTTCAGCTTTGAAATACTTGTACTTTTCTCATACAGGAATTTGTCAACTCCTGTCCATACAAACAAAGGAACATCAGTCACATAGCAACCAGCTTTTGGCTTTCATTTTAACCTATGGTACTCCCTTATCTCGCTTCTACTTACAATAAAGCAAGTAATATGGCTATTTCTGCTAATGTTTTACTGATTAGCATGAAGTTAATAGAAGTATAAGTTTTTTAAGAATAATTTGTTGCAGGGTTATAGAGAAAGTCATATGAATGGTACACATCAGATTTTTTTTTTACTTACTGGGACTGGTCTCGGGAACACTTGTTCCCATTTTCAACCCTTAATTCCGATTTATTCTTGCTTCGTTGGCGTCAATGGTGGCTGTGGTGGTGTATCACTTGTGGAGGCATCTGGTGATGGATCTATGAACTTTCAAGGGTTACTGTATGGCAGTTAATCAAAATTCATGATATTGCTCTTTTTCTTCATGATATAGATGTTCTCCCAGACATCTATTTCTGTATGTTTATAAGCTGGTTTTAACAGTTATACATACCCACACACACTAGATTACGGTCTGAGCATTTGATGTCATAAATTCCCAGATTTCTGTTTGCAGGTATTGGATCTTTTAAATTGTTGCACAGCAGTTTAGCAGTTTCTGAATGCTGTAGTTGGTTTTTGGAACTAAGGTGATGTTATAATTCCTGAAGTTTGTGTTATGCCCAAATAGGTGAATTCTCTGAATTGAGATTGGTCACGGAGGTTCTGTAGCATGATTGTGTGTTTTATGCCGTTCAGTTTTTTGTATTTGTCTATTGCACTTGTTTGGAAGCCATTATTGGTAGCTATTTGAAGTATCTGTTGGTATTATCTATTCTCCATGGGAATGTATGTTACAGTGTTCAGGACTGCATATTTGTGTGTTGTGGGGTTGCAGCTATCAAACTTTATGTAGTTATCTGTGTATTCCAAATGTCAGGTTGTTTTTCTGTTCTTGTTATTTTGATGTCTAGGAGTGGTGGGACTCCTACCTGTTTGGTCTCTGTAGTGAACTGAATAGATTTGTTTTGTAAATTGAGGAGTTTGAGTGAATCGTTTACGAGTTTCTCTGGAACTATGGCGATGATGCCTCAGTGATGTGTGTCTCAGAATTACTGATGTATAGGTCAGCTAGGAGTGGTGATTGAGGATTCCCCATCGCTGTTTCATAGTTTAAAATGATGTTCATAGGTCACTTCCACCCTCTATAACAGTTTAAAATTGTTGGGTTTATGTGATATTTTCATATTCATTTCTACAGTTTGTCATGTTTCACTGAGAATGAACATCGTAGGAGGTTTTTGCCTTTTTATTATGAAAATGACAATACTGTTAGTTTCTTAGGGAACAGTGATGCTGAAGCAAGAGGATTTAAGGAAAGAACTCACCTGCCCTTGTTGACACATTTTACCTACATAATGAGTGATGCGTTAGTTACTAGGCAACAAAATCTATTCTGTACATGCTATCGAAACATAAAATACAGCTTCAACAAAACATAAAATACTTTTAATGCTAATCATCTATAGGAGCCATCCAAAAAATAACAGACAATTTGGCATAGTTAAATAACAATGAAAGACATAAACATAACTTTATTTACAAAGTCACAGAACCTTAGTCTATTTCTCAACATTACTATCAAGGTATTTATTGTCACTTTTTACAGATGTTATACTCTTCCACAACCTTAGTCTATTTCTCAACATTGCTATGAAGGTATTGGTACACATTTTTAAACTCTTCCACAACGTTACTCTATTTCTGAACATTGTTATCAAGGTATTTATTGTCACGTGGTACACATGTTATACTCTTCCACAACCTTAGTCTATTTCTGAACATTGTTATCAAGGTATTTATTGTCACGTGGTACACATGTTATACTCTTCCACAACCTTAGTCTATTTCTGAACATTGCTATGAAGGTATTTATTGTCACGTGGTACACATGTTATACTCTTCCACAACCTTACTCTATTTCTCAACATTGCTATCAAGGTATTTATTGTCACATGGTACACATGTTATACTCTTCCACAACCTTAGTCTATTTCTGAACATTGCTATCAAGGTATTTATTGTCACATGGTACACATGTTATACTCTTCCACAACCTTAGTCTATTTCTGAACATTGTTATCAAGGTATTTATTGTCACGTGGTACACATGTTATACTCTTCCACAACCTTAGTCTATTTCTGAACATTGTTATCAAGGTATTTATTGTCACGTGGTACACATGTTATACTCTTCCACAACCTTAGTCTATTTCTGAACATTGCTATGAAGGTATTTATTGTCACATGGTACAGATGTTATACTCTTCCACAACCTTAGTCTATTTCTGAACATTGCTATGAAGGTATTTATTGTCACATGGTACAGATGTTATAGTCTTCCACAACCTTAGTCTATTTCTGAACATTGCTATGAAGGTATTTATTGTCACATGGTACAGATGTTATACTCTTCCACAACCTTAGTCTATTTCTGAACATTGCTATGAAGGTATTTATTGTCACGTGGTACAGATGTTATACTCTTCCACAACCTTAGTCTATTTCTGAACATTGCTATGAAGGTATTTATTGTCACGTGGTACACATGTTATACTCTTCCACCGCTAAAGATCTGAGCCAAGATGTACTGCCCTCTTGATGTTCATTGGGAAATCTTTTCCACCCAAATAGTAATGCATGGTTAATACTTCCATAACAATTGATGAACTTCCACTGCGGTCATTGTTGTATATACTGGTTCTTCCTTGATTACTCGTGAATTATGTGCCATTTCCTCACTGAAGGTTCCTTTTGCATTATCACTATACACTTGCATTATTTGCCTATAAAATCTTATTAACCAAACATTTTCTGCATTAAAAAAATGAATAAGTTCTTTGGCAATAGGAAAGTACAACATGGGAATTGAAAACATGTACCATGTGATAATAAATGTCTTGATAGTAATGCAGATTACGTTGAGAAATAGAGTAAGTTACTGTAACTTTGTAAATAAAGTTTTGTGTTGGTAACCTTCGTTATTTAGTAATGCCAAATTGTTTGTTACTTTCTGGATCGCCCATGTATATCTTACTTTCCTTGATAGTAACATGCATTAAAACAAAAACTTTCTCCCCTAATTGATAGTTATTGTTACATTACAACCATTACAATTTTGCAGGTACATTTTCTCTGGCATCAGAGGTTTTTATTTTTTTTTCTCATAAATTGGCTGTAATTGAAGTTGTGCCCCAGAGTACTAGATCAGCAATTTTCTTCACACCCTCCACTTTTTCTTCTATGTATCCTCCTGCAACAGTACTCAATTCTCAACCTCCATATTTTTTTTAGGGTAAGAACATCAGCGCTGCTGTCTGTGAGGAAAATAGTACAAGAATGTGATTTTTACTTTAAATTCACATATACAACACATACTAAAATACGCTACATAGATAAAATATTGTAGACACGCTACAAAATGAGGTTTATGTTTTTTCAAATGAAAAGAGTTCTCTGCAGCAAATGCGATGCATTATCATATCCTGCACTGCCAGCTCACTACTCCCGCTGTTTTCATATTGCCCTCTCACTCACACACTGAGCATGCAGAGATAATAGTCGATGTAAGGACCCTAACTGATTTTTCTAAACTTCTATAATTTTGCAGTTTTTAAATTTAAAACTTGAACATACATATTTGCACATTGTGTACACGTTTTCTCAAATGCTACAGTTTATGAATTACCGGTTCTTTTGATCCAGTGGAACTGCCAGTGGCTCCTCTGTATCGCTGTCATCAGTTACGTTGTTGCTGCATTTTTTAAAATACCTGTAGAGCCTAAAAATAATACTTTGAACCTGGCTATGCAATACCTGCCTCTTAGTTTCACCTCTAAAAGCCATTGCACTTGCTCTAATCCTGACTAAACATCAACTGAACTCTGTAGGGACTAGGGTTAAATAAACACGAGCCCTGAGACATAAACATGCGATAACTGACGCAGCATTCTACAAGAGTGTTTCGCTCTCTGTCTCTCGACTGTAACAGCTTGCTAAGTGTAATAAAAGTAATATTCTTTTAGTACCATCTTGTCAATAGTTGACATTCAATTTCTGTATAATTATGCATGCATGTACATATATATAGTAGAACATTCATATATTTATACATAGAAATAATAGTGGTCATTACAGTGCTTATGTGATTCTGATTATGATATAATACGTGAGTATATTTATTCATGTGTATTTTGAAAACTATTTGAGCTAAACATGTGTGGCTTTTATGGTTCTGCTACAAACATTACTCCCTATCTTCCTTGTGAATTATTATTTTGCAAAATTTAAATATTTTGTCTTAGTATTTATGAGAAACAGAATCACTTAGCACGTTACTTGCCAGTTAAGTGGGAATGCAGTATATGAACACAGCAGCACTCCGGTTGGCTGCCGGCCTGGTCGCGTTCAAGGATAAATCTAAATATCATCCCATTTGAAAGTCACTGTAATTTATTGCATCCAGTTTATCAACTTTACAGTGACTTTGGACATGTCAGTCTTATTCCTAGAATATGCAAATTATTTACCTTATTATACATTTATAGTTCATTTAAGTTATACAAAGCCTTATTTATTAAGTGATCTTGTAGTTTAGATTTAAATCATATTTTTGAGACGTTAGCAATATTTTTTAATTGTGATGGCAACTTATTAAACAACTTGATTCCTCTTATGCTAACATCTTTTTCTGAGATACCCTTATTTACATTGTGTCTGTGGAAACCAGAATTGCTCCTCGTGTTATACTCATTCAGGTCATTATTCCTTGTTAAGCTCTGCTTAGTAACTAATCCTTAAGTAACTATTGTTAAATATAAAATTCCTAGCTAAATGTTAACAAAGCACTTCATTTGTTAATGTTGCATGTGCAGAAGAATTTGATATTTTCTTGACAAATGAAATATGTTAAATTTTATGGAAATACCTTATGAAGCCCTCTTCGTTTTAGATGACTTTTGTACTATAGTAAATTGTAAACTGCAAGAGATAGACAAAATTTTACTACACAAAAAATGCAAATCTTGTTAAAACATAATTTATATAAAATACTTTGTTTTTAAATGTACTTAACTACAAGGCATGTTCAGAAAGTAAGTACTGTGTTGAAGAAAAAACACCATTTTTATTTTTATGAAAGAGCACACCTTAAACTATTTGTGAGATAATTTGTGCCAATATTGAAACACTTGTAGCGGGTGATCAGCTTTTCTATACCTTCTGCCAGTGATGATAGTTAAGTCATCATGAGTACAAAACAGTTAGTAAAATTTGTGGAAGTTTCTCTGAAAGTGTTGTCATTGTGAAACGTCTGTTCTGCATTTTTCCATCAACTTTCCTTACCAAATTATTGTTGACAACAGAAGGCTGACCATCCTGAGTCTCATTGAACATTCTAACCAACTTTCATCACTCACTTCGTCTTCACCAAAAACATCTTTAACTTGGCAGTAGATTTCGTCTGGTTTCACATTCCTTACATTCAAAAGTCAGCAGGATCAGTAATTGTCTTAAAAAAGATTTTAAATGTGCACAGCAAACAGAAAACACAACGTAAAGCAACCCAAATGGTGCCAGTGATCAAGGAAGACTAGTGCACATGTGCGAAATGCTAATCCAGTGCTGTGGTGGTGCTAAAATGAAACAGTACTTATTTTTCTTCTATTGTAAAAGAAAGAATGTTTACATTTCTCAAATGGAAACTCATTATTGGTTTCTTTTATCCTGGTCTTGCAAAGAAAACAAGTTCAAAGGTATCACAATGTAACTAGCTTTTAACTATTCCTTTAGTCTAGCATATTCCCGTATTTCCATTTTGTATTAGTGTTTATCTTGATTAATGTAAAGTAGGTAGAAGAATAAGCGTCTGTTGCAGGTTCTCTCAGATGTAGACGACAACTAATTAGGGAAGGTCACAGAGTCAATAACTTGTGTTTGTTTACTGTACAGGAACAACTCCGAAGCTTGAAACAGATAAAGATGACATAACTGTAGAGAAAGTGAAGAGCTTCTCACCCAAGAGTCTTCTGGTGGAGTCTCTCATAGAGCAGCTCTGTAGACTGCTGGAGAAGAACCCAAAACATCAGAAGAAGGTTTACAATGGTAACATTTATTTTACACCTCAAATTATTTACCATATTTATCTGAATATGACTGTTTTCTTCCAAAATATTAATGTTCAGAACTGGGGGTCATCTTGCATTCGCAATATGTTTTCTGAATACCATATGGGGAAAAGTAAGTTTCAAACTTTGTGGGTACGGACGTGGTATAAATTACCGTTAAGGTCGTGATGCATGTGGCAGATTTTATGCGTTCCATTTTGCAGCAAAAAATTATCTCTTAATAGGCCTAGGAACATTCTCATTGGAGAAAAGATTACTCATCTCTCCAAGACTAAAATAAAATTAGAGGGATTCTAAGTATGTTGTCTTAATAGAAAATAGCATCCATAATCATCATTACAGCTACATTCCTACCACCGCTGCAATCATCACATTGTACCATCAGAGACATTCCATCTCTCTTGTGAAAAAATATGAATTTATGTGCAAACTCAAATTAGATAAGATGATTTGCAATATATTATTTTAAGTATTTTGTCTAAATAGAAAATCACATCCATCATCATTGCCATTACAGCCATGCTGCCGCCACCATTCTATTATTGCACACATACCATCCATTTCCGTTCACCATCTCTCGCACTCATAGAGTAAATTTCTGCGCACATTAAATGTTATCTAAATACAAAATCATATACATTATTGTCATTACAATAGCCACATTGTACCCATACCATACAATTCTGTACTCCCCTCTCCATCAACCACTCAAAATGTGAATTTCCACACAAATTTAAGAAAGTAAAACACAGAAATAAATAAATGAGGAATGGTACTTAATCAGCTTAAGTGTCCATTAGTTTATTCAATATATATGGCACACCTTTAAATTTAATTTAAATGTCTTCATTTTATATATGTAGATGATATTGTCATGCCTGCTGTTATTTCACTAAACTGGTTGCCTTGCGAGAGGGATTGTCTGGGGAACTTGTACTTTTTATTACAGTCAGATGTGCAAAAGGGACGTACAGGGGAAATATCCTGCACAGTTTTATATTAATTTAAGGTGAAGTGGCCTAACTAGTCTAGAAACAAACAAGGTTTAAGACTTAAGACAAATGTATAACATATTATTCACTGTACCTTATCAAGTTATCATCGAGACCCTCCAGGCATTCTTGCGAAGACCAGTGCAAGTGTCATGAATTGCGTATAGTACTCCTAGCTCAAGATAAATGTAAAAATCACTATATTAAAATAAATATGAAAAACACACTTAATCTGAATCAAAGAAGTTTTGTTGCATCAAGATCGGAGTTGTGCTCCTCCTGTCTCCCTTCATCATGTTCTGTTTGTGTTTTAATGATATGTATCCATACCTGAGCAGCTGTGGCCTTCATTTACCAAATAATTACTGCTTCCACCCTTCCTGCTGTCAATGCAACTATTTAACAGTCAACAATGATGTTCTTACCTTTTCTTTTCCGGAGTTCAAAAACAATGTCAAATAACAGCTTATAAAAGCATTCAATGCCAACGAAGAAAGATTTAGTCGGAATTAAGGGTTGAAAATGGGAACAAGTGTTCCCGAAACCAGTCCCAGTAAGTAAAAATAAGTGATGTTTGTTTTACAAAAACAGACTCAAATTGTTTTATTTTTATAAAAACATGTTTGCTTGAATGTGGGAGTGTCAAGAGTCACCGTTCATAAATGCAAGTAGTTTCTTGATTTGTAAGTGGTCATTAATCTGGAAGAAAAGACGCACTGCACTCCTAACACTCAACTTCTGCCTTTGTATGTTTCTTGATTTGTAAGTGGTCATTAATCTGGAAGAAAAGACGCACTGCACTCCTAACACTGAACTTCTGCCTTTGTATGTTTCTTGATTTGTAAGTGGTCATTAATCTGGAAGAAAAGACGCACTGCACTCCTAACACTGAACTTCTGCCTTTGTATGTTTCTTGATTTGTAAGTGGTCATTAATCTGGAAGAAAAGACGCACTGCACTCCTAACACTCAACTTCTGCCTTTGTATGTTTCTTTGATTTTCCAGGTGTGGTTAGCTTGCCTGTTCTCTAGCCTTTAACTGCATGCTCACATACACACCTGTAAACTCCGCTGTCACGTTAACATGTCCTTGATGGTCAACGTGGGATATTTCTTGCATTGTTTGTGGCAGAATTAAAAAATTACGCCTTTCTCACCATATGTTAAAAGAATTGCCTCTGTGATGTTTTACCTACTGCATTTGTTTGGCCATGGTGGTTTATGTACTAACAGCCTCACCTTCCTGCTTCTAAAGCTCACGAGCAGAAGGCAGTCTGTTTGCTTATTTTCTAATTAAGTCCAATTTGATTATTTGCTTTAGATGTAAATTCCTGCAACTCTACATAATCACATGCTAAGCTTACCAATATGTAATACAGAGGAGATGCAGTAGTTTTTGTTAGTACTCAGTGAACTACTTTGTAACCAGTGTACCTTGTAATACACAGTATCAGCCAATGAACTTGCACCTGATTCATTTTTGTGCATGTGTCTCTGTGTTTTCATGAGGACCAATTTACTGGATGAAAATGGTCTAGCAAGTTAAAACATGTACTTGTATTTTAATAATTTTTCTGAGCGATTATGATTTCTGTATTATGTGAAGTTGACCTCTACATTTGCAGTTGTGTGTCGCAAACTGTACCAGATGAAGCTGATAGACAAGTCATATAGTGTAGAGGAGTTTCAATTCATGAGGATCCATTATCAGAGGGCGCTGTTCCATCTGCTTAAAGTTGCTAAATCCACAGCACTAGACACTGACGATGTGAAGAAGGCGTTGCTCCCATTTCCTAGGTAAGAGGACACTTTGCTTACAAATATTAACCCTTTTAGTGCCAGCCTGAATAATGCCAAGCAATTTTAGAGCAGAATGCAGGGATTTAAATTATTAGTAATAAAATGAGTGCCAGATGACATAGAGAACTGAATCTTTTTTCATTTTTAGTAAACCCTTTTGTCTACTGTATAATATGTATTATGAGGATGAGAAGTCTGTTCCGTATTTTTAAAAAATTAAAATCAAAAGAAACATTTGAAAATAAAATTAAAAATCTCAAAATAATCAATAATCAGTACACAAAAGCTTACTATACAGAATGAAAGTATAGATATTTATTTATTGAAACGGCATCCTGTTTTCACCTGCTGTTTTATTTTTTTAAAATAAAAAAATGAATTTACATAACCTGAAGCTGAAAAAAAATTCACCAAAAGCACACACATATAAGCATAATACCACTATTAATGAAAATGACACAAGGCAATAGGATACAAATGTAATATACATTACTGTACAATTCAGCACTTGTGTTGATGCGTATTGTATTCATTGTCTGGTTACACCTCTGTAAATCTATTTTGATAAATACACTGATTATTTTCATGCATACAAGGTCTGGTGTTATTGGATGCATTTTCATCGCTGAAGCTTTTCCTCTTCATGTCAGAAACTCTTTCATCAAGGTCTGATAATTCAAACTCATTTTCTTCTAATGTTTTGCGAACCGCAGCTCTTATTTCCTCTTTGGTACGTAACCTCCAGCTGGACGACACCATCTTTCAACCAGCATAAACAAATACTGATATTAAATTTGAAACTAACTTAGTGGTTAAGGTCCTGAAACACTCCAGAAAAACCTTTCTCTATAGCTATGACTTAGAAAGTAGTACACAAACTTTCCTGCTGGAAAGAGTTAAAACATATGAAAACTGCATCATGATTAGATCATGATTGGCACTAAAAGGGTTAAAAGAATTGCACTCAGAGAATAAATGTTTCTCAGTATAACATTTGTTTAATAAAGCTGGATAATAAACTGTGTCCCCAATAGAACTGCATCAACTTGGGACCATGTAAGCTGTTACTTGGTAGGACATAAACCCTGTTTCTTCCAAGCTTACTCTGCATGAATTTATTAGAACCAGCTGAAAAATTCAATGCCATGGACAGGATTTGTTCTCCATGTGGTTGCTCTAACCATTGAGCTACTATAGCAACATGCCAGTAGGATATTAAATTCTCTCAACTGGTTCAAGTTTTTGCCCAGTTACCAACCAGTATGTCTGCCTTGAGAGACAATACCTTAATGACAACTTGTTGCTATCATAAGTACTTGGGCATTTAAGCCAACTACAAGGGTTGCCCAATAAATAATGTCCCATATTTTTTTCTCAAAAGTATTTATTCCACAAAAATGAAATTTACATATATGAAAGAATAATGTTTTGTCTGCTCACTTTATTTTTCTTTATAATCACCTTCAAGTTCCACGGCCATTCTCTAGTGAGACACGAGGGCGTGTATTCCCTGTTGGTAAAAGGCTTTCCTCTGCCTGCAGAGCTAGGCTTTCACTTTGTGAATTACCTCTTTGACGTCTTCCACAAATGACATTCTACATTGTGGAAATTTGAGGGAGCCAAATCAGGACATTACGCCCTCACAATCCCAAAACTCTGTGATCATGACTTTTTTAATTTTTTCTTCAGTGGAGATGCCATTCCATCGATTGTCTCAAAGTGATGCACCTGTCACACACAGTCTGGACCAAGAAGGGCTCCCCATCAGCTTCAAAGTGTTGCAACAAATCAGAAGCAACTTTGGGATTTCTGATGATCAGCAAGACACGAGGAACCATCTTACACATGCTCATTGATAATCACAGCCACACTTTCTTTGTTTGCCAACAGCTTCAGTGCCAATTGCTGATCCTGTCAAATATGAGACGATTCCCCATCTCAATGGTCCCACGTGTTGGCTGCAGGCTGGTGGTGTCTTTCCAGTCTGGCAAGCTTGTAAAGGAACAGAGTTTAGGTTACATGGGTCTCATGGTGAGGCTGGTGGTGTCTTTCCAGTCTGGCAAGCTTGTAAAGGAACAGAGTTTAGGTTACATGGGTCTCAGGGTGAGGCTGGTGGTGTCTTTCCAGTCTGGCAAGCTTGTAAAGGAACAGAGTTTAGGTTACATGGGTCTCATGGTGAGGCTGGCGTCGTCTTTCCAGTCCTGGCGAGCTTGCAACGGAACAGAGTTTAGGTTACATGGGTCTCAGGGTGAGGCTGGTGGTGTCTTTCCAGTCTGGCAAGCTTGTAAAGGAACAGAGTTTAGGCTACATGGGTCTCATGGTGAGGCTGGCGTCGTCTTTCCAGTCCTGGCTAGCTTGCAACGGAACAGAGTTTAGGTTACATGGGTCTCATGGTGAGGCTGGTGTTATCTTTCCAGTCTGCGAGCTTGTAATGGAACAGAGTTTAGGTTACATGGGTCTCATGGTGAGGCTGGTGTTATCTTTCCAGTCTGCGAGCTTGTAATGGAACAGAGTTTAGGTTACATGGGTCTCATGGTGAGGCTGGCGTTATCTTTCCAGTCCTGGCGAGCTTGTAATGGAACAGAGTTTAGGTTACATGGGTCTCATGGTGAGGCTGGTGTTATCTTTCCAGTCTGCGAGCTTGTAATGGAACAGAGTTTAGGTTACATGGGTCTCATGGTGATGCTGGTGTTATCTTTCCAGTCTGGCAAGCTTGTAATGGAACAGAGTTTAGGTTACATGGGTCTCATGGTGAGGCTGGTGTTATCTTTCCAGTCTGCGAGCTTGTAATGGAACAGAGTTTAGGTTACATGGGTCTCAGGGTGAGGCTGGCGTTATCTTTCCAGTCCTGGCGAGCTTGTAATGGAACAGAGTTTAGGTTACATGGGTCTCATGGTGAGGCTGGTGTTATCTTTCCAGTCTGCGAGCTTGTAATGGAACAGAGTTTAGGTTACATGGGTCTCAGGGTGAGGCTGGTATTGTCTTTCCAGTTCTGGCGAGCTTGTAATGGAACAGAGTTTAGGTTACATGGGTCTCAGGGTGAGGCTGGTATTGTCTTTCCAGTTCTGGCGAGCTTGTAATGGAACAGAGTTTAGGTTACATGGGTCTCAGGGTGAGGCTGGCGTTGTCTTTCCAGTTCTGGCGAGCTTGTAATGGAACAGAGTTTAGGTTACATGGGTCTCAGGGTGAGGCTGGTGTTATCTTTCCAGTCCTGGCGAGCTTGTAATGGAACAGAGTTTAGGTTACATGGGTCTCAGCGTGAGGCTGGTATTGTCTTTCCAGTTCTGGCGAGCTTGTAATGGAACAGAGTTTAGGTTACATGGGTCTCAGGGTGAGGCTGGCGTTGTCTTTCCAGTCCTGGCGAGCTTGCAACGGAAAGGAGTTTAGGTTACATGGGTCTCAGGGTGAGGCTGGTATTGTCTTTCCAGTTCTGGCGAGCTTGTAATGGAACAGAGTTTAGGTTACATGGGTCTCAGGGTGAGGCTGGCGTTGTCTTTCCAGTCCTGGCAATCTTGTAATGGGTTTCTCTTTTGAATCTCAGGGTGAGGAAGGAAGGCGGTAACGTAGGTTGGCGGTAACGTAGGTTGGCAGTCAGCTTCTAATAAAGAAAACACAAAATACTTTACGCGAATGATTTACTTTTTCCAAATTCCCCACAATTTTACACTCAAGCTCCGATTAACAGAATATGCGCCAACTCACAAACATAACTAAAAGACACACAACGTTAAAGTGCATCTTCTAATATGGACATCCATGATGTCCGTCTGCCCCCTACAGCAACAATTTCCAGAGTCTTGGAAGCATCCCTCAGTGCCTGGTATGGAAGCAACGCTCACCCCTTCCAATGTTCCTTCACTGAAGTGGTTACCCATCATGTCAATATGTCACACACATGTGACCTAATCTCAACATCTGATTGATGCTCCATGACAACATAGCTGTCATGGCTACTACCTTTCGCTTTTACATTTTAAATTGGAACTATGGCTTGGACTCTGGACATACAACCTCCAAACACGTGCTTTTACCCTTATTATATACACAAATACATTATACAAAAAATGAAATATGCAAAATAAATGGAAATAACGAAATATGCATATTAGAATTCATGGTAAATACATGAATTTCAAATCAAGCATGACTAGGTAAATACATATATACATCAGTGATAGCAGCCTCAAATGACATCAGCCTGCTGCAACACATCAGGCGTGACAGCTGTGGGAGAACCCCCCCCCCCCCCCCCCCCCCCCGACCCTTGCAGTTAATTTTTGAACTCTAATGCTTTTACCCTCTGTGCGCAGAGACCAACGGTACTCCTATCAACTACAGTTAGAAACGTTTATTCTCCAAGGTTTCTTTCTCTGCGACAAGAAATTTAATCACAGCACGTTGTCACTTACAGACACCATTTTAAAATATTCCTATACATACACTTTCTGTTGGAAGAAACTGAAAGTTTTCATACACATGAGGTAAACTTCAAGTAAGTCGCACCTGCATTTGTGCATTTCTCAAAAAAAGTGTGTGTGTGGGGGCAGCAGTCACATTATTGTTAGTACTACAATATGAATAGAAAAATCTCTTTTATGCAATGAATATATGTGAGTTTGTGATGTACATAATGTGTGTTTATAGCTGCAAATTGATAACTACTGTAAGATGCTATGTTACAGTTCTCCCAGCAAGCTGAATGGAGTGCAGCACTCGTCGCCGGTGTGGATGGAAGATTGGTCACGTTACCGAACTGAATATGAAGAACTGGCATACTTAGCACACGGTGGCTTTGGTCGAGTCTTCAGGGTCAGGAACAAGCTTGATGGCATGGAGTACGCCATCAAGAAGATGTGTTTGCGGTACGTTTGTCTTTTTTACTTTTTCTACCACGTTATACTGAGATTGCACCAGAAATGCATGTTTTGAACCCCCTGAACCCATTACAGCATTTTTAGAAAAAGGTCAGGCATTATAGTATTTAATTTCAACATCTTCCTAGCTCATGACCTCATATCCTCAAAATGTATATTTCTGGTGAAATCTCAGTTTTTAATTACTTTCTCTATACGTTCTATATACATAGTGTATAGAGAAGCTGTTATATTCCACCTAAAAATTCAATACCGAGATTTCACCAGAAATGCATGTTTTGGGACTCACTGAATCCAAAAACAGCATTTTTAGAGAAAGGTCTGTGTGTGCGTGCATAGCTCAAAACCAAAAAAAAGTCTGTTAAATACCAAGCTTATATTTAAGTACAGTATCTTCCAAGGATGCAACAAGATTTTCAAGGAAATCTCCCCCCCACTCCTAACTACCCTTTACATGGAAAAAATTTAGAACATTTTGGTTTTCTCAAAAATGGCTGTAATGATTTTGAATAAAATCTCTTACATCACAAATAAAATGTATATCTTGAATTTTTTGGGAATAACCTCACCAGACCTCTTTATTCTGGATGAGTTTGTCTGAATTTTGCATAAATAGTAAATGTACACGAAAAATGTAGATCTCGTTAAAACAGATAATTCATGTCATTACAGCTAAGCTTCTGCCATAATGTTCTATCACACAGATACTATACATTTCTGTACTCCCCTCTCTGTCGCTCAAAAGTGAATTTGTGCGCAAATTCAAATTGTTAATATAGGTAAACATTTTATAATGGTGTCTTATATTGGTATGTTGTTTAAATAAAAGATGTTACCAAATATCATTGTTTCGTTATGCTTCTGCTATCAACTTCTTTGATCACACACATACCAGTACATTATTTCTGTTCTCTTGTCTGCAGCACATAAATTTCTGCACAAATTCAAATTAAGTAAAAAAAGAAAAAGGGACCTAATCAGCTTAACCCTTTTTAGTGCCAGCCTGAATAGCAAAATGCAATTTTAGAGGGAAGTGAAGGGTTTTAATTATCAGTAATAAAATGACATCTTTTTTCATTTTTAGTAATTTTTTTTGTCTACTGTATAATATGCATTATAAGGATGGGAAGTATCTTCAATATTTTAAAAAATGAATAACAAAAGAAAAATTTGAAAATAAAATTAAAATCCCAAATAATCAATAATTAGTCATACAAAACCTTACTATACAGAAAGTTTAGGCTAAATAAATGAAAGTACAGACATTTCTTTACTAAAACAGTATCCTGTTTTGGTCTTGTGTTTTATTTGTTAAATACCGAAAAGGAATTCACGTATCTTAAAGACTGAAAGAAGAAAATAAATCATTAAAAACACACACATAAGCATAATACCATTATTAATGAAAATGACACAAAGCAATACGATACAAATGTAATGTGGATTACTGTACAATTTAGCACTTATGTTGTTGCTTAGTTAATGGTTGATTCACATTGTAAATCAATTTTGATAAGTGCATCAATTACTTATATGCATATGAGGACTGTTATTAATGGATGCATTTTCATTGCTGAAGCTAGAATATGTATCTTCCTCTCTTACATCGATGTCTGAAAATTCAAAATCTCTCACTTTCTTCCAATACATTGCCAACTGCAGCTATTATTTCATCTTTGGTTCATTACCTTTGGCTAGACGACACCATGTTTCAACCAACATAAACAAAAACCAGCTAGAGAAATTAATTGATGTATGGAGGAATTTAGTAACAGTGACGGTCAAATTAATACGTATATAGAGGAATTAAATTTGGAGCTAATTTAACACTTTGGAGTGTAAAGATAAGGTCCTGAAATGCTCCAGAAAACCTTTCTCTATGGCTGTTACAGAGAGAGTACACAGACTTTCCTGTTGGAAAGAGTTAAAACATACAAAAATGGCATCATGATTAGATTGTGATTGGTAATTCTCGCAGAGTTTTCTAATCACAATTAGATTGCTATTGGCACTGAAAGGGTGAAGTGTCTCTTAGTTTGTTCAAAATATATGGCAGAACTTTACATTATATTTAAAAAAATCTGATGTCTTCCATTCACATGACTTTCTCTACGTCTCTGCAACAAATTAACAAGCTTATGCTTCTATTTACTTCATGCTAATCGAGAAAAAATTAGCAGAAATAGTCTTAACACTTGCTTCCTTGTAAGTAGAAGTGAAATAAGCGAGTACCATAGGTTAAAGTGACAGTCAAAAGCTGGTTGCTATGTGACTGAAGTTCCCTTGTTTCTATGATCAGGAGTTGACAAATTCCTATATTAGAAAAGTGTAAGTTTTTTAAAGCTGAAACCAATAACGAAGAATATCTAAAAAATGATCAACTCCACGAAAAAAAAAATGGATTGTGTGTTTTATCATGCTCTACATGTTTTGTGTTGTAAGTTTTTTTTGTCCACCTCTTATGGTTTAGCAGTTATGCAAAATCCTCTAAAATTCATGCAGAATAAAGAAGTCTTCAGAGGCTATTCCCAGAAAATTCAAGATATGCGTTTTATTTGTCATGTAAATATCTTAAACATAAGAGATTGTAATCAAAATCGTTAGAGCCCTTTTTGAGAAAATCAAAATGTTCGCAATTTTTCCCATGTAAAGGATAGTTTGGGGTGGGGGATTTTCTTGAAAATCTTAGTGTCGCATCCTTGGAAGATACCAAACTTAAATACCAAGTTTGGTATTCAACGGTCTTTTCGTTTTTGAGCTATGCTGTCCACACGCGCGCACACACACACACACACACGCACACGCACACGCACGCGCACGCGCACACACAGGGAATCTTTGTGTAAAAATGCTCTTTATGGATTCAGGTGGCCCCAAAACATGGTATTTCCAGTGACTCTCGGTATCAATTTTTGGGTGGAATGCAATACCTTCTCTATTCACTATGTACATAGTACGTGTAGATGTAATTAAGTTATCATGTCTTCTTTTTATATACATGATATGCTGAATTCCAAAATTAAGTCCTTTTGCATTTGAGGGTTTGTTATATTCTGATAAATACTTATTGTGATATTGGCAGAGAAAGTATGTAGATGTAATGCAGATGTTTTTGTTGCAGGTATCGCAATATGAACTGTTTCCTGCAGAGTCTGCGCGAAGTGAA
Organism: Hymenopus coronatus; assembly: GCA_030762935.1. NCBI lineage: Eukaryota > Metazoa > Arthropoda > Insecta > Mantodea > Hymenopodidae > Hymenopus > Hymenopus coronatus. Next base: position 3,444,073 of record CM060895.1, on the reverse strand, counting down.
GACCTTGGCAAAACTAAACCATCCCAACATAGTTGCATACAAAGCTGCGTGGCTGGAGCCCATGAGCAAGAATGTGGACACACATGGAGAGGATGATACCTTTGAGAATCCACCAAGCAGGTACCAAACTTGAAACATTAATATTTAGCTCAATTGTGTATTTTATGTTTGCCCATTAATACACAACATTTCCCTGAAATGAATGTTAGTTTGTTTATGGACACTGTTTAACTGCTGTTCTATGTTGAGCATGAAAGAGCAATTAATTTAGCTCAGAGGCCACTCTATCAGGCTTGAGGTTTCTTTTACGTCCGTAAATCTACGACATGGGACAAACGGCTTTACTTCCCTTCCAAAGGAAGCCATGCTAAGGATTTTTATGCCCGAAAAATTGCATCGTCCTCTGCTGCGTTTGAAGCCGCTACCTAGGGCATATGAAGTTAGCATGGTAAGCATTACAGCACGGAGGGCGACTACAACATTTTCCTGGTTCCCAGTCACCAAATACAGGGTGATTCAAAATACTTTTACAAAGTTTGAGGACAGCTTTCTTACATCAAAACAAGAAAAAATGTTAATATAAACAGATGTCCCAAAGCAGTTTTGATTTACTTGGGTTCAAAATTTTATCAATAACAACATTTTAAAGTGACACCTAATTCTATTTTTGACATTGTCAGCTTGTGTTCAACACAAACACCACTCCTAATGTCCTCCTCTTGCATCTAGATGCGCACGTACTTGTCAAAGCATGGAATGTCAAATACTCCCAGTCGGTGTTGTATGATTTCAAAGGCTTATACGACTGGTAGATTGAGAGTTTCTTCATCTGGGATGTTTGCTGCATAAACCAATTGTCTAAAGTCCCATCAAAAATAAAAATTCAAAGGATTGAGGTCGGGAGGACATGAAGACCATGGAACTGGTCCCCTCTACTTATCCAACTGTCATTCTAGATACCAGCCAGTGCATCTCGAACAATGAGATTAAAATGTGCTGGAAACCCATCATGCATAAACCACACGTTTCTTCGTATTTGCACAGGCACATTTTCTAATAAGTCTGGGAAAGTGTTCTGAATGAAGTCCGTGTATACACCACTTGTAAGGTGTGTCTGGGGAATGTATTACACATCCAACAAATGCTCACAAGCAGCCATTGCAATACAAGGCCAACTCTGCAGGGCAAAATGGGCCAAATTATACATAAATAAATGAAGATATTATATTGAACCCAGAAAGTGATTAAACATTAACTTTCTTTAATAAATTGATTATGCAAAAATGAAATGTTTTAGAGCATATGCTTATATAAACCTATTTTCTTGTTTCAATATTAGGACTCCAATCCGAAACGTTGTAAAAGTATTTTTGAATCAGCCTGTATATTAATTTATATATTAAGTTTAGATATATATATATATATTAAGTATGGGTTTTGTATGCTGCATCTTTGCTGTTACAGCTCGAAACAATACGGTCAGACAAGACCATTCTCACCAGGTGGCAAAAGAAACAGCCTAAATATTGAAAAAGTTCCCGGTAAGTTAAAAGCTATTCAAGCTTTACAAAGCATATAATGATTTCTATCATCAAAAAGTTAAATGATGACATTTCTTCTATCATTGTCACATAAATGAATAGTGTATCACTGCAAAAATCAATCAATCAGAGACATTTTTTGAATATCTTAAATCATGTAACACATTACTATTCTTTAATTTTTTACTTTCTCTACACGTACTATGTACATAGTGTATAGAGGAGGTACTGTAATGCTCCAAAAAATTTGATACCGAGATTTCACCAGAAATAACATGTTTTGAGACTCCCTTAATCCAAAAAAGCATTTTTAGAAAAATGTCCGTGTATGTGTCTGTCTGAGTGTGAATGTGTGTGTGTGTGTGACTGTGTGTGTGTGTGTGACTGTGTGTATGTGTGACTGTGTGTGTGTGTGACTGTGTGTGTGTGGGTGTGGGTGGGTGGGGGTGGGTGGGTGGGTGTGTGGGGGGGTGAGAGAGAGAGAGAGACTGTGGGCAGCATAGATCAGTAACGAAAAGTCTGTTAAAAACCAAACTTGGTATTTAGGTTTGGTATTATCCAAGGATGTGACACAAAGGTTTTCAAAGAAATCTCCCCATCCCCAACTACCCTCCTTTACATAGAACTTTATTTGAAAATTTTGATTTTCTCAAAAATGGCTGTAACGACTTTGAGTAAAATATTGTATATTAAAGATATTTACCTGCCAAATAAAATGTATATCTTGAATTTTCTAGGAATAGCCTCTGAGGACTACTTTATTCTGGATGAATTTTAGGAAATTTTGCAAACTGCTAAACCGTAAAGGATGCACAAAAATTTACCACATAAAAATGTGGAACACTTTAAAACACACAATTTAGTTATATACCTTTTTTTCGTGGAGTTGATCATTTTTTAGATATTCCTTGTTATTGGTTTCAGTATTGAAAAACTTATACTTTTCTCACACAGGAATTTGTCAACTTGTGTTCATACAAAGGAACTTTAGAGACATAGCAACCAGCTTTTGACTTATCACTTTAATCTATGCTACTCCCTTATTTTGCTTCTACTTACAAGAAAGCAAGTAAGTATTTCTGCTAATTTGTTCTCGATTAGCATAAAGTAAATAGAACCAAAGGAATTTTAATAATATTTTTTTTGCAGAGATGTAGAGAATGATGTGTGAATGGAACACATCAAATTTTTTTTAACTTGAGGTGTGCATGTACAGATACTGTGTGTCAGACTGATGCTGGTTGTGTTATGATTCTCCCAACAACACCGTTGTAGCACTTCATCATTTTTACTTTCTCTACACGCACTATGTACATTGTGAATTCTGAAGGTGTTGTATTGCACCCAGAAATATATGTTTTCGCATTATCAGAATCCAAAAAAAAATTTTTTTTTTGCTTTCTCTACATATGCTATGTACATAGTGTATTGAGAAGGTATTGTGTTGCACTCAAAAACTTGATACCGAAATTTCACTGGAAATATATGTTTTCGCATCATCTAAATCCATAAAAAAGACATTTTTACTTTCTCTACATGTACATGTGCATAGTGTGTTGAGAAGGTATTGTATTGCACCCAAAAATTCAATACCAAAATTTCACTGGAAATATATATCTTGCATCATCTGAATCCAAAAAAAGGCATTTTTACTTTCTCTACACGTTCTATGTGCATAGTGTATTCAGAAGGTATTGTATTGCACCCAAAATTTCCATATGGAAATTTCGCTGGAAATACATGTTTTCTCATCATCTGACTCCAAAAAAAAAAAAAAAAAAAAAAAAAAAAAAAAAAAAAAAAAGAAGACATTTTTACTTTCTCTACATGTACTATGTACATAGTGTTTTAAGAAGGTATTTTATTGCACCCACAAATTCAATACCAAAATTTCACTGGAAATTTGTATGTTTTCGCATCATCTGGCTCCCAAAAAAAAAATACATTTTTACTTTCTCTACACGTTCTATGTACATACTGTAGAGAAGGTATTGTATTGTACCCAAAAATTCAATACCAAAATTTCACTGGAAATATATATGTGTTCACATCATCTAAATCCAAAAAAAAAGTACATTTTTACTTTCTCTACACGTTCTATGTACATAGATTAGAAAAGGTATTCTAGTGCACCCAAAAATTCAATCCCGAGATTTCACTGGAAATATATATGCTTTCGCATCATCTGAATCCATAAAAAAGACACTTTTTCTACACGTACTATGTACATGGTGTATTGAGAAGGTATTGTATTGCACCCAAAAATTCCATACAGAGATTCCACTGTAAATATATATATTTTTGCATCATCTGATCCAAAAAAAAATATTTTTACTTTCTCTACATATACTGTGTGTATAGTGAATTCAGAAGGTATTATATTGCACCCAAACATTCAATACCATGATTTCACTGGAAATTTATGTGTTTTCGCATCATCTGAAACCAAAAAAAAAAGACATTTTTGCTTTCATTATATGTACTGTGTACATAGGTTATTGAGAAGATATTGTATTACACAAAAAAAAGACATTTTTAGTTTCTCTACATGTACCATGTACATAGTGTATTTAGTAGGTTATTATATTGTACCCAAAAATTCCATTCAGAGATTTCACTGGAAATATATATGTTTTCGCATCATCTGAATCAAAAAATAAGACATGTTTATTTTATCTACACGTCCTATGTACATAGTGTTTTGATAAGGTATTGTATTGCACCCAAAAATTCAATACCTAGATTTCACTGGAAATATATATGTTTTCGCATCATCTGAATCCAAAAAAGATACATTTTCACTTTCTCTACACATATTATTCTACTAAGTATATTGAGAAGGTATTGTATTGCGCACATAAATTTTATATCAAAGTGTCATTCAGAATTTATGTTTTGAGGTTATTTGTGCCCAAAACAGACATTTTTACTTTTGTCTGCCAGTACTGTGTATTGAAAAGGTTTTGTATTGCACCCAAAATTCAAGGCCAAGATTTTACCATAAATATATGCTTTGAGTTCTTCTTAGTCAAAAAAAGAAATTTGTACTTTCTCTATATGTACTATGTACATAGTTAATAGACAAGATATTGTATGGTACTAAAAATTTTCATATTAAGATTTCACCAAAATTATATGTTTTGAGGTCCTCTTGATGCTAAAAGAGACATTTATACTTTCCTTACAATTATCCACATCGAAGATGGCGGCAAGTAAGGTGCTAACCTGCAGCTTGTTACAGAGAAAGTGTGAATTTAGTGGAAATAACAGTGAAAAAGTGATAAGTAGAGTGAGTAGTTCATCAGTTTGTAATGCAGGAAGCTTTGTAAATGAAGATAAAGAAAACAGAAAGCCTGCGGCAGAAATTTTTACAACACGGAAAATGTGTGCAACATCACGCGAGTCAGAGGTTATAGCATTGCTTCAAAAAATAGGTGATATGTTAAATAAAGATTTGAAACAAAAACAAGAAGAAATTATAACACTAAAACAAGAGAGAAAATTAGTACAAGAAGAAATCCCATCATTGAAAGGATAGAATGCAAAGTTATCAAACGAATTTGAGCATCAGATGGAAAAGGAATCTTTCGCTACAATCGTAAAAAGGAGAGCAACCGAGCTACCAGGTGATACACGTGGTAATATAACTAACACCAGCCGATATTGCGTGCTGAATAAAAGGAATGAAGCCACCTTTGAACAACGGAAGAAACAGTCAGATCAACAAGAAATGAGTTATAACAAAGGGAAAAAAAGGAGCAAAGGTAAATGGTATTCGGAGACTTGCTTCTTCCGGGAATGAATGCAGAGATGCGGTCTACGACATACGCTGCTACCCAGGGATCCGAGTGGAAGAATTAGGCCGCAAAGTAGAAAATGCCAAGCCAAATGAAGTAAAGCCTGACGTAGCCATTCACTTGGGAACAAACAATATCCGGAGGGGAATAATGGCCGAGGGAATTACAGGTGAGACCATAGACTTAATAAGTCAGATCAAAACGCAAAGCCCTCATACCAAAATTGTAATCAGCAGAGTGTTATGCAGGTGAGATGTCAGTAAACAAAAAGCAAGAAGAATAAATGCTGAGCTAGACTGGTTGTGTAATGTTTGGAAGTGTGTGATGTTGGATGGAAACTGGTGCATATGGGACGAGGATCGAGCCAGAGATGGTGTTCATCTAAATAGAAGAGGAGCTATTAAATTCGGACAGTTCTTATGTGAGGGGATCAGCAAATGCCAAGGATGGTGAAACTTAATAAGCTATGTGGTAGATGACGTAACTGCAGGAATGACAGGATTCTCAAATCCAGAACACAGAAAATAGTGACCAGATTAAATATGAATTCAACAAGTCATGCAGAGAATAGAGGCTTCAACAGGAATCAAGACTCAGGACAAGACCCTCCAAGGAGCATCACATTATAGAACCAGCACAGGACAAACAAGGATGGTCCAATACAGTCAACCGGGTGAGTAGTTCTGCAAATTCTATACATTTTAAAACTAAGACACCTGGTAAAGCAACAAAATATAGAAAGTTTGCATTAATGCACCAAAATGTTCAATGCCTTAGAAATAAAAACCACGAAATAGAAGTATTATTAAATGATAAAATGCATGATATAGATATATTTTGCTGTACAGAACATTGGCTCAAACCTGATGAAATAACATCCCATCACGTTAACAATAAACTTGTGGGTTCTTTTTGTCAATCAGCTCTCAGAAATGGAGGTGTAGCAATATATGCAATAGACCAATTGAAATGTAAAGAAAACAAAGAAACGTACTACCTAAATATAGAAAAGACCTTTGAACATGCAGTCACTGACATATTTGACTCATTTTAAATTCACAGTTGTTTGCACCTACAGATCCCCTAGTGATTGCATAAAAACCTTTCTTGAACATTTTGAAATCTTGTTAAATGAGCTAGTAGGCAAAAATAGGCAGCTAATTTTGTGTGGGGAACTCAATATAAACTTCCTATCTGCTGAAAGCAGCGTAAGTGAAATTAGATCGCTACTTCTTTTATACAATCCATTGGAGACCATGAAAACTCCAACGCGTATAACCTCCAGTTCTCAAACTTGTTTGGATCAAATTATAATTAATCGTAACTCTCCCCCATTCACAGTAGAAAATGTAAACTAGGAATTTCCGATCACAATGCTATGTCCCTGCATATGTAAATAATTGGAAATATACCTTCAAAATCTGCTAAATCAATTAGCTATAAAAGATCTTTCAGGGAAGACAACATACATTACTTTGAATATTTGCTAGAAAAAGAAACCTGGACAGATGTAATTACCAAAACTGATACAAATGACAAAACATCAGCTTTTCTAACTACTATCAAGCACTATTTTAATGTAGCATTCCCACTCAAAAAGATCATTTCAAATAATCAAAACAGGAAAGAACCAACATGGCTCACAAAAGGTATAATAATTTCTTGCAAAAGAAAGAGGCAGTTATACAACCTGTGTAAAATGAATAATGTTGAGCATCTCCGAAAATACTACAAATCTTAGTGCAATATCCTAAACCAGATCATACACATAGCAAAGTTGAAATCAAATGAGGGCTATATTGCAAATGCTAAAAACGAAGCAAAAGCTTTGTAGAAGTTAGTAAAAGATGAAGCTGGAAAAAATAAGACAAATGCTAAGGAAAAAAAAAAATAGTAAACAAAAATGGGGAAAATGTTGAAAATCCCAAAGAAATAGCTGAGATGTTTAATGAATATTTTAGTCAGGTCACTGAGGGCTTTCAAACAGCAGCAAATACTCATCCTCCATTACTTCCACAAATGACAAACAGCCAAACTATATTTCTAACTCCAGTAACACCAGAGGAAATGATCGTAATAACTAAAGGCTTAAAAAACAAGCACTCGAGTGGAAATGATGACATCCCAGATAAAATTGTAAAACAAACAGCATTCCACCTACTAACTCCCTTGGTGCATATTGCAAATTTATCATTGGCTATGGGGATATTTCCAGAACTTCTAAAAACAGCAAAGGTTCGCCCAATTTTTAAAAAGGGTGAAAAAGACAGTGTACAAAATTATCACCCAATATCTCTCCTATCAGTATTTGCAAAAATACTTGAGAGTAATGTACAACAGGTTAATGTTTCCTAGTGGCATGCAGCATTTTAAGTAAGTTTCAGTTTGGATTTCGTAAAGGTAAAAACATTAGCAATGCTATATCTTCATTCTTAGAATCAATATTCAAAGCTCAGGATGACAAAAAAAAAAAAAAGACTGTTGGGTTCTTGCTAGACCTTACCAAAGCTTTTGACATGGTCAACCATAAAATATTGATTCACAAACTTAACAAATGTGGAATGAGAGGATTAGCTGAAGAATGGTTTAGTTCATATTTAAGTAACAGATGTCAGTCCGTTGAAGTACTTTCAGCTATATCAAATAATGTTATTATAAAGCATGGAGTCCCACAAGGCTCAGTATTAGGTCCACTACTCTTTCTTATATACATAAACAATCTCCCTCCCAATATTACTCAAGCAAAAAGTGTGTTATTTGCAGATGACACGAGTATTACAATTAGTGACCCTGCCAAAAATAAGTTGCAGGATAAAACCAGCAAGATTTTAAAACAAATAGAAAACTGGCTATCAACCAATAAGCTAAGCGTAACATTGAAAAAACTGTGTATATACAGTTCCATAATTATGAACAAGACCCAATGCAAGTTTCTTTCAATGATGTACAAATTACCGAAGTAGAATCCACAAAATTCTTGGGCATATGGATAGAAGCAAACCTGACATGGGAAACACACTACATCATCTAAGCAGGAAACTCAGCTGTCTATGCTATGCATTTAGAGTCCTCTCAAAAGTATTGCCCTTGGAGGGCTTAAAGTCAGCATACTATGGATATGTCCATTCACTGCTCACATATGGAATAATAGCATGGGGGGCATCCTCAAAAAGTTTTACAGAAAAGATTAGTAAAAATCATAAAACAGGTACCAATATGATAAGATAGTATTCAAAGAATTATCTATATTACCCTTACCTTGTATATATATCTTAGAATCTGTCTCTTTTATAAATGAAAATTTGGATCTCTTCAAAAGAAACTCAGTCCTACACAACCACAATACAAGAGCCTGCAGTAATATACATCTCAAAACACATAGGCTCACAAGGTGTCTCAAGTCTATATCACATCAGGGATACAACCATCTTCCAAACAGTTTAAAGAGCTTAATCACAAAAAATGTAGAACAGCTGTTAAGAAATATCTTAAAAGTCATTTACAACTCACTATTAATGAATACTTCAATCATAAACTTTAACTTGTTCCACATAATGCAAATTAAATAACTATAAATCATTATTATTTATTATATTACTAGCTGCCAGCCCCGGCTTTGCACGGGTGGTGTAACCAATTAAAAAAACTCAGTCAAAATCTTCCATTTACAGTCCGAATCTGCAATGGAGTAAAATTTCAATTATGTAATTTGACAATACTTTATTGTAATGCCTTGTAATGTACAATTTTGCTTCCGGAGATAAAACAAATAGCGGTGATGTTTTGCCAACACTCGAGCACGTAAAGTACAACTATCCATGCGAAAAACACGACAATTGAAGGTATATTCCACATACTTCTAACAATTGACCTTGGGATTTATTGTCATTGTGAATGCAAGGCGCGCCGGAAGCAACACGCTTAAATTCAAAAGGAAAGTCGGTTGACATTAGTGTTATTCTTGGAATAAGTATATCCTCGCCTTTGAGCTTTCATATGTTATAGTAGCTTAAATCAAATTTTTCATAATTTTTTTAACAGTGAGTTTTGTTCTGCTGCATAATTTTGGCTGATTGAGATTACGTAGCTTAATTATCACCGAGTCAACCTTGAGCTGTAAATTGTGTGGCGGTATTCCTGGTAAATCCAATGAATTTAGGAATTCAGTAAGATAACTGACGACTTCATTTAGATTGGTAATGGATCTCCATTTAACCCAAAATATTGCTTGATCAAATGTATTAAGAGCAGCGCAATTGTAGTGTGATGGTGACGCGGGTAGCTTCATGTTCTTTAGCTAGCTCATGTACCACATAACATCAAATAACCAACATCTGCAATAGGAAGTTAAAACTAAAATGGATCCCGTTATTTCTCCGCCATTTTCAGATTCCAAGAAGGGTTAATGGTTCTGTGCGTTGTTTATAACTTGTTCGTTTTAAAGAATTACAACAAAAATGTACTTATTTCTTTATTTATACAATATGACCAAGGGAACCATAGTTAATACATAAGAAATATATTTGATATTCACAGTTATCTTTCATCATTGTCTCCATAACCAGGTGCATTCCCTTAGCACTGAAGAAGAAAAATAGAGCAGGAGGTATTACAGCCATCTGGTGACAAATAATAAGTATGTATTTAACGTGTTCGTCGCCAGGAAAGCTCCTTTATTTTAAACGATAGGAGTACAGAAAGGACAGTTAATACTTAAAAATATATTTGAATTTCACTGCTGCATTGTGTCATCTCAATAAACTGTTTCGTTACCTTAATATTGGATGGGGAGGGAAAATACCACTATGGCCATCTAGTGGCAAATAACTACTTACTCTAGCTATTAGTTGCCAGGAAAGTTTCTTTGCTGCTTTATTTTAAACAACAGGAGTAAGGAAAGGACAGTTAATATATGAAAATGTATTTGAATTTCACTGCTGCATTGTGTCATTGTGTCAATAAACTGGTGCGTTACCTTAACATTGAATGGTGAGGGAAAATATAGCAGTACTACGACCATTTAGCAACAAATTACCATGATACCACTGCATTCTGGTGGCTATTAACCAAAAGGCGTTTGCTTGACATGATTTTTATTCGTTTTATGAGATTTTAAATACTTTCCCATATTTTTAATCATTTTCTATTCCACAAACCTTGTCGTGACAATTACAAACACAACAAAAAAAATGATTGTTCAATTTGATGCAGTAGTTTGGAAGTGATACGCGTGCATACATTTCAGCGATTCATTTTTATATATATATAATTATCTTTGCAACCGTATTTCTTTTGTGCAGATACTGCCGCTTTTTGTTTGTCATTACAGGTCCCATTCTGCAGCAGTAGGAAGGAGCCTGGGATGTCAATGGAAATATTTGTTTTGAGGTCCTCTGAATCCATAAACAACATTTTTACTTTCTCTATACTTACTATTTATATAGTGCATTGAAAGGAATTGTATTGCACTCAAACCTTTGATAAAGATATCTCAGTGTTGCAATACCATTTTTGAGGACAAATTGTGTGACAACAGGTACCATATGGGTATGGTCTTGATGATAAATCTGTTGTGTTCCATTCACATGACTTTCTCTACATCTCTGCAACAAATTATTGTTAAAAAGCTTATGCTTCTATTTACTTCATGCTAATCAAGAAAAAATTAGCAGAGATAGTCTTATTACTTGCTTCCTTGTAAGTAGAAGCGAAATAAGGGAGTAGCATAGGTTAAAGTGATAGTCAAAAGCTGGTTGCTATATGACTGAAGTTCTTTGTTTGTATGGACAAGAGTTGACAAATTCCTGTATGAGAAAAGTATAAGTTTTTCAAAGCTGAAACCAAAAAACAGGAATATCTCAAAAACGATCAGCTCCATGAAAAAAATGTAAATGACTTAAATTGTGTGTTTTATCATGATCTACATTAGTGAGTTTTTGTCTTTCTTACAGTTAACCAATTATACAACATTCAATAAAAATCATCCAGCATAAAGTAGTCTTCAAAGGCTGTGCCCAAAAAATTCAAGATATACTTGTTATTGGGCATGTAAATATCTTAAATATAAGGGATTTTAATAAAAATCGTTAGGGCCATTTTTAAGAAAATCAACATTTTCGAAATTTTTTCTATGTAAATAGTATTTTGGTGGTGGGGGAATTTTCTTGAAAATCTTCGTGTCGCATCCTTGATAGATACCAAACTTAAATACCGAGTTTGGTTTTTAGTGGTCTTTTCGTTTTTGAACTATGCTGCTCACAGACAGACACAGATGCACATGCATGTACGAGACTGGCATATCTGCTGCTAGTAGAAACTCTGTACTTGCATACTCCCCTTGCAACAGATTGACATCAATAAAATTTTATGAACAATTTTAATGAAAGGGTGTTTTGGAACAGTGATATATATGAATAGAATATTTTTGAGTTGGGTTTTTAACACTTTGTATCACTTGTTTATAATTTTTCCAGTTGCCCTGTGGGCATCATTGTCGATGGTTTCCAACTGAATTTCCACAGGGTGTTCTATGTTGAGGTGTGACGGTCTCTGGTGGCTAAGTGACAAACCTCCACAATATATTTTGTGGCAGCAATTCAAAGTTGAATACATGGTATTGGTTTTTAATGATATGGATTTTTTCCCAGACGTCAAGCTCTGCTGCATATCTGTTGTGTTTTTTAAGGTGTATGTTAGGTATTATTTTATGGTTAGTAGACCAAAAGTGGTGTGCAATGGCCGATTTGTATTTTACTGCATGTATTTTAAGTCTTTTTGGTTGTTGCAGAGCATTTTTTGTAGGCTGAACTTATTCTGGGGGGCAAGTGTGATTTTACATTTTTTGAATACTTTTTGAAACTTGTGGTGTAGTTTTGGGTGATAAGTAAACTTTTTTTGAAGCAAGGTTTATCTATTGCTGGGCTCAATTTTGTGGTGTTTGTGTTTAATTTCTGTTGTTTGAATTTTTTTTATTTTTTTATGTATTAATTTTTGGTCTAAGCCAGAGTTCTAGCTGTGGATATTATGTGTTTGTATTGTTCATGGTGTGAAGACAAGTGTCTGTTGAATACTGCACGTTTGTGAGCTATCAGTTGTGTGAGTGTGTGGGTTTGTGATAGACACCAAAGGACAGTTTGTTGCTTTCTCTGATTATTTTCATATCTAGAAATAGAAGGAATTTAGTTATCTTTTTCTATCGTGAACTGTAATGTTCTTTGTTGTATGTTGAGTAATTTGAGAGAGTCATGTATGAAATTCTTTTGGAGTGCACCTCGTTCAGCTACTATAGGGAACGTCACAATTATGCATACAAATGTTTAAGTTTATATAATAATATTACAATAATAAGTGCAATTAATGACAATTTCCAGAAGTAACAGAATCAGTTCTCAAAATATACTCTCTCTCAGTCTTATCACTGTATTCTTCCACCAAGCAGAATTGATCAGCATTTGTGAATATGCTTTTTAAACTTGGTAACAGATTTAATAGTCTTCAAGGGATCAGGAAGTTGGTTAAATATTTTTGTGTGGCTATATTTGAACTGTTTCTGTGGGGCTTCAAATGGAGTTTATTTTTGTTGCTAGTGTTGTGTGCATCTATTTCTGAGTATGCTGTTATTTTACTCAAATCAGTTTTAACATAAATTAAAATTTCTTTTATGTACAGACTAGGAAAGGTGAGTATAATTAGTTGGTACAGCTTTCTCTAGGGGGAAACTTGCTATGCATACCTTTTCTTGGTGTTATGGGGAAATGAGGGTCTGGGGGAAGAAGGGAGAGTAGCATGCCTGTCTATCTTTGCGGCCCTCAGCCATTATGGTGAATAGGTTAATTAGCTTGCAGCGAAATAGCTGAATTATTAAACAAAACACAGACAGAATTATGTTGGCATTGAAGCCACCAGTTGTTGCTGTGCTCTGCTTCCAAAATTGCACGAAACCTATCAAATGAGGAGTAGGTGCCCAAGAAAAGTTTTCACTGAGTGATAGCAGAGCAGATGATTTTGATGAAATTTTATTGACCAGTTAATCAAACTTCACGAGTAGAGCAGTAGCAAACCTGGGGTAAATGATGTAGGTTACTGCCAAGGTCGCAATGTGAGTGTTTCATTTCACACCAAAAATTGGCTGTTAAGGCATAAAGATTACTCTCCAAGACTAAAATAAAATTAGAGGCTTTCCATTCACACCGATCGTCTACTGGAAGTCGATGGTCAAGCAGTAAGAGAGGTCCCATCCTTGGGCCGCACATATACCTCAATGTGAATTTACGTACAAATTGAAACTAGATAAAGTGTGTTATGGTATTTAAAGTGTATTGTCTTAACACAAAATGGCATCCATATTGTCATTACAGCTATGCTGCCGCACACTGACCGACATCTCTTTGCCCAAAACATGACTTTATACATTAATTCGAATCTGGCAAAATGTTTTACAATATATTATATTAAGTATGTTTTAATTGAAAATCATATCCATAATCATGGTTACAGCCTTCCTGCAACCACCACTGCCTGTCATCGCATATACTGTATATTTCTCTCTCTCCTGCTCTCCATGTGAATTTCTGTGTAAATTCAAATTACATAAAACATTTATGATGTGTTACATCAAGTATGTTGTCTAAATACAAAATCATATCCATCATTGTCATTATAGTTAAGCTACCACCGCCATCATGTAGTACCATTGCAACCATACCTTAGATTTCCATACTCCCCTCTTTGGCAACTGCTCAAATTCAAATTACAAAAATTAATAAATAAATAAGGGACTTAATCAACTTAAGTGTCCATTAGTTTGTTCAAAATATATGACAAACGTTTTAATTGCATTAAAAATTCTTCTTTTTATATACCTATGTCTTTTAAACATGTTTATGTAGATGATATGCTTAGTTCTAAAATTAAGCTCTGAAAAATGGAGGTTGTCTGGTATTCGGATAAGTAGAGTATTACTCCTTTAAATTAAATAATTATTTTATAATTTTCCCATATTCTGTGACATTTAGATTGTTGTATCACATGCTATGGAGTTACAGCTGCTTTCGAGGCAGATGATATTACTACTCTAGTAAATTTTATATTGAAGCAGAAGATTTTGTAAGTTGTGAATTTAAACTTAATATTTTATAAAAGGATAGTGAGCATAGCACAGCAGCACCCGTTCCACTGGATCCTTCAATGTAAACATGTAGCTACTCTTTAACAAGCTATTTTAAATTTATTATCTCTAATGTCATTTGTTTCAGAATACATGGGCAGTTTCAGATTTTGAAAATCATCACCTTATTCTAGAAGTGTTCAATATCTAATAGGTCTAAAGGATTTACTTTTGTTTGTATGCTTTCTTTTAAGTAAGGCTGTTTCAATTTCCGTTTGTAATATGAATTTTATTAAGCAAGCTTTGTTGAGTTCCATCTTCAGATTACTTCCTCAGGGTAAGTAGCTGCATGGCACTATACTAAAGAAACATGCACTGTATTGTTCTCCATATGTGAATGCTAAAATTTGCAAAAAACTGTTGGACTGATGTATATATGGAACACTTCAGCAAACTTTCAAAACATGTCTGCATTTTGGCTTACTGTGCCCCTAGTTAGGACTTGCAACCTGGTACCTAGTAGTCAGAAACCTGTCGGGGAGCCAAAGGCCTGTAGCCAGTCATGAGCATGAGCAAGTGGATGATATGAAATGCAAGCAGAATGGATCATTGGAAACGTGTTGATGGAGCAATTGGTGGAATTGCTTGCAGGGGAAACCAGAGAAAACCCACACAGATGTTGCTTCATCCACCACAAATTCCACATGTGGGATCAAACCTGGGCTGCCTAGGTAGAGGTGAGCTGGTAACCACTCAGCCAGGGCTCTATCATTTGATAATTTTACATTTTGTACTTAATATATAACACTTGCTTACCTGTTTATACGTGTTTTACTTGTTATACATCTGTGAACAGTGAAAGTGTGCAGCTATTTCTTTTCCTGCCAAACTTAGGAGTGCGGTTTTACAATTGTACACCAAATGAACCAGCTTAACACCAGATGTATGTGCACATGCATTCACAGAAGAATACATTCTGATTTGTTTGCATTGCTGGTTAAGTAAGGATAGATGATATGAATGTGACCATCTTAACAGAGAAGAACATTGTGACTGAGTGCAATGGCTCAGGTGGTAACATCTGTGGCGCACATTTGGGAGGGCTTGGATTCAAATGACTGGAGTACACGGTACTACCATTAAAATTTAAATGCCCTGCAGTTGGAAATTGTGAATGAAGAAATTTACTACAGCTTTACTACTCTGCAAGGAACTGGCAAGAGTGAGGAGTGCTGTATTAGTGTTATTTCATTGTGGAAAGGGAGCTAAGACCATTTTTTCGACGCTGAAACCTCTTGGCATGAATGAACAATTTGTGTTTTGGACAATAGCATGATTTAAAGAAAGAGGTGGAACTGTTGATTGCATCAGATGTTACCATCCTAGGTGTGCACTCACAGAAGAAGTTGTGCAAGGATTCAACACAATCTTTTGCATAAACAAACAATTGTCACATATTGAAGAATGATTCGCATGTTAGTGCATATAAAAGATACACAAGGGATTTGCTAACTGAAAAATTACAGGAGATAGGTGGGGTTTGATCCCAGGCTTTGTTAACAACATATGGGGAGAGCAAGTACTATGTAGCAGTGTTTGGCACATAGCAGAAGCTCGAGTCAAAAAAGGCACTACAGTATTGAGAAGCTAAAAAAATCAATCACATCAGCTGTCAAGAAAATTGCTCTGGACACGATTGATGCATGAGCCAAAGTCGTTGCTGCACATGAGAGCATCTTCATTTTGTGTTCTTTCAGAATATATGTATATTAATGGGTTTGCACAGTTTTATTCAGTAGTATATGTATTGAGCTTATTGGCAGTGCTGTGTATAATCATGGTTTTCCTCAGTCGCTAAGGTAAATACCAGATTGGATATTTCATACCACAACCCTCAGTCTAAAATGTGTAAAACTGAAAATATCTGTCTACACCCTAATGTCGTGGAGCAAAGTATGGTATTAACAGATGTGGCCTCAAAGTAGCTAGGCTCTCAACCATTATGACAAATATGTTATCAAATTACCTCAAACTATCTTGAGTTATTAACTGAAACACAGCACACGTGCTTGTGTGGGATCTAGAGACAATGGAATCATTGGATATCTGGATGTAAAGCATACTTCATGTCTTAATGTTGTTGCTCTGCTTTACTTCCAAAATTGCATGAAACATACAAAATTAAGACCATGGAGCCAAACGTGCAAGAAAACATGTAAATAGTGTGTGTGTGTCATATTTATCCAAATACAAGACGACCTCCATTTTCAGAACTTAATTTTGGAATTTAGCATTTCTTTGTATATAAAAAGAAATTAATTTTAAAATGAAATTCAATGGTTTGCCATAAATTTTAAACAAACTAATGGACACTTATGATGATTGAGTCCATCATCATCATATTATTATTATTATTATTATTATTATTATTATTATTTTACTTAATTTTAATTTCTGTAGAAATTCACATTTTGAGCAGTTGACAGAGATGGGAGTACGGAAATGTACAGTATGGGTGCAATAATAAAATGTGAAATTGTTGGTAGCAGCAGCGTAGCTGTAATGACAATGTTGAATATAATTTTCTATTTAGGAAATAAACTTACTAATACACATTGTACATTTTTTTACCTAATTTGAATTTATGCAGAAATGCACATTGCGAGCAGGCGAGAGGTGCAGATGGGAGAACAGAAGTCTACCAGTACGTCTGTGTTTGGTGACGGCGGCACCTTGACTGTAACAATGATTATGGTTATGATTTTCAATTAAGACAACATACTTAATATATCATAAAATGTTTTACCTAATTCAAATTTGTGCATACATTCATGTTTTGAGTGGCAGAGACAGAGAGGGGAGTACAGAGATATACGGAATGTGTGCAATGACGGCAGCGACGTGGCGGTATATATCTGTAATGATGATAATGGATGCTATTTTCTGTTAGTACAACATATTTAATACATGTCATAAAACATTTTACCTAATTTGGATTTGCACGTAAGTTTACTTTGTGGGTGATGCAGAGAGGTGGAGTGGAAACTGGTATAAGTGTGAGCTGAGGAGGGGATAACCGCTGGTTTCTATACATCACCACGTACAGCCACCGATGGGATCGGAAGTCCTCTTAATTTTATTATCGGAGACTAATATTTTTTCCAATGAGAATGCTCATAGGCCCGTTAACAGATACTTTTTAGGGCAAAATAAAACTCACAAAATCTGCCACATACATTGCAATCTATTGTGGTAATGTGTACATTTCCTCTGGGCTTTGCTACTGCCGTACCCTGAAGTTTGAAACTTACTTTTTCACTGCGGGGTACTCGGAAAACATATCACGAATGTAAGAAAACCCCCCTATTCTGAACATTAATCTTTTGGAAAAAAAAAGTCTTCTATTTGGTGTATATATATATATATATATATATACGAGGCTTGAATGAAAAATAATGCCTCTACCTTCGTTAATTGGGTTTGGAAGGGAATGTTTTAATAAATCAAATGCAGAAATAATCCTTAGAATGTGATATTAAAATACCAATATTCACTTTCCCACATAATCACCGCCAATTGGATACATTTCTGGCAAAGATGAAAAAGTTTTCTGAAGCCATGACGGAAGAAGTCGACACTCTGTTTCTGCAACCGCAGTCTCACAGTTCTCTCAACATTTTCATTAGAAGCATCATGATGTCCCTGCAGATCATCTTTTATTATCAGGAACAGATGGAAGTTAGATGGTGCTAAATCTGGACTGTTTAAAGGATGCCGTACGGTGGTGAGATTCAGTCTCTGAAGTTGTGCTGTAGTGGCATGTGAAGTGTGTGGTTTGGCATAGTCATGCTGTAGGAAAACATTTCACTTTTCCTTTCGGACCCTTGTTAGCCGTCATTTCAAAGTTTGCATCATTGTGGTTCCACGATTAAGGAAATCAACATGGATAACACCATCTGCGTCCCAGAACACTGTGGGCATGATTTTTTCAGCTGAGGGCTGTGTCTTGAATTTCTTTTTCTGGGGCGAGTCTTTGTGACAATATTCCATAGACTGACATTTTGTCTCCGGATCATAATGGTGTACTCATGTTTCATCTCCTGTCACAACTGAATGGATAAAGGCGTCACCTTCATTCTCGTAACGCAAAAGGAGTTCCTGGCAAATTTCAAGTCTGTGCACTTTCATTTCAGGAGTCAGCTTCTGGGGTACCCATCTTCCGATAGCCAAGCAAAGTAATAATGTGACCCACATGTTCTTGTGAGATGCCGGTTGTGTTTGCAATTTCTCTCTGAGTGATACGAAGATCGTCCTGAATCCATCTGTCAACATTTTGCTTGTGAAACTCAGTGGTTGCTGTCACAGGACGTCCAACTCCTTTGTCGCGCAAATCAGATGTTCCCACCTCAACATCTTTAAACTTACTCGCCCCGACGCCCAGTACTCACATCAACATAAACTGCCCCCATTCTCTGATGAGGTGACACCTTCTGCTCAAGAACTCAATGACACCTTGCTTAAATCGCATTGACCGACAGTCTGCACAGGGTTCCGTTCTTTATCCTGGAACAACACAACCGTTCAGTGCTAAGGCTTCCAGCCAACTGGAGCTGTAGAGAAGATGCTACAAAACAAGCCAGTACCTGCTGCATACCAATGCTGCCATCTGTTGAAGAGTTATGAAGGTGGAGGCATTACTTTTCATTCAAATCTCGTATATATAGATTGGATCAATATGTGTTATTTCAGAAAATCCAGTTACACGATTACAAAAATTTATCCAACTCTGATGTCGTGAAAAGTAAGGTCTATTCAAACTCCCATATATTGGAAGAATTAAACAGTCTCAGACAAGAAGTCAATTGTGGATGTTTAACTCTCCACGGTGAATAAAATTTGTTGAGAAGATGCCAGAAATATGCAGCTGAAGGACCACCTTAGCAATTAATCTAGTCTAATTGGGGCTCTAGTTTGTCCAAATTAAACAAAATAACATGTAAAAACATGTATTTTAAATTTAAGAGATGCAAAAGATTATTTAGTACACAAAATATCGTTGATGCACAATACAGGGCACAATGTCATTGATCACACTTGACATGCTTAACAGTTTGAAGAAGCTGCTGATCCTTTGTTGTCTTCCTTTGCCATTAATTTCTTCAATTATTAACTTGCACAGATGCGTCAAATTTTCATAATATGCAGGTAATTTTTTATTATAATCCTCAACCTTAGGAAGATCAAGAACCGGCCACTAGCTGCAGCACAAACAGGCGACCAATTAACTGAGACTGATGGGACGCGTGCGAGTGAAGGTTGTCACATATTAAATGGCTGCCTGAATTAAGAGAAGTCTGGACTAATGAGGTTCTATTCTGTTATGATTATATATGTGGTTTATTGGTAAGTGTTGCAAGGATATTATAAGCACGCTGTTGAAGTTATGTTGTATTTGTTTGCAGGCAGCAAGTGCAGATAGACACACTGAGCAGCGACGATGACTCTGGAGGAATTGTGTTTGCAGACAACAGCGAGATGAAGTCTGAAAGCTCGGAGGATGGCAGTTCCTCGGACGTGGGACAGGCCGTGTGCAAGTATCGGAACAGCTCAAAGGAAGCACATAACATATGGCAGTGGGATGCTTCTGTGTGTTTCATGCAGGTGAGTTGGCCTTGTTTTCTCATGTCGTATGTTGTATTTAAGAGGAGCACCTGCAACATAGAGTAACAAGAGAAAACTTGATATTTCATCAAAAATACTTGTTTGCAACTCCCTGAATAAATAAATAAATAAAACATTCTAATGTGTTGCATTCACATGACTTCTCTTCACCTCTGTAACAAATTGTTGTTGAAAAGCTTATTCTATCCACTTCATTCAAATCGAGATAAACATTGGCAGAAACAGTCTTGTTACTTAGTTCCTTGTAAGTAGAAGGCAAATAAGGAAATACACTAGGATAAACCAGCAGTCAAATGTTTTAAAATGTGGTTGCTATAGGTATTTTAAAACTGAAAAGCAATAACAAGGAATGTGTCGAAAACAGCCAACTCCATGAAAAAAATTTATAGGACATAAATTGCGTGTTTTAAGGAACTCTACATTATGGTTTACTAGTCAGAATTAAGAGGTCTTTAGAGGGCATTCCCAGAAAATTCAACATATTGTCGCAAACAAGGTTCTGCGATGTGGGGAGGGTGGTAAAAGGAGGGTAGAGAAATAATGTTACTTAAATTAAGCTAATATATTAAGAAATATTAAGTAATTTGTTGGTTGCAAATGTTTAGTTTACAAGGGTGGAAGATTGCAAGCAGCTCCATTAATCCTGACCAATATTATTCTGATTATGGAGGTTACTAATATAAAGCCTTACCTTAAGAATTATGTCAAGGTGTGTCTAGGCAAGGTAAGAGATGAAGTGGTTGAGGTAGTGGATGGTTGAGCCCGGAGCACCACCCCACGACATACACAACCAAGCTGATGTTCCCCAACCTGGTGGTTGGGTCTACAGTCCCTTAAATAGGTTTAGCAGCATCCCAGAAGGGCATTCCAACATGGTGGCCATACTCCTAATATAGAGAACCAACATCCTGATAGTGAGTAAATATGGAGAACCAACACCCTGATAGTGAGTAGTCTAAGCCAATCAACATTGAATGTTCTAGAATATCCTGTGACGTCAAAGTGCGAATGTGCACGTAGCCCAACGGAAGTTGCTATCATCGAAAAGGCCACTAGGAGTGCCATCGGAAGAGATTAGTCACTTCCATCCTCTTACTTAATCAGCTTATAACAAAACTTGCATTTTTCCAAGAATATGTAAGGGTCAAACTCCAATTAATTCAGATTAATTAATTCCTAATTAAAAAAATACTAATAAAACAATATAAGTTAAACTCTTGACACATGTGACAATATACATTTTATTTTTCAAAATCTTTAAAGGCATTTTTGAGAAAATCGGAATTTTCGAAATTTTTTTCAATTTAAAGGTTAGTTGGTGGTGGGGGATTTCTTGAAAATCTTTGTCACATCTTTGGGAGATATTGAACTTGATCAAATTTCATGTTTTATGGACTTTTCGTTTTTGAGCTATACTGCCCCCCCCAACACTCACATGCACCCACACACATACTTGCAAGCGTGCAGACCTTGTTCTAACAATGATTTTTTTCTTTCTTAGATTCAAGGGGACCCAAAACATATATTTGTGGTGAAATCTCAGTATGGAGTTTTTGGGTGCAATACAGTACCTTCCCTATATACTATGTATCTAGTACATGTAGAGAAAGTAAAAATGAATTTGAATAGAAAGTTCAATGTGGTTGTGTGTGTAGGGGTTTTTCTTTTTGTTTTCTTAAAAATAATTTTATTTGTATGTGAAAATGTCATAGGTTTAAGTTTAGGTTTGGAAACTGTTCTTGTGGAATAAGCACTATTTAAGGTGAGTTGAAATTAATAACTTTTTATTGTATTTACTAAAATTTTAATGCTGAATTCACAATGTAATACACATTTAAACACTATGGCTTGCTTCATATTTAAAATATAACTCTTCATCGAAGCAGTCCTCTTCTATATTTGTTATTTTAATAACAAATTTTAAATAATTGCATTAATTTATGCACGGTTATTACTTGAATCAGAGCTCATTGGTTTTCACAACATAAGTGTATTGCTATGTAATGGCACCTCCCTAGCTTGTACAAATCAACATCATCTCTCTCTCTCTCTCTCTCTCTCTCTCTCTTTATTTTTTTTGTTTTACTATGACAAAACAATAAACTCTCCATACAGTTTTTTTTCCTTTTACATTTGTAGCCATTTTGCTAATTCAAATATTTAAATTCCATTTTAATTACTTATATATTTATTATTGCTCCTTTCATAATAAAAAGTGCACAAAACTAAAACTTGTTAATTACTATATTAGATTTTACACATCATTTCTTATTTATAATTTTAAGGATTGCAACGAAACATATTTTAAAATATTAACATTCATACACAATTTTTAACTCATTAATTCAATATATGATACATTTTTGCAACAAAATGTAGATTTATGGAAATAAATATTTACATTCCACTTTCTTATGTAAATGGCTTAAGTTGTCTCAGGGCTTTAGGATTATTTCTGTCACACAGCCAGATTTGTATGCAAAATAAAATAGTAAAATATGCATGAAACATTTTAAAAGCTGATGTGTTCCATTCACATGACTTGCTCTACATTGCTGAAACAAATTATTGATAAAAGACTTATTCTTCTATTTACTTCAGGCTAACTGAGAAAAATTAGCAGAAATGATCTTATTACTTGCTTCCTTGTAAGTAGAAGCAAAATGATGGAATACACTAGGCTAAACTATGTCAAAAGTTTTAAAATGTAGTTGCTATGGAATTTAAATCAGTTTCTTTAGGTGGCTAGGTGTTGACAAGTTCCCTTATGAGAAAAGTATTTTAAAACTGAAACCAATTACAAGTAATATCTTAAAAATGGTCAACTCCATGAAAAAAATGTGTGTTTTAACAAGCTCTACATTTTTTGTTAAGTAAGTTTTACAGTTTACTAGTCATGTAAACTTCCGCAAAATTCATCCAGAATAAAGATGTCTTCAGAGGCTATTCCTAGAAAATTCAATATACACAATTTATTTGCTATGTAAATATCTTTAATATACTAAATTTTAATGAAAATCGTTAGAGCCACTTTTGAGAAAATAAAAATTTTCGAAATTTTTTCCGTGTAAGAATAGTTTGTTGAAAATCTTTGGTCACATCCCTGGATGATACAGAACTTAAATATCATGTTTGGTATTTAACAGACTTTTTGTTTTTGAGCTATGCTGCCCACAGACACACACACTTAGACATTTTTCTAAAAATGCTTTTTATTTATTCAGGTGCCTCAAAACATATATTTCCAGTGAGATCTCAGTATGGAATTTTTGAGTGCTATATAGTACCTGGTGTATACACTATGTACATGCAAAAGTAGAGAAAGTAATATGCAAAAAGAAATTAACAAGAATGAAATAAGTCATATTTTGGGGGAGTACTGTCATTTATTGATGGCTGCTGCTGTGAAGCTGCTACGTCTGTGAGTGAGGAAGGTGTTATACAATGTGTAGGAGCATATACCACATGCTCACAGAATATATAAAAAGAGAAATTGTATAT
The DNA here is from genome assembly GCA_030762935.1 of Hymenopus coronatus. NCBI lineage: Eukaryota > Metazoa > Arthropoda > Insecta > Mantodea > Hymenopodidae > Hymenopus > Hymenopus coronatus. Next base: position 3,420,446 of record CM060895.1, on the reverse strand, counting down.
AATATTATAAGCTTATAGAAAACAATGTAAAAGAGTTGTGAATATTTAAGGGTAGAAATATGCATAAATGCAAGTTGTAACTTAGGTATTTAAGGCAAGGCGAGCTAGCTTAATTCCAGGTAACAGTTCACCAACCACCACCTGCTAATGAGCACAGGGTTTAGGCTAAATCATGTAAGATAGAAAAGAACAGACATATAAAGAAGTGAGACAGGAATGGTGACTTGCCCTCCAAGTAGCACAGGGAATTGGAGAATCAGACAAAGAAAGCATAAAGTTAGTGAGAAGGAACCACTGTGATTTTCCCAACACATTATGTGCCCGCTATGACATCAGAACTTGGCACAATTTATTCTCTTAACTTGGGAGGTGATACTAATAAAGAACTAATAAGAGATACTGTTACATTAAATGGCACGAAAGTTGGCGTCACCCAGGATCAGTACTTAAGGCATAGCAGATCTCTTATGTGGTCACTCTCTATAACTCTCTTGAGCTTGTGTTCACATCACATTGTGTTGTGCACATGTCCACGTGCTTAAGTGGTGAGGGAGCAATGTGCAGATGATTAGATTCCTCATCAATAAATTAAGTGGTGGGATGGAATTCATTTATAACACAAACAAGCTAGCCATCCATTAAAATCTGTGATACAATAAATTAAAGTCGTAAGGGAAAATGCACTGTTTTTAATATTAGCCTCACCCACAAACCCATGAGATAAGTGTAATTGGAAGATTAGGAGTGGAATCTTCCAACAACAACAAAGCTGAGGACACTGCTGGAACGAGACACTGACTTCCTGCGACAAATGAGAATGAATTTTGAGGTGCATGTGAAAAACACCACAACTCTTCTTCAATGTTACGCAGAATGTTACAAAAGCATCAGAGAAAGTTATTTTTTAGTAGATTCTGATTGTAGTCAGTTTATGGAAGATTAAAGTGTTTGTTACAATATAACTTCCAAAATCGTTTACATGTTTATGTAATACAGCAGATTGAGATGATTTTATCAACCAAAGTACTATTTATATATACCCCTGCCACTGAATCCTTGCACTTGACAGTTCGCGTAAGGTTGACTATGCTGCCTTTGCCAGAGTAACTAGTAAACAACAACAGCTGATTACAAATGTCTCTATTGTGTGTAACAACAAATATAAACAATGTACATAGTAACTGAATGCCGATAAATAATGAAACTAATTCATTATTATTGATGTTAATTGAAAATAGCAGTGATACTGTAACATATGTAGCATACATTATGTATTTACGACAGTATAGAACAAATGAATGCAAAATAGCTTGTTACTTTGAGAGAAAGGTATAACAAAGTGATTTTCACCAGTTTAAAATTTTAGTGGCTCAATTCCATCTAAGTCTCTGTTGAATTCATTCTTGGAAGCATTATCGTTATTGTCAAAAGCATTAGTGGTTTGCATTCACTGATGATTCTATCTAATTCCTGTGCTTTTCGTATTATTTTGTGCACAAATCATTTACTTTCTTCCATGTAGCCACGTCCACTCTCACCATAAAAGTCTATACACCTCTATAATTGTGAAAGTCTTGTTATGTTCCCTCATGTACAAACAAACACCAACAACACTATCAACAACAATACGTAGCTTGCACAGAACTGCTCAATGCAAGAGTTAGGATTTCACAAATTTCATGGTTAGAAATAGCCAGATATTGCAACGGTGTGGCATCTAGATCAGTTTCTGTTGACTGACCGAAATGCTGCTTTGTGATTGGTTCAGAAAGTCAGACGGGTAAAGGTTTTCATCTGTTTTTAGCTGATGTACCAACTTAACTCCCAACTGTCAAGTGCAAGGATTCAGCAGCAGGGGTATAACTTCAATTGTCAAGTATTGATGCTCAAAATCGGGGAAGCAACAAACCGCGTGAAGAAATGCATGGATTTCCTTTAACTTTATGGTTACTGATGGGGATTACCTAGTTTTGTTCCTAATCTTAATTGCGTAACATTTTCTCAAGCTGTCTAGTATATCCCTGTATGCTCATTGTAAGTCATATCATCATCATACTTGCTCCCAAAGTTCCGAGTTACCATACATCTTACATATATCTTACCATGCTTCTTGTTAGCAGACACTTTAAGTACCAATAATCATTATCTAAAGCCAATATTATAATTTAATTTCATGTTCAAGAGTAAAACTTGACCTTTTTACTATGTACATAGCGTGTAGAGAAAGTATTGCATTGCACACAAAAATTAGATACCGAGATTTCACCGGAAGTATATGTTTTAGGGTCCCTCGTATCCAAAAAAAGCATTTTCAGTAAAAGGTCCATGTGTGTCTGTCTGTGAACACCATAACTCAAGAATGTAAAGTCGGTAAAATACCAAACTTGGTATTTAAGTTTAGTATCTTCCAGGGATGGGAGAGAAAGATTTTGAGAAAAATCCCCCCACCCCAAACTACCCTTTACATATAACTTTTTTCGAAAATTTTGATTTTCTCAAAAATGGCTCTAACAATTTTGATTAAAGTATATATATTAAAGATATTTACCTGACAAAATGTATATCTTGAATTTTCTGGGAATGGCCTCTGAAGACTACTTTATTCTGGATGAATTTTATGGAATTTTTCATAACTGGTAAACCGTAAGAGATGGAAACAAACTTACCACACAAAAAATGTAGAGCACTTTAAAACAAACAATTTATGTTATATGCATTTTTGTTCATGGAGTTGATCGTTTTTTAATTATTCCTTGTTTTTGGTTTCAGCTTTGAAACTTATACTTTTCTCATACAGGAATTTGTCAACTCATGTCCATACAAAGGAACTTCAGTCACATAGCAACCAGCTTTTGACTATCACTTTAACCTATGCTACTCCCTTATTTCGCTTCTAGTTACAAGGAAGCAAGTAATAAGACTATTTCTGCTAATTTCTTTCAATTAGCATAAGGTAAATAGAAAAATAAGCTTTTTAACAATAATTTGTTACAGAAATGTAGAGAAAGTCATGTGAATGGAACACATCAGTTTTTTTTCTTTTAGAACTTACAATATGCATTTTCTCCTGAATATGCATTAACAAATACTGGTCAAATTGTTAGGAAAAGTGTGTCTAAAAAAATATATCATTTAAGTATATTTTTAAATATATAAAAATCATACGAGTTCCATTCACATGACTTTCTCTACATCTCTAGCAAATTACTGTTAAAAAAATCATATTCTATCTACTTCAGACAGATAAACATTAGCAGAAATGCTTTCTTGTAAGTAGATGGGAAAAACAATAGTCAAATCTTTTAAAAGCTGGTTGCCATGTGGATGAAATCCGTTTCTTTGCATTGCCAGGAGTTGACAAATTCCCACATGTGAAAAGTTTTAAGTATTTTAAAACTGAAGGCAATAACAAGGAATATATAAAAACAGTTAACTCCATTAAAAAAAAAAAAGTGTATAACATAAATTGTGTGTTTTAACAAGGTCTACATTTTTTGTTTAGTAAGTTAGTCTTATCTCTTACAGTTTACTTGTTCTGTTAACTTCCACAAAATTTATCCAGAACAAGGCTATTCCTAGAAAATTCAAGATATACAATTTATTTCCTATGTAAATATTTTTAATGTACAAAATTTGAATCAAAATTGTTAGAGCCATTTTTGAGAAAGTAAAAATTTTTGAAAATTTTCCATGTCAAGGGTAGTTTGATGGGGGGGTCCTCGAAATCTAATCTTTGTGCTGCATCCTTAGAAGATACTAAACTTATACATAGCCTTACCATAAATACTGTCACAAAGTTTTCAATCAATTTACACAAAGTGGTTTAAGATGTTTTAATATATTGATAATTTAGTTACATGTATGTTTGAAGAATCAAACTGGCATATAATTATTCAAAATGACCCCCTCTGGCATGCACACAGGCCTTAAGCTTTTGGCCATGCAACGTTTCCAATGGGAAATCTGCTGCTGCCTTCCTAAGAGAATGCTTCAAACTTTCAATATTAAGATGTTTCTTCTTGCAAGCCATTTCTTGAAGCTTAGACCTCAATTTGTAGTCCAGGGGGGTTCAGGTCCGGACTTGCAGAAGGCCAATCTTAAGTCGAAATAAAGCCCTAAGCCACTCTTGTGTTGTCCTTGCCTTATGCACTGGAGCTGAATCTTGTTGGAAGCTCAAGTTTTGCCCATGGAAGAGGCTTGACCACTCTCTCCAGCACTGTCTCCTGGTACACTTTGGCCGATGTTTTCACACCTTTTTCGCAGAAGTGGAGCTCACACCTCACTAAACCATGACAAATGCAGGATGATGGATCCTTGGAGCCTTTTCAGCAGCTTCTTTAGATGATCTGGCATGTACTCGGTCGTTTTGGGCATTGAAAGCCTCCTCAACACACAGCATTTTTTCGTCAGTGAAAAGGATTCTTCTGTGACCATTTGCTGCTTAACTTGGCAATAACCATTTTGATTTAAGAAGCCTCTGGTGCTTCAGCTCACTTGTGAGGAGCTGCCTTTCCACCATTTGTAGGTGCATAGACCCAGGTCACTGTGCAATGTGCGTGACATAGACATTTTAGAAATTTTCAGTTCTGGAGCCATCACTGATTGTATCATACGGGATTTCTTGGGATGCGAGCCACCACTGCTTTTACCAACTCTGGAATGCGCACAGTGCATGGTCTTCCTTGCCTATGGCGGTCTTTCACAGCTCCAGTCTCAAGGAATCGCTGGACAGTGCGGTACACGAACCTCTTGGTTATTTTCAACTTCTGGTGAATTTTGAAGATCTCACTTGGGGATTTGCCTACCTTGTGCAAGGCTGCTACAGCTACACGACAACAATTTTCTTGTTCTGCAGTTGAATTCTCAATGACTCATCGCTGAATAGCACAGCAAAGGAATGTGTAGGCAGGCAGAGGCAGGAGGTACAACTACTCTTAAAAGTTGTGACAGTATTTATGGTAAGACTGTGTATACTGAGGATGGTATTCTGCTGACTTTTCACTTTTGAGTTATTTGTTCACACACACACGCATGCATGCAGAGCTTTTTTCTATAAAATGTTTTTTTTAATACGGGACCCTAAAACATGTATTTCTGATGAAATCTCTGTATCAATTTTTGGGTAGAATGCAATAGCTTCTCTATACCTATGACATAGTACTTGTGGAGAAAGTAAAAAGGAACATACATTTTGCGTACAATTCCAGGCTCTAATCAATGGTGCATATTCTCCTTATTTTATTGATAAAAGACTGCATATGTGTTGGATATATTCCTAGCTTGGGAGTTTGAACAATTGGGACTTCAGAAACCATTCTCAGAAAGATAGACTATGATGCTTTAGTCAAAGTCATTACAACAATCTTTAGGGTCTCATCTTATGAAGATTGATACTTGGTATTGATTGTAGAGTTGCAGTTATTTCTCTCTCACCACCATACACTGCACCTTATCTGAAATGATGTTCTTTGAATTAAGGACATTCAAACATTTATTTCTAGTGAAATGTTGACATCAAATTTTTGGGTAGAGCAGAATAGTTACTGCCCTACTGAGGAGTGGGTAGAGAAAGTAATTGTAAATGAAATATTTTGCAGGAGTGGGCAGTATTGTACGTCCAGATGCAACTGTGCGAGTGCACGTTAAGGGAGTGGCTGGATGTACGCAACGAAACAAGTGCAGAAGTGAACCTGAAACAAAGCTTGAATATCTTCAAACAGATTGTTCAAGGAGTCTGCTACATCCACTCGCAGGATATTGTTCATCATGATATCAAGGTAGGAGTGCTGACAATATTTTGATGAAAAGTTCATTTTTATCTAATTGCAAAACAATCCCTGTTTTTCAGAACTTAACTTTTTTTTTCAAAATATGACCTTGTCTGCCTACTCAAGCTATTGTTACAAAAGATCATTCTTCTAATAGTTCAAAAATGACCTTATTACTGAGTTCCTTATAAGTAGAAGGGAAATTGTGAAATACACTCGGCTAGTCAAATATTTTTAAAGCTGTCGCTAACAAATTCACATTGTAATTTGGTTCTCTTTTTACAAATACAAATGATGACTTCCTGTTTGACAAAAGTACTAACTATATTGAAATTCAAACCAATAAGTCACCCTCTGTGTTGTAATGGTTACCATGCTAACTTCACATATCTAAAGTCGCGGATTCAAACCCAGCTTAGGACAATAAATTTTTTCTGATATATAGATTATATATATATATATATATATATATATGTATGTATTTTTTGACAGTCTGAACTGCAACAGTGGCTGCATTGCCTGTAGCAGTAACGGGCCTGCTGCTGTGCTCTTCAGCATGACATTTTGCCATCCTTCCAAGAACCAGGAATGCCAGCAGCGAATCATTTGGATGCTCATGTATCCTTCACCGTAAACACACACTAAATGGCGATGAATATTGATAGCCTTTTCAGTTTTTTATGAAAAATGAAATAACAGGACGGAGTTCAGAAACGGACACGCTTTCAAACAGTAGCTTTAAGGCACCTGGCCCGTGCTGGCGAATGTGGAGCAAGCACAGCCACCATAGCCCAATGAAAGTTCCTACAGTACCAACTTAATTTTAAAACATGTGGTTTGCAGAGAAAAAAATCTGTTGTGTTCCATTCACATGACTTTCTCTACATCTCTGCAACAAATTATTGTTTAAAAGCTTGTGATTCTATTTACATGCTAATTGAGAAAAAAATAGCAGAAATAGTCTTATTACCTGCTTCCTTGTAAGAAGAAGCGAAATAAGGGAGTACCGTAGGTTAAAGTTATAGTCAAAAGCTGGTTGCTATGTGACTGAAGTTCCTTTGTTTGTATGGACAGCAGTTGACAAATTCCTGTATGAGAAAAGGATAAGTTTTTTAAAGCTGAAACTAAAAACAAGGAATATCTAAAAAATTATCAACTCCACGAAAAAAAATTTATAATATAAAATGTGCATTTTAGCATGCTCTACATTTTTTATGTGGTAAGTTTTTGTCCATGTCTTACGGTTTAGCAGTTAGGCAAAATTCCGTAAAATTCATTCAGAATAAAGTAGTCTTCAGAGGCTATTCCCAGAAGATTCAAGATATACATTTTATTTGTGTTAGAGATGGCTCTAATATGGGGTATTTTAATCAAAATCATTAGAGCCATTTTTAAGAAAAACAATATTATCGAAAATTTTTCTATGTAAAGAGTAGTTTGGGGTGGGGGGGATTTTCTTGAAAATCTTGTGTCGCATCCTTGGGAGATACCAAACTTAAATACTAAGTTTGGTATTTAATGGTCTTTTTGTTTATGAGCTATGCCGCCCCCCCCCCCCCCACACACGTGCAAGAACGCGTGCGTGCACTCTCTCTTTTCTAAAAATGCTTTTTTTGCATTCAGGGGATCTTAAAACATACATTTCCAATGAAATCTCGATATTGAATTTTTGGGTGCATTACAATACCTTCTCTCTACACTATGTACATAGTATAAGGGGGATCCAGAAAGAAACTGCCGTTTGTGCATAGCACCGTTTTCTACATATCAATGTACACAGTGGTCAGTATGTTTCTAGCTGTCTAAGGAAGAGCATTGCACTGTCGCGCTTTTGAGAGACACAAAGCCTACTGTGAAACATTGAAAAGACTAAGAAGGGCAATCCAAAACATCTGGTGTTGTGTTTCTGCATGACAACACTTGCCCACACACAGCTCGAAGAACAAATGAACTTTTGGCCAGTTTTCCCAGTGATTTTCATCTGTTCCCATACATGAAAGAGTGTTTTGCAACTCAGCGTTTCGGCTATGACGAAGAGCTTCATCACACCATGGGTTGGCTACGTTCACAGGCGGCAGAGTTTTATGCAGAGGGTATTTCAGAGACTGTTAAAAGGTATGACAAGTGCTTGAATTTGTTCGAAGAATATGTAGAAAAGTAGAAAAAATGTTGTATTTTTCATATATAATATAATTTTTGTATCTCAACTGGTTTAATTTTTATTTCCAAACGGAGGTTACTTTCTGGACCGCCCTCGTATGTGTAGAGAAAGTAAAAATAGGGACTTATTTATTGGCTGGCCCTCATATAACAGATATATGGACATAGATGGTGACAATCAGGGTGCCTTATGCAGGTTAAAGTGACATTTAATGGTATTTTAGTTATTATTTTTGCTTTTTGATATTTTCAGAGTCTATGTACAATTTTCTATCACAATAGCTCTTATGTGAACGTATTTACATTTTAATGCATTTACCCAATAATTTAACAATGATTTCAAAGCAAGCATTTTCCCTCTAGCCCTAGAAGGGAGCCTGATGTAAACAAAAAGTTGCAAATTGTGTTATTACACTCTGGGCTTTTTGAAGACACTTGAATCCAACTGATTGGCAAGTGTACCTCAGCTTTGTTTATTTCTGAACAATTGCATTAACACTGCTACTTTGTTTGACAACAGTATTGTATCGCTGTTGAGAATCGCTAGCATTTCCAAGTAAAACTGATGCACTTTATAACACACATCATTTCCTTTTCTTTGTAGGTAGTGGGCTTTTCCATGCAAATAAAACATCAGTAAACTCGAACATTATACTAATAATATCTTTAATGGCTAAATCTGATACTTGTCACAAAACTTTATAAAGGTAGTTTTTTCACACCTCAAAATTTTCCCTTTGTGATGTTTTACTAACACAATTTTATTACTAAAAATAATTATGAACCTCAATCATACCGTAATAAACAATTTGAAAACAAGCCATACAACAAAACTAACCAAGTGTATTTTAGTCATAAAAATGGTGCATATATTTTTTTCCATTTATCAAGTGTATTTATAATGTTTTTAAATGCAGTATTAACAAAAATGTAATGTTCTAACAATGCTTTTTAACAAAATAAACTTTTAAATAATATAAAATTAAATTAATTTCCATAGTCCAACATGGAACTACATTAGATACAATAATATATTATTTATTGGAACTATCACACTGTGAAGCATGTAATTATAATCAATTAACAATGATTTGACATAAACACTCTTAAGCTTCACAAATCTTGTTCTAAAGGAAAACAAGATTTGTGAAGCATAAGAGTACATTGGTTATAAAATGAGTCGAATTTACACTTGAATTGCTTCACTAAGTAATAAATTACCTGGACATGTTTCGCAGGCATATGTTGCCTACATCGTCAACAGATTTCAACTGGCTGTGGACTCCTCTCTTTTCTCTGGTGGCTGATAAATGAACTTGTAGAGCGGATTGCCATTGGCGAGAATTCCAAAATTCATAAGGGTAGGTTTCTGCTTTAAAATAAAGATCTTTTCCCATATGTTTAATTCTAGCAGTCACTGTATTGATTTTAACAAGTGGACATTATCTTTGATTCTGTGGCTATTGTCCCAAGCATGTGAGGCTACTGCTGATTTCTCCATTTGGTTGTTTCTTAGTGTCCCAGGTGTTCCTTTAACCTGGTTCCTATGTTTCTTCTGGTTTTTCCTATATATCTTTTATCACAGTTTTTACAATTGATTCTGTAAATTCCTGATTTCTTGGATGCAGGTGTTTTGTCGAACTTGTTCTTTAGAAGGTTCTTTATGCTGTGTTTGTTTTGTGGGGCTAAGCTGATGATGTGTTCTTTGAATATCGTTTTAGATTATTGAAGGTGAAATGTGAATTTTTTGGAAATATTCTGGTTCTTTTTTCTGCCATGAGGGTGGTTGAAGCAGCTATTTTTCTCTTTCTCTCTATTGTTTTTAGTTTTTTCAGAACAAGTGTTTTGTTAAAACCATTGTTCTCAGCAGTTTTTATTATTTGGTCAAGCTCATTTTCATATTCTATCTTCCTCGTAGGGACGTTAATTAATCTGTTGAGCAAACTGTGTATGATTGCATGTTTGTGGCTAGTTGGGTTGAAGCTGTTATATTATGTGGTTGTCTGTATGTGTGTCCTTCCTGAAAATTCCAAATTCCCGTTTTTTATTGTTCCTGATAATTTTGAGGTCCAAAAATGGAAGGGTGTGGTCTTGTTTATGTCGAATCAGTGTTAGTAAATTATAATAATGGAACTACATTGCTATAATCTGTGGCTGATACATCCATCCCATCCCATCCCATCCCATCCCATCCCATCCCATACCACCCCACCCCATACCACCCCACCCCACCCCATCCCATCCCATCCCATGCATGCTGCATACATACAGCTAGCTTTGGTTTACTGATGGGATAATAGAAGACTTAACCTTGTCGTGAATGCTTGTTTGTTTGTTTGTTTGTTTCTAGCCAAGCAACATATTTGTGAACAGTGACTTGAGTCAGATACAAGTGGGTGACTTTGGCCTAGCATGTTGCCTGCAACATTCCGTCCAGGATGTCACTGTTCTTGTTTCAAAAACTGCTTGTGAACATAAGGGTGAAATTGGCACTAAACTGTATGCTGCTCCAGAACAGTTGCGAGGAAAATGTAACTCAAAGGTAAGTAACAGCATTCAGCTTTGGTTATGATAGATACTGCAAATACATCTGAACCACTGTACACACACAAAGTCACAGTGCTATTGAGCTGACTAGCTTTATTATTTTGTCTGCTACTTAGTCACAAAGTGTGTTACAGCTCAGCATCTGTTTTCTACTGCACGGCATATATTTATTTATGATTGTAATGTGTTAGCACATTTTGTGAGTGCTCTCAATACTGTACAATTGACCCACAGACGAGGCTTGGTTCATGGATATAGGTGTGTACACAAAATAATAGTTATTGGAGCTCTGAGATGAAAAAAATGGTGTATGGTGCGCCATTACTGGAGAAAGAGTTATTGGCCCAATTTTTTTTGAGTCAACAGTTGAGGTGTGTACATACTGATATGTTTAGAGAATTATCAGACAGGAGTATGATTTCCAACAACAGCTCATACAGTCAATCTTTCGATGAGAACAACTGAAGGACAGAATTATTAGTAGAGATTTGTGGCATCCCTGGGATTCCTATCTCTGAGGTAACTTAAGTGCACAAGACAAACCCACACACCCTGGAAGAATTAAAACAAAAGATCTGCTAGGAAATTTCCAGCATTTCTAAAATGAACTAGAGTGAATTATGGATAGTTTCTTAAAGAGGTATCAAAAATGTATGTGGCCAGTTTCAGCACCTCCTTTAATAACATTGGTAAGTCAAGCCTTTAAAAGTAGTTTTAAAATGTTGCACACTTTGATTCGCACCTTTTTATGTTAGTGGCAGATAGCAACAAGCACTGAGGGCACAAATAGGAAAACACTGTGCAGCTGGTTCGGTGCTTTTGGATGACCCAGTAGGTGCAGGATAGAACTATGTCACTGGTGGCCTTGCAGGAGGGGGGCATATTTTGGGAGAGATTAGGGAGCTATAAACAAGTACAGCAAGGAGTGATTTTACTACCATTCATAGACATGAACAAGAACACATGGTTGAGGAGATGTTAATGGATTACCTAAATTCCACATTCTGCTCTGCAGTTTTCCACAGCCTGACACATACATCAATAAACACACCACTAGAGAAAAGAAAATATCAACACAAAAAAAGGTTGCTACAGAAAATGGTTTCAAAACAGAAGTAATGGACAATCTAATACGAAAATACAAGAAACAAAAAACTGATTAAAGACATCACCACACTAAGCACAGGAGATCAACCCAAATGTAAAATACAGTAAATTTACTCTCCACCTACAGATGCACAAATTCAAAAAACTGTTCAAGATAATATAAAGCTGGCACCTCAAAACAAATACAACCTCAGGAACCTATTAAACCACCCATTAAAAGATACCATACCAAACAAATCAAAATCTGACATTTACCAAATAAACTGTGAAGACATTGGCTTCAAACAAGATTGAAGGAACATCTCAGGAACCTGAAACTCAAGCAAACAGACAAATTTGAACAACATAGCACAACATCAAATCGGATATCAAGCTAAAAAAAACATGTGAAAACTATAGCAGAACTAGTAATTTGGGAAAGGGTACACATTGAAATACCACTGGCAAATGACATCATAAGATTACCCTGAAGGAAACCAGATGGCAGCAAAGATGAACATTTTTTAAAACATCTGGGAGAAAATTAAGTGAAACTATAATAATTGAGTTACTCGATTTTATAACACTGCATCACTTACGTTTATTATTGGAAAACATGTTTCAGAAGCCCTGTGCTTCCATTGTCAATTCCTTTAGTCGACTGTCAGCATTGCTTGTCCCTAGTGGTGATACAGATTGGTAAATGTACCAATGTGCAAAAAAGAATACAACGGTTAACTGGTAAAAATATTGGACATAACTACAGAAAATGGATTCCGAGCACAAATGTTATACACAAAGGTTAACAGGTCCAAAAATAGGAAAAGAATAAGAGAAGTCAGCACACTCACTCCAAACGAGAAGAAAACATGATTTAGAAGAAGTTTACATACCACAACTTTCTACAAATTCCAGAGGATCTTCAAATGACCCACCATTCTGCCCCCAAAAAACAATTACTCCATAAAAAAGATTAAATTCTAAATTAAAAGATGACATTCCACAAGAAAACAAGCCAGGAATATACCAGTTCAGCTGCAATGACTGTGAAAAAATCTACATTGGCCAAAGTAAAAGAAACATAAAAACAAGAGCAAGACAACACCTCAAAGATATCAAACAAAAACAAGAAGAAAAATCGTCTTGGCATCTTTGGAAAGAATAGCACATCATAAATAGAAGTCCAAAAATACTCAAAAATATCACAAGGAAAACAGAATTAAAAGTTTGGGAGAACATGAATGGCATTTTCAATTTTGAAATCCCACCAGATGACCTACTGATACAGATCACCACCAGGGACAAGGACAACCACCAGTCAACTAAAGGAACTGACAATGGAAGCACATGCTTCTGAAACATGTTTCCCAATAATAACAATAAGTGATATAGTGTTATTACAAAATCAACTCACTAATTAATTTCAATTGGTAGAACACATCACTGTCACAAAGTCCACCATATATTAGTAATGAAACTATATTGGCCAATTACTTTTGAAATAAATAGAAGTTATTTTATTTTATACTTGTTTAGGCACAGAATTTCTATTAGTTTGCTGTTATTGTTGTCACATGTCCCTGTAACTTTAACAATACCTTCTACTAGATTGTCTGTCAAGTAGCAATCAAATTTTTTTTTTTTCAAACAGGTCTTGTTCACATTTGCTAACTTTTTATACAACTGTGTACCAAATACTTTTCCTTATGCTCAGCTGCATCAGGTAGCATTGTTTTCTGCAATACTATTGGAAATGACTATAGTATGTCTAGAAAATCTGACAAAAATTTGCCCGTACTTGCAGTAAATTCTGCTTCAGAGTCATTCACACACTTCTAACACACACACGTGCACAAACTGAAATGCTAGGTGGTTGAGCAGCACAGTAGCTGAGAAAAAGGAGAAGATTCTCCAAAAATCTCTTAAAAGTTGGCTGCAAAACATAAACTTACTGACAGAGGAAGTAGAAGATCAATTTATGTATAACTGTAGGGCCCCTGAAATTTTGCGATCGCATTTTTTTCGTGAATTCTTTAAAAATGGCAACAAAGTTTTTTTTAATGTCAGCAGGATCTCCATGCTTCAATGAATGAACTGTATGTAAACAACATTCAACAAAATTTTGCGAATTAAATTCTTTTTACAAATTTTGAGCATTTTTTAACTTTTGTGTGATAATTTGCGCGAAATAGCACTTAAAATTCTATTTCCGTGTGTCAACTCCACCAAAAAGCACATTTTACGTTTGATATAAAATACTGCAACACTTATAGACCATGCCTACTTAAACATATCTAACTATAATTACAGAATTTTTAATACAATTAATGACCTTAGTGATCATAATTTGTTAGTGTTAGAAATCATACCCCAAAAATGAAAAAACTTGTAAAACAAGGGGCAATAAAGTATAATTATCAAACAAAAACAGATTTTGCACAACTAAATAATGTTTTCCACACAAGCGATAAACCCACTTTATCAACAAATATAAATGATGCATCCCAATCAATTAACAACTTTGTTAACTCAGGATTTAAAACTGCCAGCAAAACACATAGAAAAGTTTCAAAACCAAATGCTAAGTTAAATCCATGAATCTTAAATCAACTTCTGGAATTAATTAACCTAAAGAACAACTTATACAAAAAAACTAATGTTTCTAATCCACCCCATGAAATAATACAGGAGTACAAAGCATGCAGCAAAGAAGTAAATAATTTAAAACGCATATTAAAGAAAGAATACTATTCAAAACAAATAGAAAACGGAAAAAACAATAATATGTGGACTGTTGTAAAGGAAATTTTTACCAATTCTAAAACAACACTTCCTGCTACAGCAGAAATTGAGTACAAAGGAAAAAAGTACACCAGAAATGATGAGATCTGTGATGAACTCAATAAATATTTTGTGCATGTAGAGGATAATATGGTGAAGGATCCCCTCCCTCCATATGTAATAGTCCAATACATCATTATTCTTTAAACCAACAGATACAAAAGAAAATAATACAAAAACTTAAAAACAACAACAAAACCACAAATCCAATTAATAATATAATTTTGAAGAATTGCCACTATCATCTAGCACCCATACTTTCTGATCTAATTAATCTTTCTCTAAATAGTGGTACAGTGCCTGACATGTGTAAGCTTGCTAGAATAGTACCAATACACGAAAAAGATGATAAATCTTCTCCGAACAACTATAGACCCATAAGCATTGTATCCACTTTCAAAAGTTCTAGAATCCGTAGTAAAAGACAGACTTGTAAACTTTCTAGAACAGATAAATTTTTTCTTTAAATTCCAATATGGATTCTTACCCAAACACAGCACAAAGCAGTAGCACTTGATGTAGTAAACCTATTGCAAAAAACTTGGGATAACAAACAAATTGCAGGTATACGTTTCATTGACATAAATAAAGTGTTTGATACTGTCAATCATGAACTCCTCTTAAAAAAATTAGCACAGTCAGGAATAAGAGGAATTGCCTTGAACTGGTTTAGCAGCTACCTCCTTAGAGCACAATATGTCAGCCTAAACAATTATGCCAGCCCAATATTAACAGTAAAGCATGGAGCTCCACAAGGTGCAGTGTTAGGTCCAATTTTATTTCTTATCTTCATTAATGACATAGGAAATGTAGAACTAATAGGTAAAATATTTCTATTTACAGCTGATATTTTTCTATTTTATGAAAATAAATCTGAATCACAGGTAATGAAAGATATGCAAACTGACCTTACAACACTACAGACATGGTTCACAATATAACAACTTAATCCTTAATGCCAAAAAAACTAAATAAATGCTTTTTCATAAACCCTCTAGACCAATTACAAGTAATATGTCAATTAAGATCAAAGATAATGTTATAGAAAGAGTTAACAGATTTACATACCTTGGGCTAACACTAGACTCGTCTTTGGCATGGACATCCAATTGACCACATTATCAGCAAAACAAACTCTATTATTCACATATTGTACAGACTAAAAGGTCTAGACTTAGAGAACAGCTGTAAAAGAAGTCTTTACTTTGCTCTCCATCCCAATTATCTGTATTTAAATGCAGTATGGTCCAATAACAATAAAAAACAGCTAAACTGTTTAGAAATCCTACAGAAAAGAGCTATTAAAATACTTTATGGATTTAATATTTTAAAGCCTTCCATAGAAGTATTTAAGGAAACAAATATACTGCCATTTTCCTATCTCTGTAAATATAGTGGATCTTCATTCATGTACAAAGCTAAAAATAACCTCCTATGTACAACTCTGTAATCAAACACAAAAGAGATATTCACTCCTACAAAACTAGATCAGCCAATCACATATGTATAGAATCAGTTAACAACTCTAACAAATATGGAATAAAAAGTATATTATATAGTGCCACCAAAACATACAACAGTTTCTCACTTAACATTAAAGAATCACTTAACTTATCCCAATTTAAGAACAAACTCTTCAAATACCTTCTTGAGCAATACTGTAATTCCTAAAAATTTGACCACAGAAAATCCCTATCGTGTTTTTTTTATTTAATATTTTATATATTGTAATGTATACTTATATACTCCTTTTTATATGTTAATGTGTTTATTTTACTCTTTGTATTTTGCTTACTGCCTCACTAAAGGGCAATCCCTACCTAGAGCAATATACTCATTGGGAAATTCTATGTAAATAAATAAGTAAATATGATACTCAAATTTGATTTATATCAAATGTGAACTAAAATCGATATTATCTCATACTCAGCACTATCAATGTTGAACGATGAAACTACAATCAATTTTAATCGATGATGTAATTGCCCGCAAACAAGGCGATTCTCTCGACCTCGAAGTCTTACCTCACCCGCCTGGGTAATGCAGTTACATTCAACAGGTTGTGAATTCGAATCTCGCTTAGGGCGAGTTACCGAATAAGTTTTTCTTCAGGGTTTTCCCTTATCCTGAGAAGATGAATGTCGAGTAACTTTTAAATTCCATTGATCTCGAGATCATTTGAGTATCATTTCACCAATTTCATTTATCGTCCGACATGACCAAAAGACGTTAAGCTAAAAAACAAAAAAAAGGTTTCATCTCATCCATCTGATGATCTGTTTGCCTCCTAATCTGAAGCAGGAAATGAAATAATACTTTTGGGTGTGTTTTTAAACCAAGCGCATACTCATGTGTATCCACCGGAAATTCATGTACAGTTTTTAAACTCGTCGCCAAGATCCATCAACTTGTTCCTATTTTCAGCATAGGATGGATTGCTTGACCATCGGTTGCATCGTCCTCGAGAGACAAAAGTGATGGATAGTCCCTTAGTGCAACTAAATTGTAAACAATCGAACCGTTCTTCATTTCAGCGGAAAACAGAGACTGCAAATTCCATTGGTGCAATCCATCGCTCATTGGTTCGATGAATAAAAAGTTTTCCCGCCTACATGTGCGATAGGTGTAATCAGCTGCAGCAGAGCTTAAATAACGATGATGGATGATTTTCTTTTAAGACAACATACCTAACATAATACATTGTTGAATTTTCATAATGATTTTGGGAGAGGGGAGAATGAAAATTTCCCGCTATGTGTGCAATGGGAGATAACAGCAGCCTAGCTTCAGCGACAACAATGCACACATTCTCTATTTAGACAACATACCTACACATTGTTGTAAATATTTTAGGTGCTCAGATCCAAAATACACACTCAACTCCATTTCCAAAGTTTCTGGAGAGGCACTTGTTCTCAAGTCTGACAAAATATGTCCACATGAGGAGGTTGCACATTCACTATCTACATTTGAGTATGGTACCCATAAATTAATCACAAAATTGTTTCTTCACACAGTATTCAACAGATGTGCAATGTTCTCCTTTCTTGCTGAGCAAGATGTCAAGCACATTCACAACTTCACCCTTTAATGATCTGAGGTAAGGAAAGCTGAAATTAAGCAAACCTTTGAAAATGTGGGGAGACAAAATTGACAAGAATTGCAACAATGGATCCTGCACAATTACTGAGAACTGTTTAATGAAAAAAACGTTTTGTTCAGCAGCACAGCTCAACAACCTCAGCAACACAAAATGACACATAATGGACACCTTTTGGCCATTGACAGCCAATTTTACTTCCTCCTTCTGCTTGACCATGCAATGTTGGAACCACAAGCTGAAAAAAACATTGTCAGAAACAATGAAGCAACTATATTGAAAATGTCAGCTGCCATGGAACTTTTTAAAAATCTCGACAGTCATGTGCTACTTTCTGGGTACTTGTGCTTTCAGACAATTGAAATATTACAATAAGATTCAATTAATGTTTCAAGAGTTATAAAGTTTGCATAAAAAACCATACATTCTGCAAATTCAGTGTGGAATTGATGTGAGTACTTTGTATAATTTTCTATCAAATTTACACGTGCATTAATTAACAGTCACCCTAACCTACAAATGTTTTTGTCTGGCAAATTAATTTCATAACACATTTTTTCAATTGTTTTCTTATTGGAAAAATTAAATAAGAAAAAGCTAAAAAATAAAATTACACACAATTTATCTAAAATTTGGAACAGTAAATGTTTTCAGTCCTGTTACTTAATAAAACTGTTATTTTCAATAAGTTATTCATATTTCTTCTGCACGCGTGTGTGTGTGACTGAACTCCTCCTAAACGACTAGACTGATTTTAATGACTTTTTTGTGTGTGTTCCAGTGGTTTCACACGGCCAATTATATGTTGCATGTTCCAGGGTTGGAAAACCATCAAATTTATTTGTTTATACACCTCAAGGATTAACGAAAAATATTGTACATTCAATAGCATCATGATAAATTAACTTTTTGTAATTTAAAAAAATATACCTGTCATAAAATAGTTCAAGTTTCAACTTTTTCACATTTAATTAAGATAAGTTAAAGTTTTTATTTAACACAGCCTCTACATTTCACTTTGCTCATAATATACATATACTAACATGCTATCGATTGGTCGAATTGTGATTAATGTAAATATAATGACATTAGATATTGTAATAACTTTTTAATAAAAAATTTCATCAAAACGGTCCAGATTGTTACAGCTTATTCAAAAAAGTTTTAAATTTTTGAATTACAGACGTGACTACAGGACGTCTGTCAGGTCCGCTAGTAATTATTATATTATGGTTGGATTTGTATCTATTTAAATAAATAAATATAGTTTTTCTTTATTTACCCCTAAATGAAAGTATTGGTTGTTTTTAATCTGCTGAGAACTAAATTTTTATACCACTTTCCTTTAAATTTATTTACCATTTTTCGGGGGTCCTATGTATAAAACAGAACTATACCCTTGCCGCACTGGACAGTTGGGAGTTAAGTTGGCATACCTGCAAAAAACAGGTGAAAAGCTTTACCTGTTTGACTTTCTGAACCAATCACAAAGTAGCATTCCAGTCGGTCGGTTAGACAACGGAAATGGATCTAGATGCCGCACTGTTGCAATATCTGGCTGTTGCCAATCACATGCAACACATGCATAGAGTTGTTCAGTGCAAGCTATGTATTATTTGTTGTTATTGTTGATTCATTTGTACAGAAGGGAACATACAAGACTTTCATAATTCTAGAGGTGGATAGACTTTTGCAGGAAGGTGTGGTGAGGGTGGACGTGGCTTCATGGAAGAAGAAAGTGAATCATGTGCACAAAATAATACGAATTCAGCACAGGAATTAGATGGAATCATCAGTGAATGTGAACCACTAATGACATGTCTTGGTGACGACCTTGACGATGTTGATGATGACAATGACGATGTTACTTTCGAGCATAATGATGATGGAAGCTTGGATGGAATTGAGCCATTAAGATTCTAAACCGTTGAAAATTACTTTGTTATACCTTTCTCTCATTGTAACAAGCTATTTATTATTAATTTGTTCCATATTGTTGTAAATACATAGTGTATGCTACATAGTTAAAGTATCACTGTTATGTGCAATTAACATCAATAATAATGAATTAGTTTCATTATTCATCGGCATTCATTTACTATGTACATTGTTTATATTCGTCTTTACACATGATAAGAGACATTTGTAATCAGCTGTTGTTGTTTACTAGTTACTCTGGCAATGCTGCAAATGCAGCATAGCCAACCTTATGCAAAAATACCCAAACTATCAAGTGCAAGGATTCAGCGGCATGGGTATACTTAACCTTTAAGAATAAATGCTCCCAACAGACAACAGGACTAGCAATAGGGAATGCTCTCCATTTCTAGCCAATTGTTCATGAGTAATTTTGAGACACACGTCTCTGAGTCATTTCCACATATACACCAAAAAATGGTATAGGTATGTAGATGTCATCATCACCATAGTTCCAGAGAAACTCATAAATGATGCACTCAAACTCCTCAATATGCAAAACAAATCAATTCAGATCACCATAGAGACTGAAAGGGAAGGATACCTACGATTCCTGGACATCAAAATAACCAGAGTGGAAAAACATAACCTAACATTTGGAATAGAAAATCCACAAATACAGATAACTACATAAAGCATGATACACAACACACAAATATGCAGTCCTGAACAGTCCAATGTATAGTTTAGTACACATTCCCATGGAGAATAGTGAATACCAATAAAGATTCCAAATAGCTACCAACGACGACTTCCAAAAAAGTGCAATAAGCAAGAGAATGCACACACACACACACACACACACACACACACACACACTCCCTACAGAACCTCAGTTCAGAAGGTTCACTTACCATCCTTAAGCACACAACAAACTTCAGCAATTATAACATCTCCTTAGCTCCAAAAAACAACTACAGCATTCAGAAACTGCTGTGCAGAAATTAAAAGAACCTATCCCAGCAAACAAAAAACCTGCAGTTTATGAAATTAAATGCTCAGACTGTAATCTAGTATACATGGAAAGAACAAAAAGAAGTTTGGAAACCAGATTAAAAATAAAACAATGAGAAACCAAAAATACAAAATCAGCAGTTACCCATCATTTCTGGTCATGAGGAAAAGAAATCACACCTAATATAAAACTTAAAAAACCAGCTTATAAACATTCAGAATTAGATGTCTGGGAGATGATCTAAATCATGAAGAAAAAGAACCGCATCATGAATTTTGATTTACCGCCATACAGCAAACTCTGGAAGTTCATAGATCCAGCACCAGATGCCTCCACAAGTTATGCACCTCCATCCTCACATTTGACACCAACGAAGCAAGATTTAGTAGAATTAAGGGTTGAAAATGGGAACAAGTGGTCCTGAAACCAGTCCCAGTAAATAATTACTAAGTGATGGTTTATGTTACAAACACCAACTCAAATTCTTTTAAATTAATAGAAGATTCTCTGGGGGTTTTTTTGGAGAAAGATGTGATATGATTTTTAGTAGTATTCTCTATGAATTGAGCACGCTCATCTTGCTTATGAGAAAGATGAGAAAAGAATATTCTCAGCAATAATTTTACTGAAAGGGTGTCTTGGAACAGTGATACATATGAATAGAATAATTCCGAGTTGGGTTTGTAACATTTAAGTATCACTTACATACAGTTTTTTCAGACCATTTTTTGAAGCCATGTGGGTTTCATTGTTGATGGTTTCCAATTGAATTCCCACAGGGTGTTCTATGTTGAGGTGTGACGGTCCCTGGTGGCTGGGTGATGAACCTCCATAATATATTTTGTGGCAGCAATTCATAGTTTAATACATGGTATTGGTTTTTAATGGTATGGATTTTTTCCCAGACGTCAAGTTGTCGCATATCTGGCAGGTTTTAAAGGTGAACATTAGGTACTATTTCATGGTTAGTAGACCAAAAGTGTTGTGCAACAGCTGATTTGTCAGTTTGTTTGTATTTTACTGCTCTCATGTGTTCTTTAAGTCTTGTTTCAAGGTGTCTCTTTGTTTTACCAGTGCAAAATTTGTTGCAATCTGCGCAATTTATTCGGTAGATTCCTGATTTTTTGTGTTATGGGATTTGGTCTTTTTGGTTGTTGCAGAGCATTTTTTGTAGGCTGAACTTATTCTGGGGGCAAGTGTGATTTTACATTTTTTGAATATTTTTTTAAACTTGTGGTGTAGTTTTGGGTGATAAGTAAACTTTTTGAAGCAAGGTTTATCTATTGGTGGGCACAATTTTGTGATTAATTTCCGTTGTTTGAGTTTTTGTATTTTTTTATCTATTAATTTTTGGTTAAAGCCATTGTTTCTTGTGGTAGATATTATAATATCTAATGCCATGCATTCAACTTTGAATTGCCACCACAAACTATATAATGGAGGATCACTCGGCCACCAGAGACCGTCACACCTCAACAAAGAACACCCTGTGGAAATTCAGTTAGAAACCATCGACAGTGAAACCCGCATGGCTTCGAAACCTGCCTGTAAAAACTATATGTGAGTGATACTTAAGTGTTACGAACCCAACTTAGAAATATTCTACGAATATTCTCAACTTTATCAATACTACCCAATGTGTTTCAGCGCCATTGGATTGAATTGTGAACACACATATTCTAATTCATGTATTTTAACTTTGACTTTGAGATTCTGATTTTCATTGCTGGTTATTGTGAACCATGGTACATTTTTTTTTTTTTGACGTGGGTCATTGTATCTTGGTTGTTTACTTTTATGAATTAAATGAAGTTTGTTTTGTTTAAAAAGCGTTTAATAAATATAATACTGAATTTAATCCTTTCTAGTTATGTTCTTTTGCATTGTTGGCAGTTCTTAATTCTTACTTTTGCATTGTACTTCAGAAATGTTTGGAGAATAAAAATGAGAACTTATTTGTGAATAGTGATATAATTGTCTGGTTCTTATTGTTTTGCAGAGTGACCTCTACAGCCTGGGAATTGTTCTGTTTGAATTACTGCAGATCTTCTCCACGGACATGGAGCGTTACAAAGTTATTAACAAACTGAGAGCACAACGTGTTCCTCCAGAGGGCTACTTGCTGCCACCCAAACTTGTAAGTGAAATAGAAAATCATGTTCTTGTATTTAGAAATAAAATGACCAAACAAAAATGTGCCAGTTATATTACGGATACATATTTTCAGTTATGTAATGTCCTTGTATTGAGACTTGAGTTTAATGTTTAGCGGCTCCCCAAAGGGGTCAGATCAGAAGACCTCGGAGGCCACAGGCCTTAGTCTTTCTCCAAAAACTTCTACTAGGTTGACATGATGTATAAGCAGTGGCTTTATATTGTTGAAAAAATGCACCGTTCACCTTATCTTCATTAGCTGTGAAATAGATGGAAAAAGAATATCCGAGTAGTTAACATCTGAATTAACTGAGGTGTGGGAAAATATAAACCAAATAATTTTCGAGCGAGAGATCGCACACCATACTCCAATATTCTCGGCATGTAAAGGCTTTTCCTGAATAGCATTAAGATTTTCAGTAGACCATATTTGCATATTTTGTGAATTTATGCGTCCGGATAAGTGAAAGCATGCTTCATCAGTAAAAAAGCCCTATTTAAAACATCAATTCCATGGCACACAATAAACCTCTGAAACCTTCACAATACTGAAAGTTTTTCCATGGACGACTGACAGTTTATACGGATACAAACCAAATTGTTTTTTTACTGCTGTGTATGATGAAATTGCTGTGCCAATTTGTTAATCGACTTCTGTGGACTTTTAAGCATTCTGTCCAATATATCTGCCAGTTTTTCTTTTGTTAAGACACTCGTCTACCTCTCCTAGCATCGTGTATAAAACCTGTCTCCTGAAACTTATTAATGAAATCATGCACAGTATCTCAGTACGGAAGTTTTGCGTTAGGAAACTGTTTTGTTCTCTAATGCCAGACGTTTGAAAATAGACATTTGTCTTCTTGCACTCAAATATTTTTCAGAGATATTTTCATGGTGAGCCACTGAAGCACAGATTTTGAGATGCTCCGAACCCATGTCTTGATCTGAGTTACACAGTGGACAGTTTAGAGATTGATGTATTCCATTCCTATACAGATGTTTGGCCAAACAGTCATGGCCTGCTGCCAATCTACATGCAGCTTCAGACAATTTGCGCGGTAAACCAGGAATTGAATGAGGGTTTACATGCAGGGAATTCCATTTTTACTTTCTCTATACATACTATGTACATAGATATAGAGAGGGTATTGTAATGCACCCAAAAATTCAATACCAAGATTTCACCAGAAATATATGTTTTGAGGCCTCCTGAATCCAAAAAAAAGCATTGTTAGAAAAATGTGTGTGTGTGTCTGTGGGCAACATAGCTCAAAAATGAAAAGTCTGTTAAAAACCAAACTTGGTATTTAGCTTTTGTAATCTTCCAGGGATGCGACAAAGATTTTGAGAAAAATCCTCCCAACCCAAACTACCCTTTATATGGAACTTTTTTCAAAATTTTTGATTTACTCAAAAATGGCTCTAACGATTTTGATTAAAATATCATATATTAAATGTATACAAATAAAATGTATATCTTGAATTTTCTGGGAATAGAATCTGAAGACTATTCTGGATCAATTTTACAGAATTTTGCATAACTGGTAAACCATAAGCGATGGAGAAAAGGTTACCACACAAAAAATGTAAAGCACATTAAAATACACAATTTATGCTATAAACATTTGTTTTGTGGAGTTGATCGTTTTTGAGGTATTCCTTGTTTTTGGTTTCAACTTTAAAATAAACTACTTTTCTCATACAGGAATTTGTCAACTGATGTCCATACAAACAAAGGAACTTCAGTCCCTTAGCAACCAGCTTTTAACTATCACTTTAACCTATGGTACTCCCTTATTTCGCTTCTACTTAAAGCAAATAATAATTTTAATAATAATAATATATAATTTTAATAATGCTAATTTTTCCTCGATTAGCATGAAGTAAATAGAAGCATAAGCTTTTTAACAATAACTTGTTGCAGAGATGTAGAGAAAGTCATGTGAATGGAACACATCAGATTTTTTCCCTTTTGAATGTATTATCAGATTTTGTTTATTGAAATTTGTGTATGTAGATAGAAGTAAAAACATAGATTATACTCAAACTTCACTCTTGAAAGTGAATCTCCGTTGAAAATGGTGGCAAAAGCCACCGAAACATGTCCGAAGTAAGTTACCTTATTTCTAGAGTGAAGTATGAGTGTAATCTATGTTTTTAGTCCTATTTAATTAGTTACTTCACTGTGCATTCCCATTAATGTTTTAATTGTGTATATAGATTTAATGATTGGCTGTGAAAGGGTATTTGTTGAAGACGAGGGGCAGAGCCAATAATTTCTTCTCAATGAAGACTTACAGGAAGCAACCTGGACAATACCCAATGTCCCAGCGCTACCTTCCTGTGGTGCAGCTCAACTAAAGGGAGGTGCTACTGGTCAGCTTGATGAGTTAACTTTCCTGTATCCAATATCAAATTCCCTGTTTACTCTTTCTTATCCAGTCCTGTAACTGAGCTCTTACTCCCTTCGACTCCAATGTTATTAGAGCACTCCAAGCCTAGGGGATCATTTCACTTACGTTTCTCAAACAGGAAGTCATCCATGTTTCTTTTGTTTTACTCCAAGCTATTCAAAAGAGCAAATTTCAATGACAATCACAGAGTCACTTATTAAAATATTTGACTCGCTTTAGCCTAGTGGATTGCCTTTGTTCTGTTTTGCTTTTAAGGAACTAAGTAATAATAAGACCATTATGCTAATGCTTATACCAATTAACATGAACAAGTAGAAAATGTGACGTGAATGGAACATCAGAAGTTTTTGTTATCCATTTCTAAGAAATTCCTTGTTATTGGTTTCAGTTTTCCCATACCTATACTTTTCTCAAATGCAAAGTCATTATTTGTTTATCTTTCTGCTGGTGAAGTAAAGAGAAGAAAGTGATGTGAATGTTAATAGCTTGTGTACGTATGTTTGCAGGCTCAGGTGATCACAGAGTTATTGTCTCCATCACCGGATGACCGCCCTTCAGCGGAGAATTTGCTTGTCACAGTTGAAGCCTTGTTACTGCAGTTTCCAGCAGACAATGTGATCACCTCACAAAATGAAACAATACAACATCTACTGGACATAATCTCACAGCGAGATCGAGAGATTAACCAACTCAAACAAAAATTGCGTTCTCTGGAAGCAAAATAAACCATAGCTTACATTCATTTTAGTTAATTTATTTCATGTAAGATTATTTATTGTTCATTTATGATTCTAAATATTTGCAGTGAAGGAAATCCAAGAATACAAATCAGAGTCAAAAAAAGAACAATTGTTTTAAGTAGTAAACAACTTTTAGATGAAATTATCATTGTTCTATGCCGAATCACTAAAGGCTTCAAATAAAGAAAGCCAGTTGCATGTAGGAGACAGACACGTGCATAGACTAGCTGTACGTTTGGCGGGAGGGCGGATTGTGTTGTGACGTCGGGTATTATTGTATTTAACTAAACATCAATGTCGAGAACTGGGAGTCATCCTCATTTGTGATATATAGCACGCATTAACCCTTTTAGTGTCAATCATGATCAAATTGTGATGTTGTTTTTCATACATTTTAACACTTTCCAGCGGGAAAGTCTGTGTACTTTCTGTCACAGCCCCAGAGAAAGGTTTTCTGGACCTTATCTTCACTCCAAAGTGCTAAATTAGTTCTAAATTTAATTTGTCTAGCTGGTGTCTATGATGGTTGAAAGATGGTGTCATCCAACCACAAACTGCAGAGAAAATAAGAAACCGTTGTTGGTAGCTGTTTGGAGCATCTGTTGGTATTCATTCTTCTCCATGGGGATGTGTACTAGTCTATATGTTAAACTGTTCTGGACTGCATATTTGTGTGTTGTAGGGTTGTAGCTATCAAACTTTATGTGGTTAACTGTATTGGTGGATTTTCTATATATTCCAAATGTCAGGCTATGTTCTTTTGTTCTTATTATTCTAATGTCTAGGAATGGCAGGGTTCCTTCCTGTTCGGTTTCCAAAAAAGTGCAGTAGACAAGAGAATACATAAATACAAAAAACTGAATCGCATAACACACACAACCACCCTACAGAACCCCAGTGACCAACCTCAATTCAGAAAATTCACCTATCATCCTTGTTCACACAACAAACTTCAGAAAATATTCAGGAATTATAACATCACCTTAGCTCCAAAAAACAACTACAGCATTCAGAAACTGCTGTGCAGAAATTTAAAAGATCCTATTCCTGCAGGCAAAAAACCAGGAATTTATGAAATTAAATGCTCAGACTGTAATCTGGTGTATATCGGAAGGACAAAGAGAAGTCTGGAGACCAGATTAAAGGAACACATGAGAAACCTAAAATACAAACAAATAGAAAAATCAGCAGTTGCCTATCATTTTTGGACATCAGGACACGAAATCACACCGAATATGAAACTATTAAAACCAGCTTATAAACCCACAGAATTAGATGTCTGGGAGAAGATCTACATCATGAAGAAAAAGAGCCATATCATGAATTTTGATTTGCCACCTTACAGCAACCTCTGGAAGTTCATAGATCCAGCAACAGATGCCTCTACAAGTAATATACCACTACCCCCATCGTTGTTGCCAACAAAGAAAGATTTAGTCGGAATTAAGGGTTGAAAATGGGAACAACTGTTACCCGAAACCAGTCCCCAGTAAGTAAATATAAGTGATGTTTGTGTTACAAAAATTGACTGAAATTCTTTTATTTTTAATCCATTACATTGCTTAGACGAATGATTTTAGCACACAATTTTTCTTGGTGTAAAATGCAATGCACCAGTGTAAGTTCCATTCGTATGTTTAATTCATTCCTTCTTTGTTGTTCCAATGCCACAGCACCCGTTTCTGTCCACACAAAGTTCTAACTGTTCCATCGTTCCCTTGATGCAACTGAAGATGTCGGCTCCAGCAATAGTATGCTTCATCAGCACAATATCTAACAACTTTTCCCTTATTTCAAGATCTTTATTCACGCCTCTGATGTAGATGACAAGTTGTGCAGTGTCAGTTATGTCATTGCTCTCATCTATTGCAAGAGAAAACTTAATGAATGTTATAGTTATCTCAGACAGCTGACTCCAAATATCGTCTGCAAGGTCCCCCACATGAGTGTTATCGTGGAGGCAGATAAATGGACTGATTGATAATTGTGTACATACTCTGGGCTCAATTCTTCAGCTGCAACAATTAAATATTGTTTTACCATCTCACCTTCACTGAAGGATCGCATGTTCCTGGCAATACTTGACGCTATTTTGTAACTCGCTCTAATAACACTAGCACGAGTATTTACATCTTCCTTGTTCATTTTACGTTTCAGATCTGCAGCAACATACGTGCGTTTAGTGTATTGGTATTTATCATAATCGTGTGCATGACATGCGAGAGTAATGCCATTGCAAATAATATTTAGTTATTTTGTTTAGAAGTTTGTAACACACTAAACTTTTTGCTGCGTCATTTTCTTCCATAAATAGAACGGTTTCTTCCCATTCTGCTTGAAACATGACAGGTGTGGACGACCATCTTGCCATCGTAAGTAGGACACCACAGTACTAATATGTAGCGTTACACCACCACTGCATGCATATACTGAACTGTGTAGTTGTGCAGCCCCGTGTGCCCTCAAGTGACCTTGAGGATGTCTGATCTATACTATCATTTTATGTGAAGTAAGCTTTTTAATGCCTAATTATTGATTATTTTGGGATTTTTAATTTTATTTTCAAAGTTTTCTTTTGATTTGAATTTTTTAAAAATATTGAAAAGACTTCTCATCCATATAATACATGTTATACAGTAGACAAAAGAGTTTACTAAAAATGAAAAAAAGACTCGGCTCTCTGTCATTTAGTACTCATTTTATTACTAAAAATTTAAAACCCTGCATTGTGCTCTAAAATTGCTTGGCGCTATTCAGATAGCATTTTGCTATTCGGGCTGGCACTAAAAGGGTTAAAAAACAAGTTTCAAATTGTGTAGCTGTGGTAAAGACTATAAAGTTGTGACTTATTCATGCCTTAAAGTTGGCTGTTGACAGACCAAGAATTGTAAGCATTCTCATTGGAAAAGAGGTTTCTCTCTGAGGAGACTAATGGAGAATTTCTTTTCATATCGGTGTTATATTGGGAAGCAGTGGACAGAGAGAGTTGCGTGCTTCAGAGTAGACATTTCCATTCTCCTGTTCATTACAATAATTCACACACAAATTCTAATTAGGATGCCAGCCAGGTAAGTGTGCAAGCTTTCAACAACACACTCTGTTACCACCATCAGGGATCTGGAGGGGAAGGCTGAAGGACTGCCTCATGCGCTGTCATTGGTTGGCACTGGCCAGTGGGCACTGAGGAGGATGGGGCATGTAGCTATGAAATATAGGTAGCCATGTTTTGCTTATTTGCAGACCTTTGTCTTTGTTAAAATTATTTTTGCTTGTTTTTATATATATCGCTTCTTTTATCAGTCTGTCATGATATCCGGTAGATTTTTCTATTTTGGTGGATGAAACATTGATCTTATGGCCAATATCGTAAGTATGTTGTGCCAACGCTGATTTTTCTGGGTAGCCCAACCTGCTGCAGCATTGGTGTTCTTTGATGTGCTCTTCCTTGGTCCTCGCTGTCTGGCTGATGTAAATTTTTCCACATATGCATAGGATTTTGTAAATACTAGTAGTGCGGAGGCCCAGATTGTCTTTGACCATGCCCAGATGTTGTTTGATTTTGGCAGAGGGCTTAAAAACTGTTCGGATGCTGCATTTAGACAGTATTCTTGCTATTTTGTGGGACACTGCACCCACATATGGAATAATGGCTGTAGCTAAGCTTTCTTTTTTCTCTACTTTGTAATATTTCCTGAAAGCTTTGTTGATATCTTGGGTGGTAGGTGCTGGATTTCTTCTGAAAGGTTATGTTTATCTGAGATTGTTATCTCTCGGTGTATAAGTGCAAAGGTACTGTGTGTTTCCATGCTTGCATTGTTGAGGTACAGGTTGGTGTGCATGGGTTTTATGTCCTAGGTGGCCATTTTCCTTTTTGTAGATGAGTGAGTCGAGAAACAGGAACAGTTATTCTGTTCTATCTCCATTATGAGCTTGATGTTGGGATGAATACTGTTTAGGAAGGCAGTCAAAATTTTTTATTCACGTGGCCAAACTACAAATGTGTCGTCTACCTAGCAGAAGAAGTGTGCAGGTGTAAGAGGTGTACTTTTAAGTGCCAGGTGTTCAAACTCTTGGCTATGGCTGGTGACAGGGGAGACCCTATCAAGGTTGTTGAACAATAAGTAAATTCCACCTCCAGTTCCTTGATGATGGCAACAGAGTAAGTTGTTGAAAGTCAAACCCAGCAGAAGGCAATGGATTTTTTTTGGGCAAAAAATCCTTAGCCTGGCTTCCTTTGGAAGGGAAGTAAAGCTGTTGGTCCCGTGTCATAGATTTACACATGTAAAAGAACCTCAAGCCTGATAAAGAGGCCTCTGAGCAGAATTAAGCAATCTTTCACGCTCAGTATAGAATGGGATGCTGAGAACCACAGCAGTTAAAGAGAGTCCATTAATAAAATGTCATTTCATTTTGTTGAAAACTTCATGTCCTTGATTAGGTAAAACTGTTTACAATAATGTGTTACGTATGTTCTGTAAATAGAAAATCTTATCTATCATCATTGTTGAAGCTCTGCTGCTGTCGTCATCACTTCCTGTGTACCACTACCTTTCCTTTCTCTCTTCTGAGTTTTATCAAAATATGTGTTTAAAAATTAAGTTATCATAAATTCCCCCCAAAAAAGCTCTGAAAAAAGGGAGTCGTCATGTATTCAGATGTGCATAATGTTAAATAAACATAGGAGATAGAGAAAATGTACTAGCCCATTTTGGTAGTGCATCTGCCGCACTTTAAAGAAGTTGTGAGTTCAAATTTCACTTAGTGTGTTAACTGGATAGGGTCTTATTTGGGGGGGGGGTCCTTATCCTGAAAAGATAAATGTCTAATAAGTGTAATCTCCATGTACTTTGCGATCATTTCACCAATTTCATTCATCATTTGATATGACCAACCAGGTTAAAGGACAAACTACGAAAAAATTAAAATAAAGAAATATATGTAGGTATATAAGAAATAAATGTAAGAAAAACAATTTTATTTGTCATATTATATTCATGCTATTTTGTGTACCCATTGTTTAACAAAGCATTCTTAAAAAAGTTTATTCTTGTAATACTTCATACTAATGCAGGCAAACATTTTCAGAAATTGTTTTAACACGTATTTCCTTTTAAAGCTTGTCTCAAAATGAAAAGACAGTATTGAGGTAAATGGGATATCTCTGTCTCTATTTCGCACATACATGTTGCCATGAGCTTCGTCCTTTTCTTGCTCTCACCAAGTTGCTAATAGCATAGAAATAGAAAATATTACACTAGTTACTATAAACTAAAGGTTAGAGGGCAACAAGAACTAGGAACGCTGGCAGCTGCCAAGTGCTCAGCTTAATTAACATAGAGAAGTCAACATTTAAAACAGATTTTTGGAAAAATCTATATCTATGAAGTAGAAAAGTTCAGGGACCAAGCAACAGAAAATGCTCATAAGGGGGGGAGGGGGAGACATTTAAAAAGAACCTGAAAACATGTAATTCATTGTCTTGAGAAAGAAGTCGGACATCTGTGGTCCAGAGTAACATATTAGCCTCTAGTTCCCAGGGTCACTGGTTCAAATCTAGCAGAGGGTGATCGATTTTTGTAAGTGTTAAAATCCTTAGCATGGTTTCGTTCAAAAGGGAAATAAAGCCGCTGATCCAGTGTTGCAGCACATGAATGAAACCTCAAGCCTGATAAACATGCATCTGAGCAAACTTAAGTGATCTTTCATAACCAAAATAGAATGGAATACTGAGAACCACAGCAGTTAGTGTGTCCATAGATAGACAGTTTCATGTATACATATAGTTATATGTACCTTTCCCTCTATTTGTACATTTTTATATCCTACCAACTTAACCTGTTTATAAGTTACAACCTCATCAGTTTTATTATTAAGATTCTCTGTTTGATAAATTTCCTCTCCCATTTCTCTCTTACTTTCCCTGTATAATTACTTAGTTGTTTCAGAAAGTCTTTCTTATTGTTTACTTTCTCTCCACATTTTAGTTACAATTACACAGTGTAAATTGTTATCGACATTGCAATATAGTGGACAGATTTTTATCAACTTTTAATAACAATGTTCTTGCCCATGCTAGACCCTCCCTTTCCATTTTTTCACAAATATCAATGTCTTTTTCGCTTCGCCATTCTTTCTTAACACTCCTATATAGTATTAAAGTATGAAAATAACTTTTCTCGGGCTATCAGCCAGGTGAATTCTGGAATAATTTCCAAGTATTAAAGTACTTAAGCTACCTATTATTTCTTGTTTCTCTACATCGTCTATCCTCGCTTTCACTTTATTCCATAGTCTTTGTCCTCCTATTGTCTAGCTTACCCAATCCAATTTCTCTTACAAGTTCCTTTAATTGACATATCCAACTTCTTTCTCATTTTGTCGATTCTTGTGCCCTAAAACAGTCTTTCACAATATTTTCTTCCTTTAAGGAGACTCAAGCCAAAAATGAAAACAAAATAATAGCTTTTTTCTGTGCATATAATGAAAATATGGTTGATTCTGCTTAATTTGGTGTTTGGTTCATTAAAATATTCAAATATTTACTAGTTATAAATAAATTTGCCAAAATGTCACTAGGTATTGGAGTAATCATTTTGCAACATTTCACAAAAAATTATCTGAGGAAGAATTTAGCTTAGAAGGCTGTGGTTTGGCTTTTTGCAACAAAATTAATGGTTTGTATGTTGGCTAAGCTGAGTATCCAATATGGCTACAGCTTATAGCAGCAAAGCAATTTGAATTTGTAAACAAGTCTTAGTTTTTTAGTGTTTGTG
The DNA here is from genome assembly GCA_030762935.1 of Hymenopus coronatus. Lineage (NCBI taxonomy): Eukaryota > Metazoa > Arthropoda > Insecta > Mantodea > Hymenopodidae > Hymenopus > Hymenopus coronatus. The sequence continues at coordinate 3,387,931 of CM060895.1, read as the reverse complement.
CATTTTGGTGTTTTTCACAATGAATAAGCCAAAGGGCATTTTTAAGAAAAGAAAAAAAAAAAACATAGATAGGAGAAGCTGACAAAGCAGTGCAAAATGAGGTTAATGTGATTATAAATAATTCTGCAGGCTTAAGTGAGACTAATCCTGCAAGTGATTCCAAGAAAAAACTAAGAATAACAGACAAGTTCAGTGAAACTAATGACTGTGAAACAAACATAAATATAATAATTAACCTTAACATTTTGAACACACTCTTTACTTTCTCTGCACATACTATGTACTTAGTGTATAGAGAGTGTATTGTAATGCATCCAAAAATTTAATACCGAGATTTCACCGGAAATATATGTTTTGAGATACCTGAATCCCCCCCAAAAAAGCATTTTTGGAAAAATGTCCGCGTGTGTGTCTGTGGACAGCATAGTTCAAACATGAAAAGTCCATTAAAAATTAAACTTGGAATTTAAGTTTGGTATCTTTCAAGGATGCGACACAAAGATTTTCAAGAATAATCCCCCACCCCAAACTACCTTTTATATGGAACTTTTTTTCCAAAATTTTGATTTTCTCAAAAATCGCTAACAATTTTGATTAAAATATCATATATTAAAGACATTTACCTTACAAATAAAATGTATATCTTGAATTTTCTGGGAATAGCCTCTGAAGACTACTTTATTTTGGATGAATTTTACGGAATTTTGCTGCATAACTACTGAACCGTAAGAGATGGACAAAAACTTAAAAACGGTCAACTCCACGAAAAAAATGTATATAATATAAATTGTGTGTTTTAACGTGCTCTACATTTTTAGTGTGTTGAGATATTCCTTGTTATTGGTTTAAGTTTTGAAAAACTTTTCTTATACAGGAATTTGTCAACTCCTGTCTATACAAACAAAGGAACTTCAGTCACATAGCAACCAGCTTTTGACATTCATTTTAACCTATTGTACTCCCTTGTTTCACTTCTACTTACAAGGAAGCAAATAATAAAACTATTCCTGCAAATTTGTTATTGATTAGCATGAAGTAAAAAGAAGCATAAGCTTTTTAACAATAATTTGTTGCAGAGATGTAGAGAAATGTGAATGGAACAGATCAGATTTTTTGTGATGCAGTGGTGGAAAAATCACACTTTCTGAAAATGTGAGTTGATGCAATGGTCTGGTAAGTAATCTACAAATAAATTTTATGAACTGTGGCAGTAAACAGACATTCTGCACTATAGAGAAAAGTGAGAAACACAATCTTTTTTATATACATTTGCGATTTTTGATGGACTAAGGTGTATAGGAAAGAACTTCTCTTCTGGTAAAGTTGTTTGTGGAATTTTGAACTTGCCAAACCCATCATGTAATGTAATTCGCTACAGTGTGAAAACTGCTGTAACTGAAAATAAAGAAAACTCAAGATTTGGCTATATCAGTTGACGGAACCTGGCAGAAAAGAGGTTTTCAGTCATCAGTCATTAGCAATGACAATGGTAAAGTACTTGATGTGCAAATGTTAATATTACTATATCTTGGTTCCACTTCTTAAACTACCACTAAAGCTATATAGGTATTAGTTTCTTCACTTTTACTCACCGTGTTACTAACTTTTAAAAACATATCTTGTTTATTTTTGGACTTAGTTTCAAAAAAGTACGCGATGTACATTAAAATATACCAAAAGTATTCGTTTGCTTAAGTTTTTTACAACAATTTTTGTTGTTTCACTAGTCATCAGATATGTGACATCTAAATCGTTCATGTTGCAAAATTCAGAACTACCAATATTTGAAAACTGCTTATCACTAAACATTAAAAGGTTGTGGAACCAACATTGGTGGTTTGTTATTAGATAACTAGAGTCGCTTTATAATTGATTTTAAGGCATGATTTGTCTTTTTTTTACATCATGATGATGATTTGCAACATTTTTACAAAAAATACTGTGATATGCCATCCTGCCGATTTTAAAAGTGATTCTGTGTTTTTAGAGTTGTAAATCCATTATTGTTGTGTAAATACGTGATTTTTGTGTAATTTGTTTTTAGTATTCAGTGGTTTCACCAAAGCATACAAGTGAAGCAAGCATGAGCTGTAATAGGTTTAGGTTAGTGTGTAAAGAAACTGATTTTCCTGTACTTTGGTTTCAATAATTTCCACTGGTTTCACCAAAGCATGCAAGCGAAGCGAGCGTGCGCTGTAATAGGTTTAGGCTAGTGTGTGTGTGTAAATATACTGATTTTCATGTACTTTTTAATAATTGTCACTGGTGTCAGCTAAGCATGTGAGCAGAGCGAGCATGTGCTGCCTTAGGTTTAGGTCAGTGTGTTAAATAAACTACTTAGTTTTCGTCTACTTTGATTTTAATAATTTCGATTGTTTCAACCAAAGCAAGCGAGCGAAGCAAGCATTAGGTGTGTTAGGTTTAGATTAGTGTGTATCGATAAACTGACTTTCCTGTACTTTGGTTTTAATAATTTCCACCTGTTTCACCAACTGATCCTTAGCACTCCATTGTTAACGTGTGAGTGTTGGTGACTTTTGAGTTTCTCTCTTGTTTGGTGACTATATATGTTGGTAGCACACAAATTTCATTGTTTCTAGACCATAAATACTTAATTCCCGCCTAGCAACAGCTGTTAAATCTTCCCCCACCATGAAAATTTTGGTGAATTTTGCTATTTAAGAAAGTGTATTTACAGGGTGGGAGTGGTGGGAAATTCCAATTCTAGATGAAAATATATTAGCTTCTTGATGCTCTGAAGTGGATTATGAGGTTAGTTTCAATCCTATTTATATGATGGTACTCTCGTATAGCTTTACCCAAATGTTGACCAAGTATTGTCAAGGCTGGTAATAATAATAATAATGAGAAGCAAATGAAGCGCAAGAAATTATGAAGAAAAAAGGCGGGGAATGGAGGTTGCTGGTGCAGTGAAAATATTTCAGCAGAAATTCGGTACACAGACTTGCTAGGAGATGGGGATTCAAAAGCTTATAAGGCAGTGACTGAAAGTAACCTTATGGCTACCTAAATGTAACAAAATTGGATGGCTAACACGACTGCACTAAATTGTCAGATGATATGGCAATTAGAGACAACACAGATAATTTAGATGGCATGACAGCTGCTTGGGCTATCTTTTTTCCATAAGGTAGAAACCATTGCATAATTTTTGTTCAAACAAATGTCTGAAAGTGGAAGAACAAGGTATGCTAGAGAATTTCAACATAAAAATAACATACCAAGAGCAGTTATGCTTGCTATCAAGCCAATGTTTCAAGATCTTGCCAATCCTGAGCTGATAAAGAGGTATTTCTTTATCAGCTCCAGTGGTCTTTATCAGTACCAGTGGTCCCGGGTGCCAAACAACGTATTTGTTGGAACTTGGTACGATGACACACAGGTATTTCAGTAGGATACAACACCATGCTGAGATTTCAGTGACAAAAACCACCAAGAGAAGCAAGATGCAGACTACAATCCAGGAGAATTTTAGTACTTTTTTCTATGCTCAAGTGAGTTTTATAGATTATTTTACTTATTTAGAACTGAATTACTCAAACCAACATTTTTGAACATAAATGACCTATTTTCTCTGAAACTGCAAGGTATAACATTTACTACGTAGTACCATTAGCCCCATGATTGTGTGTAATTGCTTTTTTTGAAGTTACTCAAATACTTTATTTTTTAAAAAATAAAATGTCAGAAATTTTGTTGAAAATTTTAGAGGTTTACAAAAAAAAAAAAAACACAATTTTTTTTCAAATCAGTATTGTAACATTAAAAAGAATCAATGTACTCAGAAGGAATCAATCAAAATGATGCAAAACTTTCACATTTCTATGTCAAGTGGGTTCAGAGAATATAGCTAATTTAATATTACTGAGATAGGACTTGACGAGTTTTCTTTGGATCCTGTTCCAATATTTCACTATTTGTTTGACTACTAATTGCTTCCTCTCAGCTCTTCTCAATTCAATTAGTCAACCCCATTAAGAACTGTTCTTGGTAATTCCAATATTTTGCAAAAGGATGTATACATTACCTCAGTCCTCCAAATCTCTATTCCATGCATCAATCGTGATTCCACTTTTGCTATAGCCAGTGTACTTTAATGTTTGGTATTTTTTTTAAGCTATAAATAGCTAATTTCCCCCACCTATCGCATTTTACCTTTGCTCTGTCCATTTTCTGTTATTTAGCTTACTCCTGTAATCAAACTTGTTTATAACTTTGAATTCACTCCCCTCTAACTCTGCTAAGTTTATTCCCATTCTTACATACCAAGTGTCTGTAAGTAAAGCTCAGCTCACAAATGTGTGTGAGGCAGAAGTCAGATATGTGCAGTGTTAAAGGTTAACAAGAGTTTGTAAGGAAGTGTTTATAGCATGTAGAACACTTTTGAGTATTGCGTAAGGTGTATACTTTGCATTTATGTTTATGGAAGAAGATACAAAAAATACAAAATGTTGGTAAAGTAAGAACAAATGCAAAACAATAATGAATGTGTTAGATTTTTCAAGTAAAATGAAGCAGAAACAGCTAAAGCTATCAATTATTTGGATAAAAAAGGAATGAATCAAAGGACCTGTAAGGGTGCCATTAAAACAAAAGCAAAAAGGTGAGGGAAACAAAAACCAGCTAGGTTAATGCAATACAGTGGAATAGCACAAAACACAGTGCAGTGTATCATTCATTCTTTACTGTTTTAAAAGATTCCACCCATCAGAATACCAAGTTTGGTACGAGGGGCATACTGAAAGTCACGAGCAACCCATTGTAAAAATTTAAATTTCAACAATGTAACGAAACGAATTGCAGGATCGTAATCTACAGACTTTAAGCCACATGTTGACATATTGTGACGTCATTAGCTCCTATCATGTGACCACAGACAGTGTTTGAAAAATGGCTGACATTGATGTTTCGTTTCGACAGCGTGCTGTTATTGAATTCCTTGTGAAAGAAGGAAAATCTGCTCCTGAAATTCATCTCAGACTTCAACGTGCGTATGGAGGTGTCTGCATGGGTGCCAGCAGTGTTAGAAGATGGGTGAAACATTTCAAAGATGGAAACACGAGTCTGCAAAATGCGCCTCGTAGCGGGTGTCCTCGAACTGCCTCTACAGAACGCAACAAGGAAAGAGTTGATGAGCTCATTACAGGAGATAGGCGTTTCACTGTGAATGAAATTGCTGCGCAACTTGGAATAGGACATAGTGCAGTGCAAGAAATGATCCACAGCTTGGGTTATCGAAAGGTCTGTGCCCGTTGGGTCCCCCGTTTATTGACTGAAGACCACAAACTTCAGAGAAGAACCATTGCACAAAACCTTCTTCAGAGATTTCATAATGAAGGTGATGAATTTTTGACGTGTATTGTGCCTGGAGATGAGAGCTGGTTCCATCACTATGAGCCAGAAACGAAACGTTAGAGTATGGAATGGCACCACTTGAACTCACCATCGAAGAAGAAAGCGAAGACAGTGCAGTCTGTAGGAAAAGTTATGTGAAGTGTCTTTTGGGATGCACAAGGTTGCATTCTGGTTGACTTTCTTGAACCTGGACAAACCATAAATTCTGCCCGCTACATCAAGACACTTCTGAAGCTCCATCGGGCTTTGTGTGATAAACGCCCTGGAAAGAGGATCATCCTTCAACAGGATAATGCGCGTCTGCATACTGTCCGTGCCACTATGGAGAAGATCAGGGCATTAGGGTGGGAAACTCTTCCACATCCTCCCTAAAGTCCCGACTTGGCACCCTCCGACTACCATCTTTTCGGTTCTGTGAAGGAACAGATGCGTGGCCAACGCTACGAGACGCTGGAGGATATTCGGAAAGCAGTGCGTCAGGGTCTGCGGCAGCTGGAACAGAGTTCTATCACAAGGGCATTTTCAAACTTGTAGATGGGAAAAATGTGTGCAAAACAATGGAGACTATGTCGAAAAGTGAAAGAAAGCCTGTAGATTATGATGATGTATTTGGTTTGGCTTAAAAATAAATATTAAGATTGTAAAACAGTGTTGCTCATGACTTTCAGTATGCCCCTTGTATTAACCAATTTTTACTTTCTCTACACATAGTATGCACATAGTATATAGAGAAGGTATTGTATTGCACCCAAAAATTCAATACTTAGATACCCTGATCCCCCCCCCCAAAAAAAAAATGTAGAAAGATGCCATGTGCGTCTGTGGGTAGCATAGCCCAAAAACGAAAAGCCTGTTAAATACCAAACTTGGTATTTGAGCATCTTCCAAAGATGCAACACAAAGATTTTCAAGAAAATCCTCCTCTTTTACATGGAACATTTTTGAAAATGGCTCCCAACGATTTGTAATAAAATACCTTAGGTTTAAGATATTTTTATGACAAAATGTTTGTTTTTAATTTTCTGGGAATAGCCTTTGAGGACCTCTTCATTCTGGATGAATTTTATATAACTGGCAAACCATAAGAGATAGACAAACACATACTACACAAAAACTGTAGATCTCATTAAAACACGCTATTTATGTTATATACCTTTTTTTTTTTTTTTTTGTAGAGTTAACTGTTTTCGAGATATTCCAAATTATTGGTTTCAATTTTAAGCCACTTAAACTTTTCTCAAATGGGAAGACAACTTTCTTCTTATTTCTCATTTGTTTACTCCTGGCAACCAGAGAGAATGGAATTTTCAATTGTTTCACGTAGCGACTGGCTTTTAAAGGACTATACTCTCTGTTTAGCCTGTGCATTTTCTTATTTTCCTTCTTCAAAGAAGCAGGTAGTAAGAGTAATTCTGCTTTTGTTTATCTTGATTAGCATAATGTGGAAAAAATATTAATTTTTTGAATAAAAGGTTAGTTTGCAGAACAGCTAGATAAAGTCATGTGAATAGAACACATCAGATTTTTTGTTTTTGGTTTATACTGTTCAGGCACGGACATGGAGCCCTTTATCCAATTTTTTTTTTTTTTTCCAGGACATCTTAAAACATATTTCTGGTGAAGTCTCAGTATTCAAAATATGAATATATTTATTTGTACAACTTGTTTTACATAGCTTTTACATCTTTACTTTCTCTAGCCCCATATGTACAATGTACATAGGGATAGAGAAGTATTGTATTCCACCCAAAAATTTGATACCAAGATTTCGCCTTAAATATATGTTTTAGGACCCCCTGTAACCAAAAAAAGCATTTTCAGAAAAAGATCCATGTGTGTGTGTGTGTGTGTGTGTCCGTGTGTCTGTGAACACGATAACTCAAAAATGAAAAGTAGCTAAAATACCAAACTTGGTATTTAAGTTTAGTATCATCCAGGGATGCGACACGAAGATTTTGAGAAAAATCCTCCCACCCCAAACTACTCTTTACATGGAACTTTCTTTGAAAATTTTAATCTTCTCAAAAATGACTTAACGATTTTGATTAAAATGCTGTATATTAAAGATATTTACTTGACAAATAGAATGTATATCTTGAATTTTCTGGGAATAGCTTCTGAAGACTACTTTATTCTGGATGAATTTTACGAAATTTTGCTTAACTGCTAAACAGTAAGAGATGGACAAAAACTTGTCACACAAAAAATGTAGAGCACATTCAAACACACAATTTATGTTACATAAATTTTTTTGGTGGAGTTGATCGTTTTTTTAGATATTCCTTGTTTTTGGTTTCAGCTTTAAAAAACATACTTTTCTCATACAGGAATTTGTGAACTCGTGTCCATACAAACAAAGGAAATCCAGTCGCATAGCAACCAGGTTTTGACTATACTTTAACCTATGGTACTCCCTTGTTTCTCTTCTACTTACAAGGAAGCATGTAATAAGCTATTTCTACTAATTTTTTTCTCAATTAACATGAGGTAAATAGAAGCATAAGCTTTTTAACAAAAATTTGTTGCAGATATGTAGAGAAAGTCATGTGAATGGAACACAGATTTTCTGCCCACCAACCATTTGTGCTCTGTAGATTTTGTTGTTGCTTCATACATAGCTTTAAGATTTCTTCATCTTCTTTTACCAAACAATTTATAGCAAAATTGTATTATTCTCTCCATTATCATTCCATTGCTTCTTGTTTTCCCAAATTCTACCATGGCAACTTCTCTTGCTGCTGATCTTGGAAGTTCAGACAACATTTTATGCATATGATCCACCTTCTTATGTCTGTGACCCCCCCACTGCGTAAGTATCAAAATATTTAGTGGAATGCAACACTTGCTCCTGTTACAGGGAACAAAGCTACATGATTAACAAGAGCAAATTGATGATGATGAGTAATAATGTACAGGGGAGTAATCTTTGTTATTTATAGTGTGTTTAGTCTGCAGAAACCCATGCAAGTGAGTAGAACAGAAGAAAATTTCTCTCAAATTGTGTTCAATACCAATTAATTACCAAGATAATTACTTCTTTTAACTCCTTACTGGAGTATAGGACATTGTTACAATGTTTCCATGATCAGATTTGAATTTACCACTATGCACCATGGTGACAAGGGATCCACTCTTTGCCCACAGATGGCACTCTAGGATGAAATCATCATTGTGGAAGTGAAGTGACAGACTTTTGCCCAGGAACCTTCTTATTTCAAGGTATAGGGTTCTTTTAAATGCAAATAAAAATTACATACTACTATTACTGGCTTTACTTCCCAATTATGAAAATGCCTGTTCATATTCTCTGATATAAAAAGAGTTTTTTTCGTTGTAAATTAATTCTCATAGTGTTGGCATTACAATGAGATTACTTCAAGTTTAGTGCATGCAGGCCTTAGGCCACGAGATAACGAGCAGTAAGAATGTAAACAAAGTGTCCTCGGTCAAATGTCCTACACAAACGTGTAAACTGCTGATGAGTGTCTAATTAGGATGCAGGGCAGACATTAAATTGTACATTGAGGTCAAAAACTTTTAACTATATGCGACACATTGAATTCTTTATGCTATTTATAATATTCTATACAGAAACAATATTTCTTTATCTGTTGCAATGTATGGCCATGTACATTTTTAATGTTTCAAAAACAAGTCATCTTTGGTTAGGGGTGAATCAATATTTTTGCACTGAGAATGTTCTCTTCACATCACAAGATGTAGTGGGAGCAAACTTAACTCAAAGTTTAGATCACTTGTGTGTAATTGATTTCGCTACATTTTGTAGGTTGGCTTTTTTAACTTTGCTGATATCACACAATTTTGAGTATCCTGAATTTTTCTCAAGCACATTCTTGAGTTTATTCCTCACTGACAGAGCTGCTCTATCGGTAACTACAGAAATATTATTTGTCACAAATTTCTGTACATGACCAATTGCATCTGACAGTTCTTGTTTCCTAAACTCCAAAGCAGTAATAGTTGTAGGTAAACATTTATAATTATTCTGAATGGTTCTCAAATCTTGAAACAGCTGTTCCATTATGGCCACAAAATTGATAAAGAGATTTAAAAATAAATTTGTCATTCTTAAACAATTTAAACATTTTTTTACGCTTAAAAAAGTAGACTGGTACATTAGGAGAGAGTATACCAACTACAGCATTTGTAACAGACCTACCAGTCGAATCTTGTAGTTCGGCCATAGAGATCCATGGTTTATTATCTGCCATGGTTTACCTTACATCAGCTAGCACTTATGCACATATCTACAGAGTGTTCTTTTGGAAGGTAGATTACGCCCTGTATATTTCTACATAAATGCAATGAATATGTGATGTTGCAGCTTATATAAAGAGATGTCGCTGGACACCATCATTTTAAACAATTCTTCACAAAATGTGTTTGAACTGGACGGCAGATCATTCACTTTAGTTTCCATTACCAGAATATTTTATTTATGCAGTGTTCCTGGGAGGGCTGTGGCAGCTCGCAACCTGCAGCATTCTAGTGGGGCTGGAAATGCCTGTCCCTGACATTGACCAAGTTAAGCAGCTTGTTGTCTCATAATAATTATCATTATTTTTTTGCAATGATTTATGTTAACACTACCAATTATGACAAAACCTATAAATCTATGTATCAACTCCCTTTTCCTGGTAACAATCTCACACTGAAGAGTGGTGTAGATGTTATTTCTTTGCCTTGGCAATATTCAGTGGAACAATACAATTCTAACTGCCAATATCGTTTCCAGAATAACAAATATCATTATTAGTATACGATGGTTTCACCACTTGGTATTACTTCTATACGTGGGCATTTTTGTTATTTCGTCATTAGAGCCGCATTGTAGTTACTGGTATGTTATAAACAGGACCCTATGCTGCAAAGGGTAGCCGAGGGATATTTTTTATAAGTTGAATGTAGCAGTTGCCCCAATGATCCCGAGAAGAAGTCAAAATTTCGGCAATCTGGCGACCTTCACATCTGAACAACATAATGTTTTCAACACTTTTAAGTATGGATCGCCAGCAAAAGTCTTTAAGACCGTTTGTGTTTGTGCGCGTGTGTGATGCCGCGCGCATGCCCGTATGTGTGGTGGAACCATCGCTTAGCTTTACCCGGATATCTTCTCCAAGCAAGCTGATGAATCTGTATTTTTATGTGGTGAACTAGGGGGGGGGGTCGGGTATAATGTCACAATTTCACTCGATATGAAAAAAATTCAGGTAAATTTAGTATTAATCTGTGGCCTGTGGTAACAACTTCCATTAATGACGTCACTCCCACAGATCCAAGGAACGTGGAACAAAAACAAAACAAAAAAAAACAGCGCTAGTTTTAAGGCTGTCGCGACGCTGAAGTGGCTTTTGGTGAAGATGAATTACTTGCATTTCTCCAAAATGAAAAATTGCAAACCTTGTTTGCAGGAAGTTTACGTGATTTGTTGTTTTAGCGTTTCCTCGAACGAGGTTGAATACGGACGGTAAGTAGTAACTGCAAATGTCTGTCTACTGTAATTGATGGATATGATCGGTTCGTTGCAACAAAACAGAACATGCATCACCTTATTGTTTAAGTACAAAAATGTAACCAACAGGATTGTATGTTATTTTTATCCCATCTTGCACTCTAGCCAATGTAGTTGTCTCCTTAAGATTTCTAGTACCGCAGGATAGAATAATCGTAATATAGTATTCCAGGCTAGCTGCGAAGTCCGGTAAATTTGTGAAGAAAGAATTTATATTAAATGTATAAATAACAAAGAATTGACTCCTAACCTGTTTGCATTATGTCCTGTTCTAACGATATAACTCTGCTTGCGGTGTAATGTAGCAGACCGCCCTGTTATATTCGCGCATGTCTCAAGGCGTCTCTTGCCATACAAGGAAGCGAGGACTGCCTCACTTCCCAATACGTCTAGTGAAGAATAATTTGCCTAATGGACACAAAATCGCAAGTTAAACATTTCGGAAATACATGCTTTTTAATTTAAAAGTCTAGTTAATGAGTAATAATTTTTATAATTTAGGCTCTTTGACCCGTAAGAGTATTATCGCAACTGTAACGTTTATATATAATAATTACAAAATCATTTATAGAATAAATATACATTGGAAATGACGTCTGTAGTGGACCGAGATGGGGGACGCAGCGGCCGGGCGGTAGGCCAAGGTTCCCCGTGAGCTGTCGTGCCATGGAGTTGTTATATACATTGGAATGCAATAAAAATAACTAACAATTATTTTCAACATAAATTGCAACAAACGCAATCAAGCAATTACCATATTATTAGAACCAGGGTTTTATGTAAATACATAGTGTTCCTGTAGTGCCTTATGGCAAAGTTTTAAATTACATACTTTTTAATGACCATTCAGGTAGGTACCCGAAGCAATGAATATTATCGTTTTTAAGTAATCAAGAGTAACATAAATCATAGGAAAGACAGGTTCAATTATTGCAGCAATTCTTACCGAAGTTACTTCTAAATGATATTGCTTTCTCTAGACCACATTAGAGCTGTATCCCGCCCAAAAATTTGATACAGAGATTTCACCGAAAAACTGTGTGCGAGGTCTCCCGAGTCCGAAAAAATCATCATTATAAAAAGAACCGTGTGTATCTGCACATCATAGCTCATTAACGAAAGTTAGTTTAAATATCAAACTTGATACTGAGGTTAAGTATATTCCGAGGATCAGGAAAATCTCCCCACCCTAAATTACCCTTTGCATGAAACATTTTTCGATAATATTGATTTTCTCAAAAATGGCTTTAACGATTTTGATTGCAAGGACCGCATATTAAAGAGGCCTTTGAAGAGTTTTGCTAAATTTTGTATAACTGTTAAACCGTAAGAGATAGACAAACTTACTACACAAAAATGTAGATCATGTTAAAACATTCTTTTTTTTTTAGATATTCCTTATTATTGGTTTCAGGTTTAAAATACTTATGCTTTTCTCATACGTGGATTATTTGTCAATTCCTGGCCATACAAAGGAACTTCAATCACATGGCAACCATCTTTTAAATGATTTGACTCGCTTTAGCCCAATGCATTCACTCAGTTCCCTTCTACTTACAAGAAAATAAGTAGAAAGAGTAATTATGCATATTTTGAAGCATAATACAGATTTCATACCATGGTCTAGTAGGCATCGAAGGTACCGACGGTTCGTCAAGGGCTGTGCTTAGCATCTTCCAGGTGAAGTAATCCATGTTTGCTGATCGGAGCTCGAATGCCGAGACCGAGCGACAGTAAATTATACAAATTTAAGTTTCGTTCTTATGCTTCTCATATATTGTCGTTAGTCCCATATGTTTCCATTAGGTGCATTGAAAGATAAATTGTAACAGTCAGTTGCTTCTCGGTTAACCATGACACCGGTTGCGTCTTCCTTGTTATCAAAGCTGAAACAACGCTTTAACCAAACTTGTGGTAACCGTATAACGTGTACAATGAAATCTCAAATTGAACATTTGCAGAGTAATCTACATATCAGAATAAACGACAGGTTTGTTCAGTAGTGGCTGTTTCTTTAAACACATTTACACGGCCAACCTACGTTAGCTAATGGTAAATGTAACAAAGAACATTTGTTGCAAGGAACAAGCTTCAAGTATCTGAATTTTAAACAATTCTTAACGAAATGCTGCAACCGGAACATCAACAAGTACCTTTCGTGAAGAATTCCTGTGATTCTTATGTTGACAAAAAAAAGAAATCAGCAGAAACTAATTTAGATATTACATATAATAGTTTAATTACATATAAATTTACACATTTCACTTATTTAGGTTATATGTTTATATTCATATTTCATAATTTGATATCCTCCGTGTTATAGTGGTTACCTCTTCTACCCAAATTCGCGTCGTCAAACCCGGCGCAGAACGATGAACTTTTTTCGGGAGTAAAACTCCTTAGCATGACTTCCGTCAGAAGGGAAATAAAGCAGTTGATCCCTGTCGTAGATTTACGGCACGTGAAAGAAACTCAAACTTTATTAAGAGGCCCCTGAGCAAAACTAATTTGTCTTTCACGCCCAGTAATGAATGAAAATCTTTAGATCTGTAGCAGTTAAAGAGCGCACTAGATAAAAATCAATTTAATATTGGCCCATCTGAAGTTTCAAGCATTACCACTCAATGAGAGAGAGAAGAGGTAGTATGCTAGCCCATTTGAGGTTGTTAGCCTTCCTCTTAGAGAGACCAGGTAGTATGCTAGCCCATTTGAGGTTGTTAGCCTTCCTCTCAGAGACTAGGTAGTATGCTAGCCCATCTGGCATTTAAACTTACCTCTCGGAGACAGGAGGTAGTATGCTAACCCACCTGTGGCTTTAAGTCTTACCTCTCTGAGACAGGAGGTAGTATGCTGGCCCATCTGTGAATTTAAGTCTTACCTCTCTGAGACAGAGGTTAGTATGCTAGCCCATCTGTGACTTTTAGTCTTAAATCTCAGAGATAGGAGGTAGTATGCTAGCACATGTGTCTTTTATTCTTACCTCTCTGAGACAGAGGTTAGTATGCTGGCCCATCTGTGGCCTTTAGTCTTACCTCTCTGAGACAGGAGGTAGTATGCTAGCACATCTGTGGCTTTTAGTCTTACCTCTCAGAGACAGGAAGTAGTATGCTAGCACATCTGTGACTTTTAGTCTTAAATCTCGGAGACAGGAGGTAGTATGCTAGCACATCTGTGGCTTTTAGTCTTACCTCTCTGAGACAGAGATTAGTATGCTAGCCCATCTGTGCCTTTTAGTCTTACCTCTCAGAGACAGGAGGTAGTGTGCTGGCCCATCTGTGACTTTTAGTCTTACCTCTCAGAGACAGGAGGTAGTATGCTAGCACATCTGTGACTTTTAGTCTTAAATCTCAGAGACAGGAGGTAGTATGCTAGCACATCTGGGACTTTTAGTCTTACCTCTCAGAGACAGGAGGTAGTATGCTAACCCATCTGTGACTTTTAGTCTTACCTCTCAGAGTCAGGAGGTAGTATGCTGGCCCATCTGTGACTGTCGCCCTCCGTGGTGTAATGGTTACCATGCTAACTTCATATACCCAAGGTCGCGGGTTCAAACCCGGCGGAGGACGATGGATTTTTTCGGGTGTAAAAATCCTGAGCATGGCTTCCTTCGGAAGGGAAGTTCAGCCGTGGGTCCCGTGTCATAGATTTACGGCACATAAAAGAACCTCAAGCCTGATAGGAGATGCCTCGGAGCAAAATTAAGCGGTCTTTCACGCCCAATATAGAATGGGACGCTGAGAACCACAGCAGTTAAAGAGCATCCATAAATAACATGCCATTTCCAATTTTTCCATCTGACTTTTAGTCTTACCTCTCAGACAGGAGGTAGTATGCTAGCACATCTTACTAATAGTCTTACCTCTCAAAGAGAGGAGGTAGTATGCTAGCCCATCTTGCTCATAGTCTTACCTCTCAAAGAGAGGAGGTAGTATGCTGGCCCATCTTGGCTAATAGTCTTACCTCTCAGAGAGAGGAGGTAGTATGCTGGCCCATCTTGGCTAATAGTCTTACCTCTCAGAGACAGAATGTAGTATGCTAGCCCATCTGTGGCTTTTAGCCTTACCTCTCAGAGACAGGAGGTAGTATGCTGGCCCATGTGTGTCTTTTAGCCTTACCTCTCAGAGGCAGGAGGTAGTATGCTGGCCTATCTGTGTCTTTTAGCCTTACCTCCCAGAGAGAGGAGGTAGTATGCTGGCCCTTCTGTGTCTTTTAGCCTTACCTCTCAGAGACAGGAGGTAGTATGCTGGCCCCATCTGTGCCTTTTAGCCTTACCTCTCAGAGACAGGAGGTAGTATGCTGGCCCATCTGTGACTTTTAGCCTTACATCTCACAGACAGTACACTAGTATGCTAGCACATCTTGTCTCTGAGAGGTAAGACTAAAAGTCGCAGATGTGCTAGCATACTACCTCCTGTCTCTGAGAGGTAACACTCAAAGTCACAGATGGGCTAGCATACTACCTCCTGTCTTAGACAGAGGAGAGACTAAAAGACACAGATGGGCCAACATACTACCTTCCGTCTCTGAGAGGTAAGACAAAAGATGGGCTAGCATACTACCTCCTGTCTCTGAAGCTTTTGGCTTATAGCCTTACCTTAGTTTCTTATAGAAAGTAGGCTTAAATGCCAATTTCAACTAGCATACTGCCTTTCTCATGCAGGACAGCATCCTATTTTCTTTCTTTTACAGGCTAGCTTAATACTCCCCCCCCCCTCTTATGTATAGGCTAGCCTATCCCATGGAGAATAGGCTAGCCATCCCTGCTCCCCCCCCCCCATGAGAAATAGGATAGCCTATCACATGGAGGATAGGCTGAGATAAGATAGGCTAGGCTAGGCTAGGCTAGGCTAGGCTAGCCTAGCCTAGCCTATCTCTCATGGGGGGGGGGGGGGTGTGCAGGGAATAGGCTAGCCTATCCTACAATTTTGTGACACACACACACACACACACACACACACACAGGAGAGAGGGGGGGGTGAGATCAGGCTAGCCTACCTTTTCTTCCTTATAGAGTTGTTAGTCTGATCAGAGAATAATTATATTTAGATTGCATTCTTTATTAACATTAGGAATACAGTACATTATGTCCTAAAAAATATCTGTACACTTATAAATACGTAAAGTTATTTCAAGTGACAATGTATTTTAATAATTTATCACATCAAGTTTATCCAACATCCATCTTAGAGCCTGTTGCTATTAAAGTTGTATATTAATTTAAAAGAATTTGAGGTTTTTGTAATATAAACATTACTTAGTGAGACCTGTTTCTGTAACACTTGTTCACATTTTCAGCCCTTTATTCCAACTAAATCTTGCCTCATTGGCCTGAAAGATGATGATGGTTGTGGTGTATCACTTGTTGAGCCCTGTGTTGCTGTTTGGCACTAAACCAAAATTCATGACATGGCTCATTTTCTTCATGATGCAGTTCTCCCAGACATCTAATTCTCTGTGTTTATAAGCTGGTTTTAAGTTTTATATTAGCTGTGATTTCATGTCCTCATGACCAGCAAGTGTTGATTTCTCTGTTTGTTTTTTAGGTTTCTCATTTGTTCCTTTATTCTGGTTTCCAAACTTCTTTTTTGTTCTTCCTATATACTGTATTACAGCAATTTCATAAATTCTAGGTTTTTTTTCCTTTCCTGGGATAGGTTCTTTTTAATTTTTTGCATAGCAGTTTTTGGAGCTAAGGTGATGTTATAATTGTTGAAGATTTTCTGAAGTTTGTTGTGTGCTGAAGGATGGTATGTGAATCTTCTGAACTGAGGTTCTGTAAGGAGGTTATGTGGGTTAGGTGGTTCAGTTTTATGTATTTGTTGGTATTCACTATTCTCCATGGAAATGTGTACAAATCTATACATTGGACTGTTCAGGACTGCATATTTGTGAGTCATGCTTTATGTGGTTACCTATATTTGTGGTTTTTCTATGTATTCCAAATGTTAGGTTATGCTTTGCTTTTCTGTTCTGATTATTTTTGCACATTGAGGAGTTTAAGTGCATCATCTGAGATTTTCCAAAATTATGGCAATGATGTCATCTACATACCTATACCATTTTTTGTATATATGCAGGAATGACTCAGAGATGTGTGTCTCAAAATTACTTATGAACAAGTTCACTAGAAATGGTGAAGGACCCTTTGCTAGTCCTGTTGTCTGTTGGTATCATTTTTCTTAAGCTTATCTTATACATAAATTGAACTACTAAAATGGCTTCCAAAAAACTGAAACACTTAACACCCTACAGAACCTCCATGACCAACTATTCAAAACTTTCACATATCATCCTTGGGCACACAAATTTCAGAAAATATTCCAGATTTATAACATTACTTTAGCTCCAAAAAAAAAAGAACTCAACATTCAGAAACTGCTGTGCAAAAATTTAAAAGCTCCTATCCCAGCAAACAAAAAAAAAAAACCTGCAATTTATGAAATTAAATGCTCAGACTGCAATCTAGTATATATAGGAAGAACAAAAAGAAGTCTGGAAACCAGATTAAAGGAACATATGAGAAACATAAACTGCAAACAGAAAAATCAGCAGTTGCCCATCATTTCTGGACATCAGGACATGAAATCACACTTAATATAAAACTGTTAAAACCAGATTATAAACACACAGAATTAGATGTCTGGAAGCAGATCTATAGAACAACCATATCATGAATTTTGATTTATCACCATACAGCAACCTTATAGATCCAGCACCAGATGCCTCCACAAGTGATACACCACCACCCTCATTGTTTATGTCAATGAAGCAAGATTTAGTCAGAATTAAGGGCTGAAAATGGGAACAAGTGTTCCTGAAACCAGCCCCAGTAAGAGTTAGTGATGTTTGTGTTACAAAACCTGACTCAAATTCTTTTAAATTAATATTAATCACATCACTGTTATAAGGTTCTTGCATATTTGCAAAATAAAGTGGCATGATAACTCCTTGGGATGAAATGTTGGTACACTGGCAGTGCCATCAATATCCTGGTAATTGACTTTGTTAACAAACATCCTCTCTACTTAGTACATTTTCCATATGTAGAGCAGGCATTCCATCTAAGAATCTGATACTGAGATTTCCATCATTGTTATAAAAAAAAAAAGAGAGAGAGAGAGAGAAAAATTGGAATACTGCTTGTGTGAGAGCAACATATCTCATCTTCCTGCCAAGTATTAGACCTAGTGGCCTGTTACTGTCTCATTCCATCTCTTCAGCTGACAGCCCAGCACTCTTCTTCCTTGTGGTTGGTAATGTAATATTTGACATGCAATTCTGAGTACATGGATGGGACCTGCAATTTCAATGAAAATTTTGAATGATTTCTATTATTGTATCAATTTTCAATTCTTTCATAACATGTTAATGAGTATAGTGTATCCAGCAGTTCTTGCTATTATGATCATCACTTTTGTTGTATGGTCCCACAACTTACTTTTGTCCAGTAAAATAAGTCGAATGAAACAACAGAACTAAAAAAACATTGGTTAATTAAGTTTAGCATGTGACACGAATCCACACCCCAAACTATCCTTTACATGGAAAAAATTTCAAAAATGTCTGAAAAGATTGATCAAAATGCTTATATATTTAAGATATTTACACAGCATATAAAATGCACATCCCTAAATCCCACTTCATTGTAAACAACTTTTGTGTAACTGGTAAAATGTAAGAGATAGACAAAAACTTACTGCATAAAACACACAAATTATTTTTCTGAGATGTGTGTTGTTATTGGTTTGAATTTTCTTCAAAGTTGTGTCATTTTCTTAAAGTGTTGTTTCTCATGATGCAATGGAAAGTGTGATGAATTTTAAGGCCAGCACATAGTGTCCCAATTCAGTTTCCTCTATCCCTGTTATATCCAAAATCAAATATGTAATGAAAAAATTTGCAAATGTTTAACAATAGTTTCTGGTAACTACATAAACAATAGCAAGTAGAGAAAATACTGTGAATGTATGTTTCACTTTGCAGCAAAGATGAACATTGATCTTTGGACACAATTAAATGACTAAAGTAGTGCTGATGTCTTGATAAAAACAAAATTCATTGGTTGTATTTTGTGGACCAGATACAGACAAATGTAATATTACCAATAATTAGGAGTGGTGGTGACGGCTCTACATGGAGGTGCTGCCTCTCTTTAGCTTTATTGGTTAATATAAATGACTTCATTCCAGGTACAAGAGGTTCAAACATTTGCTTGATATTTGAATAAGCTAATAACAGTTGTGACATTTTGGAATATAAATTTAACAGAAAGTTAAGAGTTGGGGTTGAAACAAATACATCACTTGTCTGACCAGTTTCAAGAGCTGTTGGTCTTATCTTCAGAGGAGTCCAACCCGATGCTGCTGGTGGAGTGACTTAATTCCATTGTTCAAAATTCAGCAATGGCCAAGATTAGGCAATTTCAACCAATTGCAGTCATCTGACTGCAGGATATTGTCGAAACATTTTATCACAGCTGATGTTCATTTCTTTTGGTTATTGGTAACAAGGTGACAATCCAGTCAGCCAACCTTCACTTTTAATAACTGTAACATCCACAATTGTATTGTCAATTAATTCAGTTACAATATTTGTTTAGTTTTATCATTAATGTACGAAGTTGAAAAAAAGGAGTGAAAATAATCTTATATATGAGATGAGTGCAATAACCTCAAATAAAACGTTTGTTTCCATTTCAGGTATTAGTTATTAAAAGCTGAAATAAAATAATTTTTCCCTCTTTCTATTGTTGCTAAATGATATTCTTTCTTTGGGTGTCAGCCATATCAATTCAGGAGGCAGTGAAGAAAGAAAAGTAAAACAAAAAGTGGTAAGTAAACATGGTCGAATGCGTCATCTACCATTTGAGAACTAATGTAAGTATTACAATGATAAGGTCTCCCTTCCTATGTATTATAAATTATTAATAATCTCAGTTCTTATTTTATTAATAATCTATTTGTCTTATCAAATACAATTCGTGTTTTCATCTCTTAGGACATTGGGTCACTCCCGTTATGAATTATCGACAAGATGAAAACACTTGTATTATTTATGAAAATCTTTTCCCAAGTATGCAATTCTGCTGTTTTTTGTAGATTTCAGTAGTGTAATGTGATTGGTGGTCCAAGTGGTGTGAAGCTACAGATTTATCTGTCTGTACTTGATGTGTTCTTTCAGTCTGATTTCCAAGTTTCTTTTTGTTTTTCCTATATACATTTTGTCACATTCTGTGTTGCTGCAGAGTAACTTTTCTATGCTGTATTTATTTATTTATTTTGTGGAGCCAAGTGTTTGTGTTTTTTGATGATTTGTTTGGTGAAGCCATTGAATATCGGTGTGTTAATTCCTGTTTATATTCATCTTCTGTTAATGGAGTCTACACCAATGTATGGGTTAAACTGTTTAGGACAGCATGTTTGTGTGGAAACGGGTTGAAACTATTGCTTTTTATGTGATTTTTTGAATGTGTAGGTTTCCTGTACATCCCAAAGTTGATATTGTTTTGGGATCTAATAACTTTTACATCCAGGGTGGTAATGTGCCTTCATTTCTGATCTCCTTAGTAAACTGCATCACTCTATTCTCTAAATTGAGTAGTTTGAGAGTGTCTGGGCTTAACTTTTTTGGTACTATATGTCACTTATGAGGGCCACCCAGAAAATGACAGACGATTTGGTATAACTAAATAATAACAAAAGTTATCGACACAAAGTTACAGTACCTTACTCTATTTCCCAATGTAGTTTCCATTGTCAAGACATATATTGACACATGGTACAAGTTTTTCAATACTGATGTTATACTTTTCTACCGAAAAAAGAACTAATTCGATTTTATTTAATACTCAAGATGTTCGGCTAATTGAATTTAATAGGCAAATAATGCAAGTATATTGTGACAATGCAATGAAGGAGTCTTCAGTGAGGAAATGACACATAATTTACGAGTAATCAAGGAAGCACCAGTGTGTATGATAAAGACCGGAGTGGAAGTTCATCAATTGTTATGGAGGAATTGAAAGTAAATGTTGATAAAGAATTCAGAAAAACTGGTATTTCACTTTGGACACTGTACATGACGCCAGCCATGAAGACCTCAAAGTGGCATTGACGTCTTGGACTAGATCTTTAGCGGTGGAAGAGTATAACATCAGCATTGTAAAACTGGTACCACATGACAATAAATGTCTTGACAGAATGGAGATTACGTTGAGAAACAGAATAAGGTAGTGTAACTTTGTGTTGATAGCTTTTGTTATTATTTAGTTATACCAAATCGTCTGTCACTTTCTGGATGGCCCTCATGTATAACTATGTAGATGTGTTTCCAAGTTGCTCATGAAACATCAGCCAGGATTGGGTTGCCCATGACTAAGCCTCAAGTCTGTTGATAGTACCTGTTATTGAATGTGACAGACACTCATCAAGTTGGCAAAGGATTATTGGGATACTTGGGAAGTGTCTGGTTTCTGTTGTAACTGGGAATTCCTGTTGCTCAAACTGCTGTAGTGATGTGTTGCAAGTGGGATGTTGCCTGGTTTATGGATTTGTGGTAGTGCATACATTCTTGGTAAGTTGGGATGATTTGGTTCGGTCAAAAGCAGGAGTTTATCAAATCAGTTACATAGAATATGATAAAATGTATATAGGAAAAACAAAAAGAAACTTTGAAATCAGACTGAAAGAACACATCAAGTACAGATGGATAAATCTACAGTTACACATCACTTTTGACCACCAATCACATTACACTACTGAAATCTAAAAAACACACAGCAGAAAAGATTCTCATTATAAAACATTAGCACCTCTTGATGAACCAGATGTCAACACAAACAACCAACATCAGCATCCAGTCTGACTCCTCTGAGGATAGCAACAGCTCTTGAAACTGGTCAGGTTCAAATAGTGTTAAGTGATTTAAAAACAAAGGAATTTGAGTTGGTTTTTGTAACACAAACATAACTTATTTTTACTTACTGAACACTTGTTCCCAGTTTCAGCCCTCATTCCAACTAAATCTTGCTTTGTTGGCATCAATGATGAGGGTGATTGTGTTATCACTTGTGGAGGCATATGTTGTTGGATCTATGAACTTCCAGAGGTTACTGTATGGTAGTAAATCTACATCATGAAGAAAAAGAGCCATATCATGAATTTGGATCTTCTCCCAGACTTCTAATTCTGTGTGTTTATAAGCTGGTTTTAACAGTTTTATATTAGCTGTGATTTAATGTCCTTATAGGCAACTGCTGATTTTTCTGTTTGCTTGTATTTTAGGTTTCTCATGTATTCCTTTAATCTGGTTTCCAAATTTCTCTTTGTCCTTCCTATGTGTGCTAGATTACAGTCTGAGCATTTAATTTCATAAATTCCAGGTTTTTTGTTTGTTGGGATAGGATCTTTTGATTTCTGCACAGCAGTTTCTGAATGCTGTAGTTGTTCTTTGGAGCTAAGGTGATGTTATAATTCCCGAAGATTTTCTGAAGTTTGTTGTGTGCCCAAGGTTGATGATAGATGAATTTTCTGAACTGAGGTTGGTCACGGAGGTTCTGTAGGGTGGTCGTGTGTGTTAAGTGGTTCAGTTTTTTGTATTTCTGTATTCTCTTGTCTACTGTACTTTTTTGGAAGTCGTCGTTGGTAGCTATTTGAAGTATCTGTTGGTATTCACTATTCTCCATGGGAATGTATGTTACAGTGTTCAGGACTGCATATTTGTGTATTGTGGGATTGCAGCTATCAAACTTTATGTAGTTATCTGTGTATTCCAAATGTCAGGCTATGTTTTTCTGATGTCTAGGAGTGGTAGGACTCCTACCTGTTTGGTCTCTGTAGTGAACTGAATAGATTTGTTTTGTAAGTTGTTTTATTTGTTTTAGTCGGAATTAATGGTTGAAAATGGGAACAGGTGTTCCCAAAACCAGTCCCAGTAAATAAAAATAAGTGATGTGTTACAAAAACCGACTCAAATTCCTTTGTTTTTAATTTAATCACTTCACTGTCACAAGCTTCTTTGCGTATTTGCAAGTTTTCAATTTAATTGATGTTTTGTGTTTCAACCCCGACTTTTAACTTTCTGCTAAATTTGCTTGATATTTGATGCTTTTGAAATGGCATGCTCTTTGCATAACCACTTGAGCTTTACAAAATCACATATTTAAATTATTTTGTTTGTTAACAATTGCCAGGATGATATCAGCAGCAGCAGCAGAACATCTTCTCACAGTTCTGCTGACATGGAACATCAGTCTTATTTGGGTTGGAGTTCCAAGACTGACCAAAACATTATTCTTACAGTTTCATCTACTTCACAGTAATCAAGATAAACATCATCACAAATAGTACTATGCATTTTATAAAACTTTCTAAAAATGTTCCAAGTAAAGAGTAGTTTGGGGGCGAGGGGATTTTCTTGAAAATTTTCGTGTTGCACTCTTGAGAAGTCTTTTAAATACCAAACTTCATATTTGAGTTATGCTGTTCACATACAGAGCTTTTTCTAAAAATGCTTTTTTATTGGATTCAGGGGACTTCAAAATTTGAAATCTTATTGAATTTTAGGTGGAATTTTATTATAGAGAAAAATATAAAGTTAAGTGCAATTACTTTATCTTCTATATACAAACCACCAGATTTTTATAGAAAATTCAAATTGAATTGTTTAGATCTGTTTTAGGCAGCAAAATATAATCTAAATTGTTTTCAGTATTACAATATTTCCTTATGAAAATAAACTGTTGATTGTGTTGTTCCTAAGAAAACCTCAGCCTTTATTGTACATTTTCTAGAGTTAGCAGTGCTTGGGTGTATAGCACATGTACAGTTTGGTACAAAATTCTACTACTATAAAAATTAACAGAGCCGGATGGCTCAAGAGGTCCTGGCTTCAAATCCCCTCAGATTGGATATTTAATACCTTAACCCTAAATTCCATCCTAGAATAATGAACATAGATGGTAAGCTGTTGCTGTCTATCCACAGATATTTCCAGCACTAGCATTAAGTGAAGGTCGTATGAGACTGTCCACCACATGCCATATACAAGGTATCTTACTCAACATAACCATTAGTTGTTAAACTGTTGTAAAATAACTTAAAATTAAAAACAAAATATGCAGTGTATATTTTTGTTAAGTGTCAAATATGACTGAATTTAATTCCATATCTATTTTCCATCCAGCATTACTTCACTGATAATGTAAACAAAAACAATGACTATGATTGTATGCTGAATGTTTTACTGCTTTTCTCCACCACAAAATAGTTCCTCTGAAGTTGCAGAGTGAGTGCAGAAATATCGTATTACACTATGTAATGTCTAAATAATATAGAATGAAAGATTAAGGAACACAATTTACTGATTATTTCATAATTATTTCTTATGTAACAATGTATATCCATCAACGGCTGCTTCTAGTCAGCAAGTAATGTAATATCAGTGTAGTGAAACATTAGCAAGGAAACAATTATTCTTAGTCTATATAACAAGTTTTGTGAAAAGTACCTTGCTTTTTCATTAAACAATATTGTTAGCTTAATGTTTCCATACCCATCGTAAAGCGTGTAAAACTATTAAATTGCTGAGGTGCGGCATCTTGTGTAAGCAGCTTCACATATTGTTCAGGAAGAGCAGAGTAAGAGATTTGGTCCACTAAATATCAATCTCTGTGATGATTCACACAGTTGGAGTGCAACAACTTGAACCAGTTCCATCTTCTGGTAGTCACTACGTTATCACACTATATTAAACAAATGTACAGAGTATGGCTGCCCACGTGTCAAAGCTAAAATTCACAATGATGTGATGTACATATGCAATATTTCAGCAAACTTTCAAAACATGTCTGCTTTTATAATTTTATATTTTGCACTGAATATACAACTCGCCTACCTGTTTTATTTATTATACATTCAATAGAGTTAATCATTATCTGTAAACTGTGAAAGTTGGTAGCTATATCTTTTCCTGCAGTTTTACAATTGTACAGAAGACGAACCAGCTTAGCATCACGTTGTGTGCGTTCGTGGAAGAATAAATTCTGAGCCGAGTGGTTAGGCTGCTCACTTCTCACCTAGGCAGGCCAGGTTCAATCCCAGGGGACTGTACCTGGGTGGGTTTTCTTTCATCCCTTCATATCAGGCATTGGTCTCATCACCCATCCTGACTTCTCTCTGATCCTGACTACAAAGAAACAAAGAATGTACATCCTCAGTTACACTTTTCTCAAAACACCTTTATTCTGTTTATATTGCAGTAATTGTGCATGAAAATCTTTCTCTGGTCTTTAAACTGTATATGACAAACTGAAATATCCACGAACATATATTCAACATCTTACAACTCTGTACTCTATAAAAGTGAATAGAAGCCATAATTGCACGGCTTGCTTCCAGAGTCTATGTATAAGGTATTTTATTGCACCCAAAAGTTCCATACCAAGATTTCACCAGAGATTATGTTTTTGAGACAACCTGGATCAAAAAGAGCATGTTTAGAAAAAGATCTGTGTGTGTGCTTGCATGTGCTTGTGTGTATGTGTGTGGGCAGCACAGCTCAAAAATTAAAACACTTAAATACCAAACTATTTAAGTTTATCATCTTCCAAGACACAAAGATTTTCGAGAAAATCCCCCACCCCAAACTATCCTTTACTGGAAAAACGTTTGAAAATGTTATTTTTCTCAATAATGGCTCTAAACATTTTGATTAAAATACCACATATGAAAGTTATTCACAACCATATAAACTATATATTATGAATTTTCTGGGAATAGTCTCTGAAGAGCATTTTATTCTGGTTGAGTTTTGCAGAATTTTGCATAATGGTAAAACCATAAGAGACTGGACACAAAAAATGTAGATCTCGTTAAAACACACAATTTATGTCATATACATTTTTTTTTGTAGAGCTGACCATTTCCAAAATATTTCTTGTTATTGGTTAGAATTTTAAAATACTTATACTTTTCTCAGACAGTTTTACTCCTGGCCATGTAAAGAAGTGATTTGCAATGACAATCACATTACGACAGCTTTTAAAACATTTGACTATCACTTTAGCACAGCGCATTCCTTTAGTTGCCTTCTACTTATAAGGAACTAAGTAATAAAAACATTCTGCTCATGTTTATCTCAATTAGCATGGTGTAGAAAGAAGAATAATCTTTGGTAAGAAGTTAGAGAAAGTTATATGATATTTTTGCCCTGCAGAGTTCCAACTGGGAGAGGATAGCTCCATTCATAATACCAGCGTTCTCCAATACCAGCAACAGTCAAAGCAATATATTACAAATAACTGCTTAATAAATACATCATTCCCTCATCAGAACAATCAAGATCACAATGTCATGACAAGGTTCCTAAGTATCCCATGTAAACTCACATGATTTTCTGCTTTCTTGTGCGCCCCAAATAATATAGGCCCCTGTAACTTGTATGGTCATATTGGGGGGCTTTTAACATCAGAAACAACTGAATGTAGGGTTTATTGCTTTGTTTCCTTCAGTTTTGACACACTCATACTTCTAGACTCTGCCTAGAGAATGCATCAATTACATTTAAACACAATTGTGACTATTAATAATATTATTAGGGTATATCATTTACATATTATATACTGAGTGTATTTTTATATACTGAATATATCATTAGCTACATTTATATACAGCTCTAACACTTAGATTTATATAAGGATGTGCCATTTCAACTCACTGTATTCTTTATACCACATTTATAACATATACAATGACTATCAACTCATTTTTAATACAAATATATAGTGTATCAACTTTCATTATATATAGCATGCTCAATTACTTTTATTTACACAATGTATCAAATGCTTTTACTATCAGGGCTTATCAAAAACTTGCATATACAGGTGCATCAACTAATTTATAATACATAATTGATGTAGCCTGTTTATAAAAGGTTTTCATTTTTAATTACATACATATTGGTCTTAAGACACGAGCCAATTGACCATCAGGGAAGAGTGAGTCCCTTCTTGGGCATGGGTGTTTTTCTGCTTTTGTGTTCTCTCCAAGTCATTCTCTAACTCACTATCTCCTGCACCATGAAGCTCCAAAGCTAGATACTTTAGCAAGTGCAGCCATGAGGACTGGGATATATAAGGGATGTATCAAATACTTTATAT
The DNA here is from genome assembly GCA_030762935.1 of Hymenopus coronatus. Taxonomy (NCBI): domain Eukaryota; kingdom Metazoa; phylum Arthropoda; class Insecta; order Mantodea; family Hymenopodidae; genus Hymenopus; species Hymenopus coronatus. The sequence continues at coordinate 3,360,863 of CM060895.1, read as the reverse complement.
GAAGGTTGTATCAATTTCTGTTATAAAGAAGCTGTATCAGTTACTTGAATATACAGTTTATTTATATGTACAGGATGTATCAACAAATACTGTTATGAACAGGATGTGTATCAGTTATAAATACAAGCTGTATCAATAATGTAAAAGGGTTGATTCAACTACTTTTATGTACGTGGAGTATCAATTATGTTTATATATGCAGAATGTAGCAACTATTTTTATTATGTTTATGTATACAAGTTGTATAGGTTACTTTTGTATACAGGGGCATTAGCTTTATATACATATAATAAAATTTACCATAAAAGCCTTTATATAAAAGTAACTGTGACAGTTACCATTAGATACAGGCTTTAACTGAATTTTATATTCACCTATATCAACTTAGCCCACACCATGTGGTGCCACCTGGTGTCTCTTTAGCTGTAATAAACTGCAACAATTTACTGTATATTTGGCCTTTATCATAAGCTGCCATCTGTTGTGCCATGGAAATGTGCTAAGTGCAGTCATCTCGTCAATATAGTAACTTAATCAAGTTTCACAAAGTGGTGAGTAATTTGGCTGAATCAAGTGCCACAACCTGGTGTGTATTCTGCTTAATCAAGTGTTAACACCTGGTGTGTATTCTGGCTTAATCAAGTGCCACAACCTGGTGAGTACTCTGGCTTAATCAAGTGCTCAAACCTGGTGTGCATTATGGCTTAATCAAGTGCCACAATCTATTGAGTATTCTGGCTTAATCAATTGCCACAACCTGGTGAGTATTCTGGCTTAATCAAGTGCCACAATCTGGTGAGTATTCTGGCTTAATCAAGTGTCACAACCTGGTGAGTATTCTGGCTTAATCAAGTGCTAACACCTGGTCTGTATTCTGGCTTAAGTGCTAACAAGCAGAATACAAACCAGCTAATCAAGTGCTAACACCTGGCATGTATTCTGGTTTAATCAATGCTGTCATCTAGTGTGTATTCTGGCTTAAGTGCCACAACCTGGTGAGTATTCTGGTTTAATTAAGTGCTAACACCTGGTGTGTACTCTGGCTGAATCAAGTGTTGGCATCTGGTGTGTATTTGAGCTTAATCAAGTGACACAACCTGGTGAGTATTTAATCATGTGCCACCACCTGCTGAGTAATCTGGCTTAATCAAGTGCCACAACCTGCTGAGTAATCTGGCTTAATCAAGTGCCACAACCTGCTGAGTAATCTGGCTTAATCAAGTGCTACTATATAGTGTGTATTTTGGCTTAATCAAGTACTACCATTTGGTGTGTAGTCTGTCATGTGGTGCTACCTGGTGGTATTCCGTTTGATATGTACTGCCATCTGCTAAGTATTGTAACTATATCGTGTGCTACAACCTGCTGGGTATTCTGCCTCTATCAGTGCTGACATCTGGTAAGTACTGTGGCTTAATTATGTGCAGTCACATGGTGTGCATTCTGCATTTAAAATGTGCTGCTATCTGGTGAGCATTCTATTTTAATCAAGTGCAGCCACCTGGTGTGTACTTTTCCTGTGATGTAATCAGTCTATGGCAAGTGCTGCAATCTAGTGAGTATTTTGGCTTTATCAAGTGGTGCCACCTGGTGTGAATTTTCCCTGTAATGTGCTGCCAAGTGCTGAGTCTTTGTCATATGCTCTGTATTCTGCTTGTCATGAGCTGCCATCTCTGGAATTGTTTATTATGTGCTGCCACCTGGTGAGTATTCTGCTCATGTATGCTGCCACCTGGTGAGTATTTTACCTACATCATGTCCTGTATTCTGGCTTAATCAAGTACTGGCACCTGGGTTGAATTCTGCCTATGTTGTGGGCTGAGTATTTTTCATATTAAATGTGCTGCCACCTGACGTGAATTCTGCCTCTCATTTGCTGGAATTAGAATTTATGTTCTGCCACCGGGCGAGTTTTCTACCTATGACAAGTGCTGCCACCTGGTGTACATTCTAGCTTTTTCATGTGCTGTCACCTGGGGTGCATCTGTCATGTGCTGCTATCTAATGGGTAATCTGCATTTATGATGTGCTGCTGTCCTATAAGTAGTCTTCCAGTAACATGTGCTGCCATCTTGTGAGTATTCTGCATTTATCATGGGCTGAATATTCTATGACATGTGCTGCCACCTGATGTGTATTCTGGCTGTCATGTACTGCTACCTGGTGAGTGATCTGCCTGTCGTGTGTTGCCATCTAGTATTCTGGCATAATCAGTGCTGCCACCTAGTAAGTATTCTGCAGGTCAAGTGCTTCCACTTGGTGTGAATTTTCCCTAGAACATATGTTCCCATCTCTGGAATCTGCATTTATCATGTGGTACCACCTGGTGTGTATTCTGCCTGTCATGTACTGCCACCTGGTGAGTATTCTGCCTATTGCATGTGCTGCCATCTGGTGAATACTCTAGATTAATCAAGTCTGCTACCTGGTGAATAATGTCTAACATGTGTTGCCATCTCTGAAATCTACATTTATCTACTGCCACCTGGTGAGTATTCTGCCTATGCCATGTACTGTCGCCTGGTGTGAATTCTGCCTGTCATGTGTTGCCACCTCCGGTATCTGCATTTATGTGCTGCCAACTGGTGAGAATTCTTCTCGACATACTTCCATCTCTAGAATCTGCATTTATCATGCACTAGCACCTGCTGAGTATTCCAGCTTTCTATGACGTTTACTTTTGGTGAGTATTCTGGATGTTGTGTGCTATCTGGTATTCTGTAAACAGTGCTGCCACCTATTAAATATTTTGCATCGCATGTGCTGCCATCTGGTGGGTAATCCACAACAATGCACTGCCATCATCTTGCAAGTATCCTTGACTGACATTTGGTCTACTGTGTATTCCAACAAACAAGTGCTGCCACTTGGTGTTCCCTTCCTGTCATGTGCTGCCACCTGGTGTGTAATCTTTGTCTTGTGCTGCTGCCTGGCATGTGCTGTCATCAGGTGTGCACTTTGTCTTTAGCACACTACCTGTTTTTTACCAGTACCAAATGAGGCCACCTGATAATTATGTGCTGCAACTTGCTTCAATTGGTCACTTACCTTATCTATCCCCTATGTTTATACACATCATATGCAGCATTTGTGATGATGTTGAAACTATTTTTAGGCACTTTTCTCAGGTTGCACCTAATGCAATTGGTTACTTACCATGCATTGCCACCCAGCTTTTAGTTATTGTTTACCAGTTAACACATACATGCAATAATTAAATAATAGGATTGATTATTTAGTCACAATACTTTGGAGTATTTTTCTTTCTTCAGAAATAAATTTCTTGGTTTGGAGATGCTCTCAACAGTAAAATAATTTTAAGGGGATATTTGCTTTAAAATAAGTGTCCAGAAGAGACATTTCTTTATGAATGAATGGTAAAGATAATCCAGCTGTTAATTTAACGTGTGAGCAAAAAAAAATAAATAAAAAACAAACAAAAATCAAGTATTTGATAACCCTTTAATTGATCTGCCTCAATTGAAGTGTTGCCCTAATTCAAAACATTTTTATCAATTCGACAGAATAAGTTATTATAGTATATTTATATTGTAAATATTATTACTACTTTTATTAAACCATTTATTTGACTAAAAGCTAATTCATTAATACCCATATACGGATAAAGCAATTAAATTTCAATGAAGCTGTTCTAACATTGCTAATATTTGAGGTTTGAAACACTTTAGTGAGACAGATGAATCAAGAGCTGCCTATTTAACTAGGACTTCATTGTAGTTTGTTTTCTGGTCTAAATCCGCTCCTAAAAATTGTAAACTTTCAGTAGAGTGTTATGTATTATGTAGAGGGATATAAACACACAATGCAGTGATGAAAATGTACGGGTACAGGAACAGGAGGGGGAGTTATTTTAAATGGACAATACAAGAATACATAAACATTATATCTACAGCTTACAGAGGGAGAGGAGAGGGAAGGGGTTTTTATTTTAAAAGGTAAAGGGTTGTAAATGCATCATACAATTAACAAGATACAGGATACTATCTACAGCTTACAGTGGTATTGGAAGAGGATAGGGAAATGGTTTTTATTGCAAAAGGGAGAAGGTTGTAAATGCAATATAAATTAACAAGATACATGACACTATATCTACATCTTACAGTGGTATAGGGTGAGGATATGGAAAGGATTTTTATTGTAAAAGGGAGAGGGTTGTAAATGCAACATACAATTAACACAATACATGGATACATGACACAATATCTACATTTTACAGTGGTACAAGGAAAGGATGGTTGTAAATGTAATATACAATTAACTGGATACATGATACTATATCTACATCTTACAGTGGTACAAGGAGAGGAGGGTTGTAAATGTAATATACAATTAACAAGATACATAGATACATGACACTATATCTACATTTTACAGTGGTACAGGGAGAGGAGGGTTGTAAATGTAATATACAATTAACAAGATACATAGATACATGACACTATATCTACATTTTACAGTGGTACAGGGAGAGGAGGGTTGTAAATGTAATATACAATTAACAAGATACATGGCACTATATCTACATCTTACAGTGGTACAGGGAGAGGAGGGTTGTAAATGTAATATACAATTAACAAGATACATGGATACAGGACACTATATCTACATTTTACAGTGGTACAGGGAGAGGAGAGGGAACAGACTTTTAAGGAATGTAAACTGACAATACAATGTTACAGTAACACCTTACTCATTTTCACATTGATGCTATAAAACAGCTCACATCAAATGAATATTTTAACATATTTTTCAGTTTTGAATTTTGAAAACAGAAATACATTTAACAAAAAATTCTATGTCTGTCAGTGTAGAGAACTCACATGAAAAATCAACAAAATTTGACTTTGGTCAGACTGCGTTTAAGGATGCCAGGCAAAGTATATGAAGAAAATGACTCCTGTGCTTTTACTTTTTTCATAAATGGCTCAAATGATGAATAAAATGAACAAGGTATAATTCAAATAAAGAGTATGATAAAAATAGACACGCTGTCTTAAAAGTTTTGTAACATAAAAAGATATTTGGATAAGCAAGGTTGCCAATAATCCCAACTTCTAATTCCCTGCAGCATTTCATGTATATGCACAGTTTTTAATTTACTCCAAATATAAAAGTAGTGAAAACTGCAGCACAATTATTTTAAAAGCAAGTGATTCACTTCAATAACACATGCTCAAAACTTCAATAGCAATACACAGTGCTTCTCACATACAAGTTGATACCCTGTTTTACATTTCTTCATTTCCCAGAAACTTGCTTCAGCTGTTGTATTATTAAAACACAAAATCACTACAATTACTTCAAGATAATTGCACATTTCAAGCAGAGAAACTGTGCAAATTGTTTACATCCTCAATAAGTGAAACAGAGCATTCTTACTGAGGAGAATTTACAGCAATATTTGAGAATGAAGGTTTCCACAACACTTTTCAAAGGAAACTGCACTGTCAATAAGTTTATTGTGGTGAGCCACCAAATTCTGAAAATTTAAACTATACATGGTCACTCTTCTCTGGATTTTGAGGAATGTTTAAGTAGATCATTGATTTAGATTTAGTAAACTTCTCCACTGAAACATGGTTTCAATCACTTTTGGGTATATTATGATACAGGATTGGTGATATCAGCTATGTGGTGCAGGGGGTTTGAGTCCCACCTTGGGTTAAGTTGTTTGTGGTGTATTTCTGTTTCCTCATTCTCTCTCCCCTGATGGCCAATATGTGTGTTAATAAAGAAAGTTATACTTGAGCTTACAGAAGCTTAATTTAGTGTAAGAAATGCAGTGACGAAAAAATTAATGTTTGACTGTATACCAGTACAGAGTGACCAAATGTAGAAAGTTATGGGAATGATTATCTTTTGAACTGACTGATATAAATCTCTACTTCTCAAAGTGTATAGGTTTAACCAACAAATGTTAGAGGTCTTACATGAAAATATCAAAACACAAATTAGTTCAACAGTTGAAACAGAGTGTTCTGAGGACAACTTCCTAATTACGAGAGATATTGTAATACTACTAATATATTAGTAAATAATATAAGAGGTACAACTGGTGACAGCTGAAACATGGTTTGTTGGGGAAGAAATAATTAGGGTGCAGGGCTTTGAGTTTTAAGTAAGAGTGGGGAAAGTAAAAGTGAGGGCATCTGAAGGCGAAGGTTTGTTGGTGAGTGATGAATTGAAGAATAAAGTTAAGGAGAGAAGGTCAGGAGATTATTGTGGATGTTAATAAGGGAACGGGAATTGTGTCTAGGAAATGGTATATAACCCTCCAAGCAGTTCAAAGTTTATAATACATAATTTTTATGATTATTAGAAGGGGAATTAAACAATCACCCAAAAATTCAACTTGTATTAACAGAGGATTTAAATGCAAGAATTGGAGAGCTGGAAATAGGCAAGTTAGTGTGTGGGAGAGGAATAGAAGAAAAAAAACAAAAAAAAAACAATGCAGCCTGGCCAAGGCACAGTAAGGATAAAGTTGTGAATGAAGAAGGTTTAAGATTGGTGCAGTTTTGTGAAAACAATGAGCTGACAATTTTGAACAGATGTTTAGGGGATGATGTAAAATAATTTACTTTTCAAGTGCTATGGGCCAAAGTGTAAGAGATGGTGTTATTTTTTGAAATGTCATCCTTTTTAGAAAAACCTAACAAATTTTTTATACTGTATTTATTTTGAGGAACCAATATTATGCCATGCTCTTTGAAAATATTTTTTTTATTTGCCTAAGGGTGATAAGTAAATATTTTAAAAATATAATTATCTTTTATTTTCTTAAGCGTAGAAATATCTTTAATAGCTTTTTGATATTTAAACTTCTCAATTTTTTTATTTATAAAATCAGTATTAAAACCATTAATTAAAGCAGTGTTAATAATGTGTTTATATTCTTTATAGAATTCACCTTTATTAAGGGGTAAATTAATTAACCTATAAATTAAACTATTAAAAACAGCAAATTTATGTGAAAAAGGGTTAAAGCCATTATTTTTTATATAATTATCAGTGTGGGTTTGCTTTCTGTATATTCCAAAATTCAATTTATTGTCTTTTTTTATTATTTTTAAATCCAGGAAAGGGAGATAGCCATCACTTTCAGTTTCTAATGTGAATTTTATAGCCTTATCTTGTAAATTTAAAAGTTTTAAAGCATCATTTACATGTTTATCAGGAACAATAGCAAATATATCATCTACATATCTATACCAAGTTTTAAAAATTAGAGGGAATGCTTTAGTGACCTGTATTTCAAAATAGCTCATGAAAAGATCAGCAAGAAAAGGTGAAAGTGGACTACCCATTGCTAAACCAGAAGTTTGTTGATAGAATTTGTCATTAAAGCTGAAAAAATTTTGATCCAAACAAAGATTAGTAAGGATAACAAAATCATGTATTAAATTTTCATTCAGTTCTACAGAACTTAACCATTTTTTTAAAAATGTCAAAAGTTTTTCTCTAGGAATGCTTGGAAACAAAGCAGTTACATCAAAAGAAACAAGTTTATCATTAGTAGACAATGTAGTATTGCTGATCCTTTCAACTAGCTCAAAAGAATTTTTAATACTTAAACTCTCAAATTTTTCAAAATTAGTGAATTTTTTATTTAACCATTAGCTAGGTTGTAAGTAGGTGAATTTATGCAATTTACAATAGGTCTCATTTTATTTCCAGGTTTATGAATTTTGGGAAGAGCATATATTCTGGGTAAAGTTGGATTACTGACTTTTATGATTTGCTCTTCTTTATTTGTAATACTTTTAATTTCATTAACAGTTTTTTTTTGTTTTTTTTTGTATTTTAACGTCCTTTAACCTGGTTTGGTCATATCGGACGATGAAGGCAATTGATGATAAATTGAAATGCAGGATTTTAAAGGGTTAATATCAATGCTTTTGTAATCTTCACCTTGAAGTAAGAGTTCCATTCTGTTAATGTAATCAATTTTATTTAAAATTACAATGCTGTTACCTTTATCAGCTTTATTATAGATTACATCTTTTTCTTTTAATGATTTAATAATTTCTTTGTTGTGATTTACTTTAGGGTGATTTTTATTCAAATTCTGTAATATTTTACTACATTTTTCTTTAACCAATTATTTATTATTTTCATTTAAATCCTGGCTAGCAATTTCTATATCTGCTACATAATCATCTATATTTTTTGAAAAATCTACACAGGTTTTTAAACCTTAATTCAAAAAATTAATTTCCTTCTCATTGAAATTACAATTTGAAAGGTTAATTACATTATCTTTAGGGTTATTCTCTTTAGTTGGTTTCAATTTATTTTGTTTTAAGCATAATTTATTTAATTTATTACTTTCTCTATATGCACTATGTACATAGTGTATAGAGAAGGTATTGCACACCACCCAAAAATTCGATACCGAGATTTCAGCAGAAATATGTTTTAGGGTCCTCAATACCTGACTGTACAGATATTTGAAGTGCTCCATCACTTTACTACTACTACTACTACTACTACTACAACAGGAGTTCTTGTTAGACAACTCTGCTTTGGAGAGCAACTTGCTATATTAACCACTCCTGGCCATCCTGGACCTACGATACAATGCCGGTGTCCATCCCAGCAGTCACTACCAGATTGTGGAAATCCTAAAATAGGCACACTTAAGTGCCGGCGTCTTCTGACCACATGTGAGGCCAACGCTCTTCTGTCAGGCAAGTGAGGGGTTTTGCAATGTTGCCAATAGTATCTGCATAAGCCCAGGAAACATTGTCTTTTGGACGAGGCCAATCTCTCATGGCTCGAGCCTTCTCCAGATGATGAAATTATGTAGACCAAGTAGCTCACTCCTTCAAGTTAGCCGTCCTCAGCCTTTGCATATCCTGATCAGGTTGTTGAGTTGTTCCCTATGACCATGATGTTATGTGGATAGAGCAGGCAGGTGTTGTAATTCAACCCTCTAATCATTAATTCCATGAGGTGCTGGAAGGCAGCTAGCACAATGCAGAGGCCAAAGGGCATAACTGTAAATTCCTATAGCTGTCAAGAATGCTATCTTCCCTTTGTCACTGGGATCTAAGGGCACCTGCTAGTCTCCCAATTACAAGTATAAAATTGAAAATCTCTGGGCACCAACAAGTGTGTCCAAGGTGCCATCAATCTGGAGTAAGGAGATACAGTAGTCACCCAAAAGCATAGCTCCTGGTTCTTCTTCACCAAGGGTTGTTGGACTCTTCAATAACTCCCCCTAGATCTCATGTCCTGTACCTCCCTGTTGGTATATTTGGTCAGTTGGGCCTTTGCTTAAGGGACTGGTATTGTCTCAGGAGAGGTCACTCTCTTCAGTTGTGAAGCAGACAAGTGGTCAACAAGTCTTTCAGCCAGGGCTCAAGGCCCTGTGCTGGTGCTGCTACCTGGTGGGATCTCGCTGCTGGCGTGCACTTCCCTAACTCCATCTTGGCCTGGATATCCTGGTTGGTGTCCAATGAGTTCAGCAGCCACATGGGTACTTCCTCTTAACAAGGCAACAATGCCCAGCAACACATAATCTATTCAATGGTGTTTTTCAGTCCAATACAAGGTTCTTTGAACGTCAGTACTCTAGGTGCATCTTCACCACCACCTCGGTTCTTGTGGACACAACTACATTGTCCCTCAGGATCACCCTGCTGATTGTGGGGGCTCTGGAGCAACTGGTGGTTGCATTGCGAAATCTTTCAGCCGACATCGACGGTTGCCTCATGGCTCCTGAGGGCACCCAATCCCACTATCACATCCTCGGCCACTCTCCCAACAAGTATCTATAGACTCACATTGTTCCGTTCCAATGTCAATCCCAGTAGGGCCTCCTTCTCTGCAGTTAAGATGTTGCATGATGTGGCGTTCGTGTTGTCAAGCCCTTCACCATGTCAGGTCTGATTACAGACAAGGCTGCACCTCTGTCTACAAGTACATGACACAGCCTACCTTGTATCCAACTGTCTGCATGATGCTGACGTCCACTCTTCTGCACAGGGCATGTAGCACCATTTGAAGGATGGTGAACACGTCCCCCATCATGACAGTGCTTACTAATTTTCCACTCCCCCCCCCCCCCCCCCGTAGGTTTTACTGATTACTGGTTTTTTACTGTTTCTTTACAAACATAGACACATTGCACAAACATATAACACCCATGCCCAAGGCGGGACTCGAACCCACGATCCCCTGCCCAGGAAGCACCAAAGCGAGACGCTTTAGCGAGCGTGGCTATGGGGACTGGCAACTGATGGTGTGGACAGCACACACTACTGAAAGACCCCTGTTGTAGCAAGTACTTCTCATCCTCAAGATCAGCACAAGTGTTGTACTGGCTGCCTCCATCTTTAGTGCTATCAATACCTCATGGACAGTCCTGTAGTTGCTGCATTTCATTTCCACTCGCATCTTCTCTTGCATAATTTCCATGCTGAGCTGTATTTTTTTCATTCTCTCTTCATTTCCTTGATTTTGGCAAGTAGTTTTCATCACCTTCATTACATTCAATTCTGACGCCAGTGCAACAAAACTGCTCTTTATTACTCAAATAAGCAACACAGAATTTCTTCCAACTGATTTACTGTTTTCAAATAATGCAGTTATTCAATGATTTTGCAACAATTCTGCGGTAGAGTTTCCTTTTGTTGCTCTCTGCAGAGCTGGCTATGACTGCACATTCTGAACTTTTCATTAAACTGCTGCATTCCCAGTTGAAACTGACCGTCTCCGGAGCTTGATGATGTGACAAGAACAACTGCTTATTGTTGCAGGTATCACAATCTTGCACACAGGTGCAACAATTGGAGGTTCGACATGCAAGGCAACAATCAGCTATGACTTTCTAAGTAGGCTGCTCACATATGCAGTGATTACAGCCGCCATATTATCACTGATGAGATAGCAATTCTAACTTCAGCTTAGTTAACTTTAATGTGTCAAATTATATACAATTAATAAACAATTACATTAGTTACTTTGCCATTTAAAAAATGTATTTTGGAAAGTTCAGTGACACGACATCTTTCAGAAAACTCCAAAAGTGAGTTTATAAGGTTGCCTAATTTAAATTTAAACAATATGGTTTTAACATCCATGTTTTTTACAAACACTTAATATAGTAAATAATCCAGTAGGAATACTTCAGTTTGACATAGTTCCTTGTACAAGAACTGTAGTAGTAGGTTTTAAGTGACCATGCATGCTGACGCAATTGCCTTTAATACACTGAAGATAATTGTAACAATAAATTGAAAAGAGAATGGAAAGTACCCTAATTATGCCTGGGTAAAACATTTTGTAAATAATTATGTTTTTAAGTACACATGAGAAATGTTATAAAAAACAGGACGCTAATAAGCGAAAATCTCAAGTAAATAAATATTATATGAATATGAGTATTTTATGTATGTTAAAAGCATGAATGGGAGTTTGAATTATACTGAAATATAAATTGAAGTAATGTATGTAACTAATGGTATTCATTCGCCAGTAACATCGGCGGAGATGGAACCCATTGTCTGTAGATAAGACTTTGTTCTATTGATGGTTACCAAACAAAAATTATTATAAGGATAGCGTGTCTCTTAAAAGAAAAAGATGCCATGCTGGCATTAGTGCACTTTGTGTTAGATGAATTTTATAAACCAACAATATCTTTACAGATATTGTATATTGTGACAATCGCATGTGACCTTCTATCACATTTGCTGAGGCACTCTGCTGCGAGAGCTGGAATGCGAGACGTTGCAGTTGGAGGAGAGTGTAAACAAGTGGAAGTGTGCCATAACTATAACCAGAAGCTTCTGGAATGAGAGTCCTGGTGCTTCCCGAGTGTTTCTGCTTTGAGAGATTTCCAGAAAACTTGTGATGTCATTTCCCCTTATAAAAAGGATTCCGTGTCATGTGTTGTGATTTAAACTGAGTTGTGAGTGGCCGCAGTGTAATGGCGCAGTGGGGTGCAAGCCACAGACGGCATGCTGCCATACACTATCAACTGTCTTACGTCGAGGTTTATTTATAAAACAATTTTTGAGTCAATAAATACATTTATTATAGTATATTGTTCTTTAATAAGTGACAATTGAAGTTGAAAGAAAGTCTACGTACAATGTAATGTTAAAATATAGTCAAAATGTAAAAGCGCAAGTAAGTAAAAGGATATAGAAAAGTTGGTATAACATACACCATTGTAACTGACACTTAGGATTTCACTTATCACTCAAGTGTAATTATTATAGAATTTTGTTCAAAAGGAAGTGATTTAATATTTTGTTAGGTATTACTAGAAGTCAAATTTATTAGGCTAAAGAAATGAAGCCACTAAGCAAATATTGTTTAAATTATTTTTTAAGTAAATAAAAATAAAGTTCCGAGCAGAAACTTAACAAGTTGTTATTCAGCAGCTAAATCTCCTTGCACTAAACGACCAAAGGAAAATCTTGCTAAAATATATATACATAAAGTCCAATATACATTAAAAGCTATACGGAAGGACCTATCATCTGACAGAACTAAAAGCTACTGAACGAGCAATAACAGTTGGTATAGGGATTGTTGGAGTGAAACAGGTAAGTCAACGTAACGTGGCTGTGCAGCAGAGGTGCATTGTTGCCAACTCAACAATCTGCCACAGAACCAATGAAAACTCTTAATTAAAACTTTATTTATAGCTGTAAAGCAATGTTTTATCACTTAACAAATTTGAGAATTCCAGTCCTAATTAATGCATTGAGTAACAGTACAAACAGCAAAACAAATAAATGCTTGCATTTACTACATGTACCATTAATGTTAGATGCAGTTTATTGTTCATATGAAGCCAAGTTTGCACCTAAGCTGTCATTGAAATTTTAAAATGCAAGTTTAAAAACCAATAAGGTCATTTTATTGATAAAAAGGTTGAAAGTTTACTGTGCAGCATGCAATGCAATGCATTCACACATATGTAACATGTTGTGCTGTTCGGAAAGTGTCCAAGTTAATGTACTAGTGACCTCAAAATGTCTAACCTGCACAAAACAGTGTGTCATGATTAGAAAATTAAGGCGCTGGTAATTTAAATAAACTCTTTACTACCCTCAAGTATTCATCTGTTTGTAAACGTCTTATACACAGTGACTGCACTTGGAATTATGATTGGTTATGTGCCGAATAAGAGTGAAGTGAAAGAAATGATTAATCATATAAAGAAAAGTTTGTAAATGTAATCCTGATAGGATAGACCCTGGACTAATTGACCATGACCTACCAGGTTAAAGGACACCATAAAGAGAGACAACCATAAAAGTATCTTGTCAGTTCTAGACAGTAAATGTCACTGTCACATCTCAAATGAAATTAAAATACTATACAAGATTTTTATCAGCAGGATGGCATAAGTAGAATTAGGGCTTTAGATGCTATTCCCAGAAAATTCAAGATAAACATTTCATTAGTTATGAAAATACCTTAAACAGATGGTTTTCTAACCAAACATTATTAGACCCATCTGGAAACAATAAAAAAACAACTGAATCTTTTCATTGTGAGAAGATTTTCTTTTGAAGATGCTGGACTTAATACCAAATCTTATCCAAGTTCTTGTTTAAAGAGAGAGAAGCAACACACTCATATTTTCCTTTAACACCTTTTTTTTTTTTTTTTTTTTTGGGGGGGGGGGGCTCAAGTGGACTTTAAAGTAAATGAAATTTTTATGTTTTGGAGAAATACAGTACTTCTCCTACCTAGACAATAATTTGCCATACATTTTTCCAATTATTCAGAACAATAATTCAGGAAGTTCTGCCATAAAACTAAAGGACATGTAATTTGACACTACTGACTTTAGCTCTTGAAGACGAGGTTTCTGGATATCCTCTGAAGATAAGGACGGGGGAGCAGGAGAAGGCAAACTGGAGACCAGGATGGAGCAGGGGCAAGCGTCCTGTTAACAAACATCACATTTCAATCATTAAGAGTCAATATTAGTATTATCAACATTTTACATAGTTCATCATTAATAATGATGCCAGATTTCATGTTGCTTTGGACAACAAAGATAAATAAAAAGCCTGTTCCTTTGATCCAAGCTCAAAGATGTCATGTGTTCATCACCAGTATTACTAAAATCTGAAGTGTTTCAGCCTTATATATAATGAACATTCCAGTCATAGTCAATAAAAATACAAGCATGAAATAATTATATAAACCTGCATTACCCTCCTATCCCATTCTAGTAGTTTGGGGTCGGGGAGTTTCTTGAATATCTTTGTGTAACATCTTTAGAAGATGCTGAATTTAAATATTATGTTTAGTAACATACATGCACACATCTCTTTCTAGAGGTCCTCAAAACATATATTTCTGGTGACATACAATACCTTCTCTGTGTACATTGTGCATAGAGAGAAAGTAAAAGCTATGCTCCATGTGCTGAAGACAGTAACTGATTTATCATTACAAAGGCAACAAATTACAAGCTGAATCTCAACTCACCATTACAACAGAAGTTTCCGAGATGAGTAGACATCTTCTCTCAGGCAACACGCCATTAACTGTAAACATTAAAATATCATCCTTACGTGGTCCTGAACAACACATGCAACTGCAGAGACAAAATTATCATAAACTACTCAATTGTGCACCATTTCCAAAATATTAAATTTCGCTTTTTCATGCTACACATATTAAAGTGCTGTTTGGAAACTATGTAGTCATTATTCTATTAAATTATTACAACAGCAAAGAACAGTTTAAAATTGCATCTAATGTGATTTTCTAAACATTATTCGATCTAATTGTTTATTTCACTTATAAGTTGTACATTTCCACTACCATCTGTCTCAAGTTAGTTCAGTCCTAATGTCAACACATGGAAGGGAAGAGAGAGAGAGAGAGAGAGAGAGAGAGAGAGAGAGAGAAGAGAGAGAGAGAGATACTGAAGCAAAAGAGCGTTAGGCCGTTGATTGGTTCAGGGAAGGTAATGGGTGCTAACTTTTACATGGATGCATATTGTAACAGCCTCCTAAAAGTACAGTACTGTAATAGATTTCAGATCACTGCTCTGCGCGAGTTAGTTTCGGAGAGAAAAGTATGCAATGCTTTGATTCTTATAAAAGGTAACAGTCCGACATTTTACCCATATCCGACACATACCAAGCAGATGGCTCTGGGTTCGTGAATTCTGAAAGGAATATTTACAACAGACGTACACATTCTATAAAAAACATATAGATTAGACAGAAGACCGGCGAAATTATATATTGACTTTATTAACTTATTACTGTGCAGCTAACTTATATTACTTATATTACTAAAGAACATTGGTATTATATACACAGTAAGTTACAAGCCTGTACCAGACAGCTCTCTTAAACAACCGGTAAGTCTCGAGGTGAATGCTGATTAAGTTGTTATTGTTTATGGTGCAGGATCGCCTCTGATAATATGTTATTTAAGACTGTATTTCCTGCACATCTTGCATACCTCACAAGCCCAGGGGACTTGTTATATGCAGTTTAAAAGCAGTAAGCTTTTGATCATGGATGATTAGCCGTAATAAAATACAACCGAGGCAAGCCTTTAAAAAGTGTCAAGAGGCGAATGGTCACGCATTGTTTCACGGTGCTTAAAGAAAGAAATGCCAAATCGGTCATAAAGAATATCAAAAAAGAAACAGGTGATCTCCTTGGCATTTCTACATTTAGTATGCATAGTGTTAGAATGGAACAGCAAGCATCCGGAAGTCTAAGAACACCGGGAAAATCGCGTAAATATAAAAAACTTTCGGAGAAATACTATGATTTTCGAAAAGTGCTATTTGCGGTAAAGTTTATGATCGTTTTTTCAGAAATGAACCATCGACTCTAAATACAATTTTGCATGCAGTACATTCTGACACGAATTGCCACATTTCTCAAAGTACTCTCCACAGGTTGCTGATATATATCGCTAGTGTTGCAAAACTTATGTGCGTACATGTACCGTTAACACGCGGCGAGTTGAGCCAGCTCCACTTTGTTGTTGACATCAGGACTGAACTAAGTTGAGACGACTATAATAAGATTATCAAGGAAGGTTAAGGTAATCCGATTATGTAGCTTCTATTTCCATCAATATCAGGGGAATAACTGGGAATGTACTTAGAACATCATCATCATCTTCACTGTGCAACATAATGCCTGTCCTAGTTTACAAATGTTCCCTCTATCTTTTTCTGGCTTCAGCAAACCTCTCCTTCCTTTTGGTTGGTACTACTGATATGCAACCTTAGGTAATATTGAATTTGACATTTTTAGAACATGTTGCATCCATTGATTCTGATGTGTTTCAGTTATACAATTTATTGAATATATATATATATATATATATATATATATATATATATATATATATATATATAAAAAAAACAGCAAAATGGATATAGTAGGTATTGGAAATCACCTTCTCATCTGAGAAATTATTATTTCTATCTTGTATTGAAGCATAAAAATTAAAATCACACAAATAATAATGTGTTGAAAAGTTTCAAACAGCAACAAATGCTTCCAATCTCTATTGCTTTAGTTTCTGTTTAAGACTTTATAGATGAATACTAACTTATACATGGCAAAATCAATAGAGGTGCTTTGAATATCTGCATCCTTTTTCAATAAGTCTATAGCCCGACTAAAGTTTTAATGTCTTTAATTCCTACAATTACACCTCCCCCATGGGATGGTTTGTCAAATCTTAGTTTTATAACCTGGTAGGTTAAATTTGCTCTTCTCCTCAAACCAAGTTTCAGAAATTATAAAAATATCATATTTAACTTTTTAGATATGATTGATAACTTCTTGCACTCCACATGAAAATGCTTAAATTATTTAGCAATTCCTGGTTTTGCATTTTGTTTTGTTAAGAAATTAAACAGGGAATTATCATCTGCAATTGCCTTGGGGACCTACTTGATAAGAGTGTTGAAATTATTTAAAGCCACTTTTCCAATGTTTATGGAGATTATCTGAAAATGTATTAACATATGCAGGATTAGTGGTGGGTTCCTTTACAATTTCCTCCCTACCATTAGACCTTACCAATATTTCATTCATTGCAGCTTTGTTGGAATATTTGTTTGGATCCGAGCTAATAGACATCCTTTTCCTTTTTAAACTGTCACTTTATCATGTTTATGTTCAGTGACTGCACACATTCCTACTAGACAGGAAAGACTTTCAAATGTTTTTCTGCCACATTAATTAGAATTTCCAATTGGTAATTGTCATCTTTGTTTCCAACTTCAGCATCTCCATGTGTTAGCCTACCTTCTAGATATCCTAAAATTCTTTATTTTGGAAATCACTCCCTGTTCAGATATATTTTGGGCACTTCTTATAATTAACAGGATATTCCCCACCACAGTAAATATATTTCTTTGCACGCATTAACTTCTATAACCAACACCTCTTTCTCTCTCTTTAATGTACAATTGTAAGAAGCGTGCTTTATATCAAATTGTGATTCAAGAATTGAATTAGCTCCTAGGAAAGATTTGAAAATCTATTCCTCCCTGCCTATCTCCATACAGCCATTTGCCTTATTTCATCACATGTACGTTACTGACGTTCCCTTAGTTACCGATTAATTAAACATACGGACATGCTGAACATACCTTTTACATACTTTTTTTACTTTCACATCATTTTCATTTACATTATCAATATATTTTCTTCCGGCTTACCTCCATCCTAAAATCTAAGTTACCTGGTCCATTGTGTAACATTCACCCCTCAAAAGAGGGAAAGTTAAACGTACTGACAAAGAAACTAGTTAAAGCGGAAAGCTTTAAGACTGATAAATTAAACTACTAGGTAATTAAAACTAAGAGAACTTAAAATAAATGGCTTTAAATCTCCTCCAAAACCGACGATCCACAAACTAGTAATTCACAATTTCCAAGTTGCCGCCATTATGTCAGCCATCTTGTTTTCCAATAAGTTTCAGTAATCTATGGTTTCAAATAATAGAATGTATAGCTTCCATCATAATGAATTATAATCAACTAAGCATGCTTTGGTATTTTAAATTCAGTTTAGTTCCTGGTATTCATTTTCCCCTACCTATATGTATCGAGTTACATTCCTTCTATTTTACAATTCCGCTTTCTTTACAATTTTTACGACGAACATTCCGGATAATGATAGCAACGCTCATCCAAAGGGCCATTTCAGAGGTACCAACTGTGTCCGTGCTGTACTGTAGCGCCAAAGAAAGTTTGATGAGATGGCGGTATGTTGTGACGGTAATTCGAAAATAATATGCGTTGACTCGTTTGGAAAGTCAACTAATTATAAAATAAGAACTATAGCTTTCCTGGCGACGTGTTAATTCAAAATCTTCTCGGGCTTCTAGCCAGGTAATAACTTGGCTTGACACCAACGTTTCGAAGAAGTGCATCTTCCTCGTCTTCAGGGTGAACTCACCCTGAAGACGAGGAAGATGCACTTCTTCGAAACGTTGGTGTCAAGCCAAGTTATTACCTGGCTAGAAGCCCGAGAAGATTTTGAATCAACTAATTATATTGATTAAACAACAAAAATGGGAACTTCATGACCCGAAAGCCTAATGAAGACGAAATTAATAAATTCAATGATAAAAGTAAAATAAAGAAGGCAATGAAAATATCATGGCAAATTGAATCAGCAGAAGAAAAAAAGAAAAGGAAATGTCGTGTTATTTATGGACGCTCTTTAACTGCTGTGGTTCTCAGTGTCCCATTCTATACTGGGCGTGAAAGACCGCTTAATTTTGCTCAGAGGCCTCTCTTATCAGGCTTGAGGTTCTTTTACGTGCCGTAAATCTACGACACGGGACCAATGGCTTTACTTCCCTTCCGAAGGAAGCCATGCTAAGGATTTTTACACCCGCAAAAATCCATCGTCCTCCGCCGGGTTTGAACCCGCAACCTTGGGCATATGAAGCTAGCATGGTAACCATTACACCACGGAGGGCGATGAATCAGCAGAAGGTCCAAATAAAGAGTGCCAAATACAACTATAGGGACAGTGGTTCACATATAGTAAATGTGACAGCCCTAAATGGGAATACTTCCAAAATGAATCCTATGAAATTTGGGAAAATGCTGTGCAAGAAATATCTCAAAATAAAGCATCATAATGGAAGGCAGAAACAAAATAGAAATTAAATTCAATACATTCATGGAAGCTAATCAGTTTGTAAATTCAGATTTTGATTTGGAATACCACACCTACTTATAATTGCACAACAAAAGAGATTGCAAGAGGATAGATTCTGAAATAAGTGAAAAGAAATAATAGAAATGACTAGGGTGGAGGGTAACTTTGAAATATTGACAGCTCATAGAACCAACAAAAAGGAATACAACAATGAAAGAGAGTTTAGATTCATATCCAGTCAAACAATAGAACTGACTTTCAGATCACAAGTTGTGTCTCAAAGAATGTATTTATATGAAGTTACCTGTAAAATTGAAGAGTACAATGAAAAACCATTACATGTAAAAATTGTGTATTATTATTATTATTATTATTATTATTATTATTATTATTATTATTATTATTATTATTATTATTGTTATCATCATCATTAACATTGTTATTGTTTTTATTATTATTACTACTTTTATTATTAATATTATTGTTATTATTATTGTTGTTATTGTTATTATTATTGTTATAATAATAATAATAAATAATAATAATAATGAGTGATGCTTTAGTTTGTAGTTACTTGGCAAAACCTATACTTTATATTCAAACAAAATACAAAACATGCTATCAAAACATAAAATACACTTAATGATGATCATCTGCCTTATTTTTCTTGACAGTAACATAACTCTATGGCATGACAGCTCACGGGGAACCTTGGCCTACCGCCCATTTTGGTCCACTACAGACGTCATGGATGGAGTGCTGTATTGGAGGGTGAGAGGTGGTCATCGCCTCGAGCCCTCCCAGCCGGTTTATGTGGTCCTCATGACCTGGAACTGCTACTTCTCCATCAAGTAGCTCCTCAATTGGCCCCCCAGGGGCCTTACGAGGCTGGGTGCAGCCTGGGCCAGGTCTCCCAGCAGGGGAAAAATCCTCACGCCAGTACTGGGGATCGAACCCAGGTTTCCTGCATGGTAAGCAGCTGCGCTACCACCACGCTAAGGAGACGACCTTTTCTTAATAGTAAAATACATTAAAATTAAACTTTTTCCCCTAATTGATAGTTATTATAATATTAGAACCAATACAATTATGAATACCAATAATGTTATAGGATTAGTCATATTGGATGATAAATGAAATTGGTAAAATGATGCTCAATTGATCTCAGAGCCCATGGAACTTAAAATTACTAGACTTTCGTCTTCTCAGGATAAAGAAAAACCCCAGGGAAAGAAAAAAAACTTATTCGGGTAACTCACCCTAAACAAGATTCAAACCTGTGACCTGTTGAATGTGAGGCAGACACGCTACCCCCCCCCACTACCCAGGGAGTTGATCTCATGTAAAATATTCACTCCAAAGACTTAAGCTTTAATACTTTTCAACTTCTAATAAAATACGGCAACTATGAATCTTCATTTACCTCAGCTACATTATGTGCGTGCGTGTGCGCGCACACACACACACACACCAGTCCTTGAATTTCATAACCACATAAATAAATTTTCCTTGTTTTTTCTGGAAGTATATTAATAGTTAATCTTGAACTGCTTTTAACATTTTTCCTGCTGAAGCATGAAAATCACTTTCTTTGCTCATTTTTACTTTATATTTACATACAAAACTAGCATAAAAAATTACAGAATATAACTCCAATGTTTGTTGATTTATCTTGACTTCTTATTAAAGCCCACTTTACTCTTTCTCTAAACAATTGCATCTGCAGTAAATAAATTTAATTAAACATATTAAATATACATGAAATTATACTAAAATGCTCTGCATGTAGATAATATGTTACAAAATTAGGTTTCGTTACTCACTGCTCTTCCCTTTGGATGTATTCTAACTTGAGCCTCTGCTTTTCTAACTATTGCTCCAAATAACTATTCTATTTTGTAACAATGAGCCCAACTGCATGAATTGTTGTGGTGATCACCAATACTCACATTGTGATGTGTCCACTCAGAGGAAAAGCACCAACAGGTAATAGATAAGATTAGAACCCTTAGAATTTTAAGAGGGGAAGCAGTTAGATCTATAAAACAGAAATTCTATGCTGACAAAAGCAAATTGTTAGCAACAAATAATGAATCTTCATTACATAGTTTATTCCAAGTGGCATCACAGTTGGAGTGGGTATATTTTCCTGAAAATCTTTTGTGTCGCATCCTCAGAAGATACTGAACTTAAATACAAAGTTTGGTATTTAACCGACTTTGTATTTGGGGCTTGCTGTCCACAGACCTTTTTCTAAATAGGTTTCTCTGTTTTATTTATCAGGGGACCTCAAAAGGGGTAAAACTGGTGAAATCTCAGTATCAAAGTTTTTGGGTAGAATACAACCTTCTATATCTACTACACTCATTGTATATATGTGCTAGTAAAAGTAAAAATACAGATTTAGACAGGGACCCAAAATTGTCAAAATCAAACTTGATTGGTCCTAATGGAAAAACAGCATGATAAAATTCAGAGAAATTGAAAAGGATAGAAATATAGGGAACAAAAACTTTATTATAACAACAGGTTTTCAGGACGAGGATACATTAGTAAAATATCTTCATTGTCAAAGGGAAAAGAAAAGACTCTTCAACTAAGAAAAACCTAATCCATCAAATCAAAAGTAAGTATAATAAATAGTGGTAAGAGACAATTTCTCTAAAAATACTCTAATTTCAAAATCCCTTTATGAAACGCTAGAAGTATTGCAAATCAGGAACAGTACAATGTAATACTAATTACACAATCTTTGTTAAAACCTGGTATTAACAATTACAAAACTATAAGACTTTTGGTAGGAGTAAGAAACGGAATACCCTTAAGCAATCATGAGGAAATTACACAGTTTAGTTGTGCTATCAAAGGTGTATAACTATTAATATATAAAATGTGCAAGTACAGAGTTTTAGAGTTGACCCTAAACTATTGGCTATGATGAAACTGCAACGAACATGGTTCTATACTTAAGCCATTGTTATTTTTGCTAATTGTCTCACACTGTACACAATAAAACTAAACGACAGTAAAACCCAATAGATTCAACATTTTTAGAGGTCCTATCATCCACATCTCAGCTTAATTACCTGGCCCATACATAAGACCTGCATATTTTACTTTTTTCACAGTTTAATCTTGTATGCGGAAACAGCAGCCCTGTTATTAATATACTATAGAAAAAGTTAATTCATATTATTGCTAACTCAGAAACATTAACACACTATAGGCTTCTTATTTGTAGCACTAAAAGTTATGCCTGTGTTAACCTGTGCATTTATACCACACTCGTTTACATAAAAAGTAACTTCCGACAGCACATATATTTATAATACTAGAAATAACTATCATCTAAACCTTAACTTTCAAAAAACATCACAAAGCTTTGAAGTGTTGAGCCAATAATTGTATAATACTCTACCATTATAGTTAACAGAATCATCAGGTAATAAATTTAAATGTGAATGGTTAGTTTCTATTTCTTACTATTTAATAGATGAACACTTTGAAAATAATAATAAAGGTAACTTATATTTTTACAATTTTTATTTTACTACTTGCTTTGATGCAGGATAGCAAGTATGTTAATTTACCATTCCTACTCTTTATTGTAATATTTTTGTTATATTATTGTTTTGTACATAACTTGTTTATTATTCCTGACATTTACATTTTATTGGAATCATACCATTTCTATTTTTCTCTACTGTTTATTGTAATATAATTTTGATAAAATTGTAATATTTTTTTGTATATAACTTATATTTTATTGCCAGTGTATATTGCTGTATTAACCTTAATGACAATAAAATATTATTTATTTTTTTCAAATAGGCTCTTTACCTGATTTAGTTTTCACTCCTAAATCAATTGTAGTCAACATGTTATCAAATCCTTTTAGGAAGTGACTATTATCCAATTAAAATTCTAATGGTTATGGCATATTTAGTATACAGGATTTAACAATTCAAAAAAGGAAACTAAAAACAGATGACAAATTGTTTCAATCATAAATGGAGGGTGTATTCTTATATAAACAAACCAAGAATTCAGCTTTAATTTTTAATACACTTACCAATTCTCAGAATAGCTAAATAATTTTCATCCTATATAAAAAAAATCACACAAAACATAATAAGCTCACCAAGAAATTAAAAAAAACTGGTGTGTTCCATTCACATGACTTTCTCTAGCTGTTCAGCAAACAAACTTTTCTTACAAAGATCATTCTTTTATATACTTAAGTTCATTTCTGCTAATGTTTACCTCAATTAGCATTATTACTTGATTCTTTGTAAGCAGAAAGGAAATAAGGGAATTCATTTGGCTAAAGCGATAGTCAATTCCTTTAAAAGCTGGTTGCTATGTGAAACAAATGAAATTCTGTTCCCTTTGCTTATCAGAATTGAACAAAAGACAGTTGAAAGAAATGTCACCTGCCGTTTCTGAAAAGTTTTAACTAGCTTAAAATTGAAACCATTGACGCAGAATATCTTGGAAACGGTTATCTCTAAATAAAGAATAAATTAAAAAAAAATGTATATGACATGAATTGTGTGTTTTAACGAGACCTGCATTGTTTGTGTAGTCAGTTTTTGTCTATATCTTATGATTTAGCAGCTGTATAAAAGTTACACAAAAGTCATTAATAATGAAGAGGTCTTCAGAAGCTATTCCCAGAAAATTCAAGATATACCTTTTGTTTATTATAAAGATGTCTTAAACATGTGGTATCTTAATCAAAATCATTACAACCATTTTTGAGAAAATCAAATTTTTTTAAAAATGTTCCACGTAAAGAGTAGTTAAGGGTGGGGGAATTTCCCTTAAGATCTTGCTGTCCCATCCTTGGAGGATTCTGAACTTATGATGATGATGATGATGATGATGATGGTTAGGGTTTAAGGGCGTTCAACTACAAGGTCATCAGCACCCTATACTGAACTTAAATACCAAGACTTTTCGTTTTTTAGTTATGTTGTCCACGGACACGCACACATACACCTTTTTCAAAAACGTCTTTTTTTAATAAGAGGACCCTAAAACATGTATTTCCTGTAAAACCTCGGAATCAAATTTTTGAGTGAAATGCATTACGTTCTCTATCTACTATGTACATATGTACTAAAGAAAAATCCCTAGAGCAGTCACTGTCAATTGCTCTCCCTGTGAAGTAGTCACACAGAAGAGGTTTGCCCAGAAGCAAGAACAAGATGCAGACAGATTCTATTGTGTAATCATTTTGAGCAAGCCATGATCTTGCCTCTCCGGGTGAGTTTATGAGCAGGAATAAATTTTTTAAGGAGTATTTAATGTCAGGTACAAGGTACCACAGGCATTGAGCCTGGTGATACATGGTATAGTTGGGGAACGAAATTTCAGGAGTAAACTTCCAGGTCTAACTTTAAGGTACTCCTTTGCATTTTCCAAAGATGAAGACTAAAGAGAACTTGGGGAAAATCAAGACAACTTAAGACAAAGTAAAAATGAAAATGAAGGTAGATCCTTTATTGATTTTTTCTTTCCAATTAAAAGTTTAAATTCTTCATTAAGTTAATTAATGATTAAATTAAAATAAATAAGTTATCATTTTCAAGATAAAGATTTACTGATTTCTTTAATTGAAGGAAGAGGAGTTTATCCGGAGCAGTATTTGAACCACAGACCACTTATCTGTTGAAAATCCTTAGGAAATACTTAAAACATTTGTTATCAAAAACAATAAAACAAACCATAAAAGTTTCCAAGCCAGGATAGGCTAGTTACTGCACTGTGTGGTTTTGTATGTCTATGGGCAGCTACAAGTTACTGCAAAAGGAGGGTTTGGTGCTTCCTCAAGAATAACATAACATTGTTCTTTTCCATGTAGACATCAAATACGTGCATCTGTGAATTAAGTATTCAAACTGAATAAAGTACAATTCATAGTTAATACAAATAAGTATAACAACTTAAACTACATGTTAAAACTTCTATCTACATAAAAAGAAAATAAATGCATTTTAAAGAAAATTAATTAGCTCTGCACACTTACAAAATTAATAGTAGGTAATGAGGAATTACGAAATGTTATTTAATGACTTAGGATGGC
This sequence comes from Hymenopus coronatus, assembly GCA_030762935.1. Lineage (NCBI taxonomy): Eukaryota > Metazoa > Arthropoda > Insecta > Mantodea > Hymenopodidae > Hymenopus > Hymenopus coronatus. The sequence goes on along the minus strand of CM060895.1, from coordinate 3,335,609 downwards.
AATAGCTGCAAAGTGAGAACAGCAAAACTTTATGTAATTTGTACGCGTTTAGGAAGTCATCACAATCGAGATAAATTGCGCAGTTTCAAACTAATTAGACCTAGCTACTGTTTCAAAACGAATGTATACATAATTACCTTAAAACTTAAGGTCTAGGACAACGATTCCAGACATGTTTTCACAAATTAAATTCTGAAATTTTCAGTCGCCAAGATGAGGAGAAACAAAAGCTGTGCAATAAACTTTCACGAGTTTTGGACGATTCCACGAGAAGTAAGACAGTCTGTCAGCGCGCTACTAAAAATCTGATGTGTACCATTCACATGACTTTCTCTATATACCTGCAACAAATTATTCTTAAAAAGCTTATACTTCTATTTACTTTATGCTAATCAGAAAAAATGAGCAGAAATAGTCTTATTAGTTGCTTCCTTGTAAGTAGAAGCGAAATAAGGGACTACCATACGTTAAAATGGTAGTCAAAAGCTGGTCACTATGTCAATGAAGTTCCTTTGTTTATATGGATACGAGTTGACAAGTTATTGTATGAGAAAAGTATAAGTTTTTCATAGCAGAAACCAAAAATAAGGAATGTCTCAAAAACGACAAACTCACGAAAAAAATGTATATAACATAAATTGTGTGTTTTAACGTGCTCTACATGTTTTGTGTAGTAAGTTTTTGTCCATCTCTTACGGTTTAGCAGTTATTCAAAATTCAGTAAAATTCATCCAGAATAAACTACTCTTCAGAGGCTATTCCCAGAAAATTCAAAATAAACATTTTATTTGTAAGGTAGATATCTTTAATATACGAAATTTTAATCAAAATCGTTACATCCATTTTTGAAAAAATCAAAATTTTCGAAAAAAGTTCCATGTAAAGGCTAGTTGGGGGTGGGGGGATTTTTCTCAAAATCTTCGTGTCATATCCCCGGAAGATACTAAATTTAAATACCAAGTTTGGTATTTTACCGACTTTTCGTTTTTGAGTAATCACACACACACCCACCACACACACACCACCACACACACACACACCCACCACCACCCACACCACACCACACACACACACACACACACACACACACACATGCACGCACGCACACGCACGCACACACACACACACACGCACGCACACACACTACAAAAAATTTGCCCTTGTAAATATAATTCATTTTCAAACTTTATACGTACATGCATTCATAAGGTTTCAAAATAATATAAATAATAACTTTATTTACACATTCCACCGACGATAAAATGAGTTAAGGTTTACAAACTAACAAATTTCGGGAATAAATTCTTACTAGATCGGTTTCACCTTCCAAGTTCGCCGGGCTTGAAACAAAAGACGGCATAGAAAGAGGGAGTAAAAGCGCCTTCTATATGCGGGCGATTTAAATGTGGCACAGTATGGTGAAAAACTGTTTTTGTACAAAAAGAAAGAAAGAATATACAAAAATAAATAAATGAATCAGAGAGTGACACGGCTTAAAACATATAGTTTAACAATTAGTAAATAATTCTAAATTAGCGCTGTTTTAATTATGTGTTAATAACTTTCAAAATGACAGTTCGACGCAAAACATAGTGTTATAGTTCCAAAGGTTGTCTTCGCTCCATTTACGCCTACTGTCGCAACAAATAATGCGCATATAATCGAAATGGACTTAAATAACGTCAAATTTAATTTATACATTAAAAAGATAAAATGCTGTTCCTTAATATCTGAAATGTCAAATTTCTGGTTAAGAAAATTTAGCATGGTATAGCCGCTTGCTTCTTGAAAATCACAGCAGTTTGAAAAATTATGAACTGGATAGGTAGAATCAGACTAAAATTTTGAATGCCATAACAGGGATATGAACCATGGGTTTCGTGGTCTCTAGCGGGTTACTTTAACCACTCACAGCTTGCCACCATTAAATACCTCACTGCCGGCATGTTGCCATGGTGACTCAGTGCTTAGAGCAAACGGCTAGAGACTGGGAGATCTGTGATTCAAACCCCGGCTATGACATTGAATTTTTTAGTCTGGTTCTTATCATCAACTGTTGTCTTATATATGGTTTGAGTGGAAAAAATGATTAACACAATTTACGAACTGCTTATTATAATCACAATATGTGATTTCCATTGATATTCCATTTTTATTTCGTTGTTAATGGCATCTGATTTGTTACATTCGCATGACTTTCTCTACTCTATCATTTATTAATGGACATACAATATATGTATTCCTATGAAAGTTTACTTTTTCTATCTGGTTCATTTTAATTGAGATAAAAGATTTGTAGAAAGGCTACATATACTACATATTTCGTTATAGATTCAAAGGTTAAAGCGACAATCAAGTATTTAAGAACTGGAAGTTATGTGGTATCATATGCTTGCTATCAGTTTTTGAGAGGATTATGGGGGGGGGGGGTCTCAGGTAGAGAGGATGCCTAATGTCATGATGGGAACCCGGTGTCCCAGAAGCGGCGTTGGATATTGGGGTTGTAATTCCTAATAAAAGAACTTGGAATTATATTACCTAGACTCACCGCTGGCGCTGGTGTTGCTGTCGCTAATTGAAACCTCTCGCGCATCGGTAGGTGAAGGCCAAACGTGCTTTTTGCCGTAGATTCAGTACGCTTAGAAGGCTTTAAAAGAGAGGTGGTTTAAGGATATTAGGGTTTAATAATTAACATGGTGTACTTCTATGTTGCATAACTGTACCAACCACCGGAAAAATGATTCCGAGATCACTTTCCATCGGTAAGAATAAATTGTAACATTTGTGTTTCAAATTTATTCCGATTTATTCTCATGGGTTTCCTTAGTCACTAAGCGAATGATAATGTATTTTAAGTTCCTAATGCATAAACTAGTATTATTGAGTAAGTCATCAGTTGCTCCGAGACGTAACAAATTTGTGTCATCGAAATATCATAGGCTATACTCAGTGCATTTTGTGAAAAATTGTTTTCACGAGAATAAAGGCAAGATGATGCGAAATCCTGACACAGTTCCTTCAGTATTTAGTTTTCCTTGTTATCTGACAAAGGTAACGAGAGCGCTAATTTCTTTATTGTAACTATTTTATATATGTTTTATTAGTATTAGAAGGCAGTGTTAAAATATTACATTCAATAATATAATTTGTCCTAAATAAATAAAAAGAAATATCGGTTAAGTTATTTTTTCAAATATGTAATTTCAGACTGAAACACGACCCTACAGGGTGCAAAAAAGAATTTTGCAGAAGTGTAAGAAAATAAAGAATGTTAAGTAATAATCGATTCTAATTTTAGATTTGTTTATAAATTATTCTTTCAGGAAGCACAGGTCATACTCTCCTGTTGTGCACCTATCTTATCTAACTAAAACATACCACAAATTACTGATAGAAAATGTTTACTTAACGCCTTGAATATAGTTTACTGAAAAGGAATACAGGCAACTAATTTCACGTTTATTGTATTTTTATACTGTACATACAATCTCTTAAAATCTAGTATCGCGTATGCCTTTTTTCTACTATATCATTTTATTTATTTGTTTGTTTTTATTAATTTAGGTAATATCACCGTATTACCACTTTGACCTTCAATAATAATCACTTAAATTGATGAAGTGTACATCAAAACTGTATTTCTCGATTGACTTAACACACATTCAGGATCGCATTCATATTTCCAGACTCTTGAGGATGGGGAATAAGAATAGCTTCATCAGCCTAGAATCGAACCCAGCATATTTCGCATTTTTAATTTAGTATTTTGAACACTTTACTGCAGAGACCCTCTTAACAGGCCTTCCTTATAATTCTTGTTGACGACTTTGTGCATTAAAGTAAAAATGGGAAAGTATACATGGAATCACTGAGAAGAAATTGAGAAAACAGAATTAAAGCTGAATTATGCTCTCTGTAATGCTTACATCCCTTTGTAAAACACTTTCAATGCAGGTATGCGATATTCAATTTCAATGATAATATTTACTTGTGTGTTGTTCAGTTGTGGGATGAAATTCCGTCTAGTTAATGAAGTGATTTTATTCAACTGCCAACAAGACATTCAAGGTCTAACCCCTGTACGTAGATGCTGACGATCATAAAGAACGTGTTGTCGCAATTATTTCCTACTCAAGTATCCTTATGACGTAATTATAACAGTTTTAAATGTCACTGTTTTCCCATTACAACCAATGTATTGCGCGCGACCTAGGGAGTCTCTTGCCCTCTACCAGACTTCCTCATATTACGACACTTTATCTGGTCTGCGCAGGTAGGTGTGTAGGGGCTTGTTCCCAAAATATCGAACGAGGGCGCTTTAATAGTATGGTAGAATGTTACAGCCGGGCTCCTAATTTCATCCACCATGTATGTAAGGAACGAGGCTTTGTGAAGCAGTCTCACAAAATATATGGTCCGAATACCTCTATACCAAGGGCAGCTCGCCAGGTGAAGTGGCTCTTGACCTACAGTTTTGATCGAAATATAAAATTGCATATTTGTTTCTTTTACTGCTGATTCGCACAATAACACCGTTATACTGAGTGTTAAGTTGTGCGGACTGAATTAAATTTCGATTAGTTTTCGTCTGAGAAAGACGTTAATAAGGGTCATTCCTAATATTTAGTTAAATTAATTTCAGTTGAAAGCGTTCTGTGATTTCTACGTGTATTAATGAATCCAAAAAGCGTCTTGATTTGCAGTGTGTTAGAAACGCCATTCTGACGAAGATAGGAACCAGATAAAAATTACCTGTTAACACTTAATAGAGCCACTCCCCATTTATTAGTTTCTGTTAAAAAAAAAAAAAAACAAAGAAAATCGGGGCAGTCTTATCAGTTACATTTTAAAAATTCGTGGTATGGAATAAAACGTTTCTACAAAAACGTTTCTGTTGGGCCTGTCTTTCATTAGGAGTAAAGAAAAAACGTTTAGAATACTACACGATTTGGAGATTCTGTGAACTCAACCAGAGTTTTTCATAAACATGCAGATTCGACAGAACATTTGAAACGTGTATTACAACTGAAGCGTGTCGAGAGGAACTCAATTCGTGAAGCGTTCAGTTGCACTAAACATTAAAACATTTATCGAAAATGTTGGTTTAAATAGGATCTTTTTGACACTTATTATGGTTACTCTACTTTTAGGAAAAAAGAAGAGTTAGCACTTCGAGAATATGAGTGTTTCATCAAATAATCGCGGTATTTCAAAGAACAACTTAACACGCTGCTACCTGTATGTTCTAATGAAATTAAGAAGCATTATGATAGAATCAAATTGATCAGCGGCGACTCAAAGATAATTCAGAATGAAATAATCAAATGTATTTCAGCTTACATATATAAACAAATGCGGAAAGAGCTAAATGAAACTGATTCTTTTCCCGTACAAGTTGATGATACAACCGATATTTCTCAAAACTGCCGTGTTCTATTGTTGTGAGGTTTGTAAATTCAAATGCGAAATTAGTGGAGGATTTTATGACATGATGGTACTGCACAAGCATTGTTTGAACTATTAGATAATACATTACAACAATTCAACTATCGTAATAAACTGATAGGTCAGAGTTATGAAGATGCAAGTGTGATGTCCAAGCTCTTAAATGACTTACAGCAAAAGTGAAAGACCAAGTTGCTCAGACCATTTTCATTCATTGTTTAGCACATTGGTATTCAACTTTTTTCTTCGCGTACCCCCATCGACAATTTTCCATTCCAGCCTGTACCCCTAGGCCTAGCCCTAGAGTCTTCCCTAATTTACATTATACATAACCATATCTAAAATAGATCATAACATTTACAATTTATTAAATATTACAGAAAGGAGGATTATGCTATAGGAGTATAAAATAAATACAGGAACTATGTAAATACGTTGCAGATGGCAAACAGACAGTTTTATATATTTCTGACCTGTGATGGCTGACCTTGATTTCCGGACACCAGCTCCTCTATTCGTTGCTGAATCTTCGTTAGTGACAATATCAATGGGGATTCTGGATTCAAGCGATTTCTGTTTCGTTTTGATTGCTGTCAATACAGAGAAACCCTGCTCACACAGATAAGTTGAGGGGAATGGAAGAAGGTATGTAATGGCACAGTCGCTTAGTTCAGTGTACTCTTTGCGTGCGTAGCACCAGAAATCACAAATTGAAATGTTTTCGAATTTTATTTTCAGTGAACTGTCAATGAACATTTCCTAAAGACCTTCTGTAGCTTTACGGGAAGATGAGAGAAATTGATGGCGTTGGCGCAAAACGGATTTGTAATCCATTCTTGTGTAATGTCTTTCTCAATTACTGGGAAATATTTGAAAAGCTGTAACCTGAGATTCTGTAGGTGGAATTCGATTATTTCCAAAAGGCCATCAGCAATACTAACTTAATTTTGTCCACTATGTTCCAAAAGAGTTGGAAACACTGATATTCCCTTTATTAACACAATCAATCCAAATAAAACTTTCTTATAAAACCCCTTTATTTTCTCATGAGCTTTAAAAATGTTTCTGAGTTGAAGATTAAGCTCGTTAAATTTGTTGAATGTATCCGTCAGATGAGCTAAATGACAAATCCACTCTTTATTTTCAAAATGCTTCACCAGATTGGATTTCAATTTTGTAAGGAAACATTTTACCTTATTTTTCAGTTCAAAAATATGAGCCAATATGCATCCTTGTGATAACCAGCGCATTTCGGTGTGCAAAAACAATTGAGTGTGTGTGGCTCCCATCTCCTCACTTTTTTTTTTTTTTTTTTTTGAACCGAGAGTACAGTGCACGTGACTTTATTAAATTGACTACTTTTGTAGCAGTGTTCAATGTTTCGTGTAAATCACGAGTTGTTTTTTTCGCTAACAAATTTTCTCTGTGTATAATGCAATGTTGCCAAATTATTTTGCGGTTAATTTCGCAAATACGAGCAATTAGATCGCTTTTTTTACCTGTCAATGAAGCAGCACCATCTATGGACAACCTTACACACCAGTCCCATGACAAATTTAATTTTAATCTTATAACATTCTCAATGATTTTAAAAACATCCTCCCCCTCGTATGTTCTGGTAATTGTTTACATCCTAGAATTCCATGAGGAATAGCGCCTTTTTTATCGTCAAAATTCCGAACAGCATCATCAGACACACCTACCGATTCATCAATTTGAATGGCAAATCTTTTGTCTATTTGAAAATTTTCCACTATTTGGTCAACAATAATTTTGCATATCATGAATTCTTCGCCCAAACTTGTGTCAGAATTAGGAATTGTTTTGATTATTTTAGCCAAATGTTTGTATAACATTTTATCTGCTGTAATCATAGAACGAGGAATAATACGAGATTCAACTGTTCAAATGTTCTGCTTTGCGCCGGAAAAACTGGACTGACTTTGTTTACATTCGCCATGATTGGCTGGCAAATGTCTGTGAGGTAGGGATGCTTTCATTCAACAGAGTTTGCAGAGGGGAAGAGGTGGATCGCACGAATCCATATTTAATGCAAGATTCACTGTCATATCTGTATTTCACACTTCTCGTAGACGGTTCTACTTCAACACCATTGCCCCGTGGTGGAGCAAGCGTTGTCGTACTTTTCACTTGCAGTGGTTCAACATTAGCACTTGTTTCACGTTTTCCACTTTATCCATCCTACAACAAAAATTAAAATAATGGAGTATCACAATAAAGACATTCAACAGTTCACAAATATAAAGAATAAGATGTGAAACTCTGAGAAAAGAAAACGAACCTACACCTAACAGTCAAGAAATTATATTGAGCAAGATAAGTAGAATTATACTATTAACAGATAACTAACGTACATTATCAGACTCTGTTATTGTTGTCGGCGTTTGAAACAAACAACACAAATTGTTAGCGAGCGTAGCTGAAGGTAGGGCAGTTCAAATCTCTCTGGTTGAAATATTTTTCGTTGCTTTGGGATCATTCAGAAAACATATTATATGTACATCTAAGTAGTCTTCACGTACCCCAAGTTGAATATGCCTGGTTTAGCACATCGTTTGAATTTAGTTGTGTGATACAGCTGTACAAATATTTCAAACTGCCGAATATTTTTTAAACATAAGTGGCACTCCATCTTTCTTTCACAATTCAGATAAACGTAACTACGTTCTCAAATCAATAATTGGAAGACGAAGTCCTAAAGCTATGGAAACAAGATGGACATCAAACTTTAAATTGTCAGAACAGTTGTAGAAAATTGGAATGGTTTAAAAGAGGTTTTTGAGGAAATAGTAAACAATCTTGCATCCGACAGCACATCTATCCGTGAATGTACAGGTTTCTTGATTAACGATTTTGAATTTAATTTTTTAGCTCTTGTTTTTTTGTGATATATTCACTGATGCTCTGTAAGATGTGGAACAAAAGAAGTATTTGGACATAAATTATTGTGCAACTAAAATCCAACAAACTTGTGATTTGATAACCATAAAAACAAATGAGGAGTACTGTACTAACATCTTTCGTGATGCAAAAGCGAAGAGTAATTCGGACCACAAAAGACACAATGTCAAATTATCTGATGAGGATTTTTTTTCCTTCTGAAATACGAGGTTTATTTTTATTGAAATAATTGATCAAGTTGTATAGCAAATAAATACTAGATTTCAAGATTTGCAAAAACTAACATTTTTAGCTCTGGTAGACAGTACTAAATTCAAGGAACATTCGCGGCATTTTCATTCATCTGCTCTAAACAGTTCTATTTATTGTTACCCAGCTATATTTAAGAAACCTCAACGTCTACAAAATGAGCTAGAACTGTTTTATGCAATACCAATTATAGTCATATTAGTGCTTTAAAGGATTTAGTGTGTCTTTGCAAAGAAATTTCTCATAACTGAACACAATATTGTGTCGAGGAACACAATTTCTCATTCCTGGTCAACTTTTCTATTTATAGACACCCTCTCTGCGAGCTGCAAGAAAAACCTAACCTTTTAGATGATATCATTGACAGATTTACAGCTTTGAAAGACAGGTGAATCGACCTGTTGTACAACAAATGAGGTAAAATTGAAATATTTTCTTTTTGTATTATCACGAATTTCCAAACGGTGACAAGCGATCTTTCCCCCCCCCCCAAGTCCAACGTTTCATTCATTATTTTTATTTCAAAGTCATGTATTGATACTTTCCGTTCCATATCATCTTATAATTATTTTCTAGTTAATAGTTCTAGTGAATATGACGTTTTCTTACATAACTCAAGCATTATAACAGCCTATCTACAGACGACGTAAACCTTTAACTTTTCACAGTTTCAAAAGTTTATCTTAGCACTTCACCGACTTCCTAGGTCGCGAGCCACCCCTGCTACTGTGAAGCACGCAACTAACCCCCCCCCCCTCTCTCTCTCTCTCTTTGTTTGACAATTAGGGACAATTACCGATGTGGAAAGAAATCCTCTATCAGTCTCGGAGAGAAATCTCTTTTCCAATGAGAATGCTTACAATCGTTGGTGTGTCAACTGCTAACTTTAAGGGATGAAATAAATTGTGCAAAAACTGTCTTATACACCGAATGTCACGATTTCATAGTCTTCACCAAGCTGCACAATTTGAAAATTCCTTTTTCCACGTGTGCTATTTGAAGACATATCACAAGTGCAAGGTGACTCCCAGTTCTTTATATTGATGTTTGGGGGGGGGAGATTGTATTCAAATAAATACAATACCCGAGTGTGCCTCCGTGATCGAGTGGTCAGCAAGCTAACTTCTCACCCGGATGTCCTGGGTTCGTTTCTTTAACCAGAATTATTCTGTCCCCACCAGAGTCTGTAAGTATGTATGTGAGAGCGAATGTGTGTGTTTGAGGAAAAATAAAAACGATTTAAACCAAACGTAAATAACCTATAGACGAGCTGTTTCTAGTGCAAAGCCCCCGATATGACATTAGATGTTAAAGGGGGCTAGATTAATGTAATAACAATATCCTACTTTATTGCAGAATCCCCCAAATGTACAGAAAGTGCATGCCAGTTTCAGTCTCCCGTGGCCACCCATCGCCCAGGTACCACTCGCAGTAGTTGCTAGGATGTAGAGTGTGGTTCAAAGGGGGACAAGCGGGTTAGCAGTAGCCTCTCGAAGGAACTGAAGGAGCGCTAGTTTGAAGGATGGACTGGATCTTACCCCGGTTTCAAACTGCATATCACCTTGGCCTCCCTCTACTCGCGTGGAAAGTGGTACCTTTGTCAGAGAGAGCACAGCCTTGAAGGAGAGGCAGCGAAGCATGTCGGGCGTGAACCCGTCAGGTCCCGCTGTCTTTTTCAGGTTGAGAGATCGAAGTGCGCCTTGGAGTTCGCTTGGTCAGTTGACAAGAAGTTGATCCGCCTCGTCAGAGACGTCGAAAGTATCGACGCACCTCTCGACGAGCGCGGTCGGAGAAGTCTACGTCCTGCGGGTTATTTCGCGGCCTCATAGTCCTTTCGAGATAGTCAGCGAACACATCTGCTTTGGCTTGGGGGTCATATGCCAGACCTTGGAGTGGGGAGGTAATTTGTTTTCGCGGAGCCGGAGAGATTTTGCAATCCTACACACGTCGCCACCCTCGAGTCTCATGCGGGCCATCATCTCCTCCCACGTTCGCGCCCTGTGCTCGCGTATGCAGGTCCGGACCTGAAGGCGTAAACGCTGATAAAGTTTTAAGACTGCCCAGGAACGACGGATAAGAAGAGAGAGTTCCTAGGGAAGGAAGTCAAGCTGAAGGAGAGCTGGAGTGTGGACGGTAAGGCTATGGGCAGTTCGCACCACGATGGATATGAAAGATGAGATAATAGGCTCCAGGGATGGCATGTTTGTGATCTTAGGGTTCGGCTGGATGGAGTCATTGAAGCAAACCCTGACGCAATCCCAGTCGACTTCGCGGTGTTGAACCCATACCTCATGAATGGCAATCCAAGTGTTAACCTCGGCTATAATGGGATTATGGTCGGAATGAATTGAATTGATCCAAGTGAGAAATATATGAAAAGGGAATTGTTTGATTATCGCGAAGTCGAATACAGTCGCCCGTCTTTGACCTCGTGGATGGTGTGTGGGTTGCCAGGGGTTGAGGGTCCGCATTTACCATGCGTATCATTTCATTGTCTTAAGCGTCCGCCCGGGGACTGCAATGCCAACGCGGATGTTTGGCATTGAAGTCCCGCCCAGAATGACAGGATGTAGGGCAAGGATTGAAAGGTAATCGTTTCGTACGAACTGCCTTCGGGGTGGGTGGTATACAGATACCAGTAAAACTTCCGTACCGCCTAGGTCAACACTGACAGTCGTGGCTACTATGGTTTGAAGAGGCGGGAGCTGGATGGTAGTCGATGGACTACTCTATTCCACACGAAGATCGCTGTGCCACTCCACGCGATCCATCCTGAGGCAGCTGTAGTACGGAAGACGGAAAGGGGTGTCTGGTCGGAGGTGTCTCGCCGACCAGCACGTCTAAGGAAAGTGAGCCGGCAAAATGCTGGGGCTCGTTCCCCTGACCAATCAGACCACGCGTTCCAGAAAGCGAATCGAAATGAGGTACGAGACAAAGTTCAATTCGCCATTCTGGACAATCATGGTCAGGAGGGAGAGTCCCTCAATGCCAACAGCAATTTTTGCGTGCGGGTCGGTGTTGGAAAGGAATCTCACCAGTAGATTACAGATGCACTGGCCGTAGTCCAGCAACAGCTGCTGTAGCCATGCCTTCACATCCGTGGGAGTGGTGGTTCGTTGAGTAGATGTGGGAGGAATGCGTCGGGGCGCAGGTCCGCTGCTAGCCTCCTCGTGTCCCGGCTGTTGCAGGGGCTTGCGGAACCCTGGCGGCCGAGTTCGGCTACCTAGCAGACGAGAGTACCCTAGCTTGGTTAAGTTGGTTTGGGGTTGGCTGGAGCTGATTGGCGTGTGTTTGTGCCATCCAGAGACATCGCAGGGCCACACGCTGCCCTTTGCGTCGTTGTGGCATTGGTGGTTATCCTCTGTTGGACTGCCTGTCGTACTCGCACTGGAGCAAGTGGTGTTGGTGCAGATGGTGGCGCAGTTAGCAGGAACAGCTCTCGTTTCCTGGATTGCTTCCGGCTGCGGCCCTTCTCGCAGGACACCCACCATAGCACGCGACATGGTCGCTACTAATGTTGCCGCAATATTGTTGAGTCTCGTTGGAAGCTATAGGGCAGGCCTCCGCCTTAAGCAGCGCAGGTTGCGGAAGCAGAAGGGACTGAAGTGGTTAAACCCCAGGCACCTGTGGCCCGTCAGAGCTCTTGGATGGTTCTACTTGCACCTGGAGGTAACGGAGGGTGGTGGCATCATCTATCATTGCCTCCGGGCCGTTGGCCCGCTTCACTACTGCAAGGAAGAGGATAAGGCGGGTTTTGGGCCCTTGCTGGAGCGGACCTGTTCGGCTGCTTCACCAATCTTGGGGTAATGCCCTGGCGGATGAGGTCTGCCTTGAGATCTTACATCGAGGTGTCAGCTGGCAGGCCACGAATGACCCTGCGGATGTCTCAGGAGTTGTCCACCCCGAAGGTGAAATGGGGAACATCTTTCTGTTCCAGAGGTTGTAAAAGGAAGTCTGTCGGAATCATTGCCTGAAAGACGAATGGCTTTTATTCCTCCTTGCCGTGCACTGACTTGACTCCTTGAGGAAGCCTACCTGAAGATTATAGGAGGGACGTGCCGCCGGGACCAGAAGTGGTGGGGCAGAATGTTGCATTTGATTAGCCAGAAGACTTTTGCCGTTTCTCCTTTCTCGAGGCTACTATTTGAAAATCCTCCTCTCTGCCTGTGGAGAGGCCGGAAGAGGACTCCTCATGATCTACCGTCATGGAGGATGAGTGATAGGACAGGAGCACCAAACTCAAATTGTTATGCCATGCCAACATCTCTGCAGCAAGTTATTCTTAAAAAAGCTTATACTTCTATTTACTTAATGCTAATCAGAAAAAATTTGTTACTAAATTCCTTCAAACATCAATCATCTATACAACATACTGGAATCCTGATGTATAATTTAATCTCAAAAAAGATAAATGACAAGCATTCACCAAAGTTCAGGAAGCATGTTAAGAAGTTTTTAATTGAACAATGTTTTACGGGTTCTTTAGCCACAATAAATGAATGATGTAAATAGGATCATTATGTTGTATATAATTGTTAATATAATCATGATTACTGTGTATAGGGTTAGATAAAATTCAGATAATTGTAACTTGTACTTGACAAAGCCTTGAAATTGTAATTAATTTCAAGTTGCTGAATAAAACATACATAAATGCATGAGGAGAAAACTGCAGCCAATATTTTGAAAGAAATAGTGGAGAAATTTTTGGGTTTGGGAGTCCTGATGACCATCTAAAATCTACACCTTTTGTTACAGAGCATTGTTGCAGGCCTTACAGACTTTCCTGTGCTTCATAAACACATTTTTAAACAAGATTTTCTGACCTAGTTTGTATAAAAGAGTCAATTGACTTTAAAACAGGAAGTGGAATACTCTACTATCAGTTCAGGATGAGATAAATATGGTACTTTGAAGCAAGAAACATTACTGAATTGAGAAAATAAATGATGTTACTTTTGGAGAGCTAATCTTATCTCCTTTCAAAGACCTTGAAGCAGAGTAAAAAGCAACACACTTCTTGTTCTTCTCTGGTACTGAGCCCTGCTATAGCAGTTCCCAAAAGTCAAGCAAGCCACCTCCTTTTAAGTGAAAACAAAGTTCAATTGCATATTCTTGACAAAATTGCCACATTATCGACATATTGAGATGGTGATGCTCTTAGCACTAAATTTATCAGAAAGTTTATGCAACAGTGATATTTTACGACTCAGACCAAATGACTTGCAGTATTTCTTTACTTTATATATTACTTGGAATTAGTGTAAACCATCCGTGAGAGTTGACAGATGTTAGAATTTCATATTCTGCTGCAGCAATTTTTAAATCAATAAGACTTACAATTGCTCAAACCTATGGTCGAGTTATTGAAAGGGTTAAAATTCCTTCTGATCGAATATTTTAGAAATATTAAATTCCAGATTCCACTGGTATTGTTGAAATGGTTCCTGTGCCTTCAGTTAAAATTTAAAAAAATCTGATGTGTTCCGTTCACATGATTTTCTCTACATCTCTGCAACAAATAATTAACAAGTTTATTCTTCTATTTACTTAATGCTAATCAAGAAAACTTGGCAGTAAGAGTCTTATTACCTGCTTCCTCCTAAGTAGAAGGGAAATAAGGGAATACACTAGGCTAAATCGATAGTCTGATCTTTTATGAGCTGGTTGCTATGTGACTGAAGTACTTGTGTTTGTATGGACAGGAGTTGAAAAATTCCTGTATGAGAAAAGTGTAAGTATTTTAAAGCTAAATTCATAATAATGAATATTTCAAAAACAGTCAACTCCACGAAAAAATGTATATACCATAAATTGTGTCTTTTAGTGGGCTCTACATTTTATGCGTGGCTAGTTTTTTTCTATCTCTTACAGTTTACCAGTTATGCAAACTTCCGCAAAATTCATCCAGAATAAACATAGCTTCTGAGGCTATTCCCAGAAAATTGAAGATATACATTTAATTTTCCACATAAATATCTTAAATATAAGAGATTTTAACCAAAATCATTCGAGTCCTTTTTGAGAAAATCGTAATTCTCGAAATTTTTTCCATGTAAGGCATAGATAGTTTGGGGTGGGGGTGGGGGATTTTTCTCAAAACTTTAGTGTCGCACCCCTGGAAGATACTAAAATTAAATACAAAGTTTGTATTTTACCAACTTTTCGTTTTTGAGTTATCGTTTTCACAGACACATACTGGGACCTTTTTCTGAAAATACTTTTAGGATACAGGGGACCATAAAACATCTATTTCCAGTGAAATCTAGGTATCAAATTTTTGGGTGGAATGCAATACCTTTTCTATATATGTACATAGTACGTGTAGAGAAAGTAAAAATATGCCGCAGACCACCATAGAGAAATTTCTCTTAAGTCACTTCCTGCAGCAGAAGAGAGAGAGAGAGAGAGAGAGAGAGAGAGAGAGAGAGAGAGAGAGAGAGAGAGATATCTAAGGATGATAGAAGGAATATGAATCTGCTGTACCTGTTCGTGCAAAAGTTACTAGAAAAGCACTGAGCATTCCATTTCATCTAACAAATGTAATTTCAGTGTGACTAGTTTAATACTCACTGAGCAGAAAAGTAGATCAGACCCTAGTATTGTCAATGATATGCCAGTAACAAATATTTATCAACTTATAACAGAAATTCACTACCAGAACCAAAAGCATACTGTAAAATCAGTGTGGTTTTTACTTTATCTACACCTACTACGTACATAGTGTATAGAGCAAGTATGGTATTGCACCCAAAAATTGAATACCAAGATTTCACCAGAAATAATGTTTTAAAGTCCCCTGAGTCTGAAAAAGCATTTTGGAAAAAGGTGCATGCGTGTGCATGTGTGTGTGCGTGTCCAAGGATGCCACAAAGATTTTCAAGAAAATCCTCCACCCCCAACTACCCTTTAGTCCAAAATTTTGATTTTTTCAAAAATGGCTTTAACAATTTCAATCAAAACTATTTACATCACAAATAAAAATGTATATCTTGAATTTTCTGGGAATAGGTTCTAAAGATCTGTTCATTCTGGATGAATTTTGCATAACTGGTAAACCATAAGAGATAAAATCTTATACACAAAAAAATGTAGATCTTGTTAAAACACACAATTTATGTCATACACATTTTTTTCATGTAGTTGACTTGTTTTCAAGGTATTCCTCGATATTTGTTTCACTTTTAAAAACTTTTCTCATATGGGAACTTGTAAACTCCTTGTCATGTAAAGAAAATATTTCAATCCCATAGCAAACACAGTTTAAACATCTGACTGTCAGTTTAGCCTAGTGTATTATATTATTTCCGTTTTACTTATAGGGAACTAAGTAATTAGACTGTTTCTGCTAATGTTTATCTCTAGTAGCATGAAACAGAAGAATAAGTTCATTAAAAATAATTTGTTACAAACATGTAGAGAAAGTCATGTGAATGGAACAAATCAGATTTTTTTTATAAGAATTATTTGATTTATTTTTGTTGTTTCTGTTGCTGTATTTTTCTTTCTCTAAACACATATATAGTTTAATTACTAAAATAAGCCACCATGTACCTGGGCTAGGTCTCATGTGTAGAACTTAGTAGGGATTGTTCACAAAAGGGGGCCCTTTCAGGATAAACTTTACATTCATGTGTTGAGACTTCTTTAGAATGACGGTAAAGAATGAGCTTTGTGCAGTCATTAAACACTTCTATTTAAAAGATTAACATTGAAAGAGATAAAACTTGAATGGCACATCTCTTGCATTTGCAATAATTTTCAATTGGATAAATGAATTTAAACGTGGTCATACATCCACAAATGTTGAACATCGTTTCAGACATCCTGTAGAAGCGACTTCCTCCAAAATAGTTGTCAAAATGCAGGATATGATTATGAGTGGTTGACGAATCAAAATTCACAAAATATAAGAGGCCACAGGTATATCAAAAGGAGCACTGATCTCAATTTTACACCAAAAATTAGGCCTGACAAAGGTCTTGGCAAGATGAGTGCAACATTTGCTCTCAATGGAGAACAAACATGATCGTATGATTGATTTAGAAGCTGGTTTGACACTTTTTCGTCACATTCCTGACAAGTATCTGCATCGATACATATCTGTGGATGAAAAATGGATATACAACTACACTCCAGAGGCAAAAGCGCAGTCAAAACAGTGGCTTTTTGAAAGCAAACCAGCTGTGAAGGCAAAGGTGGCGAAACCTGCAGACAAGGTCATGGCCTCAGGTTTTTGGGATGCACATGGAATCATCTACATCGATTACTTACAGAAAGGAAGAATGATAAATAGATAGTATTATGCACCAGTTGAATGGAGAAATAAAGAAAAAATCTGACGTGTTCCATTCACATGACTCTCTACATCTGTGCAACAAATTATTCTACTTACTTCATCTAATCGAGAAAAATTAGCAGAAAAAGTCTTATTACTTGCTTCCTTGTTAGTAAAAGCAAAATAAGGGGGTTAAAGTGATAGTCAAAAGCTGGTTGCTATGTGACTAAAGTTCCTTTGTTTGTGTGGTGGACACGAGTTCACAAAGCCCTGTATGCGAAAAGTATGTTTTTTATAGCTGAAACCAAGAACAAGGAATATCTCAAAAACAATCAACTCCACGAGAAAAATGTACATAACATAAATTGTGTGTTTTAAAGTGCTCTACATTTGTTGTGTGGTAAGTTTTTGTCCATCTCTTACGGTTTAGCAGTTATGCAAAATTCTGTAAAATTGACCCAGAATAAAGTAGTCTTCAGAGGCTATTCCCGGAAAATTCAAAATATACATTTTATTTGGCAGGTAAATATCTTTAATATACAACATTTTAATAAAAATCGTTAAGACATTTTTAGAAAAACAAAATTTTCGAAAAAAGTTCGAAGTAAAGGATAGTTTTGGGATGGGGTATTTTTCTCAAAATCTTTGTGTTGCATCTCTGGAAGATACTAAACTTAAAAACGAAAAGTCCGTAAAATACCAAACTTTTTATTTGAGTTATCGTGTTATAGACACACAGACCTTTTACTCAAAATACTTTTTTTTGGATACAGGGGACCCTAAAACATATATTTCCGGTGAAATCTGGGCATCAAATTTTTTGGTGGAGTGCAATACCTTCTCTATACACTATGTGCATAGTGTGTATAAAGAAAGTAAAAATGCTCTCATCTGGCAAAGGAAAAAATTCTCTTTCATCAAGACAATGGAAGGGGCTGTTTTGGTGGCGAAAATTGTAGAATTAAGGTTTGAATTACATCCAGCATATTCATTAGATTTGGACCCCAGTGACTTCTTTTTATTTCCAAACTTGAAAAAGTGGCTTGGTGGAAAACGATGCACATCTAACGAAAAGGTCATCTCCCAAACAGATGCCTATTTTGAGGACCTTCCAAAATCCTACTTTTTAGAAAGCTTAAAACAGTTGGAGAAACACTGGGTTAAGTGTATTAAGCTAAAAGAAGATAATGTTTTGAAAAGGGGGGGGATCTACCAAAAATAATTTGTTGCTCTATTCTTTTCTAAGGGCTTATTGAATACCCCTCATATTTTTCCTTATTTCCAGATATATTTATGCAATATGTTAAAGTTTAAAATGCACATAATTATCAAGTTATTAATGGCTGACAACTAGTTAATCACATACTGTGAAGCTTTATAAGTAGATAAAATGTTCATTGGCTCCCAGAATGTTTAATTTGAAAGTAAGATAGTCACATGCATTAATAAAGTTTAGTTCATCAGTCCTAATTCAAACACTCTCTTTTCTGTGTACTCTAAAGTCACAAGAGTCTGGCGAGTCTCTGTATACTCATTGCTGTAGAGCTCAATGGGTACACGGGAGCCAGGCTGAGTCAAGTCTGAAGTCACAACAGTCTGGCGAGTCTCTGTATACTCATTGCTGTAGAGCTCAATGGGTACACGGGAGCCAGACTGAGTCAAGTTTGAAGTCACAAGAGTCTGGCGAGTCTCTGTATTCTCATTGCTGTAGAGCTCAATGGGTACACAGGAGCCAGGCTGAGTCAAGTCTGAAGCACAACAGTCTGGCGAGTCTCTGTATTCTCATTGCTGTAGAGCTCAATGGGTACACGGGAGCCAGGCTGAGTCAAGTCTGAAGCACAAGAGTCTGGTGAGTCTCTGTATTCTCATTGCTGTAGAGCTCAATGGGTACACGGGAGCCAGGCTGAGTCAAGTCTGAAGCACAACAGTCTGGCGAGTCTCTGTATACTCATTGCTGTAGAGCTCAATGGGTACACAGGAGCCAGACTGAGTCAAGTCTGAAGCACAAGAGTCTGGCGAGTCTCTGTATTCTCATTGCTGTAGAGCTCAATGGGTACACGGGAGCCAGACTGAGTCAAGTTTGAAGTCACAAGAGTCTGGCGAGTCTCTGTATACTCATTGCTGTAGAGCTCAATGGGTACACGGGAGCCAGACTGAGTCAAGTCTGAAGCACAAGAGTCTGGTGAGTCTCTGTATTCTCATTGCTGTAGAGCTCAATGGGTACACGGGAGCCAGGCTGAGTCAAGTCTGAAGCACAAGAGTCTGGCGAGTCTCTGAATTCTCATTGCTGTAGAGCTCAATGGGTACACAGGAGCCAGGCTGAGTCAAGTCTGAAGCACAAGAGTCTGGCGAGTCTCTGTATACTCATTGCTGTAGAGATCAATGGGTACACGGGAGCCAGGCTGAGTCAAGTCTGAAGTCACAACAGTCTGGCGAGTCTCTGTATTCTCATTGCTGTAGAGCTCAATGCGTACACGGGAGCCAGACTGAGTCAAGTCTGAAGCACAACAGTCTGGCGAGTCTCTGTATACTCATTGCTGTAGAGCTCAATGGGTACACGGGAGCCAGACTGAGTCAAGTCTGAAGTCACAAGAGTCTGGTGAGTCTCTGTATTCTCATTGCTGTAGAGCTCAATGGGTACACGGGAGCCAGACTGAGTCAAGTCTGAAGCACAACAGTCTGGCGAGTCTCTGTATACTCATTGCTGTAGAGCTCAATGCGTACACGGGAGCCAGACTGAGTCAAGTCTGAAGCACAACAGTCTGGCGAGTCTCTGAATTCTCATTGCTGTAGAGCTCAATGGGTACACGGGAGCTAGGCTGAGTCAAGTCTGAAGTCACAAGAGTCTGGCGAGTCTCTGTATTCTCATTGCTGTAGAGCTCAATGGGTACACGGGAGCCAGGCTGAGTCAAGTCTGAAGTCACAACAGTCTGGCGAGTCTCTGAATTCTCATTGCTGTAGAGCTCAATGGGTACACGGGAGCCAGGCTGAGTCAAGTCTGAAGTCACAACAGTCTGGCGAGTCTCTGAATTCTCATTGCTGTAGAGCTCAATGGGTACACGGGAGCTAGGCTGAGTCAAGTCTGAAGTCACAAGAGTCTGGTGAGTCTCTGAATTCTCATTGCTGTAGAGCTCAATGGGTACACAGGAGCCAGGCTGAGTCAAGTCTGAAGCACAACAGTCTGGTGAGTCTCTGTATACTCATTGCTGTAGAGCTCAATGGGTACACAGGAGCCAGGCTGAGTCAAGTCTGAAGCACAACAGTCTGGTGAGTCTCTGTATACTCATTGCTGTAGAGCTCAATGGGTACAAGGGAGCCAGGCTGAGTCAAGTCTCAAGCTAAAGAGGGACAAGTCAAGTTAGGCGCTGCAGGCAGCGAGCGAGCTTAGCTGGCACATTTCCAATTATCATAAAAAATTGATGTACTTGAAACTAATATAGCAGGATTATATTCACAAAATAAGAAAAAAAGTTAGAAGACTGAAACAAATGCAATTTATTTCCAACTGATTTGTAAATAAAATTCCGTGCAGATATTTTAAGTACAAGAGAAGCAACTAAGTACTGGAAAAGGCAAAACTTGGGACTTGAGGTTTTAAGTATATAGAAAGTGAATTTCTGCTCTTGGAATGGTGATTGTGGAGAAATTAATAACGATAGTGTTCTGGCTTGTATGGTCCTCCATTAGGAATACCGAGGTACTCTGCTTGATTCTGTGTTAGTTTCGTCAGCTTCACCCCCAGGTGATCCAAATGCAGGGCTGCTACCTCTTCGTCAAGCTGAAAACAAAACTTCAATTATCAAAAAGGTACGATGCAAAGTGTTTTATACAGTGAAACTTTAAATTTATTACTTAACTAATTTGAGTTAAATGTGGACACTACAGCTTCACTTAAGTTTTTCCCAAAATCCAGTAAAAGCTCCCTTGTACAATACTATTTTAAATTATTTTAAGCCTATTTTGTTTTTTTATTTTTTGTGACTGTTTGTAGCTACTGATGGTTTACTTTTATAAATTTCCCCGCATATGAATGAAATCAAATCTTTATTGTCCTATACAACAGTTATAACAGTTGACAGATGTATTTAATCTGGCATTTATCAATTAAATTGTTACCTTGTTTACAATGGTATGACCAAACGTCATTCAGAAACCAGAGTCAAGAAACACTTTAGAAATATTAATATAAATATAATAGTTGCAACAAATCTTCACTTATCTTTTGGAATCCTTGCCTGGACTAGTTTCGCAACGATTTCATTGCATTACCAACATATCATTTTGGTCTCTTTTTTTATGTTTATTTACACTGTTATGGTTACTGCTACTAGGTGGATTGTGTACTAATGCATTGCTAACTACTGGAATCAAAACAAATTTGGTAAGAGTGTCAATTGGAGGTATATCAAAATTCATTGCATGATTTCTATACTTTAATATAAATATTTTCTCCCAAACCATTAAATCTATGGGCCCATTTAAGTGTTTTAATAATTTAACATCTGGATTTATTTCATGATTAAACTTCCAAAAATGTTCTGCTACAGCTGATTTATCAATTTGTTTGTATTTAATATTCCTAAAGTGTTTTTTTACTCGGGTTTCCAAATGACGTTTAGTCTTACCAATATAAACAAGGTCACAATTTAAACAGTTTAATTGATAAATGCCAGATTTTTTATTTTTTGAAATTTCATCCTTTTTAGAAAAGCCTAACAAATTTTTTATACTGTATTTATTTTGAGGAACCAATATTATGCCATGCTCTTTGAAAATATTTGTGAATTTTTTATTTGCCCAAGGGTGATAAGTAAATTTTTTAAAAATGTAATTATCTTATTTTCTTAAGCATAGAAATATCTTTAATAGCTTTTTTATATTTAAACTTATCAAGTTTTTTATTTATAAAATCAGTATTAAAACCATTAATTAAAGCAGTGTTAATAATGTATTTATATTCTTTATAGAATTCATCTTTACTAAGGTGTAATTAATTAACCTATAAATTAAACCATTAAAAACCGCAAATTTATGTGAAAAAGATGTTAAATTAAATTATTAAATTAAATTATTAAAACACTTAAATGGGCCCATAGATTTAATGGTTTGGGAGAAAATATTTATATTAAAGTATAGAAATCGTGCAATGAATTTTGATATACCTCCAATTGACACTCTTACCAAATTTGTTTTGATTCCAGTAGTTAGCAATGCATTAATACACAATCCAACTAGTAGCAGTAACCATAACAGTGTAAATAAACAACATCAAAAAAGAGACCAAAAGGATATGTTGATAATGCAATGAAATAGTTGCGAAACTAGTCCAGGCAAGGATTCCAAAAGATAAGTGAAGATTTGTTGCAACTATTACTTTTATATTAATATTTGTGTTATTCTTCACTGTTACTAGCTTCTTTTTACACTTATAACTTTAGAAATATTAAATACAAACAAACTGACATATCAGCTGTGGCAGAACATTTTTTGGAAATTTAATCATGAATTGAATCCAGATGTTAAATTATTAAAACAATTAAATGGACCCATATATTTAGTGGTTGGGAGAAAATATTTATATTAAAGAAAAAATAATGCAACAAATTTTGATATTGATTCTCTCACCACATTTGTTTCGATTCCAGTAGTTAGCAATGCCCTAGCACACCATTCACCTAGTAGCAGTAACCATTACAATGAACCATATTTATCTAAATCCAGGACGACCCCCATTTTTCAGGGCTTAATTTTGGAATTTAGTGTGTTCTATATAAAAAGATGTAATTTAATGTTTAAACAAAATTTAAAGTTCTGCCATATACTTTGAACAAAATAATGAGCATTTGAGCTGATTAAGTCCCTAATTATTATTATTTATTTTGAATTTGCATGGAAATTCACATTTTGAATCGTTGACAAAGAGGGGAGTATGGAAATGTATGTTATGGGCGGGATGGTACAATGTGGCAGCGTAACTGTAACGACGATGATGGATATGGTTTTCTATTTAGACAACATCATTGTACTTTTTTTTTTTTTTTTTTAACCTGATTTGAATTTATGCTGAAATTCAAATTGCGAGGGGGAGAGCGGAAATGTACTGACATGTCTTGTGTTTGATGGTGACAGCAGCAACTTAGTGCTAATGACGATTACGGATATGATTTTCAATTAAAAAAACATAGTATGTCTTAAACGTTTTACTCAATTTGAATTTGCGCATAAATTCACGTTTAGAGAGTGCGAAATGTATGCAATTGTAGAACGTGACAATGGCAGCAGTGACACAACAGTTAAGAATGTCATTTTTTGTTAAGATAACATAATATATATTGTAAAAGGTTTTATCAAATTTGCCATAAATTCACATTGCGGATGCCACATAAAGACAGAGAAAAAACCAGAAAGTACCAGTATAGGTATGTGCGGCCTGAGGGGAAATGCACAGCTAACCTCTCTCTTTCTGCTTGACCTTTGGCTTCCAATACAACATGTCCAACCTTCCCTGTGAAAGGAAGTCCTTTAATTTTATTTTAGTCTCTGAGAATAATTTTTTTTCCAATAAGAATGCTTAGGCCCATTAACAGCTAATTTTTGGTGCAAAATGAAACCCACAAAATCTGCTGTATATGTTGCAACATTCACGGAAATCCCCAGGCTTCGCCACTGATGTACCTTAAGTTTGAAATTTAATTTTTCCTTGCATTGTGTTAGGAAAACATATTGTGAATGCAAGACCTCCAGTTCTGTACATTAATTTTTTGGAAAAAAACATTGTCTTGTATTTGGATAAATACGGTAAATAAACAACAGCAAAAAGAAATTTAGCTGATGATGCAACAGAACTTTTGATTGCAAAACTGTTCTGTGGACTTCAAAAAGATAAGTGAAGAATTGTTACAAATTATAAATTGTTTTATTAATATCAAATTTAGTATTTTGAGAGTTTTCATTTTTCCTCTCCTTCACACACCTACTCTCTCTCTCTCTTTTATTTAAGGGACTTCAAAAGTTTCCATTGGAATCTTTGTATTGAATTTTTGGATTCTCTACCTACTACATGTGTGGTAGTGAAACTAATAAGACAATTTATTCAGCAGTCTATATTGGTATGGAGGCAACAATACCAATAGCTTTGGTATTGAAAGCAAAGCTAGAATAAATAAAATGTCACATTCCTTAAAAGAAAATGCCTACCTTCTTTGGCAGCATATGCACAGCAACAGTATATTGTCCAGGCTTTGTCCACAGTTCAATTTGTGCCAGCACCTGATTGGTGAACGAGTTACTCATGACAAATGATGGGTGACCCATTGCACAGCCGAGATTCACAAGTCTGCCCTCTGCCAACAATATAACATGCCTGCCATTCGACAGTGTGTATCGATCAACCTGCAAACATAAGATAGAGAAGGACATATCATCATTGTAAGGAACTGGAAATATGAGAATGAGCACTTGAGGGAACACAATTGTTTTAATTAATGTTACAATTAATTATACAACAATATCATCATTACCATGAGCTTGCCCATTTCATCCCAACAGTCCCCTATTCTCCTTTATCCCTGCCCCATTATCTCTCATTTCTACTGCACTCGTTATACCATTGCAACGATATTTTCCCTCTCAATTGTGCTCATCCCTTTATTTGGATTGTCCATAGTGCCCTAGACAGCCACATAGTACTTTCCATCCTATTCTCCTCAAACCTTAATATATCAGATTGTGGTAATTGGTAAATACTTGAGTACCCTCCAACACTAACTCTCCCATTGCTTTAACTGTACACTGTGCGACTCATCACTAAATGCAGTACAATTGTTTTCCCAGGAGTCTGAGATGCAGCAAGATAGTGTTCCATAGAGAACTTACCTGGGGTTTCACATTTATCTTCTCGGCTGCATTTTTCTCTAGCCATGACACAGCTATCTCACAGTCAAAGTGACCAATGTTACAGATTATTGCATCATTACGCATGTTGAGGAAGTGGTCACTAGTGATCACATCCTCGCATCCTGTCGCTGTTACAAATATCTGACCCTCCTTAGATGCTTCCTCCATAGTCGTTACCTGCAACATATGTCATTTATTAGTGGTCTTTAGCAACATTGCCTCACTTTCTTTTTTAATATTGCTCATTTACAAACCAGTACTCACTTTAGAAACTGAAAAAGCCCTGAAGAAATGAGCAGACAGTGCCAAGAGAACATGCTGCTAGATAGTAGTGCTTCATTTTCTTCCCCGTGCAATGCACCCAGTTATGAAGTCAATAATGCAAGATGACAGTGAAATTCAAATGCATTTTTGTGTACTATTGTTCCCTTCCTCCTAATTGAGAGATAAAAATGGGAATAAGTGTTCCCGAAACGAGTCCCAGTAAGCAATTACACTTAATTGATTAGTTACTTCACTGTGCATACCCATTAATGTTTTAATTTTAATCACATCACTATTACAAGCTTCTTTGCATATTTGCAAGATTTCAAAATGTAAAAATGTATTTCTTTCACATATAAAATATATTTTTACTGCCCCAATGCTTTAAAATTAACAAGTTATAATCCATGCATGTTAACTAAATATATGTAGGAAGCTGAAAATGGCAGAGAAGCGACAGGACCCAGATAATGTAACATTTAAAGTCAACCTACCTATTGCATATGATGGTTATGATTTAATAGTGATTGAGGTTTTGGCACACAAGAATATCAGGATACCCATCATACTGCAATTGTGGCACTGCTGATATTTTGGGTTAAATGGAGAAATTTAATGCACAAATAACAAGCTTCCATCAAATGAAAATGTATCAGTTCTTCCCAAGTCTACAATCCACAATGACATGATATAGCACCAACTCTACGCAGATTGCACGTTTGCAAGCACAAACAAATGTTTTTTACTCAGGATTTTTTCCCCCCTCACGCCTAGAACAATCTCACAATATTTAGGTAGAGGAGGAAGTTTTCAGGTTTGCTTCTTACTGTCTGGTTGGTTGGTTTGAAGTATTACCCTTGTATTATTATTGCTGAAACCTAAAACAGCAGCTATTTGTCCACGTCTCTCTCACCACGTAGTGATCTGACCATAGTATGATGCAGTCCATAGAAGGGCAACTTGCTCCCCAGCCGTAAAATACAAAAATCTGGTCACATGGGATCCAACATCAGAGACAATGCTGGTCAATAGTTTGGCATGAATTGGAGCCACAAACAGTGAAACACTCAGCACATACTACACTTCAGACCAACAAATACTGCAACACAGTCATGTGGACAGAATAGCTTGATACTTGCAAAATTCTGCAATATCAAGAACACGTGTATATACCTTATATTATAGAAGAGAAACATGTAAAAATGATAGAGAGATTGTGTTTTCTAAACAGTCACAAAAAAGAATAACTTTAAAACTAGGGCTTCAGATTTTTGTGCCAAGTTATGGTTAGATATTCTGATGACTCCAGACTTTGTTATAATTATGCTGCTAGCATAAAATTGCTTTTTTGTTTTTCCTCTCTCCCTACTTAAAGGTTTGGCTTTTCTAGGCCTCATGTTATCAATTGCAAACAACTTTGGTTAAACCGACAGCTTGTGGACGGAACTGTTAATTGCAGTGCTTTTTCTAACAGTACTTTTTTTTTTTTTTTTTACCAAATTTTCTTTCTTCAGTAGTGTGTCAACATTATGCTAATATTTTGCCAGTATTAGCAAACTGCCAGAAATTGTATATAGCATGCATATTATTTCTACGTGCACAACTAATAAAAGTTAGTATGATTGTCATGTATGCTCAGGTTTGTTCAAGTTCACTTGAATCTGAGAATAAAACAATCAAGATGAAAACAAAGTTTCCCTTTCTACAATTTAAAGTGCACATCATCTGGGCCACTCTTAAAAATGTAGTAAACTGCAAACTAAATGCTCAGATCTCACAGGAGAGCAAGTCAAAAATGTGTTGGATAAACTGCAATTGTGGGAAAAGTCTACACTGACAAGTTAAAAGAAATGCAAAAACCAGAAAGTCATGTAGCAATTACAAACAACTTGGTAATTAATCGCAATGATTAGCACACGGTGCACCATGCTTGTCATTTACAACATCTGTTGCAGATCAGATCGGCTCTTGGCAATTTATAAGGGAAAAAGCATTGGTAGCTCCCAAATTAAGGAAGGAAGTGTTTGTTATCATGCAGAGTAAAGGAAAGGAAAACTTTGCTCTGTCTAACCTCGTATCCCTCCATAGCGGCCTGCAGAGCATTGATTGGGTCAATCTCGGTGATGATCACTCTTGCTCCAAAAGCTCTAAGGGACTGAGCACAACCCTTGCCTACATCTCCGTACCCAGCTACAACAGCCACCTTGCCAGCAAGCATTATGTCTGTTGCTCGTTTGATGCCATCTATCAGAGATTCTCTGCAACCATACAGGTTGTCAAACTTGCTCTGCAACACATGGAACATGTATCAGCTACCCATCAGCTGCCAAGAGCAAATACAACACAAGTGGTGCAGCTACCAACCTTTGTAACAGAATCATTCACATTAATTGCAGGAACTTTGAGTTTTCCATCTTTCAGCATTTTGTACAAGTTGTGCACCCCAGTTGTAGTTTCTTCTGAAAGTCCCTTGATACCATCCAGGTATTGAGGGTATTTGGAATGTACCAAATTTGTGAGATCCCCTCCGTCGTCCAGAATCATGTTCAGTGGCTGCAAAAAAAGTTTCTCTTTAATAATTATACACCTATTGACAAAACAATGGAGCTTTCAAGCTCTTTGGGTGCATTATCACTCAGTTACAGAGAAACTAAATTAAACCTTTGATAGCTATATACCTTTGATATAGCTTTTCCCCCACAGTACACTATTAAGGACTGTATTAAAAAAACATAGCTCTCCATTGAAAGATTTTTATAATCTATAGTAACATTATAAAGTATTTGTAGTTTTAGGATACTTCCAAAAATTATGCATTTGATTTTGGCAATACTTTTGCCATTGAAAAGTGCTATTCTTGTGTACTTACCTGACCATCCTCAAACACTAAAGTCTGTTCAATGCACCAGATGTACTCCTCATCAGTTTCCCCCTTCCAAGCATAAACAGGCACACCTCGCTTAGCAATGGCAGCTGCTGCATGGTCCTGTGTGCTGAAGATGTTGCAACTCGACCATTGCACCTATTTCAAAAGTTAACACTCATGTCTTACATTCACCTCACTTTCTCTACCCTTAATCATTTATATGCACAAACTACTCTTACAACAGTTTTTTTCCCTCCATCTACTTCATTTTAATCGATATGCACCTTTATAGAAGTAGTTACATTGCACATTGTTACAGACACAGAGAAAATAGTGATAGTCAAATGTTTAACTCAATATTTATACTAGCCTTAAAACTTCATACTCTTTTCATGCAGTCGTGAGAAACAGGCTTTAAAAGCATGAAAGTATTGTGCAACCCAGATCATAATAATGAATATCTCAGAAATTTCTGCAAATAAATTGTATTTTAAAAAGATCCACATTCTTTTTGTTGTATGCTTTTGAACTCAAAACATGTTTTTCCAGTGAAATTTCGTCATTCAATTTTTTGAGTGCAATGCAACACCTCTACCTACTGTGTATGTAGCAGAGAAAGTGATGATGGAAGTTTACACAGTGTTTGGTCATGTCCCAAACTAAATATCACCGTTTTTATTAACCATCTAGTTTTGCAATATTTCACATTACAACAGGTGAATGCTTCAGAAATTTATCTTAATTGTTCAATGCAATGAAAAATTCAATGCCATAGCTGAAATTTGAAGGACAGATCATTGGCTTTCTGTGTTGCTGTTCCAACCCACTAAGCTACCACAGCAACATACTGACAACATTAAATTTCCCAGTCATTTCGACAGAAGAAAATAGCAATACTGCTGCAAAATAGTGCAATCCTGGCTTCATAATTACCACTACTATTGAATCAACTATCAGTTATTCTTTCACAAAAGCTGTGAACAGGCTAACATTATGAAGATACAATCAGTGAATTTCAATTGATCAGCAAGTCAACTTATTTTAGCATTGGACTATATCTCAGAAGATTTTTTACATGTTTTCTCAAAACTGCAATGCACATTTACATCCAAAGGATGACCCGTGGACCAATATATGCTTCAGATTAAGGAATGTTAAAAAAAAAGGTTTCAACATGTATAAAGATTAAAATGTTACATTGACTACATTTTGCTCATTGATGGTGGCATTTTAAAATGTACTAGCTTCTCCCTAATGCAAACTTCCCTCTGCTGACATGAACACAAAAAGCTCTTCAAATAATTACTCCATATTCTTTACTTGCTAGTTTAGAACCCTGCAACTTCAAATTTTACTCTGGTAGTCAAGCTACCTTTTATTCCCGATTGTTCCATTCAACCCAAGTCCCGACATTGTTTAGCTGGAAAAATGCACTAATCACACCGCTTTAACCTGGCATTACCAACCTTGGCACCCAACTCCAGGAGGGTTTCTATGAGCACAGCAGTTTGCACTGTCATATGCAGACATCCTGCAATACGGGCCCCTTTTAGAGGCTTGGAATCACCGTATTTCTTGCGCAACCTCATCAGTCCAGGCATTTCTTCTTCCGCAAGTGTAATGGTTTTCCTGCCCCATTCTGCGAGGTTGATATCCGCTGTGAACACAAACATCGCTAACTTCAAACGACCGCCATACCCCGCATGTGCTCATGCTTCTCTCCCACTCACATGCAACGCCACAACATTATCGTGATCATGCACATTTTACAATGGAAACAAACAAATCCCAGTATAACTAATCGTATCGCTAAAAATGGCCGGACTCACCAACTTTGTATGGGGGCTTCTTTGACATGTCGCCGGTTTCCTCACCTCGTCTTGCTTGGTCTTGATTGATTCTGTTACAACTGCAAAGGAGGAATTCCGCGGCATCGTTGGTGCCTTTATATAGCATCTGGTACACACAGCTGCAAATTTACACACACGAACGTTTGTTCTCATTGGCTAGCCGCGCCGCCAAATACGAAAATTATATTTTATAGTTGGAATTGCAAAATTAAAAGCGAAACGAAATGAATAGATGTAAAATACATTGGAATTATAATAAACGATTTGATAAGTATAACGTGAGAAACAGTTGTGTTAATTTACTGCCTTCCTGAGATTATCTAATTGTAATTTTTTGTCGTCCTGCATTTGTTATGGATGTTACAGTTACGGCCTTCCTTGTTTTGCAATGTTACTATCTTATCACATTGACCCACCAGTGTGACGAGTTGACCCTGCAATGATAAAACTCTACTGAAATGTAAGTGGAAGGCAGGGATTACTAACACATGCCATATAGTCCCTTTTTATAATATAACGTAATATTTATTAAGTTAAATTTTAATTTGCCATCACGTTATGACTATCCTTTGGATTCAGGTGTCATAGGCTATTTCGCCCAGATTTACGGAGGTTTAAAACCACACAGCAATACCTAGATATAAAACGATAGTAATGCTCGTATAAATACAATAAAATCCGTTGTGGTGGAAACCATAATATGGAAACCGTGAATAAGTAAATTGCATAGCGCAGCTCCGGTACCGAATGGAAAGGATTAAAGAATCGATATCTACCGTAAAGTTTCAAAATGACTGCACGTCGGCCTATTGATAACGCATTTATTTATTTATTTAGGAGTTGTCGCATATTTTGCGTCGATTAATTTCAATAGAATCATATTGGATTTATTTTACATTTCCTTGTCAGTACTAAAGCGTTATATTGCATTGAACTTTGAATTACCTTGCTGTAAAATATGTTTGTTTCTATTAACATTCATATAAGAAACTCAAACCATAGTATATACTTTATACTTGTAATTTTCTATTATGTAGCTAACATATTTGCAGACAAGGTCGGGTTTCTGCAGTTGGCAACCTTGAGCATGTCACTGTTGTAAGAGTTGCAGCCTTGACATACGTCATTCCCAGTGCGATAGTCATATGACTGGAGTGTAGGCCAGTGTTTCTATACACTGAAAATTAATACATTTTAAAACGAAAGACAATTTAAATTTGCTAACAACTTGTATTTAAAATCACAATGATTGGGTGCTTGTTCAACATAGACGCAGGATACCTGGAAGGCCTATGCAGAGGATTTAAATGCGGAATTCTAAAGCAATCTGATTACCTTAATTTAGTTCAGTGTGAAACTTTGGAAGGTATGATATTATTTATAAACTAGAAAATGCAATAAAAAAAAAAAAAAAAAGTTTGAAAATGTATGCCTATACAGAGGTATATTTCGTTTCTTTTTTTAGATTTAAAGTTGCATCTGCAGGGAACAGATTATGGCAGTTTCTTAGCAAACGAACCCAGCCCTCTACAAGTTTCTGTGATTGATGATAAACTACGTGAAAAGCTAGTGATAGAGTTTCAGCACATGCGAAACCATGCAGTTGAACCCTTGTCTACATTTCTGGATTATATTACGTAAGTGTCGAAAGTTAGCACGTTTTAAGCAAGTATAAAGTAATATGTTTCATCGGTAACTCCTTACACAAGCTTTAAAAACAATAATTTGAGAAGATTATGAATTTTGGTTATTTTTCAAAGCAAACATTTGTTATGTAGTATGTGGCAGTAAGTGTATATCTAAAATTTTAGCATGCTTAGTTTCTGCACTTGCAATTTGCAAATGATTGTCAGCACAGTTCTGGGATTTTGATCATGTCATACAGTAAACAAATTTCATCAATCATTAACATACATAGCTCTATTTTTATCATGGATAAACTCCAATTGATGCGAGTCACTCAAAATTGTCATGTGCATTACACACATTCATCTGCAGTAGTATTTTATTGTAAAAATGTGGGGGAGTACACACATAGGTAAAGCTATATGATGGTTGCAGCACATACACGGACGTAGGGAAACACACACTCACACAGAGATTTGCAGCACGTAAAAGAACCTCAAGCCTGATAGAGAGGCCTCTGAGCAAACTTAAGTGGTCTTTCACACCCAGTATAGAATGGGACGCTGAGAACCAGAGTAGTTAAAGAGCGTCTATAAATAAAACATTTCATTTCACTCAGAGAAGCAGTTTTAGTGACTTCTACTGCCAATTCATATTAAAAACTGTTAACAATATTAAGTTATTCAGATGTGAAAGTCACCAGATTGTTGAAGTTTTGACCTCTTTTTGGGATCATTGGGGTTTTAGCCTCACAGATCCCCCCCGATTGTTGTAGAATATGTTTTATCTTTTATTTGACAGTGCCCCACAATTGGCTGTATATAGTTTTAATTGCATTCTATGGCTTGATACTGTTTAGTTTTATTTATGCCTCTTAACCACGTTAGGTGTTTTATATTTTATTTTCGGAGTGCTATCTTCTACATTTCAAACTTTGTTTTAATGTCTGAGTGTGTGTGTGTGTGTGTGTGTTTTATAGCATGAACTTTTATCCCTAAGTTTTACTTCATGCTTTTTTCTTTTATTTCCTAGGGTGCTAATAATCTTATAGCTTGGGCACCCTAAAACCTTACTTCTCTTCCTTCACCAACCCCTCTGTTATGCCCTATCACTCTGCAGTAGTTACCTTCAGCTGCAACTGCTACACTCTACTTGTAAAAGTATCCCTTGGCTAAGCTTTGTGGCTTAGGGCTCTAAATGTTTATAACAGACCAGTAAGTAACTACAAAGCGGCTCTAATGACAGAATAACAAAAGTACTCACGTATTGAAATAATGAAATGTTGTAACCATCGTAAAGTAATAATCACTCGTATCACTAATTAACTTTTATGTAGAATATTTTAATGTATTACACATATTTTCATTGGTAATGTTGCCGACTAAGGGTCTGTTGGCCGCGTAACATCAGGCAGCCAACCTTTTCATCTGAAATGTGCAATGTTCTGAATAATGGAGCATAAATAGTTAGTATTGCGAAAAGGAGCGAAGGTAGTGTGGAAAGCTAGATGCTGTTGGCATAATAACAGTAATGGCAGCGCTTTCATAGTGTTGCAGATAAACGCTGAAATAGGTAATGAAATACATTAAGGAGAAATTAGGAAGGTAAAAAATAGCGCAAAGGCAGCTCACCCACAGGGAGGCCAGCAAGCGATTAAATATAATAATAATTACTGGTAATGCTGCATGTTTTCATTAAAAAGAAACAAAGCAATTGATCAGTTTTTATTTGTTAGTAGCTTTGTGTATTAAATTTCTCCGTTTAACCCAAAACATTACTTGATCAAATGTATTAAGAGCACCACAATTGCAGTGTGACGTTGATCAGGCTATCTTCATTTTCTGTTGAAATGACCTTTAGCTATCACATGTGACCCATAACATCAAATAACCAACAATGAACCTAAAATGGTATATTATCTGGGTCCTGTCATTTTAAGAATCCAAGAAGGATTATTGGTTAATATGCATAGTTTATAACTGTTAATTTTGAAGAATTCCAACAACAAAAATATACTTTATACGTGAAAGAATTACGTTTTTATTCCTCTATTTAAACGATGTGATAAAGGGAACATAGTTAATACAAGAAAATGTATTTGATTGTCACTGTTATCATTGACTGTGCGATTCACGTAACATAGAACAGAGAAGGTAATTAGAGCAGTACATCGACCATCTACTGGCAAATATATAAAAATGTATTTGTATTGATAAACTGGTGCATTACCATATCATTGAATGGGGAAGAAAGACAAATCGTTTCTACTGCCGTTTAGTTACATACCGTGCTACTGCCACCATCTTGCAGCTGTTAACTAATTGTGTTCCCTTGGTAGTGTCTACTCATTTATACAGCGCTTTATTATTTTCTAAAGTTGGTATGGTTTTGCAGCATTTCCCAGTAAACAGACCCTAAGTCGGCAACATTACCTTTTCATTTTTGAACCTCATCCCACCTGGGTGTTATGGGAACATTGGTTCTGCTGTCCTTGTTGTGTTGCCAACATTGGCAGGCCCAAAGCTGTAAAGTGTAACTAAGAGGAACCACAGCATTTAGCAACATGTTGTGACTAGGTTGTAAGGTTGCCAAAAAAGGAGGCTGGGTATTACATCTTTGTTCAGGCAAATTAACTTGAGGATCTGTGGCTGATTCTTTAAGTAATTACCAAGTTTAACATTGAATCACATCAATGGGAGTGAAACATTTCAACATGAAATGAAAATAAGCAGAATATACCATCTAAAGGGTTTATGTTGAAGCTGAGTGTTGAATATGTTATGTGCATTCCCAGAAACTAAATGTTTTGTATGAGTCGGCTCAAACTATAAGGACTTTTTTTCTGTTGTACCGCTTCTCTTGGGGTATGCATGACAATAGTTAAATGTGCTGACAATATTTAAGGGAGGCTAATAGCTGATCTTTCTGGAATAAGCAGGTGATTATTTCAAGATAAATAATCCCTATTCCTGAATCTAAACAAAATAATTGTATCAAATCTGAGAATTAAAAGCTTACATTGTAGGAAAATTTATTTCTGTAATACAGTTAGAGAGTTAAATTGACAAGCTAAAGTGCTATTATAAACAGGTGAATAACTTACAGTGGTTGGTGGTTGCTGCAGTGTTTTTTCCCCCTGCCCTTCCTGATGTTCTTTAAGTTTCATTTGGTAACAGAAAAAGGGCAAATAACCAATAATTGAGTAGGCATTGAAGTTATGGACATCAACAAGCAGCATAGCATGACACATTACTTGCGAGAAAAGTGATAATTGCCATTTTGAAAGCTAGAAAAATTGCCCTTAGAGGAAACTGATAAGAAGTAGTGAAAATAAAAAGAATCTGATGTGATCCATTCATATGACTTTCTCTACATATCTGTAACAAATTATAGTGAATAAGCTTATTCTTTTATCTAATTGATGCTTAAACATTAGCAGAGATGGTCTTATTACTTAGTTCCTTATAAGTAGAAGGGAAACAAGGGAATACACTAGGCTAAACTGGCAGTCAAGTGTTTTAAAATACGGTTACTATGGGATTGAAATCCGTTTCTTTGCATGGCCAAGCATTGACAAGTAACCCTACGAGAAAACTGAAATAATTAACAAGGAATATCTCGAAAACAGTGAACTCCACAAAAAAATGTATATGACATAAATTGTGGGTTTTATCGAGATCTACATTTTTGTGAAGTAAGTTTTCGTCTATCTCTTACGGTTTACCAGTTATGCAAAATTAAAAAAAAATCATCCAGAGTAAAGAGGTCTTCAGAGTCTATTCCCAGAAAATTCAAGATATACATTTTATTTGGCATATAAATATCACAAATATAATAGATTTTAATAAAAATCGGTAGGTAGAGCCATTTTTCAGAAAATCAAAATTTTCAAATTTATTTCCATGTAAAGCATAGTTTGGGTTGGGAGGATTTTCTTGAAAATCTTTGTGTCATATCTTTGTAACATACTTAAATTAAATGCTAAGTTTGGTTTTTAACAATCTCTTTGTTTTTGAGCTATGCTGTCCACAGATGCACACACAGACCTTTTTCTAAAAATGCTTTTATTTTTTGGACTCAGGGAACCATATATTTTTGGCAAATTCTTGACATAGAATTTTTGGGTGGAATGGTATACTGCTCTAGCTACTTTGTACGTACAGGCCAGAGAAAGCAATAGACACAGCCACCCTCCCATGTGCCCCTAAAGGAACTAAGTAACCATTCATCCCTTCCTTCTAAATCACAGTGATAGAACAATGAGCTACCATAACAATGCAGTGTCCACATACATGCTTGGTATTTTTTTTAACCCTTTGATAGTTAACATTACAAGTGTGGAAATGTCGGGCTCTGGGCAGTGGATTGGATCACGTGTTCACCACTGCAATTTGTACATTTGCATTCCAAAGCTTTGATTACACACTGCAAGGTTACTCTTTCTTGTAGGTGACCTAAATGTTTTGTTCTGTTTCAAATCCTTACCTACTTCAATCTATTCAAATTCCTTGAATAGATTCGCAATGTAAAAACTTCTAATTAGTACTCTGAATGGGAAAAAATATTAAAAACATGTGCTGCATTGACTTGATTTTCTCTATTCACTCAACAATCTATTCTATTAAATTAAACTCGTTAAACTCACTTGAGTTTCTCTACATATTCTCCACCAAATTATCAAGGTTGCAGGTTCAAACCTGGCAGAGGACGAAAGATTTTTGCAGGCGTAAAATCCTTATCATGGCTTCCTTTGGAATGAAAGTAAAGCCATTGATCCCATGTCATAG
Source organism: Hymenopus coronatus (assembly GCA_030762935.1). Lineage (NCBI taxonomy): Eukaryota > Metazoa > Arthropoda > Insecta > Mantodea > Hymenopodidae > Hymenopus > Hymenopus coronatus. The sequence goes on along the minus strand of CM060895.1, from coordinate 3,299,426 downwards.
ATTTACGGCATGTAAAAGAACCTCAAGTCAGATAAAGAGGCCTCTGAGAAATATTAAGCAGTCTTTCACATCCAGTGTAGAATGTGATGCTGAGAAACACAGTAGTTATAGAGCATCCATAAATAAAGCTCCATTTAACTTTTTTCCACTAAATTATTTCATAAAAATCTTATGTGATTATTTCGCATGACTTTCTCTAGCTGTTCCACAAACAAACCTTTTATTCAAAACATCAATCTGTTATTTACTTCATGCTAATCCAGATAAACATAAGCAGAATTAGTCTTATTACTAGCTCCGTGTAAGTAGGAGGGAAATAAGAAAATGCACAGACTAAAGTGATAGTCTTGACCTTTAAAAACCAGTCGCTATGTGCAACAATTGAAATTCCATTCTATTTTTTATTGCCTGGGGCAAACAAACGAGAAGCAAGAAGAATGATGTCTTTTCATTTTCAGGAAGTTTAAGTGACTTAAAATTTAAATCAATAATCCGGAATATCTTTAAAACATTAACTCTATAAAAACTGTATTTAACATTGAGTGTATTAATGAGATCTACATTTTTTTTGTAGAAACCTTTTGTCAAACTTATGGTTTGCCAGTCGTACAGAATGAAGAGGTCTTCAGAAACTATTCCCAGAAAACTCAAGATACACATTTCTCGCATCCTTGGGAAATACAAAACTTAAATACCAGAGACACAGACACACATATGGACAGTTTTCTGAAAATACTTTTTTTGGATTCAGGGGCTGAAATCTTGGTAATGATTTTGGGTGCATTGCAATACCTTCTCTAGACACTGTGTATATAGTACATGTAGAGAAAGTAAAAATATCAAAAGCATGTGCTGCATTGGTTTGAGTTTGTCTATTCACTCAATAATCTATTCTATTAAAATATGACGCATTAAATTCACATGACTTTCTCTACACAATCTCCACCAAATTGCTCTTTAAAAATCTGATGTGTTCCATTCTCTCGCTGTTCCGCAAAGAAACCTCTTATTCGAAAGATTATTCTTTTATTTACTTTATGCTAATCAAAATAAACATACACAGAATAAGCCTTATTACTAGCTTCCTTGTAAGTAGAAGTAAAATAAGAAAATGCACAGGTAAAGCAATAGACTCGTCCTTTAAAATCTGGTCGCTATGTGAAATAGTTGAGGTTCAGTAAACAAACAAAAAGCTAGAAGAAAGAAGTCTTCCCATTTAGGAAAAGTTCAAGTGGCTAAAATTGACAACAATAATCCTGAATATCTCGAAATCATTTAACTGAAAAAAAAAATTTGATGTTCCATTCACATGACTTTTCTACATCTCGCAACAAATTACTGTTAAAAAGCTTATGATTCTATTTACTTGATGCTAATCGAGAAAAAATTAGCAGAAATAGTCTTATTACTTGCTTCCTTGCAAGTAGAAGCGAAATAAGGGAGCACTAAGGGTTAAAGTGACTGTCGAAAGCTAGTTGCTGTGACTGAAGTTCCTTTGTATGAACAGGAGTTGACAAATTCCTGTATGAGGAAAGTATGATAACAAAAGCCAGAAATTTCTCAAAAACGATCAACTCCTCAAAAAAAATGTAAACATAAATTGTGTGATTTAACGTTCTCTACATTTTTTGTGTGGTAAGTTTTTGTCCATCTCTTATGGTTTAGCAGTCATGCAAAATTCCGTAAAATTCATCCAGAGACTATTCCCAGAAAATTCAAAATATACATTTTATTTAGCATGTAAATATCTTAAATATAAGAGATTTTAATTAAAATTGTTAGAGCCATTTTTGAGAAAATCAAAATTTTACAAAAAATTTCCATGTAAAGGGTAGTTGGGTGTGGGGGGATATTCTTGAAAATCTTTGTCTCTCATCCTTGGAAGATACCAAACTTAAATACCAGGTTTGGTAATTAACAGACTTTTCGTTTTTGGGCTATGCTGTTCTGAAAATGGGCTTTTTTTTGTTTTTTTTTATTATCTATTTATTTATTCAGGGGGTCCTAAAACATGTATTTGTGGTGAAATCTCCATATCAAATTTTTGCGTGGAATACAATACTTCCTCTATACACATGTACATAGTACGGGTAGAGAAGGTAAAAAGTGCTTTGAATGTATTTGTTGAGTTAGTGAAATGTAATCTGATGATATTAACTGCAGAATATACTGATGTGTCACAGCATGTTCAAAGAAATTGGCAGTCAAGCTAAGCAGTGTTAAAACTCTCGTTAAGTGGTTAACTGTGTTAGGATAGGTAATTGAGTGTTTGTAAAGTGGCTATAAACACAATTGACCTTACTTATAGAGAGGAGACATTGTGATACATGGATATTCTGTAACATTTTGTTATAGCAAATTGCAAAGGCCATTAAACATTTCTTACACATTACTCTATAACTTCTTAACAAAACCTTTTAATTTAAAAACAAAAGAATTTGTGTTGGTTTTTGTAACATATACATTACTTACTGGGATTGGTTTTGGGAACTCTTGTTCCCATTTTCAACCCTTAATTCTGACTAAATCTTGCTTTGTTTGGTTCAACAATGAGGGTGTTGGTGTATCACCTTATGGAGACATCTGGTGGTGGATCTATGAACTTCCCAAGGTTGCTGAATGGTGGTAAACCAAAATTCATGCATTGTTCTTTTTCTTCCTGATATAGACGTTCTCCCAGACTTCTAATTCCGTGTGTTTATAAGCTGGTTTTAACAGTTTTATATCTAGTGTGGTTTCATGTCCTGGTGACTAAAAATGATAGGCCACTGCTGTATTTTAGGTTCTCGTGTATTCCCTTAATCTGGTTTCCAAACCTCTTTTTGTTCTTCCTATGTACATTTATTAGTCTGAGCATTTAATTTCATAAGTTGCAGGTTTTTGCAGGGATAGGATCTTTTATATTTTTGCACAGCAGTTTCTGAATGCATAGTTGTTTTTCGGAGTTAAGCTGATGTAATTTCTGAAGATTTTCTGAATTTTGTTGTGTGCCCAAGGATGAAATGAGATTGGTCATGGAGGTTCTGTAGGGTGGTTGTGAGTGTTTTATGTGGTTCAGTTTTTTGTATTTGTCTATTGCACTTTTTTGGAAGCCATTATTGGTAGCTATTTGGAGAATCTGTTGGTATTCTTTTTGATATTCACTATTCTCCATGGGAATGTGTACTAATCTATACGTTAAGCTGTTCAGGACTGCATATTTGTGTGTTATGGGGTTGCGGCTAGCAAGCATGTAGTTTTCTGTATTTGTGGCTTTTCTATTTATTTCAAATTAGGTTATATTTTTCTGTTCTTGTTATTTTGATGTCTAGGAGTGGTAGGACTCCTACCTGTTTGGTCTCTATAGTGAACTGAATAGATTTGTTTTGCAAGTTGAGGGTTTGAGTGCATTGTCTTAAGAGTTTTTCTGGAACTATGGCGATGATGTCATCTATATACCTATACTATTTTTTGTGAGAATGGCTCGGTGATGTGTGTCTCAGAATTACTCATGTATAGGTCAGCTAGGAATGGTGATAGAGGATTCCCCATTGCTAGTCCTGTTGTTTGTTGGTAACATTTATACTTGAATGTGAAGTGGTTCTGTCTTGCACATAAATTGGTTAGCTAGACAAGATCTTCCATCAGTATGTTTATGCTTTGTAGCCAGGGTTGGAGTTTGTTTATGGTTATGCTGGGGAATAGGGAGGTGACTATCTTATCTTTAGGTGAAATACTAAATCTTTTAAGTGCTTAAACAGGTCCAATGAATTTGATACACTTTTACTATTGAAGTTTGGGAAAGAGTTGAATTTCTGTGTGAGCCATTTAAAGAGTTTAGATGTAGGTGCATTGATATTATCTACTATGTCTCATTTTGTTGCCAGGTTTGTGTATTTTAGGTAGGGCATATAATCTGGGTACGGTTGGTAAATCTGGCTTTAATTTGGATTTCTCTTTTTCTGTTATAGGTTTACAATTTGATACTGTCTCTTGTAATGTCTTTATACTTTTATTTAGTGGATTGACTATTTCTTGATATCCTGGACTAAGGATTCTTTTCTTCTTGATCTTGTATTGCTGTTTGGTTGCCTTTGTCTGATTTTATGTAAACAACTGGTTTCAGAGTTAAGGATTTTACAATTTTCTGGCGTGGATTTTTTCTTTTTATTCTTGAATGCACTTTATCCAAAATTGGTTTTCATTGCTTCTTAATTGCTTTTTGGTCTATTTCTTTTAGGTGGCTTGTGGCTGTTTCTGCTACCAACTTTTCTATTTTGTTGCAATTATCCACACATGTTTTAGGCCTTTGTTGAGTATGCTTTACTGAGATTTGTTTAATGTACATAGAGAAGGTATTGCATTCCACCCAAAAATTCCATACTTAGATTTTACAGGGAATACATATTTTAGAATATTTTGAATAAAACAAAATGCATTTTTAGAAAAAGGTCCATTTGTGTGTGTGCGTGTGTGTATTACACCAAACCTGATGTTTAAGTAGAGTATCTTTCAAGGATATGGCAAAGATTTTCAAGAAATCCCCCCCACCCCAGCTACCCTTTACAGGGAAAAAAGATATTTCCATGACTAATAAAGTTTATATTTTGAAGTTTCTGCGAATAGCGAATGAAACCCTCTTCATTCTGGAGGACTTTGTATAACTGGTACACTTGCTATATTAAAAAATTCAGAAATTAGTTAAACCACATAATTTGTCATATATAAGGGTTGTCCCAGAACTATCAACCCAACAAAGAAAGCACCAACATTTTGGGGAAAAACATCTTTATTTCTCTATAGTGTCTCCTTTCAGCTTTTCCCAGCGATGTTCAATAGATTTTATACCATATTTATAGTGAGAATTATCAAGGTCTACAAAATAGCCATCAACTGCTGACTCCACCTCTTCATTGTTGACAAATCTTCTACCACCAAGCCATTTCTACAAGTCTGGAAAGAGAAAATAATCAAGAGGGGGCTAAATCTGCCAAATAGGGTGCATGAGGAATCAATTCAAACTTTAACTCATTGATTTTGGCCATGGAAATAATGGACGTGTAAACTGGTGCATTGTCTTGATGAAACAATACTTTCTCTTTCGCTAAATTGGGCCGTTTTTTGCTTGATTTCATCACTCAAACACAGTAACAAGTTCATAATATTTGCCATTGATTACTTTTCCTTTTCTGAGATAATGAATGAAAATTATTCAATGTGTGTCCCAGAAAACTGATGCCATGACCTTGCCTGCAGATGGAACTGTCTTCGCCTTCTTTGGAGCCGACTCTCCCCTTCCAATCCACTTTTTTGATTATTTCTTTGTCTCAGGTGTGAAGTGATGGACTCAGGTTTCATCTATTGTCACAAATTGACACAAAAACTCTGTTTTATTGCAGCGAAACATTGCCAAATGCTTGACTGAAATATTCTTACAATGCTGTTTGTGTTGTATTGTGAGCAAATGCGGAACCCACCTTGCACACAATTTTCTCATATCCAAATTTTGAGTCAGTATGCGATGTACAGAACTTTTTGAAATGCCTGCAATGTCTGCTAGCTCTTCCACTTTCAGTCGACGGTCATCCAATACCATTTTATGGATTTTCTTTACAGTTTCTGGAGTGGTAACCTCATGTGGTCGACCACTGTGATGTTCATCTTGGCAGCTCGTACCGCCACACTTAAACTCTGCCACCCAATATTTCACTGTTGTAAACAAAGGAGCAGACTCCCCCAAAGTAGAATATAGCTCAGCTTTAATATTAGTTGGACTAAGACTTTCAAATGAAAGTACTTTATCATGTAACGATGACCAGTTTTATCCATGTTTATAAATTTGCTGAGAGCAAATGCTAAACAATGTACAATTGTTAAACTTAAACTTTCTAAGGTTGGTACTGTTTACCATTGTTGTTTGAAACAAGTGCTATCTGTATGTCAGGTTGGGTACAGCCTTGTATATGTGGCACCATTGATGCTTCAGGAGTGCACATCTCTCCCATCATCAGGATGATGAATGATGTGATTGGGTAAGATCAGAGATCCATGCCACTGTGGTACACATTACATATGGAGGTCATTTTGCCATTTTTAAGGCTACAAATTTTAATCTCAGAGCAATCATACTTTTTAAAGATTTGATTATTCCTTTAGCCTGTGCATTCCCTTATTTACCTACTTACAAGTAAGCGAGTAATAAGACCATTTCTGTTAACTTCTGTTTCTCTTGTTTAACACAAAGTAGCGAGAAGGATCAACTTTTCGAAGAACAATCTGTTGTAGAACAGCTAGAGAAAGCCATGTGAATGGGACACATTAGATTTTACTTAATTTAATTAATTTTTCCATGCCAAAGATTGTACTTGATCTAGCTGGATATGAACTGATGTTGCCATTTTGGAAAATGTCATAACTTCAATGCTCATACAGCACAATCTGAAATCTTATGTTTTTTTATTATTTTCTCTGCTACTTTAGCTTTAGTGGATAGAGGAAGTATCACATTCCACCCAAATTTCAATATTGAGATTTGACCAGAAACCTATGTTTTGAGACATTCAAATTAATTAAACGCATTTTTAGAAAAAGCACAAAAATTTGGAATATGTTTGGCATCTTCCAGGGATACGACACATAGCTTTTCAACAAAATATCAGCACCCCAAGCTACCCTCGTACAGATTTTTCATTATGTTTTACTTTCTCTACTTGTACTATATACATAGGGTATAGAGAAAATATTGTATTACACCCAAAAATTCAGATTTCACTGGAAGTAGTTTTAAAAAATGTCCGTGTGTGTGCTGTGGCCAGCATAGCTCAAAAACGAAAAGTCCACTAAATACCAATTATGGTTATAAATGTAAAAAGAAGCTAGTAACAGTGAAGAATAACACAAATATTAATATAAAAATAATAGTTGCAACAAATCCTTCCAGGCAAGGAAGATTTGTTGCAACTATTATTTTTATATTAATATTTGTGTTATTCTTCACTGTTACTAGCTTCTTTTTACATTTATAAGTTTATTTGTTTTGAAGCATTCCTTAGTTTCAGTACATTTTAGGTTATTGCTTATGATGGATGTGATGGAATATAATAATTATAGGTTTAATCTGAATTTTAATAATACTAAACGTCAAATTAAGCTATATTTGAAATTACAAGAAAAAAGAAGACATATTCTTGCAGATATACGTTTCTTAAACCTATGTTTAAAACGTAAAGTAACTCCTATTTTTGTTAGAAAAACTGTTAAATTTGACAATAATAGTATTCATCAAAAAGCAGCAGAGAAGACAGTAATTGAAGTTGAAAGAAGTTTGCATTTTAAAAACTTAAATAACATTAAATTGAAATTATATAATTTGCATCTTAAACTTATAAATGTTTTAGGTAATTCAATTTGGCTAAATTTGGAATATAAATTGTTTGAAAATTTGAACTTTAGCATGAAAAATAAAACAAATAAACTGAAAAATAAGTTAAATAAATTATGCTTAAAACAAAATAAATTGAAACCAACTAAAGGGAATAACCTTAAAGATAATGTAATTAACCTTTCAAATTGTAATTTCAATAAGAAGGAAATTAATTTTTTGAATAAAGGTTTAAAAACCTGTGTAGATTTTTGAAAAAATATAGATGATTATGTAGCAGATATAGAAATTGCTAGTCAGGATTTAAATGAAAATAATAAATTATTGGTTAAAGAAAAATGTAGTAAAAGATTACAGAATTTGAATAAAAATCACCCTAAAGTAAATCACAATAAACAAATTATTAAATCATTAAAAGAAAAAGATGTAATCTATACTAAAGCTGATAAAGGTAACAGCATTGTAATTTTAAATAAAATTGATTACATTAACAGAATGGAACTCTTACTTCAAGGTGAAGATTACAAAAGCATTGATATTAACCCTTTAAAATCCTGCATTTCAATTTATAATAAGACCCATAATAAAATTAAAAGTATTACAAATAAAGAAAAGCAAATTATAAAAATCAGTAATCCAATTTTACCCAGAATATATGCTCTTCCCAAAATTCATAAACCTGGAAATAAAATGAGACCTATTGTAAATTGCATAAATTCACCTACTTACAGCCTAGCTAAATGGTTAAATAAAAATTTCACTAATTTTGAAAAATTTGAGAGTTTAAGTATTAAAAAATTTTTTGAGCTAGTTGAAAGGATCAGCAATATTACATTATCTACTAATGATAAACTTGTTTCTTTTGATGTAACTGTTTTGTTTCCAAGCATTCCTAGAGAAAAACTTTTGACATTTTTACAAAAATGGTTAAATTCTATAGAACTGAATGAGAATTTAATACATGATTTTGTTATCCTTACTAATCTTTGTTTGGATCAAAATTTTTTCAGCTTTAATGACAAATTCTATCAACAAACTTCTGGTTTAGCAATGGGTAGTCCACTTTCACCTTTTCTTGCTGATCTTTTCATGAGCTATTTTGAAATACAGGTCACTAAAGCATTCCTTCTAATTTTTAAAACTTGGTATAGATATGTAGATGATATATTTGCTATTGTTCCTGATAAACATGTAAATGATGCTTTAAAACTTTTAAATTTACAAGATAAGGCTATAAAATTCACATTAGAAACTGAATGTGATGGCTATCTCCCTTTCCTGGATTTAAAAATAATAAAAAAAGACAATAAATTGAATTTTGGAATATACAGAAAGCAAACCCACACTGATAATTATGTAAAAAATAATGGCTTTAACCCTTTTTCACATAAATTTGCTGTTTTTAATAGTTTAATTTATAGGTTAATTAATTTACCCCTTAATAAAGATGAATTCTATAAAGAATATAAACACATTATTAACACTGCTTTAATTAATGGTTTTAATACTGGTTTTATAAATAAAAAAATTGAGAAGTTTAAATATCAAAAAGCTATTAAAGATATTTCTACGCTTAAGAAAATAAAAGATAATTGCATTTTTAAAAAATTTACTTATCACCCTTGGGCAAATAAAAAATACACAAATATTTTCAAAGAGCATGGCATAATATTGGTTCCTCAAAATAAATATAGTATAAAAAATTTGTTAGGCTTTTCTAAAAAGGATGAAATTTCAAAAAATAAAAAATCTGGCATTTATCAATTAAACTGTTTAAATTGTGACCTTGTTTATATTGGTAAGACTAAACGTCATTTGGAAACCAGAGTAAAAGAACACTTTAGGAATATTAAATACAAACAAATTGATAAATCAGCTGTAGCAGAACATTTTTGGAAATTTAATCATGAAATAAATCCAGATGTTAAATTATTAAAACACTTAAATGGGCCCATAGATTTAATGGTTTGGGAGAAAATATTTATATTAAAGTATAGAAATCATGCAATGAATTTTGATATACCTCCAATTGACACTCTTACCAAATTTGTTTTGATTCCAGTAGTTAGCAATGCATTAGTACACAATCCACCTAGTAGCAGTAACCATAACAGTGTAAATAAACAACATCAAAAAAGAGACCAAAATGATATGTTGATAATGCAATGAAATCGTTACGAAACTAGTCCAGGCAAGGATTCCAAAAGATAAGTGAAGATTTGTTGCAACTATTATTTTTATATTAATACCAATTATGGTGTTTAAGTTCAGTATGTTCCAAGGATGCGACACAAAGATTTTCAAGAAAATCTCTTCACACCTGACTACCCTTTACATGGAAACATTTTCGAAAATTGGGATTTTTGTCAAAAATAATAATGATGGTGATTAAAATGTTGTATATTAAATATATTTGCATGACAAATAAAATGTATGTCTTGAAATTTCTGGGAATAGCCTCTGAAGATAACTTTATGAATTTTGCAGGATTGTGCGTAACTGGTAAAATGTAAGAGAGAGCCCAAAACTTACTTACAAAAAATGTAGAACTCATTAAAACACACAATTTATATTATATAAATTTTTTTGTGAAGTTGAGATACTCCCCATTATTTGTTTCAGTTTTAATAAAATACTAATGCTTATCTCATAAGGGAATTTGTCTACTCCTGGTCATGCAGAGACACGGGTTTGATTCACATGGCAACCAGTTTTTTAAAAGATTTGACTATCGTTTTAGAATAGGGCAATGCCTTATTTCCCTTGTACTTACAAAGAAGCAAGTAACAAGACAATTTCTGCTAATTTTAACTCGAATCGGATGAATAAGCTTTTTAACGGTAATTTGTAGCAGAGACAGAGAAAGTCATGTAAATTGAACACATCACACTTTTTACTGTCTCAAAAAGGGCTTTAACAATTTTGATTAAAATACCATATATATTTAAGATACTTGTATGAGAATTGTATATCTTGAATTTTTTGGGAGTACACTCTGAAGACCTCTTAATTCTGAATGCCTGTTGTATAATGGACAACTATTACTAGACAGAAATTGAAGATTTAATGCACACTATATGTATCAAAGAACTTTTAATGTGATATTCTTTGTTTTGAATTGCCATACACTTTGCTTTTTACTTTCTGTAGCACCATATGTACATAGTGTATAGAGAAGGTATTGTATTCCACCCAAAAATTCAATATCAAGGTTTCACCAAAAATGCATGTTTTGGGATCCCCTGAGTCTGAAAAAAAGCATTTTAGAAAAAGGTTCCTGCATGTGTGTGTCCATCAATGGACAACATAGCTCAAAAATGAAAAGACCGTTAAATACCAAACTTGTTATTTAGGTTTAGTACCTTCCAGTTTTCCTGAAAATTGTGTCGCATCCTTGGAAGATAACAAACTTGAATACCAAATTTGGTATTTTACGGTCTTTTAGTTTTTGAGCTATGCTGTCTATACACACACACACACACACAGAACTTTTTCCAAAAATGCTTTTCTTTTGGATTTAGAGGGACCCAAAACATGTATTTCTGGTGAAATCTCAGTATCGAATTTTTGGGTGGGATGCAATACCTTCTCTATACACTATGTACATTGTATATTTAGATAAAGTAAAAATGTATATGACATAGATTATGTTTTAATGAGATCTACATGAAGAGTCTTCAGAAAATTCAAGATTTACACACAGTTTGTCATAAAAATGTCTTAAACATAAGGTATTTTAATTAGAAATTAGATTTTTGAGAAAATCAAAATTTTCAAAAACATGTTCCATGTAAAGGGTAGTTGGGGGTGGGGGGACTTTCTTGAAAATGTTTGTGTCACATCCTTGGAAGTTTGGTATTTAACAATCTTTTTATCTTTGAGCTATGCTGTCCACACACACACACTTCCAGTGAAATCCTATTGAATTTTTGGGTGCATTACAATACCTTCTCAATACACTATATACATAGTGTGTGTAGAGGAAGTAAAAATCATTGTAATTAAATCCAAAGATATGCATATACACAATAATTGTTCCAAGGGCTAATATCATTTTAGATGTCAAAGGCAACATATAAATGAAAAAAAAAAAAAAAAAAAAAAAAAAAAAAAGTGATGTGTTCCATTCACGTTACTTTCTCTACAACTCTGAACAAATTATTCTTAAAAAGCTTATGCATCTATTTAGTTCATGCTAATCCAGAAAAACTTAGCAGAGAGCTTGTAAATAGAAGCAAAATAAGGGAGTACCATAGGTTAAAGTAATAGTCAAAAGCTGGTTGCTATGTGACTGAAGTTCCTTTGTATGGACACGAGTTGACAAATTCCTGTATGAGAAAAGTAAAAGTTTTTCAAAGCTGAAACCAAAAACAAGAAATATTGATAAAACGATCAACTCCACAAAAAAAAAAAAAAAAAAAAAATGTATATGTCATAAATCATGTGTTTTAACATACTCTACATATTTTATATTTTGTGTAGTATGTTTTTGTCCATCTCTTACAGTTTAGCAGTTATGCAAAATTCTGCAAAATTCATCCAGAATAAAGTAGCCTTCAGAGGCTGTTCCCAAAAAATTCAAATTATACATTTTATTTGGCATGTAAATATCTTAGATATAAGAAATTTTAATTAAAATTGTTAGAGCCATTTTTGAGAAAATCAAAATTTTAGAAAAAAAGTTCCATGTAAAGGGTAGTTGGGTGGGGGGGATTTTCTTGAAAATCTGTGTCGCATCCTTGGAAGATACCAAACTTAAATACTAAGTTTGGTATTCAACGGTCTCGCATGCACACGCACACACACTTTCTTCAATTTTTTTTTTTTTTTTTATTATTCAGGGAGACCCAAAACATGTATTTCTGGTGAAATCTCGGTATTGAATTTTTGGGTGCATTACAATACCTTCTCCAAACATTATGTACATAGTATGTGTAGAGAAAGTAAAAAAAAACTGAATTATTACATACACACAACTTTCTCTAACATTCTTACAGAGCTTATTCTTCCATCTGCTACGTGCTGATTGAGATAAACATTAGCAAAAATGTTCTTATTACTTGCTTTCTTGCAAGTAGAAGGGAAATAAGGGAATACATTAGAATAAATTGATAGTCAAATGTTTTAAAACCTGATGCTCTTGATGGCTTTGAAATTCCTTTTGCTTTGTATGAGCAGGAATAAAGAAACAAAAAATTATTTCTGTGGCAAGAAAAGTATAAATATTGGAACTCCACACAAAAAAATATATATATTATATACCTCTATGAATTGTATGTTTTAAGGGATCAAAATTTTTGGGTGGTAAGATTTTGTCTATCTGTTACAGTTTACCAGTTATGCAAAAGTCATTGATAATTTTGAGGATTTAGAGGCTATTCCTAGAAAATATAGTATATTTTAATCAAAATCGTTTTAGCCATTCTTGAGAAAATTGAAATTTTTGTAAATTTTTTCATGTTGTAAAGGGTAGTTTTGTGTGGGTTAATTTCTTTAAAATTCGCATGTGTCATCCTTGGAAGGTAATAAACTAGTTTAAGGTTGGTATTAACCTACTTTTTGTTTTTTAGTTGTGTTCACACACACACACATACACAGATACCTTTTTCTAAAAGTGCTTTTTTTGAACTCAGGGATCCTCAAAATACATATTTCCATGAAATCTTGAAAAAATCAGAATTTTTGGGTGAAATACAATACCTTCTCTACCTACATGTTCCTTGTACATAATATGTGCCAGATAAAGTAAAAGGTCATCCTCCATGGTCCTCGAGTAACACACTATCTGCTGGTCTCCAAAATCACAATGAATTTCTTTGGAAGGAAAGTAAAGTTGGTTGTCACAGATTAACGGCAAGCCTGATAAGGAGGCTTCTGTGTAAAATTAAGCAGGCTCTCATGCTCCATATAGAATAGGATGCTGAGAACCGCAAAGTGAAAGAGTGTCCATAAATAAAACTCTTTAATTAATTTCGAAAGTAAAAAGTAGAAGGACAAATAAGGTTTCATAAGAATAGTTTGTAGAAAACGACAGGAGATTCATGTGAGTGTAATATTATGTACATCATCTTTTTGAACAATGTATTTGCAATTGTTCACTTGACATTTTTCAATGTTGCGAGGCTTAAGGGTGCAATAAGATGTAGAACTGACACTCAACCAGTTATCGGAATTTCCCACAGTGCGCTTCGTGACGTGGCCTCTTCAAGTTTGTCTAATGCTTGAAAATACACCAAGATATGTTTTTTATTTATTTATATAGTCCTCTTTAACATTTAAGGTCATATCGGGGGCTTCGAAATAGAAACAATTCGTTTACGTTGGGTTTAAACTATTTTATTTCCTCAAACACGCACACATTCACTCTCACATACATACTTCCAGACTCTGTGGGGGATAGGGACTAATTCTGGATAAAGAAAAATTCCCCGCCCCAGCCGGGAATCGAACCCGTGAGAAGTCAGTTCGCTAACCACTCGACCACGGAGGCAGTCCAAGATATGTTTTGTTCCTTCCTCTGAAGGTGGGATTTCCCTTTAAATAAAAAAATCATATTTTTGATTGGTTGTGATGCAAATTGTCATATTACATAAACATTGGTATTACAGTAACTTTTTCAGAGAATATTGTGAATTTAATCTTTTATTTACATTTAAAAATACAACAAAGTATAAAGGGACGAATAATTTTAAACTCGCTAAACATATGAGGGAGATCTTTTGTTATCGGCTAAGGGTAATCCTCTGTGACCTATACGTTTATCCCGTATTTGATCGCTCTTTCGGTCACCATTTGTTTTATTTTATTTAAAGAGTAATGAAGTCGCCATGCAAGATTCCGACTGCAGCCATGTTTTTCTATTAGCTGCAGTCTGTACGTTCGAAAGGTTTTGTTTTTGTCGACGTACGTGACAGCGCCCATGAGCGGACAAAAGATAACCTTAGAGTGATCGTGGAAGAAGTTGATCTGGAGTGTGCTGTTGGAGAGAAGCATGACGATAGAGTTCTCGTACCTGACCCAGTCACAGAGAACAGGCAGCCTGGAGACACAGTCAGTGTCTTGCTTGGTGACCGATGCACCAGTCATGACCAGCATACCCATGTACTGCCGGAACAGAGTCAGCAACTTGACCTTCTTCTCGAGTGCAGGGTCAAAGCTGTGCATGGTGTAGTAATGTTCAATACCGTTCTTGTCGGTATAATGCAAATGCTCGCCGTCCCCCAGAAGAATTAGTTTGGTACTATCAATAAACATTACTCCAATACTGTGATCACTCAGCTTGTATCCAAACCCGTACTTGTCGGAGTAATCCACCCAGGAACTTATCCAGATGACTGGCTGTGCTGCCGGGTCCTCTGCATCGTCCTCGCAGACCTCCTCTCTGTCTGATGGATTACTGTTCATCACAGCGATTATCTGTTGCATCAGGTCTTTAACACAATCGTAGCAATCCATATTGGGAAAACACTCCGCAGATTTCTTGACGCTCACATCGTTGCAGCTGGCGGGAGCGTTCTGTTCCAGAAGTGGTTGTCTCTTTGGAATGAACTTGGGCGCCATCACTAGGCAAGACGGGGGAAGTGTAGAGGGGGTGTAGCCCTCCGTGAAGAATTTGTGTTGTAGCATACCTGAAGCTGTAGGTCGCTTGCTTGGATCCTTGACTAGTATCCTACGTATCAGATTCGCAGCATTCTTTTCGAGACTTGCTGGAATGGAGTACTGACAACGGCGAATTCGAGAATAAGTGTCTTTGAGCGACTGGGTTTCAAAGGGCGGATATCCAGCAAGTAGCGTGTAAAAGATGCAGCCTATTGACCATATATCAACCTGAACACCATGTCCACGCTTCTCAAGGATTTCCGGAGCTATGTAATTTGGAGTCCCGCACATGGTCTGCTTTCTCTCGTTTTCATCTGTCAATTGAGTGGCCAAACCAAAGTCCCCCACTTTCAGTTGCATGTCAGCGTTCAGAAAGAGATTGCCAAGTTTAAGGTCTCTGTGAATTATGTTGTTATTGTGGAAATATTCCACTGCTGATAAGAGCTGTTTCATGTAATATCTTACCTCAGGTTCAGTGAGATCTCGCCGCCGTTTCTGTAGTTCAGCCATTGATCTCCTGCTGCACAACTCCAGAATGATGTATATGTACTTCTCATCCTCGAAGAAATGGTGGAATTCAACAACGTGCTCGTGCTGCAGTACTCTGTGTATAGCAATTTCCTGAACTATTTTCTCTCGCAGTGGACTTTTGCAAACCAGTTCTTTGGCAATAATCTTGCTTGCATAGGATTTGTCGTCGACTGTGTCAATGACTTTAAAGCATTTAGCAAACGCTCCTTTACCAAGGAAATCCTTACGCGTATATTCACGTTTACTTTCGATATCTTTGATTATTTTAGGATATTCTTCTAGTTTGTCCTTTTTACTCGACGTCATTCTTACCGAGCCACCGACTGGGCTCCTAAACACGAAGAATTATTTGGATGGTGAACTGAACCGTTGCCAACCCGATTTCCTTTCTGTTTTCCTGCGCTCGTCGTTTGTTTATCTCTATTAGACAAACAGCATAAGGAAACACTGGATTGTGGGTGAGTGCTTACATATCTGCACACTTGGAGAAATAATTACTATCACGTTGGTAGTGTGTATGCTTGGATCGGAATCAAAACGAGATAACTGCTAATGAAACCTTTGGTTCAAGGCATCTTTAAACATGAAGATCGCATTTCCTTTTTGCACTCGCCAAGAGGAGGTAGTATTTCGCATGTTTTGTTGAGAAATCAAGAGAGACGCAGTTAATGAAAACATTATATTTGTAGTCGCCCTCCGTGGTGTAATAGTTACCTACCTTGCTAACTTCGTACACCCAAGGTTGCGGGTTCAAACCTGTTGGAGGATGATGGATTTTTTCGAATGTAAAAATTCTTAGCATGGCTTCCTTCGGAAGGGAAGTAAAAGCCGTTGGTCCCGTGTCGTAGATTTACGGCACGTAAAAGAACCTCAAGCCTGTTAGAGAGGTCTCTGAGCAAAATTAAGCGATCTTTCACGCCCAGTTTAGAATGGGACGCCGAGAACCACAGCAGTTAAAGAGTGTCCATAAATAACACGCCATTTATATTTTTTTGTTATATTTGTAGACCAATTAAAAGGATCAGAGAGGAAGGCGCAGCAATACCGGGATTTTGATGAACAACGTGGCGTATCTCAAAGCCGAACACATTGTAACAAATGGAGCAATTTAAGGCTGACTTAACGCGACGCAACAATGCCAAACTCTTCCTCCCCCTTAAGTGGTGTCACACGTTAATTAAACACACGCTATTTATTGTTAGGTTGTTCCGCACCCACATGACCAGTGCACCGTGATCAAACATTACCAATATGTGTGGGAAAGTAATTCCATTCTAATAATATACACTTCATAGTGAATTTGTTCTTAAATGGTATACTATTCCATGCAAATACCTAGGAGGTTTTATGCTGATTTATGGCGTTACGGTCGGTGAGAAATTTGCTTGTGATTGACGCTTGAGGAGTGTGTCGTCAGCTGTCAAGGGCTCGTCATCGCGTAAGAGTGTGTTGCCGTCAGAAACGTCATCGGCGTTGCAGCGCCTACGAACTTCAGTGCGCGTTCTGATGCATGACTGATTTTCATTTACAGCCGTTACTACATTTTAAATCGCGGACATTTTCTTGTTCTCATCCTAGAATTATCACGGGTGACACTGTGATTTGAAAATGTTTTCCAGCCGCGATAAACAAGTTGAAATGAAATGGGGTTTTATTTATGGACGCTCTTTAACTGCTGTGGTTCTTAGCGTCCCATTCTATATTGGGCGTGAAACATCGCTTCATTTTGCTCAGAAGCTTCTTTTATCAGGCTTGAGATTTTTTTACGTGCCATAAATCTACGACACGGGACCAACGGCTTTACTTCCCTTCCGAAGGAAGCCATGCTAATGATTTTTACGCCCGAAAAAACCCATCGTCCTCCGCCGGGTTTGAACCCGCGACCTTTGCTATATAAAATTAGCATGGTAGCCATTACACCACTGAGGGTGACGATAAACGAGTTGAGGTTACGTTAGACAAAATAGTAAAACTTTTACGATTAGTGAAATACAGGGCACAATGTTGAAAGGATAGCTGTGGTAACTAATGAGAAATGAGAAAAAATAATTCAACATACGAGAAATGGATAGAAAATGCATGGAAAGAAGGCATTTTAGAGGAGGCAGTGAAGCATGTGGCGCTGCAGACAGCGAGTAATTGTGGCAACAACGTACCGAGACAGCCATGTGTCAGCAGGAATGTCAATCACAGGGTAATTTCTCACAAATTATACAAGTCCAACATGCAACTCGTATGAGCCACCTAATAACCAGAATACTGTTTTTAGAATTAGGGAGGAGAGTCGTCGTGAGTTTGCTCTTGCGTCTTCGTCGAGTTAACCTAAAGCATATGGCAGGTAAACCGTTGTCTAGTGGTTAAAAAAAAATAGATTGACTTCACCTGAATTGGATATCGTTAATTGACTTAATTATAATTGGTTAATTGTGGAGCCTGGGACTCACAACATTGTTAGTCGCCATTGGGGCATGTCATCTCAAAATTATTTCAGATCACCTTGTGGTTTACCGAGAAACATGCGAGTTAGATGCTATGGTGGCATGTTGCCGTGGTAGATCAGTGGTTAGAGCAACCGGCAAGAGACCGTCAAATCCATTGTCCAAATCCCGCTATGGATTGAATTTTTCAGTCTAAATGAAATTAACTTGAGGGTTCACCAGTGTTTCGTCTAAAGGTATAAACAATTCCCGCAAAGAAAAGGCAGAAACGGGAAAAATTGTTACACCCGACATAAAAGAAAGCGTGAGAAATACGCAACACAAAAATATGACAAATTTGTGAAGAATACGACTCCCGTAATGGTACATTTTTCTTTTTAAATGAGCCGCCCGCCACCTTTAATATAGTGCTGTAACATATTTGACGCAAGCCTGCAATACAATGTTTTGGCGCGGGTGACCTGAAGCAGTAATAACGAATCATTAAGCACGTAAACACAAGGCTGAAGGAATCCATCTTATCTGCTGCTAAGCCTTAATACGTAGATCCTCGGTAGTTTACTGCGATGCTGGGTTTTAATATAATTCATTTTAGAGAAACTTTGCTCGCAAGTGTATGTGGAACCAAAATTTTTAAATACAGTGAATCAGAAAATCTTCGAACCGTATGAGCACATGCTGCTGTAAAGAAGGTCACGCTTTTGCTCCCCTCCGGAAGTGCAGTATTGAGTTGACAGTGATATCGTGTAGTTCAGTTATTACAAGTGTGCCTTATTATTTGTCCTGTACTTAGTCACAAAGTATGTTTTGCACTACACAGTGTGTATTTATTTATAATTCGTATGTATTAACTCAGTGAGCTCGCCAAGTGAAAGTACGATTTGCAGAAATATATGCTGGTGTAAAGTTCCAGGCCATACAACTAGCCATGAACAGCTCATAGACCAATCTTTTGATGAGAAAGTGTGTTTCAGGACAGAATTATTAGTAGTAGAGGTTTTTGGCCCCCTTGATCTCCCAATGTAACCCACTGCACTTCTATCTCTGGGGTACCTTAAAGCGTAAAGTGAAGAAGATAATCCCACACGCCCTGGAAAAATCAAAACAAAATAGCCACCAGGAAGTTGCCAGCATTTTTCAACTTGAACAATGGCAAGTGATAGTTTCCTAAAGAGGTGCCAAAAATGTATGGACAACAACGGTGGCCAGTTTTAACATCTCCTTTAATAACATTGGTAAGTAAAGCCATTAAAAGTAGTTTTAAAAATGTTGTATGGTTTCCTCTGCCTTTCTGTGATGGCAGATGGCAAAACACTGCACAATCGGTTCGCACCTTGAACATTTTATAATTCCATGTCGTGTGGAGCCTCTGAAAATTAAACTTGCCACATTTCGAAACTGGTATCCTGTTTGATTAAAAACAGCACATCGCTACCGACTCTTTTCCATCTTCATTTCATGTATCATCAGTACCATTACCTGCGGTGCCATAGTAGTTAAACACTATAAAAAAAAACCACTTCTCCTTCTTGATTGCGCCGGTCCCTATAGCCATGCAGGCAAGTATCTATTTACCTTTGGTGCTTCGTGGCGTAGGGGATCCACCTCGGGCATAGGTGTGTATTAGCACGACGGAGAACAACAAAATTGTAATTACAGTCGGGGAAAATATGTTCGCAATCGTAGCCCGTTATGCCTTATGCTAACATACATAACATGCCAGGGTCATATTAACGCCGCCGGTGTGATGGAATTTGGTCCACTAGGAGTTATTTTATGTACCAGTTAAATCTATTGACATGGGGCTCTCATTTTTAACACACTTAAAACCACCGTTGAGGGCCAGGTTTGAACCCACGACCTTGGGAACCCCACCTAGACTTTCTCTACCTGTTGTGCAGCCGAACTTCTTAAAAAAATTGAAAAGAAATAAATATCTGTAGATAAATAAAACTCAATTTAATTTCACAAGCAATGGTCAACAGGGGAGGAAAGTACACAGCTAATGTCCAAGCTGCAGAAAGTACTAGAGACATCTGAGAAGCATTGTTTGGTCGCAGTCTATTGAACAGCCAGGGGAGACTCATCACAGATGCCTGGATATAATACTAGTAGACACAGAATGTAATACTGGGACACAACTGAACACTTGTTGAAGATTTTGAAATCAAACATTATAAAATTACCTCTTAATATCTTTGAGAAGGAAATACATAATCCATGGCTGTCATCCTCTGTTGTTTATTTTTAATAAATGGAGCAACTATGTTGTGACAGTGTCATCCGTGTGATGTTTGTCCTGGTATTCGAGTCATGACAACAAGGGAAGTGCAGTGCTCTGGTAAGCCAAAAGTATGACCATGTGCTGATGTTTGAGCCACGAATCCTTGGCACTGAGCCACGGTAGCATGATGATACACAACATGGATGTTGTTCCACATGTGTTCTATTTTCCAATGCCATACCTCAGCTGCAAGAGAATTGCAACTTGCTTTGTCCATATTTCATCATACTGTGTTAATATAGCCATAGAAATGTTTGAAATGGTTAAAATGGCATGAGTATACCTCTTCAAGCACGACCTATTTAGTTTTTGTATCCCCTGCTTATGGAATGCCTCACCCATGCAGAGTGTACATTTGCTATATCTGGGTTGTCTGCAACTTTATTTAAATGGCAACCATGCAGTATACCTCTTCAAGCACGACCTATTTAGTTTTTGTATCCCCTGCTTATGGAATGCCTCACCCATGCAGAGTGTACATTTGCTATATCTGGGTTGTCTGCAACTTTATTTAAATGGCAACCATGCAGTATACATCTTCAAGCACGACCTATTTAGTTTTCGTATCCCCTGCTTATGGAATGCCTGACCCGTGCAGAGTGTACATTTGCTTTATCTGGATTGTCTGCAACTTTATTTAAATGGTACACCCTATATTTTTTACATATTTGAATAATGCTCAAAGCTTTTACAAGTACCAACAATAGAAAAAAAGATAAACAAAATAAGAACTTAAAAAATTAGAGGTATTTCACCTTCACCTTGTGTTCAAATCAGCTGCTTAAAAATATAACTGTGATGTTAAAAACCATTTAAAGAATGACTTAACAAAGCTTTAGAAATGTCTTGCATTGTTTCCATTATTCAATGCTGCAGATCTTCTAAATTGTTGAGTCTCTCTCGGTATGGCCCCACAAAAAGAATTCCAAAAAGTGACAAATCTGGGAATCTTGCTGGCCAATAAGTATGGTTGATTTTAAGTAACTCCAAGATCTAGTAGCATTTAGCATTTCTCTAAAGAAGAAAGGACCAATAATATTGTAACACATTAGTGATCGCTGACAATAGAACAGACAGACACAATGTTCAGGTAAACAAAGGCCTTTGTGTGTTTTCCTGCAACACTTCTCAAAGCCTATTTACCAACAAGCCATGAACTTTCCTCTTTCCAGTGGACAAAGTGCAATATGCTCGTAACTTCTGAGACTGGAAGCTTCAGCGGGCAGCACAGACGTGGAAGTGAAATGAATTAAAGTAAAGTGACTCGTGAAGTGATTTAAAGATCCTGTAGTAAGTGATGTGAACTCAGTGATTCAATTATTTGTGTACCTATTCTCCATCCAGCCTTACTTCATCGGTAATGTAAACAACAGCAACAGGTTACAATGGCTATGATTGGTTACTGAATGTTTTACTGCCTTTCTCCATCACAAAATAGTTCTCTTAAATTGCTGAGTGAGCATAGAAACACTACGCAATGTTGTCTAAATAATATAGTATGAATGATTAAGGAACAAAATTACTGATTACTTAATCATTATTTCTTTAAGTAACAATATGTATCCATTATGCAGTTCGTTTCTAATGATTGCTTCTAGTCAGCAAGTAATGGCGAAAATGTGTAATAGCAGTGTAGTGATACACAAGCAAGGAAAGAATTATTCCTATTGTACATATATAATAAGTTTTGTGAAAAGTACCTCACCTTTTCATTAAACAATGTTCTTAGCTTAACGGTAGAATTTGTTGGTATTTCCGAAAGGAGCATAAAGTGTGCAAAATGTTTAAATTAGCCAAGGTACGACATCTTGTACTGCAGCTTTACAAGCAACAAGTGAAAATGCAGAGAATGTGTGTGACACATGGTTTGGGAAGAGCAAACAGAATGAGATTTGGTGGGTATGATGGACATTGTCGTTGGTGCACTAATTATTAATCTCTGAGTTGGATTGCAAATGACTGTTAACTTGGGACAAGTTGCATCTTGTGGTAAGTCACTGCATTATGGCAGTACATTAAAGAAATGTGGTTGTGTGTACTAACATTCACAAAAAACTGTTGGAGTGATGTGATACTACATGTCTGCATTTAATGACTAGCCTACCTGTTTTATTTAACACAAGTAATCAATATCTTGAACAGTGAAAGTTGTCAGCTATTTCTTTTCCTGCCAAACGTAGGCATGCAGTTTTACAATTGCATGGCAGACAAATTAGCTTAGCACACGTGTGTTCGTGGAAGAATACTTTCTGATTTGTTTACATTGCAGGTGAAGTAAGAATGAACAATAATACAGTGTAATGCTCTAGTGACCAATAAAGTAAATTTAATTGAAACTGCTGTTTGTTCCAATATGGCCAGCAACAATATCAGCCCAAACATTCAGTTTCTGTGGATTTCTATGTAACCAATATTGGCAGCTATGTATGTTGACAAATCCATTCAGGAAGATAAACTGCATCATTGTTAATGTGCTCTCCAATCACAAAACTGCACGCTTGTATCAGAAAGTTAATACAAAAGTTGAATTTTATAAGGATATTGCCTGGCACCTTTTAAGGATTTTCATGAGAAAACTTTGGCCTATATTGAATCCTAATGCCAAATTTGTTGTTTCACATGGAGAACCTCTAATGAACTATTCTCATCACTTGAATTTTTATGTTAAGTTCAGATTCAGTCAATTTTGTTATGATCCTTATGTGGAATTGGAGCACCATCCAGTTGCATATTAATAGATAAATTTGCAGGCTGGTGATGAGATAATCCATTAAAATTGCAATCCTTTCCTTTTCTCTCAATGTCAGATAGAATGTTATTCGATACACTAGATGTCAGATTCAATCCCATTAATAAAAAACCAAACATGTTTTCATGGATATAAACAAAGAACAGTCAAATTTCTATAGATATAAATCAAGTTTGGATAAAACAGTCAAATTATAGAAGAAGAAACAACCTTTCTCTATCTGTTCTGCAACAATCTTTCTTACAAAAACTTAATTCTTCTATCTACTTTGTGCTACTCAAGATTAACATTAATAGAAATTATCTTATTACTTGCGTCATTGTAAGTAGAGGGGAAATAAATGAACACTAGGCTAAAGTGATAGTCAAACAATTAAAAGGCCGGTCAACATGTGATTGAAAGTCATTCTCTTTGCATGGCGAAGAGTAAAACAAAAGGAACACAAATTTCAAATTCCTGTTTGAGAAAGGTTTAAATATTTTAAAATTAAAGTCAATAACAAGGAATATCTTGGAAATGTTCAACTTAAAAAAGTATGTATATATATATGACATAAATTGTATGCTTTAATGAGATCTTCATTTTATGTATATCTCTTATGGTTACCTGTTATACAAAAGTCATCCATAATGAA
Source organism: Hymenopus coronatus (assembly GCA_030762935.1). Taxonomy (NCBI): domain Eukaryota; kingdom Metazoa; phylum Arthropoda; class Insecta; order Mantodea; family Hymenopodidae; genus Hymenopus; species Hymenopus coronatus. The sequence continues at coordinate 3,275,831 of CM060895.1, read as the reverse complement.
GAGTTCTTCAGAGGTCAAGATATACATTTTATTTGTCATGTAAATATCTGTAATATATAGTATATTAACCAAAATGGTTAGAACCATTTTTGAGAAAATCACAATTTTCAAAATTTTTTCCATGTAAAGGGTAGTTTCGGGGTGGGAAGGTTTCCTCAAAAGCTTTGTGTTTCATCCTTAAAATTGATATTTGATATTTTAGTTTGATATTTTAGCAACTTTCCGTTTTTTACTTTCTCTACATGTACTATGTACATAGTGTATAGAGAAGGTATTGCAATCCATCCAAAAATGTGATACCAAGATTTCACCGGAAATATATGTTTTACGGTCCCCTGCATCCAAAAAAGGCATTTTCAGAAAAAGGTCTGTGTGTGTGTCTGACCATGATAACACAAAAACGAAGAGTTGGTAAAATATGAAACTTGGTATTTAAGTTCAGAATCTTCCAGGGATGCGACACAAAGATTTTGAGAAAAATCCCCCCACTCCAATATACCCTTTACATGGTAAAATTTTCGAAAATTTTGATTTTCTCAAAAATGACTCTAAAGATTTTGATTAAAATATCATATATTAAAGATATTTGCCTGACAAATAAAATGTACATCTTGAATTTTCTGGAAATAGCCTCTGAAGACTACTTTATTCTGAATGAATTTTACAGAATTTTGCATAACTGCTAACCGTAAGAGATAGACAAAAACTTACCACACAAAAAATGTAGATCATGATAAAACACACAATTTATGTCATATACATTTTTTTCATGGAGTTGATCATTTTGAGTATGCCTTGTTTTTGGCTTCAGCTTTAAAAAACATACTTTTGTCATACAGGAATTTGTCAACTCCTGTCCATACAAACAAAGGAACTTCAGTCGCATAGCAACCAGCTTTTGACTATCACTTTAACCTGTGCTACTCCCTTATTTCGCCTCTACTTACAAGGAAGCAAGTAATAAGACTATTTCTGCTACTTTTTTCTCGATTAGCATGAAGTAAATAGAAGCATAAGCTTTTTAACAACAATTTGTTGCAGAAATGTAGAAAAGTCATGTGAATGGAACACATCAGATTTTTTCTTGTTTCCTTTGGGGATTACTTTAACACAAATTTATGTACTTATTGAAATCTTGTAAATATGCTAGGAAGCTTGTAATAGTGATGTGATTAAATTAAATTGAAATAATTTGACTTGGTTTTTGTAACACAAGCATCACTTAGTAATTACTTACTGGGACTGGTTTCAGGAACACTTGTTCCCATTTTCAACCCTTAATTCCGATACTGAATCTTGCTTCATTGGCATCAACAATAAGGGTGGTGGTGTATCACTTGTGGAGGCATCTGGTGCTGGATCTATGAACTTCCAAAACTTGCTGTATAGTGGTAAATCAAAAAGAATATCAACAAATACTCCAAATAGATACCAACAGGGCTTCCAAAAAGTGCAATTGATGAGAGAATACACAAATACAAAAAACTGAATCACACAACCATCCCACAGAACCTCAGTTCACAAGATTATCATCCTTGGGCACACAACAAACTTCAGAAAATCTCTAAGAATTATAACATCTTAGCTCTAAAAAACAACTACAGCATTCAGAAACTGCTATGCAAAAAGTTAAAAATCATATCCCAGCAAACAAAAAACCTGGAACCTATGAAATTAAATGCTCAGACTGTAATTAGTATACATAGGAATACCAAAAAGAAGTTTGGAAACCAGATTAAAGGAATACTTGAAAAACCTAAAATATAAAATCAGCAGTTGCCCATCATTTCTGGTGAAACACACAGAGTTAGATGTCTCGGAGAAGATCTACATCACGAAGAAAAGGAACCATATCATGAATTTTGATTTACTGCCATATAACAACTTCTGGAAGTTCATAGATCCAGCACTAGATAAAGTGATAAACCAACACCCTCATTGTTGATGTTAACAAAGCAAGATTTAGTCAGAATTAAGGGATGAAAACGGGAATAGGTGTTCCCGAAACCAGTCCCAGTAAGTAATTGCTAAATGACGTTTGTGTAATAAAAACCAGCTCAAATTCTTTTGTTTTCGTTGTAATTATGTACTTATATTCATTTTTTCCTTCTTTGACAATACAACTTAAAATTTGTGATAAAAATTGAACAAGTGATGTGCAATGCATGTAAGGCAAGTCACACACATTACACTGACAGAATTGTGTGTTGCAGGTACAGTTATATGATAGATAACATCATTCTGCTGATAACTGGTACGTTGCATCAGCGACCAATCTCGGAGCTGATTCCCAAATGTCACCCTCTGGGAAGTTTCGAGCAGATGGAGGCTATTCATGTGGCTGCCACTCCAGCTGAACTTTACAATGCAGTCCTGGTGGACACGCCCCTAGGTGAGTTGGCATATTGGGATATGCAAAAGGTGAGGATAAAAAACATCTTTGGGAGATACTGAACTTGAATACCAAATTTTGTTACATAACTGGTGTTTTGCTTATGGACACACAAACACACACCATATCAATCTTTTTTTATTTTCTTAAAATTCAGGAGTATTCAAAACATGCAATCTCTGTCATATACCTTCTCTACCTTCACACATTGCACTTGGTAGAGAAAGTATAAGTCTCATTTGTGTAGCCTCCTGCCTTGATTTCTTACTATCTGCAATTGCCCATGTTTCACATCCATATTTCAGTGCCACAAAGTTACTTGGATTCTTAGTTTTGCTTTCCTATATTCTTGCCAAAATTTCTTTTCATAGTTTATTATATTTTCTTGAATATGTGCTTCTATTTCACTATTTGATATTTTGTATCATAGATATTTGAACATGGCTCTTGTTTGGATAACATTCTCGTTATGATTATTTTCACACTGAATTGTTTTCTGCAAATAGCCATAATTTTGGTTTTCTCACTTGAAATTTGTATGTTAAATTGTTTTGTTTCATTCAGTACAATATTATGAGAGAACATGTAATTATGTATTACTATGGCTTGTGTGTCTGCAACTGTGCAGTGTTAACTGAGCAGAATGACATATTGGTTTTCATGATTGTGGTATTATTCTCACCAGGCACTGGTTTTTCTTAGAACTACATTTTCTTTCTTTTATTTTCCTTTTCCTTGAAAGTTTGGGCCAAACATAGTAAAACTCTGCAGGAACATATAAATATAATGCCTGTTTATTTTTAACTACAATCATCTATGTATCTTGAATAATATGGACATGGTGATTGTAATTAGTAAAAATCTGATGTATCCCATTCACATGACATTCTCTATATCTCTGTAACAAATTATTGTTAATAAGCTTATCTTTTATTTATTTCATGCTAATCAATAAAATTAGCAGAAATAGTCTTATTTCTTGCTTTATTGTAAGTAGAAGCGAAATAAGGGAGTACCATAAGTTAAAGTGAAAGCCAAAAGCTGGTTGCTATATGACTGATGTTCCTTTGTTTGTATGGACAGAAGTTGACAAATTCCTGTATGAGAAAAGTATAAGTTTTTCAAAGCTGAAACCAAGAAAAAGGAATATCTCAAAAACAATCAACTCCACGAAAAAAAATGTATATAACATAAATTGTGTATTTTAACGTGCTCTACATTTTTTGTGTGTTATGTTTTTATCCATCTCTTACGGTTTAGTAGTTATGCAAAATTCATCCAGAATAAAGTAGTCTTCAGAGGAGGCTATGCCCAGAAAATTCAAGATATACATTTTATTTGTCAGGTAAAATACCTTTGATATACAAAATTTTAATCAAAATCGTTAGCCATTTTTGAGAAAATCAAAATTTTCGAAAAAAGTTCCATGTAAAGGGTAGTTGGAGGTGGGGGGATTTTTCTCAAAATCTTCGTGTCGCATCCCTGGAAGATACTAAACTTAAATACTAAGTTTGGTATTTTACCGACTTTTCGTTTTTGAGTTATCGTGTTCACGGACACACACACACACACCCAGGCATGCACGCACACACACACACCCCTCACTCTCACTCTTACATTTTGTGAAAATGCTTTTTTTTTTTTTTTCATATATATATATTGAGGACCCTAAAACATATATTTCCGATGAAATCTCGGTATCAAATTTTTGGGTGGAGTGCAATACATTCTCTATACACTATGTACATAGTGCGTATAGAGAAAGTAAAAACAGAATAATTTTTTTCAGTGGTTTCATTCTGGCCCAAATTAAACAAGATATAACCAAGTACAAAAAACATACACACACACACACACACACACACACACACACACACACACACACACACACACACAGACACAGAGACACAGACACACAGACACACAGACACACAGAGACACAGACACAGACACAGACACAGACACACACACACAGACACACACAGACACACACAGACACACACACACACACACACACACACACACACACACACACAGACACACACAGACACACACAGACACACACAGACACACACAGACACACACAGACACACACAGACACACACAGACACACACAGACACACACAGACACACACAGACACACACAGACACACACAGACACACACAGACACACACAGACACACACAGACACACACAGACACACACAGACACACACAGACACACACAGACACACACAGACACACACAGACACACACAGACACACACAGACACACACAGACACACACAGACACACACAGACACACACAGACACACACAGACACACACAGACACACACAGACACACACAGACACACACAGACACACACACACACACACACACACACACACACACACACACACACCCACACACACACACCCCCACACACACACCCCCACACACACCCACACACACACCCACACATCGATAACTTCTGCAAAAGGAAACAGTTCTAACAAAAAAGAAAAGGAAAAAGATACTTTAACCTTGGGATAAAAACAGCGTCTTCATGCATGATACTTAACACCCTACAGTGCACATGTCATTTCACGCAGCTGGTCATTGCATTTAAAATGCTCATTTTGTTATATCATGGAAGGAAATATTAGTATTATTATCACCACTTTAATATATTTATTTTAAAGAAAAAGTTTATTTTGATCAAGGGTATTTATGGAAAATGAAGATGGATAAAAATGAGCTGCAATCAAAGTAATGCACATATTCATTAGCATACAGTAACAGAATGTTCAAGACAAATGTATTTCTTACATTCCACACAGCAGCCTTGTGAGCTCACAAATAATTCCATTTCAGAGCTTTTCATACCACAGAGCTTCCAATTCTTTTACTTAGACAATGTCCTTTGCTGAAGATGGTCTTGCAGAAGTGCTAAGGAAAGTGCCTCAAGAATCATTGGCTTCACTTTGAGCTGCCTCGTGATGCAGTAAAATACTTACAAGATAGTAAAATAAGGTAACAAGCAAGCAAAGGTGTGTTCTAACACTACAGAAAGCAAACTTGTGCGCATGGGAATAACTATACTATGTTCATTGAGCAGTTGAAGGTGATATCCCCCTCTCAGATGGTGCAATTGTATTACCCTCACCCTGCAGCAATTTCTGGTGTGGTAAGCAGTAAGCACACTGTCCTAGAACTGCTTGTTGTAAGCTAACTGGAAGTGTTACTGTTAAAATACTGCGTACACCAAGTTGAACAATTCCTGTATTAATGTGAAAATATTCTTACAGACGTGTTAACAGATTTGCATCAAGTTTATGTTGTGTATGTAGCAGCAGATTTGGTGAGCTTATCTGCAATAGCTTAAGGGAAATTGAATTTTTTAATGTATTTTATTTTACGTCACTTTAACTTGTTGGTCATATGAGCCCAGAATGGTTAGGTGGTCTTTCAGGACTATCCCTGGCAGCCTCTAGTCTCCTTTAGGGCCATATCCCCACACACATATTACTTTGCTCTGGGAAAAGTAAGTAGCATTACAGTGCCATTTAGCTATCTGAGGATAGGTGACAGCACAGTTACAATTGTTCTCTACAAGGGTCATCCAATAAATAATTATTTTAATATTTAAAAAAAAAAAAAAAATTATAGAGAATGGAATATCACAGTATTATTTTTCAATGTAAATCCCCCCCCCCCCCCTCCAAGTTCTATGCACTTATGCGAGTGCTGGATAAGCTTCTCAATAATTCCATGTGAAAAGAATTGTTGGGGGTGTGTGCGCAATCAGTTATGCACTGCCATCCTTCATCTGCGAACCTAAGAGCTTCTTTCAGTGAGTTAAAACTGTGAATATGGCAGATCCAGCGGGTCAAGTACACGGAGTTCAGGTCTTTGATGTGAGTCTAACAGTGTGTGGCTTCATGTACAGTACACCTCAAAATGGTGACATATACACCTCACTGTTTATATTTTGACCTCTGGGCATGTAATTACCCACCCATGGTCGTAACATGACCTTACCAGCACTTGTTTCAGTTCACACTCGTTTGAACTTATCTGCCCACTCATACTCTTGTGCTCGACTCAAAACAGCTTTCACCATATTGCACTGCCATCTAATGGTGAATTTCCATTGGTTTGAACCCTTCCTGCTGACACTCCGTTGTGATTCAAATCTGTAAGGGTGTCTCTTATTTTCACTGAATTCTGTTTGTGATGCAGGAGTGCCAAGCCAGCTGATTTCAGCTCTAGGAACCACCAAAACACAACTAAAAGACACAGGCTTTATCAAAGTTTTGAATTTTTATACAAAATTTCTGGTTATTTATTGAATCCACCTTGTATTTTTAGTTTTACTATTATTTTAGACTGAAGGTGGAACTTTGGGTTGTGATATTAAATATTCAATCTGGTATTTATCTTGGCAACCATGAGAAAAACCCAGCCAGATTTGAACCCAGGGCCTCTCTAATGCATTCCAGCTGAGCCATCCTGATGTTTTAGTCAAATGATACACTTTTTCTTATTTCAGCCAACTATCTCCTCTTTGTGTGTACATTAGTAACGAAACTGCAGTATTAGCTACTTGTTTATAGCCTTCTGCTGTTTTTTTTTTAGGTCAGCTGTTGTATCTGAACAAAACATAGTTGTTATGCAAAAATTGTTGATCTCTTCCTTTGAGGTTAATGTCAGGGGTGAAGTTTACAGGAAGTTGTGTAAGCCAGTTTAACTTGAATTGGTGACTGCCCTATGCAAATTGAATACTCCTCAAACTGTTGTTCTGCTGAGACATTTCAATCGTGTGCTGTTAAAATTACTCAAGTACAACTTTCCACAGTGACATGTTACACTAAATCCTTATGATATTTGTGTTGTTAGGTTCCTCTCTTCCTGTTAAACATTTCATAGTACACAGGTAGAGAAGCCATTGCATTCCACCCAAAAAATGCAGTACCAAGATTTCACGGGAAATACTCATTTTAGGGTTCTTGTATTAAAAAAAAATTTGTTTTAGAAAAAGGTCCCTGTATCTGTGCGTCTGTGAATACGATAAATCAAAATGTCCATCAAATATGAAACTTGATATTTAAGTTCAACATTGTCCAAGGATGTGACACAAAGATTTTCAAGAAAATTCCCTCCACCACAAATGACCCTTTACATTGAAAAATTTTGAAAATCTGATTTTCTCAAGATAGCCTTAACAATTTTTATTAAAATACTGTATATTAAAGATAACTGCATGACAAATAAAATGTATATGTTAAATTTTGTGGGAATAGTCCTCTTCATTCTGGATTACTTTTGTATGATAATGCATTATCGTATGTTGAATAGCAGTAGCAGTAACAAGTTAATAAGAATACTGTACAAGAAGTGAACATGTTATTATTGTGGGCACATCATATGCATTAAAATCAGCAAATTGATTTATTTAATACAATATTTTAGCAATTATAAAATCCTAACATTTTAAAACTCAAAGAAAAGTGTTAGAATCATATTTAATTTAAAATCCGAGGAGATATTTATTAATAAAAGGATAGTAAACATTTACTCTTTGTATGCTTATAGAGCAATAATGTTTGTAATAGACAAACTTGAGCAAATAAAAAAATGTATGAATACAATACAAGAGGCAACATCAACTATTGCAGATGTAATGTAAATAAAAATGTATCTGTGAAAGATGTACTATATCACAGAATTAAGCTTTTTAACAAATTACCTCTGGAAATGAAAGCAGTTGCAGACATTTTAACTTAAAATTGAAGGTATTTCTATTAAACAGATGCTTATAAAATTTGAATGAGCTATAAATTGTGATTCTGTATAAATGTATATACATATTTAATGACATGTCGAAAATCGTAGTATTGATAGACTGGATAAAATGAATATTATTATTGTTGTCATTATAAACCATAAGAGATAGACAAAATCTTACTACACAAAAAATGTAGATCCCGTAAAACACATAGTTTTTGTCACATACATTTTTATGCAGTGCTAACAATTTCCAAAATATTTCTTGTTATTGTTTTCGCCTGTAAAACTTTTTTCAAATGGAAATTTTGTCATCCCTTTTTTCTTGACCATACGAGGAGAACCAAATTTCAGTAATAAAATAACCAGCTTTTAAAAGATTTGACTATCATTTTAGCCTGGTGTATTCGCTTATTTCCCTTCCATCTACAAGGAAGCAAATAACAACGTAATTTATACTAATGTTTGTAAATAAAAGAATAATCTCTCATAGGAGTGGTTTGTTTGCAGAACAAATAGAGAAAGTCCTGAGAATGGAACTCGTTAGATTTTTAGAAAAAGGTCCATGTGTTTGTGAACAAGGTAACAAATAAGTTAAATATCAAACTTGATATTTAGGCTCAGCATTATCCAAGGATGTGACACAAAGATTTACAAGAAAAATTGCCTTCTCCCCCACTTCCCCCCACATGGAAAGATTTTCCAATATTTTCATTTTCTCAAAATTGGCTCAAAATGTGTATATAGAATTTTTTTTGGCATATCCTTTGAAGCCATCTTCATTCTGAATGACTTTTGCATAACTGTTAACTGTAAGAGATAGACAAAAAGTTGCTACACAAAAAATAGATCACATTAAAACACATTATGTCATAGACAAGGGTAATTCATACATAAACACTATTTATATATGTATATATATTGATTAGTCATGTACAGAAGTCACAGCTTCTTTACTTCTCGTCATAGCCTCCTTCACACTCCACACTATTGCCAACGATTTGGAAGCTTTAATAGTCCTGGTTCAAAAAATCTGATGTGTTCCATTCACATGACTTTCTCTATATTTCTGTAACAAATTATTGTTAGTAAGCTTATTCTTTTATTTCATGCTAATCGAGAAAAATTAGCAGAAATAGTCTTATTTCTTGCTTTATTGTAAGTAGAAGTGAAATGAGGGTGTACCATAGGTTAAAGTGAAAGCCAAAAGCTGGTTGCTACGTGACTGAAGTTCGTTTGTGTGTATGGACACGAGTTGACAAATTCCTGTATGAGAAAAGTATAAGTTTTTCAAAGCTGAAACCAAAAACAAGGAACATGTCAAAATCGATCAACTCCGCGAAAAAAATGTATATAACATAAATTGTGTGTTTTAACGTGCTCTACATTTTTTGTGGGTTAAGTTTTTGTCCATCTCTTACGGTTTAGTAGTTATGCAAAATTCATCCAGAATAAAGTAGTCTTCAGAGGAGGCTATTCCTAGGAAATTCAAGATATACATTTTATTTGTCAGGTAAACATCTTTAATATACGATATTGTAATCAAAATCAGTAGCCATTTGTTTAGAAAATAAACATTTTTGAAAAAAGTTCCATGTAAAGGGTAGTTGGGATTGGGGGGATTTTCTTGAAAATCTTCGTGTCGCATCCTTGGAAGATACCAAACTTAAATACCAAGTTTGGTTTTTAACGAGCTTTTCGTTTTTGAGCTATGCTAAACACACACACACACACACACTTTTTTCTAAAAATGCTTTTTTTAGATTCAGGAGGTCTCAAAACATTTATTTCTGGTGAAATCTCAGTATCAAATTTTTGGGTGCATTACAATACCTTCTCTATACACTCTGTATAGTTTGAAAGTGCATTGTCAAGTGATTGTGTACTTGATCGATGTTTTCAAGGGGACTGTAGGGAGTGTGTTGAAAGCATTAGCATTGTCTTGGAGAAGAATGACATCTCTGATGGGGATATGGCACCTTTCACTGACCTTAACATTTGGCAATAGTGAGACGCATTCACTGTTAGTATATTATGAAGAACTGCTGTGTAGCCAAAAACAGTATGGAGGAAGTTTTCCAGGGTTTGGCCTTTGCCACATGTCTCATCAAGTGCAGCAATCCTCGAATCTCACTTGTCTTTGCTGCTCATCGAGCATTCAATGCTTTTGATAATGGTATGAGTACTCCCAATGCTGATGCAATTTCGTCATCTTCAATAAGCAGTCAAGCAGAGTCCTCTGTGAGACTTGACCTTGTAAACACTCAATTCTGGGACAGTGTAGTGACCCCAAACTGTGCCTTCAAACAAGTCAAAATCTCTGAGGGTTTAACCCCTTCATTGGCTAAAAATTTTATGATAATCTGTTGTGCAATAGGCAAAGGATCCTCTCCACCATCTTACTCGATCTGCTTGCACAATACTCTTGTTCACTGCTGGCAGTACTGAAGCTGAAACCAATGTGGTTCGCCCTCCCTAACAAACGCACCTTCAACCATCTTACTCGATCTGCCTGCACAGTACTCTTGTTCACTGCTGGCAGTACTGAAGCTGAAACCAATGTGGTTTGCCCTCCCTAACAAACGCACCTTCCACCATCTTACTCGATCTGCCTGCACAGTACTCTTGTTCACTGCTGGCAGTACTGAAGCTGAAGCCAATGTGGTTTGCCCTCCCTAACAAACGCACCTTCCACCATCTTACTCGATCTGCCTGCACAGTACTCTTGTTCACTGCTGGCAGTACTGAAGCTGAAACCAATGTGGTTTGCCCTCCCTAACAAACGCACCTTCCACCATCTTACTCGATCTGCCTGCACAGTACTCTTGTTCACTGCTGGCAGTACTGAAGCTGAAACCAATGTGGTTCGCCCTCCCTAACAAACGGACCTTCAACCATCTTACTCGATCTGCGTGCACAGTACTCTGGTTCACTGCTGGCAGTACTGAAGCTGAAACCAATGTGGTTCGCCCTCCCTAACAAACGCACCTTCAACCATCTTACTTGATCTGCCTGCACAGTACTCTGGTTCAATCACCCTCATACATTATGTTTGAGGAGTTAATGATTTCAGAGATGTTCCACGTATTTTTTGTGTTATAATACTTAAAACTCTTCTCAATTTCAAGGTCTATTGCATAGCAAAAACTTCTAAAACATTTGACTATCACTTTATCCTAGCATATTCCCATATTTCCTTCTTCTCACAAGCAAGCAAGTAATAAGACAATTTCTGTTAATGTTTATCTTGATTAGCATGATGTAGATAGAAGAACAATCTTTGTAAGAATAGCATGTTTGCAGAAAAAATAGAGAAAGTGATGTAAATGGAACAAATCAGATTTTTAAATTAATTTTTGTTTTATTGAAAACTGGAAAGTTCTCTTCAAATATGAGCAAGAATGACATTGACATAATATTTTTGGATTTATACCTGAACTACTTGAGGCAATTTTAGACATCTTCCATCACATAACACTTGTTATTCATAAAATTGATTTTAAACTGTTTTCCAAATGAGGTATTGAAATAACATTTTGAATGCATATGCATTTCACAGCAAAGAACAAAATGTACCAGAATCAAAGCTTCAGTAGAATGAAAGAAGAATTGTTAAAAAGTATTTGAAATTTATATATATTATCAGGGAAATGGCCAACCAGTACAATATGCCATTTTGTAAGCATAGTTACTTAGCTTCAATATCATATATATTTTTTTCCTTAAATTTTAACCAACATAGTACACTTTATAATTTGAGTCATAAAATATTTATACTGTTTCTAGTATATTTAAAAATAAATTCTATAGTTTAGTATTGTGACGTTGCCTCATTGTTGTAATCACTGTGTGCATGAGCAGCGTGCTGATTGTTGCTGTGCATTGTTACACCTTGTGTGAGTGTGACAACAATTGATGTCATCAACAGGTTTTAAAAGGAGAGAACAAGCCCCAGTCATAATAGTTGGTTAAACTGTGAAGCCAGGGACACATAATAATTTGACATTTCCTTGTGGTATACTGGAAAAATGCAAGTCAGTTGGGGAATTTAATGTTGTGTCATCATGTTGGCATGATAGCTCAGTGGTTAGAGCAACACGAGGGAAACTAGGAGATCCGTGGTTCAAATCCCGGCTATGTCGTTGAATTGTTCAGTATGTCTCTGCCTTTCTAACTCCTGTCCTACAAACGGTTAGTGTGGAAGAGTAATTGCATAATAATTACATTTTCTGTTTCAGACTTTTAGTTGTTTTATGCATGTACATTACCTCTGTTAAAATGTCTTTTCAAGGTACCTCAAAATAAGTATTTCTGGGAAAATGTGTTACCGAATTATTGGGTGGAATGCTGTACCTCTGTAGGTAAAGTAAAATGAGTTAACTTGTTATGATTGCAGCTCCTTTCTTTGTGGATTGCATCAGCGAGCAGGATCTGGATGAAATGAACATTGAAATCATCAGAAATACGCTGTACAAGGCGTACCTGGAAGCCTTCTTCAAGTTCTGCAAGAACCTGGGTGGTACCACTGCAGACGTAATGTGTGAAATACTAGCAGTAAGTATAGAGGTTTCTCTGAAATCTTTTAAAGGATGAACCAGAACTCCTCAGGTTGCTCATGAATACATGTTTTGGAATAAGCCAATGGCTCATTACACAGTAATTGCATTTTGTCTGGTTTCTTGCCCCAATTAGCATTGTATCAGTGCTGTAATGAGAATACTGCACAACAGTATACATGGTGTGCCTTTTTTTAAACAAACTGTTTCCATTTGCTCTCACTACCTGTTGTTGACAACAGTAATTGCTGTCAGTAGTGGCAATGTTAGTTGTGTGTTGATATACACAGCAGGTTTACTGATGAAGACTTAGCAAACATGTGCCTCACTGAGTGGCACAATGCTTTGCAGAGCAACTGAGTTACAAGACATGTCAAAACACCCAAATTGGAAGAGAATAGGATTGGTGAACACCAGCCAATCAACTGTTCTCAGAGCTGTGCATGAACAGCAATTGCACCTGTATCATCTACAAAAGGCGCAGTCATTCCAGCAAGCGGACTACCCATTTTGTGTCAAATTGGTTCCTTAAGCAGTGTGTAGAAAACCACATTTTTCCTGCTTTGGTATTGTTTCCAGATGAGGCCATGTTCAACATTGGGAATATGGGATTACAAAAATTCACACACACTGACTGACGCGTCAATCCTATCAACAGCAGTTTGATGTAAATGGTGTATTGTCAATGATGCTGTGACTGGACCTTGCACATTTCCTGAAACACTGAACAGAGTCATGTACAAAATGTTCCTTTGTGTCCTCCCACAGTTCATAGAAAGTGTGCCACTGAGAACTTGTCAGAAAATGGGGTGTTGGCACTCAATGTAAGGAACTACATCAATGTACAGTTTTGGATGCCACCTCACTCACCAGGCCTTCTTCTTATAGGGGTATTTGAATGGCGTAGTTTACAAGACTCTGGTTGCTAAGATTATTGCAAAACTTGAGCTTATAAGATAGTGTACTCATCATGATCACTGGCTGACATTTTGATCAATACCTGTACGGAAACAGTTGTGCAGTACTGAATACTGACAGGTCAGATTGACATGTATGTGTTGTACATTTTGGTTATTGCATATTATAAAGGCTTCTTCACTCACAGAAACAAGGTGCAACAAACGAAGTAAATCATGATTATACGAGGGCCGTTCAGAAAGTAACCTCCGATCGGTCACAGTGGGGGGAGTAGCGACGCCATCTGTGCATTCACGCACTCAGCAGGTCAGTCGGCATCAAGCCGTGGTCGAGTGAAAGTCGTACCTGCGCTAGTTTAGTGTTTGTGGCCGTTTGAAATGTGTACTGCAATAGAAAACCCCGCCAAATGTGAAGTGCGTGCTGTTATAAGGTTTTTTACAGCCAAAGGATATTCTGCAGCAGCTATTCATCGTGAGCTTTGTGCCGTGTACGGACCAAGAGTTATGAGTGAAGGAGTGGTCCGTGAATGGGTACGTTTATTTAAAAGTGGACGAGAAAACGTTCATGATGAAGAGAGGAGTGGTAGACCATCATTGGTCACGGACGAACTCGTTCAGACAGTTGATGCAAAAGTTCGTGAAAACCGACGTTTCACAATGTCAGAGTTGTCTACTGATTTTCCACAGATTTCTAAGACTCTCTTGTACGAGATAGTGACAGCAAGTTTGGGTTACCGTAAGTTCTGTGCACGATGGGTGCCCAAAATTCTTACCGACCACCACAAAACTCAAAGAATGGCCTCTGCATTAGACTTTGTCACGTTATGAGGCCGAAGGTGAACCATTGTTAAACAGAATCGTGACCGGGGACGAAACCTGGATTAAGTACGTGAACCCTGAGGCAAAAGAACAATCAAAGATGTGGGCACATTCAAATTCGCCTACCAAACCAATAAAAGCCCGGCAAGATTTTTCTGCCCGAAAATTGATGGCAACGGTGTTTTGGGATGCAAAAGGGGTGTTGTTGGTTGAATTCATGGAACGTGGGACGACCATTAATCAAGACGTGTACTGTGAAACACTAAAACAATTGCGATGGGCTATACAGAACAAACGCCGTGGTATGCTGACTTCCGGTATCGTTTTTTTGCACGATAACGCCCGTCCTCACTCTGCTCGCAGAACAACAGCCCTTCTTGAGTCCTTCAAGTGGGACGTTGTCAACCATCCACCTTACAGCCCAGATCTGGCGCCAAGCGATTATCACCTCTTCATGCATATGAAGAAATGGCTCGGGTCCCAGCAGTTTGATGACGACGAAGAGCTCAAAGATGCGGTCACAGGCTGGCTCCAGGCACAAGCGGGTGATTTTTATGCAGAAGGAATTTCAAAGCTTGTGAACAGATACGATAAGTGCCTCAATCGTTATGGAAACTATGTAGAAAAATAGTGCAAAGATGTAGTTGTAAGATGTATATATTAAAATATTTTTATTTAACTTGGTGAATTTCTTGCAATCAACCGGAGGCTACTTTCTGAACGGCCCTCGTACTAGGATCGGCTGATAAGTCCCAGGCCTCTCAATGAAAACAGCATTTAAAACAATTTGTTTGCTTCATTTCTCAACATAGTCTCTAGAAAGGCTAATACATTTGTCATATTGGTGTTCTAATTTAATTAAACCATCTCTGTAGAGCGATTTATCAAGATCCTCAAAATAGCTGTTTACCGCCTCAAAATAGCTGTTTACCGCATCAATGACCTCCTCGTTGGTGTGAAATCTTCATCCTCCAAGACATTTTTTGAGGTTTGGGAACTGGTGGTAGTCACTGGGTGCTAGATCTGGAGAATAGGGTGGATGTTCAAGCAATTCAAACTTTAATTCGCACATTTTTCCCACTGCAACGACTGAATGATGGGCTGGAGCATTGTCGTGATGAAACAAGATTTTTTTTTCTCCAAATGAAGTATTTTTCTTTTCACCTCATCATTCAAATGTTGCATTAAGCTTGGGCAGTAGTCACCAGTGATACTTTTACCGTTTTCCAAATAATCAATAAAAGTAATTCCCTGTGCATCCCAGAAAATACTCGTCACACTTAACCTTGTTAGCTGACAAAATTGACTTTGCCTTTTTTGGAGCTGGTTCACCTGGCGCAATCCACTGTTTTGACTGTGATTAACTTTCTGGAGTGTAGTGATGTATCCAAGTTTCATCCATAGTAATAAGTCGTCTCAAAAATTCATTGGAATTTTTACGGTAGAGCTCCACATTCTTAACAGAAACAGTTTTTCTTTGCAACTTTTGATTGGGTGTCAACAAACCGGCACCCATCTTACACAGACCTTGTGAAAACCCAAAACATTACTTAAAATATTACCTGCACATTCTTTTGATATGTTTACAGCCTCTGTTATCTCAAACAACTTTAATCTTCAATCTTACAGTACTAACAATGAATTTTTTCAATGATCTCTGGAGTTGTCACTTCTACAGGGCGTCCAGAGCAAGACTCATCACCAGTGCTCGTACGTTCCATTTTAAACTGTGCAACCCACCTTTTAATCATTGAATATGAAGGGGCAGGGTCTTTGAATGTACTGTCCATTTCCTCCTTGATTTCTTTACGCGTTAAGTCTTTCAAATGGAAGTATTTAATCACTGCTCGTTTTTCCAAATGCTCAATTTTTGTGAAAACTCTAAAGTTGTCTTGTTTAAAATGCTGCCATTGGAAAACTAAACAAGCTATTGACCTGTAACTATGGATACAAGCTAGTCTAGAGTTAAACTATACGATGCTACCGTCCAACTGGCCTAGTGATGCCATATCTGTGTGAGGCCCAGGACTTATCAGCTGACCCTCATATTACTCTGTTACAAGTCACTTGGGACCATAGGTCCCTTAAACCAAAATACTCGGAAGGTATCCCTAAACACCTCAGGAACTTTGTTGGAGTTGTGGTTCATGTAAATTTCAAAATTGAGCTTGGAATAACTTAACTTCCTTTTAATCATTAGTATATGCATTAGGATTTCAAGTAAACATCTGTTAATTATATGTAAATGAGGGGTTGTATGCCAGGAAATTGCTTGAGTGTGCTTGCCAACTTGCTGAAACTGAAGCCCATAAAAACCTTCCTGGAATGTGTAAACAGTTTAGTGCTGTAGCAATTACTAATAGGGTAGGTTTCTGACTAGCAGCAACTTTGAGATGTATACACATTCTGTTTTAAAGACCTGGCAATACTACTTCTGAAGTTCTTGATGTTTCCTTAAGAAATGTGTTAAAGCAAAGAGCAACACTTCCAGGACTATACACAGTTCTAGTCTATATTTTATGCATCATAACATATAACTGAATTATTTCCATTCATATGACTTTTACTATCCATTCAACAAGTATTCTTACAAAGGTTTATTTTTCTATCCACTTCAGGTTAACCAAGACAAACATTTGTACAAGGGTTATCCAATAATGCCCCACAATTTATTTTGCAGTGAAAAACATTATTCAGAAATGTACAAATTTGGTATTATGAAGGTTACCCAATAATGCCCCACAATTTATTTTGCAGTGAAAACATTTTTTAGAAATGTACAAATTTAGATGTGACTTACTTGAAATTTATCTCAAGTGTGTGTAAAGTTTCAGAAGGTGTAGGAATGTTCTAAAATGACATCTGTAAGTGACAACGTGCTGTGATTGAATTTCTCGTCGCAGAGAAAGAAACTGTGGGGAATACTCATAAGCATTTCTAACATCTGCAGTCTAAAGGAGTGCTGTTGGTCACTGGATACAGAGGGCAGTGCTGCAGAGCTCCAAGATTTGCCTCACATGTTGCAGCAGCTGATGTCATTTGACAGGATCGACAATTGGCACTGAAGCTGTTGGCAAACAAAGGAAGTGTGGATGTGACTATCATAAGATGGTTCCTAGTGTCTTACTGTCCATCACAAATCCCAAAGTTGCTTCTGATTTGTTGCAACACTTTGAAGCTGATGGGGAGGCCTTCTTGGTCCAGACTGTGACAGGTGCATCACTTTGAGACAATCGATGGAATGGCATCTCCACTGAAGAAAAAATTAAAAAAGTCATGATCACAGTGTTTTGGATTGTGAGGGCGTAATTTTCATTGATGTGGTACCATTAATTCAGAAAGTTACGTCAAAACATTAGACAAACTTAAGCAGCGCCATGTCAACCATGGGGAGGTTTTCATTCAACACGATAAAGCTCGCCCTCACACAAGTTTGAGGACTTCTGCCCACAGTGTTACCCCATCCACCCTATAGTCCCAATTTGGCTCCCTCAGATTTCTACACTGAAGAATGCCATTCATGGAAGATGATGAAGAGGTGCTTCACAAAGTGAAGGCCTGGCTCTGCAGAACAGAGGAAAGCCTTTTACCGACAGGGAATACACGCCCTCGTGTCTCACTAGAGAAAGGCTGTGGAACTTGAAGGTGATTATAAAGAAAAATAAAGTGAGCTTAGTGATAGCTATTGTAATAGCTGTTAGCTATGTAATGACTTTGAAATTCTATTCTTATCTGACCAGAAGTAAAAGGAAATTTTTTCACATTTGAGAAAAGTATAAGTACATCAGGAATACTCTGCCTCCTTCCCCCCAAACGTATTTGACATAAATTGTGTGCTTATTACAATGTTGGTCTGAGTGACTCAGTTGATTAGGTGCTGTACTTCTGATCTCAATGTCATGAGTTCAAATCCAGCCTAGACCGATGGCTTTTGAGTGTGCTTTCAAGTGACAGACCTATGTGTGTAGATTCACTGGCATGTAAAGAAGTGAAAATTCTGGCACACCGGTGGCACTGATACGATCCTGCCAGTGTTGTGAACAAACAATATACAAGGCTTAGTTTTAAAGTAGGAACTGATTGCAAGTCGTGTCCGCATATCTTCAACATGAGCCACTCTTGGCCTGTCTCTCACTACACCTCCATGATGTGTCTGCCGGTGTTGGTTGTATGATTATACTACTTCATTTGTCAGGAATCCTGCCAAAGATAAAGATAATATTGGTTTTTAAATGCAAAATAAATTTGTCTTGCTGAAATTCAAGGGCAGCTTGTTGAAGTTTATGGTGAAGGTGTGATGAATGATGACAATATGTATAAATGTTGTACGCTGTTCAATGAAGGAAGGAAAAATGTTCAATCACTTCGCTATAGACGAGCTTCATCAGAAATGTCCACGAGTTTCAAGATCAGTCACATTATTGCTGACAAGCTTCGCTACAAAGAATGTGTGTGAGATGGGTGCCAAAAATATTGATGGAAGAACACAAAACAAAGCGAATGGCACATTTGGATGGGACTGGTGATGAAACATGGATTGCATACTACACACCAGAAAATAATCCAGTGAGCGGCACATTGAAACTCCCCAACGAAATCACAAAAATTCAAACAAGGGCCTTCAACATGCAAATTAATGGCCACGGTTTTTTGGGACCAGCAAGATATTCTACCGTTATTATTTTTGCCAAGAAGAATGACAATAAATTCTGAGAGGTACTGTAAAACATTATTAAAGCTTAGCTGCACTATTCAAAATTGCTGGTGGGGACTTCTCTCTACTAGCGGCATTGTGCTTCACGGCAATGTTCAGCCTCACGTTGCAACTGGACAAGTGTCATCCACCATACAGCCCTGACTTAGCACCAGATTTTCATCTGTTTCCTGAACTTAAGGAATTTTTTTGGTGGAAAATGATGACATGTTGAAAGAAACTCACCCTAACTGGTTTAACAGTCAGGTGGCAGAGTTCTTTGATGCTGATGCTACAACTTGACAAATGATTAAATGTTAATAGTGACAATGTTGAAAAATGAAAAAACTTGCATATTGTAGTTTGTGATACAATTTGCGTTCATGAATAAAGTTTCTCTTATTCCATTACAAAACAGTTGCTACTTAAAAAATCTGATGTGTTACACTCGCATGATTTTCCCTAGCTGCTCTACAAACTTCCTACAAAAGATAATTCTTCTTTCTACACTATGCTAATTGAAATAAACACTAGCAGAATGCTTTTATTACTTAGTTCCTTATGAGTAGAAGGGAACTAAAGGAATGCACTAGGCTAAAGTGTAAGTCAAATGCTTTAAAAGTTATCGTTATGCGGTTGTCATTGCAGATTGCTTCTTTGCTTGGCCAGGAATGAAATAAAAGAAAAATCTGATGTGTTCCATTCACACGACTTTCTCTACATCTCTGCAACAAATTATTGTTAAAAAGCTAATGCTTTTATCTACTTCATGCTAATCGAGAAAAAAATAGCAGAAATGGTCTTATTACTTGCTTCCGTGCAAGTAGAAGCGAAATAAGGGAGTACCATAAGTTAAAGTGACAGTCAAAAGCTGGTTGCTATGTGACTAAAGTTCTTTTGTTTGTATGGACAGGAGTTGACAAATTCCTGTATGAGAAAAGTAAGTTTTTTAAACATGAAACCAATAACAAGGAATTTCTCAAAAACGATTGAGTCCATGAAAAAAATGCATATAACTTAAATTGTGTGTTTAAACGTGCTGTACTTTTTTTCTACAGTAAGTTTTTGTCCATCTCTTATGGTTTAGCAGTTATGCAAAATTCCGTAAAATTCATCCAGAATAAAGAAGTCTTCAGGGGCTATTCCCAGAAAATTCAATATATACATTTTATTTGTCAGGTAAATATCTTTAATATACAATATTTTAATCAAAATCGTTAGCCATTTTTAAGAAAATCAACATTTTCGAAAAAAAGTTCTATGTAAAGGGTAGTTTGAGGAGGGGGGATTTTTCTCAAATTCTTCGTGTCGCATCCCTGGAAGATACTAAACTTAAATACCAAGTTTGGTATTTTACCAACTTTTCGTTTTTCAGTTATCGGGTTCACAGACACACTGACACACACACAGACCTTCTTCTGAAAATACTTTTTTTGGACACAGGGGACCCTAAAACATGTATTTCCGGTGAAATCTTGGTATTAAATTTTTTGGTGGAGTTCAATACTTTCTCTATACACTATGTACATAGTACGTGTAGAGAAAGTAAAAATGGACACTTCCTGTCTGAAAAAAGTTTTAAGTACTTCACAATTACCATTAGCAAGAACTGTCTTGGAAACAGTCACCTCTACAGCAAAAACGTAAAGGAAATACATTATGTGTTTTGATATGATCTACATTTTTTATGTAGTGAGTTTTTGTCTATTTCTTACGGTTTAACAATTAAGCAAAATTCGGCAAAATTCAACCAGAATAAAGAGGTCTTCAGAGGCTATTCCCAGAAAATTCAAGATATATATTTTATTTCAGATATAAATAGCTTTAATATACAGGGTTTTAATCACAATTGTTAGAGCAGTTTTTAAGAAAATCAAAATTTTCAAAAATGTTTCCATGCAAAGGGTAGTTTGTGGTTGGGGGATTTTTTTTGAAAATCTTTGTGTCGCATACTTGGAAGATACTAAACCTAAATACCAAGTTTGGTATTTAACAGTCTTTTTGTTTTGGAGCTATGCTGTATTCACACGCACGCACTCTCTCATTCACTTCTTTTCTACTTACAAGGAAATATCTAATAAAAACATTTATCTACTTCTGTTTCAAAAATGGGTCATTAATTGATACTTTTCTAATGCAGAACCTTCTATTTATTTTCGTTTAAAGTAAATAACAAGTCGTTAGGTATTTTCACATAGCAACGTGATACAAAGCACTTTATAAATTACGTCATGATTGTTAAGAAATACATTTCCCTTTCCAAATTTTTGAAATATTGTTTCCCTCGAGTAGAATAGAAGGCCTTGAAAAAAAGAAAACATTGTTCTACTGATTATTGCCGAGCAATCGTACATGAAAACAAATTATAACTTTTAGGTTAAGTATGAATTCAACTATAAATCATACTCGTACAAAGGTTAAGTGTGAGTTCACAAGTTGCTTCATATGTCTTTCTAGACTTTTCTGACAAAAATCTTGTAGTGACACTATTTGCCGCTAGTTCAATGTCCTCTACAGCTTAAAAATCATCTATAATTTAACATCCATTATCAAAAATAGTGATTTATTGATTTCAATTAACTGCATAACAAGTTTATGACATGAATAGTAATAAAATTAAAATTGTTCACTGATATAAGATGTAATAAGCTATATTGTAATTATTTCCTGCATTAAAAACATATTTGCTTAAATAAACATAGATAAAGTATTGTATTCAACTTGGTGCAAAAGTAGCTTTATTAACTTGTGGCCATGATCTAACTTGATCCGCTCATTAATAAAGCTCAACTTTTGCACCTAATTAAATAATATACTATTATGTAATGTTTATCTGGATTAATGGGAAGTAGTTAGAAGAATATGCATTTTTAAGAATAGTTGTCAAAGAATGGGTAGCGAAAGTCATATAAATTGAACACCCCAAAATTTTTTTTTTTAAATTCTGCGCATCCAATTATGAAATATAATCGAGTCGGCATTTGATAACCCAGCAGTCCAAATATATCAGCCACACCCTACAACGTCAAACCTGCGTGCATACCTGTTCAATGTCCCACATTCTTTTGTCTCGCATCACCCGTCCACCCATGTGTGTTCATAACTCAGTGAGTGGCTGTGCATACTATATTGCTCAGAGCTGTGGATGCTAGACACCACTCTACGATGACATCTTCCTTTGTCTATGGTTCTGCAGCTAGACAATATATCTGATGCAGAAACTGTTGCTGCTGTCACAGTTAATGAAAATGCTGAAGACAAAGTTCTAAAGTATCACATAGTGAGAGAGCATCCTTCAGTATTTTGAACAACAAGGTGCATCAGTAATGGTTCATCGTCTTCATGATGAAGCAGCAAAATGCAGAGTGCAGTGTGAAAGATGCATTTCTTTAAAAACAAAGTACATACAGGCAGTTTTTGGAATTGATTTTCATTATAGACAGTTTAATATCTTCATAAGGCATTTTTCTGAAATCTGTGTTATCAGGTAAATTACTGTACACTCTGTGGTAAAGGCTCTATACCTTCACCAAGTACATACCTTTCCTTTGTTAAAGGGTATTTGGGCAAATAATACATACAGTACAGTCTTTTCTATGTTTTTCTCTTGTAATCCGGCTTTTTTACAAACTTGGGCACCCTTCAGTCTACATTAGAACAAGTTTTCAGGACTCTACTGTATAATGAATTATTAATCTCATATAATAGGAGAGGGGGGGCTCGGTATTTCAGAAATTTGGTATTTTTAACATTATGGTTTTCATGGTGTTGAAATGCCATGGTCCTAAAAGTACTAGGTTTCCCAAAATGTTGAGCTCCTCTATTTAATATGAGAGCAATAATTCCAATTTCCATTGGGCACAGTATATACTAATATATATAGCAGTTTCCCAAATATGTGCCAACATGACCCATTAGGGGCCAAAATACCACCAGTTTATAGTAAAAAGTTCAATACTATATTATGGTAACACTTCCTGGCTATGATTTATCAGATAACAATGATCCTGAATAAGAGTTGAATGTATAAATAATGATATATTCACCAATAGATAATTACAATAAGCATTGCAAAACTAACTTATAACAATAGGTACTTTAACAAACAGATTACATTTTTATATGCATTATAATCAAACTAGTAATCCAATTAACATGTGTTAGTCTTGAAGGCAGTTGTTAAGCTTCCTCTTGAGCTGAAGTGCACCCTCAGATGAAACAAACAAGGGCAGTATCTTGAAAAAATAACTATTGCTCAATTCTATAAAATCAAATGAAGGTAGCATTAATTTACAGATAAGCATATGGATGAGTTATTCAAATTCAAACTAAATAAATGGTATAATTAGTCATTTTAGTACATAAGCCAATCAAAATAATATATTCATGAATTCATCAACAGATTAAAGGAGGTAGTGACAGATTTTTCAGTTTCTTCTTAAATTTGCTTTACATATCATATTTGCTTATCTCTAAAAATTCTTCTATGGTATAGAATGGAGTTTTAATTGACCACTTGTATACCTTATTATGAGTGAGTCAAAAAAGTACAAATCATATGTGCAGTGTTTTGCCTGTCCACGTTCTCGGCGCTCGTTGCTGTCTCTCGCTACCATAGAAAGGCAGATGAAACCATACACCATTTTTAAAACTACTTTTAAAGGCTTTAGTTATCAGCTTTATGAAAGGAGATGCCGAAACTGGCCACCGTCATCGTCCATACATTTTTGGCACCTCTTTAGGAAAGTATCACTTGCCACAGTTCATGTTGAGAAATGCTGGTGAATATTTTGTTTCATTTCTTCAAGGGTGTGGGTTGACTTGTACACTTCATGGTAATTTACTTCAGAGATAGAAATTGCAGGGGGTTGAATCGGGAGACTGAGGGTGCCACAAATGTCTTACTAATAATTCTATACTGAAACATATTTTTAATTGTTCTCGTCGAAAGATTGGTCGTATGAGTATTAGAGTCTTGTTTGAAAAAAAAGGCAAAATGATGCTCCCTGCCAGTTGTTTCTCTAAAAAATGGGGGCAAAATTATATTCGCGTATGTACGGGCGAAAACTGTTAACTGGAAAAATATTTACCCTATAACTCTTTCTCTGCAATCTTTCTGCAAATCATACTTTCACTTGGCGAGCTCACTGAGTTAACACATACAAATTATAAATGAATACATACTGTGTAGTACAAAACATACACTGAGCTACAATACACTTTGTGACTAAGTACAGGACAAATAATAAGGCACACTTGTAATAACTGAACTACACGATATCACTGTCAACTCGATACTGCACTTCCGGAGGAGAGCAAAAGCGTGACCTTCTTTACAGCAGCAGTGCACAATCATGTTTCCACTCGCGCAGCCAGTTCAGAGGTTTTTGACTCACACAGTATTTGAATGTTTGTGTTAAGAATTTTGGAAGGAATCAATTTAAATATTTTTATGCCATTTGGCTTATGATAACTTCTGAAGTCTGAATTAGGGCACATCCACTTTGTTCTTATTTCATGTGGTACATATGTATTTCACTTCTTGTGTTATAGTTCTGTATATTTTCTTACATGTGTTTGAGAGCTTTTTACAAGTACAAGTTGGAATTTCTAATTTTGCAAATACTGGTTTGCAATGTTCAGTTTTATGAATAACGAACCTAAATGTTCATTATTCTAACAATGTGTTTACTTTCTTTACATGTAATATGTACATAGTGTATAGAGAAGATATTGCATTCCATCAAAAATTGGATACCAAGATTTAAATAAATGTTTCAGGGCTTCCTGTATCCAAAAATACATTTTTAGATAAAGGTCCGTGTGTCAGTCTGTCTGCATGTCTGTGAACAGGTAACTGAAAAACGAAAAGTCAGTAAAATACCAAACTTGGTGTTTATCTACCAGGTATGTGACTTGAAAATTAAAAAAAAAAAAAAAAATCCCCCCAACCTATACTACCCTTTACATGGAAAAATGTTGATTTTCTAAAAAATAGCTCTTACAGTTTTGATTAAAAGTATATTAAAAATACTTACATAGCAAATAAAGCAAGCATATTTTGAATTTTCTGGGAATAGCCTGTAAAGACCTCTATTCTGGATGAATTGTGCATAACTGGTAAACTGTAAGAGATAGACAAAAACTTACTACACAAAAAATGTAGATCTCATTAAAACACACAATTTGTCATATACTTTTTTTTTTTTTTTTTGTGAAGTTGATCATTTTCGAGATATTCCTTACTATTTCTTTCAGATTTAAAATACTTATAGAAATGGATTGCAACCACATGGCAACCAGCTTTTAAAAAATTTGACTATTGTTTTAGTCTTGTGTATTCCGTTATTTATCTTCTACTTACAAGGAAGCAATTAAGATAAAATCTGCTAATGTTTATCTCAATTATCATAAAATAGATAAAAGGATAAGCTGTTTAACAGTAATTTGTTACAGATATAGAGAAAGTCATATGAATGGAACACATCAGATTTTTTTAAATGATTAGTACAACTGTGATTAATGGGCTGCTGCCCACAGTTTCAAACCAATTCAAAACATGCTTTGACAGAATAAAAAATATGTGAACAAAATCATTTGATGACTCATTTTAGGTTGGCCAAAAAAATACTGCATGTGACAATTGAGTGCATATTGAATGAGTGTGAGATCACTGTCTCATAACTTGTTTAATGTAAAGAGAATATACTGTACTGATATTTCAGTTTGAGGCAGATCGCCGAGCCATCATCATCACCATCAACTCATTTGGGACAGAGTTGACCAAGGATGACAGGGCCAAGCTGTACCCTCAGTGTGGCAGACTGCATCCTGACGGTTTGGCTGCACTGGCTCGAGCAGATGACTACGAACAAGTGAAGGCTGTGGCCGAGTACTATGCTGAATACAGTGCTCTATTCGAGGGGGCAGGTAACAATCCTGGTGAGAAGACTCTGGAGGACAAGTTCTTTGAACATGAGGTAAGAGATATTACAATGAAGTGGGCTCATTCACACTAAAGTAATGATTTTTGTTGATGTGAATGTAAACGCTATCACCATATGCTAATGGCAAGCCTTGCAATCTTCAAGCTTCCTGTTTGCAACAAAGAATTTGAGGGGAAAAAAATTATTGTGCTGCACAGTAACAGAAAAGAGGGAAAATGCAATCATTTGATGAGAAGTTAATTACTTTATTTGAAAACTGTCTTTATGACAAAATGCATAAATCTCACAAAGAATTTGTTAAAACAAAGTATTTAAAAACCCATTAGGAATGAACAGAAGAGGGTTTAAGTATTACTGCTAAGGTGTCTTTTATAGTTTATAAAATATTCCATTTTTTTTCTTTCATGTATGGAAGAATAATGTATAACACAAATGTAATTAATGCGGTTAAGTACAGGTTCTACATATCATAGTTAATCCAAGAAAGGCAGCAGCTAGTGCCGTAATTTCCCAAGTATTGTACTGATAAACTGTGATGTTATTTTATAGCAGTTGCTCAAAGTAGTGTCCTTTTGCATTTCACACATTCTGGGACTAAAGTAACTCTATAAGGTTTCAACTTGCCATTGAACAAAGCTTATTTTTTGTGCTACATGACATAAAGAATGTTCAAGTGATGCCCCATTTCATCAAACGTTTCTTCTGCTAGAACCCAACACTTAAATCTGCAGATTTTAGAGTTGAATAGTGCTGTTTGTTTATTAAATCTGTTGGCAAGATTTCAAACTGTATATCTATTTGGAGATTGAATGGCAGGGAAAGTCAATATACCTGTAGACATGGATATTCACTATTGTAGAGTAAAGTTTTCAGGTATCTAAATAACTATGTATTTTAATGCACACACACACACACACACACACACACACACACACACACACACACACACACACACACACACACACACACACACACACACCATGGACACACCCATGCACCCACGGACACACACACCCACACCCACACATGCACCCACGGACCCACACCCACACACGCACCCACGGACACACACACACAGACACGCACATACTCGCAGACAGACGCACACAAACACACAGACGCACACACACATGTGCACACACAGGCACACACGGACACACTCACACAGGCACACACACATACACACAAACATACACACATGCGCGCGCGCACACAGACACACACACGCACACAGACACACACACAGACACACCCACACATAGACATGCACACACACAGACACACACACACACACACAGATGCAGACAGATTTCTAAAGAGGTAAACAGACAAACACTTCACTCCGTAGAAAGCAACAACGGCTAACATAGAGCTCATGGAAACACGTGTTTTAATTATTATTTCAAAGGGTTTAGGTACAGTGATGTAAATTAATAATTATTTAGTTTTTTGAGTCAAAGTGTAACTCTTAAAATTTTATATCACTTTTATTCTTGGAACATGGTCAAGTGATGTATAAGTGTTACAATTTGCCTCAAAACATTAAATAATTGTGTGTTTTAATGGTGAAAAATTGAACACCACAGCAGGTTTTGAACACGGTTCTGTGCAGTTGCTCTAACCATTGAGTTACTGTGACAGCATGCTGGTATGCCATTCAACTCTGCAGCTGATTCATGTTTTTATTCGGCCAACAACCGGTGTGTCTCCCTTCAGAGAACACCTTAATGGCAACTTACATAGAATAAGTTCTTAACTTCCAGGTAATGATCATATAGCTTTGCCAACTATTGGGCAATTTTATTATTATATTGGCAATGTTATATTAACAATGCGACACCAATATAAACATTTTACTTGATAAGTTGGTAACAAAGCCTTTTATCATTAGCAATGCTTCTCTAGATATAGAGGATATATGCAAGTGAAAGCAGGCATGCATGGCTGTTAAACTGACACCATTCACCTTTTATATCACGATTTTCCTCATGTTTGGTTTTCTTACTCTATAAAAATGTTTCTAATTGATTGCTTATAAGCTTATGCTGCTTTGCAATTTCTAGGAGAAAGTTGACTTCTAGAAAAGTAATATTCACTGTACATTCTGTTGGATTTTTCAGTCATTTTAACTATCTGTTGCTGGATAACCTACAAAACTTATTTTCTGCCTCCGTGGTTGAGTGGTCAGTGAGCAGACTTCTCATGCGAGTTCCCAGGTTCAATTTCCAGCTGGGGCGGGGAATTTTTCTTTAGCCAGAATTATTCCCTATCCCCCACAGTGTCTGGAAGTATGTATGTGAGAGTTAATGTGTATGTGTTTGAGGAAAATAAAATAATTTAAACCTACAGACAAGTTATTTCAAGTGATATGACCTTAGATGTTAAAGGGAACTATTTAAATGAAATAACAAAACATTTTAGAAACATCACCTTAAACAAATGATGGCAATTCGATGCACAGGTTTGCCAGAATAGAATCACAGTGAAAAATTCAATGCCATTGCGCGGATCTCTGTTTGGTTACTCTTACCACTGTAACATAAGCATTAGATTTGTTACAATTTAGCAACATTACATAATCAGATGTATACAAGAGGTTACTAAACTGGAACTGACATTTTCCCGCCATGAGATATTCCAGTTGTTAGGTCCCATTCATAGCTAGCTTGCACCTACCTCTTACTGGGTTGGGTGGCTTGATAAGTATGGTAAGAATGTTTGTTTTGTAAGCAACTCACTCCTTTGGTCCAGCGATCCTCTAGCTCTTTTATCCCAACAGAAAAATAGGTTATGTCAAACTCTGCAACTGTCACTTCCTCGTTTGATGCCAAGACAAAAGTTTCAAGTTAGAGAACAGGAAGAAGTCGTCTGGATGAGAAACCAGTTCATGCACTTTTGTAATTGTTATTGCTGATGTGTGGGATGGTGCATTAACCTGGTGAAAGAGCGCATTTTTGCATGCTAACCTTGTCTTTTTCCAGCCTAAGCAAGTTTCAAGTGATCCAACAATGAAGCATAATGGAGTCCAATGGGGCCTTTTTCCAAGTAAACTAATGAGGAATGTTCCTTGGGAATCCCCAAAAACAATGGACATCACCTTACCAGTTGACAAAATGATCTTTGTCTTCTTTGGTGCACTTTCACCAGCCTTTGTCCATTGTTTTAACTCTGGTGTGTAATATTGGATCCAGGTTTTGTAAATAGTCACAAATCAGCAAAAAAAATTCTTGTGTATTGTGATTAAATATCATGTGACATTGTGTTGAAATGTTGGTCAACTATGAGCACACAGCCTCTGTGAGGTTATGTGCTCACTCAGTTTACAGTCAAGTTTATATTTGATGGACACCTGGAGCGTATTTTGTCTTCAGTGATGATGCAGAGTCCACTTCATCCAATTCTGTTTTCATTTGTGCAGCAGTCCAACCCTTCAAATGGAAACGTTTAATAACAGCACAAAACTTAGTTCTCGCCATTTACAATCACAGTTAATTGTGAGCAATTCAGATGGCTGTGTGCTGTACATTGTTGAAATTGTTATATGATCCTTTGCATAATCAAGGTTATTAACCATGAAACTGCAACATAAATGTTCCATTGTTTCATAAAAGCTGACCAGACTTATCAAACCACCCTCGTACATGTTAGGTTGGTGCTCTGGTTTGTTATGTGCAGCCTTTTATTTGCCAGCTGATGCACTAATTGTTATAATATAAAATCACACCTTCCTGTTGCTTCCCAATCTAATTGTTGCAAGTCTCTCTGCTTGATACTGTCTCCTCTCCCTCTAAACCCTATACCTTTCTAGTTGCTTATAGCTCACAAAATCTGACTTTCATCTCCTGTAGTAGAACGTCTACTGCAGCACCTAAAATAATCAGTTTCTAGTTGCTTATAGCTCACAAAATCTGACTTTCATCTCCTGTAGAACGTCTACTGCAGCTCCTAAAATAATCTGTTTCTAGTTGCTTATAGCTCACAAAATCTGACTTTCAACTCCTGTAGTAGAACGTCTACTGCAGCACCTAAAATAATCAGTTTCTAGTTGCTTATAGCTCACAAAATCTGACTTTCAACTCCTGTAGTAGAACGTCTACTGCAGCACCTAAAATAATCAGTTTCTAGTTGCTTTTAGCTCACAAAATCTGACTTTCATCTCCTGTAGAACGTCTACTGCAGCTCCTAAAATAATCAGTTTCTAGTTGCTTTTAGCTCATAAAATCTGACTTTCATCTCCTGTAGAACGTCTACTGCAGCACCTAAAATAATCAGTTTCTAGTTGCTTATAGCTCACAAAATCTGACTTTCATCTCCTGTAGAACGTCTACTGCAGCACCTAAAATAATCAGTTTCTAGTTGCTTATAGCTCACAAAATCTGACTTTCATCTCCTGTAGAACGTCTACTGCAGCACCTAAAATAATCAGTTTCTAGTTGCTTATAGCTCACAAAATCTGACTTTCATCTCCTGTAGAACGTCTACTGCAGCACCTAAAATAATCTGTTTCTAGTTGCTTATAGCTCACAAAATCTGACTTTCATCTCCTGTAGAACGTCTACTGCAGCACCTAAAATAATCAGTTTCTAGTTGCTTATAGCTCACAAAATCTGACTTTCATCTCCTGTAGAACGTCTACTGCAGCACCTAAAATAATCAGTTTCTAGTTGCTTATAGCTCACAAAATCTGACTTTCATCTCCTGTAGAACGTCTACTGCAGCACCTAAAATAATCAGTTTCTAGTTGCTTATAGCTCACAAAATCTGACTTTCATCTCCTGTAGAACGTCTACTGCAGCACCTAAAATAATCAGTTTCTAGTTGCTTATAGCTCACAAAATCTGACTTTCATCTCCTGTAGAACGTCTACTGCAGCACCTAAAATAATCTGTTTCTAGTTGCTTATAGCTCACAAAATCTGACTTTCATCTCCTGTAGAACGTCTACTGCAGCACCTAAAATAATCAGTTTCTAGTTGCTTATAGCTCACAAAATCTGACTTTCATCTCCTGTAGAACGTCTACTGCAGCACCTAAAATAATCAGTTTCTAGTTGCTTATAGCTTACAAAATCTGACTTTCATCTCCTGTAGAACGTCTACTGCAGCTGTTTCTGTGGAAAGCAGCTTCGTGTTTAAATGTCATGTTTCCTTTGTATTTCTTACTAGGTTATTTCCATAGTTATTGTCTTATCTCCTCAAACACTATTTACATAACTAGTGCTGATTAGTTTGCTTCATTAGATTAAGCATAAGAGCATTTAATTACTTAGGGCTGTTCTTACAATGTCCAGTTAAGAGTCATCTGTCGGTAAACTATACGCTAACCAGCAGTTAACTTTACTGTAACATTGTCTTCCAATATATTCTTAACGAAGACATATTTTAAGGTTATGTATCAAATGCAAAAAGGAATTACATTCACTTCTTTAAAAGTGATTCTGATGATAGCGATGACAATCAGATCATGATACACAGGAGACCTAAATTACTGAAAACCAGAACAAACGATTACGAAAGTTTAGAAAATCAAGAATTCTGTAAGTGATTCTGATTAACAAAACCAAAGTTCTCTTTCTGTCATATGTGATGATATTCAGCATAAAACACAAAGGTATATTCCATTTTTACAGTATTACAACTTTGTTCTTTTTTATTCTTCTATAGTTTAGTGTATACTCGATAAATCTACAACTATAGATTACATTTGCATTTCAGGAATAATGCTGTATTGCCGATGAACCAGCTGATTTTTTGCTCTAGGAGGCATGCTAATTGCACTCTGTCAATATAGCAACTGCTTCTCAAATAGTAAAAGATGTAAGCAAGGTTGGCAAAGGAATAAATAAAACTTCCAGAAACTGAAGGCAAAGTTGAAAATACTAAATTTAACTTTTTTTCACATTGTAAAATTTCCTAAGGTTTTGGGTGCATTAGATTGCAGATAAATCACTTGAAAGCAATCATGCCAAAATATTTAGGAAGAGAAGAGGTTACTTTTCACTAAATGTTCAATGCACAGGTACTTGTCACTGATATTGTTGCAAGATGGCGTGGTTCTGCACATGATAGTAACATTTTCATGAATAGTAGGTTAAGAGTACACGTGGAAAGAGGGTTATGTATTATTTGACAGTGCATATCCCTTAAAAGTCTACCACTTGAAATGCATAGTAACAAAGCAGAGGGTGGCATATTCGTAGCTGAAATATAATAGAAAGATGTTTTGGTGTTTGGAAGCGAGTTGTCGCTAGTCTGAGAGTTAAATTACAAACTGCTATGTCTAATATTGTTGCTTTGCTGTATTACATAATATAGCTCAGAAACAAGGAGAAGATGAGCCTCCTGTAGAGGGAAATATTACTTTAGGAAGTTCATCCTGGAGACGACATTCAGCAATCTATGACAAGAACTGTGCTGAAAGAAGAGTATTTTGCACAACTGTAAAATCATATTGCTCTAAGAAAAAAAATGTTTGACATTTGTACTTACACTTGCAATAATATGTTATTACAAAACAAAATGTAAATATATCACTTATCTACAAAACTTTGGTTTTGTTTTATCAAATTTATTTTTGCATTCCGTTCATGCTCTCAACATTCCCACTCATGGCTTTCCCTTTCCCCATTCATGCCCCTCTTCAGCATGCTTTTCTTCTTCTCTGTAGAACACATTTCTATTTGCACAGTCTTTATTATCCCATTTCAGGCCTATCCTCAACTTGGAACTCTTGACAGACTTGAGGTGTGCTAGTGAGCACATGTCTTCTGTATTCTGCTCCTGTCATTTCTATAACAATAGCTTCAGTATTACACTCATTAATCTCGGTGTGATAGCAAGGTTTTGCAGACCCAGTGCTTGCTCCTGATTCAGTATCTGAAACTAAAACACAAAAGGTAACTAGTAATTTAATTGGGTGTTTAGAAGGCAGTCTTCTTCTGTGGGTTGGATTTAGTATTTCTGCCAATTTTGCTACAAAATTACAAAACCACTAGCTAGCTTTCTTCACGAGATGTGTTAATATGATTTAAGATTAGGGAGCAGCTTGTTGTTTAAAGTGAAATGACAAAAACAACAGATACTAGCCAAATTGAAGTAAATAATGAAAGCTTCTGCATCTCCATCATGTGGATTATCCAATACCCATCAAGCCCAGTAGCGTTTTTGTGTTCCTTTCATGTTTGGTAGCTGGTTTACTATCTGCTCTCGTTAAGAAGATTTCTTTCCTTTCATCCACTACTTCCTGTTTAACCTTTTACTTCATGTTCTCATACTTATCTCTCACATTTTTACAGGTGTTTTGGTACCACCCGGAGCTTGAAATAATGTTCCACTTCGTCCCATGTAACAGCATCAGTTTTGTTGTTTTTAATAATGTGACATTTCTCCTGTATAGTTTTCAACAGAATTTCCTCTTCCCCAGAACAAAAAATAGCCTGTCCAGTCCTTTGTTTACTATTTACCATTGTAAGTAACGGGGCACAAGGATTTCACTCAAAAACAAGAAAACAAATGAAGATATTAATATTTCATAAACAGGTGCACCAACTGCTATAAATTATGTATAGATTTATTAACTGCCAGTAACAGTTAACCGTTAGATTGTAAGAACCAAAATGAGTTTACTATAAGTTTACTCTGACCGTTAAGTTTACTGGATTAATCCTTACTCTATTTACAGGACATTGTTGGAACAGGCCTTAGTCATTATCTTATTATTAACAATAATAATAAGAAGAAGAAGGAAGGGTGCACAATGTGCAAATCTAGTGTTCAATTCCCACTAAACTTTGTTAATGCCTCAGCAGTTTTTATGCTGTATTTCCCACATAAGTTTCATGGAAGCTCTTGGTGCAGCATATTTTGAAGCGAAATCCATGGACAGCAAGTGTGGTTACTACGTGCCTTAGCTTCCTTCCAGTCATCTCTGGTCATTGCGTCTTGTTTTTCTGGTGTGGATGGCAGCAGTAGCATAGTTTCTTGGCTCAACTCGTATATGAGGCATGACTGTGCACATTTCAGGAACTTTTGCTTGTTGTGAGGTATTGCCAGATTGTGTAGTCCATAAGTGATGACTGGTATTATCTTTATTTTGAAGATTTTCTTTGCAGATGCTTTTTGTTGTTCATGGCTCTAATAGATGCTGCCATTCTGTATGTTATCCCTAAGTATTTGAATCTGCTCACTTCGGTTACATAATGTCTGCTCTCTTGAAGGTCACTTTCAACCAGCTCATTCCACTAGTCTGTCGAAGAGCATTGCGCCTTTACTTCCTCTGTTACATCATATGTTCCTATGTTGATTACCTTGGAGTACTGCAGTCTTTTGTTGTATTAGTTCTGAGATGCAATTGTTTGTAAGGATATCCCGTATTATTTGGGCCATCAGGTTCTCTTTTCCTATTAGATGCTCTATTTTGCCTAGCAGTTTCATATATAGTCACTGAACACCTCATGCTATTTTCCTCTCGGTTGTTTGAGGGCTTTGTTTATGTCTTCTTGTAGGCATTGTTCAGCAGTTCCTCCTGAAGCCACGAGGGTTGTTATTGTGTGTTTGAGAAGTTAATGAATACTTTGAGCTCTGTGCATTTTAGTGCTATACCCCCATATGAGTTTGGGTCGCTGACATTGCGACATTCTCCATCACTCTGGTATCCTGTTGCAGGCATTCAGTCCAGGTTTCCACAAGGTCACTTGATCATCAGGTCCGCAGGCTTGTGATTGCTTCCCGCATCTCTTCTACTGTGAGTGGCTGGCTTAGTACCATTCTGTTAACGCTGGGCCCATGTTTCCCTTTGATTTAACACCTTGTAAGGCTTTGTCTGTGCTGCTTCTATCATTATCCTTGCCAGCGTTTTGTAATCTTTCCTTTTCAATTCATTTGTCTCTTATATGAGCATCTATGCAGCACCTCTTCTGATGGTGTGGTTATTTATTAGGCTATTATTAATTGTTAAACCTTAAGTTTGCAGTTAACTAAATGTGTTAACTACTTTTGCAACTTTTGGTATAAGCATTGTCTGTCTGAAGTTTTAGTTTTAGAGAAAGAAAATCTTGTAGAAGAAAACCAAGAAATTTGTTTGGTTTAGATAAAAGCATCAAAATAATGTTAAAATGTTACAGATGTAACACACACCTTGATCTCCTTTGATATTACAGCTCTTTCCAACCACAGGCTAGCCTCTGGTTCCGAAGGTCATGGGTTCAAATGTAATAGAGGGCGATGGATTTTTTCAGGCATAAAAATCCTTAGTATGGCTTCCTTTGGAAGGGAAGTAAAGCCATTGGTCCTGAGCCATTAAAGAACCTCAAGTCTGATAAAGAGGCCTATGAGCAAAATTAAGCAGATTTTCATGCCCAATATAGAATGGAATGCTGAGCATCCATAAATAAAATAAAAAAAAATCTCAGTGGCTTAATCAGGAAATAGCTTGAGTTTCATAGAAAAAGATCCAAATAAAGTAAAAGACTACCACAAATTTACTCACAGCAAAATTAATATGATGTATCACAAATTGGTGCTAGCTAAGGGAAATTTGGCATTGCCTTTACTGGCACACTTATTTGGAGATAAGAATCACCAAAGTATTCCTGTAGATGTGCAAAGTGTAGAATGGGTACATTGATTATATTATCGTAGTCTAGAGAAATACAGAAGCAGCAACCAAATTCTAAGACAATAAGCTTCACAATGGAGAAAGAAACAAATAGACAATTGCCTTTCCTAGACTTAAAAATGAAAAAACACAGAAAATTAAAATTTGGCACATACAAAAAACCTTCTCACTCAGACAATTACATCAAATACAACAGTGACAACCCTATATTGTATCAACATGTGGTAATTAACATCCTTGAGAACAGATTGAACAACATACAAGTATAACTGTGAATTGAAACAGCAGAAGCAAACAGATTTAACAAACAACTGGTTCACATAATAAATAAAGCTAAAACAGAACAATGTGATGTGGTCCATTCACATGACTTTCTCTGCATCTGTGTAACAAATTATTGTTAAAAAGCTCATTCTTCTATCTACTTCATGCTAATCGACATAAACATTTGGTTTCTTGTAGGTAGAAGGGAAATAAGGGAATACACTAGGCTAAAGTGATAGTCAAATATTTTAAAAGCTAAGAGTTGAAGCTTTCCTGGCGACGAATATGCTCTAGATGTTCTCGGGCTTCAAGCCAGGTGAGGTAATCTGAAGACATCAACGTTTTGGGAGCGTACATCTCTCCCTTCTCTAGGATGCTGAATGATTGGATCAGTATGGGGCTGTTTATATATACATTGGGCATGGACCGCGTAGAAAACGCGAGGAGGCAAGTGGCAGATCTCAAAGAGAACGCATTTCCCCGGAGGGCAACTAATGTGTCGTTTTGTGTTTCCTGTGTTTTTTGAGCCTGTCAATTACAATATTAGTGGTCGGTTTCCAGGAGTGTCTGAGCTGAAGACCGGCAACCCGATTGAGCGTGCCCTTTTCCAAAGCGATGGCCAGTGCCTCCTTGACCCTGCACTCCCAGTAGCCATCGCATCTGGCAATGATGGTGGTCTCGCTGAAGTTAGCTCTGTGGTCCATCTCGAAGCTTCTACATCGGAGGCCTCGCGTTCTCTACGCGGTCCGTGCCCGATGTATACATAAACAGCCCCATACTGATCCAATCATTCAGCATCCTACAGAAGGGAGAGGTGTATGCTCCCAAAACGTTGATGTCTTCACATCATCTCACCTGGCTTGAAGCCTGAAAACATCTAGAGCACTTTTGAAAGCTGGTTGCTGTGTGGTTAAAATCCATTTCTATGTATTGCCAGAAGTTGACAAATCTTGTATGAAAAAATGTTTAAAGTATTTTAAAACTTAAACCAATAACAGGAATATCTCAATAATGATCAACTCCATGGAAAAATAAATATATATATATATATATATGGCATGAACCGTGCATTTTAACAAGATCTACATTTTTTTTCTATAGCAAATATTTGTCTATCTGTTACAGTTTACTAGTTATACAAAATTCATCCAGAATAAAGAGTTCTTCAGAAGCTATTTCCAAAAAATTCAAGATATGCATTTTGTGTCTTGTAAATATCTTCAATATACAGTATTTTAATCAACATTGTTAGAGCCATTTTTGAGAAAATCAAAATTTTCAAAATGTTTTCTGTTTAAAGGGTACTTTGGGGTGGAGGGATTTTCCTCAAAATCTTTGTACCACATCCTCAGAAGATAAAAAACTTAAATACCAAGTTTGGTATCTTAACAATTTTTTGTTTTTGAGATATCGTGTTCTCTCTCTCTCTCTCTCTCTCTCTCTCTCTCTCTCTCTCTCTCTCTCTCTCTCTCTCTCTCTCTCTCTCTCTCTCTCTCTCTCTCTCTCACTCACTGAATTCATTAGTGGAGTGCAATACCTTCTCTACCTATGTACCGTGTTTTATGCAGAGAAAGTAAAAACACATCAGACCCCAGCACCCTCACTATAAGCAAGGACAAAAATATCACTGTCCCAAAATCATTGTAATTTCAAGTAACATAGATATTTTATATAAATCATGTCCATATCATGTTTCAGTGCTTCATTTAACATTTAAAATACATCCAGGTTATTGGTTATTGTGGATAATTAATTATTATCGTAAAGAAGGAAGTGATGAAGTTATTGTATTTATCTATTTCAATATTAATATACGACAATGTCTCATAGTACAGAAAACCAGAATATTACTTGTTTTGTAAATAGGTTGTCTGGTTATGTAGCTAATGACTCAGGTTAGAACAAGAGGATTAGAGCAGCAGAGGGGCTCACTTCGAGGAAAAGCTGGAATCTGTGACGTCACAAAGTCATAGTTGATGTAATCCTCACCAAATAGTGCTATGCAAACAAATCTGGGTTATTCATAAATGTTGGATTATTTCCACGCTCATTCAATAAATGCTCTATGGAACCTTTGTGGGTTCTTATTCTTATTTACTGCTTATATTTCACATTCACAACTTCTGCTATGAACATTTATATGAATAGATATCATAAATGAGCACATTGTATCTGGAAAGAAAATCACTTTCATGTAATTGAAATTTTAAAATTCTGCTTTGACAAAATTAACTGCAACAATTGAAAAAAAAAACAAAAAAACAAACAAAAACATTTTTTTGAGTTGATCTGTCTGTACGTATGAAACAATTCATTATTCACGTTAAGTACAAAGTAGATTTTTAATATAGAATTTGAAGAAAAATTACAGATACATTTAATATTTGTTTGAAATGTGTACAATAAGCAGTTTGGAGGAGAGCCTCCTGGCAAACTACTACTTGTAACAAGTTGAAATATTCCATACTTGCTCAGAAAATTGAAAATTGGTACAAAATAAGAGTAGTTTAGATGGACAACCACCTAAAAAATGACATTTTTACAAAAATGTTTCCAAAACGTCCACCAAATATCTTTGGAATGCTGCCAAAATGTTGCAATTGCATCTAAATTTTAGTGGTTCAGGTGAATATGCGATCTTACTTTTTGTTAGCTACATAATTGTGGTTTGAGTCCAGGATGTGGTAACCAATAATGATTTTCCTTTATATCTAGCAGAAGCAGTGAAAAAGTAGATGTTAAATAAAATTACAATTTTTGGATATCTTGAAGAAACACTTTTCAGGTGCTTCTTTTTTAGCAATCATGACAGACACAAATTCTCTTGAATTTTCCATTTCAAGTCGATACAGCCTACAGAAGGAAGATTCTATTTTAGCAACTTTCATTGGATAAGAAGGCAACCAATCAAAATAGAACACTCCAACGTATAGCATGGTTAGAGGAATTACAATAGAAAGGTTAGGTAATGAACCCCTCTGTTGTTCTAGTCCTCCTGGCTAAGAATATTCACCATCCTGCGTGAAATGTCATTTATGCAAAACAAGAGTGTTTATACAGCAAAAGTAAAATAGTAAGCATAACACAACATATTCATAATAAACTACTTAACAACTTTAAACCAACATACAAAAGAAGTGATTAAATAATACAAAAACTTAAAAACCACATCACAAATAATCCAATTAATAATATAATTTTGAAGAATTGCCACTATCATCTAGCACCCATACTTTCTGATCTAATTAATCTTTCTCTAAATAGTGGTACAGTGCCTGACATGTGTAAGCTTGCTAGAATAGTACCAATACACGAAAAAGATGATAAATCTTCTCCGAACAACTATAGACCCATAAGCATTGTATCCACTTTCAAAAGTTCTAGAATCCGTAGTAAAAGACAGACTTGTAAACTTTCTAGAACAGATAAATTTTTTCTTTAAATTCCAATATGGATTCTTACCCAAACACAGCACAAAGCAGTAGCACTTGATGTAGTAAACCTATTGCAAAAAACTTGGGATAACAAACAAATTGCAGGTATACGTTTCATTGACATAAATAAAGTGTTTGATACTGTCAATCATGAACTCCTCTTAAAAAAATTAGCACAGTCAGGAATAAGAGGAATTGCCTTGAACTGGTTTAGCAGCTACCTCCTTAGAGCACAATATGTCAGCCTAAACAATTATGCCAGCCCAATATTAACAGTAAAGCATGGAGCTCCACAAGGTGCAGTGTTAGGTCCAATTTTATTTCTTATCTTCATTAATGACATAGGAAATGTAGAACTAATAGGTAAAATATTTCTATTTACGATGATATTTTTCTATTTTATGAAAATAAATCTGAATCACAGGTAATGAAAGATATGCAAACTGACCTTACAACACTACAGACATGGTTCACAAATAACTTAATCCTTAATGCCAAAAAAACTAAATAAATGCTTTTTCATAAACCCTCTAGACCAATTACAAGTAATATGTCAATTAAGATCAAAGATAATGTTATAGAAAGAGTTAACAGATTTACATACCTTGGGCTAACACTAGACTCGTCTTTGGCATGGACATCCAATTGACCACATTATCAGCAAAACAAACTCTATTATTCACATATTGTACAGACTAAAAGGTCTAGACTTAGAGAACAGCTGTAAAAGAAGTCTTTACTTTGCTCTCCATCCCAATTATCTGTATTTAAATGCAGTATGGTCCAATAACAATAAAGAACAGCTAAACTGTTTAGAAATCCTACAGAAAAGAGCTATTAAAATACTTTATGGATTTAATATTTTAAAGCCTTCCATAGAAGTATTTAAGGAAACAAATTTACTGCCATTTTCCTATCTCTGTAAATATAGTGGATCTTCATTCATGTACAAAGCTAAAAATAACCTCCTATGTACAACTCTGTAATCAAACACAAAAGAGATATTCACTCCTACAAAACTAGATCAGCCAATCACATATGTATAGAATCAGTTAACAACTCTACCAAGTATGGAATAAAAAGTATATTACATAGTAGAGCCGGTTAAAACAGCTTTCAGTCTCGCTTGTTTCTTGCTGCTGCTAATTGCGCTCTCGCAGCCAGTAGATGCAGCTGACGTATGGCTGTCAGGAAGCGAGTTGACTAACGAGCTTACAAGATTCTTGTTTTCTCCATGCTCTAGGCTTTTAAACAATGCTCATGCCTTTTTCTTAGCTATTTAAGCAAGTCTACGACAAAAGACTTTTAAACATATATAGATAAAAATATGAAAACTATTTTACTTCACGGAAGCATGTTATTATGTACAGTAATTTAAAACAATGTATTACACAGTAAATGCGTGCTAGAACATTGTAATTAACATATCAAGCACATGTTTTAATATATAGCACTCACATAGAATAAAGTCCACTTGGTAGCACTGTTGCTATACACAACCAGCCCTATTTGCAAATTTTCTGCTCTTCTGTAATACATTCCTATAGGCAAAAAAAAAATTTTTCAACATCGCAAGATGTCATTGGCATATACTTCATTTGCGCAATTTCTATTCCAAGAGCATTCTTTCCCCGTACAACCCCACATGTACACTCAAAACAAAAATTGTTAATTCAGATGAACTGGAGGGAAAAAAAGCAACTTAAGTTTATTGAGTTTTAGGTCTTAAAGTCCCATTTAGCTTTTTTATGTTGAATAAGATTAGCATCCAAACTACTTGAAAAATAAAAGTAGTTTGAAGCTTTCTAATTTACAAGTTGAAAAATAGATTAAAAACCTAAAAATCAGTCTCAATACACGAGACTCTCGTTGCCTCACTCTCGAGAGTGGCATGGCTTATTAGTAACGAGCAAGAGCGGCATGGGTTTTGACTGGCTCTATTACATAGTGCCACCAAAACATAACAACAGTCTCCCACTTAACATTAAAGAATCACTCAACTTATCTCAATATAAAAACAAATTCTTCTGATACCTGCTTGAGCAATACTGTAATTCCTAACAATTTGACAACAGAAAATCCCTATGAAGTTTTTTGAAATATTGCATTAAGTTTAATCACACACCCACACAAATTACGTTAAAAAATTGTTATACTTATATACACCTTTTTATATGAGTTTATTTTATTGTTTGTATTTTGCTTACCGCCTCACTAAAGGGCAGTCCCGACCTAGAGCAATATGCTCACTGGGACATTCCATGTAAATGAATAAACAATTTCAAAAAACCTATTAACTGATTAAAAACCTCATTTTGGAATTGAGTATATTGAAAAATGGAACTGGCATTTACTTTGATTTGAAATATTCTGTTGTTTTTAGTGATTTATTTGTATCGATTAGGTAAACATACTGATTTAATTCAACTGAGTAAAATTGGTTAGAAAACAAGAATTTAGTTAAATGAGCTTTGAATTTTTAGCAGACCCTATATTCCTCAGATTAGATGGTAAATTATTATAGAATTTGAAACTATTATATTAAACGACTTTTCAAATAGTTTAACTTTGAGTAGGAATATACAATTTATTTTTATTCCGCATGTTATGAGAATGGATCTCAGGATTTTAATGAGATCGTTGAGAATGGATTTAGCATATGTTAAGGTTTCCTTTATGTAAATGCAACGTAAAATTAATATGTTCAATTTTAAAATGTTCCCTGCAACTTTCTCTTTTTGAAACACCCACTATAGTTATCAATTTTTTTTATTTTTTCTTCCTGTTTGAAAATCTGGTTATTATTTGCACTATTTCCCCATATTATTATTCCATATTGTAAATGTGAGTGAAAGTAGCAACAAAACAAGCCGTGCTTAATGTTAAAGTTAAATGTGCTATATGACTCTCTCAACAGAGATTCAAATCTATCCATAACCCCAAGAATTTGGTTTCAGGTTTACAATTTATAATCTTAGTTCCAAGTTTTACGCTGGCTTGATTGATAT
The DNA here is from genome assembly GCA_030762935.1 of Hymenopus coronatus. Classification (NCBI taxonomy): domain Eukaryota; kingdom Metazoa; phylum Arthropoda; class Insecta; order Mantodea; family Hymenopodidae; genus Hymenopus; species Hymenopus coronatus. The sequence continues at coordinate 3,233,421 of CM060895.1, read as the reverse complement.
GTTTGCTAATTTTGTGTTGAAAGTTGATTGCCACAGGTTTATCGTCATTGAGGATGAGTTTACTAGCTCCAAACCAAGAAAATAATGAAATTGGTTACAATGTTCAATTTTTCTTTGAGCTCAACAGAATCCTTCCACTTATAAACGGGCTTGTGTAACCTTAACACCAGTGGTATCTTTTGAACATATTGGCAGATCATTTATATATAACAAAAATAGGTGAGGTCCTAAGATGAAGCCTTGTGGGACTCCCAACGATATACTTCTATCTAAGGCAGCCATTAATGTAGCATCAACCATTTTTGTTTTTAGTTACCTTCCCTGAGGGCCCCTTATGCTGCCTAACAATAGGCTTTTGATCTAAGAATTTCTTCAACCACAGTAAAGTTATGCTACTATTAATGTGTCGCCCTCTGTGGTGTAATGGTTACCTTGCTAACTTCAAATACCCAAGGTCCCGGGTTCAAACCTGGCAGAGGACGATGGATTTTTTCTGGTGTAAAAATCCTTAGCATGGCTTCCTTTGGAAGAGAAGTAAAGCCGTTGGTCGCTTGTCGTAGATTTATGGCATGTAAAAGAACCTCAACCCTGATAGAGATGCCTCTGAGCAAATTAAGAGATCTTTCACGCCCAGTATTGAATGGTACGCTGAGAACCACAGTAGTTAAAGAGCATCCATAAATAAAAAGCTTCATTTCATTTTACCATTAATGGGAGATTATCTGATTGACAACCTTCATTTAGACAAAAAGAATAAAGTGAAAATAAAGCTGTAAGCAACATTATTTGGCCATCAATGCTAACTTGAGAATGAACTTGTCATTAAGAATGTTATTACCACTTGTGCAATGTCCCAAGTTTACAGGATGATGGTAAATTAAATGAGCACATTAGTGTTTAAACAGCACCTGTTCAGTTTTGGCAAAGTCTGCTAATGAACATAAAATTATCTCTAATAAACATTTTTGTTGAATTTAATTACCAAAATTGATGTTTTCCTCTAGTGGTAACACTTAAAATGAAATTTAATGAACTGAATTTTATTCTGTACTGATTTTATACATGTCAGGATGCCTTTTGAACTTGGGACTCTCCCCTTCTATCATTGGGCAATTCCCTACTTCTTGTTACAATTTAGACATGAGCCTTCCTGTTTTGTCTCATTTTTTACTTTCTGTAGCACATATGTACAGTGTACATAGTAGGTAAAGAATTTGATGCCAAGATTTCACCAGAAATACATGTTTTGAGGAACCGTGTATCAAAACAAATTTAGAAAAGGTCTGTCTATATGTGTAACTCAAAAACAAAAATTAGTTAAATACCAAACCTAGTATTTAGTTTATCTTCTAAGAATGTGAAACAAAGATTTTCAGGCAAATATCCACATTCCAATGACATTTTTCTAAATTTTTTATTTTCTAAATAATGGCTCTAATGATTTTTTATTAATTTAGAAAAGGTCTGTCTATATGTGTAACTCAAAAACAAAAATTAGTTAAATACCAAACCTAGTATTTAGTTTATCTTCTAAGAATGTGAAACAAAGATTTTCAGGCAAATGTCCACATTCCAATGACATTTTTCTAAATTTTTTATTTTCTAAATAATGGCTCTAATGATTTTTTATTAGAATACTGTATTAAACATATTTTCATGACAAAATGTTACCTCAATTTCTTGGGAGTAGTCCCTGAAGCCTTCTTCATTCTGAATGATTTTTGCATAGCTGGTAAACCATAAGAGATAGACAAAATTTAATGCACACAATGTGTCATATAGTTTTTTTTTTTTTTATTTAATTGTGTAGAACTAATAATTTCCAAGATATCTCCTGTTATTGGTTTCAATTTTAGAACTTTTCTCAAACAGGAAGTCCTTGCGACTATCACTTTAGCCTAAATGATATCGCAAGAAAAATTTGAGAAAAATTCTAAAATTCTCTTATTTCCCTTCTGCTTACAAGGAAGCAAGTAATAAGACAATTTCTGTTAACGTTTGTCTTGATTAGCATGAAGTAGATAGAAGAATAATCTTTTATAAGAATAGTTTGCTAGCAGATCAGGTAGAGAAAGTCATGTGAATGGAACACACAAGATTTTTATAACTCAATTTCATTTGACCTCTTTTTCACCCACTGTCGCTTTTCAGTGCCCTTCTACCATTTACTCTTTCTAGTCACATTTCCTCTCTGTTCTTTAGTTTCTCGCACATTTCTCCCTGTCTGTAAGCCACTTTCCCATTCACTCTTCTCGAGTTCTACTTTGTCCTATTTTCTCTACTTGTTTTAATTGGAAAGGAGAATAAAATGTGAAAGTTTCAGTTGAAATCTGATTCCCTTTTTTGAAACTAATAGGGACATATGTTTCAGGTACGTCTGAACGTGAATGCCTTCCTCCAGCAGTTCCACTTTGGCGTGTTCTACTCGTACCTCAAGCTAAAGGAACAGGAATGCCGTAACATTGTTTGGATTTCAGAATGTGTGGCACAGAAACACAGAACAAAAATTGACAACTACATTCCTATCTTTTGAACAGATTCTGTCTTGTAGCAAAATGTTTATGTGACATTTGAACATTCCAGTATTAAATCTTGTTGGAAAGATGGGAAGGAGCTTTAATTTTACTGTTACATGTCAGAGAAAGCAGGTAGACATTTGTTTATTTGATTCTTGTTAACATTCCATCCTCATTGTTCTGAAAGTAAAGTTTCCTGTGAATATTGTTTGACTATATTATTTATTTGAGTAGATTTGTTGATTAAACTAAAGAATATGGTTATTATGCAGAATTAGTTTGAGCCAGATTTAACAAAGTTTCTAGTTTACAATACTGCAAGAATATGAAACAAAATAGCATATAAGATTTTGGCTCTGGTAACGATAAATTGAAAAGTTGTTTTTCGTTGAAATTTGATTTTTTTATTCTAGTTCTCCAATTATATTTTTTCACCTGCTCTTTAACCCACATCAAAATTTAATAGAGCAAATATTTTCTAAATGTAGATTTCATTATTATTTCAGAATCCTGTATTTGTACACAGGTTTCATTCCTTTATTAATACTCCGTTAAAATTGTTCTTTTCCTTTTTATCTTCTTTTATTCTGTTTATTATATGCTGCTTTAACTACTGGGCCATATTGCAATGAATCATTTTATAGTTGTCTCATTAATTGGTGTGTGTTGGACAGTAGCCTTCTAGGTCTCATCCCTTTATGCTATCCACTCTAGCTGTTTGGTCTTCCATCCACATATAGTTAAGTTGCTGTTGCCATCTATTTTCAGCTTTATTATTGTTTAATGTGGAACTGAGTCATGGTATTTGCCATGGTGATTGAAGGAAACCATGGAAAAACCTCAGCCAAATTGGTTGGGCCATGGGATTTGAACACTTTGATGAAGTTGTTTGTTCTTTGTTAAATACAACCGCTTTTTGCTGTTTTGAAGCTAACGGTGAAGATGAGATAATTTAAATATGATTTGAAAATTAAGCTTAAATCAATTGCAGCATCATGTTGTGGAAAAAAATCCTGCACAAGGTAAAATTTGTTTTGTAAATAAAATTCTGGAAAGAATAAATGAATTCACTTGCCTTGGTTACAAATTATCCTTTCATGAAAAAAAGATATTCCAGAAAAAATTATCATATTTAATAGAACCGTTATCATAATTAATAAAATCATGAAATCATCTCTAATACATGATGTGCAAGAATTGCTTTATAAAACTTTGCCAAGATTTATCTGTGATGATGGTGATGAGGTGTGAATACTCAGAATGCCAACGTATGCCTTGAAATAGGATCCTCAGAGAGGCCTCTGAGCAAAATTAAGCGGCCTTTCACGCTCAATATAGAATGGGATGCTGAGAACCACAGCAGTTAAAGAGCGTCCATAAATAAAACCCCATTTGATTTGATTTCCTGCCAAATCTGTTCAAGAATGGATACTTCAATACCAAAAGAACTGGCAAATAGGATCCTCCTTGCTGAATATGTTCAACAGCAGAAACTTCAGTACCAAAAGAACTGGCAAATAGGATCCTCCTTGCTGAATATGTTCAACAGTAGATACTTCAGTACCAAAAGAACTGGCAAATAGGATCCTCGCTGCTGAATCTGTTCAAGAGTAGATACTTCAGTACTAAAAGAACTGGCAAATAGGATCCTCCTTGCTGAATCTGTTCAAGAGTGGATACTTCAGTACTAAAAGAACTGGCAAATAGGATCCTCCCTGCTGAACTTGTTTGCTGTAATGGACCAAAAAATGTTCTTTTAAAACCAATTAATTCATACTATTTCTACTCGATAAGGAACAGATATGTCATACTCCATGGACTAAAAGTGCCATGCTAGCCTCTACTTCCTGAGGTTGTGGGTTCAAACCTGCAGATGTTGATGGATATTTTTGGGTATAAAATGCTTAGCGTGGCTGCTTTTGGAAGGGAAGTAAAGTTGGCTCTGTGGTATAAATTTATGCCATGTAGAATAACCTCAAGCATAATTTCTGGGTATTTAACGCCCAATATAGGATGGAATGCTAAGAACACAGAAGTTGGAGGGTATCAATAAAAAAAATTAAAGTAATAAAAAACATCTGAAATGTTTAAAAATTATGAAAATTGCAATTTAAGGAAACTTTTCAATAAAATTACAAAATTTGTGTTTTAAAACATATAATTCAAAAATGGCTTAACATATATAAGCATGCATTTACAGTAGCTTTTATTCACATTGACATAAGAAGTGATGAGGGACAGATCTAGGATTTCTGTAAGGGGGAAGGGGCACACTTGGTGGTTTGTGGGTTCTCCCCAGAACATTTTTAACATTTTAATTTCTAAAATTTAGATTTTTATGTATAAAAATGTGGAGGAAAATAAGGTAAAAGTTGGAAAATAAATAATACTGTATCTGGTGTTAATGTTTATTACATTTTGAAACTCAAAATCCTAGTAATTTTATGTACATTATAAAAAACTACTACTCTTATCACAGAAAAGAGCACTGATATAAAGAGTAACTTCCCTTCTACATAATTTTTACTTAAATGATAAAAGTCCATCTTTGTGTTTTTTTGCTCACAAAATCTGTCCAGTGACAGGTAGGCTCCTGTACTGAAGTTGAAGATCTCTTCTTAATTATAAAACAATCAATTTTCTTAGACACAAACTACAGATAAGAAGCAAATATTATTGTCACATAATGACAGAAGCATAACATTGTTGCAGATGCTTCTCACTCCCCTTTAAGCTCAGCAGACCCAAGTAAACTGGAAATAAGTATCAGGTTAAGGAAGCAATTTAGTTCTCATTTACCATACATTAAGTTCATATTTATTTAACTAAGATTGTAACCAGTTTTTTCAACCTTTATTTAAAATGTATTATGTTGCAGCCAGATTTCTTTATTAATGTTTGCTTGGTGAGGTCCCAACTCCTCTGGATCTGCCCTTAAATGTGGTAAACGTTTCAGAACATTCTCAGATTGGTTTCATTAAGGCCGTGACTAATCTGACATGTAATAGTGAAGTATGTGTCACAATGTTAGATATATGTATTAAAAGAAGCAAGCACAAATTCCCAGTTTGTAGCCCCTTCTGAAACTTACCTGCTTATAGCCTCTGGACTCAGGAGACAAACATTCTCTTGTATATTGTATATAGTTACTTAATGTATAAATGTATTATTCAAAGGTGTATGGTGAACTACTGTAAAGAGCTGAAATTGTGTATCACTCCTGTTCATATAAATGTTGACACACATTAAATGTAAAATAATCAGAGTTTAAAACTTCAGTATCATGACATTTCTAATTATCCTTACCATAAATCCTTTTCCTGTTGGTGTAAACACATTCCAAGGGACATGGTGACTAAAGCTTCTATGATCAATAAGAAAAATGTTAGATTCACAGACTTTCTCTTCTCATTATCATACAAACTATTCGTATAAATGCTTATACTTCTATCTACTTCTTGACAATGTAGATACTTTTTAACATATAAAAGTTTTGAGATACACAAAAGTGCACTCAATAAAATCATTTTGAAAGTAATCACCATGAGAATGTACGACACACTTTCTAATTCCTTCAGACCACTCTGAAAGACTTCTGCCACTTATCTTCATGTAGGACACTGCAACTGCTTCTTCAGGGTTCAAAAACATCTTTCCATTGTTGGGGAATAAAAGGTAAGTCACATGGACTGTTGAGGGAGATGAGTCAGAAACTGGATCTGTTGCACTGGCACTCGTGGTGAAGCAGAATTCCTCCAAGTCCCTGGCCACTTTGTTCCCACATGACAAGATTGACAGAAGAAAGTGACCACACTCCACTTTGATTAGAAGATCTACAGATATTAAACTACAACTAGTAACCAAAAATATAATTCCAAAACAAGTATTTAACACACAAAACCAAACAAAAATTCAACTACTACTTTATTTTAATATTTTTAAAATTAATATCATTACAATTGCCCTATACTAAACTATTTATAAAATAATCAATCCATGTTTTAATTTATTTTTACTGTTTACTGATTTCATCTTGTTGGATATTACGAGGGTTGTTTGATAAGCCTTGGAATTGCCAGCAATAGTGCAACAATGTTTCTGATGCAATAATTAGCCGTTTATGAATGCACAGGTGGCGTTTCAGTGCTCTGGGTGGAGAGCTGTGTTGTATTATTGTTCCTGTGTAAGAAATTTTGAAGATGGCAAAAAACTGAGATTCAAGCAATGATAAAAGTAATTTACACAGATAGTTATTGCTGAACACATTGGGGGACTCTGCTCCCTCATATTGAACTGTTGCTTAGTGGACTAAAGAGAGCATTGCAGACAATCTGCCAGATGTATCATCACCCCAAAAATGTTACAAAAGTCCACAAAAAAGTCTTGGGAGGATGAATGAAATTGCTGAAATTGAAGCAATATCATGTCAAAGGACATATCACGTTTTGACTAAGGAATTGACTATAAACAAATTATTTTCCAGATGAGGCCACCACTGCAAAACACAAGATCGAAAATCTGATGTGTTCCATTCACATGACTTCTCTACATCTCTGCAACAAATTATTGTGAAAACAATTTTTCTTCTCCAGGTACGTCCAGAAAGTAAGTTCCGTTTCAATTTATCTCCGCTGCAGCACTGTGATCGCAGTTCCGCACAAGCACTGTAGACGCTCTGTATCAAGGAGAACAAACGTGCGCCATTTTGAGATCGCTGTCTGCCACATACGCTTTGTTGTGCTTATTTACAATGTCGGTGTTGATTGAAAATCCCGCCGCTTGTGAAATCAGACCTGTGATTCGTTTTCTGAATGCTGGGAAAGTGAAACCAATTGAAATTTATCAGCAAATTTGCGAAGTTTATGGACAAAATGCGATGAGTGATTCAATGGTGAGAAGATGGGTCCGACAGTTCAATGAAGGACGTAGTGAAGTGGGCGTCCATCTTTGGTTACAGAACTGGTTCACACGATTGATGACAAGATCCAGGAAAACCACAAGTTTACGATTAGTGCTCTTGCTATGGAATTTCCCCAAAGCTCAAGATCACTAATTCATGAAATTGTTACCGAAAAACTGAAATTTCGTAAACTTTGCTCACGTTGGGTACCAAAGATTCTTACTGAGCAACACAAAACAAAACGGATGGGTAGTACACTTCAGTTTTTAACCCGTTATGATGAATACGGCGAAGAATTTCTGACACAGATAGTCACAGGAGATGAGACTTGGGTTTCTTACGACACCCCTGAAAGTAAGCAGCAATCGATGGAATGGAGGCACACTTCATCCCCAGCAAAGGTTAAGCCGAAACAAATCTTGACACCTCGAAAAATGATGTGCACATTGTTCTGGGACTGGAAAGGCATCTTACTCATTGATTTCTTACCGCGTGGTCAAACAATCAAAGTAGATGTTTGTTCTTACCGCGTGGTCAAACAATCAAAGTAGATGTTTGTTGCGAGACACTTAAGAAATTGCGCCATGCAATACAGAATAAGCGCTGAAGATTGCTGTCAAAAGGTGTTGTTTTTCTTCACGACAATGCACGACCACACACTGCAAAAATGACGAAAAACCTCCTACAGGGATTTGGCTGGGACGTGTTTGACCATCCTCCGTACAGCCCTGACCTCGCTCCCAGCGACTTTCATCTGTTCTTACATCTCAAATCTTTCCTTGGCGATCAACACTTCAACAATGACGAAGAGCTGAAAGAAAATGTTTCCAACTTTTTGAAGACACAGGCGGCAAATTTCTATGAAGAAGGTATACAAAAACTTGTGCCACACTATGACAAATGCCTGCAAATTTTCGGCAGTTATGTGGAAAAGTAGTTTAAGAGTTGTAGAATTTTGTGCAATAAATAATTAGTCTGTATCTGTACACAATTTAATTTTATTACCAAACGGAACTTACTTTCTGGACGTACCTCGTATTACTTAATGCCAATCCAGAAAAAATTAGCAGAAATGGTCTTATTACTTGCCTCTATGTAAGAAAGACTGAAATAAGGAAGTGCCATAAGCTAAAGTGATAGACAAAAGTTGATTGCTATGTGATTGAAGCTTCTTTGTATGGACAGGAGTTGACAAATTCTTGAATGAGAAAAGCATTTTAAAGCTGAAACCAATAACAAGAAATATCTCAAAAGCAATCACGAGGGTTCAAACCTGGTGGAGGAGGATGGATTTTTTCGGGTGTAAAAATCCTTACCATGGCTTCCTTCGGAAGGGAAGTAAAGCTGTGGGTCCCATGTCATAGATTTACAGCATGTAAAAGAACCTCAAGTCTGATAGAGAGGCCTCCGAGCAAAATGAAGCGATCTTTCATACCCAGTTTAGAATGGGACACTGAGAACCACAGTAGTTAAAAGAGCGTCCATAAATAACATGCCATTTCATTTCAAAAGCAATCAACACAACGAAAAAAATCTGATGTGTTCCATTTACATGACTTTCTCTATATCTCTGTAAATTATTATTGTTAATAAGCTTATCTTTTATTTATTTCATGCTAATCGAGAAAAATTAGCAGAAATAGTCTTATTTCTTGCTTTATTGTAAGTAGAAGTGAAATAAGGGCGTACCATAGGTTAAAGTGAAAGCCAAAAGCTGGTTGCTATGTGACTGATGTTCCTTTGTTTGTATGGACAGGAGTTGACAAATTCCTGTATAAGAAATGTATAAGTTTTTCAAAGCTGAAACCAAGAAAAAGGAATATCTCAAAAACGATCAACTCCACGAAAAAAATGTATATAACATAAATTGTGTGTTTTAATGTGCTCTACATTTTTTCTGGGTTAAGTTTTTGTCCATCTCTTACGGTTTAGTAGTTATGCAAAATTCATCCAGAATAAAGTAGCCTTCAAAGGATATTCCCAGAAAATTCAAAATATACATTTTATTTGTCAGGTAAATAACTTTAATATACAATATTTTAATCAAAATCGTTAGAGCCATTTTTCAGAAAATCAAAATTTTCGAAAAATGTTCCATGTAAAAGGTAGTTTGGGGTGGGGGGATTTTTCTCAAAATCTTCGTGTCGCATTCCTGGAAGATACTAAACTTAAATACCAAGTTTGGTATTTTACCGACTTTTCGTTTTTGAGATATCGTGTTCACTGACACACACACACACACGGACCTTTTTCTGGAAATACTTTTTTTTTTATACAGGGGACCCTAAAACATATATTTCCGGTGAAATCTCGGTATCAAATTTTTTGGTGAAGTGCAATACATTCTCTGTACACTATGTAAATAGTGCATATAGAGAAAGTAAAAATGTATATAGCATAAATTGTGTGTTTTAACGAGCTGTATATTTTCTATTAAGTCACTTTTTCTCTATGTGTTACGGTTGATCAGGTATACAAAATTCTGTAAAATTCATCCAGAATAAAGATTCTTCAGAGGCTATTCTCAGAAAATTCAAGATAAACATTTTATTTATCGTGTAAATATCTTTAATATACAGTGCTTTAATCAAAATCATTACAGCCATTTTTGAGAAAATCAAAATTTGTTGCAAGTTTTTCTATTTAAAGGGTAATTGGGGGTGTTTTTTTTTTTTTTTTTTTTTTTAATCTTTGTATCGCAACCTTGGAAGATACTGAACTTAAATTCCAAGTTTGGTATTTAACATACTTTTCGTTTTTGAGCTATGCTGCCCACAGACACACATATGGACATTTTTCTAAAACTTGTTTTATTGGTTTCAGGGGTTCTCAAAACATATATTTCTGATGAAATCTTGGTAGTGAATTTTTGTGTGCAATACAATAGCTTATCTATACACTATGTGCATAGTACGTGTAGAGAAAGTAAAAATTATCGGAATACAAATTTCTGAGCAATGTTTGGCCCATTTTCAGAAAAACCCATAAGATATTTTGCATTGTTTTGTGATCACAGATGCAGTATGGAAAGAAAACAATTGAAACAGTGGGGGCATGTTGATTCTCCACCTCCAAAGAAAGCAAAGGTCATGTGAAAGGGATTCTGCTGATAAATGTCAAACAATTATGCTAACCAAGTACAACTGGTTTAGCAAGGAAACAGCACACATGTTGTTGCTCCACCTGCCTTATTCTTGTCATACAGCTAGCTCCATCTCTTCCCCAAGCTCAGATTAACTGATTGCTGGAGTTGCAGCCTTAAAGGAATCTCATTTTCGAGATGAAATATTGGAGAGACTACGTAAAAAAATAAAAATATTTTCAATCAGGTCAGTTATTTTGGGTTTTATTCCAAGATTGAAAGTTAGTTGAGTCAATTTTGTAACACTACATCACTTACTTTTTATTTCGGAAAACATGTTTCAGACCTCAGAAGGTTGTCTCTGTCCCACCACCAGGACCACAGCAAGTAATGCTGGCAGTCAACCAAAGGAATTGACAATGGAAGCACATGGCTTCTGAAACATGTTTTCCAAAATAAAAAGTAAGTGATGTAGTGCTACAAAATCAACTCAACTAACTTTAAATTGTTAAAACACATCACTGTCACAAAGTCCACCATATATCAGAATGATTCATTCCAAGAGCTTTTCAAACAACCCTTCTATGTAGCACATGTATTTATATAACCACATTTTAACTTTTTTTTTATTTTTTAAAAATAACATTTAAATAAAGAATTATTTTTATATAGTATACTATATTTTATTTACATTTTTATTATATATATATATATATATTTCACTTTTTCAATTTCACTGATATAATATTAACAATGATAATAGAAAATCTGATTTCTTTTTACCAATTTGTGCTTTTATTTATATATTTGATATATTCGTGGCTTTGAGAGAAGCTTGCCATGATGACGCAGAATCCGTAATATTTATTTAAGAGACTATATATCAAACCAATGCACAATAAACTGTGTATCTTCACAGGAGTTATTTTTAAAATGTTGTGCTTTGAAATTAAGATTAGTTCACAACAACGGATAAAAGGCTAACAATGGAAGTGTGGTTTACAAACTATCAGTGCTCGGTACAAATGGTTCCTCAATAGGTATGTATATATATTTTTCACTACTTCTGTTTTCTTTTGTTTTAATTTTTTTCCCCTTACTCTCTAAACTATACATGTTTTTCTTTCTGGTAACCGCAATTACCTTAACAATTATATCTATCTGTAAATTACTAGCTAAATAGTGCCAGAAATGGTGCCAACTATCTATACCAAGCAGTACCATCAAATATTGACCAAGTCTATGTAGGTATTTATGAATCCTCAATATTGCCTTGATATAGTTATTTATTTTCATAAAAATCAATGTTACCTAATGTTATAATCATTTCACTTCTACTTTTAATAACTCGTTCTTTCATTTATCACATTATTTGCTGATTTACACTCTGGGAAGAGGACAGTGCTTGGTCACAAGTTGAACATACTGTGGCCCACTGTTTCATGGGGAAGTGACAGCTGGAGAGAGGTCTGCCTGTTTTCTGTTGTCTTTGAGATCCTTGCAACTATGGTGAATAGCTTATCTAATACTGCAAACTTGCTGAATTATTAAATAAAACACAGCTGTAGGATATATTTCACATTTTCAAAATTGGAGGTAACCCAAACCTCTTACACATTACCCAGTATAAATATGTGTATAAAATCTTTACAGCTCACAGAAAATATTTACTGCGGAATATATAAATTGGTAAGTACTCATATATGGAATAGAGTGCCTTAGCAACTAGATATTTATATTTTTTCTTAAATATATTTAAAAGCAATAATAAATGTTTGTTTCGAATTTATTGTACAATATGATTCCTTTTTTTTTTTTTTTTAATTTGGACTTCTTTCTAAAGCTGTGAGCCTATGATTTATTATACTACTGTATTTCCTGCTTGTAGTGTTATGGGTATGATTTTGAGAATTAATTGTATTAGTATTTGTCTTTATATGTAACACCATTCTAAAAATGGATAAGCTGGGAAACGTAAGTAGTTTTACGAACTTCAGATTAACACTTTCTCTGATATTTAATTGTAACAAAGTTTTAATTGCTTTCTTCTGAATAATAATAATTCTGTTCATAATTTCAATTGAAGAGGCTCCCCATAGGGTTATACAATAATTTACATGACTTGTGAACAGACCATGCTAAATATTGAACACAACAATAGGCTGCCATATATCTTGACAAATAAATAGTGTGGTTTAACTTACATCCACATGAGGTTGTCAAGCAATACTTCAAGATATTTAATAGTCTTCCTGTAAATCATTTCCATCAGATGAAGTTTGAAACAAGTGAAGTAGTTCAAATATAATATGAGACTGGATAGTGACCTCACCTCACTTGATATGAAGTTTATAAAACGAATGTATAAAGGGCGCCACCCTCTAGTTTTCCTAATAGGTTCAAACGTGGTTTAGATATGTGGATGATGCGTTTGCAGTGGTTCTCAAAAAATTAGCAGAAAATTCTCTTAAAATTACTAAACCTACAAGACAGGCATATATAGTTCTCAATGGAAACAGAAAAAGACCTGGACCTAAAGCTAACATGGAAAGGACAAAAGATCACATATGGCATCTACAGGAAGAACACACACACACACACAATTACATAAAATGGAATAGTTGCAACCCAGAACTTCACTACGTGCAATCTTCAACAGCTCAGTAAACAGACTCCTCAACATCCCACTCGGTCCAGAAGAGAACATCACAGAAAACCTCCAATTAAGTTGCCTAGCCTCTGTCAACAGTTTCATCACGCACATAATTATAATAAAATTGAAAAACATAGAAGAAATTAACATTACAACAGAGCACCACTCTGTCCACACAAAACCACAAGACATAAAAAATTCACTAATCACCCAACAGCAGATATAAGAATTCAAAAAAATTTTCAAAATTGACTAAGGACTGCAAATTATGTCATGTTGGGCAATCAAAAAGAAGACTTGAAAGAACATTTGACACATCAAACAAAAACAGATGGATAAATCGGCAGTGGCACACCATTTTTGGACATGACATCATGAAACAGAAAATGGCATAAAGTTGTTTAAACCTGTAAACAACCTGGCAGCTCTCACAGTTTGGGATAATATTTTACCACACAACACAAAGTGGCTCATGAATTTTGAATTACTGCCACACAAGTATGAACTGCTGAGAACACCAGATGTCTCCACCATAATGGACCACAGAGCACAACAGCCTGCAACTGAAGAAGAGGGCAAACACCCTTGAAACATGTTTTATAAAATTTCATTTTAAGTGAGGTGAGTATCACTATCCCAACTCATACTTGCATCAGTAATCTATTGGATATACACAGTTAAGATAGCAGTTGAAGACCAGGTTCACACACAAGATATCTGCAAGGATATGGAGCATATTTCGCTCTTGTACAAGGTTTACCAACTCGTAAGGAGCAGAGTTCCACATTAGAAACTGTAGTATGACATTTTCAAATAGAACAGGACACCATGATGGAGTAACATAATTTAAATGAAAAACAAGGTTTGAAGGTGCATATACTTTAATTGCTTAAAATGTAACTTTTCAAATAGATTAAATATTGAAATTAAAAATATACAAACCTATACAATTGAATTTTGGAAAAGAGCACTCAACAAGGTCAGTTTAATTTAAAACTAATATCGGATAAATGATTAAAAAAAAAGGAAACAAAACGGAATGTTGCAACATGATTGTAGTTGAAACAAATTTTAAAAGAAGGAACTTAATGCTGGAAGTGTGGCAGATCAGTTGAACAATATCCACCTTCAGTAACTATGTTTAGATACGCAATTGTCAATGAAGTATGCAACATTTTTTTGTACTTTCTTTATTTTTTAAGGATTTTAAATCAGATTGCTCTGCAGGCCACCAGTTGGAAATCCCTGCTCTGTTAGGTGCAGCAGAGTGTGGGAAGAATCTTAATCTTCAATTACCATATGATATAACTTCACAGCTACATTCATCATTGATCCATCCTTTTTACTTTCTCTACCATGTACTTGGTAGAGTAGTATTGCATACCATCCAAAAGTTTAATACCAGGATTTCATTGGAAATATGTTTTGAGGACCCCTGAATAAAGAAGAGCCAAAATAAAACAAAAATTAGAAAAAGCTGCATATGTGCATCTGTAAACAGCGTAACTCAATAATTTGCTTTAGTACCAAACTTGGTATTTCAGTTCATATCTTCTCATGACAAAGAGTTTTATTAAATTCATCTCAACCCAAACCACTCTTTACATGGACCTTTTTTCAAAATTTTCAATTTTCTCAAAAATCACTCAAAGATTTTGATTAAAATGCTATATACAGTGTCCGTAAAGTCATGGTGCACTTTTGGCCGGTCACAGGAAACAAGATAAGAAGGTGAAATCTGCAACAAATTAATGGAAAACTCTTCACGTTTAATACCTCTTCATAAGATACTGCATTTATTGTCAATAGACTGCAGAGCAGTTTCTGACATTGTCAGTTCAATTTCACTGATTTACATCATTCAGTATTGCATATTTACAAATTACATATACAATAATACCTTATTAACTAAAATTACAATTCATCAATGGTATACAAAGCCTTGTTTATTAAATAATTTTTGAGTTCCCTCTTGAAAGCATTTTTTGATTAAATTTGCTTAATAGAATTTGGTAACTTGTACAGTATCATTTCCACATTACATTTGGATCCTTAATGCTACTATTTATCCTAAAACCTTGTCTGAAAAAATCACTGTTGTGTCATGTATTATAATGATGTATGTCACTATATCTTAAATTATCCTTCCCCATCGCATAAATTATTACCATAAATATAGTGAAAACGCTGTAAAGATTTGCTTTTCCCTACATAAATCCCTATAGTTTACATGAAATATTATTCTGATTGCTTTCTTTTTCAATTTTAATACTCTCCATATTTGATATTGCACTGCACCCCAAATCTCAATCCCATACAGCAAATAAGGATATATGTCACCATAGTAATTCTTTCTCTCCAAGAAGGTTGGAGAAATGCCTAAGTAAGTATAGGGATCTACTGATTCTCCCACTGATATACTAAATGTGTTCTGACCATCTATTATGATACCCAGAAATTTATGTTCATTTTCATAGTGTATGTTGTAATCTGATAATTGTATAGTCTGATTCATTACTTGAATTCCCTAAATTATAACTTTGTTTTAGACATGTTACATTTTAAATTGTTCTCCCTAAAGTATTCAAAGAGTGTTTCAATAGTTTGTGTCATTGTATTATTTAAGTCTCCAAATGAAGTACCCCGGCATATAGTTGTCGTATCATGTGTATATGAGATTGCTTTACTGTTCCTATTGTTGGGTATGTCATTCACATAGTGGTATTTTTTCCCAGGAAGCCTATCAATCTCTGCAATAGGACCCTTTTTAGCTAATTAGATGTTAGTGTAATTGGCCCGTAATTATAATAATAATACTTTTATTCACCATTTAGATCATGTTACATGATATGGGCTTCGTCAACAGAACAATAATTATATACAATTTGCACAATACTTATACAGGTTTATAATGTTCATTATTTACAATTGAATTGTCATATATTCACTTACTGAATAAAAAATATGCTGTAGTAGAAAGGATTTTACTTCTTTATTAAATAGTTTCTTATTTGCTATTTTTTTAACGTTTGCTGGTAGTTTATTATATATTTTAATTCCTAAATTTGTGAGATTATTTTTTAGAATGATTGTTCTGCATATCTGAACAATCATTTTTTATTCTTGTGTTATGAAGATGGATATCTGTATTTGTGCCTTGATGTTTCTTAATATGTTTTACAACTTCTGCTCTAAATGTACATGCTAATGGTAAAATGTATGGTCTACAGGATGTACTGTTGTCTATTCCACTTAATATTCTTAATGCTCTCTTTTGCATTATAAATATTCTCTCACATTTTTCAGTCCTGCCAAGTTTAGTGTACCTTTTAGACGTTTGAGCATGGAGCCCAGTTTAGTAGCTAATTGTTGAGTGTGACAATCCCATTTAAGGTTTTCATTCATGTATATACCCAAGAATTTTGTTTCTCCTTTGTAGTCAATATTATTTCCATCTAAGGAAATTTGAGGTTTGATGCTGTTTTTATACTGCCTTGTACGAAAAGCCATTGCAATAGTCTTTTCTTTGTTTATAATTATTTCATTTGTTTTAAACCAGTTGCTGAGGTTAGGTATTATGGTGTTTACTTTATTTTGGAGTATAGTTTTACTGTCTCCTTAAACAAGAACATTAGTGCCATCTGCATCAGCATGTTCAATGTTGCTCGATAAATCATTTATGTATATTAGAAACAACACAGGCCCTAGTACTGAACCCTGGAGAACACCCCGTGTAGTTTCTTTTGTGGTAGATCAATAATTACTCATTCTTGATTGTTCTCTGTGTTGAAGATCTACTACTTGCTTCCTATTGGTAAGACAGGATTCAATCCATGCATACATGCTTCCTCTAATTCCATATTTATATAGCTTAGTTATTAAGATTTTGTGGTGTAAGATGCTGTATGCTTTTGTAAGATCTAAAAATGTTCCCATCGTTGGGATCTCTTTGTCCACTGCGAGCTGAATTTTATCCAGTAATTCAGCTATGGCTGTTTCTGTTGATCTATTTTCTCTAAAGCCATACTGTGCTTCTGAAAGGATGTTATATTTCTCTAAGGTATTAGTCTATTATATATTAATTTTTCAAACATTTTTGAGAATGATGACAATCTGCTTATTGGTCTGAATTTTCTTTTTTTGTCTTTTCTCCTTTCTTGTGTTTGGGGATAATTTTTGCAATTTTAAGATTATCAGGGAAGATCCCTGAGTCAAGTGAAGAGTTTTATATATATTAACCAATTATTTATATTCTAAGTATCACCCTGCTTTGTGCCTTCCAGATCCAAACAATGTTCAAATTGTGCCCCACAGAGTTTAAGGACATCTCTGATTCAATGTCATTGATATGTCCACATGCTACTTTACATAACCCCACAAGTAAAAGTCGGATAGCCATGCCTATCCACTGCTGGAGAATGTTGTATCCGAAACTCAGAACAATGCTGGTGTAGTGTGGAGGTGACACCTGCATGCAATTACATGTCAAGATAGCTTTTACTTTCTCTACATGTACCATGTACATAGTGTACAGAGAAGGTATTCTATAGCACCCAAAAATTTGATACTGAGATTTTACCAGAAATATATGTTTTGGGACCCCCTGAAACCGAAGAAGCATTTTTAGAAAAAGGTCCATGTGTATCTGAGGACAGCAAAACTCAAAAACGAAAAGTCTGTTAAATACCAAACTTGATTGATTGATGTTTGGAGAAATTTAGTGACAGTGACGGTCAAATTATGTTTTATTAATTTGTTGAATTGGTTTTTTTAACACTACGTCACTTACATTGTTATTATGAGGGACTAATTTCGAAAGCCTATGCTTTCATTTTCAACCTCACGGGTCCAACTGCCATTGCTGGCTGCATTTGCTTGTACACTCTTCTCTGGTGGCGAAATGATGAACTTCTTAACTAAGCTGTCTACTGGCGGGATTTCAAAGTTTGTTAGCCGATCTTTATTTTTCCATATGAGGATGTTTTCCCAGGTTGTGAGTTCATTGTGGCCTGACATGGTTTTAAGCAATTTTGGATTTGGATCTAGATTGTGGTTTTCTTTCCAAAAGTGAATGCTACTGCCGATTTATCTTCTTGTTTCAATTTTAGGTTTCTAAAGTGCTCTTTGGATCTGATTTTTAAACCTCTTTTGGTTTGTCCTAAGTAGAACTTTTCACAATTTGTGCATTTAATTTGATATATTCCTGACCTATTTTCTGGTGGAATTTCATCTTTTATTTTTGAATTTAGTAATTTTATGACAGAAAATCTGTTTATTGGAGCTAGGGTGATGTCTTGTTCTTTGAAGATTTTTTTGAATGTGTTGATATTGTTTTTTTCCTGCTGTTAGGGTAGTTATTTCTTTTATGGTTTTTTTCTGCTTTGCTTTGTTCAGTTTCTTGTGTACAAGGTTCTTGCTGTAATCGTTGATCAGATTAAAAATAAAAAGAAATCCAAATGCAATAGCCAAATATTAAAATCACTAAAAGACAAACCAGTCATATACACTAAAGCAGACAAAGGGAACAACATGGTAATTTTGGACAAAACAGAATACATAAACAGAATGGAAAATTTATTACAGGATGACCAATACATCACAGTGGAAACCAACCCACCAAACTCTTGCATCCAGACATTAAACAAAGCAGTAAAAGAAAGTAAAATCATCAAAAAAGCAGAGTCATATAAAATAAAAGTAGACAATCCAACATTACCCAGAATTTATGGCCTACCAAAAATTCACAAAACAGGAAAAACAATGAGACCAATCACCAGTAGTATTGATTCTCCAACATATAAATTAGCAAAATGGTTATTGAATAAATTTGATTTGTTTCCAAAATTTGAAAGTTCCAATCTAGCAAACTCTTTGGAATTAGTTGAAAAAATCAAAGATCTAAAAATAGACACAAAAGACCCATTAGTTTCATTTGATGTTACAGCACTATACCCTAGCATCCCAACACAAAAACTGCAAGACCTATTACAAAACTGGCTAAATACAACAGAAATAGAACCTGCAGAAGTAGAAGATTACATACAACAAGTTTGTGCATTGAACAAAACTACTTCACCTTCAATAATAAATATTACAGGCAAAAATCAGGACTCTCTATGGGCAACCCTCTATCTCCATTTTTGGCAAATTTATTTATGAGCAAATTCGAAAGGCACATGAAGAAAGCATTCCATGGATTTTCAAAGTGTGGTACCGCTATGTTGACGACATATTTGCAATAGTACCAAGTAGACATTTAGATGATGTCATAAAATTATTAAACATACAGGAAAAAGCAATAAAATTCACAATGGAAACAGAAACCAATGGAGAACTCCCATTCTTAGACCTAAGAATTCTCAGAAACGACACAAAAGTGAACTTTGGAATCTACAGAAAACCAACTCAATCAGAAAATTACATTAAAAATGAAAGCTACAACCCATTACCACACAAACATGCAATAATAAACAGCCTCACACATAGATTAGTAAATGTACTTATGAGCACAACCGAATTCAACAAAGAGTTAAAAACCATAATTCAAACAGCAGAACAAAATGGATACAGCAAGAACCTTGTGTACAAGAAACTAAACAAAGCAAAGCAGAAAAAAAACCATAAAAGAAATAACTACCCTAACAGCAGGAAAAAAACAATATCAACACATTCAAAAAAATCTTCAAAGAACAAGACATCACCCTAGCTCCAATAAACAGATTTTCTGTCATAAAATTACTAAATTCAAAAATAAAAGATAAAATTCCACCAGAAAATAGGTCAGGAATATATCAAATTAAATGCACAAATTATGAAAAGTTCTACATAGGAGAAACCTAAAATTGAAACAAGAAGATAAATCGGCAGTAGCATTCACTTTTGGAAAGAAAACCACAATCTAGATCCAAATCCAAAATTGCTTAAAACCATGTCAGGCCACAATGAACTCACAACCTGGGAAAACATCCTCATATGGAAAAATAAAGATCGGCTAACAAACTTTGAAATCCCGCCAGTAGACAGCTTAGTTAAGAAGTTCATCATTTCGCCACCAGAGAAGAGTGTACAAGCAAATGCAGCCAGCAATGGCAGTTGGACCCGTGAGGTTGAAAATGAAAGCACAGGCTTTCGAAACTAGTCCCTCATAATAATGTAAGTGATGTAGTGTTAAAAAACCAACTCAACAAATTAATAAAACATACCAAACTTGATATTTAATTTTGTGCCTTCCAAGGATGTGACACGATTTTCAAGAAAATTACCCCACCCCTAAAAGCCCTTTACATTGAAAAATGTTTGAAAATTTTGATTTTCTCAAAAATAGTTCTAATGATTTTGATTAAAATGTGATATATTTCAGATATTTACATGAAAAATAAAATGCAAATCTTGAATTTTCTGGAAATAGCTTCTAAATACCTCTTTATTCTGGATGTTTTTTTTTAAATTTGCATAAATAGTAAACCTTAAAAGATAGATAAAAACTTACTACACAAAAAATGTAGAGCTCCTTAAAACACACAATTTATGTGGTATACGTTTTTTGTGGAGTTGACTGTATTTGAGATATTCCTTGCTATTAGTTTCAGTTTTAAAATACTTAAACTTTTCTTTTACAGGAACTTGTTAACTCCTGGCCATGCAAAGAAACAGATTTCAATCCTATTCCAAACACATTTTAAAACATGTGACTGTCGGTTTAACAAAGTGTATTCCCTTATTTCCCTTCTACTTATAAGCAACTAAGTAATAAGACTGTTTCTGCTAATGTTTATCTCAATTAGCATTAAGTGAATAGAAGAATAAGCTTATGAACAACAGTTTGTTACATAGATGTAGAGAAAGTCATGTGAATGGAACACCTCAGATTTTTAGAAAAAGGTGTGTGTGTGTGGGGGGGCGGGGGGTTGGACAGTATAGCTCAAAAACTAAAAGACTGTTAAATACCATCCCAAACTACCCTTTACATAGAACAATTTTTTAAAATTTTGATTTTCTCAAAAATGGCTGTAACGATTTTGTTTTTTGTGGAGTTGACCATTTTTGAGATATTTCTTATTGGTCAGTTATAAAATATTTATATTTTTCTCATACAGGAATTTGTCATAGAAAAGAACTTCAGTCACATAGCAACCAGCTTTTGACTATCACTTTAACCCTTATTTACCTTCTGCTTACAAGGAAGCAAGCAATAAGACCACTTTTTCTCAATTAGCATGAAGTAAATAGAAGAATAAGCTTTTTAATAACAATTACAGAGATGTAGAGAAAGTCATGTGAATGGAACACAGCAAATTCTTTTATTTAAGTTCTTTTAATTACATGAGAACCATTCATCTAAGTAATTTAATGGCTTATTTATATTGATTTATAATTTGATATGACTTGTGTTTCATAAGATAACTGAAATATGTGCATTCAATACCGGATTCCCATTAATACTACGAGGTAAGTGTAGAGTATATACAGCAGAGGACCTAACAATGAACACTTTTTTTTTTTTTTTTTTAGATTTTATAAGTATGATTTGAGCCACTGAAGATTTTGATGTTTTATTTTATAATGCTCAAGCTTTTTAGGAGAATTATATGTATAAGGTCATTGTGTGTGTGTGTTCCTTAGGCTTCTACATTGTTGCACCGTTTGAACCAAATTTGGAAATAATAAGTTTTAGAACTGGCATTACAAACGAGGCTACTTTATTGCTTGTAGGAGTAGTGACAATAGTCTTGGCCATGTGGAAAATAAGTTGAGGAATGCCTAGAGGGAAGTCAATCTGGATCCTTTACTGCACAAAACAAGCTTGTTTTACATTTTTTTTAAATAAATACATCGTGTTCTCTTCATTATGTAAGGAATTGAAACTCTAAAAAACCATCTCAATGGAAGAGGGCAAGCATTTTTCCAACATGAATGGGCCTATTTTCTGATTTTTTTTTTTTATTTTCACGTTTCATTCTTGGAAGATGGAGATTTTAAACACTAACTTTGGTATTCAACACTCTTAGTTTTCGAATTATGCATGAGAGAGAGACACACCCCCCTTCCCTAGTTACCCTCCATGGTGTAATGGTTACCATGCTAACTTCATATACCCAAGGTCGCGGGTTCAAACCCGGAGGACAATGGATTTTTTCGGGCCTAAACATACTTAGCATGTCTTCCTTCGGAAGGGAAGTAAAGTCGTTGGTCCCATATCATATGGCACGTAAAAGAACCTCAAGCCTGATAGAGAGGCCTCTGAGCAAAATTAAGCGGTATTTCACGCCCAGTATAGAATGGGATGCTGAGAACCACAGCAGTTAAAGTGTGTCCATAAATAACACACCATTTACCCTTCTCCTTTTTCTACATTTTTTGTTTATTATTCAGAATGGCAAACTACTAAAACTAAAAACTTTTGTTAGTTTTCTAATCCTGGTGACATAAAGTAAACCAAAAATAATCAATTTGTTTCTATTGTAAATATTTTTCATCTCTCCTGTAGAATTTGATATTAGTGAGCCATGTTTAAAGAAAAGAGGTTTGTGCGTAGGTCAACAACTGGTGAGGCACATTTGCCTCTCTGCTGCAACTGCAGTAGTGACCAGTATTATCTACAATGAAAGAAAAAAAATATGTGATACACTCCATGATTTTCTCTAGCTGTTCTACAAACGTCTTTCAAAAGATTATTCTTCTTTCTACACCATGCTAATCTAGAAAACATCAGCAGAATGTTTTTATTACTTAGTCCCTTTTAAGTAGAAGAGAACCAAGGGAATACAGTAGGCTAAAGCGATAGTCAAATATTTTAAAAGCTGTCATTATGCGATTGTCATTGCAAATCGCTTCTTTGCTTGGTCAGGAGAACAAAAGAAGCAGGACACTTCCAGTTGAGAAAAGTATATTCAAACAGTTACCTTCACAACAAAAATGTAAAGGACATAAATTGTGCGTTTGTGTTGTAAATTTTTGTCCATCTCTTCAAAATTCCACAAAATTCATTCAGAATAAAGATATCTTCAGAGGCTATTCCCAGAAAATTCAAGACATACCTTTTATTAGGGATATTAATATTTTTAATACACCGTATTTTGATCAAATTTTAAAAAAAATGTCCATTTAAAGGGTAGTTTGTGGTGGGGAGATTTTCTTAAAAATCTTTGTGTTGCATCCTTTGAACATACTAAACCTAAATACCAAGTTTGGTATTAATGGTCTTTTCATTTTTGAGCTATGCTGTCCACAGATATACATACACACACAGAGAGACCTTATTCTAAAAATGTTTTTTTCAGACTCAAGGGATCCCAAATCATATATTTCCAGTGAAATCTTGACATCAAACTTTTGGATGGAATACAATACCTTTGTACATTGAACATACGGGGCTAGAGAAAGTAAAAAGGGACTGAAGATAAATACTTTGTTTCGTGAAAGTAGCAGCAATAACATGTTGCACATCCAAGCAAACACAATTGTATGTACAGTATGAGAGTATGACATTAAAATATATAGAAAGACAGTAAAAAACTTGGACAATATTGCACATGCTTTAAAGCTGGAGATGCCCTCAAGATCAAAGTCAGTATTGAGTGCTGAGGATTTATGTAACATATGATCAAAGCAAACATTTGGTATTTTCGAGGATTTTAGGAAGAAATGTACCATTCACTGGGTTTCGAATCAATCAACTCTCAATAAAGACTATCTGATTGCTATGAAAATACATTGGAATTATTTAGAAGAACTGTCAATGGTAACAAAATCTGGGTGTCAGTAGATGAAACTACCGATGTAACAGGCAGATTTGTAGCAAACTATCCAGGAAAACCTTTTTATTGACTACCAAGATTTTGGATAAAGTGACTCGTAATTCTATAGAAGTCTTGTTTGATAGTGCTATATGATTTTTTACATATTACTGCTCATTGCCAATGCTGCCCTCTTTATGTTGATGGCAGCAAATGGAAATTAGCCACATAACATGCCTTGCTCATGGACTTGACATTGGCTGAGGAAATCCAAGCTATGTTGACATCTTCATATTTGCAATGATGAAAATATTTTTATGGCACCTTCAAGGATACAACAATTTGCACCAAGCAAAACCAGTGCTTACAAAAAGGGGCACATGGTTATACAGTAAATTACAGTTCACTTATTCAAGTTATTGATGATGCATCTGCCAAATCTCTCAACTGTTTCAACATTTAAATTTCATACATAAAAATTATGGAATAATACCAGAGAGCATAAAACAGAAACATCTGGTTATGAGATATTGAAGGGCACAGAAAAATAGAAAAGGTATCTGTTTCCAGGACCTTGCACGTCAATGATAAGCAATAAATGGCAAAATATTCTACAAAAGAAATAAGGGATATTTAACAATTTGTAACTTACTGAAGAATTCAAAGTCATTAAACGATAGCACAGTGCACTTGAAATATTACCTTTTTAGGAGCTGTAAATTTTATTACTCTATACCGCTGTTTAGAAATATACTTTTAGGTAATCTTCTTAGTATCTATAGAAATTATTCATTTGAGAGCTAATTTTGAATATGATGTGAAGAAAATTATTGCTAACAAATTCTCTTTTATGTCGAATACCTTTTTAACAGGTTTTTATTCTAGGGATATAATTTTAGAGGTAGTTTCTCTAAGAAATTTGAATATATTTATGTACTTCTTTACTAACATCCTGCAATGCTGAAAGAAGCTTTTCATAGTTCAAAAACTGATTGAGTGATCAACACCAATGTTTAACATTCAATAGTTTAAGAATATCTCTAGTAGCGCAGTGCAATTTGCCTTGTGGTGAATCATAAAGCAAGCGTATTCTTCTAACTTTAACATGTTCTTTATATTTGTATATTATCATGTGTTAGGGCTAGATTGAAACAGACTGTAGGCTTTGCTTATGTTAAAAGTCAACTCAGACTCTGGGCATACACAACCTGACGACAACCACCCAAACCTCATCTTCATTCATGACCTTTCTGCAATGACCATATGTATAGTGTACATAGTGGATAGAGAAGGTATTGTATTCCACCCAAATATATGATACCAAGATTTCACCAGAAATATATGTTTTGAGATCCCTGAGTCTCAAAAAAGCAATTTTAGAAAAAGGTCTGTGTGTGGGGACAGCATAGCTCAAAAATGAAAAGTCCATTAAATGTTGAATTTGGTATTTAAGTTCAGTATCTTGCAAGGATGCAACACAAAGATTTTCAAGAAAATTTCCCCATCCTCAACTATCCTTTACATGGAACATTTTTTGACTTTCTCAAAAATGGCTCCAACAATTTTGATTAAAATACTGTATATTAAAGATATTTACATTACAAATAAAATATATATTTGGAACTTTCTGGGAACAGCCACTGAAGAGCTCTTTATTCTGGTTGAGTTTTGTAGAATTTTGTAAAACAGTTAAACCATGAGAGAGAGACAAAACCTTACTGCACATAAAATGTAGATATCATTAAAACACATAATTTACATCATATATGTTTTTCTTGAGAGTTGGCTGTTTTTGAGATATTCGCTGTTGTTGATTTCAATTTTAAACTATTTAAAGTTTCTCAAACAGGGCAATGCAAAGCAAACTGAACCTCAATTGTTTCACATAGCGACCAGTTTTTAAAAAAAATTTACTATCACTTTAGCCTAATGTATTCCCTTATTTGCCTTCTAGTTACAAGGAAGCAAGTAATAAGACCAATTGTGCTAATATTTATCTATATCAGCATGACGTATATAAAAGAATAATCTTTAAGAAAAATTTGTTTGTGGAACAGCTAGAGAAAGCTATGTGAATGGAACACATATATTTTATAGTACGGATAATTGATTCACATGATATTCCCCTGAAATAATAAAGAAATACAATGTAGAGGAATATTTATTGTTTCTCTTTATAATAATGACAACTTGTGTAAAACGTATTAGGATAAAACATGCTGATACAAAATATACATCACCTTCATCATCTGTGTATAACAATAGCAAGATACTAAACTACTGTGTAGCATAAAGAAAAGGCACAGTGGTAGGAGTCGCTAGGAAATGTCATCATTCGTCAGCTTTTGTTTCGGGTGAACCAGGACTGGGTTCGGGTGTGTCAGTTATTGGGGGTTGAGTCTGTTCGGGAGATGCTGAGGGCTTCTCCTCGCTAGGCATGTGGTACACTTGAAGTGATTTTAACCCAAGTATTTCTGGATGCTCTTCCCAAAATGCATCATTAATTAAATCTGTGTGAAATGGAAGAATAAACTGACGTAGTTTATTGTTTGTTGAAACTTTACATAACTTCCTGATGAGCACTGTGCCCTTGCGAAACACTGCCGGTTCATTGTTGTAGTTCAAACCCAACTCTGTAAACAGCAACTCATTTTTGTCAGCTGCCTGAGTTCCTCGCAGTCTTTCCTCGGCCTGCAACACACAATAACAAGGTTATTATAATGTTCTGTTCCCCACACACTGCAAAGATTAGTTACATCGGCACCCTCTTTAGTCAGCAACTGACATACTAATTGTACAAATATTCAATTATTTATTTGCTATTAATACATTAGTATTAATTAAATAGCTCTTACCTTTGCATTTAACTAGAAACTCATTTGTTTTTATAATTTTTACTTTCTCTAGCACATATGTACAATGCACATAGTAGGGTAGGGGAGGCATTGTATTCCACCCAAAAATTAATACCGAGATTTCATTGGAACTATATGGGAAATGCTTGGTATTTAAGTTTAGTATCTCCCAAGAATGTGACACAAAGATTTTTAGGAAAATCCCTCCTGAACTACTCTTTATGTGGAAATATATTAGATTACTTTCTCAAAATGCCTGTAACGATTTTAATAAAATAGGTATATTAAAGATATTTACATCATAAATAAAATGTATATCTTGAATCTTCTGGGAGTAGCCTCTGAAGTCCTCTTTATTCTGGACTTTTGTATAACTGGTAAACCGTAAAAGACAGACAAAACTTTATGACTCAAAAATGTAAATATTGTCAAAACACAGAGTTTATGTCCTTTACATTTTTGTTGTGAAACTAACCATTTCCAAGATATTCCTTGTTATTGGTTTCAATTTTAAAATACTTATTCTTTTCTCAGACAGGAAACCATCTGTGTTTTGGTTTCCTCCTGGCCATGCAAAGAAGCAAATTTCAATGACAATGGCACAGCGACAGCTCTTAAAACATTTTACTATCACTTTAACATAGTATAATCTTTTGTAAGAAGTTTGTTTGAGAATGTCTTGAACGGAAGACATGAGATTTTTTGTGTCTATGTGTATGCTGCAGCTTTCTGCTCTTGTTCTACTATTGATGGTTCACACTTGGACTGCTGACCAATTTTTAAATACTTTTAACCACTCTGATGTGATACATTCATTTAACTTATTCTATATACTATTGTTTATTACTTTCTCTATTACATTTAGATAGAGGAACTATTGTATTCCGCCCAAAATTCAATGTGAAGTTTTCAGCAGAAATACACGTTTTGAAACCCCCTGAATTGAAAAAAGGTCTGTGGGGGGGGCAACATAACTCAAAAAATCTATTCAATACCAAACTTGGTAGTCAAGTTCAGTGTTTTCCAATGTTGCATCACCAAGAGTTTCAAGAAAATCCGCCCACACCAAACTGCCCTTTACATGGAATATTTTTTAAAAATTTTTACTTTCTCAAAAATAACTAATAATTTTGATTAAAATATCACACATTTAAGATATTTTCATGCCAAATAAAATGCATATCTTGAATTTCTTTTCTTTTTATTTTCTCTATATGCACTATGTACACAGTGTATAGAGAAGGTATTGCACTCCACCAAAAAATTTGAAACTGAGATTTCACCGGAAATATAAGTTTTAGGATCCCCAATATCCAAAAAAAGCATTTTCACAAAAAGGTCCATGTGTAAGTGTCCGTGTGTCTGTGAACATGATAGCTCAAAAACGAAAAGTCGGTAAAATACCAAACTTGGTATTTAAGTTTAGTATCTTCCAGGGATGCGACACGAAGATTTTGAAAAGATCCCCCCACCCCCAATTACCCTTTACATGGAACTTTTTTCGAAAATTTTGATTTTCTCAAAAATGGATCTAACAATTTTGATTAAAATGTTGTATATTAAAGATATTTACCTGACAAATAAAATGTATATCTTGAATTTTCTGGGAATAGCCTCTGAAGAGTAGTTTATTCTGGATGAATTTTACTGAATTTTGAATAACTGCTAAACCGTAAGAGATGGACAAAAACTTACTCCACAAAAAATGTAGAGCACGTTAAAACACACAATTTATGTTATATACATTTTTTTCGTGGAGTTCATCGTTTTTGAGACATTCCTTATTTTTGGTTTCTGCTATGAAAAACTTATACCTTTCTCATACAGGAACTTGTCAACTTCTATCCATATAAACAAAGGAACTTCATTGATATAGCAACCAGCTTTTGACTATCACTTTAACCTATGGTAGTCCCTTATTTCGCTTCTACTTACAAGAAAGCAAGCAATAAAACTATTTCTGTTAATTTTTTCTGATTAGCATAAAGTAAATATAAATATAAGCTTTTTAAGAATAAATTGTTGCAGGGATATAGAGAAAGTCATGCGAATGGTACAAATCCGATTTTTTGAAATAGCCTCTCAAGTCCTCTTCATTCTTAATGATACTTGTATAACTGGTAAACTATAAGATAGGGAAAAACTTGCTGCACAAAAAATGGAGATCTCGTTAAAACAAACCATTTATGCCCAATTTATTGTTTGAGGTATTCCTTTTTATTAATTTAAATATTAAAATAATTTCTCATATGGGAAGTTATTTATCTTCCTCCCATTCAAGCAAAGAGAACAGAATTTCAGTCATCATATAGCAGCTCTTAAAAGATTTAACTGCTGCACAAGCTTAGTGTACAAGTCTATTTCCATTCTATCTATGTACAAGGAAACATGTAATAAAACATTTCTATATTGCTTGTCAATTAATTACAAGAGTAAGCCCTTTCAAGATCAATATAATAGGTAGAGAAAGCTATGTGAATGTAAAACATCAGGATTTTTATATAGCTTTACAAACTATTTAGCTTACATTTCTATCTACTGGGAGCAATTCATTGACTACAACTTTGCCAGTTTGGAGGTTGTTATTGTGACGAGGCTGTAGTCAGCATGTCTGTGTTACTCCTACCATAACAATACTGTACAAGAAGTGAACATGTGGGCACATCATATGCAATAAAATCAGCAAGTTGATTTATTTAATACAATATTTTAGCAATTATAAAAATCCTAACATTTTAAAGCTCATCTATTATGGATGTTTTTACCCACATTTAATCTATGGTGGACTGCTGCAAAAACACATATGGATAGATACCTATATATCAAAAGAAAAGTGTTAGGATCATATTTAATTTAAAATCCGAGGAGATATTTATTAATAAAAGGATACTAAACATTTACTCTCTGTATGCTTATAAAGCAATAATGTTTGTAATAGACAAACTTGAGCAAATAAAAAAATGTATGAATACAATACAAGAGGCAACATCAACTATTGCAGATGTAATGTATCTGTGAAAGATGTACTATATCAAGGAATTAAGCTTTTTAACAAATTACCTCTGGAAATGAAAGCAGTTGCAGAGGTGTCAAAACGACAGTTTAGCTTAAAATTGAAGGTATTTCTATTAAATAAACACTTATACAATTTGGATGAGCTATAAATTGTGATTCTGTATAGATATATATGTGTGTGTGTGTGTATTTAATGACATGTCCAAAATCAATATAGTGATAGACTGGATGAAATAAATATTAATACTAACTAAAAAGAGCTATAATATTAAATCAATGTTTTTTAAAACCTAAAGTTAAGGACAGTTTAATCCAGTATGTTTAATCCTACTTGGAATAATAGGTATCTGCAAAACTGTCCAGGTACCAATTTCATTTATTTATATTTTTTTGGAAGTTTATCATCATAGGTTTATCTGGTAGGTCATATTGGATGATGATCAAATGAGCCCGAGATCCATAGAGGTTAAAGCTATGTACATAGTCTTCTCAGGATGCACCAATTCACCCCTCCTCCTACAGAACACCTAGCAAGCCATGAATGATGCCATGGGAGGACATTACTAATGATTAGTAGCAGTATCACCATCACCAAATATACATCATTATTCAGCTGTGGCTAAATGGAACTATTCTCCCTGATGTCTGACCACTATGGAAAAAGCATACCCAATCAGAAGCGAAAGAACAGCCACAGCACCAAATTGAGCCAATGACTTCATAAAATCCACAACGGGAGGGCAGTTAATTCCAGGACATGTTTTGGCTGAGCTAAATTGGGGAAACAACTTTTTGCAAGACAAAATTCTTATATTCAATACCCTATAGGCAATTGCAGGAAAATTGGCATACAAGAAACCTTAACTTACAGAATGTAATTAAATGCAACTCTTGTCATTTATATTCTATTACAAAACAACCCAATTAAATCACAACCAGTACAAAACCTTACAAATCCCCTGATAATAAGTACTGAAAGGTTATCAGCATTCTTATCCGTGGTGCCACTCAACCTAAACAAGATTTGAGGTTAGGACTTGATGCTACAAAAGTGTTATGTGAAATATTTTTTTTTGCAGTATGCTTTTGTCTGTGTCTTAATGTTTATCAGTTCTAGAATTCCCTTTTGAAAAAATCCAGAAGTAACATTTTAGAAGGATTTTCTTCAAAATCTTTGTCTTAAATCCTGTTAGGTACTGAAGTTTAAATAAAGCTTTTTGTGGTTGAGTCATGCAGTGCACAGATACACGTGGACCTTTTCTCCAAATCCTTTTTATCCAGCTGTATTAAAATTTTACTTTATTGTTTGTTATATTTGAGGAATTAGTTATGAATCAAATTGAGGTCCTCAAAATATGTATTTCTGTGAAATCTGAGCATCCAATAATTTCTCTAACTATTGCATTCATTTTAGAGAAAGTAAAAGTTGATGGAATTTTAAGTGCCAAACAAAGAAACACTGCTGAATCTTGCAACAATTGACAAGGAGCTAAAAATGAGAAGTGTCATCTTAAATTGGCTATTGTGAATATAGTAAGTAGGTGTGGCACAGCAAGGGTGGAGGAGCCTGAATCCTGTATCAAAGTGACAGAGGAGTTCTGGGGTTAAACATTTATGTCAAATCATACTTCTACTTTTGCCCATTCATTTCACTTACAACAAAACCTGCACTCTGTTCAACTAGCATCTGTATTGTGCAATAATAATGGTTCATTGTACTATGAGAGACTGTATCTGCAGATTGCACAGTATTTTTAACAGAATGCAATTGTAAATCATTTCCAAACACCCTTTGTATTTCCATTAGTACAAGGGTTTTTGTTTGAAAATTTCTATGAGGATTTATGAACAGCCATTCACAATTATGACTTTTATAAAACTCCAAACTTTTTAACTAAAATATTTCTTACATTTTATAATTCTAAACGTCTCTCTTTATGAACACTGATTTACAATACACCAGGAATGGTTATTGACAGTAATATCGATTGTAATTTGTTTGGACTGATCTGTTTTTCAGGCAACATAAATCCTTTTTGTGCAATAACCATTTCATAAATGCCATAGCATTACTGTTACCGATTCCTCTTGTGAAAGTGTCATCCTTATAGCTTTATAATAAATATTGTACATTAAAATGTATTAAGTGTGTGGTGTGAGAATTCTGAAAGTTCAAATGAATACTACATCCCTGTCACTGAAACTTTACACTTGAAGTTTGTACTCGGTATACTTGTAAAAACATCTGATGTGTTCCATTCACATGACTTTCCTTACTTCTCTGCAACAAAATCTTATTAAAAAGCTTATTGTGATATTTACTTAATGCTAATCGAAAAAAATAGCAGAAATAGTCTTATTACTTGCTTCCTTGTAAGTAGAAGCGAAATAAGGGAGTACCATAGGTTAAAGTGACAGTCGAAAGCTGGTTGCTATATGACTAAAGTTCCTTTGTTTGTATGGACAGGAGTTGACAAAGTCCTGTGTGAGAAAAGTATTTTTATAACTGAAACCAAAAACAAGGAATATCTCAAAAACGATCAACTCCATGAAAAAAATGCATATAACATAAATTGTGTGTTTTAAAATGCTCTACATTTTTTGTGTGGTAAGTTATTTTCCATCTCTTACAGTTTACCAGTTATGCAAAATTCCGTAAAATTCGTCCAGAATGAAGTAGTCTTCAGAGGCTATTCCCAGAAAATTCAAGATATACATTTTATTTGTCAGGTAAATACTTTTAATATACGATATTTTAATCAAAATCGTTAGCCATTTTTTAGAAAATGAAAATTTTCAAAAAAAAATCTATGTAAAGGGTAGTTTGGGGTGGGGGAACTTTTCTTAAAATCTTTGTGTCACATCCCTGGAAGATTCTAAACTTAAATACCAAGTTTGATATTTTTACGACTTTTCGTTTTTGAGTTATTGTGTTCGCAGACACATGGACACACACACATGAACCTTTTTCTGAAAATACTTTTTTTGCATACAGGGGGCCCTAAAACATATATTTCCGGTGAAATCTCGGTATCAAATTTTTTGGTGGAGTGCAATGTCTTCTCTATACACTATTACATTGTGCGTATAGAGAAAGTAAAAAAAAAACACACACACACACACAAACAAAAAAACTTTACCTGTTAAGACTCCATTAACCAATCACAAGTCAGCATGCTGGGTGGTCAACCAAAACACAGAAGCAGCTCTGTTGCCAAGCATGTGCTTTATTGTTTGGTATTTACATTTGTGGCTATTGAGGGTAGCGTTCTTGGTGTTTATATACAAATATTTATCTACCCTTGTACAAGCACAACTATTATCAGCAAGGAAGACAACATTCCTGAACCATATCAGGGAAGAAAAAATAGCCTCATCCGGTGACTGGCAAGTTTGCATTCATCTGTGTCTAAATTGTTGAAAGTATGTAATTTATTCTACATGTGTTGTAATATGTTGTGCTTGTGTTGTTTTCAGTTAACTATAATTATAATAATAATAATAATAATGAATTCACTACTGTTTACATTGTTAATATGTGCATAACCAATTGTTATGTGGCAACACAATACCTGGTCTAACCATAAATGTTGTTAGAAAGTATTTTGTCTTTAATATGATATATGGTTTGAGATTTTAATACGTTATGAGCACCTATCAGACTTTAAAATGTCTACCACACAGGCCTTGAGTCTCTTGGGCCAGTCATCTATGGGAAAACAGATAGTATTCATCAGAAAATCTGCCATGCTTCAAACTTTCCAGTGAAGGGTGTCTTTTCTTACAGGCTGTTTCTTCTAGTTTGTAGGACAGGGACCACCAGAAGACCACTCAGCAATGGAGATGTTGTCACTCAAGTCCTTCACAACAGTTTCCACATATTCTCCATTCTTTTTTACACAAATGAACTCTTGTGGGGCCTTCAAAGCTCACCCCCACCAAACCATGACTGAGAAGGGGAGGTGACTTCTCTGGACCTTATGAACTCTCTCATGAGCTTGTTGCATATACTGTATCATTTTGGCAGTTAAAGCTCTCTATAACGGTAAAAAGAAATATCTGCTGCTCCGCTGATAAATTCTGGATATTCATTGTGGGGAAATGTCTTCTGCTTCCATACTGAACTTGGCCTCCGCTGCTTTAACAGCCATCATACTATCACTTGCGCTGCTAGTCTCAGTAAACCGCTGGACTGTATGGCAAACAAATCTCTTGCTGATTTTCTGGTGACTTTACAACCTTGTGCAAGACAATCACAGTTACCGCGTTTTCATGATCACCTCACTCTATGCTGAAGTGAAGCATGTGCAAAACTAAAGCCAAAAGTTTGCAACTATTTATGGCTAGACAGGTATGGCCAACATTACACAAAGCCACATGAACTGTCGAGTACAAAATTTGAGCAACAGGGCACTATATTGCTTCTTGCATTCCAGCTAATATGCACAAAATTTGTAATACTCAGTCAATTAGTGAAAAAACCAAATGTAAAGTAGCAAGAAACTTCTTTATTCGGCTCCTCGTAGAAAGTCCTTAGTTCAAATTCTGTAATGGTTCTGCTATAAAAAAAAGTGCCTTAAAAATGCGCTAAGATTGCTTAGAGGTTTTCCAAGATCTCACAGCTTCTCCGAAACCTATGACTGAAATATTTTCATTACATTTGTCTCCATTTCTTACAATGTCTTTTTTTTTTTGGGGGGGGGGGGACTGAATAAGTAGTTAAACTGCCAATTGTTACACACACATTCAATTAGGAATTTCTGATCTTCTAATTGAAATACACATCAGAGTTACTAACTTCTGCATACCAATTACACAAATTATATAAAAATAACTGTGGAGAAGCATCTGGCTGGTCAGTTTTGGAAAGTGCTGCCCATGTTTTATCTTGGGTGTTATTGCGTTACACTTGTGAGCTCAGTTTATTATATTGTGAAAAGTGAACATTGTGTTTATCATCATATCATACTCTTTATTCATCGTTTAGATCTTGTATAAAGGTGGACTTTGTTAAAGCTTGTAAAACTAAAAATTTACAAACTGAATTACATACTTCAAAGGCATTACATTAATTATTTACATAAGAACAAACTTTTAGGAAACAAGAGAAACTGCAATTTAAATATTCTTCTACTGAATATTATATTAAAAAATTTTAGGGCCAATTTGTATCTCTCTTTACTTTCTCTGTCGTGTAATATAATGCAATACCTTCTCTGTTTAGAGAAGGTATTTTATTGCACCCAAAATTTCACCAGAAATACATGTTTTGGAACCCCCTGAATTCAAAAGGAATGTTTTTAGAAAAAGGTTTGTGTGTGTGTTTGTGGGGGGGAGGGGACAGCATAGCTCAAAAATGAAGAGACTTATACCAAACTTGGTATTTAAGTTTGGTATCTTTCCAAGGATGCAACACAAAAGATTTTCAAGAAAATCCCCCCCACCCTAAACTACACTTTATGTGGAAAAATGTTAGACAATTTTTATTTTCTCAAAAATTGCTTCAAAGATTTTGATTAAAATACCCGATATTAAAGCCATTTCCATCACAAATAAAATGTATATCTTAAATTTTCTGTGAATACCTTCTGAAGGCCTGCTCATTCTGGATGCATTTTGCTGAATTTTACAAGACTGGTAAACTGTAAGAGATAGACAATAACTTACTACCCAAAAAATGTAGATATCATTAAAGTACACAATTTATGTCACATACATTTTTTTCGTGGAATTGACCATTTTCGAGATATTCCATGTTACCAGCTTCAATTTTAAACCACTTTTTTCATACAGGAACTTGTCAAATGCCAGAAAGAAACAAATTTCAATCCCATAGCAACCACATTTTAAAAAATTTGCCTGTTAGTTTAGCCTAGTGTATTCCTTATTTCCTTTCTGCTTTCTTACTTCTGTAGCATGTCACTTTTTGGCTCAAAACCATAATTTTCATAGTGAGCTTAAGTTATTACAATTAGTGCAGAATCCAATTGGATTAACAGTTTGGGAAAATTTATTAATTTCAAAAAACAAAAACAAGGTCATAAATTTTGACATACGACAAACAAATGGACTCATCTCAAAATTCATCTATCCAGAAGAGAGAGACCTCCACAGGCTGCTACCACAAGTTCATCAGTGAATCTCTGTTGAAAATGGTGGCAACAGCCACCGAAACATGTCCGAAGTAAGTAACTTTATTTCAAGAGTGAAGTTTGAGTGTAATTATTTTTTTACTCTTGATTCATTACTTCACTGTCTATTCCCGTTAATGTTTTAACTATGTCAGTTTACACATGGTTGTGTGTTCAAAAATGTTGCTTTCAATGGTGTCTATTATGGAGAAGCATAAACACAGAAAACTATTAAAAAGTGGAGAGAAGACAAGTGTGCTAAATGTAATGAAAGATGTGCATAGATTAGCTTGTGAGTTCACACTGTATAACAGAGTTGGAAAGTGAGCAGCTTTGTGTTCCCACTAAAAAGAGATCTTGAGTAGTATCAGCTTTACCCAAACATTAATGGAAATGGAGGGATCAGGCCTCTTCCAGTTACCAATTCATTAACGGCTCCTTTATGTAAGTTATACATATATATCAGAATTGCAGTAATTCAAACCCTCAGCACAACAAACATGTCTGACATGAACACCCCCTCCCAAATGTTCTTTATAATACGTACTTATGTTTTATTTGCTGCTACTACTCTAGATATCAACAAACTGGTTTACTGTCTTAAAAAAATCTGATAAATCAATTCTTTGTGTATGATACAAGTAACCTCCCAGCTTTTTCACTATTATCTTGTAGGTTGAGCACAGACAAATTAGTGCTACAATTCATTATATTGTGATGTAGAATTGTTGGCTGTGTTTTCCTAACTCTTTGAGTCATAAACGTTTAAAACAAAACTTAAACATGATATAGTCATTAAATAAATGATTAACAACCTAAGCCTGATTTAATCACAGGCAAAGAATAGATAGGCAGGTTTTGCAGGTACTGCTTTTATCTGTTAGAATGTAAGGAATACGACATAGAAGATGTTAAAAAGCCAATAATCCCTAAACTATGGAATGTGCATTCTATCTGAGGCTACGAGTTCCTGCTATATCTCCATGAAGTGCTCGGCACAATTTTATTTTAGGGTTTGTTCTACAGTCATTGTATAATATGGTAACTCAATAGCAGCCATTCTCTCCTTTGCTACTCCTGCACCATCTTCGGACTGCCAATTTCTGCTTGAAAATGCTCTGTCGCCATTTGTGCTGCTGAGTCAAGTGCACGTGCAGTCAGCTAGCTGCTTCTGTCGTTGCAGTAAACATGGTGCATCACTTAACTGTGAAAGAATGCATGTTTATTTGTAAATTTTACTTTAAGCATGAATTTGCTCGCCATGTATGCAAGGAGTTTGCTGAAAAGTTAACAAACTCTGTACCATCTGCAAGAAAAACTATTCATGCAGTCGTCAATAAATTTGAAGCTTTGGGCTCAGTGTTGGACAATAAACATTCTAGGAGAAGCTCAGTGTTGACAGAAAATAAACTGGACAATGAAATCGGTGCCATTTTAGAGCATTTGCCTTGAAAATCACTGAACAAATTGGTGCAGCAAACAGGTGTATCTCCATCTTTTGCTAGAAATACAGACATCTGTTGAAATTAAAACCTTATCACTACACACAAGTGTAAGCATTAAGAGCAAATGATTCCAGTAAACGTGTGAATTATTGCAATTGGTTTTTCTAATCTGTAGAAAGAGGTTTCATTGACCCACAGCTTTTGTTTTTCTCTGCTGAATTTTGGTTTCAATTAACTGGGCATGTGAATACTCACAACAGTCAAATGAGGGCTTCAGAAAAACCTCTGCTATTGGATGAAACCCCTCACTATGATCAGAAAATGGATTTTGATGTGCGAAAGGGGTGCTAGAAGAATAATAAGCCCTATTTTCTTTGATGTAACAGTAATGCTAGTTCTTAAACCAATGTTTTTTGATTGACAGAAGAAGAGAAATCATATATAATATAGATGGTTCCAGGAAGATTCTGCAGCAACACATACGGCTACAGAATCGTTAAATACAGTAAGAGGGGTGTGTGATGACAGAATTATTAGTGTTGATTTGTGGCCCCCTCGTTCTCCTGATCTAACGAATTGTGATTATTATTTATGGGGTTGTTTAAACAACAAGCTGTATTGTTCCAATCCTCGCACACTAGAGGAACTTAGAAATAATATTGTGCAAGAAATCACAACAATGCATGGTGCTGAGGTCCAGCGAGTCAGTGACCACATTTTTAAGAGATACGACCCTTGTTTGAAAGCAGGTCAACATTTCCAGCATTTATTATAAGGTACAGACTTTAGTCTGCCTCTGCCCGGATAGTTTTCCCTGCAACTCCTGGCTCTCTTGTGCATTGTTAGAGAGCATGCAATTGGGTTATTATACAAATTAATGACTGTACTTTCAACTTAGTGTGAAAAAATAAGTGTTCTAACAGGAGAAACAAAATGTTATGTCTATAGTTGTAATGTTTTCCCTAAATCCTTGCTCCTTAGGGAGACTATAACTTCACAGATTCATTGGGGTTTGCTCTTCACAGATCCATCAGCAACGGCATGTTATTGCTTTGCAGCCACTCCTCTCCTAAAAGACACCCCTTGGCTATGCTTTGTGGCTTAGATATGGCATGTTGGCAACACTACCATGCAATGGTACCTGTTAGTCCTAATTGACAACCCTATACACGCGTGGACGACAACAGTGAAGCCAGCACTACCTACCCAGGGTATGTATGCATGCATGTTTGCTCCTTGTGCAGAACATTGTCATAAACTAAAGCTAACCAATACTGAACTATGTCACTTGCAATGTTCACATTTACAAACATAATGACACAATATTACCAGAATACATGTGTGATATACCTCCACATTTGTGAGACCCTTCTTTATGACCAGGCCCCAGAATGCAGTATTGTAAAGGTTATTAACATGCACATCAGCCTGTCTCCAACTCAGGTAATCTTTCAGGTTTCTGTCTGTGGGATACAATACCACTCTGCCATCAAATGTTGGTGCATACTGCATTCTGATGTGACCGAAGAAGGCGGGCCAGTGAAACACAAAGCTTGAAGCGAACAGACTACTAACTACAGTCATGAGTTTGGATGCTCTGCGGTTGTAAAGGTTAGTGTCCTTTCGGAAAACAAAACTGTATTCGTCACTTTGCCCAAATGCAAGGCGAACGTCGCGAAATTCGTCCATTACATTTGTGGCAGCTCGGGTCATTAAATTGATAGCGCGCACGTCGTTCGGTTTCACGTATCCGTGAACGTCTGCAAACCTGCTGAAGCCCTTGCCATCTACTCGTACCACAATCCAACAATTTGGCAGGCAGTTATCTGGCAGTTCGAAATTTTTCACATACTCAAATTTGCTTTTGGCCATTCTTTCTTTTGTTTGAGATACTTCTCTTACGGCAATTACCAATATTTTACCGTACTTGTCACGGTTACTTGCTCGCACATTACATGTATAAGTTCGTTTTAAAATGCTACTCATGTGCTACAATGAACGCTTCAAGTTCTGTTGCATGTTTCATATAAAAATGTATAGTTCTGCCAGTAATTTCAATAATTATTAAGTTCCTTTGTTGTTGAGGCTTGTTTATAGACGCGACTACCAGCCAGAGCGGATTAAGTTCCTTTCCAACTACTGCCGGTTAATTTACAACACAAACCCAATATGTAAAACAGTGTCGCCAACAGCAAGAGACAAAACTTCAGTAAGAATTCAGAAGCATCAAAACTGCATTTCAGGCAGATAGACTGTCATATAAAATGTATGATATTTTTTTTAAAACTTTATGAATTCATGTGCGTATAAAGTTTGAAAATGAATTAAGTTTACAAGGACAATAACTTGTATTACTTGTTTAATCAACACCAAATTTCGTTTGTTCTTGACTGCTAAAAGTTGATAAACTGCAAGCAGTGCCAGATTATCAATGGTCCTTACATTTAATTCCTCTAAAGTGTATAAGCGAGTTTTCAACAATGTTTACTTTCTCTACACGTGCTATGTACATAGTATATAGAGAAAGTATTGCACTTGAACCAAAAAATTCGATACCTAGATTTCACCGGAAATATATGATTATTAGTATACGATGGTTCCACCATTTGGCATTACTTCTATACGTGGGCACTTTTGTTATTTCGTCATTAGAGCTGCATTGTAATTACTTACTGGTCTGCTGTAAACATTTAGGGCCCTAAGCTGCCAAGCGTAGCCCAACGTGAAGGGCCCTAAGCCGCAAAACGTAACCGAGGGATATTTTTTATAAGTTGAGTGCAGCAGTTGCGACCGAAGGTCACTACTGCGCAATGACGACAGGGTGTAGCCGAGGGATCTCTGAAGCTAAAACCCCAATGATCCCAAGAAGAAGTAAAAATTTCGGTCATCTGGCAACTTTCACATGTGAACAACTGAATGTTTCCAACACTTTAAATTATGATCGCCAGTAAAAGTCTCAAGGCCGCGTGTGTGTGTGTGTGTACGCGCGCGCGTGAGTGTCCGTATGTGTGATGGAACCATCGTATAGTTTTATGAATATATGTTTTAGAGTCCCAAGTATCCACCAAAAAAAAAAAGCATTTTCAGAAAAAGGTCCGCGCCCGCGTGTGTGTGTGTCCGTGAACACGATAACTCAAAAACCGAAAGTCGGTAAAATACCAAACTTGATATTTAAGTTTAGTACCTATCTTCGCTTCCAGGGATGCAACAAAGATTTT
Source organism: Hymenopus coronatus (assembly GCA_030762935.1). Classification (NCBI taxonomy): domain Eukaryota; kingdom Metazoa; phylum Arthropoda; class Insecta; order Mantodea; family Hymenopodidae; genus Hymenopus; species Hymenopus coronatus. Next base: position 3,192,870 of record CM060895.1, on the reverse strand, counting down.
GAGAAAACTCCCCCCCCCTGCCCCAACTACCCTTTATATGGAACTTTTTTCGAAAATTTTTATTTTCTCAAAAATTGTCCTAACGATTTTAATTAAAATATCGTATATTAAAGATATATACCTGACAAATAAAATTTATATCTTGAATTTTCTGGGAATAGCCTCTTGAGGACTACTTTATTCTGAATGAATTTTACGGAAGTTTGCATAACTGCTAAATCATAGGAGATTGACAAAAACTTACCACGCAAAAAAAAAATGTAGAGCATGTTAAAACACATAATTTATGTTATATACACTTTTTTTTTTGGAGTTGATCGTTTTTGAGATATTTCTTGTTTTTGGTTTCAGCTTTAAAAAGCATACTTTTCTCATACATGAATTTGTCAACCCCTGTCCATATAAACAAAAGAACTTCAGTCACATAGCAACCAGCTTTTGACTATGACTTTAACCTATGGTACCCCCTTATTTCTCTTCTACTTACAAGGAAGCAAGTAATAATACTATTTCTGCTAATTTTTTCTTAATTAGCATGAAGTAAACAGAATCATTAGTTTTTTAACAATAATTTGTTGCAGAGATATAGAGAAAGTCGTGTGAATGGAACACATCAGATTTTTGGTAATGCGCTTCTAACTCCCCTACATATCAAGGAAATGTCTAAACCTCGCGCCTGTTTATTGCGCATGGTTTCTTTCTCCTCACTGCAAAATGAAGCCGAAAAATTGAAGGTGGCGACTGAAAATGTGAGGATTTAATTCATGAAAACTCATGTCTAGAATCCTTGTTATAGACTTAAAGTTTAAAGGTTATAAACGCATTCATTTACTTTTCATTTTGACACAATAGCTAAGTTTCATTTGTTTTAAACTAGATACACATGCAGTTTATCACGATTCTGATGCCTTCCCAAAGGCTTATCAACTTTTCCTGTTTTCATTTTGCAAATATGTTTTTGTAACTATTATAATACTACAGTCGTTAAATAGCATTTTGTAATTCCTCACTACCTGCTATTAATGTTGTAAGTGTGCAGAGCTAATTTGCTTTAAAATGTATTATTTGCTTATTATGTAAATACAAGTTTTAACACACAGTTTAAGTTATTATACTTATTTGTTATAACTATGAATTGTACTTTTAAATAATTGTACTGCTCAGTTTGAATATTTTATTCACAGATGCACATATTTGATGTCAACAAGAAAAAGAACAATGTTATGTTATTCTTTAGGAAGCATCAAACCCTCCTATTGCAGTAACTCGTAGCTGCCCATAGACATAAAAAACTACATAATGCAGTAACTAGCCTATCCTGGCATGGAAACTTTCATGGTTTGTTTTATCTCAGTTTAATTGTTTTTGATAAGTATTTTAAGTATTCCCGAAGGATTTTCAACAGAGAAGTGGTCTGTGGTTCAAATCCTGCCCCGAATAAACTTCTCTTCCTTCAATTAAAGTAATCAGTAAAACTTTATCTTGAAAATGGTAACTAATTTATTTTAACTTAATTATTACTAAAGCTAATGAAGAATTTAAACCTTTAATTAGAAAGAAAAAAAATTAATAAAGGATTTACATTCATTTTCATTTTTACATTGTCTTAAGTTGCCTTGATTTCCCCCCGAGATCTCTTTAGTCTTCATCATTGGAAAATGCAATGGATTATCTTAAAGTTAGGCCTGGAAGGTTTACTCCTGAAATTTCGTTCCCCAACTATACCATGTATCACCAGGCTCAATGCCTGTGGTACCCTATACCTGATATTAAATACTGCTTCAAAAATTCATTCTTGCTCATAAACTCACCCGCAGAGGCAAGATCATGGCTTGCTCACAATGATTACACAATAGAATCTGTCTGCACCTTGTCCTTGCTTTCAGGCAAACCTCTTCTGCATGATTATGTCATGGGGCAAGTAAATGACGGTAACTGCTCTAGGGATTTTTCTTATGTACATAGTAGATAGAGAACGTAATGCATTTCACTAAAAAATTTGATTCCAAGGTTTACCGGAAATACATGTTTTAAGGTCCACTTATAAAAAAATTTTAGAAAAGAGTGGGTGGGTGTGTGTGTGCACGTACGCATAAAGGATGGGACAGCAAGATCTTTAGAAAAATCCTCCCACCCCTAACTACACTTTACAAGGAACAGTTTTAGAAAATTTTGATTTTCTCAAAAATGGTTTTAACAATTTTGATTAAAATACCACATGTTTAAGACATTTTTATGATAAAAAAAATTTATATCTTGAATTTTCTGGAAATAGCTTCTAAAGACCTCTTCATTATTGATGACTTTTGCGTAACTTTTATACATATGGTAAACTGTAAGATATAGACAAAAACTTACTACACAAACAATGTAGATCTTGTTAAAACGCACAATTTGTCATATGCACTTTTTTTTTGTAGAGATAACCCTTTCCGAGATATTCTGTGTTACTGATTTCAATTTTAAGCTAGTTAAAACTTTTCAGAAACGGCAGACGATATTTCTTTCAACTGCCTTTTATTCAATTTTGATAAGCAAAGGGAACAGCATTTCAATTGTTTCACGTAGTAACCAGCTTTTAAAGGAATTGACTGTTGCTTTAGCCAAGTGCATTCCCTTATTTCCTTTCTGCTTGCAAAGAATCAAGTAATAAGTTCATTTCTGCTAATGTTTACCTCAATTAGCATTAAGAATGTAAAAGAATGATCATTATCAGAAAAGTTTGTTTGCTGAACAGCTAGGAATGGAACGCACGAGTTGTTACTTTCTCTACACGTACTATGTACATAGTGTATAGAGAAGATGTTGCATTCCACCCCAAAATTTGATACCAAGATTTCACCAGAAATACATGTTTTGGGTCTCCCTGAATCCAAAAAAAGCATTTTTGGAAAAAGGTCCATGTGTGTGTGTGTGTGTGTGTGTGTGTGTGTGTCTGTGGACAGCATAGCTCAAAAACAAAAAGACTGTTAAATACCAAACTTGGTATTTAAGTTATGGAACTTTTTTTCGAAAATTTTGATTTTCTCAAAAATGGCTCTAACGATTTTGATTAAAATGTCATATATTAGGGATATTTACCTGACAAATAAAATGTATATCTTGAATTTTCTGGGAATAGCCTCTGAAGACTACTTTATTCTGGATGAATTTTAAGGAATTTTGCATAACTGCTAAATCGTAAGAGATGGACAAAAACTTATCACACAAAAAATGTAGAGCATGTTAAATCACAATTTATGCTATATACATGTTTTTTGTAGAGTTGACTGGCCTGACTTTAAATTGTATCACATAGCGATTGTTTTTTAAAAGGATTTTATCACTTTTGGCCCAGTGTGATCCCTTATTTTCTTCTATTTACAAGAAAGCAAGTAATAAGGACAATTTCTGCTAATCTTGATTAGCAAGATGTAGATAAAAGAATAATCTTTTGTAAGTATAGTTTGTTTGCAGAACAGGTAGAGAAAGTCATGTGAATGGAACACCAGATTTTTTTCTTGAGACTGCATGAGAGAGAATTATAAAACTCCTTGATTCTCTTTTGCTGTGATGCCACTTGGAATAAACTATGTAATGAAGATTCATTATTTGTTGCTAACAATTTGCTTTTGTCAGCATAGAATTTCTGTTTTATAGATCTAACTGCTTCCCCTCATAAAATTCTAAGGGTTCTAATCTTATCTATTACCTGTTGGTAATTTTCCTCTGAGTGGACACATCACAATATGAGTATTGGTGATTACCACAACAATTCATGTAGCTGGGTTCATTGTTACAAAATAGAGTAGTTATTTAGAGCACTAGTTAGATAAGCAGAGGCTCAAGTTAGAACACATCCAAAGGGAAGAGCAGTGAGTAACTAAATCTAATTTTGTAACATATTATCTACATTCAGAGCATTTTAGTATAATTTCTGTCTATTTGATGAAATTTATTTATTGCAGACGCAATTGTTTAGAGAAAGAGTAAAGTGGGCTTTAATAAAAAGTCAAAAGTCAAGAGAAATAAACAAACATTGGATTTATATTCTGCAATTTTTTATGCTAGTTTTGTACATAAATTTAAAGTAAAAATGAGCAAAGAAAGTGATATTCATGCTTCAACAGGAAAAATGCTAAAAGCAGTCCAAGATGTAACTATTAATATACTTTCAGAAAAGTCAAGGAAAGTTTATTTATGCGGTTATGAAATTCAAGGACTGGGGTGTGTGCGTGCGCATGCACGCATATAATGTAGCTGAGGTAAATGAAGATTCATTGTTGCCTTATTTTTATTAGAGGTTGAAAAGTATTAAAGCTTCAAGTCTTTGGAGTGAATATTGTACATGAGATTAACTCTTTTGATTAATGATAATATTGATATCGCCCACCTGGGAAGTGTGATGGTAAAGCATCTGCCTCACATTCAACAGGAGTCTCGTTTAGGGGTGTTTTTTTCCGGGATTTTCCTTTATCCTAAGCAGACGAAAATCAAGTAATTTTAAGCTCCATGGGCCCCGAAATCAATTGAGCATCATTTCACCAATTTCATTCATCGTCCGATATGACCAATCCTATAACAGGTTATAGGATGTTAAGCTACATAAAAAAAAAAAAATTAAAAAAATTGACATTAGTAAGTTTAGAGAATATAAAAACAATATAGCTGGTAATTTACAAAATATGCCTCCAATAAGAATTACAGATTTTAATGGTTGTAATATTACAATAACTATCAACTAGGGGAAAAAGATTTTGTTTTAATGCATTTTAGTATTAAGAAAATTAAGACATGATCATCATTAAGTGTATTTTATGTTTTGATAGCATGTTTTGTATTTTGTTTGAATATAAAGTACTATAGGTTTTGTTGCCAAGTAACTACAAACTAAAGCATCACTCATTATTATAAAAATAATATAAAAAAATAATAATAATAATAATAAAAGATACACAATTTTTACATTATAACGGTTTTTCATTGTACTCTTCTATTTTACAGGTAACTCCATGTAAATACATTCTTTGAGACACAACTTGTGGTCTGAAAGTCAGTACTATTGTTTGACTGGATATGAATCTAAACTCTCCCTCATTGTTGTACTCCTTTTTGCTGAACCTATGAACCATCAATATTTCAGTTACCCTCCACCCTAGTCATTTCTATTATTTTTTTTTCATTTAGTTCAAGATCTATCCTCTTACAATCCCTTTTGTTGTGCAATTGTAAGTAGGTGTGATATTCCAAATCAAAGTCTGAATTTAAAAACTAATTAACTTTCATGAATGTATTGAATTTAATTTCTATTTTGTTCCTGCCTTCCATTATGATTTGCTTTATTTTGAGATGTTTCTTGCACAGCAAATTCCCAAATTTCATAGGTTTCATTTTGGAAGTATTACCATTTAGGGTTATCACATTTACTATATGTGAACCACTGTCCCTATAGTTGTATTTGGCACTCTTTATTTGGGCCTTCTGCTGATTCGATTTGCCATATTTTCATTGGCTTCTTTATTTTACTTTTATCATTTAATTTATTACTTTCGTCTTCATTAGGCTTTCCCGTCACCAAACTCTCATTTTTTTTTTTAATTAATCAATTTAATTAGTTGACTTTCCAAACGAGCCAAAGCCTATTGTTTTCGAATTACCGCCATCGTCATCAAACTTTCTTTGGCGCTACAGCATAGCACGGTCCATAGATTACGGACACAGATGGTACTTCTGAATTGGTGCTAGAGTTGGGTCGAGCGATTCATTTTCATTAACCGATTCATACGATTCGTTCATGTAATATGAATCGATTCATACGATTCGTTCACAATTCATTAATCATCGCCTTGTGTTCATGTTAAGCTATCTCGTTTTTACACGGGGATGGTAGTTATATGGCAGCTCCTATAGCATAAAAACTGTAATTTATTTAAAACGCTGTACTCTTTTGCAAACATTTGGTAAAATGTCTTCCATTAAACGGAAAAAGAAAAACCACATAAGAGTTTGTTTAAATCTAAAATTGACACCTAGCTTCGATTGCATGACGCCTGGCGGTATTTGTGCTCAAGACCCACAACATAGACACCATTTTCAAACCAACAAAACAAATACGAAGTTTCCTTCGCTCAGCCAAAGATCCCAGAGACCCATTTACTTCGGCAGGCGTGTATCGGATCCCCTGTTCATGTGGCGCAGTCTACGTGGGGACCACACAACGGAGCATCAACACCAGACTTACAGAACATCGTAGACATTGCCGTTTGGGTCAACCAGAAAAATCGGCGGTAGCACTTCATGCTCTAGAAGCAGAAGGGGAACATGTGATCCGTTACGACGAAACTGACATCCTCTCTTCCACTACTCATTACTACACACGTTTGCACCGTGAAGCTATTGAGATCTATAAACATGCCAACAATTTCAATAGGAAAGAAGAAACATTCAGACTAAATAAAACTTGGCACCCAGCCCTACAGAACAGACCAACCAAGAAAGCACGTACACCAATCAGAAACAGCACGGACACAGGGGACCGCAATCCGGACCAATCAGGTCATGCGAGGGCGATACCTCCCACACTATATAAGTCGAGCGCTCCGGGAGACAGCTCCAGGCCATAGGCAGATGGAGTGAACAGTGGCGGATGGCCATCAGCCCGCAGAAGAGCTCAGCTCTACTGCTGGCTAAAGTCCGTGGCTGGCGACCGGAGAGGTCGCTGAGGCTGCGGCGGAGGCGGATCCCCTGGGTCCGCTCCGCCAAATACCTCGGAGTCCTCCTCGACCGCGGCCTTACTTTCACTCCACATGTCAGGGAGAAGGTCGGCTTGGGACACGCTGCCCTGCGGCAGTTGTTTCCCATCTTCCGCTCCACCATGCCTACACACCTAAAACTACGGCTGTACCGCGCAGTCATCCCGCCCCTGATGCTGTACGGCTGTGAGGTCTGGGGTTCGGTGGCTCGTTCCACCATCCGCAGGCTGCAGGCCGTGCAGAACAGGGCATTGAGGATGATATACGGCACAGACCGCAGATTCCCGTCCCACATTCTCCATTCCCACTCCGGAATCCCTTACATAGTGGACGTTGTGCGAGAAAGAGCTCGCACAATACACACTAAACTTGCTCCCCACCCAAATCCCCAGGTGAACACTCTCGGTCTTTACGACCACACGCTACCAAGGAGACGCGTAAGCTACCGCCTTCCCAAGGACGCCTTGGGATGGTAGTTTTCCGGCCGCCTCTCCCTTTATTGTTCTACCCGCCAAGTTAAGCAGCATCGGGCATGGTCACGACTCGGACGGGTGACCATCCAGTCGTACTCCGACCAGATCTGCAACACTGGCTACCCCCACCCCGTACCTATATCCCTTCATGTCTCCCCGCTAGCCGGCACTGCTTTCCTTGACAGCCCGCAAGCGGCTGGCCAAGGTAAGCAGCATCGGGCCTGGTCCCTCTCTGGGTGGGTGGCCACTCAGATAGGTAAGCCAGCCCGCGCCGGCTGCACAGAGGGAACACCCTGCCCAAATACTTTGACATTGACAAAAACGCTTGCATAAGACTACATCTACTATATCACACGGGTAAATCCGCAAGAAAAGCGGATAGGTACCGTGGTGATTTGCCCCCGCCCGAGTACACTCGGGCGACTAGTTCCTGCTCCTGGCTCCTGGAACGTACCAGTAGTCGCTACTGAGAGACTACGGAGATGTACACGCCACTGATGATGCCTGCCGCAGACGCAGGCGAAACGTCTGGGGAACGAAGGGAGAAGCCCAGTGGACCACGGCCTACAAGCCCGGTTTTGTTTTCTATAAGAGTAATTATTATTCATCACTGCCGCGGTTGCACGCTAGTAAGTCGTATAATTTTTATAAATACATCATTATAAGACAACGCTAGTAACCAGAATAATTATTATTTTCTTCCGAGGTAATTTTAATATTAGAAGTAAGATGTTTCTATACCTGCATTTAGTGTAGGTTATTGTGTATAAATCGGTACCGTTAAATCATAATTTAAACGTAGATATTAATTTATTTAATCCTGGAATTCTAAAAGTTCTGTTTTTCCCTCCGTTAACAACTTGGTATATCTACAACATACAGTCATACAATACAATGTATTAGATATTTAACAATGTTCAGTAAAATAATTACTGAACATTAATCCTTTCCTTATATGTGGTGTTGTAGTTTCAATGGAAATGTTTTACGATTCGATTTACTGCGCTTTCGATTATACGCTATAGTTTTTAAAAAATTAACCATCATCATTAACTCCGTATCGTCAGAACTCAACAATATTCTATTTAATGTAAGTGGTTTTCTGTTTTCGCTAACCAGAGCCAGACAGATGATAGAACATCAGAATCCATGGTAATTTTCAGTACTCGGCACGGCAATCACGGAATGTCGACCGTGCTCGGCAGTATTCGGCCTTACTCGGCGTGATAAAAATATCTCACTTGGCTAAACGCAGTAACCTTATGCACAGTTCGTTCATGAATCGTCCCGTCTTTTAGCCTGCCTGCCCAGGTGCACGATTCCCAATTCGTTAATGAATCGTCGCCTTGTCTTTTAGCCTGCCGAGGTGCACGATTCACAATTCGTTCATGAATCGTCGCCTAGCCTGCCCAGGTGCACGATTCACAATTCGTTCATGAATCGTCGCCTTGTCTTTTAGCCTGTCTAGGTGCACGATTCTTGCATGAACCGCCCTGCTAGGCAAACAACCTTGTAATCCCGACTTTATTATTACAATAGGGGCTAGGACCTTTTTTGGCATAAAAGAAAAACAATTCAAAACTGAACGTATTCTTTCCGCATTATTCTGGAGTTTTCTGGAATTTTACAATAAAATTGCTCTATGAAATTCTACTTTAGTTGTGTTACATGAGATATATTGCAAAGTATATACATTTATTATTATTATTATTATTATTATTATTATTATTTAACACCTGTTAATAAGATCATGTTAGAACACAGAGTATTGTATCGATTTCCTTTCGTCAAAAACCAGGAATCTCTCATAAATACTTATTTAGATTGTGTTCCTCTTTATTTTCTCAACCATATAATCGTAAATATTAGATAGAGGATGTATTGCAACCTACCTATAAATTGGAGATGGAGATTTCACCGGGAGCATCTTTTGAAGCCCCGTTAATTAAAATGAAAAATGTGTGTGCGTGCGCGCGCGGGCGCCTCTAAACAGCATAATTAACAAATGGAAAGTCAATTAAATAGCAAACTTGGTATTTAAATTCTCTTATTTTCCAAAGAGGCGTCATGAATTTCAAGAAAATCACCTAGCAAATCATCAATTACTAAAACGTGTCGTGAAAGAGGCAGGTTATAAAATTGCGAGGCATGAGTTACCCCTTACATTGCATACCAGACTTCAATTTCATTTCATAGATTTTACCGATTAGACCACAAACAAATTTGTGTATGCATTTCATGTTTGCATTCAACGTACAGCATGTTGGATTGTAAGGACATCTAATTTCAAATAATGGCAATATTAATTGCACTACATGATGGTAAATTATCTCATATTGAGAAGCTGTCGGAGGAATTCACAAGTTGGGAAATGATCAGGAACGTGAAGCTTAACTTTAGAGAAAATTCCTTCATACTCCTTGAATAATCAATTTAATGGTACCTCAGAAACCTGACAAAAACTTGTTTTCTATTGTTAACGTTCTCTATTCTGTATGTGTCACGGTGAACTATCGTTTTCCAGCTAAAATTTCATGTTGATATTTCATCGGAAATTATGTTTTGAGATCCCCTGAATCCAAAAAGGCATTTTCAGAAAAAGGACTATGTTTATGTGAGTGCGTGTGTGTTTATGTAGCTGTGAATGAACAGAATAACTCAAAGACGAAAAGTCCGTTAGGTAAATGCCAAAGTTGATATTTAAGTTCTGCATCTACCTACGATGCAGAGTTAACAATTTCCTACATATTTTCTGTTATTTTTTCAGTCTTTCCATATTTATACTTTTCTCAAATGGAAAGTCGTTATTCGTTTTTTCTTTATGCTGGTCAAACAAAGAGAACAAAAAAGGTTACTGCTTTGGCAACACTACACAAAAGTTATTTGTAATATGTTGGAGCATTTTTTTTCTTTTTTTACGTAAAATTAGTTTCTGAAGTCATATATCTTGCTAACGTAGTGACGATTTACCTGTGCATATGTTACATTTAAGATTCTGTGTGTGTGTGTGTGTGTGTGTGTGTGTGTGTGTGAGTGCGTGTGTGCGTGGGTGCGCGTGCGCGCGTGTGTGTGTGAATTATAAACTTACTTTAACCTGTACAATAACTCATCTAAAATAAAGATGCTCGTGGTGGTTTCGGCAATAATCGGTAGTGTTCGTTTTCTTAAACACACATTTTCTTCTTTAGCCTCGTGGCCTCAGCGCTGTAGGGTTTTCACATTAACATAAATGGTTAACACATCGTGCTCACTCGGCAGTTTCCGTCGAAGCTCGGTTTGGTACTCCAAAAGGTCGAAGCAAAAGAATAACAATGGCTGATCACGATTCTTCAAATCTGCGATTCTTTTTGAACGACGACACCTACTATGGTTGACACGATTCATGCAATTCTTTTGGAACTCGTACGATTCTTTTCAATTCATGCGATTCTTTTCGATTCACACAATTCTTTTTGAACAACGATTCATGTTAAGACTAGCACGATTCTTAAGATTCTTTTTGAACGACGATTCATGCTAAGGTTGACACGATTCATACGATTCTTTTCTTGTACTCGTTCATATGAACAATTCGTTCATGAATCGCCCCATGTCTAATTGGTGCTTTGGACGAGTATTGCTATCATGATTTCTGAAAGCTTCGCTGTGAAAATGTTAAAGAAAGCGGAATTGTAAAATAGAAAGAATTTAACTCGATATATATATATATATATATATATATATATATATAGGTGTAGGGGAAAATAAATATCAGGAGCTAAACTGAATTCATAATACCAAAGAATGTTTACATAATTGTAATTCATATTTCGTCAGTATGATGGAGGCTAGACCAGGCATTCCTTTATTTGAAAGTTATTAGAAAACAAGATGGCTGACGTAATGGCGGCAACTTAGAAATTATGAATTACTAATTTGTGGATCTTCGGTTTTAGGAGATTTAAATTCATTTAAGTGATCGTGTTTTTAACTAGCGAGTAGTTTCATTTATCAGTCTCAACGCTTTCCGCTTTAACTAGTTTCTTTGTTAGTACGTTTAACTTTCCCTCATTTGAAGGGTGGAATTTTCACCGTGGACCAGGTAACTTATATTTTGGGATGGAGATAAGACAGGAGAAAAAAATGATTGATAATGTAACTCAAACAGTGGCAACTTATAATGATGGGAAAGTAAGTAAGTAAAACGTATGTCCTAGGTTGCAGCTCCCAATATTGAATTAATCGGTAACCAAGGGAACGTCAGTAAGGGGTAATTCTGCGCAATGGCTCTAAATATTCCATCTGTTAGGCAGAGTACCAACATCGGAATACTGTATCCGCCTTGTGCCTCCAATGCATAGATGCTACATGTTATCCTTTAGCACATCGCTACAAATGAATGTACGACGTGGTGTCTGTAGTGGGGAAAGGAAAATGAACTGTGCGGATTGTGGTAAAAACACAGAAAGTAATTTAAAATCTTATATATATATTTGCTTTATCTACTTTAAGACAGTTAGGTTTAATAATAAGAATTTTATCTATAGGATTTGCTGATTTAGCTTTTTTTCATTTATTAACTCATGCTTTATTTAAAGCTTTATTATTTATGTGTGCAGGAATAGTTATTCATAATGTAAAAAATTTTCAGGATATTCGTTTTATAGGGAATTTATCAATTTTTATACCTTTAACTTCTGCTTATATATATACACGTTTATTTGGCTTTTGAAAACTTACAGAAATAACTTCATTATGCTTTTTGCTGTGGCAGTAGGCTCATGGTTAAAATGAAGGTGATCAATAAGTTTATCTCATCATTATCATCAGCATTATATTATAATTTTATGTATGTCTTTATTCACCGTTGGAAATTTTACAAATTCATGGTTTCGTTAGGATTACAATATTATATACAGAAAACAGACTAAATAGTTGCTATAAACATTATGAAAACCATTGAGTAAATTAGCATACAAAATAACACAAGACAACTATATATACACAATAAATGTGATTAGAGTACATAAGTCTTTGTACAATAGCAAAAAAATACAATCAGTTTTAAACATTATTGGAAACATAATTAATGATTACAATTTATATATAAAGATTACAAATTAATCAGATTATTTCTAAAATAATCAAAAAACTCAAGCATGCTATAGAAATTCTGCTCAATTTAAAAGGTTTTTACCTCTTTGCTAAACTTTGTATAGTTACTATTATTAATTTTATTTGCGATTTGGCTGTACATATGTATGCCCTTGTGCAGTATAGAATTTACCTTTTTGGTTGTTCTGGCAGACTGTATGTGTATTTTATTACTGTTTCTGGTAGTATGTTTATGAACAGCGTTGTTTGTACTAAATAAGTATGTATTGTTCCTTATAAAGCAGACAATTTCAAAAATATAAAGACTTGGTAGTGTAAGAATATTGTTTTATTGAAAGTGTGGTTTACATGATGTTCTATGCAGATTAAGTATTTTCTTTTGCATTATAAATAGTATGCTTTTTCATTACTGGACCCCCAAATAAATATACCATATGCAAGTGCAGTTTGCACGTAGGAGAAGTAAATTGTTCTTAGTGTTTGCAGATTACTAATTCTTTTTAAGACATATATTATATAAAGGGCCCTATTTACTCTGGATGTGACATTCTTAATATGACTTTTCCAGTCTAAGTGTTGATCAATTAATACTCCAAGAAATTTTGCTTCAGCAACATACTGTATGGTTTCTTTGTTACATACAAATTTTGGTCCTATTATTTTATTACTTCTATTGGAGTGCATGATATGTATACATTGCGACTTTTTTCCATTTAGTACTAATTTATTTGCAATTAACCATTTCTTCATACTTAACATCGTATTATGTGCTTGAATTTGTAGCTCAGTGGAATTACTGCCCCTGAGAATAAAATTAGTATCATCTGCGTATAGTACAGTCTCGACATATGGTGTGTGAGCAGGAAGATCTTTGATGTATACTAAAAAAAGTAAAGGGCCAAGATTTGAGCCTTATTGTCTTTATATCTGATTTTGAAGTTATTCTATCAATGGTTAGTACTGTAAATTGTTGTCTGTCAGTTAGATAAGATTTAAATCACACATAAGCTATCCCATGCACTCCATAGGTTTCCAGTTTTGTCAGTAATATGTTATAGTCAACTAAATCAAAGGATTTACTCAGGTCTATGAATATGCCAACTGTTGTATCATTTACATCAATTCTCTCAGTGAATGCATAAAAGGCATTTAATATAGATTTGTTTTTTCGAAAACCATTTTGTTTATCATTAAATACTAAATAATTACTTTTCCATGAAGGGTGCAATTCTATTGTACATAACTGATTCCAGAATTTTAGAAAAACCTGATTGAAGGGAAATGGGCCTATAATTATCAACCATATTTGCACTCTTTTTTACTTTCTCTAGCCCCATATGTACAATGTACGTAGGGATAGAGAAGTATTGTATTGCACCAAAAAATTTGATACCAAGATTTCAACAGAAATACATGTTTTAGGACCTCCTGTATCCAAAAAAGGTATTTTCAGAAAAAGGTCCATGTGTGTGTGAGTGTGTGTGTCTGTGAACACGATAACTCAAAAATGAAAAGCAGCTAAAATACCAAACTTGGTATTTCAGTTTAGTATCTTCCAGGGATGCGACACAAAGATTTTGAAAAAAAATCCCCCCACCCCAAACTACCCTTTACTTGCAAATTTTTTCGAAAATTTTGATTTTCTTAAAAATGGCTCTAACGATTTTGATTAAAATTTCGTATATTAAAGATATTTACACGACAAATAAAATGTATATCTTGAATTTCCTGGGAATAGCCTCTGAAGACTACTTTATTCTGGATGAATTTTACGGAATTTTGCATAACTACTAAACTGTAAGAGATGGACAAAAACTTACAACACAAAAAATGTAGAGCACCTTAAAACACACAATTTATGTTATACACATTTTTTTCGTGGAGTGGATCATTTTTGAGTTACTCCTTGTTTTTTGGTTTCAGCTTTAAAAAACATACTTTTCTCATACAGGAATTTAACATTTCAGGTCCATACAAACAAAGGAATGTCACATAGCAACCAACTTTTGACCATTACTTTAACCAACAATACTCCCTTATTTCGCTTCTACTTACTAGGGAGCAAGTAATGGGCTATTTCTGCTGATATTTTCTCGATTGGCATGAAGTAAATAGAAGCATAAGCTTTTTAACAATATTTTGTTAAAGAGATGTAGAGAAAGTCATGTGAATGGAACACATCAGATTTTTAATATAGGAACAATTTTTGCCAGTTTCATCCTATCTGGAAATATCCCAGATAACAGGGAAGTATTACATATTTCCTGTATGGGATTTAATATACTGTCCTTACATGACTTAATTACACACTCGAGTATCTCATCAAAAGTTATTCTTCTTTGAATTAATTATTTTACTTATTTCATCTGTAGTGACTGCCTTTAAAAAATAGATTTTTCATTTCTTTTTAATTTAGCATATGAATTACTATTATTTGAGTGTGAGATTGGTATTTTATCAGCAATATTGATGAAATGTTCATTGAAAATATTGGCAACTTTGACTGGATTTTCAACAATATCATTAGCTACCTCTAATGAGATTTTTTAGTATCATGGGATACTTTATTTTTATTATTATTGTTATAATGATCATCACCATTATTGTTGTTATCGTTACTGTTGTGACTATCATCATTATTAGTTTAAAATACCTTTCAAAATAAATAGTTAATTTGGAGTGACAGTTTTAATATCATTCTAAATGGCAGTTTTCAATAAAAATGTTGTAAGACTACTTCCAGATACTCAGTGCTAAGTGTCCACAGTTTGATCAAGGAAAATAATATCTAGGAACAGGATGTTATAAAGTCATCAAAAACTTTCTCATACAGGAACTTCTCAACACCGGGCCGTGCAAAGAAACAATCCCATAGCAACCCATTTTAAAACATTGACTTTGTTTGAGCTAGTACATTCCCTTTTTTCCCTTTTACTTATAAGGTACTAAGTATTAAGACCGTTTCAATAATGCTTCTCTCGATTAGCATGAAGTAGATAGAAGAATAAGCTTAATAATAATTTGTTACAGAGATGTAGAGAAAGTCATGTGAATGGAACACATCAGATTTTTTTTTCTTTTTGAAGTATGCCATTCTCAGGCATATGCAGATGCATACAGTCCGGTTTTTAAAACAGGTTTTTTTTTTTTTTTTTTTTTTCTCCCGAATCAGGAGTTCTAAAATATGTGAAATCTGTGCATCAAATTTTAGGATGGAATGAATTACTACTACTACTACTACTACTTATGCAAAGGACATTGCAAAAAAATTAAGAAATTTGTTTTAGTATAGGGAACTTTTAATAAAGTGTGTTTTGTGTTGGGAAACTTGTCAAATATAAGATTATTAAACAAAATAAACATTAAGCACACGATAAGTATGCATGGGGTATATTACAAAACATAAATGTAAAAAGCTTGACCTTAGGACATAGACATTCATGCATTGTATGATAAAACACAAAACTGAAAAGATTTTTTTACTTTCTCCATACGCACTATGTACATAGTATATAGAGAAAGTATTGCACTCCACCAAAAATTCGATACCGAGATTTCACCGGAAATATATGTTTTTGGGTCCCCAATATCCAAAAAAAGCATTTTCACAAAAAGGTCCATGTGTGTTTGTGTCCGTGAACATGATAACTCAAAAACGAAAAGTCGGTAAAATACCAAACTTGGTATTTAAGTTTAGTATCTTCCAGGGATGTGACACGAAGATTTTGAGAAAAATCCCCCCACCCCCAACTACCCTTTACATGGAACTTTTTTCGAAAATTTTGATTTTCTCAAAAATGGCTCTAACGATTTTGATCAAAATTTCGGATATTAAACATATTTACCTGACAAATGAAATGTATATCTTGAATTTTCTGGGAATAGCCTCTGAAGAGTAGTTTATTCTGGATGAATTTTACTAAATTTTGAATAACTGCTAAACCGTAAGAGATGGACAAAAACTTACTACACAAAAAGTGTAGAGCACATTAAAACACTCAATTTATGTTATACACATTTTTTTCGTGGAGTTCGTCGTTTTTGTGACATTCCTTATTTTTGGTTTCTGCTATGAAAAACGTATACTTTTCTCATACTGGAACTTGTCAACTCCTATCCATATAAACAAAGGAACTTCATTGACATAGCAACCAGCTTTTGACTATCACTTTAACCTACAGTTGTCCCTTATTTCGCTTCTACTTACAAGGATGCGAGTAATAAGACTATTTCTGCTAATTTTTTCTGATTAGCATAAAGTAAATAGAAGTATAAGCTTTTTAAGAATTATTTGTTGCAGGGATATGGAGAAAGTCATGTGAATGGTACACATCAGATTTTTTAACTAGGTAAACTCCTGCAATGTGGCTGAAACAGTTCAATTTTATAGACAAATAATTAAAATGCCATATATCTATTCCATTTGCATATTTGGTGTGCTGAACTTATGGAAAGAAGAAATGAAAATAGTAAACTTAGTAGGTATAGGAAAAAATGGACATCATATAATTAGAAATTGCATTACATATTTCACAATTTTAAACCTAACATACCTACATTACTGAAAGTTGCAATGTTTACTTTTGCATCTCCATACCTTTCTTTTCACAGCAAGAGGTCGAAATGTCACAAAAATAGAGGTATCGAGGTCCTACCAATGATAAAAAAAATCTAACATATTCCATTCACATGCCTCTCCCTAGCGATTCCACAAACAAACTTTCCTGACAAAAGATTATTTTATCCATGTCATGCTAATCAAGATACATGTTGCCAGAATTAGTCTTATTACTGCTGCTTTGTAAGTAAAAGGGAAATAAAGGAATTCTCTATGCTAAAGCGATAGATCTTTTAAAAGCTGCTTGTTATGTGACTGAAGTTGCTCTGTTTGTATGGCCAGGAGTTGACATATTCCTGTATGATAAAAGTAAATGTATTTTAAAACTGAAACCAATACTAATAAGGAAAATCAGAGAAACTGTCAGTTCTACAAATAAAAGAAAGGAACATGGGATAAATTATGTGTATTGACCAGCTCTACATTTTATGTGTAGTAAACTTTTGTCTCTTATGGATTACCAGCTATGCAAAATCAATAAAATTCATCCAGAATAAAGAAGTCTTCAGAGGCAGTCGCCAGAAAATTCAAGATATACCTACATTTTATTTGTCATAAAATATCTTTAATGTACCTACAATATTTTAATCAACATCGTTAGAGCCATTTTTATGAAAATTAAAATTGTCGAATTTTTTCCATGTGAAGGGTAGTTGGGGTGGGGGAAATTTCTTGAAAATCTTTGTGTCGCAATGAGCTATGCTGCACACACACATTCATATGTAGCAATGTGTTAAAAGATAATGTTGGTAGATGCTGGCACCCAGCAGATTTAGTATTCCGATGTTGGTACTTTGCCTAGTAGACGGAATAATATTTAGAGCCATTGCGCAGAACCGAGGAGGTGTTATTGCAGGAATTAAAGACAACATTAAAACTTATTGAAAATAAGGATGCAGATTTTCAAAACACCTCTATTGATTTTGGCATGTTTAAGTTAGTATTCATCTCTAAAGTCTTAAACAGAAACTAAAGCAATAGATATTGTTGCTGTTTGAAACTTGCCAACACATTATTATTTGTGTGAGTTTAATTTTTATGCTTCAGCACAAGATAAAAATAATAATTTCTCAAATGAGAAGGTGATTTCCAATACCTACTATCTCCATTTTGCATTTTTTCAGGGAAGCAAACACTACTGTGCATTAAAAATCACAGGTGGAAGAAATTTTATTTGTACAAGTACGAGATGTAAGTTGAAATAATTCTAACTGGACAGTAACTGTATTGCTTATAACAAAACCATGGAAATAACTACTTAAATTGAGGCATAGTAAGTGTTGGAAATAAAAGTTAGAATTGGTAGGTTTGGATTGAGATTCATTTTATTGATAATTCAGTTTACATTTACACTTTATTTAGTGGCTGTGTGTGGCTATGGCATGCAAAAAGTGATTATTAGTTTTAAGTAAACACAATTTTTTACATCAAACAGTTGTAAGAATTTGTATGTCGTTTCCTATTGTAACTGCATGTTTTGAGAGACTTATAAAAAGGAATATGAGCTTTTTGAGGAAAACAAAAAGATGCAGAAAATTAGACCATATTTGAAATGACAAAATGAAGATATAACAGCAGAACTTCATATAGATTCAATAAATTGTATAACTGAAAAATATCAGAATAAATGGATGCAACATGTTTTAAAAAATGCCAAATTCAAGATTACCTAAAGTTGCATTTCAGTACCAACCAAAAGGAAGGAGAGATGTTGGCCAATCCAGAAAAAGATGGAGGGAGCATTTGTAAGTTAGGACAGACATTATATTGCAAAGTGAAGAAGATGTTTTATTAGTTAATTCTGAGTTATTCCCCTGATATTGATGGAAATGGAAGTTATATATCTCATACCTTAACCTTCCTTGATAATCTTCTTATTAGTGGAAATGTACAGATTATAAGTGTCTTTAGTGTTGAAATAAACAATTAGATCGAATAATGTTTAGAAAATTACATTAGATGAAATTTTAAACTATTCTTTGCTCTTGTAATAATGTAATAGAATAATGAGTACATAGTTTCCAAAGAACATTTATTTGATGTGTAGCATGAAATAGTGAAATTTAACATTTTGGGAATGGTGCGCAGTTGAGTAGTTTATGATAATTTTGTCTCTGCAGTTGCATGTGCTGTTGAGGACAACGTAAGGATGATATTTTAATGTTTACAGTTAATGGCGTGTTGCCTGAGAGAAGATGTCTACTCATCTCGGAAACTTCTGTTGTAATGGTGAGTTGAGATTCAGCTTGTAATTTGTTGCCTTTGTAATGGTAAATCAGTTACTGTCTTCAGCACATGGAGCATAGCTTTTACTTTCTGTCTATGCACAACGTACACAGAGAAGGTATTGCATGTCACCAGAAATGTGTGTTTTGAGGACCTCTAGAAAGAGATGTGTGCATGTATGTCTGTGAGTGAAGAACAAACTCAAAAAAGAAAAGTCTGTTACTAAACTTGATATTTAAATTCAGCATCTTCCAAACATGAGACAAAAAGATATTCAGGAAACTCCCCTACCTCAAACTTCTAGAATGGGATAGGGAGCAGCGTTATAGCTATTGGAGTGGGGCACCCTTCCAAGCAGCTAGAGGTTTAGCAATTGGAAGGAGGTAGTGTTGAAGCAAGCGAGGGGTAGAAACTTGGCACGAGTCCAGCATACATGTACCCCTCGCACAGGTTAAAGTGTTGCTTGAGTGATAAGCCACCCCAACCCACTAGCTATAACACTGCTGTACAGCCAGTAATGCAAGTTTAAATTGTGAAGTTCTTAGTTGTATTTTTATTGACTATCACTGGAACACTGGTGATGAACACATGACATGTTTAAGCTTCATGTCATCAAAGCAACAGGCTTTTTATTTATCTTTGTTGTCCAAAGCAACATGAAATCTGACATTACTATTAATGAACTATGTAAAATGTTGATAAAACTAATATTCATTCTCAATTTTGGGAAGTGATTCTCAAATAATGATTGAAATGTGATGTTTGTTAACAGGACATTTGCCCCTGCTCCATCCTGGTCTCCAGTTTGCATTCTCCTGCTCCCTCGTCCTTATCTTCAGAGAGCTAAAGTCAGTAGAGTAATTGTAATGTAATATGTTATCTCAATAATTGTATATATAAATGTTAAATTAGTGTTTTATGGCAGAACTTGTGTGTGTTTGGGCCTCGTGAATCCAAAAAAAAAAGATTTCAGGAAAAAATGCCAGTGTGTATGTCTGTGGACAGCAAGCTCAAAAATGAAAGTCCTTTAAATACCAAACTTTGTATTTAAGTTCAGTATCTTCCAAGGATGCAACACAAAGATTTTCAAGATAGTGCCCCCCTCCTTCCCCAACTACCCTTTACCTAGAAACGTTTTCAAACATTTTTATTTTCTCAAAAATGGCTCCAATGATTTTGATTAAAATATTGTATATTAAAGATATTTGCCTGATAAATAAAATTATATCTTGAATTTTTTGGGAATAGTCTCAGAAGACATCTTTATTCTGAATGAATTGCATTATGTAGAATTTTGCATTACTGGTAAACCGTAAGAGATAGACAAAAACTTACTACACAAGAAATGTAGAGCTTGTTAAAACACACACTTTGTAATATGCATTTTTTTATGAATTTGGCCATGCTTAGATATTCCTTGTTATTGATTTCAGTTACAAAATACTTAATACTTTTCTGATATGGAAACTTGTCGGCACCTGACCACACAAAGATTCGGATTTCTATACCATAGCAACCACATTTTAAGACATTTGACTGTCTGTTTAGCCTAGTGTATCCCCCTTATTTTTCTTCGTCTACCTATCCGGAACTAAGTAATAAAACTGTTTCTGCTAATATTTATCTTGATTAGCACGAACTAAGTAGAAGAATAAGCGTATCAACAATAATTTGTTACACAGAGGTAGAGAAAGTTATGTGAATGGAGCCCATCAGATTGTTATTGTAGTCTGTTGGAAGTAATAAAGAGCAGTTTTGTTACAATATCAATATGGTGCTTAACATAACTGCTGGAGTTAACACCAGTGCTATCTGTTGCTATCAGTTTCAAATTGTAGACGGGCATAGCGTTTTTGAGAGAAAAATTGTGTTGACTTAAAGTATTTTTCTGAAGAAATATTCAGTTTTGGTACTAACACTTTGAGAATTCTAGTCTACAATTATAAAATGCTATCACTATTATATTTAAGTACAACAAGAACTTTCATTTTTGTGCCTTGAGTTCCAATAATTTTCAGAGCTTTAAACATTGTACTCCACCCAGCAACATTCCTTACTGTTGGTAATTGGAATCTCCTAGTGACAATGATGTAAGGATTCCAGTCCTTGCTGTTAATGGAAAACCCCATCTAGTGTGAGTAATTGTGTTACTCTAAGTCAAACCTTTTTCCCACCTACTCTAGAATTTATTTCCACATTATAATGGCTACTTAACCACCACAACATACTCTACGTGTGTGCGACATGTTCCTTAATATACTTGGACGCACAAGCACAAAGATTTGTAATGTTGTGATTGCAAGCCAACAAGGCCACTCTGAAAGTTTTGAGAAAGAGCCACAAGACAAAGTAGGTTTTGCTAGCTTTAGATCCAACAATGTGCAGCATCTGCACCTCTGTGTGTGTGTGTGTGTGTGCGCGCACGCTGCAAGATCGCTGAAAGTTTTGCGAAAGAGCAGCAAGACAAAGTAGGTTTTGCTAGCTTTAGATCCAATAATGCACAGCATGAGCACCTCTGTGTGTGTGTGCATGCGTGCGCACGCTGCAAGGTCACTGAAAGTTTTGAGAAAGAGCAGCAAGACAAAGTAGGTTTTGCTAGCTTTAAATCCAACAATGTGCAGCATCAGCACCTCTGTCTGTGTGTGTGTGTGTGTGTGTGCGCGCACGCTGCAAGATCACTGAAAGTTTTGAGAAAGAGCAGCAAGACAAAGTAGGTTTTGCTAGCTTTAGATCCAACAATGTGTAGCATCAGCAACTCTGTGTGCGTGCGTGTGCATGCTGCAAGATCGCTGAAAGTTTTGAGAAAGAGCAGCAAGAAAGAGTAGGTTCTCCTAGCTTTAGCTCCAACAACGTGCAACATCAGCACCTCTGTGTGTGTGTGTGTGTGTGCGCGTACGCATGCTGCAAGATCGCTGAAAGTTTTGAGAAAGAGCAGCAAGACAAAGTAGGTTTTCCTAGCTTTAGATCCAACAATGTGCAGCATCAGCAACTCTGTGCGTGCGTGTGCATGCTGCAAGATCGCTGAAAGTTTTGAGAAAGAGCAGCAAGACAAAGTAGGTTTTCCTAGCTTTAGCTCCAACAATGTGCAGCATCAACAACTCTGTGTCTACACCATATGCTAGGATAGATCTCAAGTAAAAACACTTCGATGCAATGGTTTTCTAGGATTTCTAAAATCTGTTTAGGGAAGAGAGAATTTCTTGAAACACATCTGGCATTCCACAATTGTCAGAAGAGAAAGCGATTCCATCAAAGATGAAGACCATGCAGTACAATAAAAGCAGTACAAAATGTGATGAAAGCAAAAGATCATCATTTCACGTTTCATATTCAAAAAGGCTTGAATATTGTTTCAGCAGCCATGAACTTCATGCCTAAAGAAAGAAATAAAGAAAAAGAACTGCACATCAGGATCCCCCAACAGCAGAAATAGATATGTTCAATAGTGTCAATAGAACAAATTTGATGGGGGAAGTACCAAAAACATTTAACATTGCAAGAGGTGATGAGAGGCAGATATACCAGCTTGATCCAGTGACACAGTCTTCCTAGTGTTGGTAGGATGATCTGTTAGTAGACATATTGGATAAAGGATGCAGTTGTGCAACTTGAATCCCTAACAATGTGCAGATTTGTACAGCTAAACAGGATTGTTATACCTGTCCTATTCATTATTACACTTCATACTACACTAGACTTCGCAAATGGAATTTTGTCTGCCCATACTGCAGCAGTCAGGAGTCAAATATTTGTCCCATTCAGCTTTCTTCTACTCCCCAAAATAAAATACCAAATTTTAATCGCCTGAATCTGCAGTAGTTGTTTATAAAGAATGTATTCACAGTCTCCAAATAAGAATGGCATTGTGCAAATTCTGCATTTGAAAAGTGGCTTGAATGCAAGGATGTTACTTTGAGAAGGTGCAAAGATCACTTCTAAATTTTGTCGTTCTCAAAGCTTTCAGAGGGACTCTTGTATTCGCCATGCTCTTAACTTTACACAGCACTCAAATGCCCTTGTCATACTTGACAACTGTTGAAACTTCATTATCAATATCTGAAGGAACATTTTTTCTTAATTCCAGGTAATGTAATGTTATTGTAAAAAAATGAATATTCTTACGGTTTCTAGACTAATGGAATAATATTAATTGGGGTTTGGCTCACTTTGTTTATTGAACAATGATGCTGTTGCTTATAATGAATGCAGATATGGCAAGTGGTCATTATTAAATATCACAGTTTGCAACTCTCATGTTGTTACACAACAGGGCTTTTGAACAGTAATGTTGCTAACATCCCAGTAGTTAGTTTATTAAGAAACTATTAAAGTTTGTAAATATCCATAGTGTAAACAACTCTATTTAACTCAACACAAAAGCATATCTCATAATTAATGTTGGTTATATCATGCTACCAGTTACAGAAACTATTAATGAGATTTTATTGTTCTATTACAAATGTATGATAGCTAGCTTAGAGACGTAATTATGTTTTGAAATTCACATATGTATGTACATTATTTTAGAACTATTGGTTTCCACCAGAATTATTGGCAACATTTGACTAGAAATATGTTTTGAGGTACCTTGAACCTTTAAAGAAAGATCTGTGTGTATAATCTATTGTACAATTATTCATTACAATGCTAGGTTTTCTGGCTGCTCCTTGTTAATCATGATAAATATACATATTTTGTTATAGCTACAACGGAAACATAAGAGATGCTAGTATGACAGTCAACATTTTGAAAAGTAGTTCACTATGTGCTTGTCTTGACATTCTGTACTTCTTGCTTGGAATGATGAGGAACAAAAGAACAAATAATCCCAGATTTGCTCAATGAAATTGCAACAGAAAATGTTTGTGGTCCTATGTACCAATTCTGAAAATATTTCATGCATGAAAATCAACTCATATGCACAAGTTCTAAATATTATGATTATGTCTCAAATAATTCTTTATAATAATTTTTTCCAACAAACTTTTAACATATAAAACATTTCGTTTGTAAACTATGGAACTCCTATTTTCTAAAATCCATTCATTTATTAAATTATTAAACCTTAAATCTAAAACAGTGCTTAATTTAAAGAAAAGGTTCTATGGTTCCCTATAATTACCTTCAAAGAAATATAAAAGGACATTTTTAAAGAAATTGAACAAAAATCACATCACAAGGAATATTTTAAAAAGTGACAAATATATAAGAAATTAAGTTCCTAAAAGTAATGTATTATCTGTATGAAGACACAGAGCAAGTCTGATTTAAACATTTAAATAATTATAGAACTTTGACATAAAGCTATCCACACATAATGTGTTTTGTTAATAAAGGGGTGTGTCTCCTAATATTGTACCCACTTTGTAATGTTTGTGTGATATTTCCTTGAGCAACCCCATGCTGGTAAATCTAGAGAGCGCTCACTTTCGTGACTGTACACCAGTAGTGTTGTGTTAGGTCCATTAAACCTTCACACTCTTGCTACTGTCACCCTGGGCTGATGACCTTGCTCAACAACCCACCATGCTAATTTTGTTCATGAATGTTCACAGAGATTTTGAACATGTTGCCTTCTCTTTGAAGGCACATTTACCAATATTTCAAACTTCTTTTCATAATTACTCCTTTCCTCCCTGTTGTTACCTCCCTTGGTGCTGATCTGACTGACTAACCTAAACGTTCTTTGCAGAATAATCTATATTGTTTAATTCTGAACCCCCCAATATTTGTACTCCACATAACATTTTTTATTCTATCAATGCTCTTTGCATCCTTTTCATCTGTTTAACAGACATTTCCCCTGCCACACTATGGAAACCCTGCTATTACTGTTATTATGCAACGGCATCATTGCTTTCTCACACTGTTCATTGCATATTTCAGTGTTGTCCCACTATCCTATGGATGCGCTACCTTCCTTCCTTTTTGCAATACAATTATATATGCTCCATTATGCAGATCATTGCACTTTTCTGATGCAAAGGTTGCCTGCCTGACATGTGGCCAACGACCCTTATTCAGCAACATTGCCACGAGTGCTACTAGCAAATGTTGAGAATCAAAACACAGTACATGTAGGATAATGTTTATGGGAAAGCTGTCACAATTGAATTAACATGGGCTATTTGTGAAATATTTGATATTTAAATTTAATACAAATAACATTACTAAAAAATATAAATATATATAGATAAAAACTTACAGAAGGAAAAGCATACATCTTGAGGTTTGCCATTTGCAGAAAATCCAGTAAAAATACAGAGGGGTATATGAGAGTTTTACCAATAATCAATATATACATTTGTGTCAGTATCAGAATCACATTTAAATTATTCAAAGAGTCATTTTTCATAAAACCGAAATTAAGAATTTGTTATGTAAAGGGTTTTTATGAAGTGGGGATAATGTTGTGCAAATGTCAAACTTTGGGAATGCTGCTTTAATTTGGCTCAAGAAACCTCAAAATGTGCATTTCCAGTGAAATGTTGGTATGGAATGCCAAAGGGAAGTTGTTAAAGAACTGGTTTTAATGGTTGTTTGTCAGCTTAGCATTTCTCGACACCACAGGGTGCTTGTTCATGTACTCATGTGAGTTTTATTAATGTAACATTTCATATAAAGACAGATGAAAACGTTATTAACAACGCTTATTCAAGATAGTGTATAGCATATTGGTTTAAGGAAGTGCATTTGAAAAATTAAAAATCCAGTTTCACTGTGATTTTTATTAGGTGTACATAATGTAAAATAAGTGGATTAGGTTATGTTAATGAGGTCTTTAAATACATTGACATTGTTAGTAAATTGATGACACTTTTAGTTTCTCGTAACAAGACAGCAGGTGTATGTCCATTTGAAGGGGATCCTTAATTCAGTGTCGGTTATCCTGCCATCTAGCTGTTAAGTGTGGTACCATGAGAATTTCAAAATTCATTAGTCTGTGTGCAGTTTTGGGGCTGTAGATTTTTTACTGTATTGAATTGTGTTGGTGTTTTGGTGTGTTACAAGAGCTTTATTTGCTGTTTAATGTGTTCTGAAATAACTGAACAATTTTTTGTCGGTTTAAATTTCTGGGGTGTTCCTTTAGTCTGGTTTATTTATCTTGATAGTTTTCACAATCCCTGATTTCTTAAGTTTTGATGATCATCCATCAGTGGATGATGAAATTGTATTTATTGTAAGAAGTCAAATTTATGCTTTATTCTGGAAACATTTTATTGAATTTGTTATAAATTTTTGGGTGAAATATCTGTTTATTTTGCCCATTGACATAATACAGTAATATGTTTCATTAGGCATTGTCAAGTTACAAGTAGGATAACAAACAGCAGAATTTAAACAACAATAGATTTTTTTTTAATAGCTTTATTTATTGTCGCTTTGACTAGAAATGAACACTAAAGGAAAATCAAGTATGTAGCAATTAAAGAAAATACATAATATAAAGAATTATATCAGTTGTAGAGTCCAGTGGAAGTTAAGAATTGTATGACCTGGCAAAGTAGACGATTGTTGTTGAATGTTTCAGATATTGTCAATTTATTTATGAGTCTTTACGCACCATCTGGAGCTTCCTTTCCATGTGTCTGATATCTTTTTGGAGAAGTGTCTCACCTTAGGGAACTGCCAAAGTGCTATATCCAGGCACTCCTTTCCATGTGTCTGATATCTTTTTGGAGAAGTGTCTCACCTTAGGGAACTGCCAAAGTGCTATATCCAGGCACTTGTGTAGCAAGTTCATCAGCTTTTTCAGCGTATCCATGCAAAGATCACATCGTATTTCATTGAAGAGGAGTTTGGCTTCTTCTTGCTATTTTGTAGGCTCTGAAGAACACTGAGAAAACCAGAGTATATCACAAATCAACATAATTGTGGGCTTTCTTGCAGTATGCAGAATATAGATTAGGTAATCTGTATGAGTAGGTTGTTTTAATCTCCGAAGTGGGTATGAGCATGACAGATAGGATGCTCTGGTTGTAATTATCCACATAGTGGATACACGAAGATGGAATGGCAATTTTTTAATATTGGAGTAGCCCCCAGGCTGATCCGGGAATACACAAGAGTATTTGTTTCCATCTGAAGGCTGAAGATGGGACTAATGTAATAGGCCCCCAAAATCTGTCACATGGCCATGTTCTGGATAGTATTTAGTGTATGAATAAGAGATGGTTTTAATTGCACCATAATCCATTTTGCTTCTGATCCATGTCTGATATGTGAACTACAGAATTTGAGAATCAGTGCCCCCAATTAGATGGGCTATAGTTTTGAGAACATTCTTTCTACGGGATCAGGCTTATTAAACCATTTGTGTGTTGAGCCCAGGTTAATTTCTGGTCACATTTTAGGCCCAGGATTTGTTATAGCCAACCCTTAAACAGTTTGGGGTGGCAAGATGTTGTGGCTTATTAGTGAAGCAGATCCCCTTAGATTTCTGAGAGGAAAATTTGAAGCTCAGGAGTAGATGAGTGATATACTGTTTTGGAGGAGGTCTCTCATTGTAAACACTTTCCTTTGCTGAGTATAAGGAGGTCAGCTGCAAAAAGTTGAACTTTCACAGGTGGAGGAATGTTTGTGAGAATATTACTAATGACTATTAAGGAAAGATTAACACTGATGATAGAACCTTGGGGCACTCCATTTTATTGGACTTGAATCATATGTTCTGTAAGGCATCACGTTTCCCTTGATGTGCGGCAGAAGTATCTTAATAATGTGGGGTCTCCATGTCATTTCATAAGCCTTCTCAGTATCAAGTTTGCTTGTGATTAATAATATGTCCATAGTGGAATGAAATTGGCAGAAACCATTTTGAATTTGTAAAAAACATTGTATTTGTTCAAGAATCCAGCATAGTCTCTTGTTAATTATTTTTCTGAGAAGTTTGCACATAGTGATGGTTAGGGCTATTGGTCCATAGCTTTCAACTAAGATAGGGTCTTTATCTGACTAGAGCAGAACGCCACTGCTCAAGAAAGTCTTTGTTGTCCAAATACAATTGAATATTTTAGGAGATGTTTCATTCTATTTTCAGGAAGCTGTATAAGGAACTCCTGAGTTCATGTAATGTAATTATAAGACTCGTCTGAGCTGCAATCCAAGGACATTTGAAACTCCACTTCTTAATTAGAAGTAGAAGACCTAGCGGCGAAAATATCGGAAATAGTTTGGCTTGTAATTCAGAATGTAGAGTAATGGGACTGCAGTTTTTTGAGTTTCCCCTGATTTGTCTGATGTTTGCCCATACTGTAAATTGTGGAGTTTTAAAAATATATCCATGTTTCTTGTTTACTTTGTTTATAGTATATTGAGCCTTTGCTCAGCATTTTAGGGATTCTAGTTTGTTTTTGTGGTAGAATGTCTTTTATACCGGCTGTATGTTTTATTCTTCTCCACTAAGTGTATATCACATTGCTTATTCCACCAAGGAACGTCTCTATTTCTACCAGAGATATGAATACTTGGTGTTGGGGATAGGATGATTGTATAGTTCTGGATTATTTTATTTATTTCAAACAATTAATATATTGTGTAGGAGTGAGGTGGTTAATTTTTTTCCTGTATAACTTTTTTGTCTTCTGCCCAATTTGCCTTTTTAATTCCACTTTGGAATGCAAATTGTGAAGTAATTAATGAGTAAAGACAAGAATTCCATTCACCACAAAATCCTAAAATATGCATGCATTCATGCACTATCAAACTATGATATATGCACAATCAAGTGAAAAATACATTAAAATATGCAGTATCATTTTTGTTCTTAATTTATTAATTCCACAGTTAACAACTAACAACATTTCTAAATTTTTTTCTGTGAGGTTCCTGTGCTTATCAGCCAAAATATTTTTGTGATGCAGAAAATGACCCTGAAGCTATTGATGCAAATTTGAACGTGCATATTTGTGACTGAATTATGGATATGATTTTAAAAAAAAAATTCATTCTCATTTGTTTAAAACAAATTTTGTAATTTTTCAAAGAACAAGTGCCATGGAAAATTATCAGAAAAGAAATAGCTGACCTCTTTACAACAATCACAGAACACATCACAATATGATAATTAAAAAATCATTTCCCTTTATCCACTGTGCAAAGAGTACACATCTGGAAGCTGTAATTGGAGGCATAGTAAAACCACAATACATGCAAACAGAATGACAGACACTTACCACTTACAAGGATTTCTCTCTCTCTCTCTCTCTCTCTCTCTCTCTCTCTCTCTCTCTCTCTCTCTCTCTCTCTCTCTCTCTAGTTTATCATCAAAATTGCTAGAAAATTTTGTTTAAATTTCACATGACTGCTCTGCAGGTGTCTCTATGTTGCGCCAGCCACAGTATTTGACTCAGCAGGCTAAATTTCCATTTTCATAAAATCAAAGCTTTGCTGGTGATTATTGTGGATAAATAAATCTGTTTATGAGACAGAGATGGTCTGCCGAGGGCTGTCAGTAAAATTCTGGAAAAGTCATCCTATTGTGAGAATCTTAACTTTCTATTTCTGTTATTCCCACACTCCCTTTTCTTTCTTCAATCCTGGTTCCTGAAACAAAAATAAGGGTCATAAAAATAAAAAAACTGAGATGTCTACTCAAAACCATTAAAATATGCATTATGCAAGTTTTTATGCCCAAAAAAGGCCAAAATATGCATGGGGAAGGTATACTTATTTGGAATCTGAAAGTAATGCAATGGATAAGTACTAAGTTTGAGCTGTGATCGATGATCCTATAAAAACATGCATTTGCATGGAGTTCTCATCTCCAGTAATAAATATGGGGAAGTGATCACTTCCTTGAGGAGAACTGTAAACTCATCAGTGAAGAAGGTCTCAATGTCTGGCAATTGTATGTACCATGGGTCAAATTATAGTATGTGGATGGGGGAAATGGAATTTTATTTAAGGACACTTTAACTGCTATGGTTCTTAGTGTCTCAATCTATACTGGGAGTGAAAGACTGGTTAATTTTGCTCAGAGTCCTCTCTATCAGGATTGAGGTTTTTATTACATGCCATAAATATACGACATGGTACCAATGGCTTTACTTCCCTTCAGAAGGAAACCATGCTAAGGATTTTTATACTCGAAAAAATCCATTGTCCTCCACCAGGTTTGAACCCATGACCTATGGTATAGGAAGTTAGCATGGTAACCATTTAACCACAGAGGTCAACCGGATGGGGGTGTTAAGTGGAATTAGATCATTAAAGTCAAGAAATTGTTCAATTACTTTGCCCCTTGTTCAGTTTCCATACTTCCTCAAATAGTTAAAGTGGGCAAGTGGAATAAATGGTTGAGTCATTAAGACTGTTAAATTCAATAAGTTTGTTGCTAGGCAAGTATACATTACATAGTTTTATTGGTGAGAGAATAAGAGTAGCAATTGCTTCAATATTGGTGTTTAATTTTAGTACCATGAAAACAATCACTTCAAGATAGAATTTATTACAAATACTCACTTGTACCTGCAATACTGATGATCAATATTATCAAGGGATTGCCTCTGTGGTCGAGTGGTCAGCAAGCTGACTTCCCACCCAGAGGTCCTGGGTTTGATCCCCAGCTGGAGCGGGGAATTTTTCTTGAACCAGAAATATTCCCTATCCCCCACAGAGTCTGGAAGTATGTATGTGAGAGTGAATGTGTGCGTTTAAGGAAAATATAATGATTTAAACCAAACTTAAAAGAACCTACAGACGAGTTGTTTCAAGTGTAAAGCCCCCGATACAACCTTAGATGCTAAAGGGGGCTATATAAATGAGACAAAAATAAGATATCAAGGTAATTACCTCCTAGAATCCCTGGCAGCATTACACATTTGCTAGATATTTAACAATGCCACTTTTAAAATAAGAACTGAAGCTTTCCTGGCGACGTGTTAATTCAAATTTTCTCGGGCTTCTAGCCAGGTAAAAACTTGGCTTGACACCAACGTTTCGAAGAAGTGCATCTTCCTCGTCTTCAGGGTGAACTGATGGTTTGAGCTTGCACGCGAACCAATCAGATGTTAGCTTCATCCCAGCTCTTATAAATACCAGTCTCCGCAAGCTCAAACCAAACCATCAGTTCACCCTGAAGACGAGAAAGATGCACTTCTTCGAAACGTTGGTGTCAAGCCAAGTTTTTACCTGGCTAGAAGCCCGAGAAAATTTTGAATTAATGCCACTTTTGTTTTTAAAATTTTGTTCACTCTATATCTTTGTGTTACTTTCTGAATTTGTTGATATTCTCTGTTGTGTTCATTTTCTATGTAGTACCCACTTGGATGAGGATTCTGTGTATTCCAAATTAAACTCTCTTACAGTGTCCCATAATTTTGAGATACAGAAAATGTAGCCACCCATGTTTGTACTTCCAAGATGGAGTTTATGATTCAGACTTGCAAATTTCAAGTTTCATGGTGTCCTCTAAATGTCATCCACTTCTCTAACCCAAACTTTAAACATGTGCAAAAAGCATTTTGCTGGTTATTACAAATGATTGACCTGATTTCATAGATTGGGTGTAGCTATTTATTCAAATATTCTCATAGAACTGCAGACATATGTAATTGAGTTTTTGTATGTTACAAGTGCTCAATATGTGACGCTACTGATTCTGCAGATATCAAGTTGTGCCCTTACTCTGCACAGCATGTTCAAAAGCTGCTGATACAAAGTTAATTGGTATAGGAGGCTTAAACACAGAATTTTTCAGATAACCACCACCCCCAACCCCCAAATATAAATCATGGGGTTAGGTTGGGAGAGCATGGAAGCTATAATAGCAATTGCTTATGAACCCCACCAAGGCCAATCCATCAGTTTCTCAATCTCATGTTTAAGAATTTATGAACATGATGAAAGTGGGATGGTGGATGAAGTCTCCAACTGTGCCAGAGCCAATTTTCTGTACTGGCTTTTTGTAGAAAACTGCACAGAACAGCTTAACTTTTGGTGAGTCTCAAATGTGCTGCACAATAACATGGGTATTCTCTCTCACATTAACAGTGTTGCCTCATCTCTTCCATAAGCTGTTACATGTGTTCCGAGAATTCAAATTGACTTTTTCAGCAGGTGTCATAGGCTTCTGCTTCAATTGTTTGCATACAATCTTCCAAATGTTCAGCTCTCTGCTTGTCTCTTCATTGACTTCTATGAGCTAGGTGCAAAACTCGTCTACACATGCTCAGCCATCAGGCCCAGTCACTGATTTCCCCTTACAGAGGCATTGTGCATATTTGGTGGTTGGTGTTGAAGTATTGTTGCACTGTTATGACAGACTCATGTGAATAAAATTCAAGCTCTCTTGGCACCTGTCGACATTTTGACTACTTTGCCTTTGTGGCAGAAATCTGTAACACAGCTGTAACAAAACAAAACTTTGTGTATGACTGTTGAGTTTTGTGACAATATGTCAATGTAGTTACAGTAAATTTTGAAATTGGGTCAATCATTTGTTATAAATATAAAAAATGGCGTGATATTTATGAACGCTCTTTAACTGCTGTGATTCTCAGTGTCTCATTCTAAATTGGGCGTGAAAGACCGCCAAATTTTGCTCATAGGGCGTCTCTATCAGGCTTGAGGTTCTTCTACGTGCCGTAAATCTACGACACAGGACCAACGGCTTTACTTCCCTTCTGAAAGAAGCCATGCTAAGGATTTTTACATGCGAAAAAATCCATCTTCCTCTGCTGGGTTTGAACCCGCAACCTTGGATATATTAAGTTAGCATGTTAACCATTACACATGGAGGACAACATTTGTTATAACCATGTATATGTGTGGAAATAATGGGTTTCCCATAGAAAGGCTTGGTTTATTGATAAAAGTTCCAATTAAACATAAAGTTGAAAGCATCATGGTTGATTCATATGTTTGTCAGTTTTAGTTTTAACAACTATCCAATTCTTTAGCAATTTTAGTATTTGGCCAGTGGAATTTCATGAAAAGCAATGTTGATTAGGTTTCTTGTGGTAGAGTTTTTTATGCTCAGTTTTTTATTTGTGAGCACTCTTAACTGTTATGGTTCTCAGTATCTCATGATATATTGGGAATGAAGGACCTTATTAAGAGGTCCCTTATAGACCTGAAGTTCTTTTATATGCCATAAAGCTATGACATGGGACCACTGGCTTTACTACCCTCCCAAGAAGCCATGTTAAGGATTTTTATGTCCCTCATCCTCCCCAAAAAGGATCTTTCTCTACCGGGTTAGAACCCTTGACCCAGGTAACTAGAGGCTAGCATGTTATCCCTCACAGAGGAAAACTTAATGCTCACTAGCCATATGACTAAAGAATGAAACTAAAGTGTCATCAGTTTCTATGTGTGAAAAAGAGTGCTTTAGCATGTTATTTTGGAGGTGATAAATCACTTTTGATATGCTAATACAAAATACTCTTTATAACAAATGATTGATTATAATTGTGCAAACATTTTGTTGAGAAGTTACATAAATCAGTAGGAAAAACATTATTTTGTAATATGCTTCTCTCATACAAGTTGGCAACTGGAACTCCTGCTCATGAGGAATTGGATCAGATTCTCACAATTAAATCAAATTGAATTCTCACAATTAAAATAATTGTCATCACACAAGATGTTAGAAATGTCCTCCTGCATCAGTGACAATTGTTTAAGTATATTATTATTAATTTATTTGAGTGTTAAGTTCAATATATTGGTGGCAACCTTCTGCGGCCCAGGCCATCATCTGGATAAGCCACCAACCTTCATTTTGCATGTATACTTAGTCATTTTATTATCTATATATAATTAGTTCACAATGTTTTCTTGCTAATTAAACCTTGTGAAGACGAGTGAACTGAAGGGTGAACTGAAGACGAGGAAGATGCACTTCTTCGAAACGTTGGTGTCAAGCCAAGTTTTTACCTGGCTAGAAGCCCGAGAAGATTTTGAATTAACACGTCGCCAGGAAAGCTTTAGTTCTTATTTTAAATAACCTTGTTCTTGATCTTCACTCCAAACTTTCAGTAACTCAGTTCCAACTTTTGATCTGACCCTGCTTCAAAAGGCCCACACAATTCCTCTTACTATATTTTCATGCCTGTTGTGATTCTCTCCTCTATTTCTACGGCCCCACTCCTTTAAATACACTCTCATGACCCTCCCTCTATTCAATCATCTCTCCTCATTCAGTATCACACAATTTCTTTATCAGTCTCATTAACTCTCTACAGTTTACCCAATTCCTTACCTCTGTCAGGACATCCCCTAACACCGTTTTCTACCCTCTAATATAATACATGGAAAATGTGTACTGGTGCCAGACATGTTAGACACTCTCTGCTACAAATTACATAATCTCTTAACTTTACCTCATAGCACTTGTAAAAGAATTTACCTCTGCATCATCCCCTCAACATCTGTTCAAAATTGTCAGCTCATTGTTTTCACAAAACTGCACCAACCTTAAACCTTCTTCGTTCACAACTTTATCCTTACTCTGCCTTGGCCCGCCTGCATTGTTTTTTTTCTCCCATTCCTCTCTCACACACACTAACTTGCCTATTTCCAGCTCTCCAATTCTTGCATTTGAATCCCCTGAAATACAAGTTGATTGTAGGGTAATTGTTTAACCCCTTTCCTAATTGTCATAGAAATTCTGTCTTGTAAACTTTGAACTCCTTGGAGGGTGGTATACCATTTCCTAGATACAATTCCCATTCCCTTATTAACATCCACATTAATCTCCTGATCTTCTTTCCTTAACTTTATGCTTCAACAAACTTACACCTCCATATACCCTCCCTCTTTAGTTTTTCTTTCCACACCCTTACTTAAAACCCTGCACCCTAATTATTTCTTCCCCAGCTATCACTGGCTGTTGTACCTCTTTAATGCTACTAATATTAGTAAATAATATATCTCTCATAATTAGGAAATTGTTCTCAGAACACTCCGTCTCAACTATTGAACTATTAGGTGTTCTCAAATAATGTCGGTTTTTTGATTTTGGTGTTTTGAAAATTTATTGAGTTTCTTTTGGTTTGCCAATGCTATTTACAGGATGCCATTAATAGTGTTGCTTACATTGCAAGCATGTATCAGTCTTCAATTGTTATTAGACAATCACAAAATGGAGATAACAAAGTTCAAACTTAGTCCATCTAAAACACTACTAGAAATAAGATTATAAAGTTGCTGCTGCAACTCAAAGAATACATGAAGTGGAAGGAGAAGGTGTTGTTAGTGAGCGTGTGGCACAACAATGGTTCCAATGTTTCAACAATGGAGACGAAAACACTAAAGATTTACCATGTTCTGGAAGACCTAAAGTATGGAATATTGAGAATACATGCCAAGTTTTGCTAGAAAATCAGCAAAAAAAGTACCCATGGGCTTTCAGAAGAACTTGGTGCATCAAACAATACCATACTTTGCCACATTAAGACACTTGGAAAATAATACAGAAGCTGTGGATATATCCGTAATCCCACGGATGATAGATTTGTCAGGAAAATTGTCACTTGTGATGAAAAATGAGTATAACACTGAAACCCTGATGCCTCAAAACTGTGGCTTGATCCTCGTCAACCTGCCAAAGTCATAATTAAAAAAGAATTGGTTCGGTCCCAAAGTAATGTGTGTCTGGTGGAATTTTGAAGGTGTGATTCACTGAGAGTTTGTTCCAAATGGGCAGGCCATTGATGCGGATCTTTATTCTCAACTACTGGAATGAGTTCATGAAAGTTTGAGACAGGGATACCCAGCATTAGTTAACCGAAATAGAGTTCTATTGCAACAGGACAGTGTTAATTCATTAATACCCATTCATTCACAAAGAAGTGTCTCTCCTAGACACTAATTTTAAAGGAAATATCCCTGTAAATTATTTTACTGTTGAGAGCATCTCCCCCCCCCCCCCAACCAAAAATTTTATGAATGATTTAATTGTTTTTATGGTATTTTTCTTATTTTAGAAATCCCCACAAAGGTATTGGAACTATAAACAAACATGTTATTTAATTATTCCATGTACATTTTAAGTGGTAAGTAATAACTAAAAACTGATCGTCAATGTATGGTAAGTAACCAATTGCATTAGGTGCAACCTGAGAAAAGTGCCTAAAAATATTTGGAGTATTAACAGAATAGCCAAATATAATTTGGCTGCACATGATGTGCATAAACATAGGGGATAGACAAGGTAGGTGACCAATTGAGTAAATTACCAGGTGGAAGCATTTGGTACAGGTAAAAAAAAAAGTGGAATGTGCTAAAGACAAAGTATGCACCAGGAGGCAGCACATGACATAAGCACAATATTCACCAGGTGGCAGCACATGTCATGTAGAAACAACAGCTGGCAGCACACAACAGACAGAATACACACTAGGTGGCAGCAAATGACGAAAGAAAGACCAGGTGTCGGTACTTGTTTAATACACACACGATGGCAGCACATAATAAATGCTGATTATGCACCGACAGGCAGACATATAGGTGGCAGCACTGATTAAGTCAATACATTACAGGCAGATCACTAACCAGATAGCACATGACTGCCAGGAGTAAACACATGTCATAGGCATAATACACCCCAGGTTGCAGCTCATGATAAAGCTATGTGGCAGCACATGTCATAGGTTAGAACACTCTCTAGGTGGCAGCACACATCATCGGCAGAATTCTACCCAGGTGTCAGCACATGATATAGGCAAAATAATCACCAGGTTGCAGCACATGATAAAGCAGATTCCAGAGGTAGAAACATGTAGGCAGAATAGTCACCAGGTGGCAGCACATAATAAATGCACATTCCAGAGATGGCAATACCTGACAGGCAGAATTCTCAGCAGGTGACACTAATTGATTAAGCTGGAATACTTACCAGGTGGCAGCACATGTTAAATGCAGAACACATACCAGGTGACAGCACTTAAGCCAGAGTGACTTTATTTATTTATTTATTTATTTATTTATTTATGCTAAGCATTATACAGGTGAATATGATCGGTGTTCAGCCCTGGCTCTTTACCGGTCATACTCATATTTTACAATAGTTTATTAATTCTAGTTTATTGCATCATTTTGTCTATTTACTGTCCATATCCATTTATTTTTCACTTTGCATAAGAATTGTCCAATCTTCTTACTATCTTTTTGAAACATTTCAACTACTACTACATTTCTATCTATTTTAAACCATTTCTTATTAATATACTTTTTTCTCCAAATTTCAGTTCCTTTACGAGTGACTTTATGTGGTGAGTAGATTACTCAGAGATGGCAGCACATGACAGGTAGAATACTCACCAGATGGCAGCACATGATAAATGCAGAATATACACCAGGTAGCTGCACTTGATTAAGCCAGGAAACTTACTAGATAGAAGAACATGGCAGGCAGAAAGAACACTAGTTGGTGGCACATGACAGGCAGAATACTCACCAGAAAACGGCACACTATATAGATAGGACGCACACCAGGTGTTAGCACATGACATGCAGAATACTCATTAGATGGCAGCATATGATAACTGCATATTCAAGAGATAGAAAAACATGTCATAGGCAGAATTCACACCAAGTGGCAGCACTCGAAACCAAAATACTCACCAGGTGGCGGCATATGACAGGCATAATACTTACTAGATGGCAGCACATGACATAGCAGAATAAACACCAGATAGCATATGTCAAGTAGAATGCACATGAGTTGGTAGAACATATTAAATGCAGAACATACACCAGGGACAGCACTTGCTGGATGGTAGCACATGATAAATGCAGAATACACACCAGGTGGTGCACTTGTTACAATCAGAATCCTCATCAGATGACACACATGTCATAGGCCGAACACTCAAGTTGGTAGCACATAATAAATGCAGATTATCCACTGGATGGCAGCTCATGACAAATAGATCACTCACCAGATAGCAGCACATGACAGCCAGAATACTCACCAGAAGTAAGCACATGGCATAGGCAGAACACACCCCAGGTGGAAACACATTACAAAGCTACAATACATACACAACAGGCGAAAGCACATGTCATAGAATATGCCAGGTGACAACATGCCAGCATTCACATCAGGTGACAGCACACAACATAGGCAGAATTCAACCCCGGTGACTACACTTGATTAAGCCAGAATACAGACTAGGTGCCAGGACATGATATAGGCAAAATACTCACCAGGTTGCAGCACACAATAAACACAGATTCAGGAGATGGCAACACATAACATAGGCAGAATTCACAGCAGGTGGCAGTACTTGATTAAGCCTGTATACTCACCAGTTGGAAGCACATGACTTAGGCAGAATACCCAGCAGGTAGCAGCACATGACAATGGCAGAATACTCAGCAGGTGGCAGCACATGAAAGACAGAATTCACACCAGGTGCCAGCATTTGATTAAGCCAGAATCAGAGCCTGCCAACTGGAATAGAACTTCCAGTGCCAAGTAAAGGTTCTCCAAAAAATTGGCTCGAAAGGTGACATTTCGAGCGCTGCACACCAAAATTATCTTGTTCTGCTGCCAATAGATGTCTCTTTCTACCAGAGTTCAGCGGTAGTATAAGATGGTTTAGTGTTACCAATTGTCATTAATATAGATACATTTTAGTGTGGACTAAATAAAGGAAAATTCTGAAATAAAATTATAAAGATAGAACTTAGTATCAATTAATTCTGTTTGTTCACACATTATGTAACAGGACTGTGAAACAATAGCCCATATTGGCAGTCTGCTTCCTAGTATAATGTTGCCACCTTTATGACTTGCTTTGAATTTGAACAAAATTAACGTGACCATAATTTCATAACTGTAAATTGCACAAAATTTTCTGAAAGAAAATATTGCCTTTTGAGGTTGTTCTGCTACAGGGAGGGTTAAGGGAATTAAATTGTTTCGTTTCCTGAATTATACTGAAAGGTAAGAAGCTTACAGAACAACACGGAATAAAGAATCAGTCATTACCTAACCTGAAAAATGCTGCCGCTTGATTGTAATAACTTTGTGAAAAGACACTTTAATAACTGTTTCATATTCTCTCACGCAGAAAAATAATTCGCTACAAAATTAACTATTGTGTACACTATACATATAATTCTTAATGAAACAATGTCAGATGTGAAGCAATATTTTTATCTTAACCAACTTTGCCCCTTTTTCCTGGAGTGTATACTTGACACTGGTTATATAACTTCAACTAACCACATGCTGTATTGCAGACTCTTATGACTAATTTATTGTTTACCCCAGACATCTTGTAATTAAATGTGTGTTGGCATTTCAATACAAGCTTGTATAAATTTACATTTAATGCACAGTATTATTTACAATACTTTTCTTGCATTAAACAATCTAAATAATATTATGAAATGCTGATGAATGATATATAAACATATATTTGCACAGTTTTCTGTCATTTGTTTCAGGCTAGCCTAAATGCATTTAACAAAAATAATGTTTTTAAACAGTATTTTGTCAATGATGCTATCAATTGCCAGGATACTAGTACTACCTGTGTACCAGAATTTCATCTCGAGAGGTACTTTTACATGCAGTAAATTTATAATATGAGGTTGCTTTTAAACACACTTAAAAACCACCAGTCTGGGCTGTTTTAATTTGGCTGCACACATTTTGGGTATTAATCTGTAAATCTCAAAGGTTCAGAAAGACTACTTTGTGCTGCTTGCTTTGCTTCAGCAAGCGATATCTACATTGGAAAAACATTAATATAGAATAAGTGAGGTGAATTGTTAAGGTATGATCACTTAATTTATTTCCTTAATTTCTTTTGGCAAATAACATTATTAAAACCAAGGGAAAAATGCATTCTATATTATTGGCGTATAGATGCGTTAAGTGTGGTGGAAATGTTGGTAAACTCACTTGAATTGATTATTTTCAATTTTTTTCATTTCAATGGCATTGCTTTGTTTCTAATGAAGTATAAGAATCAGCAAATAAATTTAGCTGTATCATGTCATAGGCACCATGTTTGCCCAATAATAATCTTGTTATCTAATTAATACCTTAGGGTGAGTTTTTACAACTTTTTTCCTTTATCATGCAGTGACAAATGTTTGTAATAATGTGGCAAGCTAATTAATACTTTTGGGCGAGTTGTTTGGATATGAATTTTTATGTTTGTAATAATGTGGCAAACTAATTAATACTTTTGGGCGAGTTGCTCGGATATGAATTTTTGTTTGTAATAATGTGACAAACTAATTAATACTTTTGGGCGAGTTGTTTGGATATGAATTTTTATGTTTGTAACAATGTGGCAAACTAATTAATACCATGGAGCGAGTTGCTTGGATATGAATTTTTATGTTTGTAATAATGTGGCAAACTAAATAATATTTTTGGGCGAGTTGCTCTGATATGAATTTTTATGTTTGTAATAATGTGGCAAGTTAATTATTACTTTTGTGTGAGTAGCTTGGAAATGAATTGTTGCAAGGTTTGCTTTATCAGTCAGTTACAAATGCTTTGTAACAATCTGGCTAGCTAAATAGTACCTTGGGGTGAGTTGCTTGGAAATGATTTGTTACAAAGTTTGCTTTATCATACAGTGACACATGTTTTGTAACTTTTTTTATTTATTTTTTACCTTCATCATGTCTAAATACCTCTGTAGCAATGATAAAGAATGTCACTGCCTTCAATTTATCTCATAAAAATATTGCTGAAAATACATAAATTCCATTTCTACCTGTTTTGTGCTTTTATCATTTTGCAACAGATATGGCACAAATAGGAATGCATGAATTAGGAACTTCAAAAATATTAATGTGGTTTTTAGAACTGAAAAGGAAAAACTTATACATGTGTTAGTAAACTCACATAATAGTTAATAATATTAGATATATTAGATTTGCATATCTTTGTATTATTTTTATTATTATGTGTATTACTACTTTCATTTTAAGTATTACAGTATCAGCAGCAGGTACGACCTAAAAGCAGAGTGTGACATCTTCCTTCTTAACATAAACTTGATTCTTGTCATTTTTAAAAACAAAGTCCAGGATGCATAGAATTTTTAGCCATCTTCAAAATAACCAAACAAAATGCAAAATTTGCACTAACTAGGTCAAACTTGTACATCAATGCATAAATATAACAATCTGAAATAAACTGCTTAAAGAATCCTTTGGTATATCTATGGATATATCAGTAACATTAGTAAATTGTCCTATGCAGAGCGTCTGTGTGATTTAAGTTTGTAAACACTCTACAACTTTAAGTAATTGCTTATAAATGTAAAACGAGGAATTGTTGCTTTTACTTTACAGCTATTATAGATGCAAATTAATTGGTAGTATAGAATTAAACACTTTCATAATCGAGGAGTTTCTACTCCATTTTTGCCTTGATATTATGAGCAGAAATTATTCTTTGATTAATTAATTTAACACAATCTTTTATATGTATTCTGAGATGAAACTGTACAAATTATACATACAGTTATTGTTGCATATGGCTTCCGAACATAATTATAACATAATTGAACATAAATTATTACAATGATGTCAGCTCAGTGCTTCAATAGCCAAGGCTTTTGTGACTCATTGTTATTACCTTAATGTTCAACTCCTGTATTATTGTGTGGAATGGGCATTTTTCTGTTTTATTTGCAATTGCATTCATCAAATTCTTATAAAGACAATATATATGAAGGGAAGATATGGGCACTGATATTTTAGTGTGGTTTGTTTGTACTCCTTTTCATTGTTTGCCATTCCTATTGAATAATAATAATAATCTTCAGTTTTGTAATGTTACAGACTATAAGAGTCATATCAGCTTTATTTTATGCCAAAATTTTCCACAGGAGTTATGTGCATTAAAATGAAACTGTTGCAGTTGAAAATCCTTAAATGCAATTGCAAATCCCTCACTCTTGGCATAAATGAAATGTGCAATATTCTCACTTTGAGAGTGTAATCGTTCCCTCAGTTGCTTATATGACACACGCTCAGTCGAGTCCTGCAACCTGAGAAATGCATGCTAAGCAAAGAGCTGAAGCAGCATATAGTGCATTGCTTAAACTGTTACCAATATAAATTGGGATATGTATTCAAAAAGATGCTTCACTTGACAGACAGAATACCAAGCATATGGAAATTTGTCATACAACCAGATATATTGGAGTTTTAAATTTTGTTTCTAAAACTACAGGTTTTGTTTGTCAGTGTTGATTACCATGCAAGATCTTTGGTCTCAGAAACTGAAGAGTCTAGTATTCCTTGTGTTGTAAAGACAAGTAGATTTTAAACAAATGGTGCATTTTACTCCTTTTTTATTTTCATTGTTCAGTATATGTTATTTTAATTGTAATAATTTGCTTTTTCTGTATTTGTGAAAGATACATATTTTAACCAAAGTTGTTACAAGAATGCAC
Organism: Hymenopus coronatus; assembly: GCA_030762935.1. NCBI lineage: Eukaryota > Metazoa > Arthropoda > Insecta > Mantodea > Hymenopodidae > Hymenopus > Hymenopus coronatus. The sequence continues at coordinate 3,150,344 of CM060895.1, read as the reverse complement.
AAATAGTATGATTGATAAAAGTTATGCCAGTAGTTGCTGACATTGTCTCATGTACAAATGTTAAAGGTGCTGCTAAAACGTTAATACTACAGGAGAGCATTTCAAATTTGAGGTCCCTCTCTGAGGAACTTCTGTAATCTTATGCAAAAAATGTATATGTGTATGCATTGAAATGCAGCTGCTGCTATTCAAAACTTAATTCATTAATACAAGCATTAACATACCACATTTGTTTTCTTCTTGAAACAGGTACTGCTGTTTTTTTGTACATAGTTGTTATCCTATCTTCATTTAGAATTTTTATGTGTGCATCTATGCTGTTTTTTACACTAGTGTTTAATGGAATTTTTCAATATTATTATTAACTTGCTCTGTACAAAAAAATTACATTACATTTAACCTTGTTGGCATCCCTTCCAGTTTTCCTCCACTTACAGAATGCATTAATTCAATCTGAAATTATAATTGATGTGCTCATATATCAAACAGGATTTTAATTCTACTCAATGAAAGGATGAAACATGTATTTCTGCACAATTCCAATTTTATATAAATACTGTGCTTCTCATCTGATTATATAAAAAAAAATCTAATTTGTTGTATACAGCAGAAAAAAGTTCAGTTAAACGTGGATTTCTTCTTGCTGATCATTTTCTTTTCAGGAATTAGCTACTGAACTTCTTTCTAAGTCACATCTCGGGCACAATAAATAATTTACAACACTTTTCAATTTCTCACACAGAAATGTTAAATCAGCTATTTGGAAATGTTTGGTAACAATTCATTGGTGTGCAAGATGGGACTTCGAAAGAACTTCGGTAGATAATTCCTGCGTTGAATACGCGAGGGAAGGGAGGGTACAGAACCACACGCTCGGTTGATATAGAAGTTAGTTGTATTATCGACATTATGTTAGTTCTAACAACACCCATGCAAAAGGTTTTAAAAAGTGCCCTTTTCGACCCCTTACCCCCACCACGGAGTCAACAATCTAGTAATCTATGGCCAGAATACTCTCCAGATGACAGTACTGAATCACTTATGCAGAATACATGACAGGCAGAATTCACACCAGGTGATAGCACTTGACTAAGTTAGAATACTCACTAGATAGCACCACATGTTAAAAGCATAATAGCAGCACAGATAGGCAGAGTACACAGCAGATGGCAGCACAAGTCATAAACAGTAGCACTTGATTAAGCCAGAATACTCACCAGTTTGCAGCACTTGATTAAACCAGAATACTCAGCAAGTGATTGCACTTGATTAAGCCAGTATACACACCAGACTGTGGCAGTTGATTAACCTCTTAACATATGTATTCATATAAATTATGCTGGTTCTTTTTTTGCCTATTTTTTTTATTGTCAATTTGAAATATTCAGTGCAGTACAATAATGATGGTAACCTTGAAATTCTTTTTTAAGTGCCCAACAATGGATATTTTCATTGCTGGACATCCCCTAGTTTAAAATCACGAGTATACTCGTGATATGCTTATTCCCTTTTTGTTCTTGAAATTACATTAACAAAAGTGAATTCCAGGCATTGAAGCACTTAAAAATGAACACCAACACATTTAGAGTCATTAATTATATGTTTGTGGCTGTGTGGAATACCGTAAAGCAAGGATCAATACATAAAGCTACTCCACAATCATAATAAATATATAGATTCCTTCCATTCCTTCTTTTCTTTGGCGCTGGTTTGACAATTTCTTTATTTCTTACTTTCCATGTCTGCATTGTGGATAGTGGACAGCATACAGGCGTCTCTTTTATCTTTCCATTTCAGTGCAGTTAGTTTACCTCGCTGAAATGCTGCAACCTCCCCTTTCTTTAGTTTCTTGGTCTGGAAAGAAGGCGGCATTTCTTTCCTTGTTGAATGCACAGTGCCATGCATATCGGTTCTTTTGGTCAGCAGGTCAGCAAGCTGGGGAGAATTATAATAATTATCTAATCTAAAGTCAAGTAGTTTCCCATGTTTAGCAAGGGTTGCATTAGCATCATTACAATTTGTGATGACATTGGCAGATCTTTATATTCTTCATCAAATTTAGTGCCCTTGCCTACCTAAATTATTAGGGACCAAACATATCCAGTCACTGACTCACACAACATGAATGTTTTGATGCCAAACCTAGCTCTCTTCAGGCGCAAATACTGGATCCATCCAAGTCGCCCTTTATACAACATCAGGCTTTCATCAATGGTGACATCTCTTTCTGGAATGCAGCTACTTCTACAGGTAGCTCACAATATGCCATTCCTTATTTAGTTTGGGTTGTGGATGACTTTCTGCATTAAAGGTTGCGTTGTTGGAAAACTGTAAATGCTTTTTCAAACTGACAAACCTCTGGAATGGTAGAACCTCTCTAAACATTTGTGTGGCCAATGTAGTTCTTTTAGTCCAGTACATCTGGTATGTTGGTTTTTTGGCAATGCTTTGTAACAGTATTACAGCAACAAATGTGTACATTTCATCAATTGTTGTTTCCTTCCATGCTGGAACGTTTGTTTGTGTTGCATATCTGTTGGTCTCGGCAACCAAAATTTGCATGAATCCATCATCAATGAACTGTCTAAAATAATGCAAGACATCATCAGTACAGGGTTGAAAATTAATTTCAGGTTTACCTGTAAAAGGAAACTGTGGTGGAGCAGGTGGCAGTGGCGTAGATGAATCCACTTCGCACCACATTCTGGCACTCGCAATATCACACTCAGATGAAGTTGATTCATCACTTTCTTCTTCTGAACTCTCAGACCCACTAAATTCAATATCGAACTCATCTTCACTCTCCATTTTTATAAAGCGTGAGGAAATGCTACTACACAAGAAACTGCGAGAACAGATTACAACACTGGCTGCTAGTATCACAGGGAATAACTGCATGATTCAGAGACATCTCTTGGCAGAAGTATGCATTTGAAAGCAACAGACCACAGTGATATCTATGAAAATATCAAAGAAATGCCAAAACATGAGATAGAACGAGTAACTTAGACCTTTTAAAATGCCGGTCAGAAATGATAAGTCGGAGTATACTCTATGTTTTATTATGCCGTCAAATTTGAAAAAACAAGTATACTCATGGTTATATGTTAAGAGGTAAGAGGTAAAGCCAGAACACTCACCAGATGGCAGCACTTGAACAAGCCAGAATACACACTAGATGGCAGCACATTTCCATGGCACAAAATGTTGGCAGCTTAAGTTAAAAGCCAAATACACAGTTTATGTGCTAAATATGCACCATATGGCACTGCATTGTGTGGGCTAAGTTGATATAGCTGAATATAAAACCAGTTAAAGCCTGTATCTAAAGGTAACTCACCCATCTTTTATATATATATTAAATTTGCCAATAAAGCTTTATATAAAAGTAATTGATATGCCTGTATAGAAATGTAACTTATACAACCTGTATACATAAACATAATTAATAAAAGTAGTTGAATCAATCCATTTACATGATTATACAGCATATATTTATAATTGATACACAGCATGTTCATAACAGTATTTGATACAATTTGTACGTATAAGTAACTATACACCTGTATATTAAATTAACTGAGACAGCATTTATATCTTGGTTAGCATTTATTTCTGTTAATATTATCGTGTGTCTAATAAATCATTGCAAATATTTTAAATTGTGAAAGAACTGACTTTGAGATGCAGCCGAACAAAGACTGATAACTAGTAATTATGAAACAGCAATAATATTATCAATACTTATCTTGTACAATAGCATCGTTATAATTTTTATATTTGCCATAATTTACAGACACAAGTTTGTAGGTATACTAGTTGTTTCTCAAAAAACATTTGAAACAACTTAAATATAATTTTGTATACAAAATCCTTGACTCTGTACTATGTACAGCATCTATCATTTGATCTTTCAATCCTTTATAATCCCATTGCAATGCATCTAACAATTAAATAGATATTGCAATCATAATACTGGTATCAAACTGTTTGCATAATCTTTTACGTCAAAACATAGTCAAATCCATGCCAAATTTAATTCTGAATCAATACAATTTTATTTCAATGCATGCAGTTCCTCATATATCTTGATGTCAGATGTTTAGTAGTCACATGCATTATAAAATAAAAATTGTATGCACATTAGCAGTAAATTAAATTCGTCACATAATAAATTGCCAGTCTCATGCAAAGAGAAATGTGAAAGTTAACCAAGCATAGCATTATTGGTTCACATTGATGACTCTTCCTCTTGTATTATTTTACATGCACCTTTGATTTGTCTTGAAAATTCTATTTAAGGCTATGGAGAACTAAAAATTGCAATTTTCTATTGTCTAACTTGAAATTAATACCACATGTTCAACCATAAAAAAAAAGATAGAATTTGTTAAGATGTGTTAATCGGTTTTTGGCAGACTTATTTACCTCTTTATTTCTAAACTAATACATAATAGCAATCATTAGTCCATGTAATCCTTTTTAATTTTGGAGATCAATTTAATGAATTATCAACATAAAAAATAGAAAGATAATTGCAATGCAAAAGATAAGCATGATTATCCAATTGGATTCAACCCAAATTTACAAGGTTTTTCTTTTCTCAATCTTGACCATTTTGTTAGATAAAAAATTAGTTAAAATTATGACAGAGCAATAATTAAAAGGCAAGTTTTTGTTCATTATTGTCTGCACATGCATAATTTGAATTAGTACATGAGAGAAAATTTTTATTTTGAATGCAAAGTAGTTATGGAAAAGATTAATAAAATTGAATATGAATCACCTAATATTTGTATATAATAACAGTAGTTTAACTCCTAAATATCAGAACTTACCTGAATATCTTAAAGCATGATATAAAACACTCCCAACTCTTTCCTTTGAGATTTTTTTTCACTGAGGTTTACATCATTATATAACTATTTAAATAGCCATTTGGAGCTTTTTAATGATTGCTCATAAAAAGAAAGAAAAAAAAAATAGTACGCTGAATTTTTTTCCATGTACAATATTAGAAATGCATGGTCCATGTTAATCGTTTTATTGCAATGCAGCTTAATTTCTGATGTTTCGTTCTAGCATGTAAAATAATTAATACAATATGTTAAGCTAATATTTTTATTTATTGCAATTGGTCTGTGCAGATTTGTACAGAGTCAGCCAGTCAACAGTATTCAGAGTCATTTCACACACTCTGGCAACTCAAATTCGAAGATATATACACTTTTCTGCAGATCTCAACCAAACGAAGTTGCAGTTTTTTCAAAAAGGTTGGTTTCCAGGAGTCATCAGTATTATTGATGGGACCCATGTACTGGAGCTGGTCAAATCGACTTTCAGTCTCGCTCGTTTCTCGCTGCCGCTAGCCACGTCTGTCACAGCCAGATGTACCTGAACGAATGGCTGGCAGGAACAGAGTTGACTAATGAGCTTACGAGATTCTCGTTTACTCACAAGCTTGCAAGACTCATGAGTCTTGTTAATAGCAAGACTGCAGTGTAATGCATGGAAACTCGCAGAGTCAGAATGCAAATGATCTATAGTTTTGTTATAAATCAGTATGTAAAACATTATTTGAAGCAGTAATTCTGTTACTCGCTCTAATCTATGCACATTTATTTTAGTAGAACAAAATCTTTTTCCCTGGCGCTGGTTTGTTTTAAACACTTTGGTAGGTATGTATATGCTTCTCCTCTGTGCTACTTTGTTACTCAGAAAGTAAAGAGAAACCCATTGTAATTATATGTTACATCTCCCCTTGATCTTGTGACTTTCATTCACCTTTCAGCTAGCAAATGAAGCTGAATAACCGAAAGTAGTGCATGTGTTTATTTTGACCTGCATTTTATTACAATAAGCATGTTCCTCTGGATCAGGTTGAGTGCGTTGCTCACCAGAGTTGCCAACATATGATTATGTTTCCGTCAGACCAGCTCATAAAAACCCGTCAAAATCCATCAAAATCAGTAATTTTATATTTTCTATCAAAAATAAAAATGAAAACTCAAAGCCAGCACTTTGGAACAGTTTCTTGGTCTGGTCTGAAAGATGATTAAGGGAAGTGATTAGCTACAAACAATGTGAGAACAGCTTCTGCAGCTGCACGTTCATACGTGTCTTTAATTGGCTGAAATAGTATTTTTGACTGTGAAGTTAAAAAGGGTTCAACTGCTTTTAGATGTTTCTTATTTTTTCCATGAAAAATCGCACATTTACATTGCATTGGCACCGTGCACCACTAGGTTCCCTGGGCATCTCTAACAACCATTCCTTTAATTATTCATTATTTAACCATTCTTTTCTAAAATGTTGTACGTATCACAATGCCTTCTGTTCAATTAGACAATTAAAAAAAGAACACATTAGCACTATGTTCACTATGCTGAATTCAGAATCCACTCTGATAAACACATGTGGCCTTATATCCCAGTGTCATGTTTGCAGAATTGTTCAGTTACCCGAGAAGTTTGTTGCTGTTAGCTCTGAATAAAAGATAGCTGTTACATTGCTTATCAGATACTGTCTTGTAGGTACATAAAAATTTACATCCGTGACAGTTTTTGTAAACAAAATCAATATAATATTACTTAATAATTGCTAATAATATCCGTCAAAAAATCTGTCATCCTGAAAACTAAATTTTGCCCGATATATAACTTGGCAACCCTGTTGCTCACTAAAACTTAAGTATAGGATGAAGAAGTGCTATTCCGTTTATAAATTGCAATGCTAGACAGTTTCATTTTATTCAAGATCACAGCAGCTGCATAAATATGCAAAACTGATACGTCGCGAACTGTGTTGACGGGTGCAAGCCATAGCAGCATCGTGACATAACATACCAGAAGTGATGACAAATCTATAGCATTCCTTCAGGTGATTAGAAAATTGTCTATAAAATTGTTAAAATGCGCTAAAAGTTGATAAATTATGCATGAAGAACATATACTAAAGCAATATTTGCCTAAGACCTGTAACTTCTATCATTTCATCTGTTTATATGATTTGAGATTTAAATAGCCTACCAAGACAGGGATGACATTTAAATAACTCACGCTAGAGAACAGGTTAAAAAGGAAATGTGGTATCACAGAATCTGCAGATATAAATGTATGTGGTGTCCACTGTTATTACAAATAAGTATTTAAATATTTTATTACTCCTAAGAAGTTTATGTTAATGAAGTAATTCTATTTTCGGTTTTATCTGAAGTTTGAGTATAACTTATAAGTTTTGACTAACATAGCAACACAAATGATAGGTGTGTTATTAACATTAATATCGCTGATTCAAACACGTAAACATGCTGTTAAACAATGAGTCATCTTGAGTCATTAATAGGGCCCAGAGTTTTAGCTTTTTATAAATGCAGTTTTAGCCTTTTATTATCTTCTTTTAACCTCTTTAAGTTTATAAATAATTTTCCTAGCTTTTTCTAGGCCTGCCTTTTTCCTAGCTATTGAAGCAAGTCAACGACAAAAGCCTTTTAAACATGATATATATATAAAAATATGAAAACTATTTTACTTCACGGAAGCATGCTGTTAATATATACAGTAATTTAAAACAATGTATTACACAGTAAACACCTGCTAGAACATTGTAATTAACATATCAAGCACATGTTTTTAATATATAGCACTCACATAAAATAAACTTCACTTGGTAGCACTATTGCTATACACAGCCAGCCACTTTTGCAAGTTTTCTGTTGTATATTCCTATACGTAGAAAAAGATCTTGCAACAACACAAGATGTCATTGGTGCATACTTCATTCGTGCAATTTCTATACCAAGAGCATTCTTTCCCTGGATAACCCCACATGTACTCTCAAAACAAAACTAAACGAATTGCTAATAAAAATTGTTAACTCAAATGAACTGAAGAAAAAAACAAAACTTATGTTTAGCTAATTTTATTTCTTTATGTCCCATTTAGCTTTTTTAGGCTGAATAAGATTAGCACCCAAACCGCTTGAAACATAAAAGAGTTTGAAGCTTTCTAATTTACAAGGGGAAAAATAGATTAAAACCTAAAAATCCGGTCCCCAGTTATTACGTAACCAATTTATTCCACAGATCATACGTCAACTACTCCGCCTGTAGTTGTGAGAATTCTCGAGTTGCCTCGCTTGTGAGCACTATTTCTCGATATACAAGACTTCATTGCCACACTCTCGAGATTGGCATGGCTTATGAGCGAGAGCGACACTGGTTTTGACCAGCTCTGCCATGTCCCAGTCAAAAATCCCAGAGGTGCTTAGAAACAGAAAGGCATACTTCTCCTTGAATGTCCAGATAGTGGCAGGACCCAGGGATGAAATTCTAGGCATTGTTATAAGATGGCCAGGCTCTGCTCATGACAGCAGAGTGTCAGAGTACGGCTTAGTGAGGGCCAATCTTGGTGATACATTTACACTCCTGTACCACAACCGTCTAACCAAGCTGAAACCAATTATAATACATACAGCCCATAAAAGAACTAGAATTGCAGTGGGAGATGGAAGAGAAGGTTTCCGTGAGCTGCACAATATCACAAGGATCATAACTGCTTGTGCTGTTTTGCATATTGGAATCAAAGTTGCAGATGATTGGCAAATGGAAGAGCTGGAAGTACCTTTGGCACCTGCAGCAGAAAATGTGAGGGGAAGAGCAATAAGGCAAGAATTTATTGAAAAATGCAGCATTTTCAATAGTTTCATTCATTAACTTTTTTTTTTAACATTTCCTACTCCAATTTTTGTTTCTCCTCTAGGAGCACTGCTTCCTTGTGAGCATTCTGGAACTGCACCCTTAGAATTTCACAATGCAATTCCAGCTCAGTCTTCCTTTTTTCACCAATTTCTTGTTCTAAATCTAATGGGTATTGTGCCTTTTTTATTCTTATGTTCGCCTCCTTGTTGAAGGCAGAAACCTTTGTCTATTTTCTAAATCCTGAAAATAAACATAATTTAAACTAGGGGCAGAATTCTTTAATAGCTTTTGCATGAGAGTTACTTTGTTTATGCACTATAAAATTTACAATTCTCCATTATTATGAACTATCTAAGGAAGATATAGATAGAGATTAATTTATGAATTTCTTTTAGAATTTAGTAAAAAGAATATTTCTTTGTTTAGTTTTTTGGTTTTAAACTTATCTGGATTTAAATAATAATTGGCAGTGGCAATCAAATCTTTTTTCTTTCTTTTTTTTCACCTGAAAAAGGCTTGTTTATCAACAAACATTCATAAAAGTTTCCACATATTTGTTTCTTACTGATTATAACTGGATTGCATTTACTGGCATATTTTACAACCTTTTATCTTAATTAAATAATAGAGCAGCCAAATTTAAGGGTTTTATGTCTATTAACTCTTTATGAGGTTACTGGTGTTCAAATTAACAAAACTGATATGTTCATAATGGAATGGTACATGTAATCAAGGAAAGCACTAATTTAAGTTGAATTATGCTTTGCTATTTACTTTGAAAGTTGTATTACTCTGCCTCATAGTCGCGCATATTTATATATACTTAATTATGTAGAATGTAAAGTGAATTTTATAAAGCTTTACACAAACAGCGCTCTTTTGGATTTTGCATTGTGTGTGTTTGTGCAGTCATGGATAACAGGATAGTGGATTAAAAATGATGCTCCTGCCTTAAAGTCGTGTTTGCTAACAGTACATGTGTTGAAATATAAGGATCAACACTGCAGATTATAAAGTTAATGTAAGAGATAAAGAATATATAAAGTGATGGATGCAGTAATTTTTGTCTTTTGATAGATTTATGCTTGGGATTATGCTACATTTTCATGAATACGTTCAATTTTAAAACATACCTTCTGTAGTACTTTTTGGGGTTTTCCAATCTATTTTTGAAGACTGGCTGTCTGTAGTTACAGCTTCTGTAACATGTAATAAGGTAGAAACCACTTTTAATAAAGTAAAATACATTTGATGTGAATAAAATCATGTTGCAATAGTGATTTAAGATACCCTCAGCAATATTTTGTGGGATGGAGTCAATCTTTAAGACTTGGTCCTCAACCACTGAATCTAAAATAAGATAAGAACAGTGGTTAAAAATAAAATATATTCTATTATGTATAATTATTTGATAGTAACAATCTCCTCCAATCATACAGCCATGCTTTGTGTGTAACCACCATAATATAATAATGGATGTGTGCAGCCATTTACAGTTACTCCAGGCTGAAACCTATTTATCATTTTGGCCTCTCCCTACCCAAACATTTTCAAATTATGCAGACTAATTATGTTTTTCTGATTGCATTTCTGCTAGATAGAACTTCATTATCCAAGGATAGCATGTATACAGTGATCTTAGCAAAATCACCATCTAATTATTTATAATAAAATAGTATATAATATCTGTGCATGCCATATCTCAAAATGTGTTATAATTAATTTCATTTTTGCATAATTTAAAATACGGAGGATGAAATGAGAAGTGATTGACCGTACTATGATCATTGCAGTTGCTACTTTTTATGGTGACAATATTCCACAGTTAATAAGAGTGCTATAAGAATTGTGAAAGCAGTTTACTCTTGAGGATATTCTTGTACATGCTCTTGAAACAAAATCTGTCATTGATAAAACAAAGTCTGTTAAAAGTTTCTATTGTATTATGCCATTTTTGTTTCAACATTGTTCATGAGCTGCGAAAGAATTTAACCCACCATTGTGTGCAAATGACTATCAGAATCAATTACATAATTTGCTATAAGAATCTTTTATATGTTGTATTTAACAATCACAGGAATACTTGACTGATTAGTTTACTTCCATAATCAAAAGGCAGTTCAGTTTTGTGACAAAGTGTACATGTTTAATAATTACTTCCAAGGTAAGTGTTTTGAAATTAGCACAGTTTAGAGTTGCTGGAATGTTTAGGCAACTCAAGAAACATAATACACTTTATTTGCATACCTTAACCACAAGCACATAGGCCTGTGTGTTGCTATCAATTGTGTCCTGACATTGCTGCAGGCATCCATCTGTGGGGCACCACCACCAGTCTGCAGTAAGCTTCTTTTCTCTGCTGCCAGTTCAACCTTCTTTTTAAATTTCATATTTTGCCATAACTTTTTCAGTTGTTCTGCATCCCTCTAAAAACAATACAAAAGAGCTATATTGTATCCAAATATGTAATAACCATAGTACAAGTCTCCATTACAAAGAAGTACCTTCAGAAAAAAAACAAAAAACAGTACATATAATTCCAGAAATATTTGCAAATTGCCACATGATACCTTCAGTAAGGTAGCGTACATGGAAGTTTTTTAGTTTGGATTTCTACCATCATATACAATTTATTAGCAATAACCAAAACAACTACATTAATTGTTATTTTGATTACTTAAATCTGTACTTAATTATATTGCACTTAATTGAGATAAGTTTTATGATCAATTCTTCACCTTTACAATTTTACAGCTTCTTAGGAAACCAATAAATAAAATTCTAGAGTGATAATGCAAATCCTTGTTTGTAAGTATTTATTATGTTATGTTTTCATTGTTTCTATCTTTAACTTTGTAAATAAGTTCACTTACGTAGTTCAAATTCAGCTTCTTAAATTAAATGCAAGAAATCTTGTGAGATTTTATCACGCTGATGATCAGGGTTTTAGATGGGCCGATCTCATGGCTACTCTTTGTTCTCATTCCGCATTTAAGGCCTTCAGCTGCAAATTGTACACTCCTCTTCTTCCAAAAGAGCATCCCTGGCTATGCCTTGCGACCTAGGGCTAATATTGGGCTTAAATTGCGACAAATACAGCACTTACCCGAAATCTTATTTATATTTCAGGTTATGTGGTTGGGTTATCTATAGTTTACCCAATCTAAAACTTCGGAAGATCACGCAGATTACAAATGATGTTGGTTTAATTTTATTGGGGGGGGGGGTTGTTCTCAAGTACAAACCCAGTCTGCTCTTTTGCTTAAAAGTTGCATATGCACCGGAAGAACTAATTAAATTCGTTAATGTGTTGCAAAGAAGTTAAACAAAATAAGTATAGTATAACACAACTTTTCCAGAAGTTAGTAACACATATTCACATCTCTTCAGTTTTCAGGTACGTATTACATATTGCTTGAATTTGGAAATAAAGCTACTTCAAATTCCATTATAAATCAGTACTATGGTTTCATAAAACAATTGGATTGTTGTATGGAAATAAAACCCAAAGGAAGCTTCTCCATCTACGTTGAATCCTGCAGCAATCTTGTCCCATTCTTCTTTTTTCTTCTGCAGAGAAATGCAGTTGGACTGCTTACTTTCCACCCCTTTATAAAGGAGCACAAGATTTTGAAAATGCTCCCTTTCAAAATCGCTAAAGCTTTTTCCTTTGGGCTTTGTGTTGCTTTTTAATCAAGACACACTTGCGGAAATCAGAAATTTAAGCTAATAATTCTGAAGACGCTAACCAAAGTGCACCCTTGCTGCCGGACATCCCAGTAACCAATAGGACGTTAGAGAGATGGTGACATCATGGATCTCTACGTGTTGCCATATTTACTCTTCTATAAGTAACAACTCCCTGAATCACGCATAAGACTGGTTTATGAAATGCAATTGTCTATAAGCATATGCTTTTTCAAAATGATGTCTTATAGCTTAAGGGCCGAATTCTAAGTCATGGCTTATTTTAAGCCCAGTCTTAAGCATTGTCTTATACAGATTTTCATTCCAAAGTTGTCTTTAAGCCTTTGCTTAAGACTACGTACTCGTGGGCTTAAGCATTGACTTCTCGTCAGATCAACATGGCAGACGATTTTGCAGAATATGTGGAGTTTCACGGTGCAAATATTATGCGAAAACCCAAAAGGTACATCAGGGATGTTTTCTAATCCATTGGAAATGAGTGATTACCAGTTCAAACGACAATTTTGCTTCAGAAAATGCACGGTACTGAATTTGCTTGTTCCGTTGTTGGAGGACAACCTATCCAATAGAGGCTTGCAGATTTCTCCACTGATGAAAATACTTATAGCACTACGATTTTATGCCACCTCTTCATTTCAGGTAAGTACCTACCTATTTTACGGAGTTTACAATGTTTTAGGTTTATAATATATATATCAACATAACCTAAGAGTTCCACTGTCGTTTCCCGACAGTCTTAGTTAGCATCTATTTCTGTTGTTAATATTATCCTGTCTAATAAATCATTGCAAACGTTTTAAATTGTGAAAGAACTGACTTTGAGATGCAACCGAGCATAGACTGATAACTGGTAATTACGAAATAGCAATTCAATAATATTATCAATACTTATCTTGTACAATAGATTACATTAGATTAGAAAGCATAGAGTCATTATAATTTACATATTTGCCCTAATTTAAGGAAAAAAGCTTGTAGGTATACTAGTAGTTTCTCATAAAGACATTTGAAACAGCTTAAACATAATTTTGTATTATGTACCTTAAGCATCTATCACTTGATCTTTAAATCCTTTATAGTCCCATTGCAATGCATCTAACAATTAAATAAACATTGCAATCATAATACTGGTATCAAACTGTTTGCATAATCTTATAAGTCACACACAGTCAAATCCATGCCAAATTAAATTCAGAATCAATACAATTTTACTTCAATGTATACAGTTCCTCATATGGCTTGTCACACGTTTAATAGCCACATGTATTAGAAAATAAAAACTTCTTGCACATTAGCAGTAAAGTAAATACATTTGCATAATAATTTGCCAGCCTCTTGCCCAGACCAATGTGAAAGTTAACCAAGCATAGCATTTAATACCAGCTTTATAGGTTCGTATTTATAACTGTTCCTCTTGTATTATTTTGCATGCACTTTTGATTTGTCTTAAAAATTCTATGGAAAACTAAAAATAGCAACTTTCTATTGTCTAACTTGAAATTAATATTACACATTCAATCATAAAACTGCAGAGCCCGCCTGGGTAGTGTGGTGGTAGCGTGTCTGCCTCACATTCAAAAGGTCGTGAGTTCGAATCTCGCAGAGGGTGAGTTACCCGGATAAGGTTTTTTTCGGGGTTTTCCCTTATCCTGAGAAGGTGAATGTAGAATAACTTTAAGCTCCATGGACCCCGAAATCATTTGAGCATCATTTCATCAATTTCATTCATCATCCGATATGACCAACCAGGTTAAAGGACATTAAGCTAATTTAAAAAATAAAAAAAAATAAATAAATAAATAAAAAAAAACAGCAGATAGAATTTGTTAATTCGTTTTTGGCAGACCTATTTACTTCATTCCTAAACTAATAATAATAATAATAATTAGTACATTAATCCTTTTTAATTTTGGAGATCAATTTAATGAATTTCCAACATGAAAATAGAAAGATAATTGAAATGCACAAGATAAGCATGTTTATTTAGTTGGATTCAATCAAAATTTTGAAAAGTTTTCTTTTCTCAATCTTGACCATTTTGTTTGATAAAAAAATTAGTTAAAATTATGACAGAGCAATAATTACAATGCAGATTTTTGTTCATTATTGTATTCACATGCATAATTTGAATTAGTACACGAGAGCAAATTTTAATTTTGAGTGTGAAATAGCTATGGAAAAGGTTAATAAAATTGAGCATGAATCATCCAATATTTATATATAATAAAGTAGTTTAACTCCTAAATATCATAACTTACCTGAACGTCTCAAAGCACGATAATGAAAAAGAAACAGTTGGGAGTATTCTCTGAGGTTTACATTGTTTTATAACTATTTAAATGACCATTTGCAGCTTGTTAATAATTGCTCATAAAAAGAAAAGAAAAAAAATAGTATTGTACGCTGAATCTTTTCCATATACAATGTTCGAAATGCACAGACCATGTTAATTGTTTTTATTGCAATGCAGCTTAATTTCTGATGTTTTGTTCTAGCATATGAAATAATTAATATAACATGTTAAGCTAATATTTTTATTTATTGCAGTTGGTCTGTGCAGATTTGTACAGAGTCAGCCAGTCAACAGTATGCAGAGTCATTTCAGAGGTGTCGCACACTCTGGCAATTCAAATTCGAAGGTACATACACTTTCCTGCAGATCTCAACCAAACGAAGTTGCAGTTTTTCCAAAAAGATGGGTTTCCAAGAGTCATCGGTATCATTGATGGAACCCATTTACCAATCAAAAGTCCCGGAGGTAACAATGCAGAGGTGTTTCGAAACAGAAAAACATACTTCTCCTTGAAAATGTCCAGATAGTGGCAGGACCCAGGGATGAAATTCTGGACATTGTTGTAAGATGGCCAGGCTCTGCTCATGATAGCAGAATTTTTTAAAACAGTGGTGTCAGAGTACGACTAAGTGAGGGCCAATTAAATGGCATCTTACTTAGTGATAGTGGTTATCCTCAACGCCACTACATTTACACTCCTGTACCACAACCATCTTACCAAGCTGAAACCAATTATAATACAGCCCATAAAAAAACTAGAAGTGCAGTTGAATGCACAATTGGGAGATGGAAGAGAAGGTTTCCATGTCTGTACTATGAGCTGCAAAATAAGCTGCACAATATCACAAGAATTATAACTGCTTGTGCTGTTTTGCATAATATTGGAATCGAAGTTGCAGATGATTGGGAAATGGAAGAGCTGGAAGGGGGTAGGGAAATTATTGATGTACCTTTGGCACCTGCAGCAGAAAATGTGAGGTGAAGAGCAATAAGGTAAGAATTTATTGAAAGGCATTTTCAGTAGTTTTATCCATTTATTCATTTTATTTTTTTTTTAACAATTCCAACTCCAATATTTGTTTCTGCTCTAGGAACGCTGCTTCCCTGCGAGCATTCTGGAGTTTCACCCTCAGAATTTCACAGTTTAATTCCAGCTCAGTCTTCCTTTTCTCACCAATTTCTTGCTCTAAATCTAAAAGGTATTGTGCATTTTTTATTCTTAAGTTTGCCTTCTTGTTGAAGGCAGAAGCTTTTGTGTATTTGCGAAAACCTGAAAATAAACATAATTTAAACTAGGGGCAGAATTTTTTAATAGCTGTTACATAAGAGTTACTTTAGTTCAGTATTACTTTGTTTGTACAGTATAAAACTTACAATTCTTCATTATTATGAACTATCTAAGGAAGATATACATAGAGAGAGAATTAATTTATGAATTTCTTTTAGAATTTAGTAAAAAAATATTTCTTTGTTTACTTTTTTGGTTTTAAACTTATCTGGATTTAAATAATAATTGGCAGTGACAGTCAAATCTTTTTTTGTTCACCTGAAAAAGGCCTGTTTATCATCAAATATTTATAAAAATTCCCACATATTTGTTTCTTACTGGTTACGATTGGATTACATTTACTGACATATTTACCTTTTACTTTAATTAAATAATAAAGCAGCCAAATTTAACTTTTTTTTGGGGGGAATCTTAACTCTCTACGAGGTTATGGTGTCCAAATTAACAAACTGATATGTTCATAATGGAATGTACATGTAATCAAGGAAAAAACAATTGTAATTTAAATTTTGCTTTGCTATTTACATTCAAAGTTGTATTATTCTACCTCATAGTCACACACATTCATATATACTTTATTATACAGAATGTAATCTGCATTTTATAAAAGCTTTACACAAATAGCGCTCTTTCAGATTTTACATTTTGAGTGTGCAGTCATGGATATCAGGGTAGTGAATTAAAAATTATGCTCCTGCCATAAAGTTGTGTTAGCTATTAACAGGACATGTGCTGAAATATTAATCCTTTTTATAAGGATCAACAATGTAGATTATAAAATTACCTTCTGTAGTACTTTTTGGGGTTTTCCAGCCTATTTTTGAAGACTGGCTTTCTGTAATTGCACCTCCTGTAATATGTTTTAATAAATAATAAATTTTAATAAAGTAAAAATACATTTGATGTGAATAAAATCATGTTGTAATAGTTTAATAATTTATGTAATTTAACATATGCTCGGCAGTATTTTGTGGGGTGGAGTCAACTTTTGTGACCTGGTCCTCATCCACAGCACCTTCTGAAAGAAAGATAAGAACAGTGGTTAAAAAATAAAATATATTTTCAAATGTTTATGCTTAATTATTTGATAATAACAATCACCTCCACTTCCTGTCCTCCTCCTATACTGTTTGACAGCAGTTGCTCTGGAAAGGGAGAAAACAGAAATATTGAGCATTAGCCATACTTTGTGTACAACCACCATAAAATAATAATGAATTTATGCAAGAGTTAAGTAGCAAGACAATAGAGTTGATTAATATAACAGCCATTTATAGTTACTCCAGGCTGAGTATAGTTACTCCCTATTTATCAAAGCTCTAGTCATTACGGTTTGTTATGTGCTCTTACTACCTAAACATTATCAAATTATGTTTTTCTGATTACATTTCTGCTAGGTAGAACTTCATTATCCAAGGATAGCATGTATACAGTGATCCTAGCAAAATCACCATCTAATTATTTATAGTAAAATAGTATAGAATAGAATATTTCTGCATGTGATATTTCAAAATGTGTTATAATTAATTTTATTTAAATTTGGGAGGATGAAATGCAAAGTGATTGACCGTACTATGATCATTGCAGTTGCTACTTTGTATGCTGACAATATTCCATTATTAATAAGAGTGATCTAAGAATTGTGTTTACTTTTAAGGATCTTCTTGTACATACTCTTGAAATTGATAAAAGAAATTCTGTTAAGTGCTTCTCTTTGTTGTATTATGCCATTACCGTTTCACCATTGCTCATGAGCAGCAAAAAAAAATTAACCTGCTGTTGTGTGCAAATGACTATCAGAATCAATTACATATTTTGCCACAACAAACGTTTATATGTTGTATTTAACAATTGCAAGCATACTTGACTGATAAGTTTACTTCAATAATCAAAAGAAGTTCAATTTTGTGGCAAAGTGCACATGTTTAATAATTGCTTCCAAGGTAAGTGTTTTGAAATTAGCACATAGGAATTGGAAGCACAGTTTAGAGTTGCTGGAATGTTTAAGGCAATTCAAGAAACATACCTACATAATATACTTTATTTACATACCAACATTTTGCTGCGAAACATCCTTATCCACAACCATATAGGCCTGCGGTTGAAGCAGCAGCATGTCGCTATCAATTGTGTCCTGCAGCTCTATATTAACATTGCTGCAGACATCCAACTCAGGATTAACTGTGGTTATGGTTGCAGGAGGGGGACCACCACCAGTTTTCAGCAAGCTTCTTTTCTCTGCTGCCAGTTCAGCCTTCCTTTTAAATTTCAAATTTTGCCATAACTTTTTCAGTTGTTTTGCATCCCTCTAAAAACAATACAAAAGAGCCATACTGTATCCAAATATGTAGTAATCATAGTACATGTTTCCATTATAAAAGGTGCCTTCAGAAAAAAACAAAAAAAACAGTGCTTATGATTCCAGAAATAATTGGAAATTGCCCCATGATATCTTCAGTAAGGGAGTGTATATAGAAATTTTGAGGTTGAATTTGTACCATCGTATACAATTTATTAGCAATAACCAAAAACGGCTACATTAATTGTTATTTTTATTACTTAAATCTGTACTTGATTATATTGCACTTAATTGAGATAAGTTTATGAATCAATTCTTCACCTATACAATTTTACAACTTCTTAGGAAACCATTAAATACAACTCATGATGTGATAATGGAAATCCTTGTTTGTAAGTATTTATATGTTATGTTTGTCCTATGTTTTCATTGTTTCTATCTTAAACTTTATAAATAAATTCACTTAGGTACTTCAAATTCAGCTTCATAAATTAATTGCAAGAAATGTTGGGAGTTTTGTTGCACAGATGATCGGGGTTTTAGATGGGCCAATCCTATGGCATCATTCCTCATTTATAGCCTTCGGCCGCAAATTCTACACTCCTCTTCTTCCAAAAGAACATCCCCGGCTATGCCTTGCGGCTTAGGGCTCTCAACATTGCATTACGTTTAAATTGCAACAAATACAGCACTTTACCGGAAATCTTATTTATATTTCTGGTTATGTGGTTAGGTTAGCTAGTTTACCCAATCTAAAAACTAAGAAGACTACGCAAATTACAAATAATACTGGTTAATTTTTATTTAGGGGGGGGGGGGGGTTCTCAACTACAAACCCAGTCTGCTCTCTTGCTTAAATGTTGCATATGCACCAGAAGAACTAATCAGCTCCATTGCCGTGTTAAATGTGTTACAAAAAAGTTAAACAAAATAGCTATAGTATAACACAAATTTCCTAGAAGTTAGTAACGCATATTCGCTTCTCTTCAGTTTTCAGCTACGTATTACATATTACTTGAATTTGGTAATAAAGCTACTTCAAATTTCCTTATGAATCAGTACTATTGGTTTCATAAAACAGTTGAATTGTTGAATGGAAATAAAATGCAAAGAAATCTTACCTGGTTGGTTTCTCCACGTGCGTTGAATTCTGCAGCAATCTTGTCCCACGCCTCTTTTTTCTTCTGCAGAGAAACGCAGTCTGACTGCTTACTTTCCACCACTTTATGAAGGAGCACAAGATTTTGCAAGTGCTCCCTTTCAAAATCGCTAAAGCTTTTTCCTTTGGACATTGCGTTGCTTTTTAATCAATACACACTCACGGGAATCAGAAATGCAAGTTAATAATTCTAAAGTGCGCTCTCGTTGCCTGCATCCCAGTAACCAATAGGACATTAGAGAGATGATGATGTCATGGATCTCTGCATGTTGCCATATGTACTCGTTTATAAGTAACAACTCCCTGCAGCATGTATAAGACCGGTTTATGAAACGCAAATGTCTATAAGCATATGCTTTTTCAAAATGTCGTCTTATAGCTTAAGACAGTGTAATGATTGCTTAAGCATCTGCTTTCTGTATAAGACACGACTATGAATTCGGCCCTATATACTGCATTTAAAAATGAGTTGATAGTCATTGTATATATTATAAATGTGGTATAAAGCAATACAATAAGTTAATGACACATCCTTATGTAAATCTAAATGTTAGAGCTGTATATAAAAAGTAGCTAATACATTTTGACATAAAATATTATGATATATTCAGTATATAAAAATACACTCAGTATATAATATGTAAATGATATACCCTAATAATATTATTAATAGTTACAATTGTGTTTAAATGTAATTGATGCATTCTCTAGGCAGAGTCTAGAAGTATGAGTGTGTCAAAACTGAAGAAAACAAAGCAATAAACCCTACATTCAGTTGTTTCTGAAGTTAAAAGCCCTCGATATGACCATATAAGTTACAGGGGAGCACAAGAAAGTAGAGTGGCTACCTGGTGTTACAATGTCATGATGAGGTTCCTGATTGATGTCTTTATTTATAATATATTGTTTTGATTGTTGCAGGTGTTAGAAAACGCTGCCAAGATATGCTCTCCCAGTTGCAACTAAACACTCTGCATATCATATGACTTTCTCTAACTTCTACACACTTCTTACAAAACATTACACAATGCTAATTGAGATAAACATTAGCAGAATGTTCTTATTACTTAGCTCTCTATAAATAGAAGGGAATACGCTATGCTAAAGTGATAGTCAAATGTTTTAAAAGCTGTCGTTATGCCCTTGTCATTGTAAATCGCTTCTTTGCTTGGCCAGCAATAGAACTGTCTGAGAAAAGTATAAGTATTTTAAAATTCTAACCAATAACAAGGAATATTTTGGAAATGGTAAACTACAACAAAAAAAAGTATATGACATAAATTGTGTGTTTTAACAAATTCTACATTTTTGTCTGTCTCTTACAGTTTAACCGTTATGCAAAATTCTGCAAAAATCAAACAGAATAAAATGGTTTTCAGAGACTATTTGCAGAAATTTCATAATATACAGTTTATTTGTGTTGTAAATAACTTTCATATGCAGTATTTTAATCAAAATCTTTAGAGCCATTTTTGAGAAAAATAAAATGTTCAATTTTTTTTCCAGTAAAGGGTAGTTTGGGTGGGAGATTTTATTGAAAATCTTTGTGTTGGGAACATAATACCAAGTTTGGTATTTAACAGTCTTTTAATTTTTTGGGCTATGCTGTCCACAGAAACACACACACATGGATCTTTTGCTAAAAATGTTTTTTTTTTTTGTTTTTTTTTGTTTTTTTTCCCTGGGTTGTTTCAAAAACATAATTTCCGGTGAAATCTTGGTATGAGATTTTTGGGTACAATAGAATACCTTGTACATAGTACGTGTAGAGAAAGTAATGGCTATGACTTCGGAAGCAAGCCGTGCTTCCATTCACTTTTATAGAGTATTTATTTATTTATCCTGGTTGGAGTTAAGGCCTTCTCTTCCACTCTACCAGACAATCCATTAAATTCAACACAGCAGTGATACAATGAATAAAAGAATAAAGAAAAAATACAAACATATAAAAAGGTGCAACAAATTACTGAAATGGAAAAAAAAAAAAAAAAAAAAAAAACTGTAAAAAGAATTATTTTAAGTGAAATATTCATGTAGGTGAGAACATGTATTAGTGATATTTACAATTGAAATGCATATTACTTGTCAGCACATACAATATTAATACCAATAAATGAAAGTAGTGATATATTAATACAGCAGCAGATTAGGTTTGATTACAAATGTATGCCCTAATTTTCTGCTTAAACAGGTTAACATTCCAGCAGTCCCTTACGTCTTCAGGGAGGGAATTCCAAAGACGAGCTAAATCTATTGTAAATAATGAGCAGGTATAGCAAGAAGGAAAGAGTTTTGTGAGCGAGTTTCTCGATTATGGCGGTCTGAAAGATATTTGAAGCAAACATTTAGATAGTTTGGAATGTGAGAATGAAGGAGCTGATAGAGAAATGATAAAGAATGCTCCCTAAGCTGGAGCCATTTAAGTGTTTTGAGCAATGATGTAATATGATCAAATGGACGGAGATTGCATACAAAGTACACACACATATTCTGAGCCCGTTGAAGTCTGAGAGTCAAATTTTCAGCTAGGTTAGTAAAAAGAGAGTCACAATAGTCAAAATGGGGCATCACTAGTGTTAGTATTAATATTTTCTTAATTGAAGTCGGTAAAAAGTCATTTATACATGTTAAAGGATAGACTATTGAGAATACTTTTTGACATACATGTGTAAATTTGTGTCTTCCAGTTTAAATTTGAATCCATTAAAGCTCCAAGAATCTTTACTGTATTACAAAATGGTATTTCAGAATTATTTAATGTAATTTGTTGTATATTATCCAAATTTAGAGTTCTCAACAACTGCTCGTATCCCATAATGATTGCCTGTGACTTCCCTGGATTCAGCTGTGGTCCATGTTTTAATGATCAAGTTGATAGTGAACTTAAGTCTTCATTTATAGTCTTTAATTGATTTGTCTAAATCACTGGGGTGCATGTGTAAGTACAATTGCAAGTCGTCAGTGAAAAGATGGTGTTTACAATGTCTTATACTTCCTGTAATGTCATTTATGTAAATAGCAAATAAGAAGGGCCCAAGCACCAAACCTTGTGGTACGCCAGCTTTCGTTTCTTGCAGTGAGATCGGTTTGACCTAATTACACCTACAACAGGTTGCTGGCACTCAGATAAATAAGATTTGAACCATGTTGTAACACTATTTGACATATTTAAGTCAATATCCACTGTATAAAAAACTTTAAGAAAAATCCAATAGTGTTAGTCCTGTCTCTGAGTACAGAGTTGTAAGATGTTCGTTTGTCATATATTTTAAAGGCCACAATTACTGCAATATAAACAGAATAAAGGTGTTTTGAGAAAAGTGTAATTGACGATTTTTGTGTAGTCAGGGTGGGTAATCAGCCTGATGCCTGGTATGAAAGTGAAGACGTGGATGATATGAAATGGTGGAATGAGAAAACAAACCTAGGTGAGAACCACTTATTATCTGTCCATCTTTACTTCACCAGCAATGAAAACAAATCAGAATTTATTCTTCAGCGAATGCACGTACACACACCCGTGTGTGCTGCCCTTTGGCAGGAAAAGAAACAGCTGACAACTTTCACTGTTGACAGATAATGATTAACTCTGTTAAATGTATAATAAATAAAAGTTAGATGAGTTATATGTTCAGTACAAAATGTAAAATTATATCATTTTCATAATCATTTTACTAGAAGTGTGAGTAACATCCATATAGGAAAATATAAAACAACTAAATACCAAAGTGCCTCGTAAGTAAATTTGTCAATGCTCTCCCATATGCCATTATTAAAATACCTGATATGTGTAAATTTAAAAGATCATTATGTTCATTTTTACATGACAAAACGTTTTACAGTTTAAGTGAATTGTTTAATTAATGTACATTTATGACGAGTCTATCTGTACAGTGTATGGCAAAAGATAATAAATCTATCTATAAAATTATAAAAGCAGACATGTTTTGAAAGTTTGCTGAAATATTGCATATGTACATCACATCATTGTGAATTTTAGCTTTGACACGTGGGCAGCCATACTCTGTACATTTGTTTAATATAGTGTGATAACGTAGTGACTTACCAGAAGATGGAACTGGTTCAAGTTGTTGCACTCCAACTGTGTGAATCATCACAGAGATTGATATTTAGTGGACCAAATCTCTTACTCTGCTCTTCCTGAACAATATGTGAAGCTGCTTACACAAGATGCCGCACCTCAGCAATTTAATAGTTTTACACGCTTTACGATGGGTATGGAAACATTAAGCTAACAATATTGTTTAATGAAAAAGCAAGGTACTTTTCACAAAACTTGTTATATAGGTCAATCATAGTCATTGCTTTTGTTTACATTACCAGTGAAGTAATACTGGACAGAAAACAGAAATGCAATCAAATTCAGTCGTAATTGACAGTTAACAAAAATATACACTGTATATTTTGTTTTTAATTTTATGTCATTTTACAACAGTTGGTTATGTTGAGTAAGATACCTTGTCTATGGTATGTGGTGCACAGTCTCATATGACCTTCACTTAATGCTAGTGCTGGAAATATTTGTGGATAGTGGCAACACTATGTTCAGTATTCTAGGATGGAGCTTAGGGTTATGGTATTAAATGTCCATCCAAGGGGATTTGAAGCCAGGACCTGTACCACACTGTACGTGTACTACACACCCAACTCCAGAAAGCGTACAATAAAGGTCGAGAAGAACACTTAACATGCTCACCTTGTTTATTTTCATAAGCAAATATTGTAACATTTGTAATAACTACCCTTAAAATTAGAAGCAATTTGATTATATTTTACTGCCTCAACAATTCATATTTGAATTTTCTATAAAAAGCTGGTGATTTGTGTGTAGGACATAAACAAAGTGAATGCATTTAGACTTTTTATTTTTCTCTATAATAAAATTCCACCTAAAAATTCAATAACAAGGTTGAAGTCCCCTGAATCCAATAAAAATAGCATTTTTAGAAAAAGGTTTGTATGTGAACAGCATAACTTAAATATTAAGTTTGGTATTTAAAAGACTTCTCAGTTTTAAGATGAATATCTTCCAAGAATGCAACACAAAGCTTTTCAAGAAAATCCCTTCACCCCCAAACTATTCTTTACTTGGTACATTTTTAGAAAATGTTGAATTTGTCAAAAATAGGTGTAATGATGTTTTATAAAATGCACTATTGTACTATTTGTGTTGATGTTCATCTTGATTACCATGAAGTAGAGGAAACTTAAGAATAATGTGTTTCCACTCTGACTAGCCTAGTTCTGAACTCAAACTGAAACAAGGCTGACAGTGTGCTTAAAAGTGTCAGTCCCATGTCAGCAGTATGTAGAACTGTGAGAAGGCACTGGTGCTGCTGCTGATATCATCCTGGCAATTGTTAACAAACAAAAGAATTTAAATATGTCATTTTGCAAAGCTCCAGTGGCCATTTCAAAATCATCAAATATCAAGCAAATTTAACAAAGTTAAGAGTTAGGGTTGAAACAAATACATCACTTACCTGACCAGTTTCAAGAGCTGTTGCTCTTATCTTCAGAGGAGTCCAACTGGATGATGCTGATGGAATGACATACTTCCATTGTTCAAAAATCATCAGGAGGTGTTTATGTATTATAATGAAAATCTTTACCAAAGAATGCAATTCTGGTCTGTGTTTTGTAGATTTCAGTAGTGTAATGTAATTGGTGGTCCAAAAGTGATGTGAAGCTACAGATTTATCTGTCTGTTTATACTTAATGTGTCTTATATGTTCTTTCAATCCAATTTCCAAGTTTCTTTTTGTTTTTCCTCTATAGATTTTGTCACATTCTGTGTACCTGATTTGCTAAACTCCTGCTTTTGACCGAACCAAGAATGTATGCACTTTCAGAAATCAGGCAACAAAATGAGACCTGTAATAATATTGATTCACCAACTTATAACATTTTTAACACAGAAATTCACATCATTGCAGCAACAGGAATTTCCAGGACCTGATGTCATATCCCTCTTCCCAAATATCCCAGCAACCAATCTCCTTTGCCACTTAAAAAAATGGTTTACCACAAGAGAAATAGACAACTTGATGAGTCTCACAGAATACTTTCACATTCAATAACAGACTTGAGGCTTAGTCATGGGCAACCCAATCCTGGCTGATGTTTCATGAGCAACTTGGAAACACATCTACATAGTTATACATGAGGGCCATCCAGAAAGAGGCAGACGATTTGGTATAACTAAATAATAACAAAAGCTATCAACATAAAGTTACACTGCCTTACTCTATTTCTCAACGTAATCTTCATTGCTATCAAGGTATTTATTGTCACGTGGTACAGATGTTATACTCTACCACCGCTAAAGATCTGAGCCAAGATATCACTGTCACTTTGAGGTCTTCATGGCTGGCAAATCTTTTCCATCCAAAAAGTCATGTATGGTGTCCAAAGTGAAATACCGGTTTTTCTGAATTCTTTTATCAACATTTTCTTTCAACTGCTCCATAACGATTGATGAACTTCCATTCTGGTCTTTATCATACACACTGGTTCTTCCTTGATTACTTTGTAAATTATGTGCCATTTCCTCATTGAAGACTTGTTCATTGCATTATTTGCCTTTAAAATTTGATCGGCTGAACGTTCTGAGTATTAAAAAAAAAAAAAATGAATAAGTTCTTTGGCGGTAGAAAAGTATAACATCTGCAATGAAAAACTGGTACCACGTGACATAAATGTCTTGATAGAATGGAGATTACATTGATAAATAGAGTAAGGTAGTGTAACTTTGTAAATAAATTTTGTGTTGATAACTTTCATTATTATTTAGCTATACCAAATCATCTGTCACTTTCTGAATGGCCCTCGTAAATGACATATTTGCAATAGTACCAAAAAAGTTAAGCCTAGACTCTCTCAAGCTACTCAATTTACAGAACAGAGTGATACAGTTTATTAAGGAAATCTGAAATAAAGGTACATTACCATTCCTGGATGTGGAAATTTTTAGGTACCAAAACAATAACAACTTTGGGATGTGCAGGAAACCTACACATTCGAAAAATCACATAAAAAGTGATAGTTTCAACCCATTCCCACACAAACATGCTGTCCTACATTGGTGTACCTCCAGTAACAGAAGATTAATATGGTCACAGTCAACATGCCAATATCCAATGGCTTCACCAAACAAACCATCAACAGAAAACCAGTAAGATATTCAGGAAATTTGCCTTCCATCTGAATATCCACTACTAATTCCACAATGTCTTAAAAAAACACAACATTTGCTTGGCTCCACAAAATAAATACAGCATAGAAAAATGACTCTGCAACAATTTAAAGAAGCCAATACCAAGAAGAAAAAAGCAGGAGTTTATCAAATCAGTTGCACAAAATCTATATAGGAAAAACAAAAAGAAACTTGGAAATTGGATTGAAAGAACATATGAGACACATCACGTACAAATCTGGATAAATCTGCAGTTTCACACGAGTTTAGAGCCACCAATCACATCACACTACTGAAATCTACAAAACACAGCAGAATTGCATATACGTGGGAAAAGATTTTCATAAGTAACAGCACGAGTGTTACCACCTTGTCGATAATTCACGACGTCCTAAGAGAAGAAAACACGAGTTGAATTTGATGAAACAATTCAGAGAAATAGACTATTAATAATTTATATAAGAAGGCAAATTTTATCAGGTTATCATTGTAATACATTAGTTCTTAAATGGTAGCTGATGCATTCGAGCATGTTTACTTACCCCTTTTCTCCTTTCTTTCTTCATTGCCTGTTGAATTATGATATGGCTGACACCCGATGTGCGAATATTGATGGCAAGAATAGAAATAGGGAACAATTATTTTATTTCAGCTTTTAATTACTAATACATGAAATGGAAACAAACATTATTTTATTTGAGGTTATTGCTCTCATCTCATACATAAGAAATACAAATAATATTTATTCTCATCCTTTTTTATAAACATTGTAACTGAACCAATTGAAAGTTCAATTGTGGAAGTTACAGAACTGTTCAAAGGCTATATGCAGAAATTTTTAAATAAACTTTTGTGTTGTGTTGTGAATATCTTATATATCTTTAATATATGGTCTTGCAATCAAAATTGTTAGATGCATTTTTGAGAAAATTAAAATTTTCGAAAACTGTTTCATGTAAAGTGTAATTTATGGTGAAGAGATTTTCTTGATCCTTGGAATATACTTGGTAACAGATTTGGTAATTCACTTTTCTTTTTCGAGCCATGATGTCCAGACACACACAGACCTTTATCTGAAAATCCTTTTTTCGGACTTGGGGACCTCAAAACATATATTTCTGGTTTAATCTCTATATCAAATTTTTGGGTGGGATACAACACCTCTAGTGTGGGCTAGAGAAAGTAATATTTAGAAGTAACTTCAGTAAGAATTACTGTAATAATTGTTCCTGCCTTTCCTTTGATTTATGTTACTCTTGCTTGCTTAAAACCTATAATATTCATTGCTTTGGGTACCTACCTGAATGGTCACTGAAACATATACAATTAATAATAACAACAATTCTAGTGTTTCTTGCAACTTATGTTAACAATAATTGTTAATGTCATTTTATTTCTAATGAATTCCAATGTATATTTATTCTGTAAATGATTTTGTAATCATTATGTGTAAACGTTACAGTCGTGATAAGTCTTACGAGTCAAAGCACTTAAATTTAAAAACATGTATTTCTAAATGTTTAAGTTGTGATTTTGTGTCTATTAGGCAAATTAATAAAATTTATTTTTCATTAGACGTATTGGGAACTGAGGCAGCCTCCTTGCATGGCAAGAGACGTCCCGCAAATATAACATGTTGCCACTCTGCTACATTACATTGCGAACAGAGTTTTATTGCAAGGAGCACATTTTATATCATTAGAACAGCATAGGAGTCAATTCTTTGTTATTTACACATTTAATAGAAATTCTTCACAAATTTACTGGACTACTCAGTTCGCCTAGAATACTCTGTGGCTATATTATTATTCTATACTGCAGTACAAGAAATCTCAAGGAGACAACCACACTGACTCGAGTGCAAGATTCGTGGGATAACAATAACATACAATCCTGTTGGTTACATTTTTGTACACTTATACAATAAGGTGAGGCAAGTTGTCTATTGCAACGAACTGACAATAACCATCAATTATAGTGGACAGACATTTGCAATTACTACTTACCGATGGTATTCAACCTCGTTGGAGGAAACGCTGAACAACAAATCATGCAAACTTGCTGTCATTTCTCATTTTATAGAACCTCAAGTAATTCATCTTCATAACAAGCCATTTCAGCTTCGTGACAGCCTTCAAAACTAGCGCTGGTTTTTACGTTCTATGGAATTGTTGGAGTGACATCATTAATGGAAATTGATTCCACAGGCCACAGATTAATACTAAATTTACCTGAAAATGTTCCATATCAAGCGTAAAACAGTAGAAATAGAACTCTGAATAATAAATAAAATATAAGCTCAAGGAAAAAGCTACCTCAAATATTGCCTAAAGTTTCACTACAATGTACACACTAATGATAATCGCTAACATACTCGAGAATCGTATCGTTACACAGTGATCTGGCTATGAATGCTAACTCGACACTTGAGTTTACAAAAGTATAATACAGTATTCAATGCTTCAGCTATACTTTTCTTATAAGAATTCCCAATCTTGTAATAACTTTCTCGCCTCCACTTGTAGAAGTTATAACACATACTTCTGGCAGTTATAAGGGGAAGAAGAAGAAGAAGCAGATGTTTGCTTTTTCTACCGCTTACACAGAGAAAGGATTTGATTCGTGGCAAATAATCAGTTTTGAGATAACGCAAAAAAAAAAAAAAATCAGAATATTATTGTACTATCCAAAATTCTATACAAACATTTCACCGTAAATAAGCGTTCCGAGGTCCTCTGACACAGGTAACTTTCTTTTTCTAAACTGTGTATGTGATGAAGTAGGTACCCAATAAAAAAGTTTGCAAATTCCAAATCTAAACTTTGCTTCATATAAGGAACCAAAGCAATTCGCTTTTCTTCTCAAAAACTGCTGTAGCAAAAAATTGTGTTTTATTTTTAGTAACATCTGTATTTTTGCGGTAACATTTTCTCTAACCCTTAGGATTACTAGTTGGAAAAGTCCTCCAGAATGAAGGAGGTTTAATTCAGAAAATAAAATTGTAATGTAAATATCTTTAATATGAGTTGTTCAATGTCAAAACTTTTTCATTCTACAGAATGTTCGAAAACATTACATACGTGTATCTTTATTTTCTAAAAACGTGATAACTTTTGTTGACATTTAATATAAACATGTACATGTTTACATGTGCATTCTCCACCCATAATTATCAGACGTGATTAAACCAGCTTATTTACAAGGTAATAATTCATGCTTTTTTTAATTGTTTGTCTGACACAAACACTAAATCAAAGTTTTCTCTGATAAAGCATTTATACATGTACTCATTTTTCAAATTTTAAAAAAATATCGCAATATTCCTTGTTTTACAAAATACATATATGCTACATTTAAGGATGGAATGCACATAGCTCTGCAATAACAAAATTCTAATATGTTCCATTCACATGACTCTATTTCTCTGTAACAAATGTTAAGCTTATTCTTCTACTTCATGCTAATCGAAGTAAACATTAGTAGAAACTGTCTTATTACTTCCTTGTAAGTAGAAGGCAAATAAGGAAATACACTAGGATAAACTGACACTCAAATGTTTTAGATTGTGCTTATGGGATTGAAACCTGTTTCTTAGCATGGCCAGGAGCTGACAAGTATTTTAAAACTTGAACCAATAACAAGGAATGTCTTGAAAACAGTCGACTCCAGAAAGAAAATGTATACAAGATAAATTGTGTGTTTTAAGAAGATCTACGTTTTTGTGTAGCAAGTTTTTGCCTATCTCTTACAGTTGTGCAAAATTCAGAAAAAATCATCCAGAACGAACAGGTCTTCAGAGGTCATTCCCCGGGAGGTATACATTTTATTTGTCATGTAAATATCTTAAATATAAGGCACTTTAATAAAAATTGTTAGCCATTTTTGAGAAAATCAAGATTTTCTATTTTTTTTTTTTTTTTTCCCTATGTAAAAAGGTGGGAGGATTTTCTTGAAAATCTTCGTGTCGCATGCTTGGGAGATGCTTAACTTAAATATCAAGTTTGGTATTTTACAGACTTTTCTTTTTTGAGCTATACCGCCCACAGCCACATATACCCATGGGCCTTTTTCTAAAATAGATATTTTTTGGGGATTTAGGAGACCTCAAAACACATATTTCTGGTAAAATCTTGGTATCAGAATTTTGGGTGCAATACAATACCTTCTCTATACACTGTGTAGAGAGAGTAAAAATGACACGAACCTTCTGTAACTGAAGCACACAGACTGATAAATGACAAAATGGATTTTAAAAACTTAGATGTGAGGATAACCTTGAACTAAGAAAATAGAGCAACGTGGTTCCTATAAGTGAATTCACCACAAACAAAATGAGTTGCATTAGAAAATATGTTTGTATAATAGATGATGAAAGTGCACAAAAGGAAATCATAATTTGTATTTTCTAATGCAAATAACGTCATTGCTTTTGTTTATCGCTTCAACTCGACATTTGCAATTCTCTACAACTCCATTTGACCTATGTAAATATTTTTCTTTCTAAAATAAGAACTGAAGCTTTCCTGGCGACGTATTAATTCAACATCTTCTCGGGCTTCTAGCCAGGTAAAAACTTGGCTTGACAACAACGTTTCGAAGAAGTGAATCTTCCTCGTCTTCAGGGTGAACTGATGGTTTGAGCTTGCGGAGACTGGTATTTATAAGAGCTGGGATATGAAGCTAACATCTGATTGGTTCGCGTGATGATATGGCTTTTTTTTTTTTTTTTTTTTTTTTTACCGTGAAGGGGAAAAATGCATTACGCATTCAACCCCCACCCGAAGTGCAATGGCTGGGAGGATATGTGGGACTGTCCGCCCTGCTGCGGCATACCCACTAAAAAAAACCCTCCACGTTATATCACGTAGTTTGCTGTATTTCATCGAAGCTTTGCGCGGTCCCGCAATTGCACCCGCGGTAGTATGTGGAATTTAGGATGCTGCCGCACTACGTGCGGGAGCGGGTAAAGGTTATTTGTAGGCTACAGCCATGAAACCTGACTGCAGCCCAGGGAATTAAAGGTGATATTGGGAAGGAATGTAGGTGAAGGTTGTGCAGGAGTTTAGGTGGTGAACTTATATGTGAATCTGACGATTCGTGTAGTCATGTGAGAACTTTGACCCTGCTGCCCTGGTGTTCGAACGGAGCTGGACAGGAGCGTTCCGGAGTTCAGTGTTGTGTCTGTGCCCCTCAGCCTGTACAGGAGGAGGGGCGCTGTTGTGCTGGCGATTTGATCTGAATAACTCGGCGGAGTAGGCAGCCTGCTGCAGGAGAACCTGTTTGAGCTGCGTTGAGATGCCTTCTACACGTGCTGACAAGTCAGCTGCTGTAGACTGCAGTGTTGTGATTGCTGTGGTGGTGGAAGCTTGTAGTTCCTGAAGCTTCTCGTGTATGACGCTGGAGAATGCCTCTTCTAGCGCAGCTAAGCGGGATTGTCCCGTGAAGTGACCTGTGCCACGACAGGTGGCACAGAACCGGCGGCGGTGACGAAGATCATGACCTCTACAGTCTGCGGTGGCGGAGTTGGCATCACAATAGTGGCACCGCGGCGGAGAGGTACAGGCGTCGGCCGTGTGACCGTAGGCGCAGCACCGTCTGCAAGGCTTGTGTCGTTCCCTTTGGCTCGCCTCAACAACAAGAAGTTGCCCTAACAAGGGCAACCCAGTCGCTAAGGCAGCCTCCAGATCCGCACGATCCCGCAGCTCGACCCTCATCAGTGGTGTTGGTCCCCTGCCATTGACTATGCGAGTAGCCCTCAAGCATGGGGGCCACTGCGACTTCGCTGCGGCGGTGAAGAGTCGGGTGGATAGGTACCTAAGGACCCCCGAACCACGGCGCTGAACCGGGAAGTGGAGTTCTGCGCAGTCAGCGACTGCGGCTGCAATCGCCGAGGTGAAGCGCTGCTAGCGGTCGGTGAAGTAGCGGCGGCTGGCGGAGGCGATTCAATCAAGGCAGGAGTTGCCTCGGGTATTGCCGTCGATGTTGAGGCAATACTCTCGGCGGAGGTGGCCTTCCTAGAGGTTGCGGCTCGGCGTCGTCGTAGAGCTGGGTGAAGGCGTCGGTGGCGGCGGTGTTGGCGGCAACTGCGGTGGCGGCCGGCGGCGAACCAGGGCTTGCCGGGACCGGTGGCTTCGGAGTTGCTACCTCCTCGGCGGCTGCCGGGGAGGAGGCGTCGGGTGCTGCCTTGGCAGCGGCGAGTCTGCGTTGTCTCTTCTTAGCCATCCCTAAGAGTCAAAGAAGAAGCTCCGAAAGTAAAGTTCCCGTATTATGGCTTTTTTTTGTTTTTTTTTTTTTTTTTTGTTTTTTTACCGTGGAGGGGAAAAATGCATTACGCATTCAACCCCCAGCCGAAGTGCAATGGCTGGCAGGATATGTGGGACTCTCCGCTTCCTCATGCGGCATACCCACTAAAAAAAAAACCTCCACGTTATAACAGTAGTTTGTTGAGAATCACGTGGCTTTGCGCGGTCCCGCTGATGCACCCGCGTTAGTAGACGAGATGTAGGAAGCTGCCGCAAGTTGTGCGGGAGCGGGTGAAAGGTTATTTCTAGGCTGACAGCCATGGAACCTGACTGCAGCCTAGGGAATAGAGGTGATACTGGTAAGGAAATAAAAGGTGGAAATAGAGGAGAGAATAGGACGTAGATCTTATGGATTATACCTGCTTCGGAATTGCTCCGCGAAGCTCCCAGTAGTCTTCCACTGTGTTGGTGGCCGATGTGCGTGCCCCTCAGCCTGTACAGGAGGAGGAGCAGTGTTGGGTTGCTGTCGTTTTGATTGGAACAGCTCAGCAGAGTATGCAGCTTGCTGCAAGAGAACCTGCCTCAGAGGCTGCATGAGCGCGTCGATCCTGGTGGACAGGTCGGCGGCTGTAGTCTGCTGGCTGGTGGCTGCTGCGGCGTTAGAAGCTTGCAATTCCTGCAGCTTCTGTGTGAGGAGGCTGCATGTCTCTTCCAGAGCAGCTAATGGAGCGCCGACGTTCAGGATCTCCGCGTGGAGGTCCTGAATGACTTCTCGCGTCGCTGCGTCTGTTGAGAGTGCAGGTGGTGAGGCCTCGGTGGTTGATGTCTGCGGTGGAGTGGTGCGGCGCGCAGGAGGTGCTGAAAAAGTGCTGCATCTTGGGTAGAGAGGGCACTGCGCTTGCCCTGTGAAATGCCCTGTGCCACGGCAGGTGGCACAGAACCGGTGGCGACGGCGTAGATTGTGCTCAGTGCACTCAGCGGTGGTGTTGGCGGAGCCACAGTAGTGGCACCGCGGCGACGAGGAGCAGGAGTCGGCTGTATGCCCGAAGGCACAACAGCGACGGCAGGGCCGGTAACGTTCCATCTTGCTGGCCTCGACGACCAGGAGTTGCCCTAACAAGGGCAACCCTGACGCCAAGGCAGCGTCGAGGTCCGAACGATCCTGAAGCTCCAGCCTCACAAGTGGTGTAGGTCCCCGGTTGCAAATTATCCTTGTGGCCCTCAAACAAGAAGGCCTCTTGGATTTCGCTGCGGCGAGAAGGTGCCTGGTGGAAAGGTCCCTAGGGACCCCCCGTACCACTGCACTAAACCGGGGCGGCGGTGTTGGAGATGGCGGCAACTGCGGCAGCAGTTGCGGCGAGGGTGCGGTGGCGGCCGGCGGCGAAGCAGGGCTTGCCGGGACCGGTAGCAACGGAGGAGCTGCCTCCTCGGCGGCTGCCGAGGAAGAGGCGTCGGGTGCTGCCTTAGCAGCGGCGAGTTTGCGCTGTCTCTTCTTGGCCATCTTGACGAGTTGAAGAAGAAGCTCTTTTTTTTTTTTTTTTTTTTTTACCGTGGAGGGGAAAAATGCATTACGCATTCAACCCCCAGCCGAAGTGCAATGGCTGGGAGGATATGTGGGGACTCTCCGCCCTGCTGCGGCATACCCACTAAAAAAAACCCTCCACGTTATATCACGTAGTTTGCTGTATTTCATCGAAGCTTTGCGCGGTCCCGCAATTGCACCCGCGGTAGTATGTGGAATTTAGGATGCTGCCGCACTATGTGCGGGAGCGGGTAAAGGTTATTTGTAGGCTACAGCCATGAAACCTGACTGCAGCCTAGGGAATTAAAGGTGATATTGGGAAGGAATGTAGGTGAAGGTTGTGCAGGAGTTTAGGTGGTGAACTTATATGTGAATCTGACGATTCATGTAGTCATGTGAGAACTTTGACCCCGCTGCCCTGGTGTTCGAACGGAGCTGAATAGGAGCGTTCCGGAGTTCAGTGTTCTGTTTGTTCCCCTCAGCCTGTGCAGGAGGAGGGGCGCTGTTGTGCTGGCAATTTGATCTGAATAACTCGGCGGAGTAGGCAGCCTGCTGCAGGAGAACCTGTTTGAGCTGCGTTGAGATGCCTTCTACACGTGCTGACAAGTCAGCTGCTGTAGATTGCAGTGTTGTGATTGCTGTGGTGGTGGAAGCTTGTAGTTCCTGAAGCTTCTCGTGTATGACGCTGGAGAATGCCTCTTCTAGCGCAGCTAAGCGGGCGCCGACGTTCAGGATCTCCGCGTGGAGGTCCTGAATGGCATCCCGCGTCGCTGCGTCAGTTGAGGGTTCAGGCGGTGTGGCGTCGGTGTTGTAGTTCTGCGGTGGTGTCTTCCTAGTCCTCGGGTATTGGGGGCACTGGGATTGTCCCGTGAAGTGACCTGTGCCACGACAGGTGGCACAGAACCGGCAGCGGTGACGAAGATCATGACCTCTACAGTCTGCGGTGGTGTCTTCCTAAGTCTCGGGTATTGAGGGCACTGGGATTGACCCGTGAAGTGACCTGTGCCACGACAGGTGGCACAGAACCGGCGGCGGTGGCGAAGATCATGCATGACCTCTACAGTCTGCGGTGGTGTCTTCCTAAGTCTCGGGTATTGAGGGCACTGGGATTGTCCCGTGAAGTGACCTGTGTCACGACAGGTGGCACAGAACCGGCGGCGGTGACGAAGATCATGACCTCTACAGTCTGCGGTGGTGTCTTCCTAGTCCTCGGGTATTGAGGGCACTGGGATTGTCCCGTGAAGTGACCTGTGTCACGGCAGGTGGCACAGAACCGGCGGCGGTGACGAAGATCATGACCTCTACAGTCTGCGGTGGTGTCTTCCTAGTCCTCGGGTATTGAGGGCACTGGGATTGTCCCGTGAAGTGACCTGTGTCACGACAGGTGGCACAGAACCGGCGGCGGTGACGAAGATCATGACCTCTACAGTCTGCGGTGGTGTCTTCCTAGTCCTCGGGTATTGAGGGCACTGGGATTGTCCCGTGAAGTGACCTGTGTCACGACAGGTGGCACAGAACCGACGGCCGTGACGAAGATCATGACCTCTACAGTCTGCGGTGGCGGAGTTGGCACCACAATAGTGGCACCGCGGCGGAGAGGTACAGGCTTCGGCCGTGTGACCGTAGGCGCAGCAGCGTCTGCAAGGCTTGTGTCGTTCCCTTTGGCTCGCCTCAACAACAAGAAGTTGCCCTAACAAGGGCAACCCAGTCGCTAAGGCAGCCTCCAGATCCGCACGATCCCGCAGCTCGACCCTCATCAGTGGTGTTGGTCCCCGGCCATTGACTATGCGAGTAGCCCTCAAGCATGAGGGCCACTGCGACTTCGCTGCGGCGGTGAAGAGCCAGGTGGAAAGGTCCCTAGGGACCCCCCGAACTACGGCGCTGAACCGGGAAGTGGAGCTCTGCGCAGTCGGCGACTGCGGCTGCGGTGTTGCTTGTTCTTCCCCATCGAAGCAGAGACGAAGTGTGAAGAAGCTCAGTTGATTATGGCTTTTTTTTTTCGAGTGGAGGGGAAAATCCACCTTAAGGACTAACCCGGGCTGGCTAGCCCGGAGTGTCGGGGTCTCCCAGAGTGGACCTACCGACTAAAAAACCCTCCACCGGGAGTGGAAAGTGAGGATTGTTGCGGTACCGCTGTTGCACCCGCATAGTGATGGAAAGGAAAATGAAACTGGCCCGATGTGCGGCCACCAGTGGGTAAGGTAGTGCTAGCAGACCGACTTGACTAGGGCCCAGCCGGCCTCCTATGCGGATTCAGAGGTAGGGATAATTAAGGATTATAGGAATTTAGCGTTGCTGGTAGGGAGAGGTGCCACTCTCTCCCTATGTTTATTGGTGACATTGCTGAAGACTGGTCTCTAGATGAGGTGCAGTTCTAGCGTCGTAGTTTGGCTTGTGTGTCTTCTGCCTATGGGGCCGAGTCTCTGAAACAAACTAAGGAATGATGGTGAGTTCCATTCCATGTCAGTGAGTGTATTTTATCCTATGTACAATTGGTAGTGATATTTCAGCCGAAGGCTGCGTCGTATATCTGAAATGAAAAACTAACACTACAAGTCATTTATAATTAAATTGTGGTTTCTTTCCAGCCTAATGGCCTCGTCTAAGTGTTGATTGTCTCGTTGGCCTGTGGAAGTGAGTGCGCACACGGCTGGCTGCCTGCCTATCATGGTGCAGGTGCGGACCCGTGCCACTCGCGGGGGGGGCTCTCATCCTCCGGGAGCCGCCTTGGCTGGGTAGCACAAGGACTTAGAGGACTGCTGAAAATGAGAAGGTGTGCATATGTGTGGTGTGTTTGTCTGGAGTGGAATGCTCTCTGACATTGCCATTAGTTACCTAATGAGGTTGTCTAAGTATTCCTGAATATTGATTTCTGGTTCCCCTAAACCGATGTTCCGTTTGAAGAGCGATAGAGGGCGGAGGTGCTTGTCGTTTCTGGTGTCATATTCTCCAAGTTCTTGGATGAGAACGTTGTGATTATTACTTTTCCGCTTGTAGATATTAAATGCCAGTTGCTTTATATGGGTCTCAATTGAGCAGATTTTGAGCTCCTCGTGTAGTTCAAAGGTTGGAGCTACTGCGGGCATTTGTGCAATAATTCGCAAAATTCGAT
This sequence comes from Hymenopus coronatus, assembly GCA_030762935.1. NCBI lineage: Eukaryota > Metazoa > Arthropoda > Insecta > Mantodea > Hymenopodidae > Hymenopus > Hymenopus coronatus. Next base: position 3,112,807 of record CM060895.1, on the reverse strand, counting down.
TTTGAAGCGTTTGGAGTCTCTTAATGTGGGTTTTTGCCGCATATCCCCAGACGGCGGCGGCGTATGTTAGTATAGGTCTGATTAGCGTTTTGTAGAGGGTTAGGCCCATGCTTAGTTTCAAGCGGCTGTTCGTGTTAATGATTGGGTAAAGCTTGTTGAGCTGACCGTTGGCTTTAGCTCTTACCGCGTTGATGTGTTGTTTCCACGTGAGGCCTTCGTCCATCCTTACCCCTAAGTAAGTGACCATGCTCTCCCACTCTATCGGCTCTTGCTGGTACATAAGTGGTGGGAGAGCGCGCCTTTGTTGCCTATGTGTGTGGCGTTTTGTGAAAACAATGGCTTTACACTTTCTGGCATTTAACTTGACGCTCCATTTTCTGAACCACGGTTCCAGAGAATTCAAGGCATTTTGGAGCCTGAGGTGTATAATCCGTGGCTGCAGTGATGTTGTTACTAGGGCAGTGTCGTCGGCGTAGATATATTTCTCTACCCGGATTAGTGGTGGGAGATCATTTATGTATATGTTAAATAGCGTGGGCCCCAGCAAACTTCCTTGGGGTACGCCAGCTCTGATGGGGCGGAGTGTTGACTCTGCCTCATCCACTGCTGCCTTGAAGCTTCTATCTCGTATATAGTCTTTAATGATGGCGACCAACGAGTCGTTGATTCCGTATGTCGTCAGTTTATTTAGTAGGCCTGCATGCCATACTCTGTCGAAGGCGCGTTGTATGTCAAGAAGTACGGCGCCTGTAGATCGATTGTTGTTGAACCCTCTGGTGATGTTTTCAGTGATACGTAAAAGTTGGAGTGTTGTAGAGTGATTAGCTCTAAAGCCGAATTGCTCGTTCGTGAGGGTATTGTTTCTAATTAAGTGGGCATTCAGGCGTTTTAGAAGAATTTTCTCCAGCAGTTTACTCATGGTATTGAGCAAGCTGATGGGCCTATAGTTTATTGGCAGTGACAAGTCTTTGTGTTGCTTGGGGAACAGCAAAATTTTGGCCTCCTTCCATTGGGGAGGGAATCGGCCATGTTCAATGGTGTGGTTGAATATGTTCGCAAGTTGTTTTATCGCCCTGGGCGGCAGATGTTTCAGGACCAGATTGGGGATTTTGTCTGGTCCTGGTGCTTTACGCGTCGGGAGGTGCTTGATTAACCAACTAATTTCACCGGCGCTTGTTTTTCGAGTTTTATTGTGTGTAAATGCTATGTCAATGAGGTTCGCTTTGGCCTCCGTGTCTGTTGCAAAGTTTACATCGCACGGGTCCTCATTTGGTTGAAATTCTTGTTGGAGTTTGTCGGCAAAAGCTTCGGCTTTTTCTGCGTTCGTCTCCGCTATGCGACCCCCTGTATGGAGTGGGGGAATGTTCGTGCGCGCTCTGGTGAGGCATTTAGCAATCCTCCAAATGGTGTGTTGTTGTGGATCAATGTTCTCCAGGGTTTCATTCCACTGGTTGCGAGTGAAGTCCGCAATGTGAGCACGAAGTTTTAGGTCCTCATACTCATTTCTGTGAGCTATGTGACGACTCCGCTGCCATTTTCGTCGGGCTTTGTTCCGATCGCGAATAATTTGCCTCGTATCTGGGGGAAGCAATATTTTGTTATTCAGGTACGGGCGTTTCAGTGGCACATGTTGTTCGGTTGCTTCGTAGATTGCGCGCTTGACTCCATCGATGGCCTGGTCTTGTGTCTCATGAGACGTGACCTCAATGTTCGCCAGCCCTGCATCTATGGATGCCTCAAAGGATGGCCAGTCGGCTTTTCGGTAATTGGGTCTAGCTGATTCCGGTCTGAAGGTTACTGGAGCGGCTACTTCCAGTATTACCGGGAGATGATCTGAGGTGAGATCATGACCGTGTGCTGCAGGTCATAGGGAATGCCTTTTGTCAGCGCTACATCTAGTATGTCCGGTGCGTGATTTCTTATTCTGGGAATGAACGTGGGTTCCTCTGGGCCTGTCAGGAGATTATTGGAGTTATTAATATCATTTAGTAATTTGTTTCCGGCTTGGTTTACGGATCTGCAGTTCCAGAGGAGATGCTTGGCATTAAAGTCGCCAGCTGCTATGGCCTTAGCGTCCATGTTCATTAGTCGGTCGACATCCTCTGTGTCGATGTCGCCGGGGGGGATTGTACGTGGCTATAAGTGTGACAGTGGAGTGATGTAGTTGCACACTGATTGCTGTGGCTTCTAGCCTGTTCAGCTGCGGTACTTGTTTCTGGTGATGTAGCAAGGAGTTTTGTACCGCTATTGCAGTTCCTCCGCCTCTGCGATTTCGGTCACTACGGTAAATGAAATATCCAGGTATGGCGAAGCGATCTGCAGGACCCAGATGGGTTTCGTTAAGGAGCGCTATTTGTACAGAGTTTCTTAATAAAAAGTCAGCGAGCTCTTTGCGTTTTCTTCTGAGATTGTTGCAGTTCCAGTAAAGTATATTTATCGAATTTGCAGAAGCCATTACTTAACACGTTCGGAATATTCAGAGAGCAGGACGTGGAATCGGGCGATATGGTCGAAGAGTTGGTATTTGGTGGAGGAGGGATCTGCGATTCTCTCCAGGAGCCATTTGATGTGTTCCAGAAAGGTTTGCCAGCCTAATGCAAGTGGCACTCTTATTTGGTGTAGGAGTTCTGCCAGGGCCAAGCCGTTATCGAAAGCTTGCCGGGTGACGTGTGCTGATGGGATGAACATGTTAAGTTCATCCATGTGTGGGGGGCTAAGCAGTGTAGGTGTTGGTGTATGTGGTGTGTTGTGTGTTAGGTGGGGTGCACACTTGTGGTGCAGGTGACAAGACGGGCGTGACCCGACTTTCGCCTGCTTGAGGGCACTGTTCCGGGGCTGGCCTATTTCTTCCACGACGGTCCTGTATGAGCCAGTGCCCTGCCTCTGGAGGTGCAGCCGTCGTCTGTTGGCGATGTTCTCTAGGTGGTCTGGGGGCCCTATCCGGCTGCACCTGATTGCTTGGCCCATGAAGTGCGGCCTGGTAGCTCGGGCAACCGCGCCATGTTGCTCCGTGTCCAGTGGCGCTACACAGGACGCACTTCCGTTCCGCTGGGGAAACCCTGCAAGTGAAGGAGGGGTGGGGGCCTGAACATTTGGCGCATACTTCATGAGGGGCCTGACAATTTCGGTGTGTGTAAGCTGCTGGCACCGCTTACATTGTTGGGGTTCCTGGGCGGACCTATATTCCTCTACCCTAATTCTAAAATGAGCTAGGTATTTGAGGCCTCTAATCCTACGATTTTCAATGGTATCCGCCATTTCCAGCAGGAACATGGGGAGGGGGGTTCTTTCCCTATTTTTACGGCGCATCCGCACCGCCCTAATGGCCTCAAATTGGGATTCTGCCAGTGCCTGTTTAATTTCGTCCCCGGAGAACTCGGCACACAGTCCTTTCAAAACAAATCTAATTGTTCTAGCTTATGGGTGGGGGCTGAGGTAGAACTGTGCCCGTTGAGCCTTGAGGTGCTCCACGAAGTCGTGGTAGTCCCTCTGGCAGAACCTCTTGACAGCGAAGTCTCCGGATCTGGGCGCGGTGTGTATTGTGTATCTGTGTGTGGGTTTGTACTTCCTATTGAAGGTTTGAGTGAGTGTGTGTATGCGTGTTGACTGGCTTTTGTGGACATAAACGGGCGCTAAGTTGGCCCGATAGTCTGTGTAGTTGTTGTGTGTCTCTGACCTGACCGCGGTGGCGTAGCTCTCAGGAAGCGGCGAGTGTGCGGGAGGCACGGGACTAGGTCTGGGGGGTGTTACGTCCGTCTCGTCATTCTGTGCAGGAGATGTGGGTGGCGCTGTCTAGGTGCTGTGGTGAGTGTTGTGTTAGTGTGGTGTTGTGGTCAGCGTTCTCCTGTGTGATGTCTAGTGTTTTGTGTGTTGCTGTGTGATCTTGGTCTTTGTGTTGTGGTAAGTCTGGAGGTTGTGTGGTGTTGGTGTTCGTGTCTGTTGTGTCTTGAGGGGGGTGCATGTTCGGGGGGGAAGCAGTGTCAGGTATGGTCTTTTGTCCCTTCGGAGTTTTTGGCGTAGTCGAGGTCAGGTCCCTGGCGACAATAGGCCTTTTGGGTGTGCTGAGCGAGGAGGGGGGCTTCCTCGTCAGCGGTTTGTGTCTGCCTTTTCCCGTGCGGGTCTGCATGGATTGTGTGTGTAGGAGTGACAGAGAGAATAAATAAATATATATATGTGTGTGTGTGTAAGTTAATGTACTATTAAGTGTGTTTATAAACCTACTCTTATTCTACGCAAGCTAAGCCAAGAGAGGAAGAGAGAAGAGTCAGAGAGCCTAGAAATTCTGCCGCTGTGTCACAAGGACCTACCGCTCACGTGATGACGAGTGACCTCAGCAAGCAGCGCCTATCTTAATTACTAGGGGTCCTAACGGGAGCTTAAATACTAGACAGAAAAGAGGAAAAAAGAGACAGTAGTAGAGAAAGAGCTGATAGAGGGCGCTAAAAAGCCCGCGAAAACAGAGGACCTGCCCGAAGGCGCCTAGGAGCCAGTCGTGAGACTGTTGGCAGCGGTCTTGTTTTGCTACCCTGCTATGCAGTTAATATGAGCAAGCTCAGGCCAGAGCTAGCCGCAGAAAACTCCGGAGCTGACTCGGAGAGGATGCCGGACGTTGGGCGCTCGCTCGCCGGGTGGTTTAGAGCGGAGCGCTGGCTGCCCGTCGGCGTTTCCCCCTCGCCTTCGTAGATCTTCGCTGGGCCTCGGTTCCTCTCCGCATTTTGGCTTTTTTTTTTTTTTCTTTTTTTTTTTTTCTTCGAGTGGAGGAAAAATCTACCTTATAGACTACCCGGGCACGTCCGGAGTGTCGGGTTCTGCCACGTGGCCCTACCGACTAAAAAACCTCCACCGGTGCTGGAGTGGACAGGGAGAAGGATTTCTGCGGTACCGCTGTTGCACCCGCGTAGTACTGGTGGTAATAACTGGCCCGCTGTGCGGCCGCCAGAGGAGATATTGGGTGCCGGCAGGCAGGCTTGGCCTAGACCCAGCCTGCCCCCTGGCGAATTTCAGGAGATTGTGAAGTAGAATTTTAGGAGCAGGATATTTGGACGAGTGGGAGGGATATCGTGCTACCTAGAGTCTGCTAGGTCTTTGTGGGTGCTGCTACGCTGGCGCTGCGTCTCTGAAACAAACTAACTTATTGTTAATTGTCTGTCTTAAAACTACAATCGCTTATTATTATGAGGTAATAGTTGAGGTCTGCCATTGGCTCCGTCTGTGAGTATATACTAAGTTTAGAGTTATATTAAGCTTAGCTTTTGTGTGGGTTCCGCCTATGTAGGCTTCATCTTTGTGATATTTATACAAGTGTTATCTATTTTACGAGTAATACTATTACATATACTGTTACATATATACATGAGTTATTCTGTTCAACCTGAGACATCGTTAAAGTGTGTTAGAAAGTATATGATATTATCCGTCCTAGTCATACTCCATTTTCTGGGCGTTGTCGTATAGAGTGCGCACATGGCTGGCTGCCTGCCTATCATATTGCAGGTGCGGACCCGTGCCACTCGCGGGGGGGCCCTCTTCCCCCGGGACCGCCTTGGCTGGGTAAGCTCAAGGGCTTAGAGGGCTGCTGAAAAGGAAGATTAGTAATGAGTGTGGATGTGTGTGTGTTTGTTGTGAGTGAGAGGCAGGAACTGGAAGGATTGTCGCAGTCACTGCCCTACGCTGTACCAGATCTTTTTTTTTTTTTTTTTTTTTTTTTTTTTTTTTTTTTTTTTCGAGTGGAGGAAAAATCTACCTTATAGGTTACCCGGGCACGTCCGGAGTGTCGGGTTCTGCCACGTGGCCCTACCGACTAAAAAACCTCCACCGGTGCTGGAGTGGATAGGGAGAAGGATTTCTGCGGTACCGCTGTTGCACCCGCGTAGTACTGGTGGTATTAACTGGCCCGCTGTGCGGCCGCCAGAGGAGATATTGGGTGCCGGCAGGCAGGCTTGGCCTAGACCCAGCCTGCCCCCTGGCGAATTTCAGGAGATTGTGAAGTAGAATTTTAGGAGCAGGATATTTGGACGAGTGGGAGGGATATCGTGCTATGATCTTTGGCCTGGTATTTAAGATGACAGACATGGGCACGGACTTCGTAGAAAACTATTTATAGCATTTTTTTTTTTTTTTTTAGTTTCAAGTGGATGGGAAAAATCCACCTTAAGGACTAACCCAGGCTGGCCTGCCCGGAGTGTCGGAGTCTCCCAGAATGGGCCTACCGACTAAAAAAAAACCCCTCCACCGGTATTAGAAGGTAAGGATGCTGCGGTACCGCTGTTGCACCCGCGCAGTAAAAGGTAAAGGTGAACTGGCCCGCTGTGCGGCCGCCAGGGGAGAGGTTGGTGCTAGTAGACCGGCTTGACCGAGGCCCAGCCGGCCCCCGTAGCGAATTATAGGTGAGGAGTTGAGGAAATTGTGGGTGGTTGGAATTGTTGGTGAGAACATGGGATTGGGAGTGCAGGGAGAGCTGCCACTCTCTCCCTGTGGTGATGATGTCGGTACTACCGGTTCTTCCTTCCCCTGGGGGCTGGACCGGTAGCGATGTATGCGAGAATGTCAGTGGTAAGTCCTGTCTGAAGGTCGTGTAGTTTGGATATTGATTCATGAAGTTGGTGCTGCAGGTCTCGGACACCCACGACCGAAGCCTCAAGAGACCCCAGCCGCGGGCACTGGTCGTCGCTGTCCTCGGCAGGTGGATGGACGAGGTGGCTCTATGCGGTCCAGCTGGCGCTGGATAGACGCAAGCACCGCGCCATTATCACCTGCAACTCGATCAGAGTCCTGGTGCTTGGCCTCCAATGCTGCGAGTCGTTCGTTGGTTTCCCTCTGAAGTTCCTCGAGACGGAGGCCGAGTTGGTGTGTAGCCGCCTGGATGGCGGCGATGTTCTGCTGTATGGAGTGCACGGCGTCCTTCTGTGAAGATTTGACTGGTGAAGTGGGTGATGGTGATGGTTGGTGGTGCTGCTGTGAGTTTTGTGGAGGTGAAGGCCTACTCCGGGGATACAGGGGGCACGTGGCTTGCCCTGTGTAGTGAGAGTTCCCGGAGCAGGTAGCGCAGTAGCGGCGTCGACGGCGCAGATCATGGTTGGAGCAAGCGCCTGTAAGCGAGCTTGCCCCACAGTAGTGGCACCTAGGTGCGGCGTGGCAATCCTCCGAGCGATGTCCGTAGGAGCAGCAGCGTCGGCAGGGGACCGGACGTTCGCTTCTGCTAGCCTCGACACGTAGCTGTTGCCCTAACAAGGGCAGGCGTGATGTCAAGGCAGCTTCGGCTTCAGGCGCGGACCCCAGGTGGAGGCGGACCAGCGATGAGGGTCCCCGAGGTGATGTGATCCGGTTGGCCTTTACTGCAGAGGGCCAAAGGCGGCGTGTGGCATCCAGCACGAAGCGGGATGGAAGGTCCCTCGGGACCCCTATGACGACCACTGTAAGGTGGCCATCATGGTGCGAAGAAGGCCGGACCGATTCCCGGGTGGGTTCCGGTACGGCGGTGGAGGCGGTCGGCGGTTGGGGCGTGCCGGTTCCCGGTTGGGTTCCGGCACGGCGGCGGAGGCAGTCGGCGGCTTGGGCCGGGCCGGTTCCCGCTTGGGTGCCGGCACGGCGGCGGAGGCTGTCGGCGGATGAGGCCGGGCCGGTTTCCTACTGGATACCGGTGCGGCGGCGATGTGTGCTGTCTGCTCCATAGCGGTAGGTGGCGTGGCAGGAGGCGGCTTAGTAAGTGGGGCGGAAGGCGTCTCCATTGTCCGCAGCAAGGCGACACGGCGCGCCAGCGCCCACTGACTACTGGCATGGTGGTTCTTCCTTCGCAGTGCCAGCTCTTCCTTGCTAGCGGTGTTGTAGTAGGCCATGCCTGCGTCGAATGCTGCCCTTGTAGCTGGATCCATCTATAAGAGTCGAAGTCCAAGAGCCTATAGCAGTTATTCGGCTAATGTTTTGTGTTTGAGCACGCACCTGTTAGAAAATAAGTCTTGGAAGACTGCAGGTAGAGCATTAGGTATTAAGGCTCTTTAACATTGGTGTCCATGCTGAACTTAATTGTAGGCCAGAATCGCGATTTAGATTATTTGTTTCAGATGAGATGGCTAAAGCTTTTTTTACTCTCCTTTCCCAGTAGTTCGAACACTGCCACTATCTTGGTGTTGGTAAAGCTAGCTCTGTGGCTTTGTTCTATACAGTGTTCAGCCAGTCCAGATTTTTCGGGTTGCATAAGCCTTATTGATCTTTGGTGTTCAGAAACGCGTGTGGCAATAGTGCGTCCTGTTTGGCCAATGTACGCTGCGCTGCATTCGCAAGGAATATGGTAGACACCAGGTACTCAGAGAGCTAAATTATCTTTAACTGGCCTGACCAAATTTTTGATTTTAGGTGGGGGCTTAAGGATGGTTTTGACATTATATTTGTAGAGTAGTCTACTAATCTTTCCCGAAAAATTGCCGGTAAACGGTATATAGGCTATGGCGGCTGGCTTGTCTTTTTGTTGAGTATTCTTGCTGGGGTTTCTTTTTCGTCCGGCTCTTTTCAGCGCTGATGTGATGTCCTTGGCTGAATATCTATTTTGTTGGAGTGTGAATTTTAGGTGTTGAAATTCCGTTTGCAGATTATCTGGGTCTGATATAGAAACTGCTCTATGTGCCAATGTGTTGAGAATGCCCATTCGTTGTGACTGATGGTGGAAGCTGTTTGCGTTGAGATAAAGATTATTTGTCATGTTAATATCTTTAATATACGATATTTTAATCAAAATCGTTAGAGCCATTTTTAAGAAAATCAAAATTTTCGAATTGTTTCCATGTAAAGGGTAGTTGGGGGTGGGGGGATTTTCTTGAAAATCTTCTTGTCGCATCCTTGGAAGACACCAAACTTAAATACCGGTGTTTTCGTTTTTGAACTACGCTGTCCACAGTGCCTTTTCTGACCTTTTTCTGAAAATGCTTTTTTTACTTTCTTTATACGAACTATGTACATAGTGTATAGAGAAGGTATTGTATTGTACCCAAAAGTTCGATACTGAGATTTCACCGGAAATACATGTTTTGAGACCTCCTGAGTCCAAAAAAAGCATTTTTAGACAAATGTCCGTGAGTGTGTGTGTGTCTATTGGCAGCATAACACAAAAACGAAAGGACCGTTAAAGCCCAAAATTGGTATTTAAGTTTGGTATCTTCCAAGGATGCGACACGAAGATTTTCCAGAAAATCCTCCCACTCCAAACTACCCTTTACATAGAGCCATTTTTAAGAAAATCAAAATTTTCGAAATGTTTCCAACGATTTTGATTAAAATATCGTATATTAAAGATATTAACATGACAAATAAAACGTATAAATTGAATTTTCTGGGAACAGCCTCTGAAGACTACTTTATATTGGATGAATTTTACGGAATTGTGCACAACTCTAAACCGTAAGACATGGACAAAAAGTTACTGTACAGAAAATTTAGCTCGCGATAAAACACACAATTTATGTCATATACATTTTTTCGTGGAGTTGGTCATTTTTAAGATATTCTTAGTTTTTCGTTTCTGCTTTGAAAAACATACTATTCTCATACAGGAATTTGTTAACTCCTGTTCATGCAAACAAAGGAACTTCAGTTACATAGCAACCAGCTTTTGACTATCATTTTAACCTATAGTACTCCCTCATTTCGCTTCTACTTACAAGGAAGTAAATAAGACTATTTCTGCTAATATTTCTCAATTAGCATGAAGTAAATAGAAGCATAAGCTTTTTAACTAAACATTTGTTGAAGCGATGTAGAGAAAGTCATGTGAATGGAACACATCAGATTTTTTTATTCGGAGGACACAAAACATGTATTTCCGGTGAAATCTGGGTATCGAATTTTTGGGAGGAATGCAATACCTTCTCTATACACTAAGTACATAGTACGTGTAGAGAAAATAAAAAGGAATCCAAGCGAGAAAGTTAATGAATGTAAAATCTAGGAGAAACTTAATTGAAATTGGAAACGTTAAGAGCCAAATGGAAAAGGACGAAGAAGAAGAAGAAGAAGAAGAAAAAATTAAACACTAACCTACAGTAAGACCCAACCTATTGGACCCCAGCAATTCACTGGAGAGATAAAAATGTAAATATTCATATATGTTTTTGCATCCATTGTGAAAACCTTTGGAGTGAGCGTTGTAAACGTTTTACTGTTTTCATAAGATGAATAACGTTACAGTAAGATGATGTCTTGCACTGAACTTGTGATCTGCTCAGCAATGGTAAAGCGACATCAAGTTTCCTGACATTCATGTAACATCTCCTCTGCATAGAGTTGTGTGAATTTAGTCAAACACCGCCCGCGGGCGGCGGGGACGCGGCTCCAAGCATAAACCCATGGAGCTTGCCTTAGAGCGCGCCATATTCTCGTTTGCTTCCGTCGAACCGGGGTTCGGAGGAACATGAACCCGAGATTCCTCGGCGACCCCCTCGGTCTCCATCCCGGGCCTTGGTCCCCTCGTCCAACGAGTCGGGACGTCCTACCGGGAGAGAAGTGCAGCCCGCCGACGCCAAACGACCCGACCGGCCGGTGGCGACGACACCCGGAAACGCGCACCGGGTGCCGACGAGCGGACGGGATTGAATCTCCCCGTTCGACCTTCCGGATCCCTCCCGTTCACCCCGGAACGGTTTCACGTACTATTGAACTCTCTCTTCAAAGTTCTTTTCAACTTTTCCTCATGGTACTTGTTCGCTATCGGTCTCGTGATCATATTTAACCTTAGGTGGCGTTTACAACCCACTTAGTGCTCCACTCTCAAGAAACTCGACTCTGAGGACGGCAGCGGTTTCTACGGGCTGTTCAAGGGAGACTTGAATTCGCCGCCGAACATCCGGTTGCGGAGCGTCCATCACACAACATTTCTTTCACATGCGGGATTCCGTGCTGGCCTCCTTCCTGTTCGTTCGCCGCTACTAAGGGAATCATTGATAGTTTCTTTTCCTGCGCCTATTAATATGCTTAAATTCAGCGAGTAGTCACATCGCAGCACATTGGTTTTCCTCTAGCCCCAATGTTACATCATGTTTCTCCAGAACAGGCTCACATCAGATAGTAGGAATTGAATAATTCCTTCAGTGCTGTGTCCATATGAAACATTTGACTATCTCAGTGCTGTCATCATTGTTTTAGTTCGGAAACCCCGTCCTTGTAGCTTCATATTACTGCAGTATACTCCCAATTATCTCTAGCAATAAATAATCTGCTGCATAACAATACAGTATGTGTCTATTGTTACTGGTCCTGTAAATTGAAAACAAGCTCAGTTTTCAGCATGCAAGTGTCAACAAAGTAATTTAAAACAGATAGCAGATAAAACAAAACAAGTGTTGACATTAACTTTCTTAATGGCACAGTGTTTAGTGATCGGAGTCCACATCCAGAAGTGTACCAGAGCTGGTGAAAACCTTCATGGTGAAACAATTTTTGTGACCACCTATACTGATTGAATTCTCACTGGTTGCTTAATAACATTTTACAACAGTCCTCAGTTTATGGTTGTATGTTGGGATTCCTGCGACATTTTAGCAGCAAGAGAAATTTCAAACAATGCAATGTTAATGTACGATAGCGATAATTATACCCAACACTCTGCACCACAAAAATGCACTGTTTCATCAACTTGCCGGTAAAATATATTTGTTGTACCTAGATAATGAGCAGATTAGAAGTTTATTGTTCCATTCCAAAGGCAAAGAATGGTTGTCTACAAGAAATAGCATGTACACCACTCTTTAGTGTGAGGCTGTTACCAGCAAAACTGACTGTGTGTATCATACACCTGCAGTTATTCCTCTCTTAATATTAGCTTTATTTTAAAATGTGAAAGGTGAACACCAACTATAATTACAATGCAAAACAGAATTCGTTCCCAAAATGATTTATGGTCAGCACCCAAACACATGTAACTAGTTACCGTTTCGCAGCCTAAATTTTAAAACAATCAAACTATTTTGAATTGTAATGAATGTTTCTCTGTTTACAAAACATTATTCATACGTTTGTTATAGTTGAGTGCATTTTAATGAGAGATTGTTTTAAATTTATATTTTGAAAAAAAAAAACCATTTATTCCATTAAAATCTTGTTTAGTGGAAGATGATATACCTTCTGTAACATTATAATATAACTGGGCTTTATGCTTGAAAAGTTTGTAGCTGGTTTTTCGAAATAGCTAATTCTCACTTAAAATGTTGTGGGCGGCTGGCTTTTTCCAGCTGATCTCACAAAGCTCGGCTCGTGGCAGTAAAGGCATTAAAGCAAAGGGAACTCATCAAAGTTCTGTCTCGCTAATGTTAAATTAGTTTTTTAACATTAAAATATTGATTGGGGAAAAAATATGATTTTTTTGTTGTTGTAAATCTTTAAAATTTTCAATAAATTTTCTGACATTTATTTTTTAAAAAATAAGCCATTTGGGTAATTTCAACTAAAGAAATTCCACATGATCATGGGGTTAATTGTGCTATGTGGTAAACGTTTTGTGCAGATACACCATTTATTCCAGTGAAAACAGATCATTTATGTTGAAAAATGTTTTGAAAAAATTCACTTTTAAAGTGAAAACCGTTATAAAACTCATTTGAGCATAGAAAAACCTCCTCTTCATCTTGTTGTGCATCTTGCCCTCCTCTTGGATCTTGCCTTTTTGGTGGTTTTTGTCACTGCAATCTCAGCATGGTAGTGCTCCCCAGGCATATTCAACTTGGGGTACGCGAAGACTTCTTAAGTGTACATAATGATCCCAAAGCAACGAACCAGAGAGATTTGAACTGCCCTACTGGTATACCCAACAATGACAACATACAACTTCTCTCGCTAATAATTTGTGTTGTTTGTTTCAAACGCTGTCAACAACGACTGTCAGAGAATGTGCGTTAGTTAACTGTTTATCTACCGACAGTTCAGTACTCGGGATATATTTGTGATTGTTCGGTTTCTTTACTCAAAGTTTCGCATCTCATTCTTTATATTTGTGAACTGTTGGATGCCTTTATTGTGATAGTCCACTATTTTAACTTTTGTTATATGATGGATAAATTCGTTCTACGAGGAAAACGAAAACTCTGTGAAATAAGTGATAGTATCGATAATGTTGAACCACCGTATGACAATGCTTGTTCCACCACGGGGAATTGGTTTTGAAGATGAACCATCTACGAGCAGGTTGAAAAACCCAAGAAGTGTGAAATACAGATATTACAGTGAATCTTACTTTAAATATGGATTCGTGTTAAATATGTGTGATCGATCTCTTCCCCTCTGCATTATTTGCAACCAAACTCTGTCAAATAGTTCTATGAGACCATCCCTACTTCACAGGCATTTGGTAACCAATCACGGCGAATATAAAGATAAGTCAGCCGATTTTTTCCAGCGCACAGCAGAAAATTTGAATACAAGTTCAAATGTGATACACAGTTTTACAAAATCAACTAAGGTGGCACTGGAGACATCGTATCAGTTAGCTTTGCTAGTTGCAAAAAATAAACCACCCTATACCTCAGTTGACACTCTTATTATTCCTGGTTCTTTGATTAAAGCAGATAAAATGTTACACAAAGATTCCGCTAAAGTGTAGAGCATAGAATTCATGATATGGCACAAGTTATTGTTGACCAAATAGTAGAAAATATACAAATAGAAAAAAGATCTGCCATTCAAATCGATGAATCGCTAGCTGTGTCTGATGATGATGATGATGATGATGATGATGATGATGATGATGATGCTCGATATTTTGACGTTGAAAAGGGTACTATTGCTGATGAAATTCTAGGGTGTAAACAATTACCAGAACATACGAGGGGGAAGATGTTTTTAAGGTTCTTGAGGATTTTTATAAGATTAAAATTAAATTTGTCATGAGACTGGTGAATAAGTTTGTCAACAGATGGCGCTGCTTCATTGACAGGTAAAACAAACAAAAAACTGGTCCTATTGCTCGTATTCACGAAATTAATCCCAAACTAATTTGGCAACATTGCATTGCACACAGAGAAAATTTGGTAGCGAAAAAAATAACTGAGCCTGATTTATACGAAAAGTTGAAAACTGCTATAAAAGTAATCAACTGAAAATAAAGGCACGGGCACTGAACTCCCGTCTGTTCAATAAAAAAAAAAAAAAGTGTGAGTAGATGGGAGTTATGCACACTCATTTGTTTTTGCACACCGAGGTGCGCTGGTTATCACGAGGACGCGTTTTGAAAGTTTTATTTGGATTGATTGCGTTAATAAAGGGAATATTGCAGTGTTTCCAACTCTTTTGGAACATAGTGGACAAAATTAAGTTAGTATTGCTGATGGACTTTTGGAAATAATCGAATTTCACCTACAGAATCTCAGGTTACAGCTTTTCAAATAATTCCCAGTAATTGAGAAAGACATTACACAAGAATGGATTACAAATCCTTTTTGCGCTAACGCCATCAATTTCTCTCATCTTCCCGTAAAGCTACAGAAGGTCTTTAGGAAATGTTCATTGACAGTTCACTGAAAATAAAATTCGAAAACATTTCAATTTGTGATTTCTGGTGCTACGCACGCAAAGAGTACACTGAACTAAGTGATTGTGCCATTACATACCTTCTTCCATTCCCCTCAACTTATCTGTGTGAGCAGGGTTTCTCTGTATTGACAGCAAGCAAAACGAAACAGAAATCGCTTGAATCCAGAATCCCCATTGATATTGTCACTAACGAAGATTCAGCCATGAATAGAGGAGCTGGTGTCCGGAAAACAAGGTCAGCCATCTCAGGTCAGAAACATATATAACTGTCTGTTTGCTATCTGCAACGTATTTACATAGTTCCTGTATTTATTTTATACTCCTATAGCATAATCCTCCTTTCTGTAATATTTAATAAATTGTAAATGTTATGATCTATTTTAGATATGGTTATGTATAATGTAAATTAGGGAAGACTCTAGGGCTAGGCCTAGGGGTACAGGCTGGAATGGAAAATTGTCGATGGGGGTACGTGAAGAAAAAAGTTGAATACCAATGTGCTAAACAATGAATGAAAATGGTCTGAGCAACTTGGTCTTTCACTTTTGCTGTAAGTCATTTAAGTGCTTGGACATCACACTTGCATCTTCATAACTCTGACCTATCAGTTTATTACGGTAGTTGAATTGTTGTAATGTATTATCTAATCGTTCAAACAATGCTTGTGCAGTACCATCATGTCATAAAATCCTAAAAATCGCTCCACTAATTTCGCATTTAAAGTTAGAAACGCCATTCTGACGAAGGTAGGAACCAGATAAACATTACCCGTTTATAACACACTGCAAATCAAGTCGCTTTCTGGATTCATTAATACACGTAGAAATCACAGAACACTTTCAACTGAAATTAATTTAACTAAATATTAGAAATGACCATTATTAACGTCTTTCTCAGACGAAAACTAATCGAAATTTAATTCAGTCCGCACAACTTAACACTCAGTATAACGGTGTTCCTTGTTTTCACCAAGGTGCAGCTAAAACTGGGTTCTTCAAATGTGAAAGGAACGTAACAGGTATAAATACGAATAGCGATCTTCTAACAGGAAATGGAAACAGTGCGTTAACATGGCAACAGGTTGGAAATACCAGCATTTTAGCAAGAGATGTTTGCTCTTCTCCCTTGACTGTGGCAGAAGGGACAATCAGAACGGTCAGCGACAGAAGACGAGCGCGTTCCTACTACTTCACGAGAGATTTCCGACAGGTTGTCGTGCGAATCAGTAGTACAAGAAACAAATATGTAATTTTGTGGGCACACACGGAGCTGCTTCTTCGACTCGTCAAGATGGCCAAGAAGAGACAGCGCAGACTCGCCGCTGCTAAGGCAGCACCCGACGCCTCTTCCTCGGCAGCCGCCGAGGAGGCAGCTCCTCCGTTGCTACCGGTCCCGGCAAGCCCTGCTTCGCCGCCGGCCGCCACCGCACCCTCGCCGCAACTGCTGCCGCAGTTGCCGCCATCTCCAACACCGCCGCCCCGGTTTAGTGCAGTGGTACGGGGGGTCCCTAGGGACCTTTCCACCAGGCACCTTCTCGCCGCAGCGAAATCCAAGAGGCCTTCTTGTTTGAGGGCCACAAGGATAATTTGCAACCGGGGACCTACACCACTTGTGAGGCTGGAGCTTCAGGATCGTTCGGACCTCGACGCTGCCTTGACGTCAGGGTTGCCCTTGTTAGGGCAACTACTGATCGTCGAGGCCAGCAAGATGGAACGATACCGGCCCTGCCGTCGCTGTTGTGCCTTCGGGCATACAGCCGACGCCTGCTCCTCGTCGCCGCGGTGCCACTACTGTGGCTCCGCCAACACCACCGCTGAGTGCACTGAGCACAATCTACGCCGTCGCCGCCGGTTCTGTGCCACCTGTCGTGGCACAGGACATTTCACAGGGCAAGCGCAGTGCCCTCTCTACCCAAGGAGCAGCACTTCCTCACCACCTCCTGCGCGCCGCACCACTCCACCGCAGACATCAACCACCGAGGCCTCAACACCTGCACTCTCAACAGACACAGCGACGCGAGAAGCCATTCAGGACCTCCATGCGGAGATCCTGAACGTCGGCGCTCGACTAGCTGCTCTGGAAGAGACATGCAGCCTCCTCACACAGACGCTGCAGGAACTACAAGCTACTAACGCCGCAGCAGCCACCAGCCAGCAGACTACAGCCGCCGACCTGTCCACCAGGATCGACGCCCTAATGCAGCCTCTGAGGCAGGTTCTTCTGCAGCAAGCTGCATACTCTGCTGAGCTGTTCCAATCTAAACGACAGCAACCCAACACTGCTCCTCTTCCTGTACAGGCTGAGGGGCACGCACAACGGCCACCCTCACAGTGGAAGACTACCGGGAGCTTCGTGGAGCAATTCCGAAGCAGGTATAATCCATAAGATCTACGTCCTATTCTCTCCTCTATTTCCACCCTTTATTTCCTTACCAATATCACCTCTATTCCCTAGGCTGCAGTCAGGTTCCATGGCTGTCAGCCTAGAAATAACCTTTCACCCGCTCCCGCACATTGTGCGGCAGCTTCCTACCTCACGACTACTAACGCGGGTGCATCAGCGGGACCGCGCAAAGCCACGTGATTCTCAAGAAACTACTGTTATAACGTGGAGGGGTTTTTTAGTGGGTATGCCGCATGAGGAAGCGGAGAGTCCCACATATCCTCCCAGCCATTGCACCTCGGCTGGGGGTTGAATGCGTAATGCATTTTTCCCCTCCACGGTAAAAAAAAAAAAAAAAAAAAAAAAAAAGTAATATTGTATTTCGATCAAAACTGTAGGTCAAGAGCCACTTCACCTGGCGAGCCGCCCTTGGTATAGAGGTATTCGGACCATATATTTTGTGAGACTGCTTCACGAAGCCTCGTTCCTGCCATACATGTAGGATGAAATTAGGCGCCGGGCTGAAACATTCTACTCCATTCTACCATACTATTGATGCGCTCTCGTTCGATCTTTTGGGAATTACAACCCCAACAGCCAACGCCGCTTCAGGGACACCACCGGGTTCCCATCATGACATGTAGGTACCCTCAGTAACAAAGGAGCTAACTCTAATTGAGATCCCACATAATCCTGTCAAAAATTGATTGGAAACATATGAAACCACATAACTTCCAGTGCTTAACTATTTGATTGTCGCTTTTACCTTTGAATTTATAACGAAATGTATAATATAGGTAGTTTTTTTACAAATCTTTTATCTAAATTAAAATGAACCAGATAGAAAAAGGAAACTTTCATAGGAATACATAGATTGTATATCCACTAATAGGTGATAGAGTAGAGAAAGTCATGCGATTGTATCACGTCATATGTCATTAACAAGGAAATAAAAAATGGAACTTCAATGGAAAGCATATATTGCTGATTATAATAAACAGTTCATAAACTGTTATATTAGTTTTTCGACATAAGCCATGTGTAGGGCAAGTGTTGGATAATTAGAGCCAGACTGTAAATTTCAATGCCATTGCCGGGGTTTGAATCGTGGATCTCCAGTTGCTCTAAGCACTGAGTTAACATGGCAACATGCCGACAGTGAGGAATTTAATACCGTGGTGGCATATTGTCAGTGGTTAAAGCAACCGGCTAGAGACCACGAAATCCATGGTTCATATCCCCATTATGGCATTCAATTTTTTAGTCTGACTACCTATCTAGTTCATAATTTTTGAAACTGGTGATTGCTATACAATGATATATTCCTAACCAGAAATTTGACGTTTCAGATATCAAGGAACAGCCTTTTATCTTGTTAATGTATAAATTAAAGTTGACGTTATTTAAGTCCAATTTCGATTACATGCGCATCATTTGTTGTGTCAGAGGCGTAAATGGAGCGAAGACAACCTTTGAAACTAAAAAATAGTGTTTTGGGTTGAACTGTCATTTTGATAGTAGATAAAATAATTAGAACTACGTTATTTCATAATGATCTACTATTATTCCACTATATTTTTGAAGCCGTGTCACTCGGTTTTATTTATTTATTTTTATATGTTCTTTCTTTCTTTTTTGTACCAAAACAGTTTTTCACCATACTGTGCTACATTTAAATCGCCCGCACATAGAAGATGTTTTTCTCCCCGTTTCTATACCCTCTTTTGTTTGAAGCCCGACGAACTTGGAAGGTGAAACCGATCAAGTAAAAATTTATTCCCGAAATTTTATAGTTTGTAAACCTTAACTCATTTTAGTGTCGGTGGAATGTGTAAATAAAGTTATTATTTATATTATTTTGAAACTTTATGAATGCATGTAAGTATAAAGTTTGAAAATGAATTACATTTACAAAGAAAAAATTTTGCAGCATTTAACGCCCGCATTTATAATTTGTATTACTTGTTTAATCAACACCCAAATGTCATTTGTTCATGACTGCCAAAGAGTATAAGTGGGTTAAAGTTCAACAATTTTTAGTAACGCGCTGACTGACTCCCCTACTTCTCTTGGAATTGTCCAAACCTCGCGCACGTTTATTGCGCAGTTTTTGTTTTTCCTTATTAATATGAAGCCGCGAAATTGAAGGTGGCGACTGAAAATGTGAACAATTAATTCGGGAAAACTCATATCTAGAATCCTTGTCCTAGACCTTAAGTTTTAAGGTAATTGATAAAGCTATACGACGGTTCCACCACCCATATACTGACATGCGCGCGGCACGCACACACGCGCTAAGTTGCTCAGATGTGAAAGTTGCCAGATTGCCAAAATTTTGACTTCTTCTTGGGAACTTTGGGGTTTTAGCTTCACAGATTCATCGTCTACACCCTGTCGCCTTCGGCCGCAACTGCTACATTCCTCAACTTATAAAAAATATCCCTCGGCTACGCATTGCGGCTTAGGGACCTCCACGTTGGGCTACGCTTTGCAGCTTGGGGCCCTAAATATTTATAACAGACCAGCAAGTAATTACAATGCGGCTCTAATGACGAAATAACAAAAGTACCCGCGTACAGAAGTAATGCCAAGTGGTGGAACCGTTGTATACTAATAATAGGTAATTGTGTAAGCATTCGTTTTCTTACTTTTGAAACAATAGCTAATTCTAATTAGTTTGAAACTACGCAATTTATCTTGATTGTGATGACTTCCTAAAAGTTTACGAATTACTTAACCTTCTTCTGTTCTTTGCAAATATGTCATTCTACAGTCATTAAATAACATTTCGCAATTCCTCATTACCTACTATTAATTTCATAAGTGTGCAGAGCTAATTTTCTTTAAAATGCATTTATTTGCTTTTTATGTAAATACAAGTTTTAACACACAGTTTAAGTTGTTATACTTATTTGTTATAACTATGAATTGTACTTTTAAATAATCGTACTGCTCAGTTTGAATATTTTATTCACAGGTGCAAGTATTTGATGCCAACAAGGAAAAGAACAATGTTATGTTATTCTTGAGGAAGCACCAAACCCTCCTTTTGCAGTAACTTGTAGCTGCCCATAGACATACAAAACTACACAGTGCAGTAATTAGCCTATCCTGGCTTGGAAACTGTCATGGTTTGTTTTATCTCAGTTTAATTGTTTTTGAAAACATTACTATTTAAATACTTATTATAAGTATTCCGGAAGGATTTTCAACAGACAAGTGGTCTGTTGTTCAACTCCTGCCCCAGGTAAACTTCTCTTCCTTCAATTAAAGTAATCACTAAAACTTTATCTTGAAAATGATAACTAATTTATTTTAACTTAATTGTTACTAAACTTTATTAATGTTTTACTTTCCAATTAAAAGTTTAAATTCTTCATTAAGGATCTTCATTCATTTTTATTTTTACTTGGTCTTAAGTTGCCTTGATTTCCCCCAAGATCTGTTTAAGGTACTCCTTTGCATTTTCCAATGATGAAGACTAAAGTTAGGCCTGGAAGTTTACTCCTGAAATTTCATTCCCCAACTATACCATGTATCACCAGGCTCAATGCCTGTGGTACCTTATACCTGACATTAAATACTGCTTCAAAAATTCATTCCTGCTCATAAACTCACCCGGAGAGGCAAGATCATGGCTTGCTCACAATGATTACACAATAGAATCTGTCTGCACCTTGTCCTTGCTTTCAGGCAAACCTCTTCTGCATGATTATGTCATGGGGCAAGTAAATGACGGTGACTGATCTAAGGACTTTTTTTTAATGTTTATGCACATAGTAGATAGAGAACAAAATGTATTTCAATAAAAAATTTTATGCCAAATTTTACCGGAAATAAATGTTTTAGGTCCACTTATTAAAAAAAAAAATTTAGAAAAACGTTTGCATATGTGTCCATGGATAACATAACTAAAAAACGAAAAGTTGGGTAAATACAAAACTTAGTATTTAAATTCAGTATCCTCCAAGAATGGGACAGCAAAATCTTCAGGGAAATGCCCCCACCCCTAACTACACTTGACATGGAACATTTTTAGAAAATTTTGATTTTCTTAAATGTGGTTTTAACAATTTTGATTAAAATACCACATGTTTAAAAGATTTTTATTATAAGCAAAATTTATATCTTGAATTTTCTGGAAATAGCTTCTTAAGACCTCTTCATTATTGATGACTTTTGTGTAACTTTTATACAGCTGCTAAATCATAAGATATAGACAAAAACTTACAACACAAACAATGTAGGTCTCGTTAAAACACACAATTCATGTCATATACAATTTTTTTTTTAGAGATAACCGTTTTCGAGATATTCAGTGTTACTGGTTTCAATTTTAAGAACTTAAAACTTTTTACAAATGGCAGGTGATATTTCTTTCAACCGTCTTTTGTTCAATCCTGATAAGCAAAGGGAACAGAATTTCAATTGTTTCACATAGCTACCAATTTTTAAAGGAATTGACTATCGCTTTAGCCGAAGGAATTCCCTTATTTCCTTTCTGCTTACAAAGAATCAAGTAATAAGTTCATTTCTGCTAATGTTTACCTCAATTAGCATTAAGTATATAAAAGAATGATCTTTGTAAGAAAAGTTTGTTTGCTGAACAGCTAGAGAAAGTCATGTGAATGGAACACACCAGTTTTTTTTTTAATCTCTTGGTGGGCTTATTATGTTTTGTGTGATTTTTTTTATAGGGTGAAAATTATTTAGCTATTCTGAGAATTGGCAAGTATATTAAAAATTAAAGCTGAATTCTTGGTTTCTTTATATAAAAATACACCCTCCATTTATGATTTAAACAATTTGTCATCTGTTTTTAGTTTCCTTTTTTGAATTGTTAAATCCTGTATACTAAATACACTTTTATACAATATACTTTTTCTATAGTATATTAATAACATCCCTGCTGTTTCCCCATACAAGATTATGCTGTCAAAAAAGTAAAATATGCAGGTCTTATGTATGGGTCAGGTAATTAAGCTGAGATGTGGATGATAGGACCTCTAAAAATGTTGCATCTGTTGGGTTTTACTATCGTTTAGTTTTATTGTATACAGTGTGAGACCATTAGCAAAATTAACAATGGCTTGAATATAGAACCTTGCTCGTTGCAGTTTCATCACAGCAGTTTCATTACGGTCAACTCTAAAACTCTATACTTGCACATTTTATATATTGATAGTTATACTCCTTTGATAGCACAACTAAACTGTGTAATTTCCTCATGATTGCTTAAGGGTATTCCTTTTCTTACTCTTACCAAAATTCTTATAGTCTTGTAAGTTTTAATACCAGGTTTTAAATAAGATTGTGTAATTAGTATTACATTGCACTGTTCCTGATTTGAAAGTTCATTATTAATACTTCTAGCATTTCATAAAGCGATTTTTAAATTCAGAGTATTTTTAGAGAAATTGTCTCTTACCACTATTTATTATACTTACTTTTGATTTGATGGATTAGGTTTTTCTTAGTTGAAGAGTCTTTTCTTTTCCCTTTGACAATGAAGATATTTTACTAATGTATCCTCGTCCTGAAAACCTGTTATTATAATAAAGTTTTTGTTCCCTATATTTCTATCCTTTTCAATTTCTCTTAATTTTACCATGCTGTTCTTCCATTAGGACCAATCAAGTTTGATTTTGAAAATTTTGGGTCCCTGTCTAAATCTGTATTTTTACTTTTACTAGCACATATATACAATGAGTGTAGTAGATATAGAAGGTTGTATTCTACCCAAAAACTTTGATACTGAGATTTCACCAGTTTTACCCATTTTGAGGTCCCCTGATAAATAAAACAGAGAAACCTATTTAGAAAAAGGTCTGTGGACAGCAAGCCCCAAACACAAAGTCGGTTAAATACCAAACTTTATATTTAAGTTCAGTATCCTCTGAGGATGCAACACAAAACATTTTCAGGAAAATATACCCACTCCAACTACCCTTTACATGAAACATTTATTGAGTATTTTTTTTTCTCAAAATGGTTCTAATGCTTTCGATTAAAATAGAATAAATTTAAGATATTTTCATGACATACAAAATATATGTGGAAGACTTCTTCATTTTGGTTGGCTTTTGCATAACTGGTAAAGCATAAGAGATAGAAAAACTTAATGCTTAGAAAATGTACAATTTGCCTTCTTTTTCTTCTTCTTCTTTTGGTAGAGTTAACCATTTCTGATATGCTGTTTGTTATTGAGTTTAATTTCAACTACTTACTTTTTCTTAAATGGGAAGTCGTCTTTCTTTTCACATCTCTTTTTGTTGTACTCCTAATCATGCCTCGACTTTCAATTGTGTCACATAGCGACTGGTTTTTAAAGGATTTTATCACTTTTAGACAAGTGTATTCCCTTATTTTCTTCTATTTACAAGGAAGTAAACAATAAAAGACATTTTCTGCTAATCTTGATTAGCATCATGTAGATAAAAGAATAATCTTTTGTAAGTATAGTTTGTTTGCAGAACAGGTAGAGAAAGTCATGTGAATGGAACACCAGCTTTTTTTCTTGAGATTGCATGAGAGAGAATTATGAAACTCCCTGATTCTCTTTTGCTGTGATGCCACTTGGAATAAACTATTTAATGAAGATTCATTATTTGTTGCTAACAATTTGCTTTTGTCAGCATAGAATTTCTGTTTTATAGATCTAACTGCTTCCCCTCATAAAATTCTAAGGGTTCTAATCTTATCTATTACCTGTTAGTAATTTTCCTCTGAGTGGACACATCACAATATGAGTACCTATTGGTGTCACCACAACAATTCATGTAGCTGGGTTCATTGTTACAAAATAGAATAGTTATTTAGAGCACTAGTTAGAAAAGCAGAGGTTCAAGTTAGAACACATCCAAAGGGAAGAGCAGTGAGTAACTAAACTTAATTTTGAAACATGTTATGCATAATTTGTACATTTAATAAAATTTACTTATCTACACAATATGTTTGGAGAAAGAGTAAAGTGGGCTTTAGTAAAAAGACAAGATAAATCAACAAACATTGGAGTTATATTCTGCAACTATTTATGCTAGTTTTGTATGTAAATTTAAAGTAAAAACAAAAATGAGCAAAGAAAAGATTTTCATGCTTCATCAGGAAAAATGTTAAAAGCAGTCCAAGATGCAACTATTAATATACTTTCAGAAAAGTCAAGGAAAGTTTATTTATGTGGTTATGAAATTTAGGGACTGGTGTGTGAGTGCATATAATGTAGCTGAGGTATATGAAGATTCGTTGTTGGAGTATTTTTAATGAGAAGTTGAAAAGTGTTAAAACTCTGAGTCTTTGGAGTGAATATTTTATGTGAGATCAACTCTTTTGATTAATGATAATATTGATAGCGCCTGCCTGGGTAGTGTGGTGGTAAATTTTTTTTTTTTTTTTTTTTCCCCTCCAGGGTTTTCCTTTATCCTAAGAAGATAAATGTCAGGTAACTTTAAGTTCAATGGACCTGGAGATCAATTGAGCATCATATCATTGTCTGACATTACAAATCCTGTTACTAGGTTATAGAATGTTAAGCTACATAAAAAAAAAAAAAAAATTGATATCAGTAAGTTTGGAGAATATAAAAACAATATTGTTGGTAATAGAGAAAATATGCCTCTAAAAAGTATTACAATAACTATCAATTAGGGGAAAAAGTTTTTGTTTTAATGCATATTACTTTTAAGAAAAATAAGACATGATCATTATTAAGTGTATTTTATGTTTTGATAGTATGTTATGTGTTTTGTTACAATATAAAGAATAGATTTTCTTGCTAAGTAACTAAAACTAAAGCATAATAATAACAATAATAGATACATAATTTTTACATTGTAAGGGTTTTTCATTGTACTCTTCAATTTTACAGATAAAATACATTCTTTGTAGCACAACATGTGATCTGAAAGTCAGTACTATTGTTTGACTGGATATGAATCTAAACTCTCCATCATTGTTATATTCCTTTTTGTTAATTCTGTGAGCTGTCAATATTTCAAATTTACCCTCCATCCTAGTCATTTCTGTTATTTGTTTTTCATTTAGTTCAGGATCTATCCTCTTACAATCCCTTTTGTTGTGCATTTGTAAATAGGCATGATATTCCAAATCAAAATCTGAATTTAAGAACTAATTAGCTTCCATGAATGGATTGAATTTAATTTCTATTTTGTTCCTGCCTTCCATTATGATTTGCTTTATTTTGAGATTTTTCTTGCACAGCATTCCCCCAAATTTTATAGAATACATTTTGGAAGTATTCTCTTTTAAGGCTACAACATTTACTATATGTGAAACACTGTCCCTATAGTTGTATTTGGTACTCATTTTTTGGGCTGACTCAGTTTGCTATGATATTTTCATTGGATTGTTTATTTTACTTTTATCATTGCATTTATTAATTTCATGTTCATTAGGCTTATCCGCCACCAAATTCTTATTTTTAGATTAGATTAGAAAGCATTCTGTAGGTTCGTTTAGGCCAGAAAGCCACTGAACATAGAACTTGTCAAGGCATATACATGTATACATATGCTTATATACTATATACTATGAAAAAAAAATGTATAAAGCTCTAGTGCTAAAAGCATAGGTTACAAAAACAACTGAATACTTTTTTTTTTTTTCACATAAAAACAAAGAGCATCAAAATATAGTGTTAAAATGTATAAATAAATATAGATATATTGTTGTTGAATTAGTTAATTTTCCAGAATAGCCAACGCCTATTATTTTCGAATTACCGCCATCTTCATTAAACTTTCTTTTGCGCTACAGTTGGCAGGGACACAGTTGGTACTTCTGAAATAGCGCTATTGATGAGAGTATTGCGAATACTATACGGAATTCCAGAATCTTCGCTGTAAAATTTTTAAAGAAAGCCGAATTGCAAAATAGAAGGATAGTAACTCGATATAATATATAAGTAAGGGAAATTAAATACCAGGAATTAAACTGAATTAGCAATACCAAAGCATGTTTACGTGAATAAAATTCATATTTCGTCATTATGATGGAGGCTATACATTCCTTTACTTGAAAGTTTATAGAAAACAAGATGGCTGATCTAATGGCGGCAACTAAGAAATTGTGAGTTACTAGTTTATGGTTCTTCGGTTTTTGGAGGAGATTTAAATCCATTTAAGTGCTCTTATTTTCAATTAGCTAGTAGTTTAATTTATCAGTCTTAAAGCTTTCCCCTTTAACTAGTTTTTTTGTTAGTACGTTTAACTTGCCCACTTTTGAGTGGTGAATGTTACCAATGGAGATTTCGGTAAGTGCTCTTATTTTCAATTAGCTAGTAGTTTAATTTATCAGTCTTAAAGCTTTCCCCTTTAACTAGTTTTTTATTAGTGCGTTTAACTTTCCCTCTTGTGAGTGGTGAATGTCACACAATGGAGAATGGGTGGATAGTTGTACTTCGGATGGAAGTAAGCCGCAGGAATACATGATAATGTAAATGAAAATCAAAATGTGGCATCTGAAAATAATGGGAAAGTAAGTAAAAAGAGTGTTCATAATTACAAGGTTGTAGCTCCCTATGTTAAATTAATCGATAACCAAGGGAACGTCAGCAAGGTACATGTGATGAAATTAGGTAAATGGTTGTATGAAGATAGGCAGGGAAGAATAGATTTTAATTACATTTCTAATCTGACGCTAATGCTGAAATTGTAAAGGTATACAGGTTTAATAAAAAGTGGTAAAGCTATACGATGGTTGCACCACACATACACAATGGTGTTAAGTAGTAGCGGCGGTCCATATTTGAAAGTGTTGAAAACATTAAATTGTTCAGATGTGAAAGTCGCCAGGTTGCCGAAGTTTTGCTTAATTCTTAGGATCATTGGGGTTTTGGCTTCACAGATCCATCGGCTACGCTTTGTTGCTTCGGGACCTCCATGTTGGGCTACGCTTTGCGGCTTAGGGCCCTAAACATTTACAATGGACCTGTAAGTAACTACAAAGCAGCTCTAATGACAAAATAACAAAAGTATCCACGTACTGAAGTAACTCCAAGTGTTGGAACCATCGTATACTAATCAAAAAGTAAATGGAGATGATAATACCTCTCTGTGCTGGTCACTTTTAAATCTTAAATGCTTCTACAAAATGTATTCCTTAATGGAATAAGTTGTAGTGTGGAGAAGCACCTCCAATGTAGTAACTGTTGCATGCTTGGGCATTTTGCTGATAGTGCAGAAATAATAAAATGTGTTAATTGTGGAGAAGGACATAATGTTAATGCATGCCAAGAAATATTTTATTATATTCATTGTGGTGGGGAACATCCTGCTAATTATGAGAAATGACCAAAATACATCTTTGAACAGGGAGTGATTTCCAAAATTCAGAGTTTGAGGATGTCTAGAAGATAGGCTAAGATATGGAGATGCTGAAGTTGCAAACAAAGATGCCAATTGCCAATCGGAAATTTTATGTAATGGCAGAAAAATATTTGAAAGTCTTTCCTGTCTGTAATAGGAATGTGGGCAATGATAAAGTAACAGTTTAAAAAAGGAAAAGGATGTCTATTAGCTCAGATCCAAACGAATATTCCAGCAAAGCTGCAATGAATGAAATGGCAAGATCTAATGGTAGGGAGAAAATTGTAAAGGAACCCACCACTATTCCTGTATGTGTTCATAAATTTTCAGATAATCTCCATAAACAATGGAAAAGTGACTCAAGAAATTCCCCAAGGAAATTGCAGATGATAATTCCCTGATTAATTTCTTAACAAAACAAAATGCAAAACCAGGAATTGATAAATAATTTTAAGTATTTTCATGTGGCATGCAAGAAGTTATCAATCATATCTAAAAAGTTAAATACGATATTTTTATAATTTCTGATACTTGGTTTGAGGAAAATAGCAAATTTAACCTACCAGGTTATAAAGCAAGATTTGACAAACCATCCCATGAAGGAGATGTTATTGCAGGAATTAAAGACAACATTAAAACTTATTGAAAATAAAGATGCAGATATTCAAGACACCTCTATTGATTTTGGCATGTTTAAGTTAGTATTGATCTCTAAAGTCTTAAACAGAAACTAAAGCAATAGATATTGGTGCTGTTTGAAACTTGCCAACATTATTTGTGTGAGTTTAATTTTTATGCTTCAGCACAAGATAGAAATAATAATTTCTCAAATGATTTCCAATACCTACTATCTCCATTTTGCATTTTTTCAGGGAAGCAAAAACTGCTGTGTATTAAAAATCACAGGTGGAAGAAATTTTATTTGTACAAGTACGAGATGTAAGTTGAAATAATTCTAACTGGACAGTAACTGTATTGCTTATAACAAAACCACGGAAATAACTACTCAAATTGGGGCATAGTAAGTGTTGGAAATAAAAGTTAGAATTGGTAGGTTTAGATTGAGAATCATTTTATTGATAATTCAGTTTACATTTACACTTTATTTAGTGGCTGTGTGTGGCTATGGCGTGCAAAAAGTGATTATTAGTTTTAAGTAAACATCATTTTTTACATCAGACCATTGCAAGAATTTGAATGTCCTTTCCAATTGCAACTGCATGCCTTGAGATACTTATAAAAAGAAACATGAACCTTTTAAGGAAAACAAAAGGAATGACAAAATGAAGATACAAGAGCAGAACTTCATACAGATTCATTAAATTGTATAGCTGTAAAATATCAGAATCGATGGATGCAACATGTTCTAAAAATGTCAGATTCAAGATTACCTTAGGTTGCATTTCAGTACCAACCAAAAGGAAGGAGAGATGTTTGCCAACCCAAAAAAGATAGGGGAAACATTTGTAAGTTAGGACAGTCATTATGTTGCAAAGTGAAGAAGATGTTTTATTAGTTAATTCAGTTATTCCCCTGATATTGATGGAAATGGAAGCTATATAATCTGATTATCTTAACCTTGATAATCTTCTTATTAGTGCAAATGTACAACTTATAAGTGAAATAAACAATTTGATTGAATAATGTTTGGAAAATCACATTAGATGCAATTTTAAACTGTTCTTTGCTGTTGTAATAATTTAATAGAATAATGACTACATAGTTGCCAAACAACACTTTAATATGTGTAGCATGAAATAGTGAAATTTAATAGTTTGGAAATGGTGCACAATTGAGTAGTTTATGATAATTTTGTCTCTGCAGTTGCATGTGTTGTTCAGGACCACGTAAGGATGATATTTTAATGTTTACAGTTAATGGCGTGTTGCCTGAGAGAAGATGTCTACTCATCTCGGAAACTTCTGTTGTAATGGTGAGTTGAGATTCAGCTTGTAATTTGTTGCCTTTGTAATGATAAATCAGTTACTGTCTTCAGCACATGGAGCATAGCTTTTACTTTCTCTCTATGCACAATGTACAGAGAGAAGGTATTGCATTTCACCAGAAATATGTGTTTTGAGGACCTGTAGAAAGAGATGTGTGCATGTAACTAAACGTAATATTTAAATTCAGCATCTTCTAAAGATGTTACACAAAGATTTTCAAGAAACTCCGACCCTAAACCACTAGAATGAGATAGGGAGGTAATGCGGGTTTATATAATTAT
Organism: Hymenopus coronatus; assembly: GCA_030762935.1. Classification (NCBI taxonomy): domain Eukaryota; kingdom Metazoa; phylum Arthropoda; class Insecta; order Mantodea; family Hymenopodidae; genus Hymenopus; species Hymenopus coronatus. The sequence continues at coordinate 3,083,368 of CM060895.1, read as the reverse complement.
TTCATGCTTGTATTTTTATTGACTATGACTGGAATTTTCATTATGTATAAGGCTGAAACACTTCAGGTTTTAGTAATACTGGTGATGAACACATGACATTTTTGAGCTTCTTGGATCAAAGAAACAGGCTTTTTATTTATCTTTGTTATCCAAAGCAACATGAAATCTGACATCATTATTAATGATGAACTATGTAAAATGTTGATAATACTAATATTGACTCTTAATGATTGAAATGTGATGTTTGTTAACAGGACGTTTGCCCCTGCCCCATCCTGGTCTCCAGTTTGCCTTCTCCTGCTCCCTCATCCTTATCTTCAGAGGATATCCCAGAAACTTCGTCCTTATCTTCAGAGAGCTAAAGTCAGTAGTGTCAAATTACATGTACTTTAGTTTTATGGCAGAACTTCCTGAAATATTATTGTTCTAAATAATTGGAAAAATGTATGGCAAATTATTGTCTAGGTAGGGGAAGTACTGCATTTCTCCAAAACATCAACATCAAGATTTCATCATGGTGTACTTTTAAGTCCACTTGAGCCCCCCCCCCCCCAGAAAAAAAAAAAAAAAAAGGTGTTTAAGGAAAATATGAGTGTGTTGCTTCTCTCTCTTTAAACAAGAACTTTGATAAGATTTGTTATTAAGTCCAGCATTTCAAAAGAAAAACTTCCCACAGTGAAAAGATTCAGTTGTTTTTTTATTGTTTCCAGATGGGTCTAATAATGTTTGATTAGAAAACCATCTGTTTAAGGTATTTTCATGACTCATGAAATGTATATCTTGAATTTTCTGGGAATAGCGTTTAAAATCCTAATTCTACTTATGCCATCCTGCTGATAAAAATCTTGTATAGTATTTTAATTTCATTTGAGATGTGACAGTGACATTTACTGTCTAGAACTGACAAGATACCTTTATGGTTGTCTCTCTTTTTAACCTGGTAGGTCATGTCAGGTGATGGTCAGATAGCCCAGGTCCATTCTTTCAGGATGACATTTGTAAACTTTTCTTTATATGATCAATCACTTCTTTCCCATCTCTCTTATTCAACATATTAACCAAATCATGATTTCAACTGCACTCACTGTGTATAAGACGTTTAAATTAAATCTTAACTACCCATCTATTTCTAAATTACTAATGTGTGGTGGTTCGTATTCCTCAATTTTCTGATCATGACACACTGTTTTGTGCAGGTTAGACATTTTGAGGTCCTAGTACATTAACTTGGGCACTTTCTGAACAGCACAACATGTTACATATGTGTGAATGCACTGCATTGCATGCTGCACAATAAACTTTCAATCTTTTTATCAACAAAATAACCTCATGGATTTTTAAAGTTGCATTTTAAAATTTCAATGATGGCAAACTTGGCTTCATATAAGCAAAAATGGAAATGGCGTGTTATTTATGGATGCTCTTTAACTGCTTTGGTTCTCAGTGTCCCATTCTATACTGGGCATGAAAGATCGCTTAATTTTGCTCAGAGGCCTCTCTTATCAGGCTTGAGGTTCTTTTATGTGCCGTATACGACACGGGACCCACGGCTTTACTTCCCTTCCAAAGGAAGCCATGCTAAGGATTTTTATGCCTGAAAAAAGCCATCGTCCTACGCCGGGTTTGAACCCGCGACCTTGGGTATATGAAGTTAGCATGGTAACCATTACGCCACGGAGGGCGACTCATATAAGCAATAAACTGCATCTAACATTAATGGTACATTTAGTAAATACAAGCATTTATTTGATTATTTGTTTTCTTGTTACTCAATATGTTAATTAGAACTGAAATTCTCTAAGTTGTTAAGCGATAAAACACTGCTTTTCAGTTATAAGTAATGTTTTAATTAAGAATTTTCATTAGTTCTGAGGCAGATTTGTTGGGTTGGCAACATTAGGTTGACTTTAACTCCAACAATTCTATACCAACTGTTATAGTGCTCGTTCAGTAGCTTTTACTTCTGTCAGACGATAGATCCTTCTGGGTAGCTTTTAATGAATTTTGGAATTTAGCAAGTTCTTCTATGGTTGTTTAGTGCAAGGAGATTTAGCTACTGAATAATAACTTGGTAAATTTCTGCAGAGAACTTTTACTTTTTTTTTTACTTAAAAAGGAAAAAAAAAAAAAGAATTTGAACAATATTTGCTCAGTTGCTTCATTTCTTTAGCCTAATAAATTTGATTTGTAGTAGCTCTCCACAAAACATAAAATCACTTTTCCTTTTGAACATAATTCCATAAATTATATACTTGAGTAATAAGTGAAATCATAAGTGTCTGTTACAATGGCATTTGCATTTAGTTACTTGGCACTTTTACACTTTTGACTATAGTTTAACATATTGTGCGTAGGCTTTCTTTCAAGTTCAGTTGTCACTTATTAATGAACAATATACTGTAACAAATGACTCAATTGTTTACAAATAAGCAATGAAGTTTTGATGTAAAACAGTTTGCAGTTTATTGCTGCATGTCGTCCATGGCTCGCGCCCCACTGTGCCATTACACTGCAGTCACTCACAACACATGACACTGAATCCTTTTTATAAGGGAAAATGACATCGCAAGTTTTCTGGAAGTTTCTCAAAGCAGAACACTTGAGAAGCACCAGGACTCGCATTCCAGAAGCTTTTGGTTATAGTTCTGGTTGGAGGAGTGTATAAACAAGTGGAGGTGCGCCATAGCTATAACTATGGCGCACCTCCACTTGTTTACACACTCCTCCAACTGCAACTTCTCACATTCTAGCTCTTGTGCCACAGTGCCTTAGCGAATGTGATAAAAGGTCACATGCGATTGTCACAATATACAAAATCTTTCGAGATATCATTGGTTTATAAAATTCATCTAACACAAAGGGCACTAATGCCATCATGGCATCTTTTTCTTTTCTTTAAGAGACACACTATCCTTATAATAATTTTTGTTTGGTAACCATCAATAGAACAAAGTCTACGACATGGGACCAACGGCTAGGATTTTAATGCCCGAAAAAAATCCATCGTCCTCCGCCAGGTTTGAACCTGCGACCTTGGGTATATGAAGTCACCATGGTAACCATTACACCATGGAGGGCGACTCAGTTTTGAAGTTTTCTGAAAGGTGTCATGTCACTGAACTTTCCAAAATACAGTTCAATTCAATTTTCAAATAGCAAAATAACTAATGTAACTGTTTATTAATTGTATATAATTTGACAGATAAAGTTGACTACACTGAAATTAAATCAATTTGCATCTCATCAGTGATAATATTGCGGCTGTAGTCGCTGCACATGTGAGTGGCTTACTTAGAAAGTCATAGCTGATTGTTGCCATGCAATGTTACATTTGCATGTGGAACCTCCGATTGTTGCTCCTGTGTGCAAGTTTGTGACACTGCGACAATAAGCAGAAGTTCTGAAAGTTTCTTGTCACATCAACAAGCCTCAGAGACGGTCAGTTTCAACTTGGAATGTAGCAGTTGAGTCAATTTCAACGAGAAATTCGGAACGTGCAAGTCACCGCCGCAGTGAGAACTCTAGGGCAGAATTGTTGCAAAATCAGTTGTAAGAAATTCTGTGTTGCGTATTTGAGTAATAAAGTGCAATTTTGTTGCACTGGTGTCAGAAGTGAGTGTAATGGAGATGATGAAAACTTTACTTGCCAAAATCCATGAAATGAATATTGAATGGAAAAATTAAACACGGCAGGGAGAATCTGAAGAGGAAATGTCTAACTGAATCAATAAATAACTGACCAGCATGAAAAAGAACTTGGAAGAGCATGGAGAAAAAGGTGGAATAGCTTGGCCAGTGTGCCAATGGCCTGAAGGGAAGATACAGTGGCAGTGCCAAAAAGCTAAACAACATGATGCAAAAGATGATCGATAAAGGAATTGAAGTTCAAGGCAACAAGACAATTCAACATCTGCATGCGTCAAGACACTCAAGTATGATGGAGTCTTTGAAGTTTTCCGCCAGCAGGTTTCTATGGCTGCTACCCACAACATGATCAGCAGAGGAGGAAATCGTACAACAAATAGCAAGTCTCCAGGAATGGGCTGTTGGCAATTTGTAGAGATATGAGGGAGGCCCTTGAAAGCCAATTGGGAACCATTGCCTGGCTGCAGCCTGTTGCAACAGTCAGGAAAGTTGATGCAGGAATTGAACTGCTGATGAACAAACCATCTAGTTGCACATCCCAAGAAGCTGTCTAATTCTTCATCGATGGTGTGTGGGATACTAAGATATAACTGTCTTATGTTCAATGATTACAAGACCATCCATGAGGTATTGACAGCACTAAGGATGGAGGCAGCCAGTACAACACTTGTGTTGACCTTGAAGATGAGTAGTATTTTCTACAACAGGCAGAGAGACAACCCAGATATGATGACTGCCTTTCAGTGATGTGTGCTGGGTCACCTAGTGAAGGCCTGTCCACACCAATTCGACCATCAGTGGGAAATAATAAGCGCTGGCATGGGGGACATGTCAGGGCCTGTTCAGCATCATTCCAATGACGCTACATGCCTTGTGCAGAAGAGTCTACAACAGCTTCATGCAGACGGTTGGATACAAGGAAGGCTGTGTCATGTACTTGTAGACAGAGGTGCAGCCTTATCTGTAATAAGACCTGACATGGTGAAGGGCTTGACAACACGAACGCCACATCATGCGACATCTTAACTGCAGAGAAGGAGGCCCTACTGGGATTGACATTGGAACGGAACAATGTGAGTCTATAGATACTTGTTGGGAGAGTGACAGAGGATGTGATATTGGGATTGGGTGCCCTCAGGAGCCATAAGGTGTTGGTTGATGTAAACTGGAAGATTTTGCAATGCAACCAAGATGAGGTGTTGCTCCAGCATCGAACAGGGATCTACAGGGTGATCCTGAGGGATGATGTAGTTGAGCCCTCAAGCGAGGTGGTGGTGATGGTGCACCTAGAGGACCAACATTTAAGGAACCTTGTGTTGGACTGAAAAACACCATTGAACAGGTTATGTGTTGCTGAGCATTGTTGCCTTGTTAGGAGAAAGTGCCCATGAGGCTGCACCAACCGGGACATCCAGGCCAAGATGGAGTTAGGGAAGTGCAAGCCAGCAGCGAGATCCCACCAGGCAGCACCAGCACAGAACCTGAAAGACTTGCTGACCACCTGACTGTTTTACAACTGGAGAGAGTCTGGCCTCTCCTGTGACAATACCAGTCCTTTCAGCAAAGGCCCAACTGACCAAATGCACCACCCGGGAGGTACAGGACATGAGATCTAGGGGGAGTTATTGAAGAGTCCAACAACCCTTGGTGAAGAGGAACCATGAGCTATGCTTCTGAGTGACTACTGTTTCCCCTTACTCCAGATTGATGACACCCTGGACACACTTGCTGGTGCTCAGAGATTCTCAACTTGTAATTGGGTTACTGGCAGGTGGCTTTAGATCCCAGTGACAAAGAGAAGACAGCATTCTTGATAGCTATGGGAATTTATGGTTGAGCCCTTTGGGCTCTGCAATGTGACTTCCAGCACCTCATGGAATCGGTGATGAGAGGGTTGACTTAAACACCTGCTTGTGCTAGCCGTGTGACATCATGGTCATAGGCAACAACCTGACCAAGATGTGCAAAGGCTAACTTGGAGTGAGCTATTCGGGCCACATAGTCTCAGCATCTGGAGAAGGCTCGAGCTGTGAGAGATTGACCTTGCCCAAAAGACAAATGAGCGCAGCAAAGTTTCCGGCAGTTTATCAGAGGTTTCTCAATCATCGCAATAGAAGAGCCTTGACCTCACATGTGGTCAGAAGAGGCCGGCACTTAAGTGTGCCTGTTTTAGGATTTCCATAATCTGGTTGTGACTGCTGTGGTGGACACCAGCATTGTATCGCAGGTTCGGGATGGCCAGGAGTGGTTAATAGTCTACCACAGCAAGATGCTCTCCAAGGCAGAGTTACCCATCAAGAGCTCCTGTAGTAATGGCGCGCTTCCTTAAGTATCTGTTCAGTCAGCCTGAGGCCCTCATCTGGCTGTTGAGCTTCAAGAACTTGGAGGGCCTGAGGTTGCAGAACGTTGGAAAGGAAGGAGCCACTCCAATGTGAATGCCATGTTGCCAGACCCTGTCCAAAAGTGTGCGGTTGCTGTACCAAGGTTGAGCTGAATGGGATAGCGCAGGCCTGCGGAGGGAGACTGGGATAGACCAAGCTGGGAGAACATTGCGCCCAGGAGTAGAGAGAACAAGACCTACTTATTTCAGGAAGGAGTACTGTCCTGGAGAAGGTACAAGAGAAATAGTACTGGCTGAGAGGTGCTGCCACCAAGAGCCATCTCTTTACACACGTTGGAGTACAGCCATTGATGTGCGAGAATTTGTTGTTTGTCATGGAAGTATGCGCAACCAGGAGACCAAGATCATCGTAAACTTTAGGGTACCATTGGAGCTGCACAGTGATCAGGGCAACAAGTTGGAGTGCACAAGATGCGCACAACACCTGTCCATCCACAGTCAGATGTCATCATGACGAAGAACATTTGAGGAAGGTTGTGACCAATCAGCAGAGAGATTGGGATGCCACGTTTCTTGCTGCTCTTCAACACGATACCACTGGTTTGACTCCAGTCAGGGAGCTGTATTACCATGGTTCTCCTGGGACAGAACAGCCAGTAGTTGGCGCAGACTGGCTTCATGACATGCATGAAATGGTAGCAAGCAACTGGATGAAGATATGTTACGACCAGCCTTACCCGGACCATGGTAAGGTGATGTCTACCACATCCCGAGGTAAGAGAGTGGATTGTTATGATGGTGCCCTGAGAAGGAAGTAGTGGAACTACACCCTGAAGGTGTGTATGGCTTGGTGATTGTAGCATTGTAAGTTACACCTACATGAGTGGACTTGCTAGTATTTTACATCAAAATCCAAATTTTGCACCCGTGTGTGAGTTTGTTTGCTACAATAGTAACATCATCAAGGAGTTTCAGTTGGGATTGTGTAGCTGCTCAAAGGAAAACTTTATGGCAGAATTGTTTTGAATAAACATGTTTATATTTTGTAAACAGCTTTTTTACTCTCTCTACACATACTATGTACATAGTGTACAGAGAAGGTATTGTGTTGCACCCAAAAATTTGATACCGAGATTTCATCGGAAATAGTGTGTTTGGGCCTCGTGAATGCAAAAAAAAAAAAATGATTTCAGGAAAAAATGCCTGTGTGTATGTCTGTGGACAGCAAAACGAAAGTCGTTTGGTATTTATTTAAGTTCAGTATCTTCCAAGGATGCAACACAAAGATTTTCAAGATAAGGCCCCCCCCCCTTCCCCAACTACGTGTTATCTAGAAACATTTTCAAACATTTTTATTTTCTCAAAAATGGCTTTAATATACAATATTTTAATCAAAATCATTCAAGATATTTACCTCATAAATAAAATGATATCTTGAATTTTTCTGGGAATAGTCTCGGAAGACTCTTTATTCTGAATGAATTTTGTGGAATTTTGCATAACTGGTAAACAGTAAGAGATATACAAAAACTTACTACACAAAAAATGTAGAGCTTGTTAAAACACACAATTTGTTATAAACATTTTTTCATGGATTTGGCCATGTTTAAGATATTGCTTGTTATTGATTTTAGTTATAAAATACTTAATACGTTTTTCATATGGGAACTTGTCAACACCTGACCACACAAAGAATCGAATTTCTATACCATAGCAAACACATTTTAAACCATTTGACTGTATTTAGCCTAGTGTATCCCCTTTTTTCTCTCTTACCTATAAGGAATTAAGTAATAAATACATTTCTGCTATTATTTATCTTGATTAACATGAAATAGTTAGAAGACCAAGCTTATTAACAATAATTTGTTACACAGAGGTAGAGAAAGTTATGTGAATGGAGCCCATCAGATTGTTATTGTAGTCTGTTGGAAGTAATAAAGAGCAGTTTTGTTACAATATCAATATGGTGCTTAACATAACTGCTGGAGTTAACACCAGTGCTATCTGTTGCCATCAATTTCAAATTGTAGACGGGCATAGCGTTTTTGAGAGAAAAATTGTGTTGACTTAAAGTATCTTTCTGAAGAAATATTCAATTTTGGTACTAACACTTTGAGAATTCTAGTCTACAATTATAAAATGCTATCACTATTATATTTAAGTACAACAAGAACTTTCATTTTTGTGCCTTGAGTCCAATAATTTTCAGAGCTTTAAACATTGTACTCCACCCAGCAACATTCCTTACTGTTGGTAATTGGAATCTCATAGTGACAATGATGTAAGGATTCCAGTCCTTGCTGTTAATGGAAAGCCCCATCTAGTGTGAGTAATTGTGTTACTCTAAGTCAAACCTTTTTCCCCACCTACTCTAGAATTTATTTCCACATTATAATGGTTACCATGCTAACTTCATATACCCAAGGTCGTGGGTTCAAACCCAGAGGAGGATAGTGGATTTTTTCAGGCGTAAAAATACTTAGCATGGCTGAAAGTTCGAAAAACTCTCCCTCGCTTCGGAATTTTCCAGAGCATCATTTCTATGTCGAACATCAGCTTCAGTTCACAGAAATCGAGGAGAATGTAGCATTTTAACATTTAAGAACACTAAAAGTAACAAACATCACCTTCAAGGAAAATGGCACGACTACCTGAGAGCACCCAATATTACTAACTCTCCTAAATTTCCTAATAACTGATGTATGTTCTTTGCCGTGTAGCCCAAGACTGAGTTAAGCTTGTGGAATTGCATTAAAACGTTAAAAATACTTGCCCGAGCTGTGCTTGGGCGTGGGCCTCATGGCCATTTTGCACGGCCCGAGCTATGCTTGGGCTTCAATGTGTTTAAAAAAACTGGCATTCTCATTTAGTTGTTTAAAAGAAATTATGTAATTCAATTACAGCACACATCCCCATATCTAATTAAAAAATCCTTTGCTTTTATCCACTGTGCAAGGAGTATACATCTGGAAGCTTTAATTGGAGGCATAGTAGAACCACAACACACACAAACAGAATGACAGACATTTACCACTTACAAAGTTCTCCCCCTCTGTCTCTCTCTGTGAAAACAGTTTATCATCAAAATTGTTAGAAAAATTTGATCAAAGTCCATAAGGCCACTCTGCAGCTGTCTCAATGTCAAATTTGATCAAAGTCCATAAGGCCACTCTGCAGCTGTCTCAATGTCGTATTAGCCACAGTCTCTGATTTCATGACTGGAAATTTAGCTGAGTCAAAGGTATTGACGATAAATAAATGTATGAGACAGAGATGGTCTGCCGAGGGCTGTCAGTAAAATTCTGGAAAAGTCATCCTATTGTGAGAATCTTAACTTTCTATTTCTGTTATTCCCACACTCCCTTTTCTCTCTTCAATGCTGGTTCCTGAAGCAAAAATAGGGTCATGAAAATAAAAAAAACTGAGATGTCTGCTCAAAACCATTAAAATATGCATTATGCAAGTTTTTATGCCCAAAAAAGGCCAAAATATGCATGGGGAAGGTATACATATTTGGAATCTGAAAGTAATGCAATGGATAAGTACTAAGTTTGAGCTATGATCGATGATCCTATAAAAACATGCATTTGCATGGAGTTCTCATCTCCAGTAATAAATATGGGGAAGTGATCACTTCCTTGAGGAGAACTGTAAACTCACCAGTGAAAAAGGTCTCAATGTCTGGCAATTGTATGTACCATGGGTCAAATTATAGTATGTGGGTGGGGGAAATAGAATTTCATTTAAGGACACTTTAACTGCTGTGGTCAGAGGTCAACCGGATGGGGGTGTTAAGTGGAATTAGATCATTAAAGTCAAGAAGTTGTTCAATTACTTTGCCCCTTGTTCAGTTTCCATACTTCCTCAAATAGTTAAAGTGGGCAAGTGGAATAAATGGTTGAGTCATTAAGACTGTTAAATTCAATAAGTTTGTTGCTAGGCAAGTATACATTACATAGTTTTATTGGTGAGAGAATAAGAGTAGCAATTGCTTCAATATTGGTGTTTAATTTTAGTACCATGAAAACAATCTCTTCAAGATATTACGAATACTCACTTGTACCTGCAATACTGATGATCAATATTATCAAGGGATTGCCTCCGTGGTCGAGTGGTCAACAAGCTGACTTCCCACCCAGAGGTCCTGGGTTTGGTCCCCAGCTGGAGCAGGGAATTTTTCTTGAACCAGAAATATTCCCTATCCGCCACAGAGTCTGGAAGTATGTATGTGAGAGTGAATGTGTGTGTTTAAGGAAAATATAATGATTTAAACCAAACTTAAAAGAACCTACAGACGAGTTGTTTAAGTGCAAAGGCCTCGATATAACCTTAGATGCTAAAGAGGGCTATATAAATGAGACAAAAATAAAATATCAAGGTAATTACCTCCTAGAATCCCTGGCGTTCTAATCTTAAAAATTGGCAGCATTAAACATTTGCTAGATATTTAACAATGCCACTTTTGTTTTTAAAATTTTGTTCACTCTATATCTTTGTGTTACTTTCTGAATTTGTTGATATTCTCTGTTGTGTTCATTTTCTGGAAGTAGTAAGTTTTGCAAGCTGTGAAATATTACATATTGATATTTAGGATTTTAACTTATTTTCTATGTAGTACCCACTTGGCTGAGGATTCTGTGTATTCCAAATTAAACTCTCTTACAGTGTCCCATAATTTTGAGATACAGAAAATGTAGCCACCCATGTTTGTACTTCCAAGATGGAGTTTATGATTCAGTCTTGCAAATTTCAAGTTTCATGGTGTCCTCTAAATGTCATCCACTTCTCTAACCCAAACTTTAAACATGTGCAAAAAGCATTTTGCTGGTTATTACAAATGATTGACCTGATTTCATAGATTGGGTGTAGCTATTTATTCAAATATTCTCATAGAACTGCAGACATATGTAATTGAGTTTTTGTATGTTACAAGTGCTCAATATGTGATGCTACTGATTTTGCAGATATCAAGTTGTGCCCATACTCTGCACAGCATGTTCAAAAGCTGCTGATACAAAGTTAATTGGTATAGGAGGCTTAAACACAGAATTTTTCAGATAACCACCACCCCCAACCCCCAAATATAAATCATGGGGTTAGGTTGGGAGAGCATGGAAGCTATAATAGCAATTGCTTATGAACCCCACCAAGGCCAATCCATCAGTTTCTCAATCTCATGTTTAAGAATTTATGAACATCATGATGAAAGTGGGATGGTGGATGAAGTCTCCAACTGTGCCAGAGCCAATTTTCTGTACTGGCTTTTTGTAGAAAACTGCACAGAACAGCTTAACTTTTGGTGAGTCTCAAATGTGCTGCACAATAACGTGGGTATTCTCTCTCACATTAACAGTGTTGCCTCATCTCTTCCATAAGCTGTTACATGTGTTCCGAGAATTCAAATTGACTTTTTCAGCAGGTGTCATAGGCTTCTGCTTCAATTGTTTGCATACAATTTTCCAAATGTTCAGCTCTCTGCTTGTCTCTTCATTGACTTCTATGAGCTAGGTGCAAAACTCGTCTACACATGCTCAGCCATCAGGCCCAGTCACTGATTTCCCCTTACAGAGGCATTGTGCATATTTGGTGGTTGGTGTTGAAGTATTGTTGCACTGTTATGACAGACTCATGTGAATAAAATTCAAGCTCTCTTGGCACCTGTCGACATTTTGACTACTTTGCCTTTGTGGCAGAAATCTGTAACACAGCTGTAACAAAACAAAACTTTGTGTATGACTGTTGAGTTTTTTGACAATATGTCAATGTAGTTACAGTGAATTTATGAAATTGGGTCAATCATTTGTTATAAGCATGTATATATGTGTGTAAATAATGGGTTTCCCATAGAAAGGCTTAAGGTTTATTGATAAAAGTTCCAATTAAACATAAAGTTGAAAGCATCATGGTTGATTCATATGTTTGTCAGTCCTAGTTTTAGCAACTATCCAATTCTTTAGCAATTTTAGTACTTGGCCAGTGGAATTTCATGAAAAGCAATGTTGATTAGGTTTCTTGTGGTGGAGTACTTTATGCTCAGTTTTTTTATTTGTGAGCACTCTAACTGTTATGGTTCTCAGTATTTCATGATATATTGGGAATGAAGGACCTTTTATATGCCTTAAAGCTATGACATGGACCACTGGCTTTACTTCCTTCCCAAGAAGCCATATTAAGGATTTTTATGTTCCCGTCCTCCACAAAAAGGATCGTTCTCCACTGGGTTAGAACCCTCGACCTTGGGAACTAGAGGCTAGCATGTTATCCCTAGATCACAGAGGAAAACTTAATGCTCACTAGCCATATGACTAAAGAATGAAACTAAAGTGTCATCAGTTTCTATGTGTGAAAAAACGTGTCTTAGCTTATCATTTTTGAGGTGATAAATCACTTTTGATATGCTAATACAAAACACTTTTTATAACAAATGATTGATTATATTTTGTTTAGAAGTTATGTAAACCAGTAAAAAAACATTGTTTTGTAATATGCTTCTCTCATACGAGTTGGCAACTAGAACTCCTGCTCCTGAGGAATTGGATCAGATTCTCACAATTAAAATAATTGTGTTATCACACAAGATGTTAGCGCTCACATAAATTAATAATATTCTTAAACTTTTGTCATAGATGCAGGAGAACATTTCTAAGTTAAATACATTGGTGGCAACCTCCTGTGGCCCAAGCCCTCATCTGGATAAGCCACCAACATTCATTTTACATATATACTTAATCACTTTATTATCTTTTTATTCTATAATTAGTTCGCAGTGTTTTCTTGCTAGTTAAACCTTATCTATTTGCCTTGTACATTTCATCTTAACTTTCCATAAGAAATGTCCTAAATCTTTTAGCTACACATGCCCTTGAATATCTTCTTTATTCCTACCTCATTATCTCTCCCTAACCACTTATGTATAATCAAAAACACTCCATCCATTTTTCCCATTAAATTTAAACATTATGTATAGTTCATCTTGCTCCTTCTCCCCACAAATTGGATGATGTCCCTTCAGCTTCCATATCTGTATTTGGAACCATGCCTATCCTGATCTCTCATCTCTATTCTATTAAGATATTCTTCCTTTCCTGTTCTTGATCAATTGCCCCATAATCTTATCCAACCACATAGGGTGCTAATGACCCTAGCAGTTGAGCGCCCTTAAACACCAATCATCATCAACTAAATATTACTTTCCACCCTATTCCTTTGAAACCTTAAACATGATTTCAGAATATCTTTCTGGCAATTGCTGAATGCAGAATAAGTACTTGAGTACCCCATTTTCTGACATCTTGACATTAACCCTCCCTAATTCTGCCATCGCTTCTGCATTAACTGTACACTGTGGGACTCCTAAAGTTAGCGTGCAAAATGTTCTCAACACTAAATCCAATCTCTCCCACTGTTCCTCATTTCCTCAAATTATATTCACTGTACTCAACTAATGCACAATATATTCTGTCAAGCCACCCATTCATTGTTAGTGTTATATGTAAGTATCTTCTTACTGCACTTTTAGCCATACTTTTTGTTTTCTGCAGTATTGCACTAATGGCTAATTTTAAATCCCTTTTTTGCTCAACTTCGTTTATCACTTCAATTCTTCCGTATCTTACACAAAATGTGTGCTGGTGATTTAGTTCTATCAGCAATTCTATCATTCTATTGCTCAATCCATTAGTTTGAAGATTGTACCAAAGTGCTTATCTTATCACCCTATCATAATCTTTCTCTAAATCTATAAAAATTGCACATAATTTACACCTTTTCCTTCTAAATATTTCCCTATCAGTATATCAATCACCAGTCAATTGTCCTTCTACCCCTTCTAAAACGGCCTGAAATGACAAAAGTCTGCCCACTTCTGCCCACCCGTGTATTCTTTCTTTCTAACGGCTACTTGGATTTAAGTCACTACCTTTACCTTTATAAATTGGAAGTATAATTGTTGTCCTCCAGGTCTTGGGTATTCAAGTTAAATAACCTTGTTCTTGATCTTCACTCCAAACTTTCAGAAACTCAGTTCCAGCTTTTGATCTGATCCTGCTTCAAATGGCCCACACAATTCCTCTTACTATATTTTCATGCCTGTTGTGATCCTCTCCTCTATTTCTACGGCCCCACTCCTTTAAATACACTCTCATGACCCTCCCTCCATTCAATCATCTCTTCTCATTCAGTATCACACAATTTCTTTATCAGTCTCATTAACTCTCTACAGTTTACCCAATTCCTTACCTCTGTCAGGACATCCCCTAACACCGATTTCTACCCTCTAATATAATACATGGAAAATGTGTACTGGTGCCAGACATGTTAGACACTCTCTGCTACAAATTACATAATCTCTTAACTTTTCCTCATAGCACTTGTAAAAGAATTTACCTCTGCATCATCCCCTCAACATCCGTTCAAAATTGTCAGCTCATTGTTATCACAAAACTGCACCAAACTTAAACCTTCTTCGTTCACAACTTTATCCTTACACTGCCTTGGCCAGTCTGCATTGTTTTTTTCTCTCATTCCTCACTAACTTGCTATTTCCAGTCTCTCGAATTCTTAAACTTAAATCCCCTGAAATACAAGTTGATTGTAGGGTGATTGTTTAATTCCCCTTCTAATTGTTATAAAAATTCTGTATTATTAACTTTGAATTCTTTGGAGAGTTGTATACCATTCCTAGATTAACATCCACATTAATTCCCTGATCCCCTTCTGATCTTCTCTCCTTAACTTTAATTCTTCAATTCATTGCTCACCAATAAACTTATGCCTCTTTAGTTTTTCTTCCCCCCTCCCCCCTTACTTAAAACCCTGCACCCTAATTATTTCTTCCCCAGCTAGCACTGGCTGTTATATTGTACCTCTTTAATGCTACTAATATTAGTAAATAATATCTCTCATAATTAGGAAATTGTCCTCGGAACACTCTGTTTCAATTGTTGAACTAATTTCTCTTCTGATATTTTCATGTAGGACTTCTAACAATTGTAGGTTTAACCTATACACTTTGAGGTCTAGAGATTTATATCAGTCATTTCAAAAGATAATAATCATTTCCATAATGTTCTACACATTTGGTCACACTCCTGGTATGTCGCCCTCCGTGGTGTAATGGTTACTATGCTAACTTCATATACCCAAGGTCGCGGGTTCAAACCCGGCGGAGGACGATGGATTTTTTCAGGTGTAAAAATCCTTAGCATGGCTTCCTTCGGAAGGGAAGTAAAGCTGTGGGTCCCGTGTTGTAGATTTACGGCACGTAAAAGAACCTCAAGCCTGATAAGAGAGGCCTCTGAGCAAAATTAAGCGATCTTTCACGCCCAATATAGAATGGGACGCTGAGAACCAAAGCAGTTAAAGAGCGTCCATAAATAACAGGCCATTTCATTTTTTACACCTGGTATACAGTAACCACCACAATAAACTCATTGACAGTGCAGTTTCCTTTGAAAAGTGTGTAGGAATCTTCATTCTCAAATATTGCTGTAAATTCTCCTCAGTAAACATGATCTGCTTTACTTATTGAGGATGTAAACAAATTGTACAGCTTCTCTGCTTGGGGAGACAATGAAATGTGCAGTTATCTCATGGTATTATTAAACGCAAAATCACTATAATTACTTCAATAGTTGAAGCAAGTTTCAGGGGAATGAAGAAATGTAAAACAGGGTGTCAAATTGTATGTGAGAAGCATTGTGTATTGCTATTGAAGTTTTGAGCATGTGTTATTGAAGTGAATCACTTGTTTTTTTTAAATACTTGTGTTACAGTTTTCACTACTTTTATATTTGAAGTAAATTAGAAACTGTAGTATATATATGAAACACTGCAGGGAATGGGAAGCTGGGATTTATGGAGACCTTGCTTATCCAAATACCTTATTATGTTACAAAAATTTAAAATAGATCCCCTACTCTGTATTTGCACATTTTACTCATCATTTCAGCCATTTTTGGAAAAAGTAAAAGCACAGGAGTAATTTTCTTCATGTACTTGCTTGGCATTGTTAAATGCTGTCTGACCAAAATCAAATTGGGAATGTAGATGATTTTTCATATATGAGTTCTCTGCACTGACATACATATAGACTTTTTTTGTAAAATGCATTTCTGTAGTAAAAATTCAAAACTATTATCAGTGAGAAATTACCTTGTGATTGACATTCTGCTGACTCGTGGCCGCCTCGGTGCGCTGTTGCCCTATTTACTCACTCTCCATCTGCAGCAGCACACGTTCCACTGCTTCCTCTAAAATGCCTTCTTTCCGTGCATATCTCTCGTATGCTGAATTATATTTCCCCATTTCTGACTAGTTACCTTATCTATTTCTTTCCACATTGGGTCCTGTATATCACTAAATTGAAAAGTTTTATAATTTCGGCTAAAGTAACCTCAACTTACTTATCACGGATGTAAGGCATTTTCAAATCTCAGTGTCACTGTCACCCTCCATGGTGTAATGGTTACCATGCTGACTTCATATACCCAAGGTCGTGGGTTCAAACCTGGCGGAGGACGATGGACTTTTTCGGGCGTAAAAATCCTTAGCAATGCTTCCTTCGGAAGGAAAGTAAAGCCGTTGGTCCCGTGTTGTAGATTTATGGCACGTAAAAGAACCGCAAGCCTCTCTGAGCAAAATTAAGCGGTCTTTCACATCCAATTTAGAAAGGATGCTGAGAACCGCAGTAGTTAAAGAGTGTCCATAAATAACACGCCATTTACATTTTACAGTGTCACCTATATTTCTAGGATGAGAACAAGAGCAATGTCCGTAATAGGTAGTAATGATTTTAAATGTAAATCTTACGGAGTCACTTAGTATAATATAACCCAACTTTTGATAGAATGAAATCAATCAATCAGATTGCAAAACTATTGATCAGTCATGCATGAGAACACATGTGTAAATTTCCACTGAACCACGTTGGTCTTGCAATGCCGATGACCTCACATTTCTGGCGGTTATGTATTCTTACACTGTGATTGGTCAGCAACCTGATGTGCCCCTGCCAGCAGACGACACACCCCACAAGTGTCAATCACAAGGAAATTTCTCACCGATAATATGAAACGTATGTTAGTGGTATTAAATGAATACTTTGTTTTATAGCATCAATGTGAAAATGAGTAAGTAATTACTGTAACATTGTATTGTCAGTTTACCTTCGTTAAAAGCCTGTTTCCTAACCTCTTCTTGTACCACTGTAAAATGTAGATATAGTATCCTGTATCCTTGTTTCTTGTTAATTGTATATTACATTTATAACCCTCCTCTCCTTGTGCCACTGTAAGATGTAGATATAGTGTCCTGTATCTTCTTAATTGTATATTGCATTTACAACCCTCCTCTCCTTGTATCACTGTAAGATGTAGATATAGTGTCCTGTATCTTGTTAATTGTATATTGCATTTATAACCCTCCTCTCCTTGTATCACTGTAAGATGTAGATATAGTGTCCTGTATCTTGTTAATTGTATATTGCATTTACAACCCTCTCCCTTTATCAATAAAAACCCTTTCCCTCTCCTTTTCCTGTACCATTGTAAGCTGTAGCTATAGTGTTTATGTATTCTTGTATTACCCATTTACAACCCTTCCCTCTCCTCTCCCAGTATTTCTGCAAGCTGTAGATAAAGTGTTTATGTATTCTTGTTTTATCTATTTACAGCCCTCTCCCTTTTACAATAACCCCCCCCCCTCCTGTTCATGTAACCATACATTTTCATCACAGTGTTGTGTATTATATGCAATTTTTAGGAGTGGTTTTAGAACAGAAAACAAACTACAATGGAGTCCCAGTTAAACATGCTGCTCTGGATTCATCTGTCTCATTTAAGTGTTTCAAATCTCAAATTTCAGTTAAGTTGTGCTAACATTGCTAATATTTAATTGCTTTATCCTTATTAAACTACTTATTTGACTAAAAACTAATTCATTAATACCCATATAACAGGAGTAAAAAATTTACAATACAGTTGTATCTGAGACAACTGTATTGTCAGCCTAATTAACAAATATTTTTTAAATTAGAACAACACTTCAATCGAGGCAGATAAATTACAGGGTTACCAAATACTTTATTTCTGCTATTTTTTCCTGGATTAGCATGAAGTAAATAGAAGTAAGGCTTTTTAACAATAACTTGTTTCTGAAATGTAGAGAAAGCCATGTGAATGGAACACATCAGATTTTTTGTTTGTTTGCTCACACAGGTTAAATTGTCTTATTTCGCTTCTACTTACAAGGAAACAAATAATAAGGGAGTAGCATAGGTTAAAATGATAGTCAAAAACTGGTTGCTATGCGACGGAAGTTCCTTTGTTTGCATGGACACGAGTTGACAAATTCCTGTATGATAAAAGTATAAGTTTTTTAAAGCAATGACAAGGAATATCTCAAAAACGATGAAGAAAATGTATAATAACATAAATTGTGTGTTTTAACGTGATCTACCCTTTTTGTGTAGCAAGTTTTTGTACATGTCTTATGGTTTAGCAGTTACACTAAATTCCGTAAAATTCAAGAAATACATTTTATTTGGCTTGTAAATATCGTAAATAAACATTTTCGAAAAAAAGTTCCAAGTAAAGGGTAGTTGGGGGTGGGGGGATATTCTTGAAAATCTTCGTGTCGCATCCTTAGAAGATACCTACCTAACTTAAATACCACGTTTGGTATTTAACAGACTTTTTGTTTTTGCTAAGCTGCCCACAAACACACACGGACATCCCAATTTTTTTTTATTCAGGGAGTCTCAAAATATGTATTTCCGGTGAAATCTCAGAATCGAATTTTTGGATGGAATACAATGCCTTCTCTATACATTATGTACATATATATGTAGAGAAAGTAATAATCAACAGCTGGATTATCTTTCCCATTCATTCACAAAGAAATCTCTCCTAGACATTAATTTTGAAGGAAATATCCCTTTAAATTATTTTACTGTTGAGATCATTCTGCCCTGCCACTCCAACCAAGAAATTTATTAATTATTTCTCTGTGTTTATAATATTTTTCTTTCTTCAGAAATCCCCACTAAAGTATTGCAACTCAATAACAAAACCTAAAAACTGGGTTATAATGCAAGGTAAGTAACCAATTGTATTAGGTGCAAACCTGAGGAAAAGTGCCTAATAATATTTGTAGCATCAACACAATAGCCAAATACTATTTGGCTGCTTATGATGTGCATAAACATTAGGTATGGAAGTGGTGTGTTATTTATGGATGCTCTTTAACTGCTATGGTCCTCAGCATCCCATTCTATACTGGGCATGAAAGGCTGCTTAATTTTGCTCAGAGGCCTCTCAAGCTTGAAGTTCTTTTACTTGCCATAAATCTATGACACGGGTTGCACAGCTTGGAGTTTTACGTCTGAAAAAATCCAACGTCCTCCGATGAACCTGCAACCTTGGGTATATGGTAATCATTACACCAAGCAGGGCGACTACATTAGGGATGGATAAGGTAAGTGACCAAGTTGCAAAACATAATTAGCAGTTGGCAGCATTTGGTACTGGTTAAAAAAAAATTCGAGGTAGTATATGCTAAAGATGAAAGACAGCACAAGACGGAGCTTATATATCAGGGGATGCCCATGTCAGGTAGAATACACACTAGGTGGCAGCAAAAGAGAAACCATACCAGGTGAGACCACAAGACATGGAGGTCACTCATCAGATGGCAGAACATGACTGCCAGATCACTCACCAGATAGCACCTATGACAAAACTAGCATACGCACCAGGTTGTAGCACATGAATTTGGCAGAATAAACACCAAGTGGCAGCACATGGCATAGTCAGAAAACTGCAAGATGGCAGCACATGGCATAGCCAGAGAAAACTCATCAGATGGCAGTGCATAACCCAAACAATAAATGTCGTGGGGAGCACATCACTTAGCCAGAATACTCACTAGATGGCAGCACATGACAAAATACACACCAGGTGAGAAGTCTTCATTGAGCTAGAATACTCACCAGATGGCAGCACATAACACAAACAGAATAAACATCAGGTGGAGCACATGAGAATACACGAATAAGGTGGCTGCACTTTTTCAGCCAGAATACTCACCAGATAGCAGCACATAACAGAATAAACACCAGTTGGCAACATATGACATAGCCAGCATACCCACCAAGATAGCAGCACATGACAGAATAAACAGGTGGATTACATAGCATAGCCAGAATACCTGCCAGATGGCAGCACTTGACATAGCCAGCATACTCACCAGATAGCAGCACAATAGAATAAAAACCAGGTGGCAACATATGATATAGCCAGCATACCCACCAAGATAGCAAGCAGCACATGACAATAAGCAGGTGGATTACATAGCATAGCCAGAATACTCACCAGATAGCAGCACATGACAGCCAGAGTACTCACCAGGTGTCAGCACATGACAGGCAGAATAAACTCCAGGTGGAAGCACATGACACAGGCAGAATACTCGCTAGATGGCAGCCCATGACATACCCTATATACTCACCAAATGACAGGCAGAATGCACACCAGGTGGCAGCACCTGACATGGCTAAAATAAACACCAGGTAGCAGCTCATGCCATAGCCAGAATACTCACCAGCTGGCAGCACTTGATTAAGCTAGCAAGTGACAGGCAGATTACACAGGAAATGGTAGCACCTGATTGAGCCAGAATACTCACCAGATGACAGCACATTACAGGCAGAATGCTCTGCTGGTGGCAGCACTTTGAGCTATAACACTCACCAGGTGGCCACACATGACAGCCAGAATTCTCATCAGGTGACAGCACATGATTAAGCCAGAATACTCACCAGATGGCAGCACATGTTATATACAGAATACTCAGCAGGTGCCAGCAAATGACTTAGAATAAACACAGGTAGCAGCACTTGGCATAGGCAGAATAAACACTAAGTGGCAGATGCCATAGCCAGAATATTCACCGGGCCACAGCACTTAATTCAGCCAGAAAACTCACCAGGTGACTGCACTTGTTTTAGCCACAATAGTCACTAGATGGCAGTATACACATAGGTGGCAGCACTTGATTGAGCCAAAATAACTACAAGAAGGCAGCACGTGACAGGCTATACACCATATTGCGACACTTGTTTGAGCCAGAATACACACCAGGTGCCAGAAGTGACAGACAAAATATGCACATTGCTGGGCCCTTTTTAACCTAGAATATGCAACAAATGGCAGCTTATTACAGGCAGAATACTCGCCATGTGTTGGCACTTGGTTAAGCTATGTCCATTATGTGGCAGCACATGTCCATGGCACAACAAGAGGCAGCTTATGTTAAAGGCCAAATATGCAACAATGGCTGCAGTTTATAATCGCTAAATACACACCAGGTTGCTCCATGTGCAATGGGCTAATTTGATATAGCTGTGTATGAAGCCTGTTCAAAAGGTAACTGATAGAGCTTGTATATCAAGTTTACCAATAAAGCCTTTTATATAAAAGTAATTGGGAAGCAAATGTAACTATACAACCTGTATATAAAAGGTGACTGTGTAAACCTATATAAAAGTTATTTATATAACCTCTATACTTAGACATAATAAAAGTAGTTGATACATTCTTAATATATAAACATGATTGATACAGCTTGTATTTATAGCTGATACAGCTTGTTCATAACATTATTTGATATACCTGCTTATAACAGTATTTGATACACCTTTATATAACATTAACTGATACAGGCTGCTGATAACAGTATTTGATACAGCTGTATATAACAGTAACTGATACAGCCTGCTGATAAGAGTATTTGATACATCTTGATATAACATTAACTGATAGAGCCTGCTGATAACAGTATTAGATACATCTTGATATAACATTAACTGATACAGCCTGCCTATAACAGTATTTGATACACCTGTATATAACATTAACTGATACAGCCTGCCTGTAACAGTATTTGATACATCTGTATATAACATTAACTGATACAGCCTGCCTATAACAGTGTTTGATACACCTGTATATAACATTAACTGATACAGCCTGCCTATAACAGTATTTGATACATCTGTATATAACATTAACTGACAGCCTGCTGATAATAGTATTTGATACACCTGTATATAACATTAACTGATACAGCCTGCCTATAACAGTATTTGATACACCTGTATATGACATTAACTGATACAGCCTGCCTATAACAGTATTTGATACATCTTTATATGACATTAACTGATACAGCCTGCTGATAACAGTATTTGATACACCTGTATATAACATTAACTGATACAGCCTGCCTATAACAGTGTTTGATACACCTGTATGTAACAATAACTGATACAGCCTGCCTATAACAGTATTTGATACATCTTGATATAACATTAACTGATACAGCCTGGTGATAATAGGCGGGTTCAAACCCGGCGGAGGATGATGGATTTTTTCGGGCATAAAAATCCTTAGCATGGCTTCCTTTGGAAGGGAAGTAAAGCTGTTGGTCCCATGTCGTAGATTTATGATACGTAAAAGAACCTTAAGCCTGATTGAGAGGCCTCTGAGCAAAATTAAGTGGTCTTTCACGCCCAATTTAGAACGGTACGCTGAGAACCACAGCTGTTAAAGAGCGTGCATAAATAACACACTTTTTTTTTTTTTTTTTTTTTTTTTTTTTTTTTTTTTTTTTTTTGCTGATAATAGTATTTGATACACCTGTATATAACATTAACTGATACAGGCTGCTGATAATAGTATTTGATACATCTTTATATAACATTATTTGATACAGCCTGCTTATAACAGTATTTGATACACTTATATATAACATTAACTGATACAGCCTGCTTATAACAGTATTTGATACGCCTGTATATAAAAGTAATTGATACAGCATTTATGTCAATGAAGTTGTACAACCCTTATATATACCAGTCCCCTTGGCTGTATTTGCTAAGGTATGTAGCTTTGGAGCTTCATGGTGCAGGAGATCATGGGTTCGAATTCCATCTTGTGCATTGGAGTTTTTCTGTGTTTGTTTTCTCTGTAAGTCATTCTCTGTCTTCCCTGATGGTCAATTAGCTCATACCTTAAGACCAATATGTGTGTAATAAAAAGAAAAGTACATAAAACAAAGACCTTTATTTATAAACATAATTGATATAGCCTGTTTATGATAATAGTTGATACATTGTGTATGCAGAATTAATTGAGCATTCTATATATAGTGAATAGTTGACACTATATACTTACTTGTATTTAAAAATGAGTTGAAATGGCACATCCTTATGTAAATCTAAGTGTTAGAGCTGTATATAAATGTAGCTAATGATATATTCAGTATATAAAAATACATTCTTTATATAATATATAAATGATATACCCTAATAATATTATTAATAGTTAATCTTGTGTATAAATGTAATTGATGCATTCTCTAGGCAGAGTCTAGAAGTATGAGTGTGTCAAAACTGAAGAAAGCAAAGCAATAAACCCTACATTCAGTTGTTTCTGAAGTTATATGGCCATATAAGTTACAGGGGAGCACAAGAAAGTAGAGTGGCTACCTGGTGTTACAATGTCATGATGAGGTTCCTGATTGATGTCTTTATTTATAATATATTGTTTTGATTGTTGCAGGTGTTAGAGAACGCTGCCAAGATATGCTCTCCCAGTTGCAACTAAACACTCTGCATATCATATGACTTTCTCTAACTTCTACACACTTCTTACAAAACATTACACAATGCTAATTGAGGTAAACATTAGCAGAATGTTTTCTATTACTTAGTTCTTTATAAGTAGAAGGGAAAGTGATAGTCAAATGTTTTAAAAGCTGTCGTTATGCGCTTGTCATTGTAAATCGCTTCTTTGCTTGGCCAGCAGTGGAACTGTCTGAGAAAAGTTAAGTATTTTAAAATTCTAACCAATAACAAGCAATATTTTGAAAATGGTAAAGTACAACAAAAAAATGTATATGACATAAATTGTGAGTATTAACGAGATCTACATTTTTGTGCAGTAAGTTTTTGTCTGTCTCTCACAGTTTAACCATTATGCAAAATTTTGCAAAAATCAAACAGAATAAAATGGTCTTGAGAGAAGCATTTGAAAATTGACATAAAAAGTAATAGTTTCAACTCGTTGCCACACAAACATGCTGCACACTCCAGTAACAGAAGATGAGTCAACATGCCAATATCCAATGGCTTCACCAAACAAACCATCAACACATCAAAGAACTTGACCAACAGAAAACCAATATGATACTCAGAAAATTTACCTTCCATCTGAATTTCCAGTACAAATTCCCAATGTCTTTAAAAAACACAACATTTGCTTGGCTCCACAAAATAAATACAGCATAGAAAAATGACTGCAACAATTTAAAGAAGCCAATACCTAGAACAAAAAAGCAGGAGTTTATGAAATCAGTTGCACAGAATGTATATAAGAAAAACAAAATTGGATTGAAATAACATATGTATGAGACACATGACGTACAAACAATAAATGTGCAGTTTCACATCACTTTTTGGACCACCAATCACATAACACAGCAGAATTGCATACTTGGGGAAAGATTTTTCACGACGTCCTAAGAGATGAATACACGAGTTGAATTTGATGAAACAATTCAGAGAAATAGACTATTAATAATTTATAATATATAGGAAGGCAGATTTTATCATTGTAGTTCTCTAGTGGTAGTTGACATATTCGACCATGTTTATCTATCACATTTTATTTTCTTTGTTTCCTTTTCCCCTTCTCGTTCTTTCTTCATTGCCTTTTGAATTATGAAATGGCTGACACCCAATATACGAATATTGATAGTAAGACTAGAAGTAGGGAACAATTATTTTATTTCAGCTTTTAATAACTAATACATGAAATGGAAACAAACGTTACTTTATTGGAGGTTATTGCTCTCATCTCATACAGAATATTATTTTCACTTCTTTTTTGAACTATTGCATTATGAGCTGGATAAAACTTTAAATAAACAATGTAACTGAATTAATTGAAAGTACAATTGCAGAACTGACAGTTATTATAAATGTAAAGGTTGTTACCAATAATCAAGACAGGAGATTAAACAAATGAATGATGAAACCTGTGACAAGATTTCAAAAAGTTGAACGTTGGCTGCAGTCAGATGTTTTGACAATATCCTCCAGTCAGATGACTGCAATTGGTTGAAATTGCCTAATCTCAGCCATTGCTGAATTGTCGTTATAAAACATAAACACCACTTGATTAATTTTGAACGATGGATGTAAGTAACTCCACCAGCAGCATCCAGTTGGACTTCTCTGAAGATAAGAGCAACAGCTCTTGAAACTGGTCAGGTAAGTGATGTATTTGTTTCAACTTTCTGTTAAATTTAAATTCCACATCACTACTGTTATTAGCTTATTCAAATATCAAGCAAATGTTTGAACCTCTTGCACCTGGAATGAAGTCATTTATATTAACCAATAAAGGTAAAGAGAAGCAGCACCTCCATGTAGGGCCGCCACCACCACTCCTAATTATTGGTAATATTACGTTTGTCTGTATCTGGTCCACAAAATACAACCAATGAATTTTGTTTTTATCAAGACATCAGCACTACTTTAGTCATTTAATTGTGTCCAAAGATCAATGTTCATCTTTGCTGCAAAGTGAAACATACGTTCACAGTATTTTCTCTACCTGCTATTATTTATGTAGCTACCAGAAACTATTGTTAAACATTTGCAAATTTTTTCATTACATATTTGATTTTGGATATAACAGGGATAGAGAAAACTGAATTGGGACACTATGTGCTGGCCTTAAAATTTATCGCACTTTCCATTGCATCATGAGAAACAACACTTAAAGAAAATGACACAACTTTGAAGAAAATTCAAACCAATAATAAAACACATTTCAGAAAAGTAATTTGTGTTGTTTTTATCTATCTCTTTTACTTTACCAGTTACACAAAAGTTGTTCAGAACAAAGTGGGATTATATGCCATGTAAATATCTTAAATATACTGCATTTTTTAAATTTTTTCCACATAAAGGGTAGTTTGGATTCATGTCACATGCTAAAGTTAATTAACCAATTCACTTGTTTTATAACGAGACTGGATAAAAGTAAGGTGTGGGACATACAAGAAAAGTGATGATCATAATAACAAGATCTGCTGCAATGATGACAATATACATGTTATGAAACAATTACCATTGAAATTGCAGGGCTGTCAGATGAAGAGAGAGAATGAGACAGTAACAGGCCTCTAGGCCTAGCACTTAGCAGGAAGATGCACACTAAACCAAAATGCTTTTCTTTTTTTTCTCCTTTCTTCTTGTAACACTGAAATGTCAGTATCAAATTCTTGGATGGAATGCCTGCTCTACATATGGAAAATGTATTAAGTAGAGAAAGTGTTTGTTAACAATAATGTTGATGGCGCTGCCAGTGTACCAACATTTCATCCCAAGGAGTTAACATGCCACTTTATTTTTAAAATATGCAAAGAACCTTGTAACAGTGATTTCATTAAATATTAATTTAAAAGAATTGAGGTTGTTTTTGTAATACAAACATCACTTAGTAATTACTTATTGGGGCACTTGTTCCCATTTTCAGCCCTTAATTTCAACTAAATCTTGATCCATTAGCATCAACGATAAGGGTGGTGGTGTAGAGGCATCTGGTGCTGGATCTATCAACTTCCAGATATTGCTGTATGGTGACAAATCAAAATTCATGATATAGGTCTCCCAGACATCTAATTATAAGCTGATTTTAACAGTTTTATATTAGGTGTGATGATCAGAAATGATGTGCAACTGCTGATATTTCTGTTTGTGGTTTATGTATCTTATATGTTCCTTTAATCTGGTTTCCAAACATCTTTTTGTTCTTCCTAGATATACTAGATTACAGTCTTAATTTCATAAATTCCAGGTTTTTTTGGTTGCTGGGATAGCATCTTTTACATTTTTGCATAGCAGTTTCTGATGCTGCAGTTTTTTTTTAAAGCTAAGTTGATGTTATAATTGAAGATTATCTGAAATTTGTTGTGTGCCAAAGGATGATATATGAATTTTCTGAGCTCAGGTCTGTAGGGTGGTTGTGTGTGTTAAGTGGTTCAGTTTTTTTGTATTCTCATATCTATTGCACTTTTTTGGAAGTTACATTTCTGTATAAGACAGAAGTACTTTACCAAGAGACAAGAGGGCCGAGTCATTTTGAGACACATCTCTCAGGCATTCCTGCATCATTATAGCTATGTAGTTGACATTATCGCCATCAAACTCCTCAATGTGCAAAAATAATCACATGAGAAAAACATAACCTTACATTTGGAATACTTATCTATATTTGTGGTTTTCTAAGTACATAAAATATGACACACAAATATACAGTCCAATGTATAGATTAGTACACATTCCCATGGAGAATAGTGAATACCAACAAATACTCCAAATAGCTACCAACAATGGTTTCCAAAAAGGTGCAATAGACAAATACAAAAAACTGAAGAGCTTAACACACACAACCACCCTACAGAACCTCAGTTCAGAAGATTCACATATCAACATTGGTCACACAACAAATTTCATAAACATCTACACTATTCAGAAACTGCTATGCAAAAATATTAATGCTCAGAGTGTAATCTAGTGTATATAGGAAGAACAAAGAGAAATTTGGAAACCAGGTTAAAGGAACCAAGAGAAACTTAAAACACAAAATCACACTAAATATAAAACTGTTAAAACCAGCTTATAAACACAGGGAATTAGATATCTTGGAGCAGATGTAAATCAGGAAGGATTTATGCCATACAGCAACCCTTGGAAGTCCATAGATGCAGCACTAAATGCCTACACCCTCATCATAAAAGATTTAGTCAGAATTAAGAGAATAAACCTGTCCCAGTAACTAAAAGTGATGTTTGTGTTACAAAAACTGACTCAAATTCTTTTAAATTAATATACCAGTTTAACTTTAGCAGGTGTCAGACTATCAGATGGATGGTGGATAAACTTACTTGATGTATGCTAATATTTATGTGTTTATAAGTGTACAGATATTTTTGAGGACATAAATGTACTGTATTCCTAATGTTAATAAAGAATGCAATCTAAATATTATAATTATTCTCTGATCAGACTAACAACCCTAAAAGGAAGGACCCTTAGTCTATCCTTCATGAGAAAGCAGGAGATAGGCTAGCCTTCCCTAAAATCTCAGACTATCCTTCAGGAGATAGGCTAGCCTTCCCTAAAATCTCAGACTATCCTTCATGAGAAGCAGGAGATAGGCTAGCCTTCCCTAAAATCTCAGCCTATCCTTCCCTAAAATCTCAGCCTATCCTTCATGAGAAAGCAGGAGATAGGCTAGCCTTCCCTAAAATCTCAGCCTATCCTTCAGGAGATAGGCTAGCCTTCCCTGAAATCTCAGCCTATCCTTCAGGAGATAGGCTAGCCTTCCCTAAAATCTCAGCCTATCCTTCAGGAGATAGGCTAGCCTTCCCTAAAATCTCAGCCTATCCTTCAGGAGAAAGCAGGAGATAGGCTAGCCTTCCCTAAAATCTCAGCCTATCCTTCAGGAGAAAGCAGGAGATAGGCTAGCCTTCCCTAAAATCTCAGCCTATCCTTCAGGAGATAGGCTAGCCTTCCCTAAAATCTCAGACTATCCTTCATGAGAAGCAGGAGATAGGCTAGCCTTCCCTAAAATCTCAGACTATCCTTCAGGAGATAGGCTAGCCTTCCCTAAAATCTCAGACTATCCTTCAGGAGATAGGCTAGCCTTCCCTAAAATCTCAGCCTATCCTTCAGGAGAAAGCAGGAGATAGGCTAGCCTTCCCTAAAATCTCAGCCTATCCTTCAGGAGAAAGCAGGAGATAGGCTAGCCTTCCCTAAAATCTCAGCCTATCCTTCAGGAGATAGGCTAGCCTTCCCTAAAATCTCAGACTATCCTTCATGAGAAGCAGGAGATAGGCTAGCCTTCCCTAAAATCTCAGCCTATCCTTCAGGAGATAGGCTAGCCTTCCCTAAAAAATCTCAGCCTATCCTTCAGGAGATAGGCTAGCCTTCCCTAAAAAATCTCAGCCTATCCTTCAGGAGATAGGCTAGCCTTCCCTAAAAAATCTCAGCCTATCCTTCAGGAGATAGGCTAGCCTTCACTAAAAATCTCAGCCTATCCTTCAGGAGATAGGCTAGCCTTCAGTAAAATCTCAGCCTATCCTTCAGGAGATAGGCTAGCCTTTCCTAAAAACTCAGCCTATCCTTCAGGAGATAGGCTAGCCTTCCCTAAAATCTCAGCCTAAGCCTTCCCTAAAATCTCAGCCTATCCTTCAGGAGATAGGCTAGCCTTCCCTAAAAGTCTCAGCCTATCGTTCTGGAGATAGGCTAGCCTTCCCTAAAAAACCATAGCGCCTACTGTTGATATATTTAGGTTGGCTTGCTCGCTTTGTATTTCGATTACCAAGTACATGAATTCGTTTGCTTGCACAGGAGCCTTTCTTTTGCTATACCATCTACATGGTACCATAGTATTAAGGGTAATTTGAGTTGTCCTTCTTGTCTATAGGTAATATCCTCTGGTTAGCAAGGTCGCAGATCCATATCCATATGTTTTTTTTTTTTTTTTTTTTTTTTTTTTTTTTTTTTTTTTTTTTTCCGACGTAAAAATTCCTCGGGACAGAAGAAAATCTATTGGTTCTGTGACCTAGATTTAGGGTTAAACGCCTCAAATAAGCTAGCATACCACCTCCATTCTCTAGAGGGCTAAAGACTCACGTGGCCTAGCGTACCATCTCTTACTGAGATGTAAGGCTAAAAGACCAAGATGGTCTAGTATACTAACTCTTATTGGGAGGTAAGGCTACAAGACTAAGATGGGCTAGCATACTATCTCTTATTGAGAGGTAAGGCTTAAAGACTAAGATGTGCAAGCATACTCTCTCCTCTTATCAATATGTAAGGCAGAAAGACTAAGATGGGTTAGGATACTATGTCTTACTGAGATGTAAGGATAAAAGACTAAGATGGGCTAGCATACTATCTCTTATTGCACTGTAAGGCTGAAAGACTAAGATGGTTTAGCATACTCTCTCTTACTGAAATTTAAGGCTAAAAGATTAAGATGGGCTAGCATACTTTGTCTTACTGAGATGTATGGCTAAAAGACTAAGATGGGCTAGCACATTATCTCGTATTGCGATGTAAGGTTGAAAGACTCAGATGTGTAGGCATACCATCCCTTATTGAGAAGTGAGGCTGAAAGACTCAGATGTGCAAGCATACCGTCTCCTCTCTCGAAAAGGCATGGCCAAAAAACTTGGATGGGTTAGGATACTATCCACTCCATCTAAAACGTAAGGTTAAAAGTCACAGATAATCTAGCATGATATCTCCTCTCTAAAAAGTAAGACTAAATGCCACAGATGGGTTAGCATACTACCTCCTCTCCCTAAAAGGTAAAGCTAAAGATTCAGATGGGCTGACATACTATCTATTCTCTCTGAGAGATAAGGTTAAAAGCCAAACATGGGCTCTCGCTTAGACATAAGACTAAAAACCACAGTCGTACTAGCATACTACATGTTCTCTGAGTGATAGACCTAAAAACCACAAATGGGCTAGCTCACTGTCTCCTCTCTCTGAGAGGTAACGCTAAAAGCCTCAGGTGGGCCAGCGCATTACCTGCACTCTCAATCTCTCTGAAAGGTAAACTAAAAGCCTCAGAAGGACTATCACCCTACTAGCTCTCTCTGAAAGGTAAGGTTAAAAGCCTCAGATGGACTAGCACACTACCTGCTCTCTCTGAAAGGTAAGTCTAAAAGCCTCAGATGGTGTAGCATACCACCTACTCTCTTGAGAAGTAAGGCTAAAAGCCTCAGATGGGCTAGCATACTACCTGAGCTCTCTGAGAGGTAAGGCTAAAAGCCTCAGATGGGCTAGCATACTACCTGAGCTCTCTGAGAGGTAAGGCTAAAAGCCTCAGATGGGCTAGCATTTTACCTGCTCTCTCTGAGAGGTAAGGCTAAAAGCCTCAGATGGGCTAGCATACTATCTGAGCTCTCTGAGAGGTAAGGCTAAAAGCCTCATATGGGCTAGCATACTATCTGCTCTCTCTGAGAAGTAAGGCTAAAAGCCTCAGATGGACTAGCACGCTACATGCTCTCTCGGAAAGGTAGAGCTAAAAGCCCCAGATAGGCTAGCATACTACCTGCTCTCTGAGAGGTAAGGCTAAAAGCCCCAGATGGGCTAGAACACTACCTGATCTCTCTGAGAGGTAAGGCTAAAGGCCTCAGATGGACTAGCATACTACTTCCTCTCTCTGAAAGGCAACACTAAAAGCCTCAGATGGACTAGCATACTACTTGCTCTCTCTGAAAGGCAACACTAAAAGCCACAGATGGACTAGCACACTACTTGCTCTCTCTGAGAGGTAAGGCTAAAGGCCACAGATGGACTAGCATACTACTTGTGCTCTCTGAAAGGTAAGATTAAAAGCAACAGATGCATTAGCACACTATTTGCTCTCTCTGAACGGTAAGATTAAAAGTAACAGATGGGCTAGCATACTACTTGCTCTCTCTGAAAGGTAAGATTAAAAACAAACATGGGCTAGCATACTACTTGCTCTCTCTGAAAGGCAACACTAAAAGCCAAGGACGGACTAGCACACTACTTGATCTCTCTTAAAGGCAACACTAAAAGCCACAGATGGACTAGCACACTACTTGCTCTCTCTCTTAAAGGCAACACTAAAAGCCTCAGATGGACTAGCATACTACTTGCTCTCTCTTAAAGGCAACACTAAAAGCCACAGATGGACTAGCATACTACTTGCTCTCTCTTAAAGGCAACACTAAAAGCCTCAGATGGACTAGCATACTACTTGCTCTCTCTGAAAGGCAACATTAAAAGCCTCAGATGGGCTAGCACACTACTTGCTCTCTCTTAAAGGCAACACTAAAAGCTTCAGATGGACTAGCATACTACTTGCTCTCTCTTAAAGGCAACACTAAAAGCCACAGATTGACTAGCATACTACTTGCTCTCTCTTAAAGGCAACACTAAAAGCCACAGATGGACTAGCACACTACTTGCTCTCTCTTAAAGGCAACACTAAAAGCCTCAGATGGACTAGCATACTACTTGCTCTCTCTTAAAGGCAACACTAAAAGCCACAGATGGACTAGCACACTACTTGCTCTCTCTTAAAGGCAACACTAAAAGCCTCAGATGGACTAGCATACTACTTGCTCTCTCTTAAAGGCAACACTAAAAGCCACAGATGGACTAGCATACTACTTGCTCTCTCTTAAAGGTAACACTAAAAGCCTCAGATGGGCTAGCACACTACTTGCTCTCTCTTAAAGGCAACACTAAAAGCCACAGATGGACTAGCATACTACTTGCTCTCTCTTAAAGGCAACACTAAAAGCCTCAGATGGACTAGCATACTACTTGCTCTCTTTTAAAGGCAACACTAAAAGCCTCAGATGGACTAGCATACTACTTGCTCTCTCTGAAAGGCAACACTAAAAGCCTCAGATGGACTAGCATACTACTTGCTCTCTCTGAAAGGCAACACTAAAAGCCTCAGATGGACTAGCATACTACTTGCTCTCTCTGAAAGGCAACATTAAAAGCCTCAGATGGGCTAGCACACTACTTGCTCTCTCTTAAAGGCAACACTAAAAGCCACAGATGGACTAGCACACTACTTGATCTCTCTTAAAGGCAACACTAAAAGCCTCATGAGGACTAGCACACTACTTGCTCTCTCTTAAAGGCAACACTAAAAGCCTCATGAGGACTAGCATACTACTTGCTCTCTCTTAAAGGCAACACTAAAAGCCTCAGATGGGCTAGCACACTACTTGCTCTCTCTTAAAGGCAACACTAAAAGCCTCAGATGGGCTAGCATACTACTTGCTCTCTCTTAAAGGCAACACTAAAAGCCTCATGAGGACTAGCATACTACTTGCTCTCTCTTAAAGGCAACACTAAAAGCCTCAGGAGGACTAGCATACTACTTGCTCTCTCTTAAAGGCAACACTAAAAGCCTCATGAGGACTAGCATACTACTTGCTCTCTCTTAAAGGCAACACTAAAAGCCTCATGAGGACCTGCATACTACTTGCTCTCTCTTAAAGGCAACACTAAAAGCCTCAGGAGGACTAGCATACTACTTGCTCTCTCTTAAAGGCAACACTAAAAGCCTCATGAGGACCTGCATACTACTTGCTCTCTTTTAAAGGCAACACTAAAAGCCTCAGATGGGCTAGCACACTACTTGTTCTCTCTGAAAGGCAACACTAAAAGCCTCACGAGGACCTGCATACTACTTGCTCTCTTTTAAAGGCAACACTAAAAGCCTCAGAAGGACTAGCACACTACTTGCTCTCTCTTAAAGGCAACACTAAAAGCCTCAGAAGGACTAGCACACTACTTGTTCTCTCTTAAAGGCAACACTAAAAGCCTCAGAGGGACTAGCACACTACTTGTTCTCTTTTAAAGGCAACACTAAAAGCCTCAGAAGGACTAGCACACTACTTGTTCTCTCTTAAAGGCAACACTAAAAGCCTCAGATGGGCTAGCACACTACTTGCTCTCTCTTAAAGGCAACACTAAAAGCCTCAGAAGGACTAGCACACTACTTGTTCTCTCTTAAAGGCAACACTAAAAGCCTCAGAAGGACTAGCACACTACTTGTTCTCTCTTAAAGGCAACACTAAAAGCCTCAGAGGGACTAGCACACTACTTGTTCTCTTTTAAAGGCAACACTAAAAGCCTCAGAAGGACTAGCATACTACTTGTTCTCTCTTAAAGCAACACTAAAAGCCACAGATGGGCTGGCTAACCACTTGGTCGCTCTGAAAGGTAACACTAAAAGCCTCAGATGGGCTAGCATACTACTTGGTCACTCTGAAAGGCAACACTAAAAGCCTCAGAAGGACTAGCACATACTTGCTCTCTCTGAGAGTTAAGGTTAAAGGCCACAGATGGACTAGCATACTACTCTTTCTTTTTGAAAGGTAAGATTAAAAGCAACAGATGGACTAGCACACTATTTGCTCTCTCTCTCTCTCTCTGAAAGGCAAGATTAAAAGCAACAGATGGGCTAGCATACTACTTGCTCTCTGTGAAAGGTAAGATTAAAAGCAACAGATGGGCTAGCATACTACTTGCTCTCTCTGAAAGGTAAGATTAAAAGCAACAGATGAACTAGCACACTATTTGCTCTCTCTCTCTCTCTCTGAAAGGCAAGATTAAAAGCAACAGATGGGCTAGCATACTACTTGCTCTCTCTGAAAGGTAAGATTAAAAGCAACAGATGGACTAGCATACTACCTGCTCTCTCTGGGAAGTAAGGCTAAAAGCCACAGATGAGCTAGCTCTCTCTGATAGGTACCTACGGCTATAAGTATCAGATGGGCTAGCATACTATCTGCTCTCTCTGGGAAGTAAGGCTAAAAGCCACAGATGGGCTAGCATACTACCTGCTCTCTCTGGGAAGTAAGGCTAAAAGCCACAGATGGGCTAGCTCTCTCTGATAGGTACCTATGGCTATAAGTATCAGATGGACTAGCATACTAGCTGCTCTCTCTGAGAGGTAAGACTAAAAGCCTCAGAGGGACTGCCATACTATCCGCTTTTTTTCTCTCTGAGAGAGGTAATGGTTAAAACCTGAGGTGGGCTATCATTACGGCAAATTGTTTTTTATTCATGGAGGCTCTTTAACGCTGTAGATCTTTGATTTCCATTCTATACTGGGTGTGAAAGACAAATTAGTTTTGCTCAGGGGCCTCTTTATTAGGTTTTAGTTTCTTTCAGGTGCCGTAAATCTACGACCGGGATCAACTGATTTATTTCCCTTCTGGAGGTCTTGCTGAGGAATTTTACTCCCGATAAAAGTTATGTTCCGCCGGGTTTGACGACGCGACCTTAGGTAGAAGAGGTTACCACTATATCACGGAGGATACCAAATTATGAACCTAAACATATAACCAGAATTGGTGAAATATTTAATTTTTTTAAATTAGCTAATATATGTAAAATCCAAATTTGAATGACCTGTTATGATGTTATGTCAACATAAGATTCTTCAAGGGAGGAGCCCGTGAATGTTGCGGTTGCAGCATTTCTGTTAGAAGTTTTTAAATTGAGATACTTGAAGCTTGTTCCTTGCAACGAATGCTCTTTGTTTAATTTACTATTAGATAATATAGGTTGGCCGTGTAGGTGTGTAAAGTAGGGGCTGCTTCTTTAAACAAACCTGTTGTTTATTCCTGATGTGCATATTGCTCTGCAAATGTTCAATTTGAGATTTCATTGTACACGTTATCGGTTATCACAAGTTTGGTTAAAGCGTTGTTTCAGCTTTTATAACAAGGAAGATGCAACCGGTGCCATGGTTAACCGAGATGCAATCTTTAAATGCATCTATTGGAAACATATGGATTAACGATAATGCATATATGAGAAATACAAGAATGAAACTTAAATTTGTATAATTAGCTGTCGCTAGGTCGTCGGTATTCGAGCTTTGATCAGCAAACGTGGATCACTTCACCTTAAAGATGCTAAGCACAGCCCTTGACGAAAGGTCGGTAATCTCGACGTCTACTAGGCTATGGTGTGAATCCTGTATTATGCTTTAAAATATGCAGAGTTTCACTTTTTTTTTTCTTGTAAGTAGAAAAAAATGAATGAAAAACAGTCTATTTTGGTGTAGTAAGTTTTTGTCTATCTCTTAAGGTTTAACCGTTGTGCAAAATTTAATAAGAATAAAGAGCACTTCAAAGGCTATTCGTAAAAAATTCAAAATATACATTTTATTTGTGATGTGAATAACTTTAATATAGGGTTTTGCAACCAAAGTCGTTAGAGCCATTTTTGAGAAAATAAAATTTACGAAAACTGTTTCATGCAAAGTCTAATTTAGGGTGACATTTTCTTGGTCCTTGGAATATACAATTAAGTAACAAGTTTGGTATTTAACTTATTTTTTAGTTTTTGAGCCATGATGTCTAGACATACACGGACCTTTATCTAAAAATGATTTTTTCGGAATTGGAGACCTCAAAACATATGTTTCCGGTGAAATCTCTGTAACAAATTTTTGGGCGGGATACAACACCTCCAGTGTGGGCTAGAGAAAGTAATATCATTTAGGAGAAGCAACTTCGGTAAGAATTATTGCAATAATTGAACCTGCCTTTCCTTTGAATTATAAACTATAATATTCATTGCTTCGGGTACCTGAGTGGTCACGGCACATCACTGAAAAACATGCAATAAGGCAGGAACACAATATGTAATTACATAAAACCTGGGCTCTAATAATAACAATACTTGTGTTGTTGCAACTTATGTTAACAATAATTGTTAGCTATGTTATTTTTATTGCATTCCAATGCGAGGGTCGGCTGATAAGTCCCGGGTCTCACACACACAGATATGGCGTCACTAGGGCAGTTAGATGATAGCATCGTATAATATAACTCTAAACTGCTTGTATCCATAGTTACAGGTCAATAGCTTGCTTAGTTTTCCAACGACAGCATTTTAAACAAGACGACTTTAGAGTTTTCACGAAAATGGAGGATTTGGAAAAACGAGCAACGATTAAATACTTCCATTTGAAAGGGTTAACGCCTAAAGAAATCAAGGAGGAAATGGACAATACATTAAAAGACTCTGCCCCTTCAAATTCAATGATTAAATGCACAATTTAAAATCGGACGTACGAGCACCAGTGATAAGCCTCGCTCTGGGCGCCCTAAAGAAGTGACAACTCCAGAGATCATTGAAAAAAGTTCGTTTAGTACTGGAAGACCGTGTTGTTTGAGATACCAGAGGCCGTAAACATATCAAAAGAACTACAGGTAATATTTTAAGTAATGTATTGAGCTTTCACAAGGTCAGTACAAGATGGGTGCCGCGTTGATTGACACCTGATCAAAAGTTGCAAAGAAAAACAGCTTCTGTTGAGAATGTGGAGCTCTATCATAAAAATCCAGTACATTTTTGAGACGGCTTATTACCATGGATGAAACTTATCACAGTCAAAACAGTGGACTGCGCCAAGTGAACTAACTCCAAAAAAAGGCAACGTCAATTTTGTCAATTAACAAGCTTATGGCGGGTGCTTTCTGGGATACACAGGGAACTATTTTGATTGATTACTTGGAAAAGGTTAAGATGTCACTGCTGACTACTACACAAGCTTACTGCAACGTTTGAGTGATGTGAAAGGAAAGACCACATTTGCCCCCCCCCCCCCTCAAAAAAAAAAAATCTTGTTGCATCTCCACAACGCTCCGGCTAATCGTTGTCATTGCAATGGGAAAAATTTGCGAATTAAAGTTGGAATTGCTTGAACACCCCCCCCCCCTATTCGCTAGATCTAACACCCAGTGGCTACCACCTGTTCCCAAACCTCTAAAAATTTCTTAGAGGACGAAAATTTGACAGCATTGATGCGTTAAGCAGCTATTTTGAGGACCTTGATAAATTGCACTACAGAGACAGTTTAATTAAATTGGGACACTGATATGACAAATGTATTAGCCTTTCTGGAGATTATGTTGAGAAATACAGCAAACCTATTTTTTTTAAATGCTGTTTTCATTGAGGCTCGGGACTTATCAGCCGACCCTAGTATATATTAAATATTCTGTAATCATTGTATATACACGTTACAGTCGCGTTAAAACTCTTACGAGTCGAAGCACTTACATTTTAAAAATTGTAATTTCTCATTAACTAGACCTTTAAATTAAAAAACTGTGTATTTCCGAAATGTTTAAGTTGGGTTTTGTGTCCATTAGGCAAATTATGAATCTTATTCTTCATTAGACGTATTAGGAACTAAGGCAGTCCTCGCCTCCTTGCATGGCAACAGACGTCCCGCGAATATAACTTGCTGCCACTCGGCTACATTACATTGCGAATATAGTTTTATTGCAAGGAGCACATTTTACATCATAAGAACAGGTTAGGAGACAATTCTTTATTATAAAAGTTCTTTCTTCACAAATTTACCGGACTACGCAGCTCGCCTAGAATACTCTGGGGCTCTATTATTATTATATTCTGCGGTACGAGAAATATTAAGGAGGGAACCACACTGACTGGAGTGCAAGATTCGTGGGATAACAATAACATACAATCCTGTTGGTTACATTTTTGTACTTAAACAATAAGGTAATGCAAGTTGTCTTTTGCTGCAACGAACCGACCATAACCATCAATTATAGTAGAGACATTTGCAGTTACTACTTACCGACAGTACTCAACCTCGTTGAAGGAAACGCCGAACAACAAATCAGGCAAACTTACTGCAAACAAGGTTTGTCATTTCTCATTTTGGAGAAGCTTGAGTAATTCATCTTCACAAAAAGCCATTTCAGAGTCGCGACAGCCTTCAAAACTAGCGCTTGTTTTTTTTTTTTTTTAAGTTCTATGGAATTGTGGGAATGACGTCATTAATGGAAGTCGATACCACTGGCCACAGATTAATACTAAATTTACCTGAAAATTATCTGTATCAAGCGTAAAACAATAGAAATAGAACTCTGAATAATAAATAAACTCACAAAGGAAAAGCTACCTGAAATATTTCCTAGCCTTTCACCACAAAAGATAGCAATCGCTAACACGCTCGAGAATCGAATCGTTACAGTGAGTGATCTGGCTATGAATGCTAATACGAGAACGAGATTTGAGGTTACAAAAGTATAATACACTGTTTAATCCCACAGCTATACTTTTCGTATAAGAATTCCCAATCTTGTAATAACTTTCTCACCTCCACATGCAGAAGTTATAACACACCCTTCTGGCAGTTATAAGGGGAAGAAGAAACAGATGTTCGCTTTTTCTACCACTTACGCAGAGAAAGGATTGAGATAACGCTAAAAACATATCAATATTATTGCATTATCCAAAATTCCATACAAACATTTCACCGTAAATAAGCGTTCCGAGATCCCCTGAAACAGGAAACTTTTTTTTTTTTTTTCTAAACTGTGTATGTGATGAAGTAGGTATCCAATAATAAAGTTTGCAAATACCAAATCTAAACTTGGCTTCATATAAACAAAGCAAAACACTTTTCTTCTCAAAAACTGCTGTAATTAACAATTGTGCTTTTTGGCAACATCTGCCTTTTTTCCCTAACATTTTTTTCTAACGCTTAGGTTTACCAGTCCTCCAGAGCGAATTCATAAAATTAAACATGTGATATAAATATCTTTAATATAAGTTATTCAATGTCAAAACTTTTTCATTCTACAGTATGTTCGAAAACATTACATACATCTTTATTTTCTAAAATTGTGATTACTTTTGCTGATATTTAATACAAACATGTACGTATTTATATATGCATTCATATACCTTTACAAGTGGATTTTAATCCACTCATAATTATCATACGTGATTAAACCAGGTTATTTACAAGGTAATAATTCACACTTTTTTTTAAAGTTTTGTCCAATAAAGTATTTATACATGTACTCTTTTTCAAATTTTAAAAAATATTGCAATATTCCTTGTTTTATAAAATTCATATATGCCACATTTAAGAATGGAATGCACATAGCTTAGCAATAAAAAATTCTGATGTGTTCCATTCACGTGACTTTCTCTATTTCTCTGTAACAAATATTAATAGGCTTTTTCCTCTATCTACTTCATGCTAATGGAAATAAACAGTCTTGTTACTTAGTTCCTTAAAGATAGAAGGGAATACACCAACTGTCAAATGTTGTTATGGGGTTGAAACCAGTTTCTTTGTGTTGACAAACTTAAATCAAGAACAAGGACTACCTTGAAAACAATCAACTCCACGAAGAAAATGAATACAAGATAAATTGTGTGTTTTAAGGAGACTACATTTTTGTGTAGTAAGTTTTTGTCTATCTCTTACAGTTGTGCAAAATTCAGAAAAAATCATCCAGAACAAACAGGTCTTCAGAGGCTATTCCCAGGAAATTCAAGTATACATCTTCTTGTTAAATATAAGAGATTTTAATAAACATTGTTAGCTATTTTAAGAAAATCAATATTTTCCAAATTTTTTTTCCATGTAAAAGGGTGGGAGGATTTTCTTGAAAATCTTTGTATCACATGGGAGATGCTTAACTTAAATATTAAGTTTGGTATTTTACAGACGTTTCGTTTCTGAGCTATACTACCCACAAACACATGTACACCTGGACCTTTTTCTAAAATTGCTATTTTTTGGGATTCAGGAGACCTCAAAAGATGTATTTCTGGTGAAATCTTGGTATCAGATTTTTGGGTGCAATACAATACCTTCTCTATACACTATGTGTAAAGAGAGTAAAATTGGCACAAACTTTCTGTAACTGAAGCACAGAGACTGACAAATGACAAAATTAATTTTAAAAGCTTAGATGTGAGGATAACCTTGAACTAGGAAAATAAAGCAACGTGGTTCCTATAAGTGAATTTCTCACCACAAACAAAATGAGTTGCATTAGAAAATATGTTTGTATAATAGATAATGAAAGTGCACAAAAGGAAATCAAAATTCCCCCACCACAAACTACCCTTTACATGGAAAAAATTTCAAAAATTTTTATTTTCTTAAAAATGGCTCTAATGATTTTGATTAAAATCCTGTATATTAAAGCTATTTATGTCCAAAATAAAATGTATATCTAGAATTTTTTGGGAATAGCCTCTGAAGACCTCTTTATTCTGGACAAATTTTGCTTAACTGCTAAACCATAAGAGATAAAAAAAAAACAAAAAAACTCACTGCACAAAAAATGTACATCACGACAAAACACACAATTTATGTAATTTACGTTTTTGTTGTGGAGGTAACCATTTCCGAGATATTCCTTGTTATTGGTTTCAATTGTGAAGTGCTTACACTTTTCTCAGACAGGAAGTGTCTGTTTTTCTTTTGTTCTACTCCTGGCCAAGCAAAGAAGTGATTTGCAATGACAATCACATAACGATAGCTTTTAAAACATTTAACAATCACTTTAGCATAGCGCATTCCCTTATTCTCTCCTAATTAATAAGGAACTAATAAGAACATTCTGCTAATGTTTATCTCGATTAGCATTGTGTAGAAAGAAGAATAATCTTTTGTAGGAGGTTTGTAGAGCAGCTAGAGAAAGTCATGTGAGTGTAACATATCAGATTTTTTTTTTTTTTTGTAGATTTAACCATTTTTGAGATATTCCGCATTATTTGTTTCAAGGAGCTAGTAATAAGACTCATTGTGCTAATGTTT
Organism: Hymenopus coronatus; assembly: GCA_030762935.1. Lineage (NCBI taxonomy): Eukaryota > Metazoa > Arthropoda > Insecta > Mantodea > Hymenopodidae > Hymenopus > Hymenopus coronatus. Next base: position 3,042,115 of record CM060895.1, on the reverse strand, counting down.
ATCTCCATTATCATGAAGAAGAATAGGTTGCCTCCTTAGCTTGGTGGTACCAAGTGGGAGAACTGGGTTGGGGAGCAGCTTCAGGTCAAGAGGACCAGTTTGAGGTGCTGTCATGGACACAGCGACGAAGCTTCCCTGTGAGCTGTCATGTCATGCATTTATTATATCCAAGAATAAGCTTTTTAGCAACAATTTGTTACAGAGATGTAGAGAAAGTTATGTGAATGAAACACATCAGATTTTATGATTTTTTAAACTTTTCGTAGTTTGTCCTTTAAACTGGTTAGTCATATTGGATGATGAATGAAATCGGTGAAATGATCTTGGGGTCCATGAAGCTTAAAGTTACTCGATATTCATTCTCGCCAAAAACAAATGCTTATCCATTTAAGACGCCCTAAGTGAAATTGGAATATGTGGCAGATACACTATCTATCTCTTAATGTTTATTTAACATTACCGCATTTATCTCAATACAAGATGTCCTCAATTGCAGATCTTTCCTTTGGGTTTTGCATATAATCATTTTTAACACATATTTTTATCAAACTAATGGAGACTTAAGCTCATCGAGTTGTAATTTGGTGGATTCTAGATTTTAATGTGCTCTGAACAGAAGACTGTGAGAAATACTACATAGGGAAAATTGGAGAAACTTGGAAATCAGATTAAAGGAACATCAGAGAAACGTAAAACTAAAGCAAATAGACAAATCCACTGTGTCAAACCAATTTTGGGCAAAATATAAAATTATTAAAAGCACTAGTGTCACAAACAGAATTGGACATGTGGGAGAAAATACGGTAAAGCTATACCAGAGGACCAGCACAAATGTAAATCTTTAAGAATTGAAACTAACCTTATAATCCACTTCAGAGTATGTAGGAGCTAATATGTGCATCTAGAATTGGTATATCCTACCACTCCCACCCTGTAAGTACACTTTCTTAAATAGCAAAATTCAGGAAAATGTTCATGGTGGGGGAAGATTTAACAGCTGTTGCTAGGCGGCAACTAAGCATTTATGGTCTAGAAATTACAATGCTACCAATGTAGATAAAGTTACCAAACATCAAAGAATGAAAAAAAAGTGAAGCTCAAAAGTCACTAACATTCACACAGTAATAATGGAGTGCCAAGGCTGTAAATATGTGAAAATAAGTTTATTTACACACACACTAACCTAACCCTAACACAGTTTGGTGAAACAAGTGGAAATTATTGAAACCAAAGTAAAGGAAAATGACTAAAAACAAATTACACAAAAATCACTTATTTACACAACAATAATTGATTCAGAACTCTAAACACACAGAATGACTTTTAGAATCGCGGTATTTTTTGTATCAATGTTGGCAATCACCCTCATGTTGCAACAAATGCCTCAAAATCAACTATAAAGCGACTCTAGTGGCCGAATAGTGAACAGTTCATTGATGGTTTCACAATCTTTTAATGGCTAGTGATAACTAGTTTTCAAATATTACTGGTTTCTGAATTTTGCAATATGAATGTCAACTATACACAATTTAGACGCCACCTGTCTGATATTTACTGAAACAATAGAAATTGCTGTAAAAAAGTAAAGAAAACAAATACTTCTTGTATATTTTAGTATAAATCGCGTACTTTGTTAGGAGTTAAAGGCCAAAAATAGACAAGATACATTTTTAAAACTTTGTAATACGATATTACAGTTAGTTGAAGTGAAAAAACTAATACCTAAATAGTTTTAATGGAAGTTTAAGTGGTGGAACCAAGATATAGTAATAATGAAAATACACATAATAAAAAACAGCAATTATTTAATAAATGTTGAAATCCTGCCACTGAATGAATTGCCAATCTGCAAACAGGAGGAGGAAGCAGAAAAGGAGCGTCAGTCACAAACTGCTGAAGAGAGGACAAATGTTTCAACCAATTAAGTAGATCTGATGATGCAGTGGTGGAACTTGAAGCTCTCAATCTTATCTGTGTAACCCACTCTGATTCATGACTGTCACTTGTTTGTGCCATTTTGAGGACGTCAAAGAGGTGAAGAAAGGCTTCCTGACCAGAACTTGTCCTTGTGTCATACAGCGGGAACAAGATTACATGGAAAAATTAGGGAGCGACGCAAAAACATTATTCTTTCATTGTGTTCAATAAATAATTGTTAAAAACAAAAAAATCTGATGTGTTCCATTCACATAACTTTCTCTACTTGTTCCAACCACAAACTATTCTTACAAAAGGTTATTCTTTTATCTACATCATGTTAATCGAGATAAATATTATTACCTGCTTCCTTTTAAGTAGAAGGGAAAACGTTAGCCTAAAGCGATAGTCAAATCCTTTAAAAGTTTTTCGCTATGTGAAATAATTGAAGTTCGGTTTGCTTTTTATGGTCCTGTTTGAGAAAAGTATAAGTATTTTAAGGCTGAAACCAATAACAAGTAATATCTCAGAAATGGTCAGTTCTACAAAAAAAAAAGTATATGTGACATAAATTATGTTTCAATGAGATCTACATTTTTTGTGTGGTGTTTTTACTTTCTCTATACGTATTATGTACATACTGTATAGAGAAAGTATTGTATTCCACCCAAAAATTCAATACCGAGATTTCACCAGAAATACATGTTTTGAGACCCCCTGAATAAAAAAAAAACATTTTTAGAAAAATATCCTTGTGTGAGTGAGTGAGTGAGAGTGTGTGTGTGTGTGTGGGCAGCATAGCTCAAAAACAAAAAGACCCTTAAAAACCAAACTTGGTATTCAAGTTTGGTATCTTCCAAGGATGCGACACGAAGATTTTCAAGAAAATCCCCCCACCCCAAACTACACTTACATGGAAAAAATTACGAACATTTTTATTTTTTTTAAAAATGACTAACGATTTTGATTAAAATCTCTTATATTTAAGATGTTTACTTGCCAATTAAAATGTATATTTTGAATTTTCTGGGAATAGCCTCGAAAGACCTCTTTATTCTAGATGATTTTTATTGAATTTTGTATAATTGGTAAACTGTAAGAGATAGATAAAAACTTATTACATAAAAAATGTAGATCATGATAAAACACACAATTTACATCATATACATTTTGTACATGGAGTTGGTCGGTTTTGAGATATTCCTTGTTTTTGGTTTCAGCTTTAAAAACTAATACTTTTCTCATACAGGAATTTGTCAACTCCTGTCCTTACAAACAAAGGAACTTCAGTCACATAGCAACCAGCTTTTGACTATCACTTTAACCTATGGTACTCCCTTATTTTGCTTCTACTTACAAGGAAGCACGTTATAAGACTAATTTTTCTCGATTAGCATGAAGTAAACAGAAGCATAAGCTTTAATTTGTTGCAGAGATGTAGAGAAAGTCATATGAATGGAACACATCAGATTTTTTTCTATATGTTATTTTGTGCAAAAATTGGCAATCAAAATCTAATTGTGATGCCGTTTTAACTGTTTCGAGTGGGAAAGACTGTGTCACAGCCACAGAGAAAGGTTTTCACTCCAAAGTGATAAATTAGCTCTGGTGTTTGTGTACGTTGGTTGAAACATGGTGTCATCCACCCCAACGTTACAGTCAAAGAGAAAATAAGAGCTGCATTAGAAGAAAGCAAGTGACTTTGAATTTTCAGAGTTTCTGACATTGACGTAAGAGAGGAGAATATATATTCCAGCTGCAATGATGAAAATGTATCTCATATCAACAGAGGTCGTGCGCATGCAAATAATCATTGTACTTATCAGAAGTGTAATCACACAATGAATACAATGTTAATCAACCATTCAGCTACGCAACAATACAAGCGCTAAATCGTACAGTAATCTACGTTACATTTGTATCATATTGCTTTGTGTCATTTACATTAATATTCCTATCATGCTCATGTGTGTGGATTTTTGGTGATTTTTGTTTTGTGGTTTTAGTTTGAGGTTACATGAATTCATTTTTTGTATTTTAAAAAATAAAACACTAGACCAAAACAGTATTTTGTTTTACTAAAGAAATGTGTGTACTTTCATTTAATTAGCCTGAACTTTCTGTGTAGTATGCTTTATAATGCCTAATTATTGATTATTTTGGGTTTTTAACCATATTTTCAAATTTTTCTTTTGTTTTTAACTTTTTAAAAATAATGATAAGAAATCTCATCATATAATGAATATTATTTAATAGACAAAAGGGTTTACTAAAAATGAAAAAAAGATTCAGCTCTCTATGTCATTTGGTATTCATTTTCTTACTAATAATTTAAAACTCTGCTTTCTGCTCTAAAATTGCAAGGCATTTTTCAGACAGTATGTTGCTATTTGGGCTGCCACTAAAAGGGTTAAGCACTATGCAAAATACTGCAAAACTTAACCAAAATAAACAGCTCCTCAGAAGCTATTCCCAGAAAATTAAAAAAATACATTTTATTATTGATATAAATATCTTTTCTATACAGTATTTAATCAAAATTGCTAAAGCCATTTTTGAGAAAATCAAAATTTTATAAAAATGTTCTTTAAAGGGTAGTGTTGCATCCTTGTAAGATACAGAACTTAAATACCAAGTTTGATATTTAACTGAACTTTCGCTCTTGGGCTATGCTGTCCACATACTCGCACACATGGACCTTTTTCTAAAAATGATTTTTTCAAACTCAGGGGACTTGAAAACATATATTTCTGGTGAAATCTTGGTACTGAATTTTGGAATACAAATGCCTTCTCTATTGAAAATGTGGGCTAGTGAAAGTAAAAGTATGTGGTGTGTTAGAGAAACAAGGGCTCGGAAAGTTTGATTGTCAGCTTATACTTACTATTGAAGGCTGCCCCACCTGAAAACAAGTGAGCGAGGAGACAAGGGAAAGGGTTACAAAAATAACTCCACTACAGCTATAATCACATTCAATATTTTTTGCCTCCATTTATTAAAAATATGCAATTGTGTGTCTGAATCCATAATAATGTTGATTTAAGTTGCTAACAGTCACTAATTTTGTTAACTTGATGTTGTTGTTGTTGGGTTCTATTAAAAAACGAACCACCGCAATAATTGAATGCAAATGAAGGCCCCTGGACTAAACCTCTCTTAGGGGATGACCATTATCTCCCACCTATTTCTCTACAAGTAAAAATACCTTGTTTAAATGGTATGTATTGATATATCGCTCCTTCTCCAAACTTGTGCCACGTGTTCCGAGAAGGACCGAGGGGAGACGATACGGCAGTGACGATGACGATGATACAATCACAGCACCTCCCATTGGACGTAGTACAACTTACTAAGGTATTAACAAGGCCTTTGTCTTCTAATGACATTATCTTTTTTTTTAATGGTATCACATGTTTTCTTTATTTATCTGAAAAAAGAACCTAAAGAGAGGAAACCAAAATCACTAAACTGCAATAAAAAAACAACCTTCACTTCATTTGTTTTTTGCTAGTATTGAGGCTAATGCAAAAATGTACTCAGGTACAATAATGGTGGAGAAATCTGTCTGGGTTACATATAAGAAAATTAATTATAAAGAAGAGTACAAAAATACAGATACTTTTCCCTATTCTAACGTAGCTACATATCAATGTTATATTGATTCTGACATTTTAGTGGAAGAACAAAAGAAATGAGAAAGAATACCATCATTCAGTGTCCAGCTGTGTGCCGTACGAACATGGACGTCTTTGCGCATACCAACAACATTGGTACTCATTTCGAATTCCAAATGTTTTAACTGTTTTATTTTTCATGTATTCAGTTTATAATGACTATTAGCCCAAATATACAATTCTGCTGTTGTTACAGTTGACAAATGCAAGAAATGCTGGGCTTGTGTAAATGGGATAAGAAACAACAACATGCTGTGTAAATACACGGCTGGATCGAAAAGTAACGCACAATTATTTTTTCTGCCTTGGTATTGCAATTTCATACACATATAGTTTGAAGTTTTCACTACAAAGGGTACTTTTTGTTTCATGTGCAGCTCTAGTGAGAGAAGCATAAACTACACAACAAAGATGGCACCCTTGCTACTGTCGTCCATGTGTGAAGAGGCTTGTATGGACCTTAGCAATGTCTCCCAGTGGTGAGTATTCTTCCAAGTGGGTCGTGTGAACCTCAGTGATTCACCATGCTCTGGGAGACTGGCATCAGCTGCATCCTCACAGAGAGTCAGAGGCAATTTTGAACGATCGTGTAAACCTTAGTGATTCACCACACTCCAGGAGACTGGTAACAGCTGCATCCTCACAGAGAGTCAGAGGCAATTTTGAACGGTCGTGTGAACCTCGGTGATTCACCACGCTCTGGGAGACTGGTAACAGCTGCATCCTCACAGAGAGTCAGAGGCAATTTTGAACGGTCGTGTGAACCTTAGTGATTCACCACGCTCTGGGAGACTGGTAACAGCTGTACCTCACAGAGAGTCAGAGGCAATTTTGAATGGTCATGTGAACCTTAGTGATTCACCACGCTCCAGCAGACTGGTAACAGCTGTACCTCACAGAATGTCAGAGGCAATTTTGAACGGTCGTGTGAACCTTAATGATTCACCACACTCCAGGAGACTGGTAACAGCTGCATCCTCACAGAATGTCAGAGGCAATTTTGAACGGTCATGTGAACCTTAGTGATTCACCACGCTCTGGGAGACTGGTAACAGCTGTACCTCACAGAATGTCAGAGGCAATTTTGAACGGTCGTGTGAACCTTAATGATTCACCACACTCCAGGAGACTGGTAACAGCTGTACCTCACAGAGAGTCAGAGGCAATTTTGAATGGTCATGTGAACCTTAGTGATTCACCACGCTCCAGCAGACTGGTAACAGCTGTACCTCACAGAATGTCAGAGGCAATTTTGAACGACTGGCATGTGGAACTCTGAACCTTATCGCAACAGTTCAACATTTCCTATGGTACAGTGTACAATATTGTTCATGACACGTTGAAGTTTCGTAAAGTTAGTGCTCGCTGGGTGCCTAAGAACCTGACAGACAACCACAAGGGCCAGTGAACGATGACAGGCTTGATACACTGCAGAAGGGAATTGTCACTGGTGATGAGTTGTGGGCATACCACTACAAGTATGGAGTGGAAACATGCTGGTTCCCTAGTAAAGTGCTCTGGGATATGTGTGGACTTTACTGAACACAGGACCACTGTGAATGCTGCAGCCTAGATTAAAGCTTTGGTGGCAAACGCCACAATGTTAATGCTAACGATGTCAAACTTCTTCATGACAATGCTTGCCTGCATGTTGCTGCTACTATTTATCAGAAAATCACCAAATTTGGTTGGGAGGTGCTCCACCATACAGTCCAGACCTTGCACTGTCAGACTTTCACCTGTTTGGTCTCATCAAGAAATTCCTGACCAGCCAACTCTTTGCGACAGTGGAAGTGAAATCAGCATTCCACAGATGGCGCTACTCCAGGAAAATAAGACTTCTACAAACAGGACATATTGAAATTGGTATCACGATGGGACAAATGTGTTGAGAAAGTTGGTAACTATGTCGAAAAATAGGTAAAAGGTATGAGTTCATTTGTGATTTTTTTTTTATTTTTTAACTATTAAATTTTTTTTGTAAAAAATGATTGTGCACTACTTTCCAAACTGCCCTCATATGTTTTATTTGTTAACAATGCTCTCAATTGCACTGCTTGTGTGCCAGAATTTTGTTGCACAGGAGTTGTGCATGCTAATAAATCTACTGGCATGGAATTGACCATTGGCGTGGGCTGGGGACCAGAGCCCAGCACCTAACCAACAGTATCGTACAAAACTATGCTGTTTATAATCATAACTGGCTTACTTACACAATATTAGTAACAAAAATGTATCATTACTTCTCAAATATTTACACTCTCAACCTTCTGTAAATAATTTCTCACAAACATTATGCTTATAAGTTTTTGTTATATAACATTTTCCAAAAACTTAACATACTCACCAACCTCCTCAAATTTAAACCCATTAAAATTCCCCTCTTCCAGTAAAGTTTAATAATTGGTAATGTTGCTTCCTTTGTGTCAAAGTTGCACAACATCAGCGACAAGTTATGAAAAACAAATCTAGTGCAATTTTAAAATGTTTACTAGGTATGAATTTGGTATTACAGATGCATAACTTCCACAATATTCTGAATATGTGGCCAACATTCCTATGTGCAGCACAAGCAAGGCAATTAAACAATTGCCTCCTCCCTCAGTGAAAGTGAGTGTCTTGTTTATAACAAAGTGAAGCTTGTTTGCTCATTGAGAACACACATTGCATCAGATACCATGGCCTCCTGACAACAATCCTTGCAGCTTTAAAATAAAACAGTTGCGACAAACGAGCAATAATTCAGTTGTTTTACAGGCACAAAGACGTCCATGTTGCCACCACTGTGGATATTTGCCTCTACATTAAGACAAATGTGTTTCACCTAGAATAGAAAACACAATTGATTCCAGAAGATCAGCATACAAACCAATTTGTGCAAAAGTGAAACAAACTTTTGCCACACCAGTTATTGTGCTACCCTCAATTATTACAATTAAAGGGTTTTAAAAAGATTCAACTGTTTTCAAATGTCATGGTCAGAACAATCTGCTCACTTTTCACTATTTATATGTACACAAATCACCAACATCTAAATGTTTATAGGGAAGGGGCCAAAAGGAAATTTAGATCACTTTGTACAAACTCTCGTGAAAGAAAAATTTCAATGATTCATTGCAACTAGAATATCAACAACAAAATGTGGCAGTGATTTTACAAACAAAAATTTCTTCACCTATAAGCAACGGCTCCTAAAACAACTTTTGCCTTTTCTCAGCCTTACAGAGACACTAGTGACCTTGCGCTGCAGTAGCCAACACTTTCTTTACCCTCCTCGTATGTAGTAGCACAGAGGCTCTGGATCAGAGCTAATGCTTGCCGATGAATGACACAAAATTGATAACGGAGCAATTGCTGCAATGAATAATGGGAAAAACACTATATTTTATTCATTCTTAGGTTGATCCAGTCCACCACGGTAGTAGTGTGCGCAACAATGTAATTCATGCTATCAATGTAAATTACAGAATAAATTTATTCTTAAATTGTACAATATTCTATACAACTGCCAACTAGTTAAATTGGCACTGATTTGTACTATTAACAGAGCTATACATCCCAACATTAGTCACCTGATTTCCGCAATATTGTTTATTCAGTAATGGTCGCTACTGTTTTGACGTGAGTTTTCTCTTGAAACTTTCGAGAGAGCATAAGGCTGGTAAACTGTTCACCAGTGTTGAAAATGTATGGCAAGTTTTATGAGAAATATCTAACACTTCCCGTGAAAGAAGTGATGAAATTAACTTCTGGAGTTCACTGGTGTTTCGGCTACAAATATAAACAAAAACCTGAAACGGAAAAAGTGGTTGTACCTGGGCAAAAAAGAAAGCATTTGAAGTATATGATGCAAGAATGTGATGATTTTGTGAAGAATGCAATTTGGTGCACAATTTCTTTTTTAAAAATGAGCCGCCAACAGTTAATAAAGCGCTACATGTAACACAAGAAGAAGAGTGTTTTGGGAGATGGACAGTTTAAGTGACACATTATTAATAACCTGGTTAACAACCATTGAGAGGAAATTAGCAGCAAATATTTCAGATGATGATTCTGATCTGGAGGGAATAGAGTCGCTTCCAAAGAGCAAATTAATGTAGTTATCGCATGCATGATATTTATTTTTCGCTTGTGTTTTTTAGAGTTAAGCATTACATGTGAACCTATTTATTTAATTATGACTATCAATATTATCTGCATTATACTTAACCGAATATTTTAGTTGTGGGAATAAGGGCTCTGTTCGTTTTACATTACAATATGCTATGTGTATGCGCTTAGTGGTTGTGAAAGCATGAGAGTATTTGTGGCGTGAATGGCGGAAGCCTCCATTATAACGGTGCTCTGGCCGCCTGGGTTTTGTTTTGGCAAGGATCAACTTAAGGCGGAATAGGCTTTAGAGAAAACCCACCAAGATGCCACTTTGTCCACCAAAAATCCCACATGAGGTCCTTTGGAATTGTATCCAGGCCATATAGGTGAGAAGTAAGTAGTCTAGCCACTCAGCCACCAGTATATATTTCTAATTTATCGTATTTATTCCAGTACAAGATGACTCCCATTTTTCAGAACTTAATTTTGGATTTTAGGTTATCACCGACGTAAGACATGTTTAAAAGACATAGGCATATGAAAATAAGAATTTAAATGAAATTTAAAAGTTTGCCATATATTTTGAAGAAATTGGATTTGCGTGGAAATTGATATTTTGAGCAGTTGGCAGAGAGGGGAGTATGGGTGCCAGCAGAAACTCACACTGTGAGCAGGAGAGACAGTGGTGGCAGCGTAACTGTAACAATGACCATTTATATGGATATCATTTTCACGTTGTGATATATGTGTGGCCCATGGAGTAAAGTAATCTTTTCTCAATGAGAATGCTCATAGGCTCACTTTCTGTTAAAACATTTTACCTAGTTCAAATTTGTTCTGTAAGCAAAGGTTATTTTGGGCTGCAAGTGGTAATGTTGTATAAAAAATATATATAACTGATTTTTTAACTTTTTGCATAGCAGTTTCTGAACGCTAGAGTTGTTTTTTGGAGCTAAGGTGATGTTGTAATTCTTGAAGATTATTTGAAGTTTGTTGTGTGACCTAGGATGATATGTGAATCCTCTGTAGGATGGTTGTGTGTGTTAAGTGGTTCAGTTTTTTGTATTTGTCTATTGCACTTTTTTGTAAGCCATTGTTGATAGCTATTTCGAGTATTTATTGGTATTCACTATTCTCCATGGGAATGTGTACTAATTTATACAATGGACTGCATATTTTTGTATCATGCTTTATGCAGTTAACTGTATTTGTGGATTTTCTATGTATTCAAAATGTTAGGTTATATAGATCTGTTGTGATTATTTTGATGTTCTGGAATGGTAGGCATCTTGTTCTGTGTGTGCCATGAAGGAAATGCATGTACCAGATCCATGACTGGTGTGACATGCTGAACAGCATTTCATGGACGAATCGTTGATCAAAACATAATTCTCACCAAGGATTATATTAATAGGATAAGTGCTAGTGTACGTAACATGCACTGATGCTATGCCATGTCAACCAATATGGGCGCAGATAGTAACATTATATATTTCATTCACAACCCTATTTAGTAACACATTAAAGTATAACACAAGAAACAGTTGAACTCCATCAACAAAGAACAAAGTTTTCTTCATAATATTTTGTATTGATGGAAAAGGCAAAAGCTCTTTTTGGATAGAACTGGCAGATTTTGAATGAGAAGTAGATAATAGAGTTGTTGAGTCCTGCCTTTCACCTCTTACCTTCCTCCGTCTACCTATGTTACCTCTACATCTAGTCTTATAGCAAAAATATACTGTCTTTATTGATGACCATGACATGTGAAAACATTACAGAGCGCTGAACACATTCAAGAGGGAAGTAAACAGAAACATTTGTTATTATTATTATTATTACAATAATGTACCTGCTCCATAGACCCACCATCTTCTTCTTCTTCTTCTTCTTCTTCTACAATAAGCTTAGGTTAAAACAAGTACTCTGTACATGCATATAATAATAAGGCAAGATGATGTCCCCGTAACATGGTGGATCTATGAGTGATGGCGCAGTGCGGTACCTGAGAGAAGGACATGGGTGCCTGTAACATCTTCTACTTGGCACCTGGAACTTTGCTCAGCACCTGTAACAAACATTAGAACATCAGGCAAGGCTCGTGTATACTTGTTGTAAATGTACGACATTAACGTGGTTACTTACCTTAGATAAGTCAACTCCAGTGAGGGCGTGAACTGCTGGGGGGACCTGCCCCACTAACCTTGTCAGTTCTCCTGTTACGTTGCTATCTCCCCCTCCAAGCAGAACAATCTCTTCCGTCTTAGCAAGTGGTGCAGACACCTCCGCAGCGATCTAAAACATTTCCAAATATTCAATTCTGTGAATCTCTGCACTTGACAGCTTGCCATTTTATCCATTACACTTCCTGAACAGATTAGAAGTGGCCATGTTGCCAGATCTCATTATTTCTGTGTGTTTCACTTTGTGATCTCCAGAGCATACTCAACTTCTTCTTTTCAAGCTACATATTATTCATTCAATTTCATATACACAAGATTTAAAGTGTAAGAAGGAAACATTTGTATATTATGGTATAATTTGGGCTATATTAGCTATTGGCGTTGATCACTGAGTTACAGTTTGCAAAGTGAAAATTCTTTCCTTGGAGCTGTGCCCTCCCTACAAAAATTTCACACAATAATTTCTCCATTATATTTTCATGTAAAATGCTATAATCTATAACGCCTTTTCTAAAGCTACTATGCACACTGGACAGTTGTAGTGAAGATGGCTGTCAGAAGTAGTAACCAGCCGCATTTCTCAGATACAAGTGGTTGTCCTATGCGCGCACACAAGAATTCGCTGCTTTCAGATGCAGTTAACTTGCTGGTGCGGGGATCAAGAGGCTGAGAGCGCAAGATTCTCTTAGGGCACAAAAGCCTCTGTGGTCATTTGGCGCGCATGCACAAAGAGAAAACAACAACCAACAATAAGCAAAAATTAAAGTTTGAGTCAAATCCCTGACAAAAATATTTACCCAAAGATCTCTTCCATTGTAAGTTTAAATGTCTTCTTGTTTGAAACCAAAGTTGATCTATAAACTTCCTGAAGAAAACATGCAAAAAGAAGCTTATGTGGTAAAAATTTACAATGTTTATACCAAGCAGAAGACAAGGTATGCTTGCGCGTCAACGCTCAATGTGTACAAGCAGTGTGTTCTGTAACTACCGTAACTTGACTACAAAGTAGATTCACGATACATTTAAAGCTTCACTTGAAAACAGGAAAAGGCCAAATAACCAATAGTTATTGAAATTATAGACGTGAACAAACAGTTAAATGGTGCCTTACTTGCGAGAGGTGATTAGTGTTGTGAAAATGAGTGCTGAGAGTTACAAAACCTGTCTTAGGAGGAATAGTGGTGAAACAGTGCCTTGAATGTAGTTCATGTGTTACAGAATCCGAATGTGCTGGAGAATAATTTGCTGAAATTACCTCAGAATAATATGACGGTTTATCAGTTGCTAGTGTTCAAGGAAATGGCCTTAAGATGGAAAATCCTAAACATTGTTACGAAAAGATAGGCAATTGTTTATAAAGTATACAATTGCCTATAAATAAAATGCTTAAGACATTAATACCACGATCATGATTTACTTTACTTTAAGAGTAGTTTCCATAATTTACTGAGAGAAAAGTGAGCTTTGTTTGTGAAAATAATGGGGTAGTATTGAGACTGCAATCTTATACAGCTGTAAAGACGAGTTATGCATTCATTTGCAGCAGGATCACCTCTCTAATAATATTGACATATGGTAAACGTGTGAAGGTGACGGTTCATGTTCAAATTTCTTGCAACATGTTGCGTTCAGTTCATGACTTAAACTAAAGAGTTATCCAAGTATTTTTTCAAGCAAAGGGTCGAAGGAAGGACTTTCACAGATAGCTTTTTGTATCCACTAATTTTAGCCTGTATTCTCCAGTGGTCTAGGGGTAAACATGCTATCCTCTGGTTCTCAAGGTTGTGGGTTCAAACCCATCTGATTTTCTTTTAGGCATAAAAATCTCTTCCTTCATAAGGGAAGTAAAGTCGTTGATGTCATATCATAGATTTACAGCACATAAAAAAACTTGAGCCTGATAAAGCAGCCTCTGAGCAATATTAAGTGGTCTTTCATGCCCAAAATAGAATGGGACTTAGAACTGTAGCAGTTAAAGAGCATCCATAAATAACACTCATTTTAGTTTTAATTTTAGTCTATGTTAAAAGTGTGCTGTACCAGATAATTTGGCCACTGGTTAAGGATGTGGGAATTATTTGAACTCGAGGAGTACACCTCTCTATTGCTGCTGATCAAACCGAGCATCTCTTGTTATTAACGAGGGAGTGACGATGCAAAGTTCAGCCTCACAGTGAAATGTATCATCATAACAAACATACTCATTTGTTGAGAACAAATTAACACCTTCTATGAAAGTGTCTCCATAGGAGCATTCTATAAATCCCAACAACTCCGTAAATAAACCAAGAAAAAAATGTGTGGGTCGGCTGATAAGTCCCTGGCCTCACACACACATGGCAACACTAGACCAGTTAGACGGTAGTATCGTATAATTTAACTCTAGACTAGCTTGTATCTATAGTTACAGGTCAATAGCTTGTTTAGTTTTCCAATGACAGCATTTTAAACAAGACAACTTTAGAGTTTTCACGAAAATGGAACATTTGGAAAAACGAGCAATGATTAAATACTTCCATTTGAAAGGCTTAACGCATAAAGAAATCAAGGAGGAAATGGACAGTACATTGAAAGACTCTGCCCCTTCATATTCAAGGATTAAAAGGTGGGTTGCAGAGTTTAAAATGGGGCGTATGAGCACTAGTGATGAGCCTTGCTCTGGACACCCTGTAGAAGAGGCAACTCCAGAGATCATTGAAAAAATTCATTGTTTAGTACTGGAAGACCACAGATTAAAGTTGTTTGAGATAGCAGAGGCTGTAAACATATCAAAGGAACATGCAGATAATATTTTAAGTAATGTTTTGGGCTTTCACAAGGTCTGTGCAAAATGGGTGCTGTGTTTGTTGACACCTGATCAAAAGTTACAAAGAAAAACTGTCTCTGTTAAGAATGTGGAGCTCTACTGTAAAAATCCCAGTGAATTTTTGAGACGGCTTATTATCATGGATGAAACTTGGATACATCACTACACTCCAGAAAGTAAATCAGTCAAAGCAGTGGATTGCGCCAGGTGAACCAACTCCAAAAAAGTCAAAGTCAATTTTGTCAGCTAACAAGGTTATGGCAAGTGTTTTCTGGGATGCACAGGGAATCATTTTTTTGATTACTTGGAAAAGGATAAAAGTATCACTGGTGACACTACTACACGAGCTTACTGCAATGTTTGAGAAAAAAAAAAAACCAACAAAACTCTTGTTTCATCACGACAATGCTCCGGCCCATCCTTCAGTCATTGCAATGGGAAAAAGTGCAAATTAAAGTTTGAATTGCTTGAGCATTCACTTTATTTGCCAGATCTAGCACCCAGTGACTACCACCTGTTCCCAAATCTCAAAAAATTTCTTGAAGGACGAAAATTTCACAGCAACAAGGAAAAAAATGAAATGGCCTGTTATTTATGGATGCTCTTTAACTGCTTTGGTTCTCAGCGTCCCATTCTATATTGGGCGTGAAAGATCGCTTAATTTTGCTCAGAGGCCTCTCTTACCAGGCTTGAGGTTCTTTTATGTGCCGTAAATCTACGACACGGGACCCACAGCTTTGCTTCCCTTCCGAAGGAAGCCATGCTAAGGATTTTTACGCCCGAAAAAATCCATCGTCCTCCGCCGGGTTTGAACCCGCGACCTTGGGTATATGAAGTTAGCATAGTAACCATTACACCATGGAGGGCGACACAGCAACAAGGAGGTCATTGATACTGTAAACAGCTATTTTGAGGACCTTGATAAATCACACTACAGAGATGGTTTAATTAAATTAGAACACTAATATGACAAATGTATTAGCCTTTCTGGAGATTATGTTCAGAAATAAAGAAAAAAAGCTATTTTCATTGAGAGGCCCAGGACTTATCAGCTGACCGCAGTATATATATATATATATATATATATATATATATATATATATATATATATATATATATAGTTTTTTTTTATAGTTTATATAGTATATTTGTATTGTCTGTACCCTTTGTAAAATTTACTATTTATCATTTATACTATATGTTTTTTATCACTTTGACAATCCTTGTAAATTGGATATTACAAATTGAGATAATAAATGAACTGAACTCTGTTCTATATTGTTGATAATTTATTCCACATAATTATATTGCAATATATTATGTGTGTGTTATTTTAATTAAGAATAGTAATAATGAATTAGTATTTGCTCCTAGACGAATTTGTCCTCTTAAACTATGTGAAAGCTGAAGCACCTGAAGTGAAGATCATTGTTAGTGGCATGCTAAGAAGACGGGATGTGACCGATAGGAAAATTGTGAAAATCAACAAAGAACTGAATTGGCTGTGCTCTAATAAACATTATACTTTTGTTGAAGCAAACTTTTGGCTGGCAGAAAGTGAATTTGGAAGAGATGGAGTCCATTTTAATCATATCGGTGCCTATAAATTCGGGAAGCTGCTGTGCGATGTTATTAGTTCAGTACTTGAGGGAAACTAACGAACTCGAAGGTGGATGTTACTACTGACGAAATTAATATTACTCTGAGTGAATCAAATAAGTTGTTAGGTAATAATAGTGATAAGGGGAATGCTGCTGCAGATGTATCCTTGGACAAAAAACAAGTACTTCATAACAAAGGGAAAATAATCTCTAACAGCAACTCTAATAATAAAATGTTTCGGGTTTTGCACTTAAATATACAGTACTTAGGTAATAAGCATGTTGCATTTGAGCATTTAGCAAATGAAATCAAGCCCCAGGTTGCCATACTAACTAACATGGATTGAATGATGAACAGCTTGAAACTGTAAATATTTGTAATTATCAATTGGTGAGTAAGTATGCTAGATCTTCATTCAGAAGTGGAGGGGTAGCAGTTTTCACTCAAAATGGACTCGATATAACCCCCTTAAATCTAGAAAGGTATTGTGGGGAAAAAGTAATGGAGGTATTAAGATAACAAAAACAGAAAACACATGCGTCTTTGGTATTTACAGATCACCTAGTGTATGCCTGTCTGAATTCCTGCACTTATTGGAAAGCCTCTTTGCCAGATATTCAAGAACCAACACAAAAATAATTCTTGCAGGGGATCTCAAAATTAACTTGGATCCAATGGACAGCAACTATAAAAAACTATCGGAGGTTATAACATCATTTAACCTTGTTGAACTAATCACTTTCCTACCAGGGTTACAAAATTTTCTAAAACAACAATTGATCACGCTATAACCAACATTGGTGAACAAGTTTTAAAACCTGATGTACTTGATACCCACTTATCTGACTACTAGGCGCAATGTGTTGATTTTGCACACATCAAATATAAGATACAAAAGGTTAATATAATAAAAAAAACAAAGGCAGTTAAAGGATAGATGCTTGGAATTGCTTGCAGGGTCTTTAAGCGAAGAGTCTTGGGATAGTATGTATTCTTACAATAACATAAATGACAAGTGGGATGAATTTTATAGGATTTTTAATAATTACTTTAACCATTGCTGCCCAGTAAAAGATGTCAAACTACAGAAACATTTTAAAAAACCATTCAAAATTCCTCTTCACCTAATTAAATTAAAGCAAGAAATGAAGGAACTGTCCCAAATACAGAAAAATACAGGGATGGCATTTTATAAAGAAAAATACAAAAATACCAAAAAGCAATATCTTGATAATCTTAATATCTTACGGCCACAATCATATAAACAGAGAATAAATAAAACTAGAAATATACAAAAAGCAGCATGGGGATACATTAATGAAAGTAAACAGAACATAGTAACCCAAAAAACTATTAACCTTAAAAAAGATGGGGAAATAATTAGTGACCCATTACTGGTTAGCGAACTTTTTAATGAATTTTTAGTAAATGTAGGAATGAACTCTCCAACAGGCATAAATCCGGATACTGTCTGTAACACTATTCTTAAAACCAGCTTCTGAAAGTGATATAATATCAGCCTTAACAAGCAAAGCATCCCACGGGTGGGATGAAATAAGCCCCATAATCTTAAAACACTCTACACACGTAGAGCCCATTTCACACCTTATCAATAATTCTATAGGGAAGGGTGAATTCCCCCAGTGTCTTAAAATCAGTATAGTTCGGCCTGTGTATAAAAAAGGAGATGAACAAGATATAAATAATTATAGGCCTATTACATTAACTTCAGAAATAGCAAAACTATTTGAAAAGGTAATCTTAAACAGACTCTTCTCCTTTCTAAAGAAAAAGGACACTATTCAAGGATTCCAACATGGCTTCCAAAAAGGTCTATCAACATTTACTGCAATTGCAGAGTTTGCACACCAAGCATCTATGAAATTAGAGAATAATGAAAAGGTTGGTGCCTTATTTTTTGATTTATCAAAAGCATTTGATTGTGTAGATCACTATATCCTCATTCAAAAATTAGATAATTGTGGTAAAAGAGGAATATCCAAGAACTTAATAACTTCTTATTTAAAACGCAGAATAGAATACACACAAGTTCTTTACCAAAATGCGAACTATCAAAATTACAATAGCTCAACTTGTAAGACTATAAAATATGGGGTTCCCCAGGGCAGTGTATTAAGACCATTACTGTTTATTGTCTACATAAATGACTTGCCCATTACACATGAGGTTAAGATAATATCCTATGCAGATGACACACCAATCATCTGTTCTGCTGGCAATAATAATAAATTAATCCAGGACATAAGCTATCAGGGAGAACAGCTGACAAATTATTTTGACAAATAATCTCAAGTGCAACATGTAAAAAACCACATCAATGCAAATTAGACTAACTAACAAAACTCACTTCAAAATAAATGTACAGATAAATAATTGTAATATAAATGATGTAAAGTTCACATAAATTTGTAAAAAAATTAGCAAATCAATATATCTAATTAGACATTTCAAGCCAATTGGCGACATCAACCTCCTAAAAATGATCTACTTTGGGGTTATATACCCATATCTCTCATATGGAATTGAAATATGGGGATGTTGTCCAAGGGTTCATCTGGATAGAGTATTCGTCCTACAGAAAAGGTGCATTAGGATACTTTTTAACTTAAAAATACTGATTCATGTGTAGATATTTTCAAACAAAATTAAATGTTCACATTGTATTCACTATATGTATATAAAGCTATTCTTTTTGCTAAATTTGAAGATTTCACGACTACAATACCACACACAACAATGACTATTTCAGAGAACGTACTTCTAAAAAGTCAAGTGTTAAAGATGTTTTTGTGATGGGTCAAATTTTATTTAATAGATTGCCAGCAGCAATTAAGTCACTAAATGGTACTAAACAGTTTCAAAACTAGCTAAAGTACTTCTTAATTGATAAATGTTTGTATAAAGTTGATAATTTGTAAATATCTCTTAGTTGTTGCGTGTGTATATATTTATATGTTTAATTTTATATACTGTATATCCTATGATTATATATTGTACTCCTTTGACAATGTCAGAAGCTTGTAAAAGTGCATTGACAGCTAATAAAGAATTGAATTGAATGTAAAAAAAGCACAAAATATACTTCTCCGCTTACTTGATGTATTGGAGGAGATTTTGCAACTAATGTGCTTTCCTGCTACCTGTTCTTCTTCACGGGATAGTTTGGAAACACGCTACTGATTAGATAACAATTGCATACAGCACTCCAAACTAAAGATATAAATAAGAAAATAAATATGAAAAACATATCTAATGTGAAAGAGGTTGTACTCCATCCAGATCAGAGTTCTGCTGGTGTACCCATACCTGGGAAGTTGTGTGGCCTTCATGGAGAAAATAACAGCTTCTTCTGCTCTTCCTGTCTGGATGTGGGAATTTAGCAATACATCCTCACGGTTAACAATCATATTCTTATATCTTTTCCGGAATTCAAAATCAATGTCAAGTAACAGGTTATAAGAAGATGTTTGCTTGAACATAGGAATGTCGGAGTCACTGTTTATAAATGCAAGTAGTTTCTTGATTGTAAGTGGCTCATTAATGTAAACAACTTGAACAATGCACTTGCAGCATTGGCTTTTTACGTATCTTTGATCTTCCAGGCATGGTTATTTTATGTGTATTTAACCTTTCACTGCGTGCAGAATTTATAATTAATGCACACATACACACCTAAACTTTAACAATATCCTTGATGGTCAACTGGGGTATTTCTTACATAGTTTGTGAAACAATTCAAACTTATACCTTTCTCACCGTGATGTCTTAAAAACTGCATACTTCCAAAGCTTACCAGCAGATGGCAATCTGCACATCCAGTTTGCTCGTTTACTACTTAAGCCCAATGTGTTTGCTTGCTTTACATCTATTGTTATGTAATACAGAGGAGATGCAGTAGTCTTTGTTAGTGATCAGGGAACTACTTTGTAACAGATGTACCTTTAAAACACAGCATCAGCCAATCAATTTTAACTTGACTCACTTTTGTGCACGTGTCTGTCTGTTTACACGAGTTCCTATTGTCTCAGTGAAAATGGTCCAGTATGCATAACATAGCCATCATTGCTTGAAATCACGCAAACTGTCAGCAGCAGGGTAACAGTATGAGAGGAACAATTCATGTTTATAAATCAAAGTCTTATGCTACATTCACAATGAAATGCAAGCGCACACACAATGCAAGTGCAAGAGTTTGGACTCATATTATTTAATGTAAGCATTCACATAGAAACACACAATGCAATGCAATGCACGAGTTTGCATACTCCAAACTTTATCCTTGTGTTGCATGCAAAGAGGAACAATTCTGCTTCTTTTCTCTACATATTGCCTATGAATTCAATAAGAAACGATTGCACTGCAAGATTTTGCAGGGCCTGCTGTACACCTGCATGCTCTTCTATTTGACCGTGCCGCGCCATCTCTAATTTCCCTCAAGAGGTTATGACAGTCTCCTTGCAAATCCTTCTTTGATTTAATGAATGTAACTATCATCTGTGTATAGATTTCTTGGTTCTCATAAATCGAAGATGCAGAGAGATAATTCTTAGTTCATTAAATGTGTAGTTTTATCACTTTGTGAAGTCTCTATGCCTGCACTATTTTCAACAATTTTGAAGGAGCAATTATTGTGATGTCACTGCCGCGAGCGTCAGTTGTTAGTATGTAATGCATTTATTTGTAAAAGATTGAGCGAATTTTCTTATGTGGTACTGTTGGTTATGTTATTCAGTTTGTAACTTGGAAGATATTCGCATATAACTTGGGGATCTAGAAACCAATGCCAACTTCTTGTATTGTGAATGGTGTTTCCTTGCATCTGCGCTTATGCTACGTCTGTACGTGAATGCAGCATTATTTGCTACATGTTCTGGTCAAGGAGCTAGGACAGTCGCCTTCCAGTAATACCAATATTTCAAACAGTAACAGCAAGAAGACAAAGACCAAGGTAAAACTAGAGAAAGTTAAAGTGGCACTTTTTGGGGGAATCTGAACTCAACAGAATGAACGAACTCAGAATATGAAATTACATAATTTGTTGGAAGGGTGGAAGCCCACAAGTGGACTCGGGCAAGGTGACAACTGTGTGGAGCCCCATACAGGTGAGCTGTGTTTCATTTAATAACTCAGCTGGTTTGCAATAATAATGAGGCCCTCAAACAAACTTTACTCGACTCCAGCCCTCACTTCTCTGTCAGTGTGAGAATAATCTGCAGAATAAGAGTAGTAGAGAATCAAATCAGTCCTTATAATGGAGCAGTTATTTTGAAGAATTATTGAGAAGAAAAATGATCTGTTCTACAAACAGATTATTCTTACAGAAAATTATTCTTCTATCTACCTTATGATAATTAAGATAAACATTAGCAGAAATGGTCTTATTGCTTGCTTCCTTGTAAGTACAGTCAGTATGCTAGAAAACGTGGTCATCAGGTGTACATCTGTCTCCCAGTCACATAGTGTACACTTGCATGGACGTCAAATAAAATCTCAAACCACATTAACAATTATCACAATAAACACAAGAGATGTTGGAAATGCTGTCCATCTGCATCAATACATTCACTGCATCTTCTGAGCAAATTTTCATTCACACACATTACCTCAGCTTCTGAAACAGTGTTTTCGAGGTGACCTAATTTCTGCTCTGTAAGCACAAGCCTGTTCACCTTTCTTTTCCTATCAAAATTGATCCCTATTTGTGATACTCAGTACTGCTAATGTTATTCACGGGTGAAGTGGACTACAACAGAAGTAAGGCTGACGGGTGAAGGTCACACGGTCCATGCTCCTGGCGACCAAGTAAAGCTGAATGCTAGTGAAACTTGATATGGCAGATTTACCTTGGGCAGTGCTTCCAACACGATGGACATGATGGCTGCTTCACCATATTGTTTATACACGCTAGCTTTCATTCTCATTCGCTCAGCTTCAGCTTTACCAACACCTTCAATAGCAAATGCTTCAGCTGCTCCAATCTTCTTGATCTTCTCTGCTTCTGCTTTTGCCACCTCCACAGTCTGAGTCCTGCACACACAAATCACCTTATAAACATGCATAGAAGCTTGTCACAGTCATGTGATTAAATAAAAAATTTGAGTCGGTTTTTGTAACACAAACATCACTTATTTTTACTTACTGGGACCAGTTTCGGGAACAATTGTTCCCATTTTCAACCCTTAATTCCAAATAAATCTTGCTTTGTTGGCGTCAACGATT
Organism: Hymenopus coronatus; assembly: GCA_030762935.1. Lineage (NCBI taxonomy): Eukaryota > Metazoa > Arthropoda > Insecta > Mantodea > Hymenopodidae > Hymenopus > Hymenopus coronatus. Next base: position 3,019,601 of record CM060895.1, on the reverse strand, counting down.
GGAGTGGTGGTGCATCACTTGTGGTCCCAGTAAGTAAAAATAAGTGATGTTTGTGTTACAAAAACTGACTCAAATTCTTTTGTTTTTTACAACTTATTATGCTTATTTTCATTCATTCATCACATATGGAATAATATTTTGGGGAAATTCAGTAGATGCTAAAAAGGGTAATCAGAATAATGGCAGGGGCAAGACGATCAACTTACTGCAAACCAATTTTTAAAATTTTTGGAATTTTACCATTAGCCTGTGAATATATTCTAGTATAGTCATATTGTCATTTGTAGTAAATAACCCAGAAAAGTTTACAAAAAAAAATGCAGATATTCATAACAAAGAGACAGGTATTACAAATCCAACAAATAATTTGCAGTTATTCCAAAAAGAGATTTGCTACAAAGGAATTGTTTTGTTTAATTCACTTCCCTCTCCTATAAAAGAATTGAAAATGAACAAAAACAAGTTTATATCAGAATTAAAAAGATACCTTCTATACAGAGGATTTCATTGGGTGGTATGAATAAAAGTTGACAACTCAAGATGGAGGTGACCTTGACCAACATCTCGCTCGCTTAAGTAAGGAGACATGTAGGTTTTGGAACAAATAAAAGTGGCTGTGTCTTACTTTCATGGTTTGTTAAGTCACCTCAGATGGTGTCTCAACACGCGACATGCAGCTTCTTGCAACAAATTAGAAGCACATTTGGTGTTTTTTGGGTGCAGAAGGAAGTTTTATTAAATCATGAGGGATTCTGAACAATTAAATTATAACAAACTTCAAGATTAAAGCAAAATGTGCAGTGGCTTGTACAACTTATTTTTCCCGATGCAACAGGAACAAGAGGTGAAGCTTTATGCTTAAGAGTAAAGATTGCCTTTATTTTTTCATTTATATATCCCCCTTTAACTTCTGTAGTCATGTTGGGACCTTACCTGGTGATTTCTCGCTGAACTGTAAGGTTCCTTAACCTCAGTGTTTATGTTTTATACACACACAAGCACAGATAGAGACTATGGGGATACAAGATGATTCTAGTTATAAAAGAGTTCCTGGGACCTTTAGAGTAAACCCAGGGCTTCAGTGTGGCTCGCAGAAGATACTACTGCAACTACACAAGGGTATGAGCATTTGATAGGATCAAATTTCTGCTGCATTTTAAATAACTAAAGTGATTGGGATACATTCCCTGATGCAATTGCAGTTTTGGATTATACCCATATCAAATTCCATGTCGATGAAATCATTCCCAGGAAAGGCATTGTTTACAAGTGATGCAAAATGGCATGGTTCTTTTCAGTAGCAAAATTCTCATGTCTGCAGAAATATTATTAATAGTAATAGTATTAATAATGTGAATGGTTATTTCTTTAGGATGGGTGTTCTTCACAGCATATAAGCCCTATGTAGGTATTTAGTGTTATAATACGAAGATATTTTGGCCCGGAAAAATATTGTTTTCAAATAATTCAATAAAAAGTAACATTAGCTACAGAGCACCTTTGTTTATCTATATTGTATGGTCCTCCATAATAAACATTTGCAGGAACATGATTACAAGATGCTGAAAGGAGTAACAGCAGGAAGACTTGCTTATAATGTTGATCATGCACAGCTGTATTAGGGAAAGAATAACAATATTACAATACATAACAGGAACTAATAAGTACAAGTCTTTGAATTATTTAGATTAAGTTGTTACAGGCTTATTAAATTATTAGTTTCATCCATACAGTTACAAATTAATACATATAAATGAACTGCGCACTTTTTGTGCCTTTTATGGCACATGAGATGTGATAGTTTGTTTAATAATCTACAAAAAATAGTTTTTGCACTCCTTAACTCAGTGGAACTTTTATAGGAGTATTTCTATTTAAAAGTAACAAAATAATTAATAAATATGTAAAATAATATGCTTTTAATGTTTTAATCTTAACTTTCACAGGAGCTTTTTTCTACTATGAAGTCAAGGACTTTCTTTTTTCTTCTTTCTGTGTATATTCTTGTTATCCTTTGTAAAGCTTTGCTTTTTACTTTCTCTGCCAAGTATGTGCATAGTAGCTGGAGAAGGCATTGCATTCCAACCAAAAATTTGATGCTGAGATTTTACCTGAGGTTTTGAGGTCCCCTGAAGTAAAAAAAAAATATATTTTTAGAAAAAAGTCCACACGTGTATAAGTCTGTGTGTAAGTGCAGCATAACTCTAAGACTGTTAAAAATCAATCTTGGTATTTATGTACCGTATCTTCCAAAGATGCAACACGAAGATAATCAAGAAAATCCATCGCCCCCAAACTACACTTTGCATAGAAAAATGTTCGATCATTGTTTTTCTCCAAAAAAAAAAAAAAAATGGTTCTAACAATGTTATTAAAATACCTTATATTAAAGATATTTACCTCACAAATAAAATGTACATCTTGAATTTTCTGGGAAACCAAATTTTCTAAAGACCTCTTTACTCTGGATAAATTTTGCATAACTGACAAACCATAGAGACAGACAAAACTTACTACACAAAAAATGTAGATGTTCTTAAAATACATTATTTATCATATACACTTCTCTTTTAGAGTTGGCCATTTTTGAGATATTCCTTGTTATTGGTTTCACCTTTATATATTAACTCTTCTTAAACAGGACTCCTCCTTTTGTTTTGACTCTCTTGTTTTACTGCTGGCCATACAAAGCAAACCAAATTTCTATTTCACATAACGATCAGGTCTTAAAAGATTTGACTGTCGCTTTATCCTAGTATATTCCCCTATTTTCCTTCTACTTACAAGGAAGCAAGTAATAAGATAATTTCTATTAATGTTTATCTCAATTAGCATGAAGTGCATAATATAATGTTTTGTAAAAATAATTTGTATGTGCAACAGCTAGAGAAAGCCATGTGAGTGGAATACATCAGATTTTTTGTTTTATTCTGCTTTTCACATTGCTTATTTTCCTAAACAACTGAATTTCATTATAATCTGTATCAAGAACTTTTCCTAAATCTTGTTTAATTCTAGCCATTACCAAATTTTAATTTCCTGACAATTAAGATTTTATTCAATAGTTTTTAAAACATCTGCAAAACACGATTAAAAGTAATGTTTCTTTCTTCATTTTGACAGTATAAACTGAATCATAAATGTTGAAATAAGCCTTTCCATTCGTGCAACAATAGATTGTTGACCTGTTTACACAGATAATAATGGCAGGTAAATGAGATGCAGTAGCGCATCTCCCTTCGGAGGGAAAATTTTTATTCATACAAAATTAACAAGACACGTATCAAGACTAACTGAGTCTCACATTTTCTGCAAGCAGTGTCTCATAAGATGTGTCTCACTTTTATTCATACCATCCAGTCAGTTAAAAAAATCTGATGTGTTCCATTCACATGATTTCTCTACATCTCTGCAACAAATTATTGTTAAAAAGCTTATACTTCTAGTTACTTCATGCTTATCGAGAAAAAATTAGCAGAAATAGTCTTATTACTTGCTTCCTTGTAAGTAGAAGCAAAATAAGGGAGTAACATAGGTTAAAGTGATAGTCAAAAGTTGGTTGCTATGTGACTGAAGTTCCTTTGTTTATATGGACAGGAGTTCACAAAGTCCTGTGTGAGAAAAGTATAAGCTTTTTAAAGCTGAAACCAAGAACAGGGAATATCTCTAAAACGATCAACTCCATGACAAAAATGCATATAACATAAATTGTGAGGTAAGTTTTTCTCCATCTCTTACGGTTTAGCAGTTATGTAAAATTCTGTAAAATTCCTCCAGAACAAAGTAGTCTTCAGAAGCTATTCCCAGAAAATTAAGATATACATTTTATTTGTTGGGTAAATATCTTTAATATATGATATTTTAATCAAAATTGTTAGAGCCATTTTTTGAAAAAATCAAAATTTTCAAAAAAAGTTCCATGTAAAGGGTAGTTTGGGGTTGTGGGATTTTTCTCAAACTCTTTGTGTCGCATCCCTGGAAGATACTTAACTTAAATACCAAGATTGGTATTTTACCGACTTTTCGTTTTTGAGTTATTGTGTTCACAGACAGACTGACACACACACATATGGACCTTTTTGTGAAAATGCTAATTTTGGATACAGGTGACTCCAAAACATATATTTCCAGGGAAATCTTGGTATTGAATTTTTGGGTGGAGTGCAATACCTTCTCTATACACTATGTACATAGTAAGTGTAGAGAAAGTAAAAATACTGGTAATGTAACATTGCAAATATAATAAACAAGGATATTGTCGTACTGGTAGGCATATAATTGTAAATTATGTCAGAATATTTATTTGTATAAATAAATGTAATTGTTGACAAGCTAGAGTGTAATATGACTCATTTATAAGCAACATTGTTTACTAATAGCTGATCTTGACCGTGGCTGCTCAAGTAACTTTGTAGCTCCTGTGCCAGTAATGGGGGGGTAATAGTTTTACATGATTTACACTTTTGGTTCTCTCTGTGCCTCTGACAACAGTTGGGTTTGAAACATTTCCCTCCACCATGTTGTTGCCAGGTGGGCACATGGAGCAGCAAGCAGCACACCTAACTAAAACATCTGTATCACATTTGGGTTTGCTGCCACCTATGTTGCAGATTTTACTCTTTTGGTGGCCCCTGATGCACGCTCACATGGAGGTCCTTCTTTTTTACTTTCTCTACACGTACATAGTGTATAGAGAAGATATTGTATTGCACCCAAAAATTCAATACCAAGATTTCACTGGAAATACTGTTTTGGATCTCCCTGAATCCAAAAAAAGCATTTTTACAAAAAGGTCCATGTGTGTGACTGTGGACAGCATAGCTCAAAACGAAAAGACCGTTAAATACCAAACTTAGTATTTAAGTTTGGTATCTTCCAAGGATGCTACACGAAGATTTTCAAGAAAATTCCTCCATCCCCAGCTACCCTTGTAATAGAAGTTTTTTTTTCGAAAATGTTGATTTTCTCTAAATGGCTCTAACAATTTTGATTAAAATATTCTATATTAAAGATATTTACCTGACATATAAAATGTATATCTTGAATTTTCTGGGAATAGCCTGAAGACTACTTTATTCTGGATGAATTTTACGGAATTCATACGTAAGAGATGGACAAAAACTTATCACACAATAAATGTTGAGCACATTAAAACACACAATTTATGTCATATACATTTTTTTTTCATGAAGTTGATCGTTTTTTACCTATTCTTTGTTTTTGTTTTCAGCTTTGAAAAACTTATACTTTTCTCATACAGGAATTTGTTAACTGCTGTGCATACAAACAAAGGAACTTCAGTCACATAGCAACCAGCTTTTGATGATCACTTTAACCTATGGTACTCCCTTATTTTGCTTCTACTTAAAAGGAAGCAAGTAATAAGACTATTTCTGTTAATTTTCTCTCAATTATCATGAAGTAAACAGAAGCATAAGCTTTTTAACAATAATTTATTGCTGAGATGTAGAGAAAGTCATGTGAATGGAGGCTGAGGTGTATTTTGAAGTGGTGTTTATATATTGCTGGGCGAGATGTCTCTCATTGGTTGTGAACCAGCCACTACTGGCATTCTGTAGAACAAGCCCACAAACAACATTTTACTGCATAGATGCCAACCATGTGGCTAGCAGTTAAGTTGGTACACTTGCAAAACCTGACAAAAAGCTTTACCTGAACCAATCGCAAGGCAGCATTTCAGGTGGTAGGTCCCATGTGCTTCAGTTTCAATACTCTGTCTTGTGCATGGATGTTTACATAATAATGTCGGTTATTACTTTCTCTACACATATAATGTACAGAGTATATGGAGAAGATATTGCATTCCACCCAAAACTTCAATGCCAAGATTTCACCGGAAATATATGTTTTGGGTCCCCCTGAATCCAAAAAGTCATTTTTAGAAAAAGGTCCATTTGTGTGTGTCTATGGACAAAAAAAAAAAAAATTGTGTTTTATTTAGGGATACCTTTAACTGCTGTGGTTTTCAGCATTCAATTCTATACTGGGCGTGAAAAACCACTTAATTTTGCTCAGAGGCAACTGCTTGCCAACTCTAGAACAAAAATGTATATGACATAAATTGGGTGTTTTAACAAGATCTACATTTTTTTTGTGCAGTAAGTTTTTGTATCTCTTTTATGGTTTAACCATTATGCAACATTCTATAAAAATCCACCAGAATACAGAAATCTTCAAAGGCTATTCCTAGAAATTTCAAAATATATATTTTTGTGAAATGAATATCTTTAAGATATGCTAATTTATTCAAAATTATTGAGGCATTTTTGAGAAAATCAAAAATTTTAGAACAATGTTTCTCATTAAGGTAGTTTGCAGTGGAGGGGAAGTTTCTGGTAAATCTTTGTGTTGCATCCTTATGATATGGAAAAGATTATTAAGTTTGGTATTTAAGTTATTTTTCATTTTTGAGTTTGCTGTTCTGTCTCTCTCTTGCTTGAACGCATGCATGCACATACCTTTTTTCTAAAAATGCTTTCATTTTATTGAGAGGAACTCAAAAGACATGTTTCTAGTGAAAAGTGAACATGAAGAAGAAGAACAAACCTTTTTCCTTCAGCAATCATCTGGACACGGTAGCTCTCGGCTTCAGCAGGAAGTCTTACTGTTGCGTTCAGTTCTCGCTCTTTCCTCTGCACCTCTTGTTCCTCTATCTCTATCTGTTTCCGTCTCTCCACTACTTCAATCTGAATCTCCTCATTTCTGATTCTCTGTCGAATCTTGGCTGCCTGCAGTTCGTACGCCAGCTGAGCCTCGGCTTTCTGCAACACAACCGTGGCATAGTTCACCTGCATTTCTCATGGCACAACAACAAAACATGGCGGACTGCCTCTTTAAATCAACACAAAAGTTAAAAGTGGCAGCAAATTCACTGACTCCTTCACACTCACAGCACTGATATCATCCTGGCAATTGACGGAATCTGAAAAAATAAATACTTTATAATCAATAAGTGAGAATGTGTTAGAGCATTCAGTCTTATAATCAAGAAAGCTGCAATTTAATGTTTTTAAGGGCAACATACGAGGGTGAGCCAATAAATATGTGGCAAATATCTGTTTCCGCAGATAAGTACACTTGTCGCATGCAATGGCAGCCAGTTTAAGATGAGCTGGGGCACAGGGCAGTGATGATTGACTGCTCACAACATGAAGAGAATGAGTCAGTACAGTGAGCACCTAAACCAACAACACACAGACACAATGGCATTCACCACAAGCGACCTGGACTCCTAACAAACAAATCATTCTCCAACATTTACATAGAAGCTGTTATCAATATTTCATTGGGAACATCCACCACACAATCCCAATGATTTCCGTCTCTTCAGGTCCCATGTTGCCATAATTCAAAAGGTTACTCATTGGCATTCAAGAACTTGTAAGTGTCTCAATGTACTGGATGATTACATTTCAGGTAGTTATTCTTGACTCACCCTTGTATAAATCCTACAGCTCCATAGAAAAACATTGCACTTGAAACAAAGACAGCTTCTGCTCGTTTTTGGCTCAATCATTGCGAAAGAGCCGTAACTGATACATAGATTTATTATCAGCCTGAAGAAATATAGATTCTATGGCATCATCAAAATACAATTAAATTTTATTACATTATACAGAATTTGTACCAGTGCCAGGCTCCTTCCTACTTGTGCAGAATGACAAACACAAAGCGGCAGTATCTGCACAAGAGAAATATACTTGCAAAAATAAAAATAATAATATAATAAATAATAATAATTTATAGTTATTTAATTCATATTCTGTGGAACAAGTCAGAGTTTCTGATTGAAGTAGTCATTAATAGTGAGTGGTAAATGACTTTTGAGATGGTTCTTAAGCTGTTTAACACTGTTTGGAAGATGGTTGTATCCTGATGTGATATAGAAGTGCTGAGGTGTACATTACTGCAGGCTCTTGTATTGTGGCCTGAGTTTCGTTTAAACAGATCCAAATTTTGATGTATAAAAGAGATACATACAAGGTAAGGGTAATATAGATAGTTGGTTGAGAACTACCTTACTATCTGATCGTATTGGTATAATCTTTTCTGAAGCTTAAGTATCTGCAAACTTTTTGAAGAAGCCCCCCATGCTGTTATTCCATAATTCATCACTGCAGATCTCTTCGTAAATTAGAAGCACAGTTGCGAACACTCTCTGCTGCAATGCTATAATTAGCACTCAGTTTTGCAGCAGTCTCCAATCTTTCACTTAATTCTAATTTTTGTTTTAATGCCAACCTAGTTTTTTTCTCTGTCATCTTTTACAAATTTGTTTAAAGTTGCTTCATATGGTGATTAACATCAGAACACAGGTTGTTTTTCATTTACATGGAACTGGTTGGCTGATGATAATGGCACTCTCTCGTCACGCTTTTAAACAATAGAAATAGCTTTAGTGAAGCACACCTCATCATTTATTGCTTTTTCCTTTTGTTATATGATGTAAAGATAATCCGCCATGAATAATCAGGAGCGTACGTATAGCCAATTTTATTTACATGTTACCTAACAAAAGTATACAAACATAATGTTTGTTATTAATGTACAAAATGTTATAAATATGAATATCTAATGAGTGTAAGAAACTTAATATACATAAGCCAATTAGAGGCCCATCTGAGTAGTGTGGGGGTACCCTCATGTTCAACAGGTCAAGAGTTCGAATCTTGCTTAGGGCGAGTTACCTGGATAAGGTTTTTTTTCTCTTATCCTGAGAAGACGAATGTCGAGTAACATGGACCCCAAGACCATTTGAACATCATTGTCCAATATCTCAATCTCAATGATAAGTTATTTAACTTGGGTAAAGATGTTGAAACTGTATTATGGTTATCTGAGACCATGGTACAAACTACAGTACAAGTGTGTTTTTAACACATTGGAGCCCATAGCTCGGGCAGGTATTTCTAACACTTTTAATGCAATTCCACGATGTTAACTCGGTCTTGGAATATGCACCAAAGAACATGCATCTGTTATTGTTTAGTTGTCTCATTTGTGCTGCCATCTATTCTAGCTTTAGTCAACTATTAGGAAATTTAGAAGAGTTAGTAATATTGGCTGCTTTCAGGTAGTCACACCATTTTCTTTGAGGTGGTGATCTGTTTGTTACGTTTGTGCTCTTAAATGTTAAAATGCTGCATTTTCCTCAATTTCTGAGAACTGAATCTGAAGTTCAGGATACAAATGAAGCTCTGGAAAATTCCAATTCTGAGGGAGAGTTTTTCGAACTTTGAATAAATGGAGTTAAGCAGCTTTATGCAGTTTTTTTCAAACTCATATTTGATATTTGTTGTAAATTTAAAATAAAATATTAATACAGAAAATATGACTATTTTCTTACTTGTTGAGAAATCCTTGAATGCCATACTTTTAGATTGTCCCAATACTTTTTGGCAGATTTAATTGATGTACTGTAAATAATAACTTAAAATAAGCGTAAAAAGCCTGGGTTTCTTTGCACTTCAACGATCAAAACACCCAGGCTTCAATGTGTAAAATCACAGCTATGTACACAGCATGTCCTATGTAACTGGAACATCAACTGTCAATGGTGATCATCAGAAACAGAAACTTACGGCAGTGTTGATTTCTTTGTCAAAGTTGGCCTTCTGTAGTTTGTACATTCTAGAGTTGTCTTCAATCTTGGTGTCAGTGTTGTACTTGATGTCCATTGCTGATTTTTCACATTCTGCTTCCTGAAACACAACAATAATATGTCTGTTCTAGACCATCAACACAATTTTCACTATCCATTAATATTTCAAGCAATCCATTATAGTGACTCTTCTGCTCACAATATACAAGAATGAATAGTGCACTTTTACTACATCACTATCAACTAAGTATTATGTGTAATTAATTGAAAGTACTTTATCATAATAACAAACTCATTGTTGCAAAATTAAGATTTTTATTTTAAACACACATTCTGCATACAAATGATGTGTGTAGATTTGCTGTAAATGGATTTCTCTACATTAAATAGTTATTTGTGATAGAAGAGGTAAAAGTGCTGTTTTATATTGTAATGAGTAGGAAGCTGTTAAAACAATGTTAACACTATGTGAGTTATTGTCAATATTATAATTATAACTAGATTGTTGTTGGCTTGCTTAGACTTGCTCGCACAGAACAGCAGATTCAATACTTTGAGCTTTCATAGCAGCAGTCTACTTGAGTGAGGTCATGGACACACAAACCAAACTTGGAGTAGCTCTCAGTGACACAATTAACACTACTCACATCTGGTAGAAGACATACTTTCATAGCAGCAGTCTACTTGAGTGAGGTCATGGACACACAAACCAAACTTGGAGTAGCTCTCAGTGACACAATTAACACTACTCACATCTGGTAGAAGACATACTTTCATAGCAGCAGTCTGCTTGAGTGAGGAGGTCGTGGACACACAAACCAAACTTGGAGTAACACTCAGTGACACAATTAACACTACTCACATCTGGTAGAAGACATACTTTCATAGCAGCAGTCTACTTGAGTGAGGAGGTCGTGGACACACAAACCAGACTTCAGTGACACAGTTAACACTACTCACATCTGGTAGAAGACATACTTTCATAGCAGCAGTCTACTTGAGTAAGGTCATGGACACACAAACCAAACTTGCAGTAACACTCAGTGACACAATTAACACTACTCACATCTGGTAGAAGACATACTTTCATAGCAGCAGGCTACTTGAGTAAGGTCATGAACACACAAACCAAACTTGGAGTAACTCTCAGTGACACAATTAACACTACTCACATCTGGTAGAAGACATTCTTTCATAGCAGCAGTCTACTTGAGTAAGGTCATGGACACACAAACCAAACTTGCAGTAACACTCAGTGACACAATTAACACTACTCACATCAGGTAGAAGACATACTTTCATAGCAGCAGTCTACTTGAGTGAGGTCGTGGACACACCAACCAAACTTGCAGTAACACTCAGTCACACAATTAACACTACTCACATCTGGTAGAAGACATACTTTCATAGCAGCAGTCTGCTTGAGTGAGGAGGTCGTGGACACACAAACCAAACTTGCAGTAACACTCAGTGACACAGTTAACACTACTCACATCTGGTAGAAGACAAACTTTCATAGCAGCAGTCTACTTGAGTGAGGAGGTCGTGGACACACCAACCAAACTTGCAGTAACACTCAGTAATACAAATAACACTACTCACATCAGGTAGAAGACATACTTTCATAGCAGCAGTCTACTTGAGTGAGGTCGTGGACACACCAACCAAACTTGCAGTAGCTCTCAGTGACACAATTAACACTACTCACATCTGGTAGAAGACATACTTTCATAGCAGCAGTCTGCTTGAGTGAGGAGGTCATGGACACACCAACCAAACTTGGAGTAACACTCAGTCACACAATTAACACTACTCACATCTGGTAGAAGACATACTTTCATAGCAGCAGTCTACTTGAGTGAGGTTGTGGACACACCAACCAAACTTGCAGTAACACTCAGTGACACAATTAACACTACTCACATCTGGTAGAAGACATACTTTCATAGCAGCAGTCTACTTGAGTGAGGTCGTGGACACACAAACCAAACAAACAGTACGTAAAGTGTAGCTAAGGATTTTTGTATAAGAGTATTTAATTTTGAAATGTAATGTCTATGAGTCGACCAAAATTTGACTCATATGAAAAAAAATTGTAACTTTTATATTTAATTTGATATCCCCAATAGAGTATTATATTTCTGTTATATACGGTCATTAAATTGTAAGGTAACTCCTGTTGTGACATCTTTCCATTGCACAAGACATCAGAGAGTCGCTGGTAAAGGCGCACTAAAATATGTATCTTAAAATGAATTATGGAAATGTTGACCTTGTGCTCACTGGTCTAAGCTTAGCAGCAGGAATCCTTGTGATGTATCACTAAGTTTAACTTGTTATACTGTTTGTTTGGGAGCAGTTGCTCAATATTTTCACCAGTAAGAACTCAAGGTGCACCTTTGCCAGAGACTCTTGCATCTCTCGCACAGTGTAGAGAGCTTACCTCATAATTTAATGGCCTTGTATTTATTTAATGTTCCTGGCTGAAATGACTACAGCATTTTCAATTGTGAACCAACAATAGAGCATCATTTAAACTCAAATGTAACAACATTTCTTTGTATTTTGACGATGCCATAGAATCTGTATTTCTTCGGGCTGATAATAAATCTATCTATCAAAAGTAGTAAATGTTTGCTTTAATAAAATTAAAATCACGCTTAATCATAGTTTGATTTGTCAGAGTTTTATGACCTTAATAAGAATTGCTGCAGGTTCATTTTCAGAAATGCAAACAAAAGTTGCAAGTATGATTATTGCATCAGAAAATACAATGAATGAGTTAATCTGTTATAAGTAATTTTCTGTTACAAAAATAAATGAATAGTGTACAAATATTGCTTATAATGTGTTATTTGAGTCTGTTACCTTATGTCTTGCTTTGAAATTTTAAAACAGAGGCCAAAAAAGAAACAAAACAAAATAAAAACATTTAACTGAAGTTGAACTTACCTGGTGTCTTTGATGTTGAAATCAGTAGGGAGGGATGTGTGTTTCATACTGTACTTGTTGTACACTTTATCGTGCATATTTGAATGTTTATTATACATCCAGAAACATTACTTGCACATGAATGAGCAATTGCTTACCTATTTTTTGACACAGTTGTCATAGCAGCAGGAATAGGCTTTTGTATGGCCTCTTCAAAGAAAGCTGACACCAGTGAACATGTGTTTTGCGTTGTCATCTCTATCAAAGCTCTCGTTTCAGGTTCAAGAACAACTGGTAGTCAGAAGGTGATTCAACTGCTCCCAACAGAATGTTCAAGAACAACTGGTAGTGAGAAGGGATTCAACTGCTCCCAACAGAATGTTCAAGAACAACTGGTAGTCAGAAGGTGATTCAACTGCTCCCAACAGAATGTTCAAGAACAACTGGTAGTGAGAAGGGATTCAACTGCTCCCAACAGAATGTTCAAGAACAACTGGTAGTCAGAAGGTGATTCAACTGCTCCCAACAGAATGTTCAAGAACAACTGGTAGTGAGAAGGGATTCAACTGCTCCCAACAGAATGTTCAAGAACAACTGGTAGTCAGAAGGTGATTCAACTGCTCCCAACAGAATGTTCAAGAACAACTGGTAGTGAGAAGGGATTCAACTGCTCCCAACAGAATGTTCAAGAACAACTGGTAGTCAGAAGGTGATTCAACTGCTCCCAACAGAATGTTCAAGAACAACTGGTAGTCAGAAGGTGATTCAACTGCTCCCAACAGAATGTTCAAGAACAACTGGTAGTCAGAAGGTGATTCAACTGCTCCCAACAGAATGTTCAAGAACAACTGGTAGTCAGAAGGTGATTCAACTGCTCCCAACAGAATGTTCAAGAACAACTGGTAGTCAGAAGGTGATTCAACTGCTCCCAACAGAATGTTCAAGAACAACTGGTAGTCAGAAGGTGATTCAACTGCTCCCAACAGAATGTTCAAGAACAACTGGTAGTCAGAAGGTGATTCAACTGCTCCCAACAGAATGTTCAAGAACAACTGGTAGTGAGAAGGGATTCAACTGCTCCCAACAGAATGTTCAAGAACAACTGGTAGTCAGAAGGTGATTCAACTGCTCCCAACAGAATGTTCAAGAACAACTGGTAGTCAGAAGGTGATTCAACTGCTCCCAACAGAATGTTCAAGAACAACTGGTAGTCAGAAGGTGATTCAACTGCTCCCAACAGAATGTTCAAGAACAACTGGTAGTGAGAAGGTGATTCAACTGCTCCCAACAGAATGTTCAAGAACAACTGGTAGTCAGAAGGTGATTCAACTGCTCCCAACAGAATGTTAAGAACAACTGGTAGTCAGAAGGTGATTCAACTGCTCCCAACAGAATGTTCAAGAACAACTGGTAGTCAGAAGGTGATTCAACTGCTCCCAACAGAATGTTCAAGAACAACTGGTAGTGAGAAGGGATTCAACTGCTCCCAACAGAATGTTCAAGAACAACTGGTAGTCAGAAGGTGATTCAACTGCTCCCAACAGAATGTTCAAGAACAACTGGTAGTCAGAAGGTGATTCAACTGCTCCCAACAGAATGTTCAAGAACAACTGGTAGTGAGAAGGTGATTCAACTGCTCCCAACAGAATGTTCAAGAACAACTGGTAGTCAGAAGGTGATTCAACTGCTCCCAACAGAATGTTCAAGAACAACTGGTAGTCAGAAGGTGATTCAACTGCTCCCAACAGAATGTTCAAGAACAACTGGTAGTCAGAAGGTGATTCAACTGCTCCCAACAGAATGTTCAAGAACAACTGGTAGTCAGAAGGTGATTCAACTGCTCCCAACAGAATGTTCAAGAACAACTGGTAGTCAGAAGGTGATTCAACTGCTCCCAACAGAATGTTCAAGAACAACTGGTAGTCAGAAGGTGATTCAACTGCTCCCAACAGAATGTTCAAGAACAACTGGTAGTCAGAAGGTGATTCAACTGCTCGCAACAGAATGTTCAAGAACAACTGGTAGTCAGAAGGTGATTCAACTGCTCCCAACAGAATGTTCAAGAACAACTGGTAGTCAGAAGGTGATTCAACTGCTCCCAACAGAATGTTCAAGAACAACTGGTAGTGAGAAGGTGATTCAACTGCTCCCAACAGAATGTTCAAGAACAACTGGTAGTCAGAAGGTGATTCATCTGCTCCCAACAGAATGTTCAAGAACAACTGGTAGTGAGAAGGTGATTCAACTGCTCCCAACAGAATGTTCAAGAACAACTGGTAGTGAGAAGGTGATTCAACTGCTCCCAACAGAATGTTCAAGAACAACTGGTAGTCAGAAGGTGATTCAACTGCTCCCAACAGAATGTTCAAGAACAACTGGTAGTGAGAAGGTGATTCAACTGCTCCCAACAGAATGTTCAAGAACAACTGGTAGTCAGAAGGTGATTCAACTGCTCCCAACAGAATGTTCAAGAACAACTGGTAGTGAGAAGGTGATTCAACTGCTCCCAACAGAATGTTCAAGAGCAACTGGTAGTCAGAAGGTGATTCAACTGCCCCCAACAGAATGTTCAAGAACAACTGGTAGTCAGAAGGTGATTCAACTGCTCCCAACAGAATGTTCAAGAACAACTGGTAGTCAGAAGGTGATTCAACTGCTCCCAACAGAATGTTCAAGAACAACTGGTAGTCAGAAGGTGATTCAACTGCTCCCAACAGAATGTTCAAGAACAACTCTTAGTCAGAAGGTGATTCAACTGCTCCCAACAGAATGTTCAAGAACAACTGGTAGTCAGAAGGTGATTCAACTGCTCCCAACAGAATGTTCAAGAACAACTGGTAGTCAGAAGGTGATTCAACTGCTCCCAACAGAATGTTCAAGAACAACTGGTAGTCAGAAGGTGATTCAACTGCTCCCAACAGAATGTTCAAGAACAACTGGTAGTCAGAAGGTGATTCAACTGCTCCCAACAGAATGTTCAAGAACAACTGGTAGTGAGAAGGGATTCAACTGCTCCCAACAGAATGTTCAAGAACAACTGATAGTCAGAAGGTGATTCAACTGCTCCCAACAGAATGTTCAAGAACAACTGGTAGTCAGAAGGTGATTCAACTGCTCCCAACAGAATGTTCAAGAACAACTGGTAGTCAGAAGGTGATTGAACTGCTCCCAACAGAATGTTCAAGAACAACTGGTAGTGAGAAGGTGATTCAACTGCTCCCAACAGAATGTTCAAGAACAACTGGTAGTCAGAAGGTGATTCAACTGCTCCCAACAGAATGTTCAAGAACAACTGGTAGTCAGAAGGTGATTCAACTGCTCCCAACAGAATGTTCAAGAACAACTGGTAGTCAGAAGGTGATTCAACTGCTCGCAACAGAATGTTCAAGAACAACTGGTAGTCAGAAGGTGATTCAACTGCTCCCAACAGAATGTTCAAGAACAACTGGTAGTCAGAAGGTGATTCAACTGCTCCCAACAGAATGTTCAAGAACAACTGGTAGTCAGAAGGTGATTCAACTGCTCCCAACAGAATGTTCAAGAACAACTGGTAGTGAGAAGGGATTCAACTGCTCCCAACAGAATGTTCAAGAACAACTGGTAGTCAGAAGGTGATTCAACTGCTCCCAACAGAATGTTCAAGAACAACTGGTAGTCAGAAGGGATTCAACTGCTCCCAACAAAATGTTCAAGAACAACTGGTAGTCAGAAGGGATTCAACTGCTCCCAACAGAATACGACACCAGCCTGAAGCTTTACCTGAGCACTCCATGCCTTTTGTTTTAAACTGAGCACACAATACTCAACTCAACAAACAGAATGTTGCAGAACACAGTGCTCGTGACTTTTCATGCTGGGATCCACTCCCTCGACTCTTGTATTCATTCTTGGGGAGACATGACAAACCCAAGTTTCATCCTGCTTAAGAATTACTCTCCCTCATCACTGTATTCAGTAAGAAATGTCCAGTCACTTCCTTTTGTGGACATCCATAAGCATCTTCAAAACCCAATGGTAAGACAGTTAGTGATCTTTTAAATGCTTTGTCACAATCTCATGCAAAACAGGTTTTTTTTTTAATTTGTTGTCACACATCACAAAGCATTCTTATTCTGAACTGTCTGTTTTCATTATTTGCCTCATTCAGTTGTTTAAGCCAAGCATCGGTGACAACAGAAGGCCGCCCACTTCGTGCTTCGCCAAGAACATTGGATCATCCATCATTGAATAGCCTAACCCACATGGCATCGTTCCATCTGTCAATTACATTTTCCGCATAAATCTCTAAAAGTTGACGATGAATTTCAGTTGACTTAGCATTCCTTGCGCTCAAAAACCGTACTTTACAGGCGGCGGGATCAAAAATTGTGCCAATTGATTTTGAAAGAGCAGTAACAACTGTAAACACAACACGACCCGATGTAATGGCGTCAGTGGACCAGACAGTGGAGAGCATATGCGTGGAACTGAGACACTAGCATTGCGTCAGTCTGTTTGTGTTCACATGTTCACAACATGTGTTTAGTTTTGCTGCAGCATCACACAGAATGTTTACGCTCGATACGTATATGCTTACACCATCTTGCAGGGGAGAGGCCGTTCCTTTACTTGTAAATACATTTGTGATGGCATAAAACAGGCGTGTGCTTACGGACCAGAACTTAGACCAAATCGGAGAAAGCTTAGAACAGTCACCTCGAAAATCTCTTAGGTGTCTTGCACAAGAAACTGACATTTCGAAAGCTTCAGCATGGAAAGTAATAAAACTTTTTACACCTCAAACCATACAAGGTTACTGTTGTCCAGGAATTGCTAACACGTGACCACCAGAGTCGAGTAAATTTTTGTAATGTTTTTGAGAAATGTTAATGCTGGAAGACAATTAATACTGTTCAGTGACGAAGCAAGGTTTCATTTACATGGTCATATGTCATCACAACACAACCGATATTATGCTATACACAAACACAATTTCGGTCATGAAACTCTCTTGCATGATCAAAAAATCGGGGTATGGTGCGCAATAAATGGTTACAATCCTGTAATGTTGTATGTTTTGTGTTTATTCTGATATTGTCAATGTGATTTGATATTTTATTTGACGTGCACGCTTGTGTGACTGCCAGCCAAGTGTGCAGCACGTGACCGTGCGGCTATCGGCCAAGTTTTGTACCAAACTTACTGAACAATGCAAGAGATTTGGTCCTTCTTCAAGGTACCTATGAACGTATACTTTGAATGGCACAGTGAAGAATACTCACCCGTATGCCGGCATCTCTGTTGGCCTGAGCGACACCAATGTCTGCATCTCGCTTGACAGCAGCAGTCTGAGACTTCCCCAGGGATGCCAGATACTGTACTTCATCATACACATCCTTGATGGTGAAGGACAATATCTCTATTCCCATGCGGCCCACGTCAGGGGCTGCCACCTCTCGTACCAGGGCTGCGAACTGATCTCGGTCTTTGTACACTTCTTCTACTGTTAGCGTTCCTGTAACATTCAAAACGAGGCAATATTAAGTAATGAACTTCGCCCGCACCAACGCTACACTAAATCCTTACAACCAAGAGTTCACTTAGGGAGCAGAAATAGTCTTATGAGTGGCTTCCTTGTAAGTAGAAGCGAAATAAGGGAGTAGCATTGGTTAAAGTGATAGTCAAAAGTTGGTTGCTGTGTCACTGAAGTTCCTTTGTTTGTATGGACACGAGTTGACAAATTCCTGTATGAGAAAAGTATGAGTTTTTTAAAGCTGAAACCAAAAACAAGGAATACCTGAAAAACGATCAACTCCACGAAAAAATGTATTTAACAAATTGTGTGTTTTAACGTGATCTACATTTTTTGTGTGGTAAGTTTTTGTCTATCTTCTACGGTTTACTAGCTATGCAAAATTCAATAAAAATCATCCAGAATAAAGAAGTTTTTAGAGGCTATTCCCAGAAAATTCAAGATAGAAATTTTATTTGGCATATAATCATCTAAAATACAAGAGATTTTAATTAAAATCGTTAGAACCATTTTTGAGAGAATCAAAACTTTTTCCATGTAAAGGGTAGTTTGGGATGGGGGGGATTTTCTTGAAAATCTTCGTGTGGCATCCTTACAAGATAATAAACGTAAATATCAAGTTTGGTATTTAACGGTCTTTTCGTTTAAGAGCTATGCTATCCACACACACACACACACACACACATACACACACAAAACACCTTTTTCCATTTTTTTTTTTTTTTGCGGGGATTCAGGGAGACCTAAAACATGTATTTCCGGCGAAATCTCGGTATGGACTTTTTGGGTGGAATATAATACCTTCTTTATGCACCACGCACATACTACGTGTAGAGAAAGTAAAAATCGATATAATAGCATTAAAATTCCATGCTGTGTGCACATGGTCACAAAAAAGTAAACATAATATGTGTTACATGCACATGAGTTTAACTATTTTGCAATACAAAAGCTTATTTTTCTATCTAAATCGCGTTATAGGTCGTTTTCCTAGTTGGAATCCAGCATGGTGTAAACGCCCTAGCTCAGGGTTGGTGTTGGCACACAAGTGGTTTCCTTTGAGTTCATCATCACTTTCCAACTACTGTTTACGTGACACTTATTGTGCTGTATTAATTAGCCCGTTCGTCTCCACAGCTGAATTAAAAAGCACGTCTTAACTTATTGCGTCTCCCATAGCAAGTGAAGTCGCGTCCCTCGAAACCTCCGTTGCTTTTGTCATGTCCACTCTCGGCCTTTCGGTTCATTGTCCCTCCAGTAACGGTACACGTCGCTTGCCAACCCATGATACACTAAGGCGCTAGTCAGTTGTCACTAATGTTTATACAAAGAATAAAGAGCGCTATTCCCAGAAAATAACAATTTAATAGTCTTTTAATCCAAATGTTAATAGACTGTAAGGCTACCTGGGGTGCGTGTGCCTTCTTGTAAATCTTTGGTCATCACAGCGTCCTTAACAACACTCACATCAATTTCTCTGAGTCTTCCAAAATCTGTTCCCAAGGTAGCGGGTTCAAACTCGAGGGAGGGCGATGCATTTTTTGGCCTTAAAAAAATTCTTGTCTGGCTCCCTTCGGAGAGCAAGTAAAGCCGCTCGTCCCGTCACATACATTTAGCGCATGTAAAAACAACCTCAAGTCTGATAAAGAGGCCTTGGAGCAAAATTTAAGAGGTCTTTCACGCTGAGAACCACAGTAGTTAAAGAGCGTCCTAAAATAAAACACAATTTTTACAAAAAGGAAATGTTTGTACACTGTATTTTATTCGAGGGGTCTCAAAACACGCATTTGCGGTGAAATATCGGAATCAATTTTTTTGGGTGGAATTCGATACCGAAATTTCACTGAAAAAACACATTTTAGGATCCCTTGAATCCTAAAATAGAAAAAGCATTTTTAGAATAAAGTCCGTGTGTGTGTGTGAGAGAGAGAGAGGGAGAGAGAGAGAGAGGGAGAGAGTGAACAACATAAATCAAAATCGTAAAGACCTTATTTGTATAGCGTTTAACGCCCGCTTTTGCTACAAATGACACCGCAGGCGATGACATTGATGATACATGGAATGAAGATGGAGCACCAGTGGAATGTGAAGGGGGGGGGGAAACCCGCCCCTGCACAGCTTTGTCCACCACAAATCTCAAATGCAGTCGTCTGGGATCGAACCCGGGCCGCCGTTGGTGAGAGGTCTAATCACTCGGTCACTGCGCGGCCGAAAAAAGTCGGTTAAATACCAAACTTTGTATTTGAAGTTTAATATTTTCCAAAAATGCCACACGAAGATTTTCAATAAAATCTCCTACCCCACTTACCCTTTACATGGATATATATATATATATAGCAAGGAGGTTTAGAAACCCCCCCCCCTCTCTACAGAAGGGAGTGGATAGTTATTTTTATGTATGTACATAATACACTTTCCCCTTTATGATCAATTGTTTATGTTACTTTCTCTGTTTTAAACGCAAAATCTATCAATTACTGACTGAAATGGGGTCTCTTCGCTGGGATTATTTCCCGTGTTTCTCCTACTAGCCGCGTGTCGCTGCTGTACACAATAACCACGTTTCCATGGGGAATTGAATCGATTTGAATACTGCATTCAAACGAGGATTCAAAATCGTAATGAATCTTCAATCAAAGTGGAATCGAAAAATGTTGCATTGAAACATCACCGTATTCAAATCGTAAAGAAACCCTTCTTCTGCTATACTCGTTGCATGCGGTGGTCTCTGTGTTAGATTATAACAGAACCACTTTTATGGTTTCTATAGTTTGCAATATATTCTCAAATGTAATTAACATCAAAACCTTCAAGTAATACACAAATATATGCTTAACAGATTTGTCAACGCAACTAACATGAATGAACGAATAACATTATTCTCGAAGCTTACGTATTGAAAACAATCTCAATTCGTATTGAATTTAACACGTGAAACGCGAATCGTATCGAGATGGAATTGGACTCAAATCGATTTCAATTCTCCATGGAAACATGGTAAATCTTGCTTTGAGCCCTTCTTCTTCTCCTTCTCCTCGAACCGCTACCTTCAAGTGTGCGAGTATGTACTTTTTGAACCTATTTTGGTCACTTTTCGATGCATTTTGTTTAATATCTAAACATCATAACAGAAACTTACTAGTGTACCTATCTATGATCGGTAGGTTCCCTTGTTCAGGTCTGATATACCTAGGTAGTATATTTCTTTTTAACACATAACAATATAACAGCATTTACTTGCACGAACATTAACTAGAATCTTACAATAATACTTAATTGAAACCATTTCAGTATTATATCAAGTACACATAAACAAATACATTTTTACGAAATGTGGCATTATCTATTTGTTGCTCCTGCATAGGAAATGTTTCCGCAAACAAAATATATATCTTCACATCTAGTTACATACATAACTCAGAAATGATTAATTACCAGTAATTTAAATAGGCTGCTTTAACTTCCCGTAGCGTGCTGCCATTCTGATGGTGTCGTTCAAACTCAATAGCTGTTTATATCAACAATGGAGTTGGCATCAAGGCAACAAAAGCTCTTGCGTATATTTTACGGTAAAGCTTCCACAAATCGTTCCGAGTTCATACATTTTGTAACCTGTGCACGCACAACTATACCAATATTTGGTCTCGAAATCCGCGAGAATAGTTTCTTGTACAGCCTCAACCAAAGCATCAACTTCAAAGCACATTAAAAGATGGTGTCTCTATTGCATGCTTTGATGAAAATGTAGGAAATTACAACAACAACAAAAAAAATCACGAAAATCAGTTTACGTATGCATATAGAAACCTATAACTACCAGAAAATAATGGAAAATCTTACACAGCGCATATTCGCAACCCGCAGGGGTGCTATAGAATCTCATTTCCTTCTCAGTTTCAAATTCCCTAGATGTCAGGGTAGTCGGTACATCAATGTTGGTGATACCGCCATAGTGAAGCATAGAAAGGGGAACAAGCTAAAAGCTCTTCCAAAGCCTGTAACATAGTATAAGAAGCATGCTGCCCACCTGTTGCACACGAGGACGGCCGTCAAGCCTGCCGAGATGGCCAAACCGACCACAGCTTTCAGCACGAAACTCATTTCTACAACTGACGAGGCAAAATTAACATCCAAGGACGGATATTCTCTTGTTGCGAGGTCAGTATCATTCCGCGCTAACTGCAAGGTGAAGGTTGACAGACCGGTTCGAGAACATCTAGTTCACATCTTCCTAAAAACAGCATTCTTGGCCTTAAATATAAAGAGCGTTCGCTTCATAACATTGAAACAAGTTCTTCAAATAAACTACGTACCGTTTCGATCTGTAAAGTTACACCTACATCGCGGTAACCTGCGAGAGGTACTGGGTTCCATTCTCGTCGACCTCCCAGTGGGTTTGCCTAGTCAGTATACGTCAATTCTGAGCTATCACAATTATCTAGAACTGACGCAACAGATCTGGACATGTGAAAATCTTAATGAGAGCTAGGAAACGAGCTGTACTTTCAGATAAGCAGTTCACCAATCGATTCATGTCTGCCTGTCACAGTCAATGTAAAATATCTGTCACCTGCACTGATATACATGTGTTTTCATATGTATATTCATGTCTACAAAATATCTATACAAATGGCCTACTTATGAGCGGTCTTTCACGCCCAGTATAGAATGGGACGCTGAGAACCACAGCAGTTAAAGAGCGTCCATAAATAAAATGCCATTTTAAATGGCCTACTATATAAACAATCTGCCACACCTTCGTCTTCGCTCACGTCGTCAACGGCATTGCTACTTTCTGCTCCATTATCCTGCATTACAATTCTTTCTAATGATTTTGAATGTTCTCAACATGTCGACATACATTTTCCCATTGTGACCTGCCAATTTCTGCAATTCTCTGGCGACACAACTTTTCCACATCTTTTAATTTAAAAGTGATATATTAAGTTTTATATTTCTTTCTTTTTTATCTTTGAGAACCATGGAAACGGAACTCAGTGAAATATCAGTTGCCTTGGCTACTCTCATTCACTGTATAGGGCTATAGGCTTTTGAAGAACTCGGGGAACATACATTTTCTTACTTCATCTCTACCTCTTGTTTCATGAAGTCAAGAACATTTGCAACTATTTCTCTGCTTTGACTAAATAATACCTTGCCACTTAACTTTGAAAACATAGGAACCATGGTTAAAAAAACAAAATAAATAAAATGAACACTATTTACTGTCCACTTTGAATACAAACATATGCGGAACACTTTCGATACACACTGCACAAAGTTTGCTCGCTGTGACTTTAAGCAAGCAAAGTATCATCTCAAAAACTCCGATAAGCTAGGCTCGGTAGCTGGGTTGGCGGTCAGGGTCAAGATTCCAGAAGTTTTGGGCCGGCAATACCACAATTTTCTTTCCATAATTTCTATTCCACTGCAGTCCTTATGCTTCGTGAACGGGCAGATGACGCGGATGAATGCTCAAATAAAAGTGGCCATTAGAGGGATGTCTACTTGAAGGGTCGTTCATCTCTCTCTCTCTCTCTCTCTCTCTCTCTCTCTCAGAAGTTTCAGTAGTAGACAAAATCTACAACAGGGCTGGGGAAACGGAAAATAAAGATGTCACGTCGTGTTCAAAAAGGACGGAAACAAAAATATACAGACTAACTTTCAATGATCACAACTTATTTTAACTACAAAATTCTGGTGTCTGCCTCACGTTCAACTGATCACAAGTTCGAATCTCGGTTCCGGTGAGTTGCCCGGATAAAGTTTTCTCTTATCCTGAGAAGACGAATGTCGAGCAACTTTAAGCTACGTGGACCCTGGTTTCACCGATTTCTTCATTGTCCGAGATGACCAAAAGGTTAAAGGACACTAAGATATCATAAAAATAAGTAAATAAAATAAAAATTCTGGAACAAGGAGGGAGGGAGGGAGAGAGAGAGAGAGAGAGAAGATTTGTGAATTAACTGTTTCTTCAACACTAGCCGTGTGTAGGACGGAGTTTGAAAGGTTGGGTCAGACAGAAAAAGTCAATGCCATAGCTGAGATTTGAACCACAGAGCTCCCAGTCTCCGTCCAGTTGCTCGAACGACTGAGCTACCATGGCAATATATCGGCACATCAATTTACCCAACCGATTGACGTTTTTCCCGGTAAACCGCGAGATCTCAAATTCATTTTGAGATGACATACCCCAATGACAACTTACAATTTCCTAAGTCCCGGACTTGAAACTTAACCAACTATTAGGTCAATTAGTGTTAGTTGTTTCTTTGATACTGGCCGTGTGTAGGACACGACTTGGAAATTTAATGCATGTCGGCATGTCATGGTAGCTCAGTGGTTACAACAACTGGGCAAAGACCTGAAGATCCGTGGTTCAAGTACCGGCTATGACATCTGACTTTACCTTTCATAGAGGAGATTTACTGTAGAATTTTCAACAAACTGACTCGGATCAAATGAAGGAAGAATATAGAATAATGCATTTGAAATATGAAGGTTTCTTGGTTCATCAACATACAGAAAACTTAACTAGAGCAATAAAAGACGTCATTTGGAAGATGGTAGCAAAACACAAGGAAAAAAGTTCTCCCCAAAAAATCTGAATGGATAAATTACAGAAAGCAACATCTATAACTAGGAAATTAATAATAGTGTATAAAACCCCATTATTTATGTGACAATGCGCCAAATGCATGCGTAAAGTGCTTACTTCGCACCAATCATATATTTTTGTTGCAGGCGTGCGTAAAAACAATAGCGAGCTGGTGGTTTACATCAAAACGACGCATTATCACACCTGGGTGAAGAGGTCACACCATGTTTAATTTACATGAGCATTAATGACCTTTACTTCTGGAAATTTCTTGCTACATCATTGAGGGGCATCTAAGAGAAGCCGAGAGCGTACAGCGTACAGTTTCAGTAGAGAGGCAGCCGAAGCAGTCTGGCGAGATTGAACTGTGCTACAGCATTGGAATCAATTCATTTATTGTCATCAGATTTGAACAAATGAAGAGATTTTTTTTTGCACTGGTGTCAGGAGCGGGGTTGAACGCTACGACTGAGACGACGACAACTTTAACGGCCCAAATCAACAAGTCGGACAAGACAAAAGGAGACCGTATGGAAAAAAATGAAGACAGAAATGAAATCCGGAATGGAAAAGATGGAGGACAAAGAGTAATCAGGACTGGAGAAAATGCAAAAATGAAATCGGAAAATTTCTTGCTACATCAAGATGCATACGAAACTGAAATCCGGCAGTGAGAAAAATGGACGAGAAATTGCAATGGAGCAGAAATGAAAGCACAAATATCCTGATGAAAACAGATGAACCAAAATCGACGAACAACTGGCCAGCATGAAGGACATGGAAGAGCTCGGTGGAAAGATAAAAGATCGCCTTAACGCTGTGTAGGACAGCAGAGGACGGCTTAACATCCTGGACTGCAGCGCTAAGAAATTGTATGCCACGATGGAGAAGAAGCACAACGGAAGGCTGAAGGCTTGAAGGTCAGGGCGCCAGAGCATAAAACATTGAAGAATACAAACGAAGAGTGAATATTTGCCAAATAGTTAAATATTGTGTACTTAAATGTGTTCTAAAGTTTTTTTTCTGAGTAAGAATTTCTCCATTGGTCACGCTCTCCCTGGTTACAGAATACTCGTTATTGGAGACGACTTCAGTGTAGAATCATTAACGTTACGCCAAAACCTCAAACTTGATATTTTGTTAAAATTCAGAAATTTGAGAGAAAATTACTCCATTTAAAGCACTGTTTGTGGAATTCGTTCTTAAGATCTCTCCTGCATCGCTGTTTAACATAAGCAAACTTTTGCTAATTTACCCATCTTTGAGTTTGACATTTTGCTCTTTACAAACCCAACAACCACTCCATGGGTCTCTTTTTATCTCAAGACATGATAGTGAATTCCGTAATACAATTTCACAATGCCATTGGATTTCAACTCTTGGTGGTTTTACAGATAAACTTACACAGAATTGCCCTCAGAAGTCTTCTAGCATTTACAGTACCATATACTCCATATCCTTGATGCAAAATGCGTACCCAGAATTGCCCACAGATGTCCTTCCAGCGTCTGCAGGACCATGGACTTCACCTCCTTGATGGATTTGCACATAATCTTGCCCAGAATTGCCCTGAGATGTCCTTTCAGCGTCTGCAAGACCGCAGACTTCACCTCCTTGATTTTTGTACATAAACTTACCCATCATTGTCCTCAGATGTCTTTGCAGCGTCTGCAGGACCGTGGACTTCACCTCCTTGATGGATGTTTACATAAACTTACCCAGGATTGCCCTCAGATGCCCTTCCAGAATCTGCAGGACCGTAGACTTCACATCCTTGATGGATGTTTACATAAACTTACCCAGGATTGCCCTCAGATGTCCTTCCAGAGTTTGCAGGACCGTAGACTTCACATCCTTGATGGGTGTTTACATAAACTTACCCAGGATTGCCCTCAGATGCCCTTCCAGCGTCTGCAGGACCGAGGACTTCACATCCTTGATGGATGTTTACATAAACTTATTCAGGATTGTCCTCAGATGCCCTTCCAGCGTCTGCAGGATCGTATTTCACATTCTTGATGGATGTTTACATAAACTTACCCAGGATTGCCCTCAGATGTCTTTCCAGCGTCTGCAGGACCGCGGACTGCACATCCTTGATGGATGTTTACATAAACTTACCCAGGATTGCCCTTAGATGTCCTTCCAGCGTCTGCAGGACCGTAGACTTCACCTCCTTGACGCTCTTCCCGAGGAACTGCTCGGAGGCCGTCTGCAGCAACTCCTCGGCCTTCATTATTTTGCACTGGGCGACGCCGGTGACGGTTAGAGGCACTCCCTGAGCCGTCTCGACGCTCTCGCACATCGGATTCAGCGTCATCACCTCGAGTGACAGCCGCTGCACGTCCGTGACGAACCACCAGGCCCACGACCATCCTCCGACAATCGTGTTTTTCTTGGTGGATCCGCAACATCCTCCTGCAAACATATTAGCATTGTACACTCCCTTCTCGTATATCATTATCTTAGGGTAAATAGAAACTTCTGGTTCACAAGGCGAACAGAAGTATTCAAGTCACACTGTTACTAAAATAGGACATTTAACTACCAAAACATGCACAATAAAATAAACATATCTCTTCAAAGTTTCTAACACCTCTGTATTTCACTTTTAATGTCATATGCATGCACTTGAAATTAAATAAAACGTTTATGATGCAAGAGCGTAAAGTTGTGGTTTTTGATTCGAGCGGGAATATTGTGAAACGAGACGCAGTTGAGAATCAAAAAGAAACCTTACGCTCGCATTATCATACAATGTTGTTTTTTTCTACGAGAATTTTCTGATATTAAAAGAAAAGCAACGAAAGATGAAATAAATTTGAGGTTAAGTTTGAACCAAGGGTTATAGTTCATTATTTATTTCTCACTGCTAGGATAGGATGCGTTCAGTTTTGCTTTGCGGCTGCTGAGTACGATTAAAGCAGGCCGTGACAAATTAATTTTATTGTTGTTCTGTGATGTATTTTGAGAAAATGGCAGATTTTGAGAATTATGATACTATCTTTGGAGCTGCGAAAGAATATTTGTCACTTATTGACGTTGAACATAACATTATATCGTGCACGACTAACTTTATTTTTCTGTCTGTTGCTCAATGATGTATGCACACTAATATCGTGAATTATTTGGCAAACGTAAAGTTACAACAAAATTACTTTACGCTTGCTGCGCGTGGATTCCGTGAAAATCAAGTTTGCGGCCTGAAATGAGGGCGCAGACTACTCAATTACATTCACGTAATGAAAACTGAAATTATGTCCGTCTAATAGTTGGACATATGTATTCAGATATACAAAACACATCAGTTTTTAAGGGTCACAAATGCTATTGGAACAGAATTTGAAAAGAAACAGTTGACTGCTGCAATCTTCCTTGATGCTCCTCAAGCCTTCGATAGAGTATGGTACGAAGATGCACTAGAAAGTTATATAGAGTAGGAACACCAGATTATCTTATACAGATAATAAGGAGCTTTTTAACAGGACGGCAATTTCTAGTCCGCACAGATGCCTTCAAATCACCTGTACAAACAATCGCCGCATGAGTTCCACAAGGATCAGTTCTCGCACCACTACTGTTTAACACGATATACCTGATTTATGACCTGCTTCCATCGTCATCGCCATGTACGACACAGTCCAAACTAAACACAACAATTAAGACGCCTACGCGCATCTCTTATTAGCTGAATGGCTTACAGTATGGCGCATTTCACTTATCAACAAGACAGAAGCCAAAATATTTTCTCTAAGGTCTTGTCAAAACCTTGATTATTTACATTTACAGAAAAAACAGCTAACCTGGTTGCCATCTCAAGGATCAGTTAAATATCTTGGCGTTCTACTGGACATAAAAATGACATGGAATGATCATATTACAACACTTGCTAACTCAAGGTTCAAAAAACTTTATCCATTAATTAATATACGCTCCAAGATTGGCCTGGACTGCTGCGTTCTTCTTTACAAATCTTTAATTCGACCTCTTCTCAGCTTCTATAATATGGTGCACAGCAAATAAAACTAATATTCATAAAGTGCAAGTTGTACAAAATAAGTTTCTCCGCAGAGTTACAAATGCACCAGGTTTGTAAGAAATGCGCAGCTTCAACACGAACTTAACATCCTTCCAAAAGAACAACAGAATATGAAACACCTCTCCAAGACTCTCTTCAACAAATCAAACAATGTTACTGGTGCTCAGGCATTTAACCTGCATATCAAAACTCCACACAAAAGGCTGAAAAGAAACATTTCTTAACCAGGGACACAGAGGATTCTTGATAATAATTATTCATAAATTTCATAATCATGTACTTTTATTTTAATATATTATTGTTATTAGTTATACCTTCATGCAATTGTACCATTTATTTATAAAGGTGTATTATCATTTCTGTACTAAAAACTATTTCTGTATATGTTAGAGAAGCCAACATGGTTAACCTCAATGTTTTGTTATCTATGGCCTGTATAGTATAAACGCTGATTTGCCAACAATAACATTAAAAACACAACATTCTGTATTCCCTTTCCTGTGCAGCCAAACTCTTGCAGAAGAATCTCTTGTGATGAGGTGCCTTTTGATCGATAGGCGACTTGCCTGTTTCCAAAATTTACATTCTTAATGGTTCTCTGCAAATATCCTTGTAGTGTGTTCTTGTTCAAGTTTAGAAAGTTCACTAACACCAATACATCGCCGAATGTAACCTCCACAGCTAAGTAATAAGACAATTTCTGTTAATGTTCATACATGACATTACTTTACAACCTGCACATCCTAATGTTGGATGGGACTCAAAGCCCAAACTCTAAGATGTACATCATATCAACAATTACATTCATTAATACATTTATAACTCTAACAATGAATTTTCAGAGGTGTCAGTTTTGCATAATGTCTATTTTCAAAAGCCTACCTGTACACTTGCATTCTTAGAATATTCATGTTTATTATATTTACAACAGTGTGTTTTGATTGAATGAAATCCTCCTCTGTATAGAAGGTGTGCGAGTAATAAGGCATCTTTGTAATTCTGATCTAAACTTGTTTTACAATTCTTTTATAGGAGAGGGAAGTGAATTAAACAAAACTATTCCTCTGTAGTAAACCCCTTTTTGGAATAACTGCAGGTCTATGTAAGTCCTGCCTATGTCTGGTCTCTTTGTTATGAATATCTGTAAACTTTTCTGGGTTATTTATTACAATATGGCTAGAATATATTCACAGGCTAAAGGTAAAATTACAAACATTTTGAAAAGTGGTTTGTAGTGAGTTGATCGTCTTTCCCCGCCATTATTCTTATTACTTTTTTTTACCACAATGAATACTTTTTTAGCATTTACTGAATTTCCACAAAATGTTATTCCATAGGTCATCAATGAATGAAAAGATGTATAACAAGCTCTTATTTATAAGCTGAATTAAAGATGGGATTGCAGAGCTCAGTTTGGGCAAGAAATAACCAATATGGCGTTTGATGTTACGAGCAATCATAAGAATACGTACAGAGGATCGTGAATGGAACACATTATATTCTTTTACTATAAATAGTGTAAGATTGATGTATACAACAAAACAAAGCACACAAACATTGTAACATAGCTTTAGTTAGTAATTTTTTCCACGTGGATATAAAATGTGTTCCATTCCCATGACTTTTTCTACATCTCTATAACAAATTATTGTTAAAAAGCCTATTCTTCTATGTACTTCATGCTAATCGAGGAAAAATTAGCAGAGCTGGTTTCATTACTTTCTTCCTTAAAAGTAGAAAGGAAATGTGGCAGTAGCATAGGTTAAAGTGATAGTCAAGAGCTGGTTGCTAGGTGACTGAAGTTCCTTTGTTTGTATGGACACGAGTTGACAATTCCCATGTGAGAAAAGTTAAAGTATTTTAAAGCAATAACAAGGTCAACTACAGGAAAAAGCATATGATATAAATTGTGTGTTTTAAGGAGCTCTACACTTCTATCTCTTACGGTTTACCAGGTATGTAAAAGTCACCAGAATAAAGAGGTCTTCATAGGCTATTCGCTCGAAATTCCAGATATATATTTAATTTGTAATATACGGTATTTCAAAATCATTAGTCATGTTTAAGAAAATGAAAACATGGAACATTTTGTATGCAAAGTACAGTTTGGGATTGCGGCGAGCAATTTTGCTGAAAGTGTTCGTGTCGCATGTTCGGGACGACGCCCTGAACTTGAATAGTGTAACTCAAACTTCTTTATGTTCGCGCGCGTTCTTTCTTTCTTTTTTATCCATGCAGTGTAAAAGGTATATTTTGGTAAGGAATGGAATATTTTCCTAGTAATGTGAAAACAAAGATGGCGGAGGCTATCCCGTTAGGAGGACACCTTCTCCGTTACCTCACGTGGTAGGAGTGTCAGTCACTCAGAGGCAGTGTCAAGGACATGATTCTTGTTGTGTCTGCGCGGAAGTTGAACCCCTAACCTTTGGTAAGTAAATACCTGTGTTCATAGCTCATGTCACTGTCTCCGTGGACTTGAAAATAATTGTAGATGTAGGTCAGGTGAGGGCCGTCAAGCATCTCTTTGCATGTAACACAAAGTGTGACGACATAGTGAAAGCATCGGACATGACTTCCTCACTCAACTGTCAATACTCGTGTGCACGTCAAGACCCAGGTAAGCTCATGGCTAGCATCAAACATGGAGGAATACACATTTAGCAGTTAATATACCTAAAACATTGGCAATTCCAAACAAATAGCAACTATTACTTCCAAAATACCTAGAGGTCAAAGTTCAGGAGAGCCAACATTAAAATACAACTGTAATATCCTATTAAACAAATTCATACTTCCAAAAGGTAGAGAAAGCATTGTATTCCACCCAAAAATTCGATGTCGAAATTTTACCGGAAATGTATGTCTTGAACTTCTCTGATTCCAAAACAAAGAGCATTTTTTGAAAAACCTCCCCCCGCGCGCGAGTGTGTGTCTACAGACAACACAACTCAAAAACGAAAATCTGATGTCCTAAGCTGTTTTGCAAACTTCTTACAAAAGATTATTCTTCTTTCTACACAATGCTAATCGAGATAAACATTAGCAGAATGTTCTTATTACTCAGTTCCTTATAAGCAGAAGGGAATGTGCTATGTTAAAGTGATAGTCAAGTGTTTTAAAAGCTGTCGTTTTGCGATTGTCATTCAAATTGGCTTCTTTGCTTGGCCAGGAGTAGAACAAAACTTCTTGTCTGAGAAAGGTGTAAAGTGTTTTAAAACTGAAACAAATAACAAGGAATATGTTGGAAACGGTCAACTCTATAACAAAAATGTATATGACATAAATTGTGTGTTTTAACGAGATTTACATTTTTGGTGTTATAGGTTTTTGTCTACTTTTTACGGTTTACTTGTAATGCAAAATTGAACCACAATAAAGTGCTCTTCAGGAGCTATTCACAGACAATTCAAAATATACAATTTATTTCCATTGTGAATAACGTTTGTAACACGTAATTTAATCAATATCATTAGATCCATTTTTGAGAAAAACAAAATTCGCAAAAAATGTTCCATGTACAAGGTAGTATGGGGTGGGGGATTTTCTTGAAACTCTTTCTTTTCGCATCCTTGGAAGATGAGAGACTTCAATAAGTGGATTGGATTTAACGGTATTTTAGCTGTGTCTATGCCCCCTCATACACACACACTCAGACACGCACGCATGCACACTTTTCTAAAAATGATTTTTTTTTTTTATTTTTTATTTAAGGGTCTCAAACCATATAAGTATTTCCA
Source organism: Hymenopus coronatus (assembly GCA_030762935.1). Lineage (NCBI taxonomy): Eukaryota > Metazoa > Arthropoda > Insecta > Mantodea > Hymenopodidae > Hymenopus > Hymenopus coronatus. The sequence continues at coordinate 2,987,162 of CM060895.1, read as the reverse complement.
GTGAAATCTCAGTATTGAATTTTTGGAAGGAATACAATACCTTCTCTGAACACTGTGTACATAGTACGTGTAGAGAAAGTAAAAATCCAGGTAAACAATAGAGTGAGGATTTAAAATATTAAAAAATAGGAACCACTTCTTCCAAAGTAGCAAGAGGTTAAAGACAGACAGTTGGTGGACATTAAAAGACTCTTATTCAGATAATCGTATTAAATAAATCATTCCTTCATTCCTATCACTCAGAAAACTTATGACTTTCTCTATACGTACTGTCTACATAGAGAATGAATTGTATTCCACCCAAAAATTCTATGTTGAGATTTGGCCGGAAATCCATGCCTTGAGTTAGCCAGAGAGAGAGAGTGTGTGTGTGTGTGCGCGCGTGTGTATCTGTGCACAACATAACTGAAAAATTTGATGTGTTCCATTCACATGACTTTCTCTACATCTCTGCAACAAATTGTTAAAAAGCTTATGCTTCTATTTACTTCATCTAATCGAGAAAAAATTAGCAGAAATAGTCTTATTACTTGCTTCCTTGAAAGTAGAAGCGAATTAAGCGAGTAGCATAGGTTAAAGTGATAGTCAAAAGCTGCTTGCTATGTGACTGAAGTTCCTTTGTTTGTATGGACACCAGTTGACAAATTCCTGTATGAGAAAAGTATAAGTTATTAAAGCTGAAAGCAATAACAAGGAATATCTTAAAAAAGGCCAACTCCATGAAAAACATGTATATAACATAAATTGTGTGTTTTAAGTGCTCTACATTTTCTGTGTGGCAGGTTTTTGTCTATCGCCTACGGTTTAGCATTTATGCCAAATTCCGTAAAATTTATTCAGAATAAAGTAGTCTTCAGAGGCTATCCCAGAAAATTCGAGATATACCTTTTATTTGTCAGGTAAATAGCTTTAATATACGACATTTTATTCAAAATCGTTACAGCCATTTTTGAGAAATTCAAAATTTTCGAAGAATGTTCCATGTAAAGGGTAGTTAGGAATGGGGGGGGGGATTTTTCTCAAAATCTTCGTGTCGCATCCCTGGAAGATACTAAACTTAAATACCAAGTTTTGTATTTTACCGACTTTTTGTTTTGGAGTTATCGTGTTCACAGACACACACACATACACACCGACCTTTTTGTGAAAATGCTTTTTTTGGGTATTGGGGAACCTAAAACATGTATTTCCGGTGAAATCTCGGTATTGAATTTTTGGGTGCAATACAATACCTTCTCTATACACTATGTATATAGTACGTGTAGAGAAAGTAAAAAGGAATATCAGTAACATACCAAACTTGATATTTAGACACGAAGAGTTTCAAATAACTACTCTTCGTCTAGAAAACTCTCAAGGAAGTCTTCATTTTCTGAAAAATGATTCCAACTATTTACATGACAAATGGAATACATTCTGAATTTTACAGGGATAGCTTTTCAAGAGCTCTTCATTCTAAAGGATTTGTGTAAAATGTCCATCTCGTTTTGTTTTTGTAGTGTTTAACGCCCGTTTTAACTACTCTGGCACCGCAGGCGATGACACTGCTGATATGTGAAGTGAAGATGGCGGGGAAACAGGAATCACATGCTGTTGCTTGGGATCGAACCCGGGCCCTCTAGGTGAGAGGCGAGTGGTCTGACCACTCGGCCACGGCGCGGCCGCAATCTCGTTAAAACACTCATTTTTGAGTTAAGCTTTTCTGAGATATTTCAGAGTGTTTTCAGTTCTAAAATGCTTATCGTTTTCTAAAAGATGAACTTAGTATTGTTTTTGTATCGCACAGCAACCACATTTTAAAACATGTGACTATCACTTTATCCTAGTGTATTCCCTTCTACTTACAAGGAAGCAAGCAATAAGACAATTTCTGTTAATGTTTATCTTGATTAAAGAATAATCTCTTGTAAGAATAATTAGTTGCGGAATAGGTTTGTGTATGTGTTTGTGTGTGTCTGTGTTTGTTTGTGTTTGTGTGTGTCTGTTTCAGTGTGTTTGTGTGTGTCTGTTTCAGTGTGAGTGTGTGTGTCTGTATCAGTTTGTGTGCCTGTGTGTCTATGTGTGTATCTATATGTGTGTGTCTGTTTCAGTGCGTGTGTCTGTTTCAGTGTGTTTGTGTGTGTCTGTTTCAGTGTGAGTGTGTGTGTCTGTATCAGTTTGTGTGTCTGTGTGTCTATGTGTGTATCTATAAGTGTGTATCTATAAGTGTGTATCTATATGTGTGTGTCTGTTTCAGTGCGTGTGTCTGTTTCAGTGTGATTGTGTGTGACTGTATCAGTTTGTGTGCCTGTGTGTCTATGTGTGTATCTATATGTGTGTGTCTGTTTCAGTGCGTGTGTCTGTTTCAGTGTGTTTGTGTGTGTCTGTTTCAGTGTGAGTGTGTGTGTCTGTATCAGTTTGTGTGTCTGTGTGTCTATGTGTGTATCTATAAGTGTGTATCTATAAGTGTGTATCTATATGTGTGTGTCTGTTTCAGTGCGTGTGTCTGTTTCAGTGTGATTGTGTGTGACTGTATCAGTTTGTGTGCCTGTGTGTCTATGTGTGTATCTATAAGTGTGTATCTATATGTGTGTGTCTGTTTCAGTGCGTGTGTCTGTTTCAGTGTGTTTGTGTGTGTCTGTTTCAGTGTGAGTGTGTGTGACTGTATCAGTTTGTGTGCCTGTGTGTCTATGTGTGTATCTATAAGTGTGTATCTATATGTGTGTGTCTGTTTCAGTGTGTTTGTGTGTGTCTGTATCAGTTTGTGTGCCTGTGTGTCTATGTGTGTATCTATATGTGTGTGTCTGTTTCAGTGCGTGTGTCTGTTTCAGTGTGTTTGTGTGTGTCTGTTTCAGTGTGAGTGTGTGTGTCTGTATCAGTTTGTGTGTCTGTGTGTCTATGTGTGTATCTATATGTGTGTGTCTGTTTCAGTGCGTGTGTCTGTTTCAGTGTGATTGTGTGTGACTGTATCAGTTTGTGTGCCTGTGTGTCTATGTGTGTATCTATATGTGTGTGTCTGTTTCAGTGCGTGTGTCTGTTTCAGTGTGATTGTGTGTGACTGTATCAGTTTGTGTGCCTGTGTGTCTATGTGTGTATCTATAAGTGTGTATCTATATGTGTGTGTCTGTTTCAGTGTGATTGTGTGTGACTGTATCAGTCTATGTGTCTATGTGTGTATCTATATGTGTGTGTCTGTTTCAGTGCGTGTGTCTGTTTCAGTGTGATTGTGTGTGACTGTATCAGTTTGTGTGTCTATGTGTGTGTCTGTGTCAGTGTGTCTGTATCAGTTTGTGTGTCTGTGTGGCTATGTGTGTGTCTGTGTCAGTGTGTCTGTATCAGTTTGTGTGTCTGTGTCTATGTGTGTGTCTGTATCAGTTTGTGTGTCTGTGTCTATGTGTGTGTCTGTATCAGTTTGTGTGTCTGTGTGGCTATGTGTGTGTCTGTGTCAGTGTGTCTGTATCAGTTTGTGTGTCTGTGTCTATGTGTGTGTCTGTATCAGTTTGTGTGTCTATGTGTGTGTCTGTGTCAGTTTGTGTGTCTATGTGTGTGTCTGTGTCAGTGTGTCTGTATCAATTTGTGTGTCTGTGTGGCTATGTGTGTGTCTGTATCAGTTTGTGTGTCTATGTGTGTGTCTGTGTCAGTGTGTCTGTATCAGTTTGTGTGTCTATGTGTGTGTCTGTGTCAGTTTGTGTGTCTATGTGTGTGTCTGTGTCAGTGTGTCTGTATCAGTTTGTGTGTCTGTGTGGCTATGTGTGTGTCTGTGTCAGTGTGTCTGTATCAGTTTGTGTGTCTGTGTCTATGTGTGTGTCTGTATCAGTTTGTGTGTCTGTGTCTATGTGTGTGTCTGTATCAGTTTGTGTGTCTGTGTGGCTATGTGTGTGTCTGTGTCAGTGTGTCTGTATCAGTTTGTGTGTCTGTGTCTATGTGTGTGTCTGTATCAGTTTGTGTGTCTATGTGTGTGTCTGTGTCAGTTTGTGTGTCTATGTGTGTGTCTGTGTCAGTGTGTCTGTATCAATTTGTGTGTCTGTGTGGCTATGTGTGTGTCTGTATCAGTTTGTGTGTCTATGTGTGTGTCTGTGTCAGTGTGTCTGTATCAGTTTGTGTGTCTATGTGTGTGTCTGTGTCAGTTTGTGTGTCTATGTGTGTGTCTGTGTCAGTGTGTCTGTATCAGTTTGTGTGTCTATGTGTGTGTCTGTGTCAGTGTGTCTGTATCAGTTTGTGTGTCTATGTGTGTGTCTGTGTCAGTGTGTCTGTATCAGTTTGTGTGTCTATGTGTGTGTCTGTGTCAGTTTGTGTGTCTATGTGTGTGTCTGTATCAGTTTGTGTGTCTATGTGTGTGTCTGTGTCAGTTTGTGTGTCTATGTGTGTGTCTGTATCAGTTTGTGTGTCTATGTGTGTGTCTGTGTCAGTTTGTGTGTCTATGTGTGTGTCTGTGTCAGTTTGTGTGTCTATGTGTGTGTCTGTGTCAGTTTGTGTGTCTATGTGTGTGTCTGTGTCAGTTTGTGTGTCTATGTGTGTGTCTGTATCAGTTTGTGTGTCTATGTGTGTGTCTGTGTCAGTTTGTGTGTCTATGTGTGTGTCTGTATCAGTTTGTGTGTCTATGTGTGTGTCTGTGTCAGTGTGTCTGTATCAGTTTGTGTGTCTATGTGTGTGTCTGTGTCAGTGTGTCTGTATCAGTTTGTGTGTCTATGTGTGTGTCTGTGTCAGTGTGTCTGTATCAGTTTGTGTGTCTATGTGTGTGTCTGTGTCAGTGTGTCTGTATCAGTTTGTGTGTCTATGTGTGTGTCTGTGTCAGTGTGTCTGTATCAGTTTGTGTGTCTATGTGTGTGTCTGTATCAGTGTGTCTGTATCAGTTTGTGTGTCTATGTGTGTGTCTGTGTCAGTGTGTCTGTATCAGTTTGTGTGTCTATGTGTGTGTCTGTGTCAGTTTGTGTGTCTGTATCAGTTTGTGTGTCTATGTGTGTGTCTGTGTCAGTTTGTGTGTCTGTATCAGTTTGTGTGTCTATGTGTGTGTCTGTGTCAGTTTGTGTGTCTGTATCAGTTTGTGTGTCTATGTGTGTGTCTGTGTCAGTTTGTGTGTCTATGTGTGTGTCTGTGTCAGTGTGTCTGTATCAGTTTGTGTGTCTATGTGTGTGTCTGTGTCAGTTTGTGTGGCTATGTGTGTGTCTGTATCAGTTTGTGTGTCTATGTGTGTGTCTGTGTCAGTGTGTCTGTATCAGTTTGTGTGTCTATGTGTGTGTCTGTGTCAGTTTGTGTGTCTATGTGTGTGTCTGTGTCAGTGTGTCTGTATCAATTTGTGTGTCTGTGTGGCTATGTGTGTGTCTGTATCAGTTTGTGTGTCTATGTGTGTGTCTGTGTCAGTGTGTCTGTATCAATTTGTGTGTCTGTATCAGTTTGTGTGTCTGTTTCAGTGTGAGTGTGTGTGTCTGTATCAGTTTGTGTGTCTGCATGTGTGTGATTGTGTGTCTATGTGTGTGTCTGTATCAGTGTGTGTGTCTGTGTGTGTGTGTGTCTGTATCAGTTTGTGTGTCTGTTTCAGTGTGAGTGTGTGTGTCTGTATCAGTTTGTGTGTCTGCATGTGTGTGTCTGTCTGTATCTGTCTGTGTGTCTATGTGTGTGTCTGTATCAGTTTGTGCGTCTATCAGTGTGTGTGTGTCTGTATGTGTGTGTGTGTCTGTATCAGTGTATCTATGTGTGTGTCTGTGTCAGCTTGTGTGTCTGTGTGTCTATGTGTGTGTCTGTGTCAATGTGTGTGTGTCTGTATCAGTTTGTGTGTCTGTTTCAGTGTGAGTGTGTGTGTGTCTGTATCAGTTTGTGTGTCTGTGTCTATGTGTGTGTCTGTGTCTATGTGTCTGTATCAGTTTGTGTGTCTGTGTGTGTGACTGTCAGTGTGTGTGTCTGTATCAGTTTGTGTGTATGTGCGTCTATGTGTGTGTCTATGTATGTGTCTGTGTCAGTGTGTGTGTCTGTATGTGATGATAAGATGATAATGGTGTTTAAGGGCGCTCAACTGCCGAGGTCATAAGCGCCCTTATGATTAAAACTTGGCAATAGGCAGTAAGAAAATACAAAAAAAAAAAGTAAACACAAGTAAAAGAGCTAACACAGTTGAAACGGAAGTAACAGAACTGTCCAGCCCTCTAACCAGAGCTGGATATAAAACTCCATCTAAAATCAACACATTAAAACCAAAAGAGTTTAAAAAACTGCTATCACACTAAAACGTCAAGGTAAAAGAAACTTTTGCTAAAAATTTAAAAACCCTGTCCACTGCTCTTGGGTCATCTGCCAGGACCTCAGCAAGAGAGGCCGGCATGCCCATAGATGACCGAATGTGTGCCAGGTGACCACACTCCAGCAACACATGACGAACTGTCTGTGCCTCCCCACAGAGCGCACAGACAGGAGCAGGTTCACGTTTAAAAATGTAACTGTGAGTAAAAATACAGTGGCCAATCCTTAGCCGAGCTAGTACTACCTCCTCCCGGCGGAATAAACAAGAGGAGGTTACCCAGTTGACAGGGAGGTCCTTCACCTCTCGCAGCTTATTACCACCGAGAGCTGACCACTCCGCATGCCAAGTCGAAAAAACGGCTCTCCGTACAACCACTCTAAAATCTTCTGCTGTTGAATGGGTAATCGTAACACTGGGCGCTGTGACTGCCGATTTCGCTGCCAAATCCGCCGTGTCATTCCCTGGCAAGCCAACGTGTCCAGGAATCCATGCGCACTCCACATTAAAACCAGAAGCGTGCAAAATGTGGAGAACGTCCTGGATGCGCTGCACCAAAGGATGGTAATTGTACAGCTCACGAATGCTCTGAAGGGCACTAAGGGAATCACTAAGAATAAGGCAGTCACCTAATTTTCGACGTCGAATATACAGAAGGGCTTGATAAATAGCATATAGCTCGGCAGAATATATAGATGTGCAACTAGGCAAACCGTAAGTAGAAGTTGCGGTGCCAGTGACAAAGGCACATCCAACACCGTCGGGGCTCTTACTGCCATCGGTGTAAATACAAATACGGCCACTGTATTTGGATAAAAGTTCTAAAAAACAACGACGAATACTATCAAGAGGCGTAACAGATTTCCCGTAGAGCGTCATCCCGAGATCGACATGGGAGGTAGCGCGTAACCAAGGGGGTGTATACTCTCTCCCTTGGATAACAGCCGAGGAATGTCAACATGGTGCTGGCGTAGAAGCTCACGGAAACGAAAACCTGCTGGCCTGGGGCTCAGAGAGCGGAGGCAGTATCGCTCGTGCAGCTCAGGGGAGAAAAACGCGTGATAAGTTGGATGCCCAGGCATACACTTCAGCCCACAGCCATAATTAGCAAGCAGGACATCACGCCGACAACGCAGAGGAGGTTCTCCCGATTCGGCGTAGAGGCTAACAACTGGGCTCGTTGGAAAAGCTCCAACGGCCACACGGATGCCCTGGTTATGGACTGTGTCTAACCTTCTGAGCACTGAAGGTCGAGCTGAAGAATACACAATGCTGCCATAGTCCAACTTCGAACGAATCACAGAACGATAAAGACGGAGCAATGCCGTCCGATCCGCACCCCAAGATTTGCCACTTAATATCCGTAAAAGATTTAGAGAACGGTCACATCGTGCTCTAAGCTGTGCTATTTGTGGTGCCCAACAAAGTTTCCGATCGAAGATCAAACCAAGGAATCTCGCCTCGTCTGCGAAAGGAAGTAAATCTGGCCCGAGTCGAAGAGACGGCGGCATTTGCCACTTACGGCGCCAGAAGTTAACGCAGACTGTCTTCTCAGCGGAGAAACGAAAACCGTGTTTCGAGCTCCAAGCATAGAGATTGTCCAAACACCGCTGGAGACGGCGTTCCAAAAACGGTGTACGCTGAGACGTACAGAAGATGGCAAAGTCGTCCACAAATAAACAGGAAGAGACACCTTGAGGCACACATAGTGATATGGAATTTATCGCAATAGCAAATAGAGTCACGCTGAGTACCGAGCACTGCGGCACTCCGTTCTCTTGAATAAAATGGTTAGAAAAAACCGAGCCCACCCTCACTCGAAAAACGCGGTCCCGCATAAACTCCTGAATGACCAATGGTAGGCGTCCACGTATGTTCCAGTTGTGCAGAGAACGCAATATTCCCGCCCGCCAACACGTGTCGTAGGCCTTCTCGAGGTCAAAAAATATCCCAACTGTGGGGCTGTTCTTAAGAAACCCGTCCATAATCTGAGTTGACAGAGCGACAAGGTGGTCAGCAGTTGAACGTCGTCGTCGAAAGCCACACTGGATGTTCGTCAGAAGATGGTGGGATTCCAGCCACCACACCAACCGTCCATTGATCATGCGTTCCATCACTTTGCACACGCAACTGGTGAGGGAAATAGGACGGTAACTGGAAGGAAGATGGCGGTCCTTTATAGGTTTAAGAATGGGTATGATGGTGGCCTCCCGCCACTTGTCTGGAAAAATGCCAACCAACCCAGACACGATTATAGACCTCGAGTAGGAAATCTTTGCCATCAGGAGAGAGATGTTGCAATATTTGGACGTGGATACCATCTGGACCTGGTGCTGAGTGTCGTGAAGAGGAGAGTGCATTGTCTAGCTCTGCCAGGGTGAAAAGGCGATTATAATCCTCAAGGTTGCCAGAAAGAAACGAGAATTCTTCAGATTCCACCTGATTCTTAACTGTAAGAAACTCAGGGGAATAATTGCCTGAGCTAGACACCTGAGCGAAAGCACTGCCTAAAGTATTCGCCACGTCAAATGTATCAACAACAGCTCCGGTAGGTGTTTTGAGACCGGCGATGGGCATATGGTTCGGTTTCCCAGCCACACGTCTTAACTTATCCCATACGACAGAGGAAGGTGTATGTCGATTAAAGGAACCCACGAATTTATTCCATGACATCTTTTTGCTATCCTTAATAACCCGCCTAGAATGTGCACGCATCCGTTTATAGTGTATCAGGTTATCCAGTGTAGGAAAACGCTGGAAAACCCGTAGAGCTCGTCTGCGAGCGCGAATAGCATCCCGACAGTCATCGGTCCACCAAGGTACCGGAAATCGACGGCTGTAGCCAGTCGATCGCGGAATGGATTGCTCAGCAGCAGAAAGAATGGTCCCTGTGAGATGTTCGACCAAGTGGTTCACAGAGTCGTGCTCTTCGTAGCTAAATTCAGCCAAGTGGGAGTACAGTTCCCAGCTGGCGTGGTCTAGGCGCCAACTAGGTAAACGGGTGGAACATACAACGGGTGTCAAGACACTAAGACGACAAGGAAAGTGGTCACTAGAATGCAAATCCGAGATGATATTCCAGCATAAGGTGACTGCTAGCTGAGGGGAACAAATTGCAATGTCAATGTGTGAAAAACTATGAAAGGCGTCAGAATGTTCAAGAGAGCAAGATTCTGACTATCCAAGAAGTCTTTAAGTAGCGTACCTCTCGCACAAGCCCGAGGAGAGCCCCAAAGAGGGTGATGGGCATTCACGTCGCCTACCAATAAAAAGGGTGGTGGCAACTGCGAAATGAGGTGTTCTAAGTCGCTCTGCGAGAGGTCCGCAGATGGAGGCAAATAGATACGGCAAATGGTGAATAAAGCGGAGGGTAGCTTAATGCTGACAGCAACGGACTGGATTGCAGATTGTATGGGTACGGAGTTGGCAAAAATATCATCTCGAATAAGCATCATAGTGCCCCCATGTGCCGGGACACCGTCCTCCGGGGATAAATCACATCGTACGGTGGAGTACTGCCTGATGGTAACGGTGTCCTGTGGACGGAGCTTCGTCTCTTGTAAGCATACAGCCAAGGGTTCATGCTGGCGCAGCAACAAGTCAAGCTCTGGTCGGCGTATGTTCCAATGGAGGATAGCCATTGGGTATATTATGGGATAAGTTTCAAATCGAAAGACGCTTCTGCAGATTGGGATTAGCTGGTCGGTTCAATTTGTTCTTCTTAGGCATTGGGCTAGTACTATTTTCAGGAGCACGATCCTGCCGTTTCCGCACTGTCTCTCTGGCAGTGGCGGCAGAATCCTCCTGGTCCATCTCCTCCACAAGGGAGGTCCCTTTTTCAAGAGCAAATTTCGGTCCGAGAAGTTCGAACCGATTGGATGTGCTGATCGGCGAAGACGGCCGTCGCCGATTCACGCCCTCCTCCCCAGATGACCCTTCAGAGGAGGATACACGTGTGGAGTTGCGTGTACTTTTTTACCCTTAGATGACTTGGTAGAAGATTGCACATTCTCTTTCAAGAAGTCTTGTCGTACATACTTGGTCTTAAACTGTTTTTCCGGGGCAGAAGACGTCGTGAATTTACCAGCTTTAGTTCCCGAGGTCGAGGCTTTCGGTGACAAGTGTGCAGGACTATTCTGTAAGCTGGCGGATTTGGCAGATGTTGATACCAACTTGGGTGTAGGTGTCGAAGGCTTTGGCGGCGCTTGGGCTAAAATAACCTTTTCCGCAATTGTAGCCCCGTTCATATCGCCGGTCTGTGTTGCGATTTCCCGACGCGGTACCGGTTTAGCTGCAACTGAGCTATAGGTACCGGACCTCGGGGCAGAGGGTTGGCGGAGTCGCAGGAGCTTCCGGGCTTCCAAGAAGGACACCTTCTCTTTCACCCGTATCTCCTGGATCGCTCGTTCCTCTGCAAAACGGGGGCAGTCTCGGGAACTAGATGGGTGTTCCCCGTTACAGTTCACACACGATGGAGCTGAAGCACAAGCCCCATCGTGGGAATTGTCACCGCAGTGGACGCAGGTGGACTTGCCGGTACACAACTCACTAGTGTGACCATAACGTTGGCATTTAAAGCACCTCAGCGGATTGGGTATATAAGGCCTAACTTCGATGGCTTCATACCCTGCCCTAATCTTTTGAGGGAGGTCAACCCGATCAAAAGTAAGAAACAGGGTACGAGTAGGCAGGAATTCACCGTTGATCTTACGTTGTACCCGATAAACAGATGAGACACCCTGAGTCGCAAGATTTTCTTGGATCTCTTCAATGGACAAAACGTCCAACGCGCGGGTTGTTACTACACCGCGGGAGGAGTTCAGCGACTTGTGCACCTCGACCTTCACTGGATAGCTGGCTAACGTGGTTGCTTTAAGTATCCTTGCAGCTTGCGAGGCGGAGTTGGCTTCGACAAGAAGTGTACCATTGCGAGCTCGAACGCAGGATTTAACAGGACCAGCAATTGCATCGAGACCCTTTTGGATAGTAAAAGGGCTCACCGTAAGGAACTTCTTACCTTCCTCTGTCCTATGAATAACCAAGTAGCGAGGACCACATGACTCGACTACTTCCTTTCCAACGTCTTTATTTGAATTAAGGGGTTTTAGTTTTGGTGCCATAAAAAAAATGGTATAAATTCATCCCCCAGTGCTCCCCACCCACCACGGAGCCCAACGAGGGGTCACCCCACTGGGGTGACAGGGCTACACAGGGGATATAGCGGGCTCGCCGTCCCACTCACCCTGGAGTTCGGTGTAATACCTAGTCCTGGCCGATTGACTAGGGGTGGGTTAGTCCCTAGCCTCCCGTTTAGGCAAATCAGAAACCAAAGCGGTGTATTAGGCTGCGCACCCTCCCCAGTTACTGAAAGACAGAAGCCCAGGCTCAGGTACGCAGCCCTCAACCAACCAGGATATTCCTTTTCACCGACACGGGTCTCCACGCACGGCCTACACGTGGGTGGGCATTTTGACCTTTTGACTCCCTCACCACTCTGAGGTTGCCCACAGAGGGAGTCAAGGTGGCTCGGGACCCCGGGTGCGCCTAACCCGTACCTACCGTAGTAGGCCCCTGGGGGGTGTCTGTATGTGTGTAGCTGTATGTGTGTTTCTGTGTCTGTGTGTGTTTGTGTTTGTGAACAGCGTAACACAAAAACGGTGTTTATTATATCAAATGCTTAAGATATGTTCATGGTAAACGAAATAGATATCTGGAATTTTCTGAGAATGGCCTCTAAAGACCTCTTCATTCTGGAGTTTTGTTTAATTTTCCATAACTAGTGAACCATAAGAGGTTACTTAACAAAAAGCAAATGTAGAGCACACAATTATGTTATATACATGTTTATGTTTTCGTGGAGTTGGCCTTTTTTAAATATTCCTTGTTTTCTGTTTCAGCTTTAAAAAAACTTATACTCCTGTGCATACAAACAAAGGAACTTCCGTCACATAGCGACCAGCCTTTGACTACTCCTGTGCATACAAACAAAGGAACTTCCGTCACATAGCAACCAGCCTTTGACTATCACTTTATCCTAGTGTATTCCCTTCAACTTACAAGGAAGCAAGTGATAAGCCAATTTCTGTTAATGTTTATCTTGATTATCATCAAGTAGATAGAGGAATAAGCTATATAGACAGATGGTAAGGGTAGTTTGCAGAACAGATAACAGTTTATAGGCAGGACAAACAAAAGGAAGCCCTAAACTGCTACTTTCTATTGTTTCTATATTTAATCCTTTGTTCTGTTTGACAAGCTCGCCTCGTGAGTACACGTCTCGGGAACTCTACTGCTACTACTTCATATGCATTTCGCTCCACAGCCGATATCAAATGTGTGTGTTTATTACGAAAAAGTTTGACCAATGCAAGAATATCTGAAACTGCGCCGCGTTATATAACTCTTTATATTATACTATAGTCGCTTTTCTTTTAGTGTTCATCAATTAAATTGTTCTGTTCTTGCTGTTGTTAAAGTTAAAATGATTTGTTGTGATATTGCAAAAACTAAGGTGACAGTCAAATGTTTTAAAAGCTGTCGTTATGGCATTTTTATTGCAAATCGCTTCTTTGCTTGGCCAGGAGTAGCACAAAAGAAAACGGGACACTTACTGTCTGAGAAAAGTATGAGTAGATACTTCACAATTGAAATCAATAACAAGGAATATCTTGGAATCGGTCAAATCTACAACAAAAATGTATATGACATAAACTGTGTGTTTTAATAAGATCTGCATTTTTGTGTAGTAAGCTTCTGTCTATCTCTTACGGTTTAACCGTAATACAAAATTCTGCAAAAATCAACCAGAATAAAGTGCTCTTGGGAGGCTATTCCTAGAAAATTCAAAATATACAGTTTATTTGTGTTGTGAATAAGTTTAATAATGCGGTATTTTAATAAAAAATCGTTAGACCAATTTTGAGAAAATAAAAATTTTCAAAACATTTTCAATACAAAGGGTAGTTGGGGTGACGGGATTCTCTTGAAAATCTTCGTGTCGCATCCTTGGAAGATACCAAACTTAAATGTCAAGTTTAGTGTTTAGCGGTCTTTTAAGCTATGCAGTCCTCAAACACAGAGACCTTTTTCTAACTCAGCGGATATCAAAGCATATATTTCCAGTGAAATCTCGGTATCGACTTTTTGGGTACAATACAACACCTTCTTTATACACTATGTACATAGTACGTGTAGAGAAAGAAATAACAGAACTATCACTCTCGTGAAGCCTCTGGTGTGCAAACAAAAGTGTTATGATAAGGGCAGGGAGTGTGCTTGTCGAGTGATGTGTTCCAGTCACATGACTTTCTCTGCAACAAATTATTGTCAAAAAGCTTATGCTTCTATTTACATCATGCTAATCCAGATAAACATCAACAGAGGTGTTTTCTTGTAAGAAGGGCTAAAACAAAAGTTAAATCTTTTTAAAGCTGTTTGCCATGTCGTTGAAATTCCTTTCTTTTCCAAGTGAAAAGTATTTTAGAGCTGAAAGCAATAACAACGAATATCCTGAAAACGGGCAACTGAACGAAAATACTTATAGGATATAAATTGTGTGTTTTAGCGTGATCTACAGTTTTTGTCTCTCTCTCTCTCTCTTTCGGTTTACACAAAATTCAACCAGAATAAAGTAGTCTTCAGACGCTCTTCGTAGAAAATTCAACATATCCATTTTATTTGTTATGTAAATATCTTAAATATAAGACTTTTTTTTTTTTTTAGTTTAACGTCCTCTAACCTCGTTTGGTCATATCGGACGATGGATGCAATCGATGATATGATGCTCAAATGATCTCGGGGTCCATGCAGCTTAAAGTTACTCGATATTCGTCTTCTGAGGATAAGGGAAAACCTTATCCGGGTAACTCACCCTAAGCGAGATTCGAACTCACGACCTTTTGAACGTGAGGCAGACACGCTACCACCACGCTACCTAGGCGGGCATAAGACATTTTGATCAAACTCTTTAGGTCAGTTTTGAGAAAATAAAAAAAATTCGAAATTTTTACCATATAAAGGGTAGTTTGGGGTAGGGGAATTTTCTTGAAAATATTCACATCCTTGGTAGATACTGAACTTAAATATCAAGTTTGGTATTTAACGGACTTTTTGTTTGAGCTATGCTGCCCCCCCCCCCACACACACACACACAAATATACAATTTATGTTATACACATTTTCCCCCCTGGAGTTTAACATTTCCGAGATACTACTTGTTATTGGTTCGAGTTTCAAAATGCTTATACTTTTCTCATACACGAATTTGTGAACTCTAATAACACTTGATTAGCATGAAGCTTTTTAACAATAATTTGTTGCAGAGAAAGTCATGTGGATGGAACACATACAAGTGACGTGCAGGCGACTGTCTTATTAAAACCCTCTCATTTCTTACACAGATACAGTGTTGCCAGCTTAGCGGCTTTTCCGTGACATTTACACATTTTACCCCGCCTAGCACCTGTTCAATTATTAATGTGTGTGAACACGATAACTCAATAACGAAAATTCGGTAAAATACCAAACTTGGTATCTTCCAACGATGCGACACGAACATTTTCAGCAAAATCTCCCAACCCCTAACTACCGTTTACGTGGAACATTTTTTCGAAAAAATTCTCTAACGATTTTGATTAAAACACCGTATATTAAAATATTTACATAATAAATTAAATGCATATTTTGAATTTTCTTGGCAGACCCTCTGAAGTAGTTTTCATGAATGAATTTTGCATTAACTAGTAAACCGTAAGAGATCGACAAAAACTTACTAGATCTTCTTAAAATATACATTTATGTCATATACATTTTTTCTGTGGAGTTTGACCGTTTTAGAGATATTCCTTGTTAGTTTCAGTTTTAAAATATTTAAAATGTTTCTGATACTTGCGACAATGCCAGAGCAACCAGATTTTAAAACATTTGCCCAGTGTACACTTTATCCCAGTGTATTCCCTTGCACTTACAAGGAAGCAAGTAATGTGATAATTTCTGTTGATGTTTATCCTGATTATCATGAAGTAGATAGAAGAATGGGCCTTTAGAGAATAATTTGTTCAGCGATTAGAAAAGGTGATGTGAGTGGGGGGGGGGGGAAGAGTTCTAAACCTTAAGCAAAACTAAACCTTATTCTTTTACCTACTTTTTGTACATTCAGACAAATTTCGTGTAAGTATACAAGTCAGTGGAAAGCCTTTCAGAATGAACGCATTAAAATATTAACTTGGACCTTTTGAAAGTATTCTACATTTTATACACTGTCTGGTCCTTTCAAATGTAGAACGCCATCCGCCTAGAAAAGATGTGGGCGGTAGAGAGGACGGGGCAAGCGTTTAACTGGCACATTGTGTAACAAGATTCCAGCTAGAGCAGCGTTAGGGCACGTCATTGTCAGTTAAAAGAACAACTTCCTGCCCGCCGGTGGTAGCGTCTCTGCCTCATATTCAACAGGTCGTGAGTTGCCCGGATGGCTTTTCCCTAACCCTGAGAAGACGAATGTCGATTAACTTTAAGCTTCATGGACCTCGAGGTCATTTCACCAATAACCGATATAACAATTTCTTGAATCTGATAATACGTGCAACAATGCAATATCCGCCCTGCTATTTATGGGTTCTTCTTAATGTAGTCGGCCATCTTGCAAGGTCTTCATAATCGAGAGAGTCCCTTCCTCTTCTGATCTCTGTGTACATGCCCAACTGCGGTGGGCAAAGATGCCCAAACAACATGTAATTGGATCAAACCCACTTCAAAAGGAGAATTCTTTCACGATCTTCAATCGTTTTCTTTGATGGTAGGTTATTTAATATTATGACAACAAAGGAAATTGTTCATACAATTGTGCATATAAAGCTACGTTTTGAATTATTTATTCTAAAATATGTAAAAATCAAAAGTATGACTCTGATGGCGTCCCCTCTCTCCTAAACGGACTTTTAAAAATCTTAGAAAGCAATTGAATAAACATGCTCTGGCTTGAGATCCCTGCTAGCGTGTGGCGTAGCAACATATGGTACACATTAGACCTGGCGGGCCCTTCCATCAGCCCCTTCTACCGCTACTGTTAGCATTTGGTCGTGGACACTCCTCAACAGGAATAGTAGTCACTACGTCCTTCTCAACCTCTGGACACTCCCCAGCAGGTGTAGTAGTGGCTACGTCCGTCTCAACCTCTGGACACTCCTCAACAGGAGTAGTGGTCACTACGTCCTTCTCAACCTCTGGACACTCCCCAGCAGGTGTAGTAGTGACCACGTCCTTCTCAACCTCTGAACACTCCCCAGCAGGTGTAGTAGTGACTACGTCCTTCTCAACACATGAACACTCCCCAGCAGGTGTAGTAGTGGCTACGTCCGTCTCAACCTCTGGACACTCCCCAGCAGGTGTAGTAGTGGCTACGTCCGTCTCAACCTCTGGACACTCCTCAACAGATGTAGTAGTCACTACGTCCTTCTCAACCTCTGGACACTCCCCAGCAGGTGTAGTAGTGACTACGTCCGTCTCAACCTCTGGACACTCCTCAACAGGAATAGTAGTCACTACGTCCTTCCCAACCTCTGGACACTCCCCAGCAGGTGTAGTAGTGACTACGTCCTTCTCAACCTCTGGACACTCCCCAGCAGGTGTAGTAGTGGCTACGCCCTTCTCAACCTCTGGACACTCCCCAACAGATGTAGTAGTCACTACGTCCTTCTCAACCTCTGAACACTCCCCAAAAGGTGTAGTAGTGGCTACGTCCTTCTCAACCTCTGAACACTCCCAACAAGTGTAGTAGTCACTACGTCCTTCTCAACCTCTGGACAATCCCCGCAGGTGTAGTAGTGACTACGACCTTCTCAACCTCTGAACACTCCCCAGCAGGTGTAGTAGTGACTACGTCCTTCCCAACCTCTGGACACTCCCCAGCAGGTGTAGTAGTGACTACGACCTTCTCAACCTCTGAACACAACCCAAAACGTATAATAGTGACTACGTCCTTCTCAACCTCTGAACACTCCCCAACAGGTGTACTAGTGGCTACGTCCTTCTCAACCTCTGGACACTCCCCAGCAGGTGTAGTAGTGACTACGTCCTTCTCAAACTCTGGACACTCCCCAGCAGGTGTAGTAGTGACTACGTCCTTCTCAACCTCTGGACACTCCCCAGCAGGTGTAGTAGTGACTACGTCCTTCTCAACCTCTGGACACTCCCCAGCAGGTGTAGTAGTGACTACGTCCTTCTCAACCTCTGAACACTCCCCAACAGGAGTACTAGTGGCTACGTCCTTCTCAACCTCTGGACACTCCCCAGCAGGTGTAGTAGTGACTACGTCCTTCTCAACCTCTGAACACTCCCCAACAGGTGTACTAGTGGCTACGTCCTTCTCAACCTCTGGACACTCCCCAGCAGGTGTAGTAGTGACTACGTCCTTCTCAAACTCTGGACACTCCCCAGCAGGTGTAGTAGTGACTACGTCCTTCTCAACCTCTGGACACTCCCAGCAGGTGTAGTAGTGACTACGTCCTTCTCAAACTCTGGACACTCCCCAGCAGGTGTAGTAGTGACTACGTCCTTCTCAACCTCTGGACACTCCCCAGCAGGTGTAGTAGTGACTACGTCCTTCTCAACCTCTGAACACTCCCCAACAGGAGTACTAGTGGCTACGTCCTTCTCAACCTCTGGACACTCCCCAGCAGGTGTAGTAGTGACTATGTCCTTCTCAACCTCTGAACACTCCCCAACAAGTGTAGTAGTGACAACGTCCTTCTCAACCTCTGGACACTGCCAACAGGTGTAATAGTGACTACGTCCTTCTCAACCTCTGGACACTCCCCAGCAGGTGTAATAGTGACTACGTCCTTCTCAACCTCTGGACACTCCCCAGCAGGTGTAATAGTGACTACGTCCTTCTCAACCTCTGGACACTCCCCAGCAGGTGTAATAGTGACTACGTCCTTCTCAACCTCTGGACACTCCCCAGCAGGTGTAATAGTGACTACGTCCTTCTCAACCTCTGGACACTCCCCAGCAGGTGTAATAGTGACTACGTCCTTCTCAACCTCTGAACACTCCCCAGCAGGTGTAATAGTGACTACGTCCTTCTCAACCTCTGGACACTCCCCAACAGGTGTAATAGTGACTACGTCCTTCTCAACCTCTGGACACTCCCCAGCAGGTGTAATAGTGACTACGTCCTTCTCAACCTCTGGACACTCCCCAGCAGGTGTAGTTATGACTACGTCCTTCTCAACCTCTGGACACTGCCAACAGGTGTAGTAGTGACAACGTCCTTCTCAACCTCTGGACACTCCCCAACAAGTGTAGTAGTGACAACGTCCTTCTCAACCTCTGGACACTGCCAACAGGTGTAGTAGTGACTACGGCCTTCTCAACCTCTGAAGACACTCCCCAACAAGTGTAGAAGTGATTACGGCCTTCTCAAACTCTGGACACTCCCCAAAGGGTGTAGTAGTGATTACGTCCTTCTCAATCTCTGGACACTCCCCAGCAGGTTTAGTAGTGACTACGTCCTTCTCAACCTCTGGATTCTCCCCAGCAGGTGTAGTAGTGATTACGTCTTTCTCAACCTCTGCATTCTCCCCAGCAGGTGTAGTAGTGATTACGTCCATCTCAACCTCTGGACACTCCCCAGCAGGTGTAGTAGTGACTACGTCATTCTCAACCTCTGGATTCTCCCCAGCAGGTGTAGTAGTGATTACGTCCTTCTCAACCTCTGAACACTCCCCAGCAGGTGTAGTAGTGGCTACGGCCTTCTCAACCTCTGAACACTCCCCAACAGGTGTAGTAGTAATTACGTCCTTCTCAACCTCTGAACACTCCCCAGCAGGTGTAGTAGTGACTACGTCCTTCTCAACCTCTGAACACTCCCCAGCAGGTGTAGTAGTGATTACGTCCTATTCAAACTCTGAACACTCCCCAGCAGGTGTAGTAGTGATTACGTCCTTCTCAACCTCTGAACACTCCCCAGCAGGTGTAGTAGTGACTACGTCCTTCTCAACCTCTGGACACTCCCCAACAAGTGTAGTAGTGATTACGACCTTCTCAACCTCTGGACACTCCCCAAAGGGTGTAGTAGTGATTACGTCCTTCTCAACCTCTGAAGACACTCCCCGACAAGTGTAGTAGTGATTACGGCCTTCTCAACCTGTGGATTCTCCCCAAAGGGTGTAGTAGTGATTACGTCCTTCTCAACCTCTGGACACTCCCCAGCAGCTGTAGTAGTGGCTACGGCCTTCTCAACCTCTGGACACTCCCCAGCAGGTGTAGTAGTGACTACGGCCTTTTCAACCTCTGGACACTCCCCAGCAGGTGTAGTTGTGGCTACGGCCTTCTCAACCTCTGGACACTCCCCAGCAGGTGTAGTAGTGGCTACGACCTTCTCAACCTCTGGAAACTCCCCAGCAGGTATAGTAGTGACTACGTCCTTCTCAACCTCTGGACGCTCCCCAACAACTGTAGTAGTCACTACGGCCTTCTCAACCCCTGAACACTCCCCAACAGGTGTAGTAACGCCAACGTCATTCTCAACCTCTGAACACTCCCCAACAGGTGTAGTAACGCCAACGTCCTTCTCAACCTCTGGACACTCCCCAGCAGGTGCAGTAGTGATTACGTCCTTCTCAACCTCTGAACACACCCCAGCAGGTGTAGTAGTGGCTACGGCCTTCTCAACCCCTCGACACCCAGCAGGTGTAGTAGTGACTACGTCCTTCTCATTCTCTGGCACTCTCCAACAGGTGTAGTAGTGACAACGGCATTCTCAACCTCTGAACACTCCCCAACAAGTGTAGTAGTGACAACGGCCTTCTCAACCTCTTGACACTCCCCAGCAGGTGTAATAGTGGCTACGGCCTTCTCAACCTCTGGACACTCCCCAACAGGTGTAGTAGTGACTACGTCCTTCTCAACCTCTGGACACCGCCCAACAGGTGTAGTAGTGAATACGGCCTTCTCAACCTCTGAACACTCCCCAACAGGTGTAGTAGTGGCTACGTCCTTCTCAACCTCTGGACACTCCCCAGCAGGTGTAGTAGTGACTACGGCCTTCTCAACCTCTGGACACTCCCCAGAGGTGTAGTAGTGACTACGGCCTTCTCAACCTCTGAACTCTCCCCAAAAGGTGTAGTAGCGGCTAAGGCCTTCACAACATCTGAACACACCCAACAGGTGCAGTAGTGACTACGTCCTTCTCAACCTCTGAACGCTCCCCAGCAGGTGTAGTAGTGGCTACGTCCTTCTCAAAACATTAACACTCCCCAGCAGGTGTAGTAGTGACTACGTCCTTCTCAACGCATGAACACTCCCCAGCAGGTGTAGTAGTGAGTACGTCCTTCTCAAAACATTAACACTCCCCAGCAGGTGTAGTAGTGACTACGTCCTTCTCAACACATGAACACTCCCCAGCAGGTATAGTAGTGGCTACGTCCTTCTCAACACATGAACACTCCCCAGCAGGTGTAGTAGTGACTACGTCCTTCTCAAAACATTAACACTCCCCAGCAGGTGTAGTAGTGACTACGTCCTTCTCAACACATGAACACTCCCCAGCAGGTATAGTAGTGGCTACGTCCTTCTCAACGCATGAACACTCCCCAGCAGGTATAGTAGTGGCTACGTCCTTCTCAACGCATGAACACTCCCCAGCAGGTGTAGTAGTGGCTACGTCCTTCTCAAAACATTTACACTCCCCAGCAGGTGTAGTAGTGACTACGTCCTTCTCAACACATGAACACTCCCCAGCAGGTGTAGTAGTGACTACGTCCTTCTCAACCTCTGGACACTCCCCAGCAGTTGTAGTAGTGACTATGTTCTTCTCAACACATGAACACTCCCCAGCAGGTATAGTAATGACTATGTCTTTCTCAACACATGAACACTCCCCAGCAGGTGTAGTAGTGACTATGTCCTTCTCAACACATGAACACTCCCCAGCAGGTATAGTAGTGCCTATGTCCTTCTCAACACATGAACACTCCCCAGCAGGTATAGTAGTGGCTACGTCCTTCTCAACACATGAACACTCCCCAGCAGTGTGGTAGTGACTAAGTCACTCTCAACCTCTGGACGCTCCCCAGCATGTGTAGTAGTGACTATGTCCTTCTCAACACATGAACACTCCCCAGCAGGTATAGTAGAGGCTACGTCCTTCTCAACCTCTGGACACTCCCCAGCAGGTATAGTAGTGGCTAAGTCATTCTTAACCTCTGGACACTCCCCAGCAGGTATAGTAGTGGCTACGTCCTTCTCAACCTCTGGACACTCCCCAGCAGGTATAGTAGTGGCTTCGTCCTTCTCAACCTCTGGACACTCCCCAGCAGGTATAGTGGTGACTGCGTCCTTCTCAACCTCTGGACACTCCCCGGCAGGTATAGTAGTGGCTACGTCCTTCTCAACCTCTGGACACTCCCCAGCAGGTATAGTTTTGACTACGTCCTTCTCAACCTCTGGACACTCCCCAGCAGCTATAGTAGTGGCTACGTCCTTCTCAACACATGAACGCTCCCCAGCAGGTATAGTAGTGGCTATGTCCTTCTCAACTTCTGGACACTCCCCAGCAGGTATAGTGGTGACTACGTCCTTTTCAACCTCTGGACACTCCCCGGCAGGTATAGTAGTGGCTACGTCCTTCTCAACACATGAACACTACCCAGGAGGTGTAGTAGTGGCTACGTCCGTATCAACCTCTGTACACTCCCAACAGGTGTAGTAGTGACTACGTCCTTCTCAACACATGAACACTACCCAGGAGGTGTAGTAGTGGTTACGTCCTTCTCAACCTCTGTACACTCCCAACAGGTGTAGTAGTGACTACGTCCTTCTCAACACATGAACACTACCCAGGATGTGTAGTAGTGGTTACGTCCTTCTCAACCTCTGTACACTCCCAACAGGTGTAGTAGTGGTTACGTCCTTCTCAACCTCTGGACACTCCCCGGCAGGTATAGTAGTGGCTACGTCCTTCTCAACACATGAACACTACCCAGGAGGTGTAGTAGTGGCTACGTCCGTATCAACCTCTGGACATTCCCCAGCAGGTGTAGTAGTGATTACGTCCATCTCAACCTCTGGACACTCCCCAGCAGGTGTAGTAGTGACTACGTCATTCTCAACCTCTGGATTCTCCCCAGCAGGTGTAGTAGTGATTACGTCCTTCTCAACCTCTGAACACTCCCCAGCAGGTGTAGTAGTGGCTACGGCCTTCTCAACCTCTGAACACTCCCCAACAGGTGTAGTAGTAATTACGTCCTTCTCAACCTCTGAACACTCCCCAGCAGGTGTAGTAGTGACTACGTCCTTCTCAACCTCTGAACACTCCCCAGCAGGTGTAGTAGTGATTACGTCCTATTCAAACTCTGAACACTCCCCAGCAGGTGTAGTAGTGATTACGTCCTTCTCAACCTCTGAACACTCCCCAGCAGGTGTAGTAGTGACTACGTCCTTCTCAACCTCTGGACACTCCCCAACAAGTGTAGTAGTGATTACGACCTTCTCAACCTCTGGACACTCCCCAAAGGGTGTAGTAGTGATTACGTCCTTCTCAACCTCTGAAGACACTCCCCGACAAGTGTAGTAGTGATTACGGCCTTCTCAACCTGTGGATTCTCCCCAAAGGGTGTAGTAGTGATTACGTCCTTCTCAACCTCTGGACACTCCCCAGCAGCTGTAGTAGTGGCTACGGCCTTCTCAACCTCTGGACACTCCCCAGCAGGTGTAGTAGTGACTACGGCCTTTTCAACCTCTGGACACTCCCCAGCAGGTGTAGTTGTGGCTACGGCCTTCTCAACCTCTGGACACTCCCCAGCAGGTGTAGTAGTGGCTACGACCTTCTCAACCTCTGGAAACTCCCCAGCAGGTATAGTAGTGACTACGTCCTTCTCAACCTCTGGACGCTCCCCAACAACTGTAGTAGTCACTACGGCCTTCTCAACCCCTGAACACTCCCCAACAGGTGTAGTAACGCCAACGTCATTCTCAACCTCTGAACACTCCCCAACAGGTGTAGTAACGCCAACGTCCTTCTCAACCTCTGGACACTCCCCAGCAGGTGCAGTAGTGATTACGTCCTTCTCAACCTCTGAACACACCCCAGCAGGTGTAGTAGTGGCTACGGCCTTCTCAACCCCTCGACACCCAGCAGGTGTAGTAGTGACTACGTCCTTCTCATTCTCTGGCACTCTCCAACAGGTGTAGTAGTGACAACGGCATTCTCAACCTCTGAACACTCCCCAACAAGTGTAGTAGTGACAACGGCCTTCTCAACCTCTTGACACTCCCCAGCAGGTGTAATAGTGGCTACGGCCTTCTCAACCTCTGGACACTCCCCAACAGGTGTAGTAGTGACTACGTCCTTCTCAACCTCTGGACACCGCCCAACAGGTGTAGTAGTGAATACGGCCTTCTCAACCTCTGAACACTCCCCAACAGGTGTAGTAGTGGCTACGTCCTTCTCAACCTCTGGACACTCCCCAGCAGGTGTAGTAGTGACTACGGCCTTCTCAACCTCTGGACACTCCCCAGAGGTGTAGTAGTGACTACGGCCTTCTCAACCTCTGAACTCTCCCCAAAAGGTGTAGTAGCGGCTAAGGCCTTCACAACATCTGAACACACCCAACAGGTGCAGTAGTGACTACGTCCTTCTCAACCTCTGAACGCTCCCCAGCAGGTGTAGTAGTGGCTACGTCCTTCTCAAAACATTAACACTCCCCAGCAGGTGTAGTAGTGACTACGTCCTTCTCAACGCATGAACACTCCCCAGCAGGTGTAGTAGTGAGTACGTCCTTCTCAAAACATTAACACTCCCCAGCAGGTGTAGTAGTGACTACGTCCTTCTCAACACATGAACACTCCCCAGCAGGTATAGTAGTGGCTACGTCCTTCTCAACACATGAACACTCCCCAGCAGGTGTAGTAGTGACTACGTCCTTCTCAAAACATTAACACTCCCCAGCAGGTGTAGTAGTGACTACGTCCTTCTCAACACATGAACACTCCCCAGCAGGTATAGTAGTGGCTACGTCCTTCTCAACGCATGAACACTCCCCAGCAGGTATAGTAGTGGCTACGTCCTTCTCAACGCATGAACACTCCCCAGCAGGTGTAGTAGTGGCTACGTCCTTCTCAAAACATTTACACTCCCCAGCAGGTGTAGTAGTGACTACGTCCTTCTCAACACATGAACACTCCCCAGCAGGTGTAGTAGTGACTACGTCCTTCTCAACCTCTGGACACTCCCCAGCAGTTGTAGTAGTGACTATGTTCTTCTCAACACATGAACACTCCCCAGCAGGTATAGTAATGACTATGTCTTTCTCAACACATGAACACTCCCCAGCAGGTGTAGTAGTGACTATGTCCTTCTCAACACATGAACACTCCCCAGCAGGTATAGTAGTGCCTATGTCCTTCTCAACACATGAACACTCCCCAGCAGGTATAGTAGTGGCTACGTCCTTCTCAACACATGAACACTCCCCAGCAGGTGTGGTAGTGACTAAGTCACTCTCAACCTCTGGACGCTCCCCAGCATGTGTAGTAGTGACTATGTCCTTCTCAACACATGAACACTCCCCAGCAGGTATAGTAGAGGCTACGTCCTTCTCAACCTCTGGACACTCCCCAGCAGGTATAGTAGTGGCTAAGTCATTCTTAACCTCTGGACACTCCCCAGCAGGTATAGTAGTGGCTACGTCCTTCTCAACCTCTGGACACTCCCCAGCAGGTATAGTAGTGGCTTCGTCCTTCTCAACCTCTGGACACTCCCCAGCAGGTATAGTGGTGACTGCGTCCTTCTCAACCTCTGGACACTCCCCGGCAGGTATAGTAGTGGCTACGTCCTTCTCAACCTCTGGACACTCCCCAGCAGGTATAGTTTTGACTACGTCCTTCTCAACCTCTGGACACTCCCCAGCAGCTATAGTAGTGGCTACGTCCTTCTCAACACATGAACGCTCCCCAGCAGGTATAGTAGTGGCTATGTCCTTCTCAACTTCTGGACACTCCCCAGCAGGTATAGTGGTGACTACGTCCTTTTCAACCTCTGGACACTCCCCGGCAGGTATAGTAGTGGCTACGTCCTTCTCAACACATGAACACTACCCAGGAGGTGTAGTAGTGGTTACGTCCTTCTCAACCTCTGTACACTCCCAACAGGTGTAGTAGTGACTACGTCCTTCTCAACACATGAACACTACCCAGGAGGTGTAGTAGTGGTTACGTCCTTCTCAACCTCTGTACACTCCCAACAGGTGTAGTAGTGGTTACGTCCTTCTCAACCTCTGGACACTCCCCGGCAGGTATAGTAGTGGCTACGTCCTTCTCAACACATGAACACTACCCAGAAGGTGTAGTAGTGGCTACGTCCGTATCAACCTCTGGACATTCCCCAGCAGGTGTAGTAGTGACTACGTCCTTCTCAACCTCTGGACACTCCCCAACAAATGTAGTAGTGATTATGGCCATCTCAACCTCTGGACACTCCCCAAAGGGTGTAGTAGTGATTACGTCCTTCTCAACTTCTGGACACTCTCCAACAGATGTAGTAGCGGCTACGTCCTTCTCAACCTCTGAACACACTCCAGCAGGTGTAGTAGTGACTACGGCCTTTTCAACTCCTGAACACTCCCCAACAGGTGTAGTAACGCCAACGTCATTCTCAACCTCTGAACACTCCCCAACAGGTGTAGTAGTGATTACGTCCTTCTCAACCTCTGAACACTGCACAACAGGTGTAGTAGTGACTACGTCCTTCTCAACCTCTGGACACTCCCCAGCAGGTGTAGTAGTGACTACGTCCTTCTCAACCTCTGGACACTCTCCAACAGATGTAGTAGTGGCTACATCCTTCTCAACCTCTGAACACTCCCCAGCATGTGTAGTAGTGACTACGGCCTTCTCAACCTCTGGACACTCCCCAGCAGGTGTAGTAGTGGCTACGTCCTTCTCAACCTCTGGACACTCCCCAACAGGTGTAGTAGTGACTACGTCCTTCTCAACCTCTGGACACTCCCCAGCAGGTGTAGTTATGACTACGTCCTTCTCAACCTCTGAACACTCCACAACAAGTGTAGTAGTGACTACGTCCTTCTCAACCTCTGGACACTCCCCAACAGATGTAGTAGTGGCTACGTCCTTCTCAACCTCTGGACATTCACCAACAGGTGTAGTAGTGACTACGTCCTTCTCAACCTCTGGACACCGCCCAACAGGTGTAGTAGTGAATACGGCCTTCTCAACCTCGGAACACTCCCCAACAGGTGTAGCAGTGGCTACGTCCTTCTCAACCTCTGGACACTCCCCAACAGGTGTAGTAGTGACTACGTCCTACTCAACCTCTGGACAGTCCCCAGCAGGTGTAGTAGTGACTACGTCCTTTTCAACCTCTGAACACTCCACAACAAGTGTAGTAGTGGCTACGGCCTTCTCAACCTCTGGACACCGCCCAACAGGTGTAGTAGTGAATACGGCCTTCTCAACCTCTGAACACTCCCCAACAGGTGTAGTAGTGGCTACGTCCTTCTCAACCTCTGGACACTCCCCAACAGGTGTAGTAGTGGCTACGTCCTTCTCAACCTCTGGACACTCCCCAACAGGTGTAGTAGTGACAACGTCCTTCTCAACCTCTGGACACTCCCCAACAGGTGTAGTAGTGACTACGTCCTTCTCAACCTCTGAACACACTCCAGTAGGTGTAGTAGTGACTACGTCCTTCTCAACCTCTGGACACTCCCCAACAGGTGTAGTAGTGACAACGTCCTTCTCAACCTCTGGACACTCCCCAACAGGTGTAGTAGTGACTACGTCCTTCTCAACCTCTGGACAATCCCCAGCAGGTGTAGTTATGACTACGTCCTTCTCAACCTCTGAACACTCCACAACAAGTGTAGTAGTGACTACGTCCTTCTCAACCTCTGGACACTCCCCAGCAGGTGTAGTTATGACTACGTCCTTCTCAACCTCTGAACACTCCACAACAAGTGTAGTAGTGACTACGGCCTTCTCAACCTCTGGACACTCCTCAGCAGGTGTAGTAGTGGCTACGTCCTTCTCAACCTCTGGACACTCCTCAGCAGGTGTAGTAGTGGCTACGTCCTTCTCAACCTCTGGACACTCCCCAGCAGGTGTAGTAGTGGCTATGTCCTTCTCAACCTCTGGACACTCCAGAACAGGTGTAGTAGTGCTACGTCCTTCTCAACCTCTGAACTCTCCCCAAAAGGTGTAGTAGCGGCTAAGGCATTCACAACATCTGAACACACCCAACAGGTGTAGTAGTGGCTACGTCCTTCTTAACCTCTGAACACTGCCAACAGGTGCAGTAGTGACTACGTCCTTCTCAACACATGAACACTCCCCAGCAGGTGTAGTAGTGGCTACGTCCTTCTCAACCTCTGAACGCTCCCCAGCAGGTGCAGTAGTGACTATGTCCTTCTCAACACATGAACACTCCCCAGCAGGTGTAGTAGTGGCTACGTCCTTCTAAACCTCTGAACGCTCCCCAGCAGGTATAGTGGTGACTACGTCCTTCTCAACCTCTGGACACTCCCCGGTTGGTATAGTAGTGGCTACGTCCTTCTCAACACATGAACACTCCCCAGCAGGTGTAGTAGTGGTTACGTCTTTCTCAACCTCTGGACACTCCCAACAGGTATAGTAGTGGCTACGACCTTCTCAACCTCTGGACATTCCTCAGCAGGTGTAGTAGTGACTACGTCCTTCTCAACCTCTAGACACTCCCCAACAGATGTAGTAGTGGCTACGTCCTTCTCAACCTCTGAACACTGCACAACAGGTGTAGTAGTGACTACGTCCTTCTCAACCTCTGGACACTCCCCAGCAGGTGTAGTAGTGACTACGTCCTTCTCAACCTCTGGACACTCTCCAACAGATGTAGTAGTGGCTACATCCTTCTCAACCTCTGAACATTCCCCAACAGGTTAGTAGTGACCACGTCCTTCTCAACCTCTGAACACTCCCCAGCAGGTGTAGTAGTGACCACGTCCTTCTCAACCACTGAACACTCCCCAACTGGTGTAGTAGTGATTAGGTCCTTCTCAACCTCTGGACACTCTCCAACAGGTGTAGTAGTGACTACGTCCTTCTCAACCTCTGAACACTCCACAACAGGTGTAGTAGTGACTACGTCCTTCTCAACCTCTGAACACTCCCCAGCAGGTGTAGTAGTGACTACGTCCTTCTCAACCTCTGGACACTTCCCAGCAGGTGTAGTAGTGACTACGTCCTTCTCAACCTCTGGACACTTCCCAGCAGGTGTAGTAGTGACTACGTCCTTCTCAATCCCCTCGACACCCAAACGGTGTAGTAGTGGCTACGTCCTTCTGAACCTCTGGACACTCCCAACAGGTGTAGTAGTGGCTAAGTCCTTCTCAACCTCTGGACACTCCCCAACAGGTGTAGTAGTGACTACGTCCTTCTCAACCTCTGGACACTCCCCAACAGGTGTAGTAGTGGCTACGTCCTTCTCAACCTCTGGACACTCCCCAACAGGTGTAGTACCGGCTATGTCCTTCTCAACCCCTGGCAAGCTTGACTCCTCTACAAACTTATCCAGCTTGACAACTTAGCCATATCAGGTTTCTAGTTGTGGGAAGACATCTACACAGAAACCTCTACGAGGCGGAGTCCCTTTATTATCTACTTTGTTTAATGGCTGACTTCCCAACATTACATGGCATCAACATGGTCGAATTTGTTGATGAGATCCTGCTTTATACGAAGAACTTTCTATTGGATACAGACACTTCTGTCTGGTCCGGCACTGGAGCAGACAGTGGTGGATGTCCATAAATGCGGGCAAAAGCTGTGCTGCTCTGTGCACCCGCAGCTCAGATATGCAACTTGTCCTACAAGGCCAATGTTTATAGTGGGGAAATTCCATCATACACCTAGGGTCATTCTTAATAAGGCATTAATTTTTCTTGAACACCGAAAGCGATGCACCGAGCTAGGTGGGACGGAAGCTCGACCTATCCCTGTTTTGGCCTCCCAAATGTCAGCTCCAAGGTGCCCATAATACCATTGATGCTCTATTGTTGCGAGGTGTAGGGTATGGCAGCATCTCCGATTACAGCGAATACAGAATAGAGGGCGCATCTCTTCTCTATGTCGTCGCTTCCTAGATAGGCTACTACATGAAGCTTCCGTTCTCCTATACTTGGAGGGTTGTGATTAGGCGCCGGGCTCAACATTTCTATGCTAGATTGGTCCAAAATGAGGTCGCCCTTATCAGATCTCTAGGAGACTACTTACCAACTGAACGTCGTTCCGGATTCTTCGCATGGATTGTGGGGCTTCACACCACATCTATAAAACTGAACTAAGGAATCTCACTCTCCCCTCCCCCTATGCGAGTGGTCACCAAAAATTCTAAACCAACCCTGAAATAAGACACTGGCGGTAAGCGGAGCCCATCTGTAGCGCTAACTCCTGAACATGCTGTGGTTACAAGGGCACGTTCACCAGACCACTGCAAACCTCGGCTTGCACTCTCAACTTCAATCTAAAGCCAGGAAGACCTGCTCTGGCTTTTCTAGTTGCTCATTCTCATGATCCTCGTAACAAGAATACAAGTGAGTCACGTTTTTAAAAACATATTGCTGTAAAATTCCCAGTTCTTTGTACGACCACGAGAAAAAACGAATAGCCACTTACTACTTGAAAATGTAAGGCAATAACAATATATGGAAATAGTTAACGTCACGAAATTATGATATACATTTTGTAGTTTAACACCTAGCTTTTTGCATGTAAACTATCTTCATTGCTGTCAAATTATTTAAGCTATTGGACAAACACTTACCACATGGGTCGTTGACCCATGTATATTTCAGATACTAGCTAAAGGTGACTAAACGAAAAATAAAGAGAAAAGAAATAGAGATAAATGAACCCTAATTAATTAAATCTCATTTGGTTAGGCTTTAGCCTGAAATTTGCCTTGTTCCTGTGTTCAACCGAAGATCCCATCATGCCTTCTAGCATTACTTACAAGTTTTCTTTGAATACACACACCAATCCCCGACTGTGCACGTTCCGCCAAAAATATGTACCCAGTCTTCGTCCAAATTCTCCTACCAGAATTCCCTGTGTCCCTCCAACCTCCCAGCCCAAACCAGGACATGCCTCATCTTTCCTTTTTACTTTCTCTACACGTAATATGCACATAGTGTATAGAGAAGGTATTGCATTGCACCTAAAATTCAATACTGAGATTCACCGGAAATGCATGTTTTCGGTCACCCTGAATCCAAGAACAGCATTTTTGGAAAAATATCCGTGCGCGCGCGTGTGTGGACAACAGCTGAAAAACGAAAAGATCGTTAAATATCAAACGTGGTATATAAGTTTGGTATCTTCCAAGGATACGACACGAACATTTTCAAGAAAATCCCCCACCCCCAACTACCCTTTACATGGAACTTTTTTCGAAAATGTTGATTTTCTCAAAAATGGCTGTAACGATTTTTATTAAAATCTCTTATATTTAAGAAATTTACATGTATATCTTGAATTTTCTGGGAATAGCCTCTGAAGACTACTTTATTCTGAATGAATTTTACAGAACTTTACGTAACTGCTAAACCGTACGAGATAGACAAACACTTACCACACAAAAATTGTAGAGCACTCCTTATTTTTGGTTTCAGCTTGAAAAAGTTATACTTGTCTCATACAGGAATTTGTCAACTCGTGTCCATACAAACAAAGGAACTTCAGTCACATAGCAACCAGCTTTTGACTATCACTTTAACCTATGCTACTCCCTTATTTCGGTTCCACTCACAACGAAACAAGTAATAAGACTATTTCTGTTAATTTTTTCTCAATTAGCATGAAGTAAATAGAGGCATAAGCCTTTTAACAATAATTTGTTACACAGATGTAGAGAACGTCATGTGAATGGAACACATCAGATGATTTACTTTCTAAAAGAAGTATATGTGCTTCTTTAACCCGATTCAATTTTATTTGACTTTCTAGAACTTGAGAAGCTTTAACTTTACAAATATATTCTATTCCCTGTCGGCTAAAATCTATTAATCTTGGACAATAGTGTGTGACAATGCAATGCCATAGCCGGCAGTTGAACCACGCGTCTCGCGGTCTCCAGGCGGTTGCTCTACCACTCACCTCGCATGTTTCCTGGTAAACCACAAGGTGCTCTCAAATTATTCTGACTCACAATGTTGCAAGTACTTTAAGTCCCAGGACTCATAGCATAGACATCTATTATCATAAATTAGTAACGGTTTAATTATTTTTCACACAAACTGTAAGTAGAATGTCATTTGAGCCATCTTGCGAGTCAATGGTAGAGCAACCGGCTATGGCATTGCATTTTTCAATCTGACACTATCTATCCAACTCCTGTCCTACACACTAAATCTATTAATCTTTTATTGATACCTGTCCATACTTTTTGTTTGGTAAACTCTTAACTTTCTGTTGCAGTGTTCCCAAGAAATCCAATTTCAGTTGTGATGTTAAATGCACAAGTTTGTATTACTTCATTCAAAGTCACCTTGCACGAGACAACATGGAGCGCGCTTGTATTTGTCGATAATGATATTCATATGTTGGTAACCTAGATGGCCAGGGCTTATCAGAGTGTGTCACAAAATATTGCGTGAACAAACCTGCAGTTATCAAGTCTAGCAACACTATCCAAATCTGGTGGTGTCGGTTGGCAACACTGTAGCAGGTGTCTTACCGTCACAGGTCATTTCAACCAACTTTGTGTACCCCCATGCGCCTCGACAACAAACTACCAACGTTAACATGATACAGTTAGAACTGCAACACCTGTCACTTTCCACATGTGCTCAATGCAGGTTACTTCTGTGGCTAAGGTCGCAGGTTCGCATGTAGCAAAGTTATTTTGTTCTCTTCATATGTGGGTATTTATTTTCGACATACTTATTTCATATATGACATGCAGTACAATTAACAGTTCTTAAGATGATGATTCTTTGGGCGTTTATTCTACCGAACATAGTAGCAATAAGTAAAGGCTTGATCCGTGGTGATATTCTCATATGAGGTTCCATCCAAAATACACAATTCTATCACGGTCGCGTATCTGTATCGTGTTGGGGTTGGATATCAAGGGACGGTCTTGGTGTGCTTGACATACAATGAACGCTGGGCAATACATGGTAATACTTTGATTTCCTCTTTGAGAATGTGTGAGATGAGCTAAAAAGGGAGCTGCGCCCCAATTACCTGTAAACGGGCGAAGGACAAAATATGGTTTCTGGGCACAAATTTAAGAAGCCTGGAATCTTGTAGCTTTTCGTCCGCATTACTGTAGATATTCATTTTGTCTATGCCCCGAAGTTTGAGGGCTGTTATACGGGCTCAGGGTTCATACACCCGATATTAATTGTGTTTATGTTTTGTATTTCAGTTTTAGAAGATAACACTTTATTTACTCCAATTGTGTTTTTGTGTGCATAGATAGGCAAGTTATATTATTACAATATTATGTTCTACATATCCAGACATAAACATGAGAAAGAGCGCAAGATTTGAACCAAAGAACTAATAAGTGGAAGTAAGGCCTTCTTAACCTCTCGGCCATCGTAACGTAGTTCAGAGAGCTGTTCTCAGAACTATCCTGGCCACTATACAGTCATTCCTCTAAATAATGAACACAGCTTTTACGAAGAAATCCAAAGCTCTTCGATCGGCACATGCAATCTGGGGATGACTCATTTTTTTGTGGCGACGGTTGTACACAGTATACTAAAATTCGATACAGAGATATCACCGGAAATACATGTTCGAGACTCCCTGAATATATATATATAAAATTTTAGAAACAAGTTCATGTGTGCATACGTGTGTGTGTGTGCGTGTGTGTGTGTGTGTGCATTGCTTAAAACGAAAGTCTGTTAAATACCAAACTTGGTATTGAAGTTCAGTACCTTACAAAGATGCGATACGAAGATTTTGAAGATAACACCCCCCCCCAAGCACCCTTTACATTGAATTTTTTTTCAACTTAAATCTCCTTTTAGCTCGATACACTTGACCCAGCGTTTCTCCAACTGTTTTAAGCCTTCCAAAACCTAGGATTTCGGAACGTCCTCAAAATAGGCGTCTGTTTGGGAGACGATCTCTTCGTTAGACGTTAATCCTTTTCTCGGAGCCACTTTTGAAGTTTGGAAAATCTGGTGAATTCGGTGGATGTTGTAGTAATTCAAACCTTTATTGTATAGTTTGCACCATCGAAACTGCGCAGGTGTGCGCTCTTGCACTGGCTTGATGGAAGAGAATATTTTTCTTTGCCACATGAGGTCGGTTTTTGACCCCTTGATTTCTCGCTTTAACCGATACAATAACGATGCACAATACGTTCTTCCTTTCTGTAAGTAATTAATTCCGCGTGCATCTCAAAACACCGTGGTCATCACCTTGTCTGCAGATTTAACCACCTTTGTCTTCTTTGGAGACGGGTCCCACTGTTCTTTTGTCTCTGGAGTGTAATAATGTATCCATGTTTCATACGCAGTTATGTGTCGACGCAGAAACTCGTAAGGATTACAACAGAAAAGTGCCAAACCACATCTCACGATTACATTTATTCTCAATTGAGAGCAAACGCGATACCCATCTTGCCCACACCTTTGTCAGGCGTAATTTTTGGTTCAAAATTGAGAACACTGTACCTTGTGATATGTCTGTGGCCTCTATTATTTCGCGAACTTCGATTCGTCGATCACTCAAAGCCATATCCTGGATTTTGTCAATAATTTCGGAGGAAGTCACTTCTACTGGACGTCCGGAACGATGTTCATCATTTGTGGATGTACGGCCACGTTTAAATTCACTTATCCAATTGTAAATTGTTGCAAACGCAGGAGCAGATGTGCCATGAACTACATCGAACTCGGCTTTTATCTCTTTCGATGTTAAGTGTTTGACCACCGCACCAAACTCGTCCCTCCCCCTCTTTCTCAATAAACACACGATATTAATGCAATCGCTTATGGCAAGAAACCACGTGATGGATATAGGAGAAAGTTCAAGAGTCGATGTTACTAAATACAAACTGTTTTACGAGCGTAACTTCTATTGAACGCTTTTGAGGTTATGGAAGGAAACCACAAACGTTCCCCGATGGACCTGTGTTTATGTCTCGACGTTATATGATTGTGCATGGCTGAGTGGTGGCATCGTGACGGACTAAACAACCCAGTGTGTTACAGTGTTGCAGGATGAGCAGCAGTGTTGCCACACTTCCTCTTGCCCTTGCAGGCTATGCAGCCAGCGCCGCCTCTAACGTGGCCTGGTTCTTCCCCATGCTGGTGGCCGCCATTGCCTACTTCCACTACGAGCTCATGGACCCTGAGTCACGTCCCATCGACATGGCCACGGAGATGCTACACCCGGAATATGACTTCATCGTGGTGGGTGCGGGCTCGGCGGGTAAGTACAGTACACCTGGGGGGGGGAGGTGCAGGTGATCTGAGAGCCCCACTAACCCCAGCACTGTTACAGGAGCCGTACTCGCCAACAGACTGACGGAAGTGGAGCAGTGGGACGTGCTCCTGTTGGAGGCTGGTGGAGATGAGACGGAGATCTCAGATGTTCCTCTGCTAGCCGCCTATCTGCAGCTCAGCAAACTCGACTGGAAGTACAAGACCGAGTCGCAGGGGACAGCTTGTCTAGGTCAGACTACTTCAGTAGCGATAAGCACATTTTTATATCACTATGACAACACCTATTTGTTTCTGACAACAAAATCTCACATAACTTTCTCTACCTGTTCCATACACAAACTATTCTTAATAATTTTTTTTTGCTTACACCATGTTAATCTAAACTTTACCAGAATTGCTCTTTTTAGTTGCTTTCATGTAAGTAGAAAGGAAATACTAGGGTCAGCTGATAAGTCCCGGACCTCTCTATGAAAACAGCATTTAAACATTTTTTTTATTTATTTCTCAACAATCTCCAGAAAGGCTAATACATTTGTCATATCTGTGTTCTAATTTAATTAAAACCATCTCTGTAGTGCGATTTATCAAGGTCCTCAAAATATCTGTTTACCACATCCATGACCTCTTTGTTACTGTCAAATTTTCGCCCTAAAGAAATGTTTTGAGGTTTGGGAACGGGTGGTAATCACTGGGTGCCAGATCTGGCGAATAGGGTGGCTGTTCAAGCAATTATAACTAATTCTCACATTTTCCCCATTGCAATGACTGAACAATGGGCCGGAGCATTGTCGTGATAAAACAGTTTTTTTTGTTTTTTGTTTTTTTCCAAATGAAGTCTTTCTTTTCATCTCATCACTCAAACGTCGCAGTAAGCCTGCGTAGTAGTCGCCATTTTCCAAGTAATAAATAAAAATAATTCTAAATAAAAATAATTCCCTGTGCATCCCAGAAAACAATCGCCATAATCTTGTTAGCTGACAAAATTAACTTTGCCTTTTTGGAGTTGGTTCATCTGGCGCAATCCACTGCTTTGACTGTGATTTACTTTCTGGAGTGTAGTGATGTATCTAAGTTTCATCTATGGTAATAAGCCGTCTCAAAATTTCACTGGGATTTTTACGGTAGAACTCCACATTCTTAACAGAAACAGTTTTTCTTGGCAACTTTTGATCAGGTGTCAACAAACGTGACACCTGTCTTGCACAGACCTTGTGAAAGCCCAAAACATTATTTAAAATATTACCTGCACGTTAACTTGATATGTTTACAGCCTCTGCTATCTCAAACAACTTTAATCTGCAGTCTTCCAGTACTAAACAATGGATTTTTTAAATGATATCTGGAGTTGTCACTTCCACAGGGCGTCCAGAGCGAGGCTCATCTCTAGTTTTTAAACTCTGCAACCCACCTTTTAATCATTGAATATGAAGGGGTAGAGCCAATGTACTGTGCATTTCCTCCCCCCAGAATCTTTCAAATGGAAGTATTTAATCACTGCTCGTTTTTGAAAATCCTCTATTTTCGTGAAAACTCTTAAAGTTGTCTTGTTTAAAATGCTGTCATTGGAAAACTAAGCACGCTATTGGCCTGTAACTATGGATGCAAGATAGTCTAGAGTTAAACTATACGATGCCAGCGTCTAACTGGCCTAGTGGTGCCATATCTGTGTGAGGCCCGGGACTTATAAGCCGACCCTCGTAAGCGAATGCATTAGGCTAAAGCCACAGTAAAATCATTTAAATGCTGGTTGCCAGGAGTTGACAGATTGATGTTTGAGAAAGTGAAGCGGCCAGCTCTACATAGACAAATTGTGTTTTAACGAGATCTGGAACAATTGGCAACCCTCACGGTTTAACCGTTGTGTAAAGTCATTCAGAGTGAAGAGGACTGCACAGGGTAGTCATTTTATTGGTGATGTGAAAATCTTCAATATCGCTATTTTAAAGAAAATCAAAATCAAAATTTCAGAAAAATGTTACATGTAAAGGGTACTTGGGGGTGGGCGAATTTTGTTGAAAATCTTGGTGTGTCATCCTTGAAAGACACTGAACTTAAATATCAAGTTTGAGCTATGATGTCCACAGACACACACATACGGACCTTTTTCTAAGAGTGCTTTTTTCGGACTCAGGGGACCTCAAAACATATCTTCCCCTGAAATATCGCTACCAAATTTTGGGTGGAATACAACACCTTTTCTATCCAATATGTGCATTGTTCATGCGGGCAAGAGACAGTAAAATTAAGTCACTATGATATTGCTTTGAAATACCTATTTATTTGAATGGCCACAAAAAAAAACAAAAAACAAACAAACAAACAAACAAAAAACAAACTAAAAGTCGGTTAAATCCAAATTTGATTTTTAATCTGGCAACTTCTACGGATGCAACACGAAGATCCTAAACAAAATCCCCCAACCCCAAAAACATTTACACCGAGCATTTTTCAAAACTGTTTTATTTCCGCAAAATAGTTCTAATGACTCTTAATATAAATGCCATTTTTGACACATCGCGAATAGCGTCTAAGAACCTCTTCTTTCCGAATGACTTTTGTATATTTGTTAAACCGCAAGAGGTAGACAAAAAGTTGCTGCACAAAAAATATATACTGTTAAAACAAACAATATATGCCACACACACTTTCTTTTTTGTAGAGTTAACCGCTTCCAAGATATTCCTTGATATTAGTTTCATTTTTAAATTCCTTAAAATTTTCTCAAACGGAAAGCCATCTTTCCTTTCATCTCTCTTTTGTTTTACTTCTAGGCATGTAAAGAGAACCAAATTTCAATTGTTTAAAGTTTTGACTGTCGCTTTAGCCTAATGTATTCCCTTGTTTCTTCTGTACTTACAAGGAACTAAGCAATAAGCTCGTTTATCTTGATTAGCACGACGCACATAAAGCAATGTTTTGTGAGAATAATTTGTTTGCTGAACAGGTAGAGAATGTCATGTGAACGGTACACATTAGATTTTTTAGATAGTGAACTACTTCATGACCTCCCGCGAACCTTGGAACAAAGGTCTCGCTCCCCAGGTCAAATGGACGCTGCTACTGGCCCAGGGGCAAGGTGATCGGTGTTCTCAACCCCGTGCTAGGGAACAAGGACCAACTCAATAACCTCATGAACTGTTACAGGACTGAAACATCGACGCTGCAACTGGCCCAGAGGCAAGGTGATCGGCGTCCTCAACTCCATGCTAGGGAACAAGGACCAAATGAAAAACCTGATGAACTGTTACAGGAATGAAACATGGACGCTGCAACTGGCCCAGGGGCAAGGTGATCGGCGTCCTCAACTACATGCGAGGGAACAAGGACCAAATCAATAACCTCATGAACTGCTACAGGAATGAAACTTGGCCGCTGCAACTGGCCGAGAGGCAAGGTGATCGGCGTCCTCAACTCCATGCGAGGGAACAAGGACCAAATCAATAACCTGATGAACTGTTACAGGAATGAAACATGGACGCTGCAACTGGCCCAGAGGCAAGGTGATCGGCGTCCTCAACTACATGCGAGGGAACAAGGACCAAATCAATAACCTCATGAACTGCTACAGGAATGACACTTGGCCGCTGCAACTGGCCCAGAGGCAAGGTGATCGGCGTCCTCAACTCCATGCTAGGGAACAAGGACCAACTCAATAACCTCATGAACTGTTACAGGACTGAAACATGGACGCTGCAACTGGCCCAGAGGCAAGGTGATCGGCGTCCTCAACTCCATGCTAGGGAACAAGGACCAAATGAAAAACCTGATGAACTGTTACAGGAATGAAACATGGACGCTGCAACTGGCCCAGGGGCAAGGTGATCGGCGTCCTCAACTACATGCGAGGGAACAAGGACCAAATCAATAACCTCATGAACTGCTACAGGAATGAAACTTGGCCGCTGCAACTGGCCCAGAGGCAAGGTGATCGGCGTCCTCAACTCCATGCTAGGGAACAAGGACCAAATGAAAAACCTGATGAACTGTTACAGGAATGAAACATGGCCGCTGCAACTGGTCCAGGGGCAAGGTGATCGGCGTCCTCAACTACATGCGAGGGAACAAGTACCAAATCAATAACCTGATGAATTGTTACAGGAATGAAACATGGCCGCTGCAACTGGCCGAGGGGCAAGGTGATCGGCGTCCTCAACTCCATGCGAGGGAACAAGGACCAAATCAATAACCTCATGAACTGCTACAGGAATGAAACATAGCCGCTGCAACTGGCCCAGAGGCAAGGTGATCGGCGTCCTCAACTCCATGCTAGGGAACAAGGACCAAATCAATAACCTGATGAACTTTACAGGAATGAAACATGGACGGTGCAACTGGCGCAGGGGCAAGGTGATCGGCGTCCTCAACTCCATGCGAGGGAACAAGGACCAAATCAATAACCTCATGAACTGTTACAGGAATGAAACTTGGCCGCTGCAACTGGCCGAGGGGCAAGGTGATCGGCGTCAACTCCATGCTAGGGAACAAGGACCAAATCAATAACCTCATGAACTGTTACAGGAATGAAACTTGGCCGCTGCAACTGGCCGAGAGGCAAGCTGATCGGCGTCCTCAACTCCATGCGAGGGAACAAGGACCAAATCAATAACCTGATGAATTGTTACAGGAATGAAACAAGGCCGCTGCAACTGGCCGAGAGGCAAGGTGATCGGCGTCAACTCCATGCTAGGGATCAAGGACCAAATCAGTAACCTCATGAACTGTTACAGGACTGAAACATGGCCGCTGCAACTGGCCGAGAGCCAAGGTGATCGGCGTCAACTCCATGCTAGGGAACAAGGACCAAATCAATAACCTCATGAACTGTTACAAGAATGAAACATGGCCGCTGCAACTGGCCGAGAGGCAAGGTGATCGGCGTCCTCAACTCCATGCGAGGGAACAAGGACCAAATCAATAACCTGATGAATTATTACAGGAATGAAACATGGCCGCTGC
Organism: Hymenopus coronatus; assembly: GCA_030762935.1. Taxonomy (NCBI): domain Eukaryota; kingdom Metazoa; phylum Arthropoda; class Insecta; order Mantodea; family Hymenopodidae; genus Hymenopus; species Hymenopus coronatus. The sequence continues at coordinate 2,947,538 of CM060895.1, read as the reverse complement.
AACTGGCCGAGGGGCAAGGTGATCGGCGTGCTCAACTACATGCTAGGGAACAAGGACCAAATCAATAACCTCATGAACTGTTACAGGAATGAAACAAGGCCGCTGCAACTGGCCGAGAGGCAATGTGATCGGCGTCCTCAACTCCATGCTAGGGAACAAGGACCAAATCAATAACCTGATGAACTTTACAGGAATGAAACATGGACGCTGCAACTGGTCCAGGGGCAAGGTGATCGGCGTCCTCAACTCCATGCGAGGGAACAAGGACCAAATCAATAACTTCATGAACTGTTACAGGAATGAAACTTGGCCGCTGCAACTGGCCGAGGGGCAAGGTGATCGGCGTCAACTCCATGCTAGGGAACAAGGACCAAATCAATAACCTCATGAACTGTTACAGGAATGAAACTTGGCCGCTGCAACTGGCCGAGAGGCAAGCTGATCGGCGTCCTCAACTCCATGCTAGGGACCAAGGACCAAATCAATAACCTCATGAATTGTTACAGGAATGAAACAAGGCCGCTGCAACTGGCCGAGAGGCAAGGTGATCGGCGTCAACTCCATGCTAGGGATCAAGGACCAAATCAATAACCTCATGAATTGTTACAGGAATGATACATGGCCGCTGCAACTGGCCCAGGGGCAAGGTGATCGGCGTCCTCAACTACATGCGAGGGAACAAGTACCAAATCAATAACCTCATGAATTGTTACAGAAATGAAACATGGCCGCTGCAACTGGCCGAGGGGCAAGGTGATCGGCGTCCTCAACTCCATGTGAGGGAACAAGGATCAAATCAATAACCTGATGAATTGTTACAGGAATGAAACATGGCCGCTGCAACTGGCCGAGGGGCAAGGTGATCGGCGTGCTCAACTACATGCTAGGGAACAAGGACCAAATCAATAACCTCATGAACTGTTACAGGAATGAAACAAGGCCGCTGCAACTGGCCGAGAGGCAAGGTGATCGGCGTCCTCAACTCCATGCTAGGGAACAAGGACCAAATCAATAACCTGATGAATTGTTACAGGAATGAAACATGGCCGCTGCAACTGGCCGAGAGGCAAGGTGATCGGCGGCTCAAGCGTCCTCAACTACATGCTGTACGTGCGAGGCAACAAGAAGGACTACGACATCTGGGAGTCGCTGGGAAATCCTGGCTGGGGCTCAGAAGAGGCGCTGTACTACTTCAAGAAATCAGAGGATAATAGGAACCCTTACTTGGGGAGAACTCCATACCACTCAACTGGGGGCTACCTGACGGTCCAGGAGGCGCCGTGGCACACCCCACTAGCTGCTGCCTTCGTGCAGGCCGGCGTGGAGATGGGGTAAGAGGCAGTTTAATGTCTTAGCGCAAATGTTCTACACCGTCAAAGCTACTACGTAACATTTGATGTAGTGCGATATTACTAGTGCTCATACTGAAGGATTGTTTTGCAATCGCAGTTGTTCTTCAGCGTGCAACACAACTCCGAACGATGAGCAGCTAAGTTGGAGCTTCAACAATAACCAGAACGAGCTTCATTTGCAAAGTTTTCAAAACTGCGTTTCACGATTTTTAATAACATGACGAGCAAACATCTTCACGCCAATAAAACGTGTATTTTGAGTTTTTTGACAGTAGCGTGTGAATTCCGCTTTAATCTGAACGGCTTCAGTATAATTAGTAAACTGTAAAAGATACACAAAATCGTTCAACAGAAAATAAGTGCATCTCGTTAAAGCAATTATTGATGTTAAAATATCTGAGCTGCTTATAACTTCCGAAATACTCATCATTACTGCCTTGACGTTCTCTTCGCATGAACAAGAAGAAAAAAAACTGTGTTTACGAGGACCATTCAGAAAGTGACGGATGATTTGACATAATTAAACAATAACGAAAGTTATCAACACAAAACTTAGTAAATAAAGTTACACTACCTTACTCTATTTCTCAACGTAATCGTCATTGCTATCAAGATATTTATTGTCACGTGGTACCAGTTTTTCAATGCAGATGTTATACTTTTCTACCGCCTTTCTACTTGTTTTTTTTTTTTTTTTTTTTTTTTGAATGCACAAAATGTTCGGCCAATCGAATTTTACAGCCAAACAACGCAATGCAATGAACGCGTCTTCAGTGAGGAAACTGCACATAATTCACAAGTAAAAAAGGAAGAACCAGTGTGTATGATAAAGACCAGAGTGGAAGATCATCAATCGTTATGAAGGAGTTAAAAGCAAATTTTGATAAAAGAATTCAGAAAAACAGGTGTTTCAGTTTGGACACCGTACATGACTTTTTGGGTCGAAAGGATTTCCCAGACATGAAGACCTCAAAGTGACAGTGACATCTTGGCTCATATCTTTAGCGGTGGAAGTGTATAACGTCTGTGCTGAAAAACCGGTACCACGTGACAATAAATACCTTGACAGCAATGTAGATTACGTTGAGAAATAGAGTAAGATAGTGCAACTTTGGTTATGTCAAATCGTCTTGTCACTTTCTGGATGGCCCTCGTAAACATAGTTTCCTGTTCATGCGAAGAGAAGATAATCTCAAAGCCACTAATCTACGACTGAGCTGGTAAAGATTTGACTATCGCTGTATCTTACTATATTAAGTGTCTCATATTCAAAAGACCCTGATTTCCACATTTTGAATTCCGGTTAGGGCGAGTTATTTAGATAAGGTTTCTTCCGGAGTATAGAAGTATAACGGTTTGCAGAAATAGTGACAAGAGAAAGTCGCGTGAATGTAACAAATGAGATTCTGTGTAAACAGGGTTTAATGATCCATCAAAAATTGAACGTTTGCTTCACTAAACCTCGAATCATTTAGTGGATTGTCTGAGCGAATCTTTGATCCACTATTTCTCTGTATTCACACAAAGCGGCAAGGCACGACTGTTACTGAATCGTAACGCAATAACATGGCACCGCTCTAATGTTGACAGGTACGAGAACAGGGACATCAACGGCGAGATGCAAACCGGCTTCATGATAGCGCAGGGTACGACCCGACGTGGTTCCCGATGTAGCACGGGAAAGGCCTTCCTCAGGCCTGCTAGGCTCAGGAAGAACCTGCACTTGGCTATGCATGCCCACGTGACCAAGCTGCTGATCGACCCCAAGACGAGGACGGCCAGGGGAGTGCAGTTTAACAGAGACGGGACATTCCACACAGTCCGAGCCAGGAAGGAGGTGATACTCAGCGGCGGGTCTGTCAACTCTCCCCAACTGCTCATGCTGTCTGGTATAGGACCCAAGGAGCACCTCCAGGTCAGTTCGATTCTTTACTAAAATGTTTGTTACCTCCTAGCAACATGTTTCTGGTAGAGTGACCTTAAAACAGAGGATGTCGCAGGTCTAACTTCACAACGCACGTGTTTTCAGTTGTCTCCCAAATCTTGGGTTGCTGATTTCGAAGAATGGGCTGAGGGTAAGTATGGCGAAACAAATTACAAAAATATATGGAAGGGTGTCCAAAGAAGATTACCGTATATCAGTAGGCAGGGAAATGAATCCAGTTGTAAAATTAAACCCTCTCTAGCTCTAGCAAACGAAATAAAACTGAATTGGGGTAATAAGTCAATCTTTCCATTTGGGAAAGAGCAGCAATGGCATTGTTTACAATGATAAGACAACCTGGTAGCAGAATCTGCCCATTCTGTGGCTTAGATGAAGACTGAGTACATATTTTGGCGGAATGTATAAAGTGGGGAGAACCAGTAAATAGTAAACCAGAAGAAAAATGTGTAAGTCCTGCTAGAAGAAGGTTGGTATGTTGGGATCTACTGGCTGACTAGAGGAACTGGAAAAACGTGGGAAATTTCCTTGCTAAGTTGTGCGAAGCCGGATCAAATTTGTTCAGTTAGTCAGACTCTATTTATCTCTATGCTTTTCTTTACTTTGTCACCTTTAACTTGTATCTGAAATACGTAAGCAGCGTCATCCACCCATGCAGCAAGTGTTTGTGTAATGCCTTAAGTTTGACATCAATAAAGATACCTATCATATTTTCACAAGAATGTAGTGGCTAAGTTCAATTGAGAAACTCTTTCGTAACAAAAACATACACAAAAATGTAATTGTGCTAATAAAATGTACTTACTAAAGAAATTACTTTCATACTTATTCGCTTCTAAGGCGATTTGCAGTTCAACGCCAAGTGGGAGATTTTTTTAGCTTCTAGGATTGTTTTAACATGGAAAAGGTTGATCACTCTCCTGTCGAAAGTTGGAAACATTTACAATTCCAGATTATGTCAGGAATATATTTTCAATAAATGGCAGAGTTGCTGTGCCCCCTGCAACAATAACAGTTATCTTGGCTGTTCTTTTGAACCGTGATGTTCTTGACACATTCTTATCGCCGAACATGTGCCTCTTATCTGCAGCATTGCGATTCAAAATTCATCCGCTTTACCTAAAACGTCTGTCGCTTTAACAAGTCTTGGGTATTTATACTCAGCTATATTGCCTTACTTCATCGCTGTCCATACATGTCATGACATGTTTTCAAAACCGGCACTGAGTATTGCATTCAACTCAAAAACAAAAAAAAAAATATGATGTGTTCCATTCACACCATTTTCTCTGTTTTCACGCTGTTTTTACAAAAGATTAGACTTTTATCTACATAATTTTTATCAAGACATTACCAGAAAACGTCTCATTACATAGTTCCTTGAGTAGAAGGGAAATAAGGGAATACACAAGGCTAAACCAATAGCGAAATCTTTTAAAAGCTGGTTGCTCTGTGGTTGAAGTACCTTTGTATGGCCATTGACAAATTCCTGTTTGAGAAAAGTATAAGTATGTTAAATTTGAAACCAATAACAAGGAATGTGTAAAAATGGTCAACTCTACCAAACAATGTATATATTGTGTGTTTTAAAGAGCTTACATCAAGTTTTTGTCTGTCTCTTACAGTTAAGTAGTTAAGAATTCATCCAGAATGTAGAGGTCTTCAGAGGCTATACCCACAAAATTTAACATACCTATATGTACATCTTTAATTTTTGGCATTTTAATCAAAATCATTAGAAACACTTTTGAGATATCAACATTTTCGAAAATTTTGTCATGTAAAGTGTATTTGCGGTGATGGGATTTTTTGAAAATCTTCGTGTCGCATCCTTGGAAGATACTAAACCTAAATACCAAGTTTGGTATTGAACGATCTTTTCATTTTTAACTATGTTGTCCACAGAGACGCAGATACACACGGACATGTTAGTAATTCTTCTTTTTTTTATTCAGGAGCTCCGAAAACATACTTCCGGTGAAATCTGGGTATTGAATTTTTGGGTGCATTAGAATATCTTGTCTATACACTATGTATAATAATTGATATACATTTGTTAGTTTTAACCGGATCTACATGTTATATCTATCTCTTACGACGATTTAGCAGTCATTCACAATGAAGAAGACTTGAGAAGCTGCTACCAAGAAATTTAGGATATAAATTGCATTTGCTACGTGAACATCTTTATCATAGGGCAATTCAATCAAAAACGGTAGTTTGGGGAGGGTATTTTCTTGAAAGCCTTCGTGTTGTATCCTTGGAAAATGTTAAACTGAAATACCAAGCTCACACACACACACACACACACACACACACGAGCGCGCAGATCTTTTTGTAAAAATGCGCTCTTTACTAAAGGGTTCTCAAACCATGTATTTTCGCGAAATTTCGGTATTGAACTTTTGGGTGGAATACAATACCTGCTCTACCTACTATGTAAATTGTGCATACGTGGTAGAGAAAGTAAAAATACCAAACTTGTCGCATTCCTTGGTGTAATGGTTACCATGCTAGACCCCCAATACCGAGGTTGCGGGTTCAAACCCGGATGGTTTGGTGGGTTTTTTTCAGGTGTAAAAATCCTTAGCATGGTTTCCTTCGGAGGGCTGTACAGCCAGTGACCCCATATCATAGATTTACTGCGCATAAAAAAACTCAAACCTGAAAAAGAGTCCTCTGAGCAAAATTGGTGGGTCTTTCATGCCCGGTATAGACTGGGACACTGAGAACCACAGCAGTTAAAGGTGTCTATAAATAACACGCCATTTTAACAGCCCTCCCCAAAACTGCACGAGGGAGACAAGACTGCGATGATCGGGAGTGGGGTACTTCCTTAAGGGGGCAAGTGAAATAATCATTTTCCGATGGTGATCCAGTTTTAAAACTGCATTAGCTGGCCATTAGAACAAGGAACTGCAATTAACCAAACACGTACACACTTTTAAATCTCAACTGTGTTTTACAGGGTCTAGGTATCCCGGTGCTCCAGGATCTGAGAGTGGGACACAATCTGCAGGACCACATCGGACTGGGAGGGTTCACGTTCATGGTGAACCAGCCCATCTCGTTGATACAGAGTCGCTACGAAAATGTTCCTTCAGTACTCAAGTACGCCATGTTCGGGGATGGTCCTCTGACAGTCCTGGGCGGGGTGGAAGGCCTCGCCTTCGTCAGCACCAAGTACGTCAATGCTTCTGAAGACTTCCCCGACATCGAGTTCCACTTCATCTCCGGCTCCACCAACTCGGACGGTGGGAGTCAGATTCGTAAAGCGCACGGAATCACCGACACTTTCTACCACAAGGTGACTATTAACACATTCTGAAATATTGATATAGTCTTTGTTTTGTAATCGTCACAAGAGAAGGTTGCTATTTGAATATCTCGACTGTGTAACTTGTCCACTACAGTTTAATTCAGAACTTCTGTCAATAGTTATGGTTATCCCTGTGTAGCATTTGTTTGATACAACAAACACACACGGAGTATCAACCCTGTGTTACTTAGACCTGTTGAAGCATTTGTTTCCAGGTGTTTGGTTCCATTAGCAACAAGGAAACTCATTGCGCTACTCAGGCTGAAGAAAAGTTTACTTTGTTTCAGGTATTTAGTACCATCGGCAGCCAGACCGTTACACAGGCCTAAAGAAATATCGCTTTGTTTAAGGTATTTGGTTCCATTGCCAACAAGGACACTCACTGTCTGTCCTGCGTTACTCAGGCCTCAAAAAATATTGGTTTATTGCACGTGTTTGGTCCCATCAGCAACAAAGACACCTCATTGTCAACCTTGTCTTAGTCAGGCTGATGATACATTTGTTTGTTGCAGGTGTTTGGTCGCATCAGCAACAAGGACACCTCATTGTCAACCTTGTCTTAGTCAGGCCTGATGATACATTTGTTTGGTCCCATCAGACACAAGGACACCTCATTGTCAACCTTGTCTTAGTCAGGCTGATGATACATTTGTTTGGTCGCATCAGCAACAAGGACACCTCATTGTCAACCTTGTCTTAGTCAGGCCTGATGATACATTTGTTTGGTCCCATCAGCAACAAAGACACCTCATTGTCAACCTTGTCTTAGTCAGGCTGATGATACATTTGTTTGTTGCAGGTGTTTGGTCGCATCAGCAACAAGGACACCTCATTGTCAGCCTTGTCTTAGTCAGGCCTGATGATACATTTGTTTGGTCCCATCAGACACAAGGACACCTCATTGTCAACCTTGTCTTAGTCAGGCCTGATGATACATTTGTTTGGTCCCATCAGACACAAGGACACCTCATTGTCAACCTTGTCTTAGTCAGGCCTGATGATGCATTTGTTTGGTCCCATCAGACACAAGGACACCTCATTGTCAACCTTGTCTTAGTCAGGCTGATGATACATTTGTTTGTTGCATTTGTTTGGTCCCATCAGCAACAAGGACACCTCATTGTCAACCTTGTCTTAAGTCAGGCTGATGATACATTTGTTTGTTGCAGGTGTTTGGTCCCATGAGCAACAAAGACACCTGATTGTCAACCTTGTCTTAGTCAGGCCTGATGATGCATTTGTTTGATCCCATCAGCAACAAATACACCTCATTGTCAACCTTGTCTTAGTCAGGCCTGATGATACATTTGTTTGGTCCCATGAGCAACAAAGACACCTGATTGTCAACCTTGTCTTAGTCAGGCCTGATGATGCATTTGTTTGATCCCATCAGCAACAAAGACACCTCATTGTCAACCTTGTCTTAGTCAGGCCTGATGATGCATTTGTTTGGTCCCATCAGCAACAAAGACACTTCATTGTCAACCTTGTCTTAGTCAGGCCTGATGATACAATTGTTTAGTCCCATCAGCAACAAAGACACCTCATTGTCAACCTTGTCTTAGTCAGGCCTGATGATGCATTTGTTTGATCCCATCAGCAACAAAGACACCTCATTGTCAACCTTGTCTTAGTCAGGCCTGATGATACATTTGTTTGATCCCATCAGCAACAAAGACACCTCATTGTCAACCTTGTCTTAGTCAGGCCTGATGATACATTTGTTTGGTCCCATCAGCAACAAAGACACCTCATTGTCAACCTTGTCTTAGTCAGGCCTGATGATACAATTGTTTGGTCCCATCAGCAACAAAGACACCTCATTGTCAACCTTGTCTTAGTCAGGCCTGATGATACATTTGTTTGGTCCCATCAGCAACAAAGACACTTCATTGTCAACCTTGTCTTAGTCAGGCCTGATGATACAATTGTTTGGTCCCATCAGCAACAAAGACACCTCATTGTCAACCTTGTCTTAGTCAGGCCTGATGATACATTTGTTTGGTCCCATCAGCAACAAAGACACTTCATTGTCAACCTTGTCTTAGTCAGGCCTGATGATACAATTGTTTGGTCCCATCAGCAACAAAGACACCTCATTGTCAACCTTGTCTTAGTCAGGCCTGATGATACAATTGTTTGGTCCCATCAGCAACAAAGACACCTCATTGTCAACCTTGTCTTAGTCAGGCCTGATGATACATTTGTTTGGTCCCATCAGCAACAAAGACACTTCATTGTCAACCTTGTCTTAGTCAGGCCTGATGATACAATTGTTTGGTCCCATCAGCAACAAAGACACCTCATTGTCAACCTTGTCTTAGTCAGGCCTGATGATACATTTGTTTGATCCCATCAGCAACAAAGACACCTCATTGTCAACCTTGTCTTAGTCAGGCCTGATGATACATTTGTTTGGTCCCATCAGCAACAAAGACACTTCATTGTCAACCTTGTCTTAATCAGGCCTGATGATACATTTGTTTGGTCCCATCAGCAACAAAGACACTTCATTGTCAACCTTGTCTTAGTCAGGCCTGATGATACAATTGTTTAGTCCCATCAGCAACAAAGACACCTCATTGTCAACCTTGTCTTAGTCAGGCCTGATGATGCATTTGTTTGATCCCATCAGCAACAAAGACACCTCATTGTCAACCTTGTCTTAGTCAGGCCTGATGATGCATTTGTTTGATCCCATCAGCAACAAAGACACCTCATTGTCAACCTTGTCTTAGTCAGGCCTGATGATGCATTTGTTTGATCCCATCAGCAACAAAGACACCTCATTGTCAACCTTGTCTTAGTCAGGCCTGATGATATATTTGTTTGTTGCAGGTGTTTGGTCCCATCAGCAACAAGGACACCTGGAGCGTCATTCCTGTGTTACTGAGACCACGCAGTCGTGGTGTCATCAAGCTCCGCAGCAAGAACCCCTTCGACTATCCTCTGATCTATCCGAACTACTTCACCGATCCTCACGATATGAAGACGCTGGTGGAGGGTGTCAAGATTGGCTTGGCTATGAGCAGAACTCGCGCCTTTCAGAGATTCGGCTCCAAGTTGCACGAGATTCCATTCCCGGGGTGTAACCATATCCGCATGTGGACAGACGCCTACTGGGAGTGTATGATCCGGACTTACTCTGTCACCATTTATCATCCTGTTGGAACCTGCAAGATGGGACCTTATTGGGACCCAAATGCAGTGGTCGACCCCGAACTGAAAGTTTACGGCATTAGGGGTCTTAGGGTCATAGATGCGTCCATCATGCCCACTCTGGTCAGCGGCAACACAAATGCTCCGGTCATCATGGTCGCCGAGAAGGGAGCGGATCTCATCAAAGAGTTCTGGAGTAAGAGTGTTCCACCACGATGATGTGGATGCGCGTTCAATTTAGAGAAGCATATTCTCAGGGTGAGGAGTATTTAATGCACCAAACGTTGAGAGAATGCCCTACGTGATCAGTAACAAAATCATTCGAATGCAAATTTACTCGTTAAGACATGGTTCACCAAAAAACAAATTATTTTTATTGTAGTTTCAGAACAGCCTATCACAGAAGAAGAACTGACTATTGCAGAAACTAAAGCTTATCATTTTCAGAGCAAAGTTCAGCTAATGATTTTTGTCGCTAGTCTTGCAGTTTAGCTAGAAATTATTATTGAAATGTTACGTTAAACCTTGCTTTTCAGATGAACTTGGGTAACCCGCAAGCCAGCGTGCGTGCCAGCACACCGCAGTGTTAAGGAGGTGTGGCGTCACTGCAAACCAGTGAGCGTACGTCATTGACAGCAGCAAACCTTCAAACGTTTTTAGTCACACGAACATCAACTAGAACTCTGTTTACATTAGACGTGTTTTTGTTCCCATCTCATGAGAATTGTCGGCCGCATGACATTACTGAACAGCAATGTTGGCAAATATGTGGGAATTTCAACGCTTCCCATAAAACTTAACCGTATCACCAATATAATGTGATGCATCAAATATCTTCAAGTCTGTATTTAATGAAACTGTTTGGGCAAATGTTAAGTTTTGAAACATTAATAAGAAGGTGGCAACACTGTCCGCTCTTCAACTTGAAGCTCAAGACATGCTTACAAAGATTGTTCAAAGTATTGTGCTCGGCTTTCTAAAGCCTATCCAGCCTTAACTTTATCCCCGGAAAAAAAAAAAAAAAAAATTAATGTAGGCTTCCGCCATTCGCGCCAAAAATACTGTCATATGTTCACCACGACGTGACACATTGTAATGTAAACCGATCACAGCCTTTATTTTGGCGAACGTTCACTAAAATATTGTTAGGCACAATGGTGTTATTATTTTGTTTTGACAATCAATATTAACTCTAAAAAACACGAGCGACAAAATAAACGTGACTATTCCCTCCGTGGTGTGAGCTGTTTGTGCTGCTGCTGTTTCTTTCGTACCTGTAGCACTTTCTCAACTCTACACTATTACATTCTTGCATCGCAAATTTCACACGTTTTCTTTTTTCGAGCCTGTTTATATTTGAAAGCGAAACCAGAAGTATTTTTCTTCGTTTCATTTTTTTGAACATTCTATCACAGAAGACTTGCTCCTGCTATTGATATTGGATCACTTTGACCTCCTTTAAGAATTATTCCTTTTAATGCCTTGCAGGTGAACTCAGAACCCTCTTATTTTGGGCTCTAGTGCCATTTAGGTAAACATGGTACAATACATGTGTTTCCCACTATATATTTTACACTTTCAAAATGTTTCTCCCATCTCAGCTTTTGTTAAAATTGTTCAGAATGTCCAAATCAAAATGCATAATATTGTAAAAATAATTTTTAGACAGTTGATGCTAAAAGTATGCCAGTAATGTTATTGCATCTCTGGTTTACGTGTCCACGGCCTCATTCAATTAGGCTGCTCAAAGTATCCATCTGCTGAACCAGACGGAGACAGTAAAATAACAACTGCTACACTGTCTCCGTTTTTGATCTGTACGAGTAAGTGTCTATAAATTCTGAGAACTGTCTAACAATAATGTATGAAACATGTTTTAAACTGTTTTATATTGGTAGTAGTGTTTAACGCCCACTTTAACTACTTATGGCACCGCAGGTGGTGACACTGACAATACATGAAGACGGAGCACCGGTGGAATACGATGGCGGGGGAAACCGGAGTACCCGGAGAAAACCCGCCCCAGCGCCGCTTTATCCACCACAAATCTCACATGCGGTCGCTTGGTGAGAGGCGAGCGGTCTAACCACTCGGTCACGGTGCGGCCTCTTTTATATAGTTCGTAGATTCCTACTCACAAAATAAAAAATAATTTTTACCAATTGTGTTATACATATTTTCTGTGGCAAACGTAATTGAGTAGTTTACGAGCTCATTTCAGATCGCAAACTTGATTTTACCTAATCCACGCGCAAATAATTTTGTTCCAACTTTACGTTCGCCAAAATGAACATATAAGGACCGATCGATCATTACTAAGAATTCAAATTACAGCAGGCCGTGACGAGCCACTATTATTGTTGTTCTGTGATGTACTTTGAAATGATGACAGATTTTGAGAATTATGATATTTTTAGAGCTGCGAAAGAAATAGAATCAACTTTACTACCTGCTCTAAAGCTGCGAAGTAAATGAGGAACAATAACCCTTGGTGAATACCTCAAACTTATTTCATCTTTCTTTCCTTTTCTTTTAATATCAGAATAAAACATTGGATGTTACGCGAGCTTAAAGTGATTCTCAACTGCGCCTCGTTTCACAATATTGCTGCTTAACTATATTGTACAGTAGAGTTTTACACACTGTTGTGACTGCACACTATCGAGAAGCATACAATGTTTCTTACACATTCAAATTATTTATTAGCAAACACAGAAGATTTTAGTTTGTTTGATTCTTCAAAGAAATATGCATGAACATCATTCGTGTACATTTTTCTTCAAACATCACTTTTTTAAATTACCACATTTAGTAGTTTCCGCTGAACTGTAAGTGGACGTAGCAAAATCTTCTATGAGCTACACTTCCACTGTTTATTGACACAAGTAACTAGGCACAGCAATTGTCATGGCCATCTTTATTCAATGTTTGTTTCAACACACATGACCTCACATAATAACTCTTGTGTATGTCCTTGAAAATGGTCACTCTTTTCTAATATTTATTTTATTTTAATTTCGTAATGCCGTCCAAAAACATTGTATAATACACACGCGCAGAGTCTTCTTTTTCAAGTCCCGTGCTTAGCCATTTCATAAAATGCACAATTAAAAAATCTGATGTGTTCCATTCACATGACCTTCTCTATATCTGGGCAATAGACTTATTCTTCTATTTACTTCACCCTACGGTCTTATTAGTACAAGAGTTTACTAAAACACGATTGCTGTGGGATTGACAAGTTCCTGAAACATTTTCAAACTCAAACCAATAACAAGGTATATCTAGAAAACGGTCAAATCCACGAGGGGAAAAAAAAAGCATACGAGATAAATTGTGTATTTTAAGGAGTTTAGTAAGTTTACGGCTTGCCAGTAATGCAAAATTCAGATAAATCCGTCTAGAATAAAGAGGTCTTTAGAGACTATTCCCAGAAAATACGTTTTATTTGTCATGTAAATATCTTAAATATAGGAGATTTTAATCAAAATTGTTAGAGGCAGTTTTGAGAAAGTAAAAATGTTCCATGTAAAGGGTAGTTTGGTGTGGGGGATTTCCTTGAAAATCTTCGTGTCGTATCCCTGGGAGATACTGAACTTAATATCAAACTTGGTTACTAACCGACTTTTCGTTTTTGAGCTATTCTGAGAGACAGAGACACACACACAGCTTTTTCTTCGGACTCAGGGGAGTTCAAAACATATTTCTGGTGAAATCTCGGTGTCGAATTTTTGGGTGGAATACAATACCTTCTCTATTCACTATGTACACTGTACATGGGAGCTAGAGAAAGTAAAAATGTAGAAGTTTGAAAATTCATTCCCAGTGTTCCTTAATGAATTATTTTACATAGAAATTAAAACAAAAAATTGTTGACGCACATAGATGTTTATAAGTTTTATCAAGTGTTGCACGTCGTTAACATTTTGTTTCGTGCTCAAGCATATGTATATATTGTGGGAGCATTTTCATACATTTTGTTAATATGTATAAATATAACTATTTAATAAAGTATTTATTTAAGCGAGTTGTGATATTGATTACAACATGGTCCCTGTATTAGCACAGAACACAGAAGTATACAGATTTGTGTAACATAGGGGACTCAGCTTGCCCTGTTTCTGTTCCCTCACCGTGTGCTGGCTAATCAGTTGATACATTATCTATATTACTCCAAACTTTGAGATCTTCCTCTGAAATTTCAATAAGACAAAATAAAGAGATTTTAGCTAAGAAGGAGAATAATACCCATCTGTTCCATTCGCATTGCTTTCTCTCTGGATTCTTCAACAAACAATATTGCAAAAGCTATTCTATCAGCCAATTATGTTTATTAAGTCAGATAAATGATGTTATTACTTTTTTCCTTGTAAGTAGAAGGGAAGACAATCGATAGTCAAAGGGCTGGTTGATAACGTTCAAATTGCCAAGAGAAACGAATGACAAAGTGTGTGCTTTAACGAGATCTCTTGCCCTTTACCAATTAGGAATGGATGGAGTGGACTTTAAAGGCAATTCAAAATCGGAACAAATAACGAATATGTCGTAAACATTAGACATTTTAATCAAAATCGTTACAACCTTTTTCCATGCAAAGAACAGTTTAGGGCGGAAGATTTACTTGAAAAATCTTCATCCTTAACCAGATGTTAACTTTTGGTATTTAGCCAACTTTTTGCTGTTCATAAGCGCGCGCTGATGTGTTCTATCCACCTGACTTTCTCTACATCTCTGTAACAAATTACTGTTAAAAAGCATACGCTGCTATTTACTTCATCCTAAACGAGAAAAAATTAGCAGAAATAGTTTTATTACTTGTTTCCTTGCAAATAGAAGCGAAATAAGGTTAAAGTGATAGTCAAATGTTTTAAAATGTGGTTGTTATCCGTTTCTGCGCATTGCCAGAAGTTTACAAATAAATGTTTTCAAATCCGAAAAAAATATCAGAGAATATCTCAGAAAATGTAAACTACACGAAAAAAATATATGACATAAATTGTGTGTTTTAACGAGACTCACCCTTTTTTGTATACTAAGGTTTTGTCTATCTGTTACAGATTACTAGTTATGCAAAATCCAGCAAAATTCAGTGAGAATGAAGAGAGCTTCAGAGGCCAGTCCCAGAACATTCAAGATATACATTTTATTTGCCATGTAAATATCTTTAAGAAAATCAAAAATGTTAAATTTTGTCCATGTAAAGAGTAGTTTGGGAGGGGGGATTTTCCTCAAAATCTTCGTGTCGCATCACTGAAAGATATTAAACTTAGATACCAACTTTCGTATTTAACCGACTTTTCGTTTGTGTTCACAGACACACAGGGACCTATTTCTAAATATGCCCCCAAACTATCGTGTACATTGAAAAAATTAGCTATTTTTAAATGTACATAAAACTGCTAAAAGTTTATTAAAATAGCATATATATTTTATGACAAACCAAATGTTTTTCTTGAATAACCTCGGAGGGCCTCTTCATTCTGGACACAAAAATGTAGATTTTGTGAATAACATAGCACTTCCAAGATATTCCTTGTTATTTTAAAACAGGTGTGTATTTTTTTTCTCAAACAGGATATCGTCATCCTGTTTCCTTTTACTGGTGGCTATGCAACCAGCTCTTAAAATACTTGACTGTCACTTTAGCCTAGTGTATTACCTTATTTCCCTTCTACTTACAAGGAAGTAACTAATAAGACCGTTTCTGGTATACTTTATTTTCTTAGCATGGATTGTTAGAGGAAGTCATGTGAATGGAACAATTTTAATGAGAAATCTGTCCTGTCAGTGAAACTGTTGAAGTTCCAGAGGGCACATGAGTAGAGGAGTGGGTAGAGAAAGTCGTATGACAGTCCCGGGACGTCAGTGTTGAAGCTGGCAGATGTCTAGAAGACTGGGTAGAGAAAGTCATGTGACAGTCCCGGGACGTCGGTGTTGAAGCTGGAATATGTCTAGAAGACTGGGTGGAGAAAGTCGTGTAACAGTCCCGGGACGTCAGTGTTGAAGCTGGAATATGTCTAGAAGACTGGGTAGAGAATGTCGTGTGACAGTCCCGAGGATATTCCAAACACGAGGACGTCAGTGAAACTGTTGAAGCTGGCAGATGACTAGAAGACAGGGTAGAGAAAGTCGTATGACAGTCCTGAGGATGTTCACAAACACGAGGACAGCAGATCGTCACGTCAGTGAAACTGTTGAAGTTCCAGAGGGCACAAGAGTAGAGGAGTGGGTAGAGAAAGTCGTGTGACAGTCCCGAGGATGTTCACAAACACGAGGACAGCAGATCGTCACGTCAGTGAAACTGTTGAAGTTCCAGAGGGCACAAGAGTAGAGGAGTGGGTAGAGAAAGTCGTGTGACAGTCCCGAGGATGTTCACAAACACGAGGACAGCAGATCGTCACGTCAGTGAAACTGTTGAAGTTCCAGAGGGCACATGAGTAGAGGGGAGGGTAGAGAAAGTCGTATGACAGTCCCGAGGATATTCCAAACACGAGGACGTCAGTGGCAGATGTCTAGAAGACTGGGTAGAGAAAGTCGTGTGACAGTCCCGAGGATATTCCAAACACGAGGACGTCAGTGAAACTGTTGAAGCTGACAGATGTCTAGAAGACTGGGTAGAGAAAGTCGTGTGACAGTCTCGGGACGTCAGTGTTGAAGCTGGCAGATGACTAGAAGACTGGGTAGAGAAAGTCGTGTGACAGTCCCGGGACGTCAGTGTTGAAGCTGGCAGATGTCTAGAAGACTGGGTAGAGAAAGTCGTGTGACAGTCCCGGGACGTCAGTGTTGAAGCTGGCAGATGTCTAGAAGACTGGGTAGAGAAAGTCGTGTGACAGTCCCGGGACGTCAGTGTTGAAGCTGGCAGATGTCTAGAAGACTGGGTAGAGAAAGTCGTGTGACAGTCCCGAGGATGTTCACAAACACGAGGACAGCAGATCGTCACGTCAGTGAAACTGTTGAAGTTCCAGAGGGCACAAGAGTAGAGGAGTGGGTAGAGAAAGTCGTGTGACAGTCCCGAGGATGTTCACAAACACGAGGACAGCAGATCGTCACGTCAGTGAAACTGTTGAAGTTCCAGAGGGCACATGAGTAGAGGGGAGGGTAGAGAAAGTCGTATGACAGTCCCGAGGATATTCCAAACACGAGGACGTCAGTGGCAGATGTCTAGAAGACTGGGTAGAGAAAGTCGTGTGACAGTCCCGAGGATATTCCAAACACGAGGACGTCAGTGAAACTGTTGAAGCTGACAGATGTCTAGAAGACTGGGTAGAGAAAGTCGTGTGACAGTCTCGGGACGTCAGTGTTGAAGCTGGCAGATGACTAGAAGACTGGGTAGAGAAAGTCGTGTGACAGTCCCGGGACGTCAGTGTTGAAGCTGGCAGATGTCTAGAAGACTGGGTAGAGAAAGTCGTGTGACAGTCCCGGGACGTCAGTGTTGAAGCTGGCAGATGTCTAGAAGACTGGGTAGAGAAAGTCGTGTGACAGTCCCGGGACGTCAGTGTTGAAGCTGGCAGATGTCTAGAAGACTGGGTAGAGAAAGTCGTGTGACAGTCCCGGGACGTCAGTGTTGAAGCTGGCAGATGTCTAGAAGACTGGGTGGAGCAACTCCTCTGACAGTCCTGAGGATATTTACAAACAGGTGGACAGCAGAACGTCACGTCGCGTTGTTTTACTCAAGGCCTGCCCCACGAAACGTGTCGCGAGGCACATTCTTATGTCAGCTGTTTGCGAGTGGATATGTCGTTGATGAACCTGGTGTCCACGGCCAGGTTAGCCCTGTCTTACGGAGCAGGCTTCGGGTTCTTCCTGCTGGTGCGTCTCGTCATTCTCCTGCTGAGACCCGACATCGTGGACAAGGACTTCCGTCCCAAAGATTGTGGTCTGCGCAAACTGAGTACTCACTATGACTTTGTGATAGTTGGGGGCGGCTCGGCGGGGGCGGTGGTGGCGGCACGTCTCAGCGAGGTCACCAACTGGACAGTGTTACTGCTGGAGGCGGGTGGGGACGAGACCTTGCTATCAGATGTGCCTCTCTTCATGCCGGCCCTGCAGATGACACCCCTGGACTGGCAGTTCAAGACGGAGCCCTCGGGAACATCATGTCTGGCCATGGACAGGGGGAGGTGCAACTGGCCGCGGGGCAAGGTTCTGGGGGGCAGCAGTGTGCTCAACGCGATGCTCTACATCAGGGGCAACGCTAAGGACTACGATCTCTGGGCAGAGATGGGGAACACTGGCTGGAGTTATCGTGAGGTAAGTTATGTGTAACTTCACAGTATAGTGAAGTAAGCTATGTGTTATAGCGAGGTAAGTTGGGTAAATTAAGGCATTTTATTAAAGGACGCTATTTAACTGCTGTGGTTCTCAGCTTCCAATTCTATACTGGTCGTGAAAGACCGCTTAATTTTGCTCAGATGCCTCTTATATCAGGCTAGAGGTTCTTTTATGTGCTGTAAATCTACGACATGGGACCGACGGCTATACTTCCCTTCCGAAGGAAGCCATGCTAAGGATGTTTACACCCAAAAAAATCCATCGTCCTCCACAGGGTTTGAACCCGCGACCTTGGGTATATGAGATTAACATGGTAACCATTACGGCACATAGGACGAAGATAAGCTGGGTATACCTTGTCCTGGCTGGAGTTATAGTGTGGTGACTTGGGTGTACCTTGTCCTGGTAGGAGTTATAGTGAGGTAAGTTGGGTATAACTTGTCCTGGCTGGAGTTATAGTGAGGTAAGCGTGGCATAACTTGTCCTGGTAGGACGGAGGGGACAAAAACTGCGGTTGTTGATATAGGATAATTCTTGAGACATCTAACAATGAACTGGAATTTTGCAAAGCAAAAGGAGCATTCTCAACGCAAGAAAATATCAGTAGGATGCGATGTAAAGAAACATGTTACAAGAATTTGGCGTTATTACGAAAATGTTAGTGACAGAATTCCAATGTAACGCATATTTATTTTATAATGTTCCACTAGCAATTAACTTTTTTTTCTCGAAATACTGAATTACAGTGATTATTGTGTGTGATACACAACAGTTTAGACCTCAATACATTTTAAAACACCAATTAAAATGTTGATGTGTTCAATTCATATCACAGTCTCTGTCTGTTCTACAAACACATTTCTTACATAAACTTATTCCTCCATTTACTTCGTGCTAAACTAGATAAACATTAACAGAAATTGTCTCATTACTTGCTTCCTTGTGAGTAGCAGGGAATACACTAGGTGATTATCATTGAAATTCGGTCCTCTTTTGCAGGCTAGGAGTAAAACAAGGGAGATTTAAAACGGGCGAGGACACCCAATTTAAGAAAAGTTTTAAGTATTTTAAAATTGAAACCAATAACAGGAAATGACTCTGAAATGGCAGGCTTTACAAAAAAAAAAAAAAAAAAAAAAAAAAAAAATCGTGTAATAAGTGTGTGTTAACGAAATGTACAGTTTTGTGCAGTGAGTTTTGTCTGTCTTACCAATTATACAAACGTTATAGAATGAAAAGCTCTTCAGACTTTACTCCAAAAAAAAAAAACACAGAACACACATTTTATTTGTCATGCAAGTATTTTAATATACGGCATTTTACTCCAAATCGTTAAGAGTCATTTTTAGAAAATCTAAAAGTTCAAAACATGTTCCATGTAAAGGGTAGTTTGGGATGGGGCCGAATTTTTTCTGAAAATTTTCCTGTCACATCCTTGGAAGATAGTAATATTAAATAAAGTTTCGTTTTAACCTACTTTTCTTTTCGAGTAATGATGTTTACGCGCACACACACACACAGACACACACACACAGACCTTTTTATAAAAATGAATGTTTTTTGGTCTTAGGAATCCTCAATACATATTTGTGGTGGACTCTCGACATAAAACATTCGCGTGGGATGCAATATCTTCTGTACCTACTATCTAGTTGCATAATACGTGAAGAGGAAGTAAAAATGTAGTTTTGGGAAGAGCAACCGTACACTTCAAATTTAAAACAAATTAGCTTCGATGTGTGGTTTTTCTACTCATTATCGCTTAATGTTACAAAGTATTCTTAAGAAATTCATTACTTTCTCTACACGTACAATGTACGCAGTGGATAGAGAAGATATTGTATTGCAGTAAAAAATTCGATACCGAGATTTCATCGGAAACACCCATAGCAACCACATTTTAAAACATCTGACTATCACTTTTTCCTAGTGTATTCCCTTCTACTCACAAGGAAGTAGCAAGTAATAAGAAAATTTCTGGTAATTGAAATAATGTTATCTCGAATAGCATGAAGTAAATAGAAGAATAAGCTCATTAAGAATAACGTGTTGCAGAGATGTAGAGAAAGTCATGTGAATGAAACACGTCACACTAAATTAATTATAATAATAATAATGATAATAATTCAGCAATCAAAGTTATGGAGATATCCCTCTTTAAAGTTTGAAAGCTCCAATTCAGAAAATACCAACCCATTTTTTGAAATTTTGAGTCGTTTGGGACATTTTGATTATGCAATATATTTATATAATAAAATTTAAAATAATTTATATCTTCCAATGTATCCAATTTTAATGAAATTTGATATTTATGTTAACCTAATAATGAAATGGCAACAAAAGTTACAGCAAATGTGTATAGAATACACAAGAGTCAAATTCCTTAAAGAAGAACAAGAAGATACTTTTGTCCAGTAAACATTATTTTTCACTTTCCCTACACGTATTTGTTCAGTAATTACAACAGTCATGGTCAAAATAATATATACAAGATATAAAGTGAGTCATGTAACAATTTTAGTATTGTCCATCAACATTTAGCGTTAAACTGTTTCACGTTCAATAAGCTTATTGCTGGTTATCAAAAAGCTATCTCTAGTCTAGTGAATGGAACATGTAATTTGTATGGAGAACATATTCTATTGCACCCAAACATTCAATACAGAGATTTCACCGCAAATACTTGTTTTGAGAACCCTGAATCCAAAAAAAAGTATTTTAGATAGAGGTCCGAGCGCGTGCGCGCGTGTCTATGGACTGCGTAGCTCAACAATTAAATGACCGTTAAATATCAAACTTGTATTTAAGTTTATCATCATTTAAGAATACGACACGAATATGTTCAAAAACATCTCCCAACACAAACTACCCTTTACATGGAGAATTTTTCAAAAATTTTGATTTTATTAGAAACTACTGTAAGGATTTCGATCAAAACACAATATATTAAAGATTCATGAGAAATGATGTTTAGAACTTGCTGGGAATAACTTCTTCTTTCTGGATTACTTTTGATAACAGATATACAAAAAGTTACTGTACAAAACTGTAGATCTCGTTAAAACACACAACTTGTTATATAAGATATTTGTAGAGTTAATTATTTCCGAGATATTTGTTGTTATTAGTTTCAATTTTAAAGTATTTATTTCTTTTCTGGAACAGGTAGTCGTCATCCATTTTAATTTGTTTTACTCCTTTCCGGCAAACAGAACCGAATTTCAACGTCAATGGTATAGCGACAGCATTTAAAATATTTGACTTTGGCTTCTGACCTTGGCGCCCCGGACAACATGTGGTGTCTGAGTGTCTTTTCTCCGTTTTTGTAAGAAACATCTGTGTGTGTGCAGAAGAGAAGCGTCTTTATGAGAATCGTGTAGCCCTTCGTGCTTATTTCCCTGAACAAGTTTGTGTGGCTGATTGCTAGAAACTGCGACTGTTGAGCAAGTACAGGTCACCTTCTGAAAGAGCTCAGGCTGTTAAAACCAAAACGTTACGCACACAGATGTTCACTATTCAGGAGGTTTTCAATCAGCAAAATGATCGTGTATCATCTCGAGAAGCTCGTGACAAGGTTCCCATCCTGCCTTAGTCATGGTTTGGTGGAGAGAGGCCAAAGTGTACCCAGGACTGGCTGCGGACCTCATTGCTCCCTTCCAGTAGCCCTGACCTCAATCCATTGGACTACAAGCTGTGGTCTATATTTGAGGGCATGGTCTGTAAGAAGAGGCATCGCAGTATAGACAGCCTGAAGTGCTCCCTGGTGAAGGCAGTGCCGGATTTTCCTATACAGACTGTGCGTAATTCTATTGATGAGAGACTTAGGGCCAAAGGCGGCCATTTTGAAAAACGGTTGGCTGTAATACATGTAACTGACCAGTATTAAAAGGATGTTAAATTATTTTGGCTCAGGTTCATTTTTGTAACAGTATTTATGGTAAGACTCGGTGTGTGTTCCATTGAAGAGTGGAAGGCCTGTTGCAGGTGCTGCCGTACTTCAAGAAGTCCGAGGACATGCGGGTGGCGGACCTCAAGGACTCGCCTTACCACGGCACGGGAGGACCTCTCACGGTCGAGGAGTTCACGTACAAGTCGCCCATAGCCAGGACGTTCATCGCGGCCGGCAGGGAAATGGGCTACAGAGAGCTGGACGTCAACGGTGAGACCCAGACAGGCTTCACCATGTCGCACGGCACCGTCAGGGAAGGTCTCCGCTGTAGCACGTCCAAGGCGTTCCTCAGACCTTGCTCCCACAGGAACAACCTGCACTTCAGTCTCATGTCACACGTGGAGAAGCTCATCATACACCCGGGGTCGAGACGGGCTCAGGGCGTCGTATTCAACAGGAAGATCGGCGGTCGCAGAAAGGTCACGTATTATCCTATCCAAACTACCTTCTTCACAAGCTTTGCTTTTACTTTCTCTACACCTAGGTAGTATTTACATAGAAGGAGTTGTATTGTACCCACAAATTCGATACCGAGATTTCACCGTAAATATATGTTTTAGGCTCACCTCTATCAAAACATTTTTTTAGAAAAAGGTTCTGTGTGTGTAAACACAGTAACTCGAAACAAAAAGTTCGTAAGATACCAAACTTGGCATTAAAATCTAGTATCTTCCTAGGATGCGACACGAAGATTTTCAAGAACCCCCCCCCCTCCTCAAACTATCCTTTACATGACAAAAATTTCGAAAATGTTTATGTTCTCAAAAATATCTGACAATTTTATTAAGATCCGTATATTAAACATATTTGCATGCCAAATAAAATGTATATGTTGAATTTTCTGGGAATAGCCTCTAAAGACCTCCTTATTCTGGATGATTTTTTTCTTAATTTTGCATAACTAGTAAACTGTAAGAGATACACAAAAAAGTACTTACTACAAAAAGATCTACCTAAAACATGCAATTTAAGTCATATACATCTTTTTTCGTGCAGTTGGCCGTTTTCGATAAATGTACTCACGTATAGTTTCAGTTTTCAAATATTGGAATTTTTCTCGTGCTGGAACTTTCCAACTCCTGGCCACGCAAGAAACGTATATCAATCACATAGCAACCAGATTTTAAAACATTTGACTATCACTTTATCCTAGTGTATTGCCTTCTACTTACAAGAAAGTAGCAAGTAATAAAACAATTTCTGTTGATGTTTATCTTGAATGTAGTGTAAGAATAGAGCAGGTAGAGAAAGTGAAGTGAATGTATCTCCATGTTTGCAGGTGTACGCAGACAAAGAGGTGATCCTCTGTTCGGGTTCCTTGCAGTCTCCCCACCTGCTCATGTTGTCAGGAGTGGGTCCTCGCCGACACCTCGAGGACCTCGGGATAAAGGTGGTTCTCGACGTGCCGGGGGTTGGAGAGAACCTCCAGGATCACGTGGCTCTGGGAGGTACTGCCTACCTCATAGACCCTCCCCCTAAGACAAGCCCTCAAGGAGTGAGTTTCGTGTTGCCCCGGATCATGACGATACAGACGTTATACAGCTTCGTGTTCGAGAGACGTGGTCCGATGTACGCGCTGCCAGAGGCCGAGGTCATGGCCTTTATCAACACCAAGTAGGTCGGCATTGTATTCCATTTCATCATTATAGGATAAGTCACTAATATCTATACCCTGTCAAGATAGTAAAAAAGCTGCGCAGAACGTTGTGGCCGTAACTACTGCCGAGTAGGTCATTCTCCCTTCTCCCGTATGTTCAAATGACATCAGACACGCATGCGCCTCGCGAGGTTTTTGTCACTGGTGGGCATTGCAAGTGGCAGTGAGTGATCACAAAAATCATAAGAGTGTAATATGAACTAAGAACTATTAACAGCAATGTTAGAGGACAGGATAGGGAGATTGAAAACAAAGTACTTGATCTCGTCCTGCATTCAGCCATGCACGCGTATATTACAACAATTGTATAGCGGTGATGGCAAACTTTCCCACCAACCCCACCTTTCCTACTATCACTGAAGGGTGACCGGCTAAAGCAGGAAGAAGTTCAAGGCGTGAGCTGCGCGGACCGAAATATAGCACCTATATTTTTACTTTATCTACATAGTACACAGGTAGAGAAGGATTGTAGTTCATCCAAAAATTCGATACCGATATTTACAACAAAAAATAGACGTTTTAGGCTTCGTGTATAAAACGTTTTTAGAAAAAGGTTCGAATGTCAATTTGTGTATGTGCCAGGGTGTCTGTGAACACAATAATTCGATAATTCGAACACGAAAAGTCTGAGAAACCAAGTTTAGTATCTTCCAAGGAAGCGACACCAAGATTTTGAGGTATATCTCCACACCCCAAACTACTCTTTATTTGGAAAGTTTTTCGAAAATTTTAAATTTCTCAAAAATGGCCCCAAAGAATTTTTATTAAATTGTCATGTGTTTAAAACATTTCATGACAAACGAAATGTATATCTTGAATTTTCCGGGAACAGCCTCTGAAGGCCTCTTTGTTCTGGATGGATTTTGCATATCTTGTAAACGGTAAGAGATATACAAAAACTTATTACACAAGAAATGTAGATCTCATTGAAACACACAATTTAGTTAACTGTTTTCGAGATCTTTCGAGTTATTGCTTTCAGCTTTAAGATTTTAACTTTTCTCCAAAGGGAAAACATCTTTCTTTTGGTCTCCATTTAGTTTACTCCTAGCAAGCAAAGAGACACAAATTTCAAGTGTTTCACATAGCGATCGGATTTTAAAAGATTAGACTATCGCGTTAGCGTCTGTGTTCTCATATTTCTACATACAAAGAAGGAAGTAATAAGACCAATTCTGGTAATTCATGTTGAAGTTTTGTTTGTGGAACAGCTAGAGAAAGTCATGTGAGATCAGATAAGTCAGCAAGTTGACAGGAAAACTTTCACAGATAATGATAACTCTATGAAATAAACAACAGGGCAGTTGTTATTCAGTACCAATGTAAAATTACAAAATGCAATGTTACGACGGCCATCCGGAACGATTTGGCATTAACTAAATAATAACGAAAGTTATCAACACTAAACTTTATTTACAAAGTTACACTACCTTACTCTATTTCTCAATGTAATCTCAATTCTGTCAAGACATTTATTGTCACGTGGTATCAGTTTTTCAATGCCAATGTTATACTTTTCTACCACCAAAGAACTTATTCGCTGTTTTGAATGCACAAAATGTTTGGTGAACCGAACTTTATAGTCAAATAACGCAAGTGTATAGTGATAATGCAATGAACCAGTCTTCAGTGAGGAAATGACACATAATTTACGAGTAATCAAGGAAGAACATAACAGTGTGTACGATAAAGACCGGAGTGGAAGTTCATCAATCGTTATGGAGCAGTTGAAAGCATATGTTGATAAAAGAACTCAGAAAAACCGGTGTTTCACTTTGGACACCGTACATGACTTTTTGGATGGAAAAGATTTGTTAGCCATGAAGACCTCAAAGTGACAGTGACATCTGGGCTCAGAGCTTTAGCGGTGGAAGAGTATAACATCTGTACCACGTGACAATAAATACCTTGATTACGTTGAGAAATAGAGTAAGGTAGTGTAATTTTGTGAATAAAGTTTTGTGTTGATAACTTTCGTTATTATTTAGTTATGTGAAATCATTCGTTACTTTCTGGATGACCGTCGTATTTTGGAAGTTTGCTGAAGTATTGCAAACGGTTTTTTTTTTGTTTGTTTGAGAATATTAGCACTATATATGGGTACGACCATACACTGCATATTTTTAATATAGTGTAATATTGCAGTGGTACAAGATACGAGTCATTTGTTGCAGTTGCACTCGAACTGGCATCACAGAAACTGATAACTTGGTCCGCCATTCCCTCCAAATGTCACTTTACTTAATCTTCCTGAACAAATATGTGATACACTTGTTGAAAAGCTTCTTACACCTCGGCTAACTTAATAGTGTCGTAGCGTGCCACGTTGCTAGTGAGTGGACATACCCTTGGTTGCACGGGGGTTGGTACACTCAATTTCACTGTAGACTGCAGTCACGATGATGATGATGATGATTGCCCGTCACATTAAAACACTAATATACGGCGCGCGATTTCCTAAATGACGTGTCTACTTTAAGAGCCTGTGAGTCTCTTATTAGCGCCCTGGTTTCTTGTCCGTACATCACTTATATAGAAAAAGGCCCGAGTTTTGCCCTCCTTTTTGATTGGCTGAAAAAGGGCGCGTAAAGTGGCAATATCACGTGACTATCGGGGATTTTTTCTTTACACCCACGTGACCTTGTTCTTCAATGCAAAATTCCCTTTCCCCAGTTCCAAAGGGAGAGTACCTAACTTCCTCTCAAGGGCATTAAAGTGTGTGTTATTTTCAAGAAAGCCCGTACCCTCCACTGAGCATACATTTCTTGTGTTAAATATTACAAACTAATAATATATGCGTCGTGCTAAACTACTGTCGCAATAGTTTGACACTGGTTTTGAGGTGACAAAGAAGGCTACTTTTCCCATGTACATTAGCAATAATTATTTTCAAGCTTTCCTTTCACTACACCGACATTACTCACTCACTAGCACTTGTTACAGCAACCGCATTTTTACTTTCTCAAGCACAGAGAAGCTATTGTAATCGCAAATATTCGCTACTCATATTTCACCTCAAGTATAAGTTCTTCGGCCCCCTAAATAAAACAAAAACACGTGTGTGTGTGCAGGCAGAGCTAAAAAACCTAAAATCGGTCAAATGCTAAACTTGGCATTCAACTTCAGTAATACGGCGATTTTCAAGAAAATTCCCCACCCTAAGTTTCCTTTATATGGAACATTTTTCGAAAATTTAGATTTTCTCAAAAATGAGAAACGATTTTGATTAAAATGACACGTGTTTAATATATTTTTTATAGCAGATGAAATGTATATGTTGAATTTTCTGGCGATAGCCTCTGAAGACCTCTTCATTCTAGATGACTTTTGTGTTACTCGCAAACAGTAAGAGATACACAAAAACTTAGTGCTCAGAACAATGTAGATCTCATTAAAAGACACAATTTATGTCATTCACACCTTTTTTGAAGAATTAACCGTTTCTGAGATAACCAGTTAATCTTTGCTCAAGCGGGAAGTCAACTTGTTTCACCTCTTTTCTTTTACTCCGGGAATGCAAAAGAGAACCGAATTTCAACTGTTTCATTCAGCGATAGGTTTACTGTGACTTTAGCCTTATATAGAAGCAAATAACAAGACGTAGACAAAAGAGTTATCTTAAAGTGAAGGGAATAACATTAGGTTGACAATACTGCACACTTTCAGAACCAGTGAAGCAAAACTAATAGCTGCTGATACTCGTTTCTTTTCTTATACAGTGCGATCCATATAAAGCTGAACCGTTTTCATTTCTCTCTGCAAGTTTGTAGAAATGTGACACTTGTTTCAATGACCTCAGTGGCTGACGGATTATTTTCATGTCATTATAGACAGTGCTAACAGCACTGGGAGAGCGTGTTTTCATAGTGAACGGCAACGGCAACTGTTATATTGCTTGGTGAGAGTGGAACACATGGCTATACTCTCGCCGCTCTTGACACTTCGGGTAACGTTGGCTGTACTGCCTTTGCGGTGTTGCCACAGTAAACAACAACAGATCTGTCGTGTGTAAAGACAGTGTACATAGCAAATTAATGAAACCAGTTCGTTATTATTGATGTTAAGTGAAAATAACAGTATACATTAGGTATTTACGACAACATAGAACAGATTAATGTAAAATAGCTTGTTACAAAGAGAGAAAGGAATAACAAAGTGATTTAGAATTTTAATGGATCAGTTGCATCCAAGTGTCTGTCGTCACCAAGACATGTCACATTCACTCATGATTCCTGTGCTTTTCGTGTTATTTTGTGAACACGGTTCACTTTCTTGTAGCCGCGTCCACTCCCACCACTTCTGTAAGTGTGAAAGTCTTGTTATGTTCCCTCATCAAAACAGCTCAACGCACTTGCTAGGAGTTCACAAACTGAGCACGTGGCTGGAAATATTGCAACGGTGCAGCATCTAGATCTCGTCTGACCGACCGGAATGCTTCTTTGCGATTGGTTCAGAAAGCTTTTCATTTGTCTTGTGTGGATGTACCAATTTAACTCCTGTCAAGCGCAAGGATTCAGAGGCGGGGATATAGTGAACTCGTTGCGTCGATTGACCCAGCAATCATATAGCGCTTGTCAAAGAACTGCGACTGTCACATTTTACCAGCTCTCCATGGCTACTGTACACTATTCCTTTTCCTTCGTTTTCACACCTGCTGTCCATTTTCAAACTCAGTTCCGATACAACATTTAAGGAAATTGTTCCTAATTACCAATACAAATAGTGTTTGCATTTGATGTCTTAATATGTGTAAAGTGTTATGTTTGCAGTTGACTAGAATTGGTGTGCAGGTTTGCGAACGCGAGCCAGGACTGGCCAGATGTGCAGCTATTCCTCGCCGCCTACGCCGACAACACGGACGGCGGCATGTTCGGTAAACGTGACAACGGTCTCACTGACCAGTATTACACCGCCCTGTACGAGCCAATACTGTATAAGGACTCCTTCTCGATCCTGCCACTCCTACTGCGACCCAGGAGTCGAGGAAGGCTACGCCTCAAGAGCAAGGACCCGTATCAACATCCTCTCATATACCCCAACTACTTCCAGGACCCTCATGACCTCGCCGTCATAGTGAGTACCAACAAAACCTGCTATTTCCCACTCGTTTAGCTACCTATAACATTTATAACGCTAATTCTAAATACTTTCAAAACATTCTTGAAAATAATGCTGCGTAAAACATCAACACGACGGCCTGGGTAGTGTGGTGGTAGCGTGTCTGCTTCACATTCGAAAGGTCGTCAGTTCGAATCTCGCTTAGTGTGAGTTTCCCGGATAAGGGTTTTTTCGGGGATTTCCCTTATCCTGAGAAGACGATTGTCGAGTAACTTTAAGCTTCATGGACCCCGAGATCATTTCACCAATTTCATTCATCGTCCGATATGACCAATCAGGTTAAAGGACTACAAAGCTATAAAATTAATTTAAAAAAGAACAATAACTTTGTAAATATTAATGTTAGCAAAGATATTTGCTTTCGGCATTGGCATCGCACTCATATTTGCTTCATGCGAAGTACTGAAAAGTTGTTTGGAAAGTTAGCTTACATTTTTTAATGTTATGTTTTAAATGAGCAACTTGTGAAGAAGTAAAACGCCTCGTTCTCTCAGAAACCAATTGACATTAAGGGCTGACATTTTTACCACACATGTGCACCTAAATACACTTTATATTAACGAAAAACGTTTTATCTATATGGATTAGTTTTTTTTAAATTTAAAAATCATCATTTTTCAATAAAATGTTAAGAATTTTACTTAACAGAACATATCTAATGACCAGAAGTATTCTATTTTTCATCATTCAACAGTAAAGCTATTGCTCAATATACCTTGAAAAATCTGATGTATTGCATTCACATAACTTTCTCTACTTCTGTGTAACAAACTATTATTAATAAGCTTATTCTTCTATTTACTTCATGATAACCGAGAAAAGATTACCAGAAGTAGTCTTATTACTTGCTCCCTTGTAAGTAGAAGTGAAATAAGGGAGTAGCATAGGTTAAAGAGGTAGTCAACAGCTGGTTGCTATGTGACTGAAGTTCGTTTGTTTGTATGCACAGCAGTTGACAAATTCCTGTATGAGAAAAGTACAAGTTTTTCAAAGCTGAAGCCAATAACAAGGAATATTTCAAAAACGATCAATTCCTCGAAAGAAATTTATATAATATAAATTGTGTGTTTTAATGTGCTCTACATTTTTTTGTGTGGCAAGTTTTTGTGCATTTCTTACGGTTTAGCAGTTATGCAAAATTCATCCAGAATAAAGTAGTCTTCAGAGGCTATTCCCAGAAAATTCAACATATACATATTGTTTGTCAGGGAAATATCTTTAGTATACGATATTTTAATCAAAATCGTTAGAGCCATTTTTGAGAAAATCAAAATTTTCGAAAAAGGTTCCATGTAAAGGGTAGTTGGGGTGGGGGATTTTCTTGAAAAGCTTTGTATCGCATCCTTGGAAGATACCAAACTTAAATACCAAATTTGGTATTTAACGGTTTTTTGGTTTTTGAGCTATGCTGTCCACAGACACACACACACACACGCGCACGCGCGCGCGCGCACACACACAGACCTTTTTCCAAAAATGTTTTTTTTTTATTCAGGGGGTCCCAAAACATTTCCGGTGAAATCTGGTACGGAATTTTTGGGTGCAATACACTACCTTCTCTATACACAATGTACGTGTAGAGAAAGTAAAAATGTAGATCATTATGTTAAATAATTGCTGAGATAATGAGTGAAAGTTTAACATTGGCAAGATACGACATTTCGACACATCCCTAAAATGTTGTTCATATTCTATTGAAACAATTGCTAGCAAATAAAGTTATTTTCAACAGCTACGACGCAAGTGAATAGCTCTTGTGTCCAAGTAAACTTCATTTTTCAGCTCGAGAATGGCCTCATACTTTCGGTCCAGCAAGTTGTCATCTTATCTTCGATGAAGGAGGGTATTTTATAGGCCAGCTGTTTCTAGTAAATCTCGCTTTGATGTTCTCTGGCTTCTTGAGGTTGTTGTTCACTATTAGATGTTGCCCGGAATGAATTCTCCGGGCTTCAATGTCACCTGACTTATGAATCATTTTTAATAATTTGGTTCCAATGTTAATTTCTAATTGTAACAAAACGCTATGTTTCTATTTTTATTCTGGTAACTTTTCATTGTTGCGTGTGTAGTATTCGGCTCACATTATTAAAGAAACACTGGCAACTCGCGGCTCGTTCATTGTTACTTGACAGCAGTTATTGGAACGCTCGAATCATGAGTGGGTATACCACCACTAACTTTCATAATTCAGAATAATTATAGTTTGTGATAGTGACGAGAGGCGACATATTCCGTGAAGAATGGTAACAACAGTCGTCGCTGTAGCAGTAGCACTAACTTAATTTTATTATGTTGCTAAAAATTGTGAACGTAATTAAAAAAGAGAATCTGTTTAACAATTTGTGTCCCCATTTACCGAGATATCGAGTACATTTTGGCAAAACTTCATCAGAGTGTCGGAATGTAGCAGCAGATGATCGCTCTGGACCGGAGAAAGCTGTTTCAACCATAACACCCCACACTAGACAAGTGTGGCCACCCATTGTTGCTGTGTCAAATAGCCGACTCTTTAGTAATGCAATCATAGTAAGCATAGCATTGTTGCGTCATCCATTTTCACTCATTTTATGTTTGAAGTCTGAAAAGTATAAACGTTCTTGCAAGTGTTCTGTGTATCTTGAGAGAGAGAGAGAGAGAGAGAGAGAGAGAGAGAGAGAGCGCGCATTTTCATACAATGATCTTGTAACTTCAAATGAGGCGTAAAGAAAACAGTCATTTGGGCGTTTGAGGAGGGTTTTTGGGGGCTCTTCTCTGGCATGTGCCACTGAGAGCTCAAGAAAGGCAGCAAGCTCTTAAAGATGAAGAGACCAACAACAGTAGTGACTGAGGAAAACATCACCACTTTGGAAACAATGATGGGGAACATCCAAGACTACTACAAGAACATTGGCATTAGCGATTAGTTCGCAAATTGTTTCAACCATCCTTCATCAACACCTTCGTGCAAATAAATCAAGATCGGTGCCCCATTATTTATCTGAAGCACAAAAGCTCCATAGGGTGGTGGAATGGTGCCAGGAAATGCTGAAAAGTTTTAACTGTGGAAAGTCTCGCCGTGTTTCAGATATTATTACGGATATCCTCGAAACAAAACGTCAGTTCTCCGTTTAGATGACCGTCAAGTCAATAGAGCAAGTGGTGTCAGAAAGAAAATGGTGGCTTCTTTCTTCTCTACAAGTGGGCATTTGGCAACTGTTGTACTGAAAAACCAGAAAAACTGCTGCAGCATAATGGTATACAGAAGTTTGCCGAGAAAAATATCCAACGCCAGGAGTAAGGAACATTTTTTTTTTTTTTTTTTTTTGGCATCATGATAATGAATCGACTCACATTGCTAATGTAAGAATTGAATTTCCGCAAGGACTGAGGGAAAACTATTGAATCATCCACTCTATAGTTCTGATCAGGTTCCTATTCCCTAGGGTGAAGAATCACCTTCTAGCTCTAATAAGCTGTTTCAAGCATATGAAGAAACATTGGGGTGGATGCTTCCAGAAATGGTTACCAAGGATGGAATGCTGCATACAGTGCCAGGGAGAATAGTTTCTATAAGCATTATTTGCTGTCTTAATACTTATCTAGTGACCGTCGTACAACCTGACTGAACCCAAACAAAGCTGAGAACGCCAAATTTGAAAAATAGATCTTGAACTCAAGCAAGTTTCACTTTTCAGGTTTCGATTTAACTACAACCTGAGGGAAATAGTTAATGAGTTCAAATAAGCTTCATTATCCAGGTTGAGATGTCCAAATTTGTCTCCAACCTGAGTGAATTACTAATGAATGGTTGAGGACACTATATTGATGTGCTCGTGTTTTTTCAGGTTGAAGGCGCTAAGTTCGGCTACGCCCTGACTCAAACCAGACACATGCAGCGTCTCAATGCTCGTATCAACGACCTGCGGATCCCCGGTTGTGAACATCTTAGGTTTCTGTCAGACGAGTACTGGAGTTGCGCAGCTCGCCATTACTCCATGACCATCTACCACCCGGTGGGGACGTGTAAGATGGGACCTGCTACAGACCCGGGCGCCGTCGTGGACACACGACTCCGCGTGTACGGCATAGAGAATCTCCGTGTCGTGGACGCCTCCATCATGCCACGCATCATCTCAGGCAACACGAACGCTCCTGTCATCATGATCGCCGAGAAGGCCGCAGATATGATCAAGGAAGACTGGCGATGAAGCAATCCCTGCACTTTGTACATTACATAACACACAAATTAATTGCTTTCTGAGAAATATCGATAAGACTCACAGAAACAACAAGGACATAACAATCCGTTGTGTTTATATAACTTCAGCACAAAGTACAAACTGTTTATCAACGGGTTCATACAAACACTGTGCTGGGCTTCCACATGTTGCTACCTGCACATATCACAGGAAATACACGTTTGGAGCTCCTCACTGAAATAATCCGTTGTGTTTATATAACTTCAGCACAAAGTACAATATGTTTATCAACGGGTTCATACAAACACTGTGCTGGGCTTCCACATGTTGCTACCTGCACATCACAGGAAATACACGTTTGGAGCTCCTCACTGAAATAATCCGTTGTATTTATATAACTTCAGCACAAAGTACAAACTGTTTATCAACGGGTTCATACAAACACTGTGCTGGGCTTCCACATGTTGCTACCTGCACATATCACAGGAAATACACGTTTGGAGCTCCTCACTGAAATAATCCGTTGTGTTTATATAACTTCAGCACAAAGTACAAACTGTTTATCAACGGGTCCATACAAACACTGTGCTGGGCTTCCACATGTTGCTACCTGCACATATCACAGGAAATACACGTTTGGAGCTCCTCGCTGAAATAATCCGTTGTGTTTATATAACTTCAGCACAAAGTACAAACTGTTTATCAACGGGTTCATACAAACACTGTGTTGGGCTTACCACATGTTGCTACCTGCACATATCACAGGAAATACACGTTTGGAGCTCCTCACTGAAATAATCCGTTGTGTTTATATAACTTCAGCACAAAGTACAAACTGTTTATCAACGGGTTCATACAAACACTGTGCTGGGCTTCCACATGTTGCTACCTTCACATATCACAGGAAATACACGTTTGGAGCTCCTCACTGAAATAATCCGTTGCATTTATATAACTTCAGCACAAAGTACAAACTGTTTATCAACGGGCTCATACAAACACTGTGCTGGGCTTCCACATGTTGCTACCTGCACATATCACAGGAAATACACGTTTGGAGCTCCTCGCTGAAATAATCCGTTGTGTTTATATAACTTCAGCACAAAGTAGAAACTGTTTATCAACGGGTTCATACAAACACTGTGCTGGGCTTCCACATGTTGCTACCTCCACATATCACAGGAAATACACGTTTGGAGCTCCTCACTGAAATAATCCGTTGTGTTTATATAGCTTCAGCACAAAGTACGTGTTTATCAACGGGTTCATACAAACACTGTGCTGGGCTTCCACATGTTGCTACCTGCACATATCACAGGAAATACACGTTTGGAGCTCCCCCAATTCCACAAAAGTAACTATGTGTAATGCACTTGTTAACTTTTATACACACAATAACAGTAACATGTTTTGCTGTGTCTTAAAATTCTAGTTTGCATCATTATTTAAATAAAAATGTTAACTTTTATACACATAGTTAAAATGTATTTTACATTAAATATACCAGTTCCAGTTCTACAGTAAATGAGGCCACACTTATATTTATATTACGTTTTTGTTTTAAAAGTATTAACCTTTAATAGAAAAAACGTATTAATTATTGTACTCTCCAAAACGCTCTATTTTTTCAAAATTTACTAAATTATTTCTCAAAATTGGAGCGTTATTTTCACTTCTTTAAAGCTATTTAAAGTACAACGCTTTTGTAACAAAATCTGATGTGTTCCATTCACATTACATTCTCTTCCTCTTCCGCAAATATACCTACATATTTCTTCTACTACTTCATGTTAATAAAAATAAACATTAACAGAAACTGCCTTATTACTTGCTTGAAAGTAGAAGGCAATACACTAGGATAAAGTGATAGTCAAATGTTTTAAAACCTGCCGTTGTGTTACTGAGATTGAAACTGTGTTCTCTTTCCATGGCCAGGAGTAAAACAAAACAGATATCGAAGGAAGGAG
Organism: Hymenopus coronatus; assembly: GCA_030762935.1. Taxonomy (NCBI): domain Eukaryota; kingdom Metazoa; phylum Arthropoda; class Insecta; order Mantodea; family Hymenopodidae; genus Hymenopus; species Hymenopus coronatus. Next base: position 2,912,626 of record CM060895.1, on the reverse strand, counting down.
GACTTCCCGTTTAAGAAATGTTTTCAGTAATTTAAAATTGAAACTAATAACAGCGAATAGCTCAGAAATGGTTACCTGTAAAAGTTTATAAGGTAAAACTTGAATGGTTTAACGATATCAGTTTTTGTCTATTTCTTACGCTGTATTGCCAAATATAAGCCAGCCATCCAGAATAAAGCAGTCTTCAGAGACTATTCCCAGAAAATTCAAGATATACATTTTATTTGTCAGGTAAATATTTTTAATATACGATATTTTAATTAAAATTGTTAGTGACATTATTTAGAAATCTAAATTTTCGAAATTTTTCCCATGTAAAGGGTAGTTGGGCTGGGGGGGGGGGTTTCTTGAAAATCTTGGTGTCACATATTTGGAAAATGCTGATCTTAGTTACCAGTTTGGTATTTTTCCGGCTTGTCGTTTTTGAGTTGTATTCATAGACACAAGAACATGAACTTTTAGATTGAAGGGAATCCTAAAACGAGTATTTCCGGTGAACTCCTGATGTCGAAATCTTTTGGTGGAATGCATTACACACTATTATGTCGATGTACTAAGTAACATATCAAAACCGATTTTCAAATAAATGTCGGATAACTTGTCAGATCACGCTGCAGCCCAAAACGAACATAATACGATCGTATGTGGTGCACTGACATTGACTTTTTTGAAGAAGTTGGACAAGATAAGTCATTAGTTTGCAGTCAGAAGTCATTAATTTCTAGTACCCAACAGACACTTGGACGATAAAAAGAAAATTATGTCGTGTTCCATTCACATGACTTTCTCTACATCTGTGCAACAAATTATTGTTAAAACAAGGCCAAGTCTACAAGAAAAACGTGTATGACATAAATTATGTGCTTTAACGAGACCCACAATTTCTGAGTCATAAGACTTTATCTGTTTCACCGTTCTGCAAAATCATTCAGAATAAAGTAGTCTTCAGAGGCTATTCCCAGAAAATTCAAAATATACATTTTATTTGTCTTGTACATATCTTTATTTTAATCTTAGTCATTTTTGAGAAAAACAAACTTTATCTTTACTTTCTCTACATGTAGTATGTAGATAGTGTATAGAGAAACGTATTGTATTGCACCCAAAATTCGATACCGAGATTTCGCCGGAAATAAATATTTTGGGTTCCCCTGAATCCAATAAAAGCATTTTTGGAAAAAACTCCGTGTATATATATGTGTGTGTGTGTGTGTGTGTGTGTGTGTGTGTGTGTGTGTGTGTGGACAGCATAGCTCAGAAACGAAAACATCGTTAAATAACAAATTTGGTATTTAAGCTTAGTATCCTCCAAGGATGCGATACGAAGATTTTCAAGAAATTCCCCCCACCCCTAACCACCCTTTACATGGAACTTTTTACGAAAATTTTGATTTTCTCAAAAATGACTAACGATTTTGATTAAAATATCGTATATTAAAGATATTTCCCTGACAAATAATATTTCCCTTATTTCACTCCTACTTACGAGGAAGCAAGTAATAAGACACTTTCTGCTAATTTTGTCTCGATTAGCATGAAGTAAATAGAAGAATAAGCTTATTGACAATAATTTGTTACAGAGAAGCAGAGAAAGTCATGTGAATGGAACACATCAGATTTTTCTCAGTAAAGTGTAGTTTGAAGGAATTTTTTGAAAACTTCGTGTCGAATCCTTGGAAAATAGTAAACTTTAATACCAAATTTGTAAAATACCAAGTTTGGTTTATAACGCTCTTTTCGTTTTTGAGCTGTGCTATCTCTCTCTCTCTCTCTCTCTCTCTCCACACAAATACACACACGGACCTTTTTCTAATTTTTTTTTCGGATTCAGGGGACCTCAAAACATCTCGAAACCTAGCCTTTCGGTTCAATGCACACCTTCTCCAACTACTATGTACATTGTGCATACATAGACACGTGCTAGAGAAAGAATAAATCCCCACTACTTGACAGTCGGGCACATTTCATTAGAGTTAGGCTTAAGTCACTCTCCTCAACTTAGTTTTTATGCAGCGTCTAAAATATTTTAACTTATTTTTATTGTAAGTATGAAATAAAATATAATATTAATATTTCTTTTTCTGTAGCATTAAGTTATATACACACATACATAATACATACACCCACATACACACATACAAACATATTTACATACTTACATACACAAACACACCCACATACACACATACATACTTATACCCACATACAAACATACATACACACATACACACACAAACACACACACATACATACACACATACATACACATACAAACACACATGCATACACACATACATGCACAAATACATACATTCATACACACATACATACACACACACATATACACACAGACACACACATTCATACACAGACACACATACATACACACACAGGCACACACACACATACACACACACATTCATACACATACATACATACATGCATACACGCATACATTCATACACATATACATACACACATTCATACACAGACACACATACATACATACATGCATATACACACACACACACACACACACACACACAGGCTGTTTCAAAAAGACACCAAACGCTGATAGCAGTCGATTAGCCTATACTTTGGCTTGTCCGAAACTTGATGCAGCAATTTTCAAACTCTTCCATTTAAAGTTTTATAAATCGCACACATTTGGGATTAGGCAGCGCAGGAACAATGGTTGTCATACACCACGTAAAAAAACCTTAGAACGAAACACATCACAAGACCCACACGCTACGTTTTATATTACAAGGTGACCTGCGCCGGCGTGTCTATCAAACCACGCGTACACCACGTGACTGTGACCTTCGCTACCAACCGGCATCTCTCTTGGAGTGCGCCAGGCACGTGCCCTTTGGTATTGTACGACTGCCTAATCCATGGTGATTTTATGGCAGGTATGTGCTGAATTTATAGCTGAAAATTATATTCACGTATCACGGACGGTATAACCAACAAAGTCCACATCTTCGTTTGGTGTCGTTTGAAACATCCTGTATATTAATTGTCATTGGCAAAAAGAGATATGTTCCATTCTCTACGTCTCAGTAACACATTATTGTAATAAGCTTGTTTTTGTATTTACTTGAAGATAAACATTAACAGAAATTGTCTTATTACTTGCTGCTTCCTTGTAAGTACAAGGTAAAGTGATAGTCAAATGTTTTAAAATGTGGTTGAAATACGTTTCTTTGCGTGACCAGGAGTTTACAACTTGAGTGCTCGGATTTTGTGTTTTTTCACACAAGCCGTGTGTAGGACAGGAGGTTGTCCCAAACTGAGATCACCGGGAAACAAGCGAGTCAATAGAGAAACTCAATGCTATGGTTGTGGCGTTGCATTCTACAGTCTCACTCTACTTATCCATGCACATACAATGATCTAATGCTGCTATATTACTTTCCCCGTTTTCAAGAAAATCCCCGCAAACCCAACTACTCTTTACATGGAACATTTTTAGAAAATATTGATTTGCTCAAAAATATAAAACGATAGGATAGTCAAATGTTTTAAAAGCTGCCGCAGTATTGCATTGAAATTCGATTCGTGACCAGGACAAACACGGACGATTTACATTCTAGAAACGTGTAAAATGAATAACATGTAACATCTCGGAAACGGTTAGCTGTACATAACATAAAATGAGCGTTTTAACAGTTACGAAAAACTCATTCAAAATGCAGCGGTCTTCCGAACTTATTCGAGATATACATTAATATATTTAATAAACGATATTTAAATAAAAAATCTGATGTAATCCATTCACATGACTTTCTCTATATCTCTGCAACAAATGTTTGTTAAAAAGTTTAGGCTTCTATTTACTACATGCTAAGTGAGAAAAAATTAGCAGAAATACTCTTATTACTTGCTTCCTTGTAAGTAGAAGGGAAATAAGGGAGTACCATAGGTTAAAGTGATAGTCAAAAGCTGGTTGCTATGTGACTGAAGTTACTTTGTTTTATGGAACGCAATTGTTAAATTCCTGTATGAGAAAATTATAAGCGTTAAAGCTGAAACCAAAAACAAGGAGTATCTCAAAAACGATCAACTCCACGAAAAAAAAATATATATAACATAAATTGTGTGTTTTAATGTGTTCTAGATTTTTTGTGTGGCAAGTTTTTGTCGATCTCTTACGGTTTGCCAGTTACGCAAAATTCATCCAGAATAAAGTAGTCTTCAGAGGCTATTCCCAGAAAATTCAAGATATACATATTATTTGTCAAGTATATATCCTTAATAGATGATATTTTAATCAAAATCGTTAGAGCCATTTTTGAGAAAATGCAAATTTTCGACATTTTTTTCTATGTAAAACGTAGTTTGTGATGGGGGAGGGGTTCTTGAAAATCTTTTTGTGGAATCCTTGGAAGATGTGGAACTTAAATACCAAGTTTGGTATTTAACGGTCTTTTCGTTTCTGAGCTATGCTCCCACAGACACACACGCACACACACATGGAAATTTTTCTAAAAATGCTTCTTTTGGATTCAGGTGGTCTCAAAACCGTTAGAACCGTTTTTGAGAAAATCAAAATGAAGGTATTGTATTGCACCCAAAAATTCAATACCCGGATTTCACCGGAAATATATGTTATAGGGCTCTCTCTCTCTCTCTCTCTCTCTCTCTCTCTCTCTATATATATATATATATATATATATATATATATAAAGCATTTTCAGAAAAAGGTCCGTGAACACGATATCCCAAAAACGAAAAATCGGTAAAATACCAAAGTTGGTATTTATGTTTAGCATCTTCCAGGGATGCGACACCCAAGATTTTGAGAAAACTCCCCCCACCCCAAACTACCCTCTACATGGATCTTTTTTCGAACATTTTGATTTTCTCAAAAACGGTTCTAACGATTTTGATTAAAATTTTGTATATTAAAGATATTTTCCTGACAAATAAAATATATATGTTGAATTTTCTGGGGAGAGCATCTGAAGACTACTTTATTCTGAATGAATTTTACGGATTTTCGCATAACTGCTAAACCGTAAGAGATGGACAAAAACTTACAACATAAAAATGTAGAGCTCGTTAATTTAATAGCAAACAGAGGGAAGTCGGAAATAATACGCCATTTACATGAATAGTCAACTAATGCATCTGCGCCCATTTGCACATTTTTAAAAAATAAGTATTTCGGACACAAAGAACAAATGCTTGGATTTCACACAGTAATTCATAAGCAGCCATTTCGATGAACGAAATATTTTGAACCTCAACATTCATGAGCAAGAACAAAGTCCGCAGCAACTGTGACGAAGGTGACTAACCATTAAGTGATTTCAGAAAGACTCGGATCAAGTGAATTACATCACAGATTCGATCAATCTACCAAGCTGTTTCCATTATTCCTACGCAAGTAAAAGTGTTGGACTTTCAAGATTAGTGTGAAATAAAATTCCACAAAGTTTTACCATTCCATCGGAGCACCCTCGTTAGGTCTCTTGGGGATTACCATCCCAGAAACCGGCGGACATCCCCGGTAACGAAGGAACACTCCAACAGCTGCAACGGCTAACCTCATAATCCTTCAAGCGTCGCCTGTACTTCAAAATGTCAACCCCAAAATAAACTTATTTTTTGTAACCAAATAAGAGCAGTGGGCCGTTACACCATTACTGCATCCGTTGAGGAGCATGTTGCTTACCTCAGCTCGTGTCGTGGTGAGACAGCTCACATCACAAAGTTGAAGCTAATGTGCTGAGGCAAGAAAAGGTAAAAACAATGTTTACACCATTCTTCAGAATTTCTTAAACAAACCATTTGTGGGTGTAGGTTGCTTTGCACACCAAGTAAATAACTGTATACAAAGTGCAATTGGCTGTTTACCAGTTTGTTGCGAGAAAATATATTCATACTTCTACATACTAGGGTCGGCTGATGGGCTTCTCAACGAAAACCGCATTTAATTTGCTTTTTTTCTCCACATAATCTCCAAAAAGGCTAATGCATTTGTCATATCGGTGTTCTAATGTAATCTCAAAATATCTGTTTACCGCATCAATGACCTCCTCGTTGCTGTCAAATCTTCGTCCTCCAAGAAATTTTTTGATGTTTGGGAACAGGTTGTAGTCACTGGGGGCTAGTTCTGGTGAATAGGGTGGATGTTCAAGCAATTCCGACATTAATTTGCACATTTTCCCCATTGCAATGACTGAAAGATGGGCCGGAGCATTGTCGTGATAAAACAAGTTTGTTTTTTTTGGCCCAAATGTGGTCTTTGTTTTCACCTCATCACTAAAAAGTGCAGTAAGCTTGCTTAGTAGTGATACCTTTACACTTTTACAAGCAATCAATCAAAATAATTCCATGTGCATCTTAGAAAACACCCGCCATAACCTTGTTAGCTGACAAAATTCACGTTGCCTTTTTTGGAGTTGGTTCCCCTGGCGCAATCCACTGTTTTGACTGTGATTTACTTTCTGCAGTGTAGTGATGTATCCAAGTTTCATCCAAGGTAATAAGTAAGCTCAAAAATTCACGGGGATTTTTACGGTAGAGCTTCACATTCTTAACAGAAACCGTTTTTCTTTACAACTTTTGATCAGGTGTCAACAAACGCGGTACTCATCTTTCACAGACCTTGTGAAAGCCCAAAACATTACTTAAAATATCACCTGCACGTTGTTTTGATATGTTTACAGTCTCCGCTATCTCAAACAACTTTAATCTGCGGTCTTGCAGTACTAAAGGATGAATTTTTTCAATGATCTCTGGAGTTGTCACTTCTACAGGGCGTCCAGAGCGAGGCTCATCACTAGTGCTCGTATGTCTCATTTTAAACTCTGCAACCCACCTTATAATCATTGAATATGAAGGGACAGAGTCTTCCAATGTACTGTCCAATACCTCCTTGATTTCTTTAGGCATTAAGCCTCTCAAATGGAAGTATTTAATCACTGCTCGTTTTTCCAAATGCTCCATTTTCGTGCAAACTCTGAAGTTGTCTTGTTTAAAATGCTGTACAAGCTATTGACCTGTAACTATGGATACAAGCTAGTCTATACGATGCTACCGTGTAGTGGCGCCATATGTGTGCGAGGCCCGGAACTTGAATGTATACACTTTATCATCTTACTTTGAATGACAGGAGGTGTCGCACAATCTTTGATGACCCTCTCCCTGAAATATGGCGGCTGTGTTCAATAACTTGAAGGTCAACACAGAAGGTTCAGCGTTAACTAAATATCTCAAACAACACTTGAATGAGCAAAAGGAATGTGCCTTTTTGCCTCTTGTAGTTCAGTCAAAACTAAAACATCTTGAGGAGAGTGGATTAGTAGGTCCATGTGATTCCAATTTTAAGAAGAACGTGTCTTCATTTTATTTAGTTTGCACTGAATATACTGAGTTCCCATAATTGAAATTACTGATTTGGACTGTACCAGACTTAGTTCAGTACTTGGATGGAATCAAGTTCAGAACAGCTTAAAAACTATCAGCAAACAGATGAGAAAGCAGCTAGAAGATGAGATTGTAAATGTGCTACAGCTCAAAAGTTGATACACTGCTCATTTGAGGGTTGATCCGTTGAAGTATTCAGGAAGTATTCCCCTTTTCTCAACAGAGTGATACTGTTGAACCCAGTATGTGTCTTCCTGCCACGAATGAGAGGGTGTTTTCGAGAATGAATAACTCGTGGACTGCTGAAAAATCTCAGATAAAAACTGAAACCTCTAATAATAACTAAATGCAATTTTAACCACGCTATGATTCTGCAAAACAGTAAGTTATTGCCTGCTGTGCATTCGAATTGAAAGTATTAGAAGTTTAAACTGACCAGTGACTTAAAATATAGTGACAAATATTAACACAGTATGTAAAAAATAAATAATAAATAAGTAGCGGTGATTTTGTTATCTGTACCATTTGTTTTGGAATAAAATATGTATTTTAGTCTGTCATACACTTCAGAATAATGTCAAGCCTTTTTTTATTTATTTATTTTAACTTATATAATTGCGTGCTAATAAATGTTTGAGCATGAGGTAAGTTCTTTCAATATTTAGTCTTAACATTTTTGAAATGCATTAACACCATAAAGGTAATGCAGATAAATAGTTAATGTACATATTTTGCCACTCGATTTTAACAGTTATGGTTCCGGTTAGTTCGTTAACATTGTGCCCTACTTATGGCTTATCACCCTACTTCAGAGGCTATTCCCAGAACATTCGACATATACATTTTATTTGTCCAGTAAATATGTTCAATATATCAAAATCGTTACAGCCATTTTTGAGAAAATCAAAATTTTCCAAATTCTTTCCATGTAAAGAGTAGTTCAGGATGAGGTGATTTTTCTTAAAATCTTTGTGTCACATCCTTGGAAGGTACTAAATTTAAATACCAAGTTTGGTATTTTACCGACTTTTCGTTTTTTAGTTATCGAGTTCGCAGACTCAGTCACATGTACAGTTTTCTAAAAAAGAGTTTTACTTTCTCTACACGTACTATATACATAGTGTATAGCGAATTTACTGTAATGCACCCAAAATTCGATACCGAGATTTCACCGGAAATACATGTTTTGGGTCGCCTTGAATAAAAAACAATTTTTGGAAAAAGATCCGTCTGTGGGCAGCATAGCTCAAAAACGAAAAGTCCGTTAAATAGTAAACGTGGTATTTAAGTTCAGTGTCTTCCAAAGTTGCGACAGAAATATTTTCAAGAAAATCCCCCACCACAACTAACTACCCTTTCCATAGAACATTTTTCGAAAATTTTGATTTTCTCAAAAATGGCTGTAACGATTTTGATTAAAATATGACATATTAACGATATTTATGTGAAAAATAAAATGTATATCTTGAATTTTATAGGAGTAGCCTCTGAAGGGTACTTTATTCTGACTACTGGCAAACTGTAAGAGATGGAGAAAAATTTAACACAAATTGTAGAGCTGGTTAAAATATACAATTCATGCTGTATATATTTTGTTAGTGGAGATGATCGTTTTTAGATATTCCTTGTTTTGGTTTCATCTTTAAAAAACTTATCCTTTTCTCATACAGGAATTTGTGAACTCCTGTCCATAGAAACAAAGGAACTTGAGTGACATAGCAACCAACTTTTGACTATCACTTTAGCCTATACTACTCCATTATTTCCCTTCTACTTACAAGGAAGCAAGTAACAAGACTATTTCTCAATTAGCATGAAGTAAATAGAAGCATACGATTTGCAACAATAAAGATGTGGTTTAGGAGATGGGCGCGTGTTGATGACCCGACACCAGTATATAAGGAAGTGATATGCTGCACACCCGGTCAGTGTAACTACAGCATCCACACCAGGAGCATCCCAGCCACGTAAGTCACTCCTAGCTGCTGCTGCTGCTGCTTCTAACTAGTGTATAGAGACAGACGGTTTTGTACTCTACCATACTGAGATTTCACCGCAAATAGACTCCCCTGAATCCAACAAAACTATTTTTAGAAAAATATCCTTGTGTGTGTGTGTGAGAGAGAGAGAGAGAGAGAGAGAGAGAGAGAGAGAGAGAGAGAGAGAGAGAGAGAAAATGGCATAGCTCAAAAACGAAAACAAAGTTGGTATTTAAATTCCGTATCTTCCAAGGATGCGAGTCGAATACTTTCAAGAAAATCTCACCTGTTCAACAAACCTTTACATTGAAAGGCTCTAACGATTTTCATTAAAATATCGTATATTAAATATGTTTAAGTGACAAATAAAATTAATTTTCTAGGAATAGCCGCTGAAGACATCTTTATTCTGAATGAATTTTCCGAAATTTCGCGTAACTGGTAAACCGTAAGAGATAAATAAAACGTTACTTAACAAAAAATGTAGTGTTCGTTAAAACTCATAATTTATATTATATACATTTTTTTTCTCTGCAGATGACCGTTTTGGAGATCTTTCTTGTTACTGGATTCAGTTTTAAAAAACAAAAGTGGATAAATAGTCTGAGATCTCTACATTATTATACAGACAGTGTCGCTGCACTTCCTTCAATTCCTACTTTAAAGCACAAAAAAAAATAGTTTAAATAAATATGATAACCTTATTCCTAAGTATTTTTAAAATCATAAAAGAAAATTTGATTCTTTAAATCAACCAAATTTTCATAAAAAAAAAAAATCTATGTATTCTGTTCACATGGCTTTCTCTACTTGTTCCACAAACATACTTCTATCTTCTTTGTGATAAACATTAACAGAAATTGTCTTATTACTGTTCCTTGTAAGTAGAAGGCAATACACTAGGATAAAGTGATAGTCAAATGTTTTAACAGTCGATGGCTACTTCGTACAATTGAATATCAGTTCTCTTTGCTTCCCAGGAGTAAACAGAACAAAAAGACACGAGTTCCCGTTAAGTAACCTTGACATAAATTGTGTGTTTTAACGCGAGCTACATCTACCTTACCTTTATACAAAAGATAAGATCCTTAAAGGCCATTCCCACATAATTAAACATAAATGCATTTTCTTTGTCATAAAAAACATTAAGGATATGCTATTTAGTCAAAATCGTTAGTCATTTTTGAGAAAAAGAAACTCTAAAAAAAAGTTCATGTAAAGGGGTGTTGGGGGTGGGGGGATTTTCTTGAAAATCTTCGTGTCGCATCCTTGGAAGAAAATAAACTTAAATTGCAAGTTTGGTATTTGACGGTGTATTGAGCTATTCTGCCCACTGACACATGGACGTTTTTCTGTAAATGCATCTTTACTTTCTGTAACGCACATGTATTGTACTGTGCAAGAAGGAAAACGGCTCTAACCATTTTCATTATGTTTAAGGTATTCATATGACAAAATAAAATGTATGTCTTCAATTGTCTCTAAAGCGCTCTTTATTGTCAATGGTTTCTTCTTTTTAAATTTGCGTTAACTAATAAAACATGCATGGCTCCTTAAAACACACAATTTATGTCACATGCACTTTTTTCGTGCAGTTGACCGTTTTCGAGATATTCTTGTTATTGCTAAAATACTGCTGGCCACAAAGGAACTAAAACATGTGACTCCCTTACAAGTAATAAGACAGTTATCTCGATTAACACTTCGAGTGTTTCTCTCTTGAAGCCTTTATCACCAGAATGACAACTGCGACAATATCAAAACAAATGACTGTACAATATCTCAACACTAGATCCCAGATTACTTTTTTCTCTAACCCGCATGTACAATGTGTATAGAGAAGGTATTGTATTCCACCCCAAAATTCCACATTTCACCGGAAATATATGTTTCCTAAGTCCGAAAATAGCATTTTTAGAAAAAGGTCCATGCGTAGGTGTTTCTGTAGACAGCATAGCTCAAAAACGAAAACACCGTTAAATACTAAACTTGGAATTTAAGTGCACTATCTTCCAAGGATGCGACACGAAGATTTTCAAGAGCCCCTTCCCCATCACAAAGTACTCTTTACATAGAAAAAACATTCGAAAATTTGGATTTTCTCAAAAATGGCTCTAACGATTTCAATTAAATTCCCGTACAATAGAGATATTTACATCACAAATGTGTATCTTGAATTTTCCAGGAATAGCCTCTAAAGACCTCTTCATTGTGCATGAATTTTGCCGAATTTGCGTAACTGCTAAACCGTAAAAGATAGACAGAAACTTGCTGTATAAAAATGTTGATCTTGTCAAAATACACAATTTATATGCTTTAAATTTTTGTTGTGGAGGTAACCGTTTCCGAGTTATTCTTTCTTATTGCCTTCAATATAATTGTAAAGTACTTATACTTTTCTCAGTCAGGAACAGTCCGACATACACATTTTATTTAGGAAGTAAATAAGTTTAATATCTGGGATTTTAACCAAAATCGTTAAAGCCATTTTTAAAAAATTACAAATTTTCAAAGATTTTTCCACGTAAAGAGTAGTTTGTGATGGGAGGATTTTCTTGAAAATCTTCGTGTCGTACGCTTGGAAGATACTAAACCTAAATACCAAGTTTGGTATTTAACGGTCTTTTCGTTTTTGAGCCATGCTGTCCACACACACGGACCTTTTTCTGAAAATGTTTTTTCTGGATTCAGGGGGATCCAAAACATGTATTTCCAGTGAAATCTCGGTATCGAATTTTTGGATGAAATGCAATACCTTGTCTATACACTATCTACATAGTACGTATAGAGAAAGTAAAAATAGATACAAAACGAATGACTAATTGCCATTTGAGAAAAATATTTTAAAATTGAAAACAATAAAAATGAATATTTCTGAAAAGGTTAACCCCACAAAAAATGGATATGATATGAATTGTATATTTTAAGGAAATATAAAACTTTAGTGTTCGTCTATCCCTTACCATTTACCAGTTCTACAAAATTCATCTAGAACACAGAGGCTACTCCCAGAAACCGTGACAGCCATTTGCGTGTAAAATGCTCAAACCTTGTGTAGAAAATGATCACTAAAAACTGAGCAGTCCAAGTGCCCCATCATCTTGACAATGTTGAACTTTGACCCGGAACTACTAACATAATGCTTTCAGCAATACTTTTACTCTGATGTCACATGACTTTCTCTTCTTCTGTGTAACAAATTATTGTTAGTAAGCTTATTCTTGTATTTGCTTCATGTTTTTACCAGAAATATTCTTATTACTTGCTTCTTTGTAAGTAGATGCGAAATAAGGGGGTACCATAGGTTAAAGTGATAGTCAAAAGCTGGTTGCTATGTGACTGAAGCTCCTTTGTTTGTATGGACACGAGTTGATAAATTCCTGTATGAGAAAAGTACAAGTTTTTCAAAGCTGAAACCAAAAAACAAGGAATATCTAAAAAACGATCCACCCCTCGAAAAAAATTATATAACATAAATTGTGTGTTTTAATGTGTTCTACACTTTTTGTATGGTAAGTTTTTGTCCATTTCTTACGGTTTAGTAGTTATGTAAAATTCCTCCAGAATAAAGTAGTCTTCTGAGGCTATTCCCAGAAAATTCAAGATATACATTTTATTTGTCAGGTAAATATCTTTAATATACGATATTTTAATCAAAATAGTTAGGGCTATTTTTGAGAAAATCAAAATTTTAGAAAAAAAGTCCATGTAAAGGGTAGTTAGGGGTGGGGGGATTTTCTTGAAAATCTTCGTGTCGCATCCTTGGAAGATACCAAACTTAAATACCAAGGTTGGCATTTAACGATCTTTTCGTTTATGAGCTATGCTGTCCACAGATACAAACACACACACACACACACACACACACACGCACCTTTTTCCAAAAATGCTTTTTTTGGATTAGGGGGGACCCAAAACATGTATTTCCGGTGAAATCTAGGTATCGAATTTCTGGGTGCAATATGATACATTCTCTATACACTATGTACATAGTACGTGTAGAGAAACTAAAAATTAGCAGAGATAGTCTTATTACTTGCTTCCTTGTAAGTAGAAGCGAAATAAGCGAGTACCATAGGCTAAAGTGATGGTGAAGAGCTGGCCCCTATGTGACTGAAGCTCCTTTGTTTGTATGGACACGAGTTGACAATTCCTATATCAGAAATGTAAATTTTTCAAAGCTGAAACCAAAAACATGGAATATCAACTCCACGAAAAAAAATGTATATAACATAAATTGTGTGTTTTAAAGTGCTCTACATTTTTTGAGTGGTAAGCTTTTGTCCATCTCTTACGGTTTAGCAGTTATGTAAAATACCGTAAAATTCGTCCAGAACAAAGTAGTCTTCAGAAGCTATTCCCAGAAAATTCAAAATATACATTTTATTTGTCAGGTAAATATTTTTAATATATAATATTTTAATCAAAATCATTAAGGCCATTTTTAAGAAAATCAAAATTTTCGAAAGTAAAGGGTAGTTTGGGGTGGGGGATTTTTCTCAAAATCTTCGTGTCACATCCCTGGAAGATACTAAACTTAAATACCAAGTTTGGTATTTATTACGGACACACGGACCTTTTTGTGAAAATGCCTTTTTGTTAGATACAGGGGACCCTAAAACATATATTTCCGGTGAAATCTCGGTATCTAATTTTTGGGTGGGGTACAGTACCTTCTCCATACACTATGTACATAGTACGTGTAGAGAAAGTAAAAATAGAATACTTGTGTTCATTACAAGGAAAGATATGATTTTTTTCTTAAGCTCTAACAAGTTTAGATTTTGCGGTAATGCACCATTTGTATAGACAATTTTACTCTTTCAGAAATTGTAATCCAACACAACTTGAGAGGAAACTGTCACGTGAAGGCAAAGCTGCGAATACTTAAAGTAAAACTTTCTGATCAAAATACAAAAGATCTCTTCTCGCTCACTAATATTTTATGTTCTATACAGGGTATGAATGTTATACCAAAATATTAAAGAGCAAAAGCATTGCAGAAATCAAATTTCGACTGCCCTAACAATAAATATTTATTTACGCCATAAATTACTATGACCTTTAATCATTTAAAATGCCTTTTTACTTTCTCTATACGCACTATGTACAGTGTATAGAGAAAGTATTGCACTCCACCCAAAATTCGATACCGAGATTTCACCGGAAATATATGTTTTAGGGTCCCCCAATATAAAAAAAAAAAAAAGCATTTTCACAAAAAGGTCCCTGTGTGTGTGTGTGTGTATGTGTGTGTGTGTCCGTGTGACTGTGAACACGATAACTCATAAACGAAAAGTCGGTAAAATACCAAACTTGGTATTTAAGTTTAGTATCTTCCAGGGATGCGACAACAAGATTTTGAGAACGAAGATTTTAAGAAAAATCGCCCCACCCCCAACTACCCTTTACATGGAACCTTTTTCGAACATTTTGATTTTCTCAAAAACGGCTCTAACGATTTTGATTAAAATGTTATATATTAAACATATTTATCTGACAAATAAAATGCATATCTTGAATTTTCTGGGAATAGCCTCTGAAGAGTAGTTTATTCTGGATGAATTTTACTAAATTTTGAATGACTGCTAAACCGTAAGAGATGGACAAAAACTTACTACAGAAAAAATGTAGAGCACTTTAAAACACACAATTTATGTTATATACATTTTTTTCGTGGAGTTCATCGTTTTTGAGACATTCCTTATTTTTGGTTTCTGCTATGAAAAACATATACTTTTCTCATACTGGAACTTGTCAACTCCTATCCATATAAACAAAGGAACTTAATTGACATAGCAACCAGCTTTTGACTGTCACTTTAACCTATGCTACTCCCTTATTTCGCTTCCACTTACAAGGAAGCAAGTAATAAGACTGTTTCTACTATTTTTTTTTTCTGATTAGCATAAAGTAAATAGAAGTATAAGCCTTTTAAGAATAACTTCTTGCAGGGATATAGAGAAAGTCATGCGTCTTATTACTTGCTTCCTTGTAAGTGGAAGCGAAATAAGGGAGTAGCATAGGTTAAAGTGATAGTCAAAAGCCGGTTTCTATGTCAATGAAGTTCCTTTGTTTATATGGACTGGAGTTGACAAGTTCCAGTATGAGAAAAGTATGTTTTTCATAGCAGAAACCAAAAATAAGGAATGTCTCAAAAACGATGAACTCCACGAAAAAAATGTATATAACATAAATTGTGTGTTTTAAAGTGCTCTACATTTTTTCTGTAATAAGTTTTTGTCCATCTCTTACGGTTTAGCAGTCATTCAAAATTTAGTAAAATTCATCCAGAATAAACTACTCTTCAGAGGCTATTCCCAGAAAAGTCAAGATATGCATTTTATTTGTCAGATAAATATGTTTAATATATAACATTTTAATCAAAATCGTTAGAGCCGTTTTTGAGAAAATCAAAATTTTCGAAAAAGGTTACATGTAAAGGGTAGTTGGGGGTTGGGGGATTTTTCTCAAAATCTTCGTGTCGCATCCCTGGAAGATACTAAACTTAAATACCAAGTTTGGTATTTTACCTACTTTTCGTTTTTGAGTTATCGTGTTCACAGACACACGGACACACACACACACACACACACACATGGACCTTTTTTTTGAAAATGCGTTTTTTAGATAAAGGGGGCCCTAAAACATATATTTCCGGTGAAATCTCGGTATCGAATTTTTTGGTGGAGTGCAATACATTCTCTAGGTACATAGTGCCTATAGAGAAAGTAAAAACAATCAACCTCACCAAAAAAATTATATAATATAAATGGTCTTTTGATGTGCTCTACATTTTTCTGTGTGGAACGTTTTTGTCCATCTCTAACGGTTTAGCAGTTATGCAAATTCCGTAAAATTCATTCAGAATAAAATAGTCTTCAGAGGCATTTCCCAAAAAATTCAAGATATACATTTTATTTGTCAGGTAAATGTCTTTAATATATAATACTTTAATTAAAATCGTTACAGCCATTTTTTGAAAAAATCAAAATTTTCGAAAAATGTTCCCTGAAAAGGGTAGTTGGGGGTAGGGGATTATCTTGAAAACCTTCGTGTCTCATCCTTGGAAAATACCAAACCTAAATACCAAGTTTAGTTTTTAACGGAATTTTCGTTTTTGAGCTATGCTGCCCACACACAAACGGTCATTTTTTAAAAGTTATTTTTTTGGATTCAGGGGGTCTCAAACATGTATTTCCACAGTGAAATCTCGGTATCGAATTAATGGGTACATTACAATACCTTCTCTATACACTATGTACATGGTACGTGTAGAGAAAGTAAAAATAGCTAGCTGTTTTCATTACAAACAGGTATATATCTTGAACTTTCTGGGAATAACCTCTGAAGACCTCTTTGTTCTACACGACTTTTGAATAACTCATAAGCCCTAAGGGATAAACGAAAACTTACCACACAAAACTTGTAGATAACTTGTGTGTGTGTGTGTGTGTGTGTGTGTGTGTGTGTGTGTGTGTGTCTCCGTGTGTCTGTGAACACGATAACTAAAAAACGAAAAGTCGGTAAAATACCAAACTTGGTATTTAAGTTTAGTATCTTCCAGGGATGCGACACGAAGATTTTGAGAAAAATCCCCCCACCCCAAACCACCCTTTACATGGAACATTTTTCGAAAATTTTGATTTTTTAAAAAATGGCTCTAACGATTTTGATTAAAATATCATATATTAAAGATATTTACCTGATAAATAAAATGTATATTTTGAATTTTCTGGGAACAGCCTCTGAAGACTACTTTATTCTGGATGAATTTTGCATAACTACTAAACCGTAAAAGATGGACAAAAACTTAACACACAAGAAATGTAGAGCACGTTAAAATACACAATTTATGTTATATACATTTTTTTCATGGAGTTGATCGTTTTTGAGATATTCCTTTTTCTTGGTTTCAGCTTTGAAACACATACTTCTCTCATACAGGAATTTGTCAACTCCTGTCCACACAAACAAAGGAACATCAGTCACATAGCAACCAGCTTTTGGCTTTCACTTTAACCTATAGTACTCCCTTATTTCGCTTGTATTTATAATAAAGCAAGGAATAAGCCTATTTCTGCTAATTTGCTCGATTAACATGAAATAAATAAAACATACGCTTATTAACAATAATTTGTTACAGAGAGATAGAGAAAGTCATGTGAATGGAACACATAAGACTTTTTTTTTGTTTTTGTAGAGTTAACCATTTCCAAGATATTGCTTGTTATTGGTTTCAATTTTAAATTACTTAAATTTTATCAAGCGGGAAGTCACCTTCGTTTCATCTCTCTTATTTTACTCCCGGGGAGGAACAAAAGAACCGAATTTCAATTGTGTCACATAGCAACAGTTTTTAAAACATTTGACTATCACTTTATTCTAGTGTATTCCCTTCTACTTACAAGGAAGCAAGCTATAAGACAATTTCTGTTAATGTTTATCTTGATAGCATGAAGTAGTTAAAAGCATAATATTTTATAAATAAAGGTCATTTCTGGAACAGCTAGAGAAAGTCATATGAATGGAACACGCCAGTTTTTTTTTTTTTTTTTAACGTGATCAAGTTTAAACAATTTGCAAGACTATGAAATTCATCTGTTGAAAATCCTGAGAATAGCTTCCTAAGTCCTCTTTATTCTGGATAACTTTTGTATAAACCGTAAAATATATGCAAAATCTTACCATATAAAAATGCAAGGCTCATTAAAGCACAGAATTTATCTAAAATAACATTTTCGTAGCATTATCAATTTCCGAGCTATTGTTTATTATTGGTTTTAAGTTATATTCTTTTGAAGAAGCAGATAAACGAATAATCGTTTTTAAGAATAGTTCAGAAGAATGAGTAGACAAAACTGTGTACGCGCGCGTGTGAACAGTATAACTGAAAATCAAATACCAAAGGTGTAATTAAGTTTAGTATCTTCCAAGGATACCACACGATGACTTAAAAAAAATATATACAGGATGTTAATGAACTATACCGAAATATTTTCACAGAATATGTAGATCACTTAAATAAGTAATTTGAGATAGGAGACTTATTGACATTTCCAAGTTTCGGCTATAAGTGTCTGAAGTGCCAGCACCCCACGTATCGCGGCACTTCGTCTGGAATGACAAAATAATAATAATAAACCAGAGTAGGCTACGTAACTCAAGAACGTAGTTAATGAATGCTCAGTGTCGTACTGTCAAGTGAGTAATTCGAGATTTTTGCGACATTAAATCTTGAGAACGCTAGTAACGAGCTGCTACAAATCAATATTTCTATACTCGCAGTTTGAAAGCCATTTGTTCAAGCTGCTTTGCTTTAACACCGACTTATCAGCACCTGATACCCACACGTTTAACGCTATGTTTATCCGGGCATCTCCGATCTCAAATTATTTATATCAGTCACGTGCACAATCTCGCAAATTATTTCGGTGTAGTTCATTAACACCCTGTATATATATATATATGTCCTACACTCCAAACTACATGTTGATACTTTTTTGTCTAACTTTTCTATTTTTTTATTAAAATATTGTATATTAAAGATATTTTCAGGACGCATAATACGTAAATATGATGAAATGTCTGGGAATAGCCTCTGAAGATCTCTTCTTTCTGTATAACTTTTGTATAACTGGTAAACCGAAAGAGACAAGACAAAACTTTGCTGCACAAAGATGTACAACACACAATTTGTAATACACAGTTGGGGGGGGGTTACCATTTCCGAAATATTCCTTCTTGCTGGTTTCAATTTTAAAATACTTAAACATTTTCTGAAACGGAACATCTATTGTTTTAATTCTGTATGCAAAGAAGACGGAATTTCAATCTATAGCGTTTATTGGAGGATGAATTAAATCAAGTTGAAATAAGACTGGGGTACAAAAAACTTCCAGTTGGTTGACAGGATAATGGAGGGATTGGCGAGCAACCCTGCTACTTAACAATAACCAGAGAGAAGAACAAGCTTCTCCAACAACAATATCTAGCTCGCGTGGTGGCTGCCTCACATTCAAAAGGTCGTCACTTCCAGTCTCGCTTAGGGTGAGTTATATATATAGTAGCATACAATTTCTGTTCTTTGTGTTTCCGAGATATTCCTTGTTATTGGTTTCAACTTTAATATCGTTGAGATTTTCTCAAACGGGAATCAGTCATTCCTGTTTCTTTTGTTTCACTCCTCACCAGACAAAGGTACCAATGAGCCACCTGAGTGGTGTGGTGGAGGTGTCTCTAGCAGGTCGCGAGTTCGAATCTCGCTTAGGGTGACTTACCTGGATAAGGTGTTTTTTTTTTTTCGCTGTTTTTCCTTGCCCTGAGAAGACGAATGTCGAGTAACTTTAAGCTTCATAGACCCCGAGAACATTTGAACATCATTTCACCAATTTCATTCATCACGCGATATAACCAATTTGAATCACATGCCAACAGGTTTTAAAAGGTTTGATATGCCAGTATATTGCCTTCTACTTACAAGGAAGTAAGTAATAAGACAAGCATCAAGTACCTTAACAATAATTTGGTATCCTTGTTGTAGCAAGGTCCTCTACTTGAGCAAGTGTTGATAAACGAGTCCCCGTTATCTTACTGGCGCACACAAACGTGTTCCCCACACCGATATTTAAGCTGTAGGTATTCTATTTTTCGCCAGTTTCACCTCAGCCTGCTGCACTCTAAGGTAAGGTATGTGACTGACTACATTTTTGCAGCCCAGTGACCCAGAGTTGGCGCCGCTATGTGGAGCATGGCCTACATGCAGACAGGCTCGCCAACTGCTCATCAGTATGTTCCTGTGTCTTCAGCATTTCGCCACCATCAATAACTTTGTATTGTGACGGCCATCCAGAAAGTGACAGACCATTTGCCATAACTAAACAATAACGAAAGATATCAACACAAAGTTACACTACCTTACTCCATTTCTCAACGTAATTGTCATTGCTATCAAGCTATTTATTCTCATGTGGTACCAGTTTTTCAATTTCCATGTTATACTTTTCGTTATTCGTTTTTGAATGTACAAAATGTTCGGCCAATCGAATTTTATAGGTAAATAACGCAAGTGTATAGTGATAATGCAATGAACGAGTCTTCAGTGAGGAAATGGAGCATCATTTACAAGTAATCAAGAAAGAACATAGCAGTGTGTACGATAAAGACCGGAGTGGAAGTTCATCAATCGTTATGGAGCAGTTGAAAGTAAATGTTGATAAAAGAACTCAGAAAAACCGGTGTTTCACTTTGGACACCGTACATGACTTTTTGGATGGAAAAGATTTGCCAGTCATAAAGACCTCAACATCTTGGCTCAGATCTTTAGCGGTGGTAGAGTATAAAATCTGTACCACATGACAATAAATACCTTGATAGCAACGACGATTACGTTGTGAAATAGAGTAAGGCAGTGTAACTTTGTAAATAAAGTTTTGTGTTGATAACTTTGGTTATGTCAAATCTTCTGGGTGGTCCTCGAACATTGAAATGCAAGAAGATGTAGTTTAGTGTTGAAATGGAACAGATAGCGCACTGCTCTAACGTCTACAGTAGACTCGCTTCATTAGTATTTTTTTCGAGTCAAGTTAAAAAGCCACCTTATGGACTACCCCGAGCAAGTTCAAAGTGTGGAGCTCTGTCTCGTGGCCGAACCCTTTAAAAAACTCTCCATCGGATCAGGAAGGGAGCTGCACACGCGTATTCGCGGTGGGGAAATGGCTGGTACGATCGTGATGATAGAGGAGTAAGGCATGGTACTGTTTGCATTTCACGAGAAAAATCTGCAAGAAATACACCCCAGCGTGTATCCAGCATTGCTAGTACACGTTTTCTAAGCGCTACCAATTCTTGTCCATATGTTGAAAGTAGAGCCGTGGTGTTTCTCAGGTAACGTTAGCGTTGTTGATCTCAACACATTCCTTACATCCACCTTCTCCTGAGTGGAGCACAGCAGCTAAGAAAAGGGTTAACCACGAAGCTCAGCGTGTCCGGAAGTGAATGAGAGGATACGGGGATGATAGTTATTGTTTATGGTGTCGTCTGACCACCCGGACGATTAGTTGGTCGGTGTACGTCATACGTCCTTTGCAGGGCTCTGTCCAGAGTGTGTCCACCTGGATGAGTAGTTGGTGTATGTAAGCCGTAATTCGAAATCACTGGCGTGACTCCTCTACAGTTTATGCAGATTCTTGCGCATTTCCTGGAGTTCTGTTTCTTGCAGACGTTCCTCCAACGCCGTCAGCTTGGACGTTAAGTTTAGGTCTGAATGGAGGTCCTAGACGGCTTCGTGTAAGCTCTGGGTGAAGTCTGGTGGCGGCGATGGCTGCAGATGATAATTCAATGATTTCAGGTTGTGCAGCTCCTATCCCAGTAAAAATCATAATTTAGGGACCTCAGAGGTGAAAGTACAGACTTGTTAGGTCTGGAGGTCGTGCTGGATATTCGATAGCGTTTCTTTGAGCTATCTCGGGGAGAGTCCCATCAAGGTTTTCCGACTTTTTGGTGGTAGTGAGCTGGGGCAGTATCTTGTTGTAAATAACAAATAACTATTTGCGTCGCTGTAGACGTACCTAAGTAAAGAATGCCTAGATACTAAGCTACATCTTCGCAAATTTGAGACGAGTATCTCTGTTCATTACAAATTTATTGATGACCAAAGTTTGTGTTTTCACATCTTCTTGACTGACCAGACCTCATCAGAATGCCCTTATTTCTGCAGGCGATGGACTGTTGCAGTTGTGACGTGTACAACGATATCAGTACTTGTCTGGGATATATGGCGTCAACTTCTCGACAGTTCATATAGAGATTAATCTAACGTCCTTATTTCTGCAGACGATGGGCTGCTGCGGGTGTGACACCTACGAAGACACCCAGTATCTGTCTGGGACATGCGGTGCCAACTTCGCCGTCTTCATGAGCCTGGTGGAGATGGTGATAAGGTCCCAGTGCAAGATCTCAGACCCATGCGGCGGACTTGGACGTAACAACCCTGAGGTGAGTGTGGGCCTGAAGATTCAGATCCCAGGTGCCATCCCTCGTCGTCTAACACGGCTTTCTTGTTCAGGTGCTGGAGGAGTACGACATGAT
Organism: Hymenopus coronatus; assembly: GCA_030762935.1. NCBI lineage: Eukaryota > Metazoa > Arthropoda > Insecta > Mantodea > Hymenopodidae > Hymenopus > Hymenopus coronatus. The sequence goes on along the minus strand of CM060895.1, from coordinate 2,890,178 downwards.
CGTGGTCGGGGCAGGTGTGGCGGGCTCCGTGGTGGCCGCGAGACTCAGTGAACGTCCCGATTGGTCTGTACTCCTGATCGAGGCGGGTCCTGATGAACCCACAGCAAGTCTACTGCCTGCCTTCGCCGTCAGCGCCATAAACACTAAGCTGGACTGGCGGTACAGGACTCAGCCGCAGACGACGGCCTGCCTCAGGAATGGAGGCGTGTGCAAGTGGCCCAGAGGTAAGCGATCACTTGTGTATACCACTGGGGGCTGTTAAATACTGTAACTAAATACCACAATTTGAAGTTTACATCACGAAATTTTAAAACTTAAGATTCTGGTAATCTTTGCTTTCTTACCAAATTAAAACTTTTGTTCTAATTGTTTCGAGTAAACGAGGTGTTCTTTCAATGTTGATGTAAATAATCCTTAGTGCTATAAGCAATAGCTTTGGATTGTTTACTAACGTGTTCCACTCACACCATTTCTTTTATCTACATCCAGATAAACATTACCATTTTCACACAAGCCGTGTGTAGAACAGGAGTTGGATACGTAGAGTCAGACAGTGCCATCGCCGGGATTTGAACCACGGATCCCCCGGTCTCTAGCCGGTTGCTCTGCAACTGAGCTACCATGGCAACATGCCGGCATAGCATTGAATTTCTCAACTGACTCGCATGTTTCGTAAACCACAAATTATTTTGAGATGACAACCCCAATGGCGACTTTCAATGTTGTAGGTCCCAGGATTCAAGTATGCCCAACTATTATGGTCGACTCACGTCCTACACACGGCTTGTGTGAAAGAAAAAACAATTACTCGATTACCAATTGACCATAATATGGTATTTTAATAAAAATAGTTAACGCTAATTTTGATGAAATCAAAATTTTCGAATTTTACAGGTAATGAGGGTGGGGGGGTTTGTTGAAAATCTTTGTGAGTCATCCTTGGAAGATTTTGAACTTAAATACCAAGTTCGGTATTTAACGAAGGTTTCGTTTTTGAGCTATGTCGCTGCCCCCCCCCTTCTTTAGAAATTGGCACGGTCAACCTGTTAATACAGGCTGCACTGCCGTTTCTATGTGGCAGTGTCACCTTATCTGTATTGCAGACACAGACGCCGGTTATTGACATGAGAAACTGGAACATTCTGTAAAATGTTATATAACTGGGAAGCCATGAGAGAAGCAACTTTTTATTAGCATTAACCTTTCACGAGGTCAACACTGTTTTGAAATCCTCTTGACTTTGACTGGCTCTGGCATCACTAATTCGCAGAATCATACCAAGGTCGTGCAACTAGGTATAGGGAGTTTCCACTTTAAATTACCATGATCCTATTTGAGATAGGATACAAACAAAAGAAGTCGCACAGCAGGCAACCAATGGCTTTTCGTGTTTTCCCCAGCTCGCATTTACCATGGCTTCTGTTTTATTGAACAAAGAATTACTAATTCTTACTTTCTCTACACTACTATGTACATAGTGTATAGAGAAGGTATTATATTGTACCCAAAAATTCAATAACGACATTTCACCAGAAAAGCATGTTTCGACACATCCTGGATAAAAAAAAATCTGATGTGTTCAATTCACATGACTTTCTCTACATCTCTACAAGCAATTATTCCTAAAAAGCTTATGCTTCTATTTACTTCATGCTAATTGACAAAAAAACAAACAAAAAAAACAACAAACAAACAGAAATAGTCTTATTACTTACTTCCTTGAAAATAGAAGCGAAATAAGGGGGTAGCATAGGTTAAAGCGATAGTCCAAAGCTGGTTGCTATGTGACTGAAATACCTTTGTATGGACAGGAGTTGACAAATTCCTGTATGAGAAAAGTGTGATTTTCAAAGTTGAACCCAAAAACACGGAATATCTCAAAAACGATCAACACCACGAAAAAATGTATATAACATAGATTGTGCGTTTTAATGTGCTCTACATTTTTTGTGTGGTAAGTTTTTATCCATCTCTTACGGTTTATGAGTTATGCAAAATTCCGTAAAATTCGTCCAAAATAAAGTAGTCTTCAGAGGCTATTCCCAGAAAATTGAAGATATACATTTTATTTGTCAGGTAAATATCTTTAATGTACGAAATTTTAATCGAAATCGTTTGAGCCATTTTTGAGAAAATCAAAATTTTCGAAAAAAGTTGCATCTAAAGGGTAGTTTGGGGCGGGGGATTTTTCTCAAAATCTTCGTGTCGCATTTCTCGGAGATACTTAATGTAAATGCGAAGTTTGCTATTATACCGACTTTTCGTTTTTGAGCTATCGTGTTCACTGAGACACACCTTTTTCTGAAAATGTTTTTTTACATACAGGAGACCCTAAAACATATATTTCCGATGAAATCTCGGTATCGAATTTTTGGGTGGAGTACGATACCTTCTCTTCACATTATGTACATAGTACGTGTAGAGAAAGTAAAACTCTGATGTGTTACACTCACATGACTTTCTCTAGCTGCTTTACAAACTTCTTACAAAAGATTATTCTTCATTGTACACAAAGCTAATCAAGATAAATATTAACAGAGCATTCTTATTACTTAAATCTTTGTAAGTAGAAGGGAATACACTAGGCTAAAGTGATAGTCAAATGTTTTAAAAGCTGTCGTTATGCAATTGTCATTGCAAATCGCTTCTTTGCTTGGCCAGGAGTAGAACAAAAGAAAAGCGGACACTTCCTGTCTGAGAAAAGTATAAGTACTTTACAATTGAAATTAATAGCAAGGAATAGCTCGAAAAGTCCACGAAAAAAATGTATACGACATAAATTGTGTGTTTTAATGAGTTCTACATCTTTTGTGTAGTAAATTTTTGTCTATCTCTTACGGTTTACTAGTTATGCAAAATTCATCCAGAATAAACAAGTCTTCAAAAGCTATTCCCAGAAAATTAAAGATATACATTTTATTTGTGATGGAAGGTATTTTAATCACAATTGTTCGAGCATCTAAGAAAAGCAAAATTTTCGAATTTTTTTCCATGTAAAGAGTAGTTAGGGGTGGGGGGATTTTCTTGAAAATCTTTGTGTCGCATTCTTGGAAGTTGCGAAACAAATACCAAATTTGGTATATAATAGTCTTTTCGTTTTTGAGCTGTGCTGTTCAGACAGACACACACATACGCACCTTTTTCTAAACATGCTTTTTTCCGACTCAGGGGACCCCAAAACGTATATTTTCGGTGAAATCTCGACATCGAATTTTTGGGTGGAATACAATACATTCTCTATTCAGTATGTACATGAGCAACTATTTATAGAATACGTTGTAATTGGAGTTAATCATTTACGAGACATTCCTAGTTATTGGTTTCAATTTTAAAATACTTATTACTTTTGTCATTTATTTCATATCTGGTTTTACTCCTGGCCATGCAAAGTCAATCACATGTTTACAAGTGTTGTGTGGATGTTTGCAGGCAAGATGGTGTCAGGGACGGGCGCGATGAACGGCATGATGTACACGCGGGGGAACCGCAACATATACGACGAGTGGGCTGCGGCAGGGAACGTCGGCTGGAGTTACGACGAGGTGCTGCCCTACTTCATCAAGTCGGAGAGGAACGCGAACCCGGACCTGGTGGAACCGGATTATCACGGCACCAATGGGCCTATAACGGTGCAGCAGTTCTCTCATCACCCGCTGTTTGCCGAGGCGATCCTGGATGCAGGCGAGGAGATGGGGTACCGCAAGGGGGACCTCAACGGCGCCAACCAGACTGGCATAGCCATCGCCCAGATGATGGTGGAGGACGGCCTGAGAGCGAGTCCTGGCAGGATGTACCTCAGGAAACATGCCAGGAACCACAGCAACCTCCACATACTCCTCAACACCTTGGTCACCAGGGTGGTCATGGACACCGGCCACTATCGCGCTACAGGAGTAGAGTACAGGACCCAGGACGGCGAGGTCAGGACTGTCAGGGCGAAGAAGGAAGTGATCGTGTGTGGTGGTGCTGTAGACTCCCCCAAGTTGCTGCTACTCTCGGGCCTTGGACCCAGCGAGGACCTGGAGCGTCATGGGGTTCCCGTCGTCAAGGATCTCCCGGTGGGTCGCAGCCTCAGGAACCACGTGGCTTTGAGAGTCCCGTTCACGCTCAACGACACCTGGACACAGACACTGACGACAGCTGCACTCAAAGAGTTCGTGGAGACACATGGAGGACCGATGGCCGGTACGGGCTCCACCCAAACCACCGGATTCTTCCTATCCAGGTTCGTAACTTCCACTGTGTAGTCTCACCACTTTCTCTACAAACTTCTTACAAGGGAATGTGCTATCCTAAAGTGATAGTCAAATGTTTAGAAACTGTCGTTAGGCGATTCTTTGCTTGGCCAGGGATACAACAAAAGAAAAAGGGACACTTCCTCTCTGAGAAAACTACTAGTATTTCAAATTTGAAACCAATGACAAAGAATATCTCAGAAACGGTTACATCCACAACAAAAATGTCAAGGAAATAAATTGTGTGTTTTGACATCTAGCAAGTTTTTGTCGATCTCTTACGATTTAGCAGTTAAGCAAAATGAAGAGATCTTTAGAGGCTAATCCCCGAAAATTCAAGATATACTTTTATTTGCAATATAAATAGCTTCAATATACGGCATTTTAGTCAAAAATCGTTAGAGCCATTTTTTAGAAAATCAACATTTTTTGAAATTTTCTCGTAAAGAGGGTAGTTCGGGGAAGGGTAATTTTCTTGAAAATCTTTGTGTCAAATGCTTGGAAGATAATGAATTTAAAAACCAAGTTTTGTATTTAACAGATTTTTCGTTTTTGAGCTGTGTTGCCCACAGACACACGGATTTTTTTTTCTAAACATGCTTTTTTGTACTCAGGGGACCTCAAAACATATTTCCGTTGAAATTTCTGTATCGAATTTTTAGTGCAATACAATAACTTCTCTATACAGTATTGCACAATACGTGTAGAGAAAGTAAAAAACCGGATATTGAGTTTACGTTAGGATCACCAAATGGTGCAGCAATGCGGAGAAGGGACGAGTGGAGCGGCTTCTGAAATTTGCCATCGAATAAGACCACTGAGACAATGTTTAAAAACGCAGAGAACGCCGGTGCTGGGGCGAATTGCAGAATTTTACAGGAAACTGGAATGGGTAATATATGGGAAAAGAGGGACGGATAAGATAGAGAAAGAAGTGAAGAACAACAGATGATATACCAGCGTAATGTATCTACCAATTTGGGTTGAAAAATAGAAGTAAAACTAGTTTATGTATATTGCAGTTAGATCAACACTTGTTGAGTATGACGTCAGCACGGAATGCCTCGAGAACACTTCAAGTATCCCGGAGCTAGAACAAATCTTCAAGCTAGAGTTCTGGTGCACGGCGAGCATAACACACGACACACGCTCGCTCAAGGGCAAGTTATCAGATTACGGAAGCAGCGCGTTAGAAGTGTTTTATGAAGTAGTTTTAGTGGTGGAACACTTCTAAATAGTTGTGTTATTTTTGTCCCATCACTATTCAACAATCCATGGCCGTATTTATTTATGCCCATACGCACCTCTATTTTCTGTTCTCGATTAAGTTCATCCGCGCCAAGACAAATCCACGTGGCCAGTGCACCGTGGTACAACACAGTAGCAGTGCGCGCAAGAATGTAATCCCATGCCAACAAACTAAATTACACAATGAACTATTCTTAAATTGTGTAATATTGTATATAAGTACCTAAGAGTTAAATTGTCACCACTTTGTGCCGTTATTCAGAGTTAGAATTCACAACACAGTAACGGTTGCTGGTTGTTGCTGTCTAGAATCATGGAGGACGGTCGCCGTAAATTTGCTCTTGCACCTTCGTCGAATTACATAAAGCATAAGGATGGTAAATCGCTGACCGGTGTTGAAAAGGCTACAGGGCGGACCGAAAGTTTCTCACCCCCCAAACATTTCAGCGCGCCATTTGCTTTGCTTCTCAGTTTTAAATTCAATCGCCTTTTTGCGCCCAATATACCTCTCGTAAGACAACAATGTGTTGTATTGATTCCAGTTATTGTTACTTCTTTATGCAATGTGAGGGTGACCTTTGGATGTGTTTCTTACTCTCTGAGGGAAGCTGTTTATGTGAAGTTTAAAGGTGTCATTTATCTTCAAGTATCTGTGATGTTTACACAGCTGTTGATTTGCACATCACAGCATGGGTTAAAATAAACCATAAATTTCTCACCCGGGTGAGAAACCTTTGGACTCGTTAGAGTTTTTTTATTATTGTTAATTAATTTATCAACAGGTATAGGGTCTTAAATCATTTTTTGTTTCTTTTTTCTTTTTGTTTTCAACAGAGGTCGCCCACAGCAAACGAATATTTACGCACAAAAATTCAAGTTCTTGCTGTCAATAAAAGAAATTACACGACGTCTGAAGGTTGACAGAAACACTGCGAGAAAAGAGGAGGGTGATGTAGATCATCTAAAGTTACTCCAAATGCAAACAGAGGGATCTGTTGCGGGCATACGAAGTGTCGTCCCACTGAAGAAAATGGGGTCACAACAGTGAGGCGCTATGTAAGGTCCACTGATTGGGGTAAAACTGCATATAAGGAACCACTCAAGCCTTTGCTCAGTGAAAAAAAATATCAATGATCGAATGAAATTTTGTGAAAGATTAATCCGGGAAGGTTTTGTTGACGACACTCCGAGAGGGCACATGTCCTTTTGCAGGTGAAAGTCCCATTGAACTCAACCCCAAATCAAACACACAAAATCGTAGGATCCGTACGAATGATCCTTCCAGTATTTCACCAATCCTTGTTCCTGAAAATCGTGGTTGCATGTGGCATGTCACGGTACGGGAAAACAAGAGTTACACATTGTCCCACAAAATCAGACTGTCAGTTTTGCCAATATTCCAGAAGACTATGGATGACACCTCCCAGTTTCCCCAAGGGTAATATGGGTGTTTTGATGCAGGATGGAGCGACAGCTCATACTGCGAAGACAACCATGAAGGTAATAAAGGAACACTTCAACAACGTTTGAACTGACTAGTCAAGAAATTCGCCTGATCTGAATGGCATTGAGAACTTGTGGGCCAAACTTCAAGACAGTGGTTTTAGACAATCCAGACCATGAAACAGGGTTCAAGACGAATGGGAAAGCATCGACCAGAATACCACCAAGGATTTGGTTGGAAGTTTTGCTCGACGCATTATTGCATGCCATGCCTACAACGGCAGACATACAAAGTTCTAAATTTGGTGTGTGTTAGACAGATACATGATGTTTATGATGTTGAAAAAATAAATTACCTAATTATTATTTAAAGGGTGTTATTTATTAAAGCTGGGGGGTGAGAAACTTTCGGTCCACCCTGTATAATGTTGAATGCTTATTGTGAGGAATATCCAACACTTCCCGTGAAAGAAGTGCTAAAGTCCCCCAGTGTTTCCGCTACAAATATAAACAGTGCTCACAAAGAAAAATGTGAAACGGAAAAAGTAGTAACACCCGGGGAAAGAAAAGAAAGCGTGTGAGACACGCAATGATTTTGTGGAGAATGTACAATTTGATAAAGTGGTACATGTAACACAATGGCGGTGCTCTGGTGGCGACGATCAACCTAAGGCTTTAGTTGAACAGGAAGCTAGATTCATTACGCGCCACCCTGTAGCATTTGTCTTAGACAGCATTAGAATGCAGACAATGAAGATTGACACGTTAGGAGGTATTCACTAGATAAGCATAGGGCAAAAGGAAACAGAAAACTTACATTACATAAGTTTTGATGTGGCTTTCTCTACCTGCTCTGCAAACTACGCATCAAAAAACTTCATGCTAATTCAGATAAGCATTAGCACAAATGGCCTTATTTCCTTATAAGTAGAAGGCTAAAGCGATAGTTGATGTTTCATTTCTTTAAAAGGCCAGCAATAAAAAGATTAAAACCATGGACTTCCTGTTTGAGCAAGCTCTTTAAAACTTAAACAAACTACAAGTAATGTATGACAAAGTTAAGTTCCACAACACAAAAAAATATCACGTGTTCCATTCACGTCACTTTCTCTGCAACAAATTGTTGTTAAAAAGCTTATGCTTCTATTTACTTCGAGAAAAATTACCAGATATAGTTTTCTTACTTGCTTCCTTGTAAGTAGAAGTGAAATAAGGGAGTTCCATAGGTTAAAGTGATAGTCAAAAGTTGGTTGCTATGTGACTGAAGTTCCTTTGTTTGTATGGACAGCAGCTGGCATATTCCTGTATGAGAAAAGTATAAGTTTTTAAAAACTGAAACAAAAAACACGGAATATCTAAAAACGACCAACCCATTAAAGAAAAGTATATAACATAAATTGTGTTTTAACGTTTTGTTCTATCTCTTACGGTTTAGCAATTATTGAAAATTCCGTAAAATTCATCCAGAATAAAGTAGTCTTCAGAGGTCATTCCCAGAAAATTGAAGATATACATTTTATTTGGCATGTAAATATCTTAAATATAAGAGATTTTAATCAAAATCGTTAGAGCAGTTTTTGGGAAAATCAAAATTTTCGAAAAAAGTTCTATGTAAAGGGTAGTTGGGGGTGGGGGTATTTTCTTGAAAATCTTCGTGTCGCATCCTTGGAAGATACAAAACTTAAATACCAAGTTTGGTATTTTACCGACTTTTCGTTTTTGAGTTATCGAGTTCAAAGACACACGGACCTTTTCCCAAAAATGCTTTTATTGGATTCAGGGAGACCCAAAACATGTGAAATCTCGGTATCGAATTTTTGGGTGGAATAAAATACCTTCTCTACACACTATGTACATAGCAGGTGTAGAGAAAGTAATATATACGACATTGTTTTACGAGATGTACATTTTTGTGTATGTCTTACATGCGACGGAGGACGATGGATTTGGCGTGGCTTCCTTCGAAAGGGAAGGGGCATTGAGAACTACAGAAAACTACATATTTGTTACGGTTAAGCAAGTCATTCCGATGCCATTCTAACCACTTGCCATGCCATTTTTGAAATGTAAAGGTTAGTTTGTGCTGGAAAATGTTTCTTGAAAATCTTCGTGAGACGAATACCAAGTTTCGTATTTAACGGACGTATTCTGCCCCCCCCCGGCACATACAAAATACATGTTTTACGAGGATAAAAATATGTTTAGCAAAATGTCCGTTTTTGAGTTATGCTGTGCGTACAGACCTTTTTCTAAAACTGTTTTTTATATATTCAGAGAATCACAAAACATGTATTTGCGGTGAAATGTCGGTACAGAATTTTTGGGTGCATTACAATATCTTTTCTATACACTATGTACATAGTACGTGTAGAAAAAGTAGAAATGAACCACTCTTCACAGCGTCCCATTCTGAAAGACGCTTAATTTTGCTCAGAGGCCTCTCTATCAGGCTTGAGGCTCTTTTATATGCCGTAAATGTACGACACGGAAGCCATACTAAGGGTGTTCACGTCGGGTTTCAACTGGCGGACACCTCTCAGCTTACATTACACACTGTATATCAACATATTGCGTTCCACCAAAAAATTCCATCCCGGAACAACATAACTAAAAACGGAATCGGTTAGATACCAAATCTGGTATTTAAGTTTACCATCTTGCAAGGATGTGGTACGAAGATTTTCAGCAAAATCTCCCCACCCCCAAACTACCCTTTATATGGAAAAATTTTAGACCATATTTATTTAGTGTTAATTTAACTGTTTTTTTCTCTCTCCCCCCCCCAAAACACACTCCCACGCACAGAAGCTGTGAGTAGGTCAGGAGTTGGATAGACAGAATCAGGCTGAAAAATTGAATGTCATAGCCGGGATTTGAAACACGGATCTCGCGGCATCTACACGCAGCTTGTGTGGAAAAAAAAATAAATTAACAACACTATTTGACCACAATAGTTGGCTAAACTGAGAAGCCCGACAGTTACAACATTGTAAGTCGCCATTGGGGTTGTCAACTCAAAATAATCTGAGATAAGCTTGTGGTTTACTGGGAAACATGCGAGTCAGTTGTGGAATTTAATATCATGGTAGTTCAGTGGTAGAGCAACCGGCTAGAGATCCGTTGTTCAAATCCCGGCTATGGTACTGAATTTTTCAGTCTCACTTTACCTACCCAATAGTGATTTTTTTCAAAAATGGCTCTAACGATTTTGATTAAAATATTGTATGTGCGAGACATTTCATGACAAACGAACTGCTAGTTGTTATAGTACCGTGAAATTCTTTACGTAACATCATCAGTTCAAAAATTACCAAACTTTTGAAAAATTCACACGAATCCTAATAGACATTTCTAAAACACGTCACGTTAGAATAGGAAATGAATTGTGTATTTTAAGGAAATCCAAATGCTCTTTGTCTGTCTCTAATCAAAAACGTACTTGAAAACTATTCACTGAAATCAAGATGTAAATTGCATTTATTATATTGATATGTCAAACATGAATCATTATAATAAAAACGTTAAAGGCGTTTGAGAAAATTAGCACCATGTATTTCTTTTGTAAAAGTAATTTTGTGTAAGTCCTCCTTGACTGGGGTTAAACACGCCATTCTTGGTCCACAGGTCGCGTTCCCGATCTGGGATGCGAGTTTACATGCGTGTCTCTTTGTCCACAGGTTCTGATGTCCAGGTGTTCTTCGGCGATGATAACGGACTGGAAAGTGAGGTTGTGTGTGTGTCTGTTCACAGGTACGCCCAGAACGGTGTTCCCGACCTGCAGGTGTTCTTTGACGGGTACGGAGCGCGTTGTTCGCGGACTGGGATGGAAGGCGAATGTCACGACGGCTCGCTGGGCCAGTGTGGAAGACGCAAGGTGTCCGCACGTCCCACTAACGTCATGCCCCAGAGTGTGGGGTACCTGACCTTGGCCGGCGCCGACCCCATGCAGCCGCCTCTCATATACCCCAACTACCTGACTGTTCGCCGAGACATCGACGTCCTCCTGGAGGGAGTCCGGGCCGTGATCAGACTCTCGGAGACGCAGGCTCTCAAGGATCGCTGGGACATGCAGCTGGACACGAACCCGGTCCCTGGGTGCGAGGCCTACAGGTTCGGCACTGACCAATACTGGGAGTGCGTCATCAGAAGACACACCGTGCCCGAGAACCACCAGGGTGGCAGCTGTAAGATGGGACCCCGTGGTGATCCTAACGCCGTGGTGGACGCCAGGCTCAAGGTCCATGGCATCGAGAACCTGAGGGTGATCGACGCCAGTATCTACCCTTACATTCCCAACAGCAACACCATCGCCAGTGTACTGATGATCGCCGAGAAGGGGGTGGACATGGTCAAGGAGGACTGGACTGCCAATACCACCTAGTGTCCTTCTACAAACTCAATATTATTTATTGTTTTGTGATACAGACTCTATTGTTTTATACATTCTTGTAGTTCCAGTAAACCGTGACAAAGTGTTTCATTATTCATTTCAACCACAAACCTTCTGTACCACACGTTCTTGTTGCAGGTCTGACAACTGCGTCCCTCCCACACTTGGTAACAGTGAGATCAAACTCCCGAATATACCACACGAGTTGTTGTTTCAGGTCTGACAACTGTGCCTCCCACACTTGGTAACACTGAGGGAGTGTATCAGGACAAACTCCCGAATATACCACAGGAGTTGATGTTTCAGGTCTGAACACTGTGTCCCTCCCACACTTGGTAACACTGAGGGAGTGTATCAGGACAAACTCCCGAATATACCACAGGAGTTGTTGTTTCAGGTCTGACAACTGTGTCCCTCCCACACTTGATAACAGTGAGGGAGTGTATCAGGACAAACTCCCGAATATACCACAGGAGTTGTTGTTTCAGGTCTGACAACTGTGCCTCCCACACTTGGTAACACTGAGGGAGTGTATCAGGACAAACTCCCGAGCATACCACAGGAGTTATTGTTTCAGGTCTGACAACTGTGTCCCTCCCACACTTGGTAACACTGAGGCAGTGGATCAGGACAAACTCCCGAATATACCAAACTAGTTCTTGTTTCAGGTCTGAACACTGTGTCCCTCCCACACTTGGTAACAGTGAGGGAGTGGATCAGGACAAACTCCCGAATATACCACATGAGTTGTTGTTTCAGATCTGACAACTGTGTCCCTCCAACACTTGGTAACAGTGAGGGAGTGGATCAGGACAAACTCCCGAATATACCAAACTAGTTCTTGTTTCAGGTCTGAACACTGTGTCCCTCCCACACTTGGTAACAGTGAGGGAGTGGATCAGGACAAACTCCCGAATATACCACATGAGTTGTTGTTTCAGGTCTGACAACTGTGTCCCTCCCACACTGGGTAACACTGAGGGAGTGGATCAGGACAAACTCCCGAATATACCACACGAGTTGTTTCAGATCTGACAACTGTGTCCCTCCCACACTTGGTAACAGTGAGGGAGTGGATCAGGACAAACTCCCGAATATACCAAACTAGTTCTTGTTTCAGATCTGACAACTGTGTCCCTCCCACACTTGGTAACACTGAGGGAGTGGATCAGGACAAACTCCCGAATATACCACAGGAGTTGTTGTTTCAGGTCTGAACACTGTGTCCCTCCCACACTTGGTAACACTGAGGGAGTGGATCAGGACAAACTCCCGAATATACCACACGAGTTGTTGTTTCAGGTCTGACAACTGTGTCCCTCCCACACTGGGTAACACTGAGGGAGTGGATCAGGACAAACTCCCGAATATACCAAACTAGTTGTTTCAGATCTGACAACTGTGTCCCTCCCACACTTGGTAACACTGAGGGAGTGGATCAGGACAAACTCCCGAATATACCACAGGAGTTGTTGTTTCAGGTCTGACAACTGTGTGCCTCCCACATTTGGTAACAGTGAGGGAGTGGATCAGGACAAACTCCCGAATATACCACACGAGTTGTTGTTTCAGGTCTGACAACTGTGTCCCTCCCACACTTGGTAACACTGAGGGAGTGGATCAGGACAAACTCCCGAATATACCAAACTAGTTCTTGTTTCAGATCTGACAACTGTGTCCCTCCCACACTTGGTAACACTGAGGGAGTGGATCAGGACAAACTCCCGAATATACCAAACTAGTTCTTGTTTCAGGTCTGAACACTGTGTCCCTCCCACACTTGGTAACAGTGAGGGAGTGGATCAGGACAAACTCCCGAATATACCAAACTAGTTCTTGTTTCAGGTCTGAACACTGTGTCCCTCCCACACTTGGTAACAGTGAGGGAGTGGATCAGGACAAACTCCCGAATATACCACACGAGTTTTTGTTTCAGATCTGACAACTGTGTCCCTCCGACACTTGGTAACAGTGAGGGAGTGGATCAGGACAAACTCCCGAATATACCACATGAGTTGTTGTTTCAGGTCTGACAACTGTGTCCCTCCCACACTTGGTAACAGTGAGGGAGAGGATCAGGACAAACTCCCGAATATACCACATGAGTTGTTGTTTCAGGTCTGACAACTGTGTCCCTCCCACACTTGGTAACAGTGAGGGAGAGGATCAGGACAAACTCCCGAATATACCACACGAGTTGTTGTTTCAGATCTGACAACTGTGTCCCTCCGACACTTGGTAACAGTGAGGGAGTGGATCAGGACAAACTCCCGAATATACCACACGAGTTGTTGTTTCAGGTCTGAACACTGTGTCTCTCCCACACTTGACAACAGTGAGGGAGTGGATCAGGACAAACTCCCGAATATACCACATGAGTTGTTGTTTCAGGTCTGACAACTGTGTCCCTCCCACACTTGATAACAGTGAGGGAGTGGATCAGGACAAACTCCCGAATATACCACATGAGTTGTTGTTTCAGGTCTGACAACTGTGTCCCTCCCACACTTGGTAACACTGAGGGAGTGGATCAGGACAAACTCGGCAGCTTCATGTCCATCACATTATATAGCATTCCAATACCAAAAAGTGCAGAATACACAGCAATAGTAAGTTGCTACACTTGATGACTTGTTACGCCTTGATAATCACTCTTGTCACTTTTCTATAAAAAAAAAAACAAACAAACTAACGTGTTCCATTCACATAACTTTCTGAAACTGTTCTACAAACAAACAAATGTTTCTTACAAAAGATTTATTCTTTTATCTACGACATTCACACCTTAATACGGCGGCCATTCAGAAAGTAACATACGATTTGGTATAACTAAATAGTAACTAAAGTTGTCAACACAAAACTTTATTTACAAAGTTACACTAAAACCTTACTCTATTTCTCAATGACACTGCTAACAAGGTATTTATTGTCATGTTATACTCTTCCACCGCTAAACATCTGAGCCAAGATATTTAGGTCTTCATGACTGCCAAATCTTTTCCATCCAAAAAGTCATGTACGGTGTCCAAAGTGAAACACCGGTTTTTCTGAATTCTTTTATCAACATTTGCTTTCAACTGCTCCATAACGATTGATGAACTTCCGGTCTTTATCGCACACACTGTTATGTTCTTCCTTGCCATTTCCTCAGTGAAGTCTCGTTCATTTTTTTATCATCACTATACACTTGCGTTATTTGCTTACAAAATTTGATTGGTCTAACATTTTGTGTATTCAAAAAAGACGAATAAGATGTTTAGCGGTACAAAAGTTCAACATCTGTACCACGTGACAATAAATACCTTGATAGCAATGTCTTTGAGAAACAGAGTAAGGTAGTGTAACTTTGTAAATAAAGTTTTGTTTGCTTCCTTACAAACACAACGGAAAATACTAGGCCAAATCTTTTTAAAGCTGGTCGCTATGTGAAACAATTTGTGTTCGGTTCGCTGTGCATGGACACTTTTAAGAAACGTTAATTAGTTTAACATTGAAACCAATAACAAGGAATATCTCAGAAAAGGTCAACTCCATGAAAAGAATGCAGATTACATAAATTGTGTGTTTTAACGAGATATACACTGTTTATGTCGTTTGGTTTTGCCTATTATGGTTTAACCGTTATGTAAAACTCTCCAAATCTCAGAGGCTATTCCCAGAAAATTAAAAATATATCTACATTTTATATGTGAAATGAATATCTTTAATATAAGTATTTTAATCAAAATCGTTGGAGTCATTTTTAAGAAACTCAACATTTTCGGGAAATGTTCTATGTAAAGGGTACTTCAAATGTTCTATGTAAAGGGTACTTCAGCGTGAGGGGATTTTCTTGAAGATCTCCATGTCGCAACTTAAACACCAAGTTTGGTGTTTGATCGACTTTTCGTTTTTGAGCTGTCTACACACACACACGCGCGCACACTGGCCGTTTTCTGAAAAGCTTTTTTCGGACTCAGGCTGTCTGAAAACACATACTTGCGGTGAAATCTCGGCATAGAGTTGTTGGAAAGTGAACTTACACTGCATATAACAATGACTGGAATACGGAAGTAAAATATCTACATCTGGGTTCCATTGTCACGACTCAAGGTCAGAGATTAACGACGATGGTTATAAGAGAATTTGGAGGGAAAACTTTGTTCTACCATTTTTATCTGATAGAACCGACATTGTTACAAAAATGTTTCCGTTCTGGAAGCTATTCTTGTAAAACATTATTCTTCTATCCACATCATGCTAAACGAGACGAATATTAACAGAAATTGTATTATTACTTGCTTCCTTGTAAGTAGAAGGGAATATATCAGACTGTTCAAGTTCGCTTCACTTCGTATTTCTAGAAAAACAAGCCAGAGATGAGATGAAACGAAAGGTCACCGCGTTTGGGTGTGTACTTTAAAATTCAAACCAATAACAAGGAATATCTCGGAAACAGTCAATTCTACAAGAAAAAAAAGTATATACATATAAAACATAACTTTTGTCTTTTAACGAGATCTACAGTTTTTTGTGTGTTAAGTTTTTGTCAAACGCTTACAGTTATGCAATATTCATCCACAATGAACAGGTCTTCGCAAGCTATTCCCAGAAAATTCAAGATACACATGTGTGATGGAAATGGCTTTAATATACGGTATTATAACAAAAATCGTAGGCAACTTTTGAGAAAAACAAAATTTTGAAAATGTTTTCTATCTCTTTAACCTATGCTACTCCCTTAATACGCTACTACTTACAAGGAAGCAAGTAATAAGACTATTTCTGCTAATTTTCTCTCGATTAGCATGAAGTAAATAGAGACGTAAGCGTTTTTGCAATTATTTGTGCATAAATGTAGAGAAAGTCATGTGAATGGAACACATCAGATTTTTCTAAGATTAATTTATTTGCAGAACAGATGGAGAACGCTATGTGAATACACTGACAAAGTTGCAACTATTTTTCGAATTATAAGGTAGACATTTATTTCCGCCTTGTGACATTTCAGTGCCACAGACTGGGAAACCGTAAGGTACAAACATGCTCGCACTTTCTATGTTAAGGGTGAAGAAGGAGGTCCCCTTCGCTAAAAGTCTACTCGCGCTTCTGCTTGTTTTGGAGTAGCAGGGCCTTTTAACGGGCTTCACACACCTGCCCACTTCTCAAATCACTAGCGTTCTCTTTCTACAATTCTAAAGTGAAACTGCAATCGCTCCACGTGATTTATGTGCTTTGTTGAATGCTCAAATATTTGTACGCGAATACATTAATGTACGCGTAATCTCCAAGTGGCCTTTTCATGCTTGTGAAAAATCCTCTTTCTTTTGATAACTGGCTTCACAAAGAAGAAAATCAACACGTAACTATGATACTTATTGTTGGAAAACAAAATCGCATAGAGAAAATCAAAACACTTATACGCGACGAAAGCGCAAAACATTTGCATCCAGCGATTTCAACTTCGGAATGCAACACAACAAAAACATTTGAACATAAAGTATTACAAAAATGACATAAAATCCACAAAATGTCGACAGATATTGTGGTTAGGATATAAATATTGCCTCAAGAGTATATAGATAATGAATCTATTACTTTCTCTATATTCACTATGTACATAGTGTATAGACAAGCTATTGTACTGCACCCAAAATTCACCGGAAGTATGTGTTTTGGGACCCCCTGAATATAAAAAAAATTAGAAAACTGTCCGTGTGTGTGTGTGTGTGTGTGTGTGTGTGTGTGTGTGTGCAGCACAACTCAAATAGGAAAGGTCCGTTAAATTCCAAACTTGATATTTAAGTTCAGTATATTACAAGGATACGACACGAAGATAAAAAAAAATCCTTCCACCTCAAACAAACATGAGAAAACTTTCGAAAATTTTGGTTTTTTCAAAAATGACTAACAATTTTGATTAAAATCTCTTATTTACATGACAAAACTTTCTGGAAATAGCCTCTAAAGACTGTGAAGAAAATTTCTTGAATTTTGCAGAACTGTTAAACTGTAAACAGATGCAGAAAAAGTTATTTAACAAAAAATGTAGATCTCCTTAAAACACACAATTTATGTCACATACATTTTTTTTTTTTTTTTTCGTGCGAGATATTCGTTGTTATTGGTTTCAGTTTTAAAATACAGTAAAGTTTTCTCCTAAAGGAACTAGCCAACTCCTGGTCACATTTGACTATCATTTTATCCTAGTGGAGGAAGTGCAATACATCAGAGTTGTATGAACGTGAAAGAGTGGGTACAGAAAGCCATGTGATCTGCAGACGAGTTATGAAAGTGAACCATGTGACCAAGGTCAACCGCAAACCATGACTGCTCCAATATGCGAGCGATCTCAAATATCTGCCCGGGACAGTACCAACCAAATATACACAAATTTAAACCTCCGACTGTTCTATCTACTTCATGCTAAAGGATTAGCAGAAATAGTCTTAGTACTCTCTTCCTTGTAATTAGAAGCGAAATAAGGGAGTACCATAGGTTAAAGTGATAGTCAACAGCTGGTTGCTATGTGACTCAAGAAATATGTCAAAAACGATATACTCCACGAAAAAAATGTATAAACATAAATTGTGTGTTTTAACGAACTTTACATTTTTGTGTGGCAAGTTTTTGTCCATCTCTTTCGGTTTAGCAGTTATGCAAAATTCTGAAAAATTCATCCAGAATAAAAGTCTTTAGAGGCTATTCCCAGAAATTTCAAGATATACAATATATTTGTGAGCGAAATATCTTTAATATACGACATTTTAATCAAAATCATTAGAGCCATTTTTGAGAAAATCAAAAATTTCAAAAAACGTTCCATGTAGAGGGTAGCTGGGGTGGGGGATTTTCTTGAAAATCTTCGTGTCGCATTCCTGGAAGATACTAAACTTAAATATCAAGTTTGCCATTTAACGGGTTTTTCGTCTTTAGCTATGCTGTACACACACACACACACACACACACACACACACACACACACACACACACACACACACACACACACACACACACACACACACACACACAGATCTTTTTTAAGAAATGCTTTTTTATGGATTCAGGGGGACCCAAAACATGTATTGCCGGTGTGATCACGGTATTGAATTTTTGGGTACAGACATTTTCTCTACAGACTATGTACATAGTACGTCTAGAGAAAGTAAAACGTTTTGTGTGTGTATGCCCGCGCCTTTGTGCACAACTTGGTATTCAAGTTCAGTATGTGCCAACGATGCGACATTTAAGATTTTAAAAAAAAATCCCCTAACTACGCTTTACATGAACATTTTTCGAAAAGTTTGAGGTCTTCAAAAATGGCTCTAACGATTTTCATTAATATACCGTATGTTAACAATATTCACATCGCAAATAAAATGTATATTTTGAATTTTCTGGAAATAGCCTCTGAAGACCTCTTCATTTCGCACAGTGTTTAAACTGTAAGAGATAGACAAAAACTTAATATACAAAGAATTTAGATCTCGTTAAAACACACAATTTATGTTATATAAGTTTTTCTTGTAGAGTTGTCCGTTTTCAAGATATTCATTGTTATTTGTTGCAGCTTTAAAATAACTTCTTTCAAACTCAATTGTTTCATATAGCGACCAGCTTTTTAAAGATTTGACTGTCACTTTAGCCTAGTGGATTCCATTATTTCTTTTCTACTTTCAAGGAAGCAGGTAATAAGACAATGTTTGTTTTAATTAGCATGAAGGAGATAGAAGAATAAGCTGTTGTAAGAAAAATAGCAAAGAAAGTCATGTGAATGGTATACATCAGCTTTTTTTTTTGTTTTTTGTTTTTTTTTTTTCATTACGAAAGACCGTGTTTCAAAACAGTTGGTGTTACCATCGTGTTACACAACAGCAATAGAAATTTTGTAGCGATTATTAGCAGAGTTTGGATTCGGTAGATATTTCAGGTAGTCGTTTAACATGTTTTCGCTAAAATATAAAATGTGCAGTAATTGGCTTTTCTGCTTTAGGATGTGAAAACCTAGAAGCAGATAAAAGCGATGCCTCTCGCCATTCAGATATTCGCTCGACAATCCATTTTTATGAATAAGCCCGGTAGATCTGGTTGTCAATTAAATTATTGAAAAACTCGAAGATCCCCGCTGATCGTTAAAGAAAGTTTGACGAAGTGGCAGAGGCCATAGATGTGTCGACGATAGCGGCAATTCAAATTTTGAATGACAAGTTGGAGATGGAACAGTTCTCGACCCCATGCATCACAACTTATGAGCCGTATTCAAGCGAAATGTGAAGGATTTTTGTGTCGAGTTGTCAGCACCAATGAGACGGATTCATCATTATACTCCGGAAACCAAGCAAGAGCAATGGGTTACTTCCGGTGAATCCGCTCCAAAGAAACGCTTCAATCGACGAAAAAGTGAGGGCGATGCGGAAGATGTATACTCACAAAAGAGACACAATTACTGGACAATTGATTTGATTCAACCATTTGGTGACATTTCACCGGCTTCTTGCGAACAAGAAGAAACTGCAGCAGCAACAGTTAGATTACATGGTGAGGCATGCAGAGCTGCACAATTCGATTTTTGGAGGGGTAACAAAAATGTTGTCAACTTTGGGAGAAGTACCAGGGCCATCCACAAAGTGACACGACTTGGCATAAGTAAATAATAACGAAAGTTCTCAACGTAATCGTCATTGCTATCAAGGTATTTATTGTCACGTGGTTCCGGTTTTTCAACGCCGATGTTATACATTTCTACCGCCAAACAGCTTATTCATTGTTTAATGTACAAAATGTGCGGTCAATCGAATGTTAGATTCAAATAACACAAGTGTATAGTGATAATGCAATGAACGAGTCTTCAGTGAGGAAATGGCACATCATTTACAAGTAATCAAGGAAGAACATAACAGTGTGTACGATAAAGACCGGAGTGGAAGTTCATCAATCGTTATGAAGGAAATCAAATGTTGATAAAATATATCAGAATAACTAGTGTTTCACTTTGGACAGCGTACATGACTTTTTGGATGGAAAAGATTTCCCAACCATGAAGACCTCAAAGTGGCAGTGACATCTTGGCTCATAACAGCAAACTCTGCATTGAAAAACTGGTACCAGGTGACCAAAAATTCCTGGGTAGCAATGACGATTACGTTGAAAAACAGAGCAAGGAAATTTAACTTTGTAAATAAATGTTTGTGTTGATATGTTTCGCTATTATTTAGTTATAGCAAATCATCGGTCACGTTCTGGATGGCCCTCGTATACCCCTAAAAGGAGGATGTTGAGAGATAAATAATGTGTGTTTTAAAAACAACAACACGGGTATTTATTGACCCATTCAGTCAAGAATATTAAACACCGTAAAAGTTGGCAAGGTTTTCTGTTGTACTGTACCTCCACAAACACACAGAGATGTTGCATAAGCAGCCGAGTAAGGGGATATCCAGCAACAGTGACACTGGTAGGCAGTGAAGCACTGATCACCATGGAGACAACGTGTACCACGCCGAACACGAACCCTTGTCCGGGACATGTGACTGGTGTGCCGGCCTTCCTCTTCTCGAACCTGGTGAACACCCTGATGGCAGCGCAGTGTGCACTTGGTGGTACCGAGGACTACCCTGAGGATGTGGGTCACAGACTTCAGCAAGAGTACGACTTTGTGATAGTGGGTGCTGGATCTGCTGGGGCCATCATCGCGAATAGACTGACCGAGGTGAGAACACCAGCAACACCAGCTGTGTTCGACAGAATTCAGTAGCATAGCTGGGATTTGAACCAAGGATCTCCTGTTTCCGTCCAGTTGCCCTAACCACTGAGCTATCACAGCAAGGGCACGATTCTATTTTAAGCCTGACTCTACTGCCCCACGGCCAACATCTGAGTCAACCTCTATGTATTGGGGTAAGATGCTAGTCTACGGTTCCCAAAGTCGCGGGCTCAAATCCGGCGGAGACTACTGGATTTTTTTTTCCGGGCGAAGAAATCCTCAGCATGGGATCCTTCGGAAGTGAAGTAAAGCCGTTGGTCCCGACTTGAAGAATTACGGCATGCAAAAGAACCTAAGCCTGATAAAGAGGCCTCTGAGAAAAATTAGTCTGTATTTCACTCCCAATATGGAATTGAACCTGAAAAGTTACGCAGTTAAAGAGCGTCCATAATTAAAATCAATTTTCTAAAATGCTTTTTTGGACTCAGGGGAAGTTACAAAGCAACTGGTCAGAGATCCGTGGTTCAAATCTCAGCAATGACATTTCCGTCTGAATCCACTCTTCTATTTGTCATTTGTAATGCAGTCTAAAATTTGTGATATTGTTCGCCTTCATTGGGTTCAAGTCTATTTATGACTAGGGGCATTAAGAAATATCACGTTGGGGGGGGGCGGCAATCCAAGAGGTTAAAATAACAAATCGTGTGAGAACCCGGCGGTATTGACAACCAGAGAGGCTCCGAGTTCAAATCCTGTGGGGCAATTTCTCTGGCTGGGTTTTTTTCCGATGTTTCACACACTTATAAAACTTATTCAAGATATGCCATTTAAATATAATACGTGGCATTATATGGCTAAGAGGCGTTTGAAGAAGATTGAAAACTTCGACAAATGATCCATGTAAAGGGTAGTTGGGATTTTCTTCCTCTAGCGCGTATGTACAATGTATATAGTGAGTAGAAAAGATATTGTATTCTACTTAAAAATTCGATACCGACATTTCACCAGAAATGTATACCTTGAGGTCCCCGGAGTTCAAAAAAACATTTTTAGAAATGTGTCCCCGCGCGCGCTTGCGTGTGTAGACAGGAATACACTAGGCTAAAGTGCTATTCAACTTTTACACATTGCAGTTGCTATGTGATTAAACTCCGTTTCCATGAGATGACCAATATCTCACTCCACTAACCAAATATGTATGACATAGATTATATGTTTTAAGTAGCTCTACATTTTTTTGTGGGGTAAAGTTTAGTCTATCTTTGACGGTTTAATAGTAATACAAAATTCAGGAAAATTCATTCAGAGTGAAGTTTTCAGAAGCTATTCCCAGAAATTTCAAGATATAATATCTGAAATATAAAAGATTTCTACGTAAAGAGTAGGGGAAGGGGGATTTCCTTAAACATCTTCGTACTGCATTCTTAGAAGGTATAAATATAAATACCAAGTTTGATATTAAACTATGAGCTATGCTGCACACAAACATACTAGTGGCTCTCCATTTAGCCCAACATATTACTTGCTCTAGCGTGTAAGAGCACCGCAATTGGTGACGCTAGTTCACGTAACCAACATCTGCAATAGGTACGTTAACCTGCACCGGGCCCCGTCATTTCAAGAAGCGCATAGTTTATAACTTGTTAATTTTATAGAATCAGACAGTAAAAATATACGTTATATGTGAAAGAAGTTTCGTTTTATGTCTTTATTTAAAGGATGTGACCAAGGGAACGATACTTAATGCATAAAAATATGTTTTATTTTCAATGTTACGTTGCGTCATCCATAACCGGGTGCATTCCCTTAACATTGAATGGGGAAGAAATATTGAGCATATTACAGCCATTTAACAACAAATAACTATGTTACTATTGCCATCTAGCGGCTATTAAATGGTTTCATTCCCTTGGCACTGCCTGCTCATTTTACAGCGCTTTTTCAATTTCTAAAGTTGGTATGGATTTGCGACATTGCGTAGTAAACAGACCCTTACCATTCATTCTTCTATCTACTTCAAGATAAACATTAACACAAATTGTCTTATTACTTGCTTCCTTGTGAATACACTAGGATAAAGTGATAGTCACATGTTTTAAAATGTGGTTGCTGTGTGAGTGAAATTCGTTGCATTTGCATGGCTAGGAGTAAAACAAAATGGTTATGAAATACACAAGAGTTCCCTCGCAGTAGAGAAAGTGAAAATCTGGTCTGTTACGTTCACATTAATTTCTCTGCCCATTCTTCTGGAAGGCGCTCTCAGATCTGTAGTGATTACTTGGCGCAGGGCGACGCATGGCTTCCTTCCGAAGGGAAACCTCAAGGTTTCTGGGCAAAATTGCGCCATTTGTGGGAGACGAGCGACGAACTAGCAAGGAAACATCACAACGATGCCCTATGCAGGAGGTTAACTAACTCCTCACAAAAGTAGTCAAGTCTTTAAGAAACAGCCAGCTGGACCTTTTGTTATATTAATGAACTACACTGAAATAATTTGCGTGACTGATATAAGTAATTTGAGATCGGCGATGCCCGGATAAACATAACGTTAAACGTGTGGGTATCAGGTGCTGATAAGTCGGTGTTAAAGCAAAGCAGCTTGAACAAATGGCTTTCAAACTGCGAGTATAGAAATATCGTTACTAGCGCTCTCAAGATTTAATGTCGCCAAAATCTCGAAGTAATCACTTGACAGTGCGACACTGAGCATTCATTAACTACGTTCTTGAGTTATACAGCTTACTGTGGAGGCGTCTTTTCAACTGGTCTCGTGGCTTAATGCGTTACGCGGGAAGCTGCTTCCCCAAAGGGCATGAGTTCG
Organism: Hymenopus coronatus; assembly: GCA_030762935.1. Taxonomy (NCBI): domain Eukaryota; kingdom Metazoa; phylum Arthropoda; class Insecta; order Mantodea; family Hymenopodidae; genus Hymenopus; species Hymenopus coronatus. The sequence goes on along the minus strand of CM060895.1, from coordinate 2,866,359 downwards.
ATTCCTGTCATACAGTAAATGTTTATTATTATTATTATTTTCATTCCAGACGAAATGCCGCGATACGTGGCGTACTGGCACTTCAGACACTTATAGCCGTAACTTGGAAATTTCAATAAACAGGCCTTAAGTCTCCTATCTCAAATTACCTATTTAAGTAGTGTACATATTTCATTAACACCCTGTACAAGTCATTGGGAATGAAGATGACTTCGCAGGCTACTGACGAGTATTCGACGAGCGAGAAACCAGCATTCGGGCAAACGATGGTACTGCGGTGATGTTGACATTTCCCTTTTGTCAGAATGACGTAAAGACCAAGCGGGAGGGAGAGAGAAAGAGAGAGTGCCTAACTTTAGCGCCGGAAACCGAACCCAGGTCCCTTGCCATTGCGCTAATGGGAAATACCTTCAAAGCAAATTTCATTTGTACGTATGTATTTCTCTGCAAGTGGGTATCCCCCGGTGGCAGAGATATATAAACAATAAATCACAGCTGCCAGTTTATGGCTTTGTAAGCTAGATATAATAGTTATTTACACAAATATGAAAACATTAATTTTTCTCTCAATTCAGATTAATTAATTTCATAATTAGAATCACCAACCAATTTAACACAACAATATAAAATCATAAGCATTTCATTTAAGGAATACTTACAAAAATTATCCAACATTAATATCAAGATTTCATTCATGGTGTGTTATAATGAAATTGTACGTTGGAAAAATCTGATGTGTAACTGTCGCATGACTTTCTCTAGCTGTTCTACAAACAAACTTCTTACAAAAGATTATTCTTCTTTCTACACAATGCTAATCGAGATAAACATTAGCAGAATGTTCTTATTACTTAGTTCCTTATAAGTAGAAGGGAATGTGCTATGTTAAAGTGATAGTCAAATGTTTTAAAAGCTGTCGTTATGCGATTGTCATTACAAATCTCTTCTTTGATTGGCCAGGGGTAGTACAAAAGAAAAACAGACATTTCCTGTCTGAGCAAAGTATAAATACTTTACAATTGAAACTAATAACACAGAATATCTTGAAAACGACAAACTTCACGAAAAAAATGTATATGACATAAATTGTGTACTTTAACGAGATCTACATTTTTTTGTGCAGTAAGTTTTTATCTATCTGTTACTGTTCACTAGTTATGCACAATTCATCTAGAATAAATAGATTTTCAGAAGCTATTCCCAGAAAATTCAAGATATACATTTTGTTTGTGATGGGAATAGCGTTAATATATGGTATTTTAATCAAAATCGTTAGGGCCATTTTTAAGAAAAACAACATTTTCGAAAATGTTTCCACGTAAAAGGTCCGTGGAAGATACCGAACCTAAATACAAATTTTGGTATTTATCCTCTTTTCGTTTTTGAGTTATGCTGTTCCCCCACACACATACACACAAAAACACGTAAAACGGCGTGTTATTTATGGACGCTCTTTAACTACTATGGTTCTCATTCTAAATTAGGCGTGAAAGACCGCTTAGGATTTTTACACCCGAAAAAAATGCATCGTCCTCCGCCAGGTTTGAATCCTCGACCTTGGGTTAGCATGGTAACCATTACACCACGGAGGGCGACTCTGACGTTGAAATCGTGTCACATTGGATTTGAGCATCAACATCCAAATCTTGGCTCGATGATGTCACTTTGGAACGCTGGCTTAAATACAATTAACCGAGATTTGGTGTCGTGTATTCGGATCTGTTCCGGTGAATTTCGACTGGAGCACAACAGTTCTCTTCTTGGGCCCATTTTACTTCAAGAGTTTACCAGAAAAGTTGTCAAATATTGAAAAATACTTGGGAAGACTCGATATTATGTGTATTTGTGAAACTGAAGCTCTTTAGAACACAACATACTTTGCTATTAGTTACAAGGCTGAACATTTTGCTATGAAATAATATTCTTTATATAGCGTATTCGGAGAAGACCACATCGCCACTCCGTCACACTGTTGCCAATTCGTCCCGTCCACAGCACCAAATCTCTCACTTGCTAGGCAGCGGCTCCTCTCCTAAACAATCTTCATCGTCAACTTTATCTTCATTGCTTCTGAAGTCGAAATCACTGTCATTATCATTGTTTGTATTTACAATCACACTAGAATTACTCGGCGTCAACTGAAACTGCATTGAGGAATGTTTGTTACAAGAATAGCTTACGTAGCATGACTCTATTGGCAGACACAGCTGAGCTGGCTGTCAGGGATCACTATGGTTCTCCCCGAGTTTAAATGATAGCTTAACTGGGATATTGCAAACTACATTATAGCATACTCTGGAAATCATCTTCACAATTTCCAGATGTGCTATGTCTTCATCTTATTTTTTTTTTCATTTGTAAAGCCCCCCTTAACTATAATGGTCATATCGGTGGCTTTGACTTGTAAAAACCGACTCGTATTGCTGTAGTTTTAGAACATTATTTTATTACTAAACACACACACACACACACACACACACACACACATTCACTCTCACATTCATGCTTCTAGACTCTGGGGGATGGCGAATACTTCTGGTTCAAGAACATTTCCCCACCACAGCCGGGAATCGGGCCCGGGACCTCCGGGTGAGTTGATCCGCGCATCTCATAAAGTACACCCACTCTCAAGGGCTCGCATACGATGGCATTCCTTGCCTTCATTCACCAAAGCCAACACATCGTTGTCAAATCTTGGACTGTTTGTTGCATATCCTTGTTTGCTTTCAAGACTTCAGAAGTATTGGACAAACGTTTGTTCTTGTACAAGGGCTAAACTATTGCAGTATTTTGAGCCCTAATATAGCTGGATGTCGCCAGGTTAGCAACTGGACCGTGCTGTTGGTGGAAGCTGGCGGGGATCCCACTCTCACCTCGGATATCCCCGGCCTCACGTTCAGCACCCTGGGCTCCCACATTGACTGGGCCTACAGAGTTGAGCCCCAGACGGGGTCCTGCGAGGGGATGCTGGACAAGAGGTGCAACTGGCCCAGGGGCAGAGCCCTTGGTGGCTCCAGTACCATCAACGCCATGCTCTATGTGATGGGTCACCAGAGCGACTTTGATGACTGGGCAGCAGCTGGTAACGACGGCTGGGCCTATGAGGACGTTCTCCGGTACTTCCGCAAGTCAAGCGACTACCTCAGCGTGGATCACTTTGATGATACGGACCCGGTGAAGGAGGTGGTGATACAGGCCTGGCAGCAACTGGGCTATCATCGGCTTCACAACAGCAGCAGCAGCAGTATCGATGTGAGTATACATCTACTAGGGTCGGCTGATAAGTCCCACGCCTCTCAATGAAAACAGCATTTAAACATTTTTTTTTTATTTCTCAACAATCTCCAGAAAAGCTAATACATTTGTCATATCGGTGTTCTAATTTAATTAAACCATCTCTGTAGTGCGATTTATCAAGGTCCTCAAAATAGCTGTTTACCGCATCAATGACCTCCTCGTTGCTGTGAAATCTTCGTTCTCCAAGAAACATTATTTAAAATATTACCTGCACGTTGTTTTGATATGTTTACAGCCTCTGTTATCTCAAACAACTTTAATCTGCAGTCTTCCAGTACTAAACGATGAATTTTTTCAATGATCTCTGGAGTTGTCACTTCTACAGGGCGTCCAGAGCGAGGCTCATCACTAGTGCTCGTACGTCCCATTTTAAACTGTGCAACCCACCTTTTAATCATTGAATATGAAGGGGCAGAGTCTCTCAATGTACTGTCCATTTCCTCCTTGATTTCTTTAGGCGTTAAGCTTTTCAAATGGAAGTATTTAAGCACTGCTCGTTTTTCCAAATGTTCCATTTTCGTGAAAACTCTAAAGTTGTCTTGTTTAAAATGCTGTCATTGGAAAACTAAAGTAGCTATTGACCTGTAACTATGGATACAAGCTCGTCTATACGATGCTACCGCCTAACTGGCGCCATATCTGTGTGAGGCCCGGGACTTATCAGCCGACCCTCGTATAGGACTTTGTTTACGTTTCAAACGTAAGTCACTCTTGCCAACTTACATTTAGAATATTTAAAATGTTCAGAGCTATAACTTTCAAATGTGAATTGTTTTTTTATAACAATGCTACTGAAGTTCTTGAAAGCTCTACAACAAACATGTAGTAACACCACTTCCTGGACTCTACACTTCATAACATCGACTGTAAACAAAAATCTTATGTTCCATTCACATGACTTTCTCTATCTCTCTAAAACAAATTATTATTGAAAAGCTTATTCTTGTATATACTTCCTGCAAACTAGCATAAAGCTTAACGGAATGCTAATATTACTTGCTTCCTTGTAAGTACAAAGGAAATCCACCAGGATAAAGTGAGTGTCAAATATTTTAAAAGCTAGTTACTATGTGGTGGAAATTCATTTCTCTGTAAGGCCAAGAGTTGATAAATTCCCGTTTGAAAAAAGTATAAGTATTTTAAAGAAGGAACCAATAACAAGGAATATCTTAAATACGGCCAGCTCTACAAATTATGCCTGTGTTTTAACAAGCTCTACATTTTACCAGTTATGAACAGTCATCAAGAATAAAGGTATTTACAGATTGTTCCCACAAAATTCAAGGTATACATTTTAGGTAAGGTGTAATATATACAGTATGTTGAGCCATTTTTTAGAAAACATTTTAACACTTCCCCCCCCCCCACTAAAGGGTAATTTGGGATGGGGATTTTCTTGAAAATCTTCGTGTCGTATCCTTAGAAGATAATGAACATAAAAATCAAGTTTGGTATTCAATGGTTTTGAGTTATGCATTCACACATATGGGCATGCTTCTAAAAGGGGTGTCAAACACGCTTTTCCCTGAAATTTTGATATCGCATTTTTTGGGTGGAGTACAATACTTCCTGTGCCCATGTGGTAAAATAGAATGTGTTCCTTATTATTGTATTGCAGGTCGGTGTGGTGAAGGCGCTTGGCACTCTTCAGAGCGGAACTCGTCACAACACGGGCAAAGCCTTCCTCGTCCCCGTCAAGGGCAGAGATAACTTGCACGTGGCTAAGAACAGCCAGGTGACCCAGGTGTTGATAGACCCCGACCAGCGACGTGCTGTGGGAGTGCAGATGCGACGTGGAGATCGACTCCTGGAGGTGCACGCCAACAAAGAGGTGATACTGAGCGCTGGGACAGTCAACTCTCCCCAGATACTCATGTTGTCTGGTATAGGGCCCCGTGAACATCTGGAGGAGCTGGGCATACCCGTCCTAGAGGACCTCAAGGTGGGCCACAACCTTCAAGACCACCTCATTTTCCCCGGAGTGGCCTTCTCCATCAAGTCGCAGCAGACACATGATCCCAGGAGTGTCCTGGATGCAGTCTACGCCTACCTCATGCACAGAACAGGTCCACTTGCCTCTCTAGGAGTCACCGATGTCGTCAGCTTCGTGAGCACAGAGAACGCAGCTAGACCGGACATACAGTTCCATCACTTCCGACTTCCTTACAACGATACCTTCATGACGGCCGAGTACACCAGGATGAGTGGCTTCAGACCTGAGATAGCAAGCGCTTTCTTTGGTCTGGGAGCGCGTTCAGATATTCTCCTAGCTGCCCCAACTCTGCTGCACCCAAAGAGCAGAGGTAGAGTCTCCTTGCTGAGCAAGGACCCGTTGGAACACCCTCGCATTCACACAGGCTACTTGACCGAGGAGGAAGATATTAACACCATCATCAGGGGAGTGCAACTTGCCCTCAAGCTGCAGGACACGAAGGCGATACAAGACCTGGAGGGTACCCCCGAGGAAGTCAAGCTAGAGGAATGTGCCGACGACCAGTTCCTGAGCACTGAGTACTGGAAGTGTTTGCTGCGCCATCTCAGCAACTCCATATATCACCCTGTGGGAACCTGCAAGATGGGACCTGAAGGTGACCCCGATGCTGTCGTGGACCCTCAGCTCAAAGTGAGAGGGATACAGGGTCTGAGGGTGGCAGATGCGTCCATCATGCCGAGTATCACCAGCGGCAACATCAACGCTCCCGTCATGATGATCGGCGAGAAGGCTGCGGACATCATCAAGGAGCAATGGAATGTTCTCTGAACAATACACATTGTATTCTTCTTGTAATTACTATACAATGATAATAATACAGGATTACAAGTTCTCCCTACTTTATTCTTTACCCCTACAGATTCCTTAAGTCCCTAAGGGCTCGAAAATTAATGACCTAAAATTTACTAAGAAGTATTTACACCAGGGGCCTTTAATAAGTCCTTACAAAAATATAGAAAAACTAATTATTTTTGGTAGTGCGCACCCCTCCCCCAACATAATCTGCTTTTAGCTCGATACACTTTTTCCCAGCGTTTCTGCAACCTTCCAAAAAGTAAGAATTCGGGGCGTCCTGAAAATAGACATATGTTTGGGAGATAACCTCTTCATTAGATGTGAATCGCTTTCCGCCGGGCCAATTTTTCAAGTTTGGAAACAAAAAAGAAAAAGTCACTGGAGGCCAAATCTTGACGGTGCATGTTGTAGCAATTTAAACCTTAATTCGCCAATGTTCGCCATCGAAATTGAGCAGGTGTGCACCCTTGTACTCTCTTGATGGAAGAGAATCTTTTTCTTTACCACACGAGGGCCATTTTTTGATTTCTCCGTTCAACCGGTGCAATAACGATACATACTATTCTCCATGTATTGTTCTTCCTTTCTGCAAGTAATCAATGTAGATGATTCCGTATGCATCCCAAAAACCAAGGCCACCAGATTGCACCACCTTAGCCTTCTTTGGGAACATTTAAGAACCCACTGTTTCGACTTCACTTTCGTTCGGAGTGTAGTAGTGTATCCATGTTTCTTTCAAAGTTATGTATCCACGCAGAAACCCATGATTGCGACGGGAAAGTGCCAAACCAGCTTCCGAATTGATCACACGATTGCGGTGATTCAACCGACTTTGGCATCGAAACTATGCGATGGAAATTGCTGAAACTTTAACTGTCATTTAGTAACAGACGACGGTTACTGAATATAAACCTTTTTCGATGCTACAAGTGTCACTTCTTGGATTTTCCGACGACTTATTGAACGCCATACAATGTATTAAAATATGACACAATTGAAAGAAAGAACGATGTGTAGTATTCACAAGATATTAGTAGAAATTATCTTAGTATTTCCCAAAAACATAATCTTTTAAATACTGGTCGGTAGGTGATATTATTTGATTCTCCTTGCGTGTATAAGAGTAAGAGAATAGAAAAAAGAACGACGATCTCCTATTTGAGAAAATTACAAGTATTTAAAAAGTCAAAACCAATAACAACGAATAACTAAAAAATAGTTAACTCTGAGAAAAAATTGTGCTTGACATAAATTATGTACTTTAACGAGATCTACATTTTTTTGTCTTTCTCTTACAGCTTAGCAGTTATGCATTCATAGGCATTTCCCAGAACATGTTAGATATAGGTAATGTAAGTATCTTTAATATGCGATATTTTAATCAAAATCCTTAGATACTTTTGATACAATAAAATGTAAGTTATCTGTGGCCTCGAGGCAGATGATAAAGGATCTATCTATACTCCGACGTTTCAAAGACCTTCATCGCAGTCCACAATATCCTTCAGCACGAGGCCACGAAAAGGAAAAATCGAAGATATACATTTTGTTTGTCATGTAAATATCTTTATTATTAGAGACTTTAAACAGCATTTTCGCAATTTTTCCAGTTGGGGTGGGGGGATTTTCTTCAAAATCTTCATATGGCATCCCTGGGAGATACTGAACTTATGGTGTTTAACGGCCTTTACATTTTTGAGCTGTACTACTCACAGACACGCACTGATATTTTTCTAAAAATGTTTTTTTTTTTTTTTTTTCGATTCACAAGGTTTCAAAACATATATTTCCTGTGAAATGTCAGTATTGAATTTTTGGGTGGAATACAATACCTTCTTTATACACTATGAACAAAAAGGAGGAACTTGTACGTATTAGAGACTGTGGGAGCAGTTTTTATCAGCACGTGTTATCAAAGAGTTTGGGCGACCTTGCGACCTCTCCGCAACACCAAACCAAGTTGTGCTATTGAAAACTGAGAACTGGAAAGGAGAAGACTCGCTTCTTCACGGTACGTATCTGTATTTGTTCTTGTCATAAGTAATAGCACTACGAGTGTCTTAATCTTGTTGATAATTGTCCTAACACACGAGTTATATTTGATAACACTATCATTAGGTCTCAATGAGACCATCTTTATTTATACAATGCTTCTTCACTGCCCCTCAATAATTATGATACTCTCAATGGTCCAATATCGATACCAACAGTAGAAATAGGGAACAATTATTTTATTTCAGTTTTTAATAACTAATACATGAAATAGAAACAAACGTTATTTTATTTGTGGTTATTGCACTCATATCATACATAATTTTCACTCAATTTTACTTTCTCTACACGTACTATGTATGGAGAAGGTATTGTAATGCACCCAAAAATTCGATACCGAGATTTCACCGGAAATACATGTTTTGAGTACCCCTGAATAAAAAAAAGCATTTTTGGAAAAAGGTGTGTGTCTGTGGACAGTATAGCTCAAACTTGGTATTTAGGTTTGGTAACTCCCAAGGATGCGACACGAAGATTTTCAAGAAAATCCCCCCCAAACTACCCTTTACATGAAACTTTTTTCGAAAATGTTGATTTCCTCAAAAATGGCTCTAACGATTTTGATTAAAATATCTGTGCATTACAGATATTTACCTGAAAAATAAAATATATATCTTGCATTTTCTGGGAATAGCCTCTGAAGACTACTTTATTCTGGGTGAATTTTACGGAATGTTGCATAACTGATAAACCATAAGAGATGGATAAAAACTTACAACACAAAAAAATGCAGTGTACGTTAAAACACACAATTCATGTTACATGCATTTTTTGAGGAGTTGGTCGGTTTTGAGATATTCATTGTTTTTGGTTTCAGCTTTGAAAAACTTACACTTTTCTCATACAGGAATTTGCTAACTCGTGTCCATACAAACAAAGGAACTTCAGTCACATAGCAACCAGCTTTTGACTATCACTTTAACCTATGATACTCCCTTATTTCGCTTCTACTTACAAGGAAGCAAGTAATAAGACTATTTCTGCTATTTTTTACTCGATTAACATGAAGTAAATAGAAGCACAAGCTTTTTAATGATAATTTGTTGCAGAGATGTAGTGAAAGTCATGTGAATGGAACAGATAAAGATTTTTTGAACTAAATACATTACGAACTGCATAAAACTTTAAATAAACGTTGTAACTGAAGTGCAATTGCAGAAGTGACAGTTGGCTGTCACCAATAACCAAGATGCGACATTGCAGATTCTAGTTCAGCTTTGGATTTGACTCTACCATTGGTCAATTGACCAACATGGCTGCCCAGACAGAACGAACGGAAGATTGTGCCTACCGCAACCGATTTTCAGAAAGTCAGTTTTTACTCCTTATTTGGATCCAGTTCATTTACATACACCTAAACCTCGACGAAATCTCGAAGCCTGTCAGGAAGCCATATTGTCTCAGTAACCAATAGGAAAGAGTCTTAGTCTGAAACTGAGTTAGAATCTGCAATCTCGCAACCAAGACAGGAGATTAAACAAACGAACATGTGGTTCGACAAGATTTCAAACAATGAACATCAGCTGTGGTAAGATGTTTCAGATGACCGCGATTGGTTGAAATTGCCTCATCTGGGCGGTTTAATAGTCAGCTAAATTATCACATTGTAACTGAAGAGGAGTACTCCCAGAAAAATCAAGCTATACTTACATTTTATTTGTCATGCAAGTATTTCCGGTGAAATCTGAGTAAATACAATAATGCCTTCTCTGTGTATGTACATATTAAGTAGAGCTGTCAGGTGGGGTGACAAATTCATCCCTATCATATAAAATGTTGAGACAGTTTCCTCACTATTGCTGTCTTTGGCTCAAAACATTTTGTTACCATTCTTGTTTCATTTCACAAATTAAAGCGTTGCTTCATTTTGTAACCAACATTCCATTGTTTTCTCTACTTTGTACATAGCACTCCACCAAAAAATCGACCAATGTTTCACTGGAAATAAAACCTTTTGGATTCCCACATATCCAAAAGAAGACTTTTTAGAAAAAGGATGTCTGTGTGTGTGGGGGGGGGGGGCAGCATAGCTCAAAAACGAAAAGACCGTTAATACCAAACTTGATATTTAAGTTTAGTATTTTCCAAGGAACGACACAAATATTTTCAGGAAAATCCCCCCCTTACCATGGAACCATTTGATTTTTTCAAAAATGTCTCAACGATTTTGACTAAAATATCGTATGTTAACGATATTTATGACAAAGGAATATTCTGTGAAATGATGTGTTCCATTCACATGGCTTTCTCTAGCCACAAGTTTGCTTCCGTTTGCAGTAAGACAAGACAGAGGAAACGAAAATTCACTTCCCGTTTGAGAAAAGCAAATAGTTGACCTATAACAAGGAATATCTCAGAAACGGCCAGCTCTACATAAAAACGTATTTCACATAAATTATGTGTTTTAACGAGTTCTACATTTTTTGTGTATCTCTTACGATTTCACTATTAAGCAAAATTTTGCAAAACTCATCAAGAATAAAGAGGTCTTCAGAGGCTATTTATAGAAAATTGAAAATACATGTTTTATTTGTGATGTAAATGTCCTTAATATATCGTTAGAAAAACAAAACGTGCCAACATTTTCCCATGTCAAACGTAGTTTTACGGTGGGGGAAATTTCTTGAAAATCTTCGGGTCGTATCCTTGGAAGATACCAAACTTAAATACCAAGTAATACCGCGGACCTTTTTCTAATGGTGCGGTATTGCATTTTTGGGTGTAAAAGTCGCATCACTGGAACTTGAACATGTTGCAGAGGAAATGGAGTCTGCCGAGACGTGTTCATCGCCGTGGACTGAACCCGGAACTGCAGGCTTAGGTGCCGTGCTCATCACTAACCTGCTCAGCGCCATCCTCAGGGCCAGGGACGATCTGTCAGGGCACGGGGTATACCCTGCTGATACCACCAAATTCGCTCCGAGGTACGATTTCATCGTGGTGGGGTCCGGGTCGGCAGGTAGCGTAGTGGCTAACAGACTCAGCGAAATTCCAGAGTGGAGCATACTGCTGCTGGAGGCGGGTGGCGATCCGCCACTCTCCGTGGAGATTCCCTCAATATTCCACAGTCTCCAGGTGAGTATATACAACCTATGTGGAGAGTATAGTTGCTTGTGCAGGTCGCTGTGGAGATCCGTAACTATCCACGATCCGCCACTTGTTCTCTTAATCAGTAAGCACAGCAGGTAAGAATTTCGTCATTACTGATATGCAATCCGGAAGTTACCCTGCCGACAACCAGACAACCGGTGGCATTTGAACCCAGAACCTCCCGAATGCGGGCCACAGACAAAAATCTTATGTATTGCATTCACATGATTTTCTCTACATCTCTGCAACACAGTATTGTTAAAATGCTTAGGCTTCTATTTACTTCATGCTAATCGAGAAAAAAAAAAAAAAAAAAAAATAGCAGTCTTATTACTTGCTTCCTTGTAAATAGAAGTGAAATAAGGGAGTAGCATAGGTTAAAGTGATAGTCAAAAGCTGGCTGCTATATGACGAAAGTTCCTTTGTTTGTATGGACAGGAGTTCACAATTTCTGTATGGGAAAAGTAAATAAAAAACAAGGAATAACTCAAAAACGAACAACTTCACGAAAAACATGTATATAACATAAATTGTATGTTTTAACCTGCTCTACATTTCTGTGTGGCACATTTTTATCTATATCTTACGGTTTAGCAGTTATGCAAAATTCCGTAAAATGCATCCAGAATAAAGTAGTCTTCAGAGGCTATTCCCAGAAAATTCAAGATATACATTTTATTTGTCACGTAAATATATTCAATATACGAAATTTTAATCAAAATCGTTACAGCCATTTTTGAGAAAATTCAAAATTTTCGAAAAAAGTTCCATGTAAAGGGTAGTTTAGGGTGAGGGGATTTTTCTCAAAATCTTCGTGTCGCATACCTGGAAGATACTAAACTTAAATACGAACTTTGGTATTTTACCGACTTTTCGTTTTTGAGCTATCGTGTTCACTGACACACGGAGACACACACACACACACACACACACGGAGCTTTCTGTGAATACAAGGAACTCTAAAACATACATTTCCGGTGAAATCTCGGTATCGAATTTTTGGGTGGAGTGCAATACCTTCTCTATACACCATGTACGTAGTATGTATAGAGAAAGCAAAAATGTACACACACAACGAGATTAAATTTGTATGTGGTAATTTTTTGCCTTCCTCTTATGGTTTAACCGTTGTGAAAAGTTTTGCAAAACTTACCCAAAAGAAAGAGTTCTTTAGAGTTATTCCCAGAAAATTCAAAACTTACATTTTATTTGTCATGTGAACATCTTTAATATACAGTATTTTAGTCAAAATCGTTAGACATTTTTGAGAAAAACAAAAATTTGAAACATTCTTCTCTGTAAAGAGTAATTTGTGGTGTCGCATCCTTGGAAGATATTAAACACAAATACCAAGTTTGGTATTTATCGGTCTTTTCGTTTTTCAGCTGTGCTGTCACAGACAAAAGGGCTTTCTTCCAAAATGGTTTATTTGGACTCGGGGACCTCGAGCCATATATTTACGGTGAAATCTTGACATGGAATTTCTAGGTGGAACACAATACCTTTATGTACATTATTTGTGTATACGTGCTAGAGAAAGTAAACATTGTCTTCCTGCAGAAGATCCACCAATCCTCCAACACTTGAGGCAGGAATGTATTTAGTGCGTGGCACATACCAGATCCGATTGCTGACAGCCGCGCCATTGACTTGGATACTGTCCCTCTAACGGCACGTGTGCCGATGTAAATCGTATGTATACCTCACTCCTATATTGACTCCAGAATGATAATAACTAGGGATAGCACCTTTGGGAGCACGGTGATGTGCACTAATAGAATGCAGTGGTAGACTGTGATGTTTTCACTGGCAGTGCAAGGTTGGTTGGGTGATTTATGGGAACCAACAATTTTAATATTTACAAACATTCAAGTGCTGTTGTGCAACAAGATTATCCGTTTCCTCTTAAGACACATACATACGTAACACTCAAATGTGAATCGTCTCCGATTGGCACGTAAACAAGCTTCGCTCCACATCACAAGATGTGATTGGAGCAAAACGGAAATAGAACATATCATCAACTTTTGGGCAACATACAATTATTTCCGTAGCAACATCTCGTACCACATTTCACGCATTATTGAAAATCTAACATTTTTTCCAAATATGTCTCCACTTTCTTTTTCACAGGCTCTAAAACAGATGTCAAGGGTCTCTGATTAACTACTTGCACAAGCTCATCGTCAGCTTTCAGGGCTCGAGGCAGTTCAATGTTTCCAAATATGAATTATTGTCGCAAAGTTCTTCTTTATCAATTGCAAATGTTCAATTTTACAATCTTGACTGAAGAACATCTAGTATTATCAAAGACATTAATTACCTGTAAAACAGTATTGTAATATACAACATAGTATACTGCTGGATCGAGCCACGTTCCCCAACGCGTTACTACAGGCTGTTTACATGCGGTGCGTGCAGTCGGTCTCTGCATGTGTCCCGCTGTCGATTCCTATTAATCACGGTCTTGTATTGAGCTTGCCAACAGAGAAACCTGGCTCAAGTCACTGTTTCTCGGTAGAGGCTCAACAGAAAGCACTATACCTTCAAATATGTAGCGATTCTTTTACTTTATCCGCGCGCGGGAATTCACGGATAAAATGAGCATCAAGTGTGTGCTCCAATTGAGAGTTCTTCATGCTGTTGCTGAACTTCTCTAGCACTTTGAATCTAACCCCGAAGCCATAAAGGAGCTCTGCGGGCAAACCACAAAATTTGTCCGGCGTACATAAGAAATGAGGTGATGTTTGTGCAGGAGACGGACATTGACTGGGGATACGACACGGAGCCGCAAGAATTCGCCTGTCTGGGTATGAAGGATCGCCGATGTTACTGGCCCAGGGGTAAGGCGCTGGGAGGATCCAGCAACCTCAACGCCATGCTCTACGTCAGAGGCAACAAGAGGGACTATGACACCTGGGAACACATGGGCAACGTCGGCTGGAGTTACAAGTGAGTATACGGTCTCAGTGTGGCAGTATTGTCTGGGTATGAAGGATCGCCGATGTTACTGTAAGGCGCTGGGAGGATCCAGCAACCTCAACGCCATGCTCTACGTCAGAGGCAACAAGAGGGACTATGACACCTGGGAACACATGGGCAACGTCGGCTGGAGTTACAAGTGAGTATACGGTCTCAGTGTGGCAGTATTGTGTGTCAGGATCGCCGATGTTACTGTAAGGCGCTGGGAGGATCCAGTAACCTCAACGCCATGCTCTACGTCAGAGGCAACAAGAGAGACTGACACCTGGGAACACATGGGCAACGTCGGCTGGAGTTACCAGTAAGTATACGGTCTCAGTGTGGCAGTATTGTCTGGGTATGAAGGATCGCCGATGTTACTGTAAGGCGCTGGGAGGATCCAGCAACCTCAACGCCATGCTCTACGTCAGAGGCAACAAGAGGGACTATGACACCTGGGAACACATGGGCAACGTCGGCTGGAGTTACCAGTAAGTATACGGTCTCAGTGTGGCAGTATTGTCTGGGTATGAAGGATCGCCTATGCTACTGTAAGGCGCTGGGATGATCCAGCAACCTCAACGCCATGCTCTACGTCAGAGGCAACAAGAGGGACTGACACCTGGGAACACATGGGCAACGTCGGCTGGAGTTACAAGTAAGTATACGGTCTCAGTATGGCAGTATTGTCTGGGTATGAAGGATCGCCGATGTTACTGTAAGGCGCTGGGAGGATCCAGCAACCTCAACGCCATGCTCTACGTCAGAGGCAACAAGAGGGACTGACACCTGGGAACACATGGGCAACGTCGGCTGGAGTTACCAGTAAGTATACGGTCTCAGTGTGGCAGTATTGTCTGGGTATGAAGGATCGCCGATGTTACTGTAAGGCGCTGGGAGGATCCAGCAACCTCAACGCCATGCTCTACGTCAGAGGCAACAAGAGAGACTGACACCTGGGAACACATGGGCAACGTCGGCTGGAGTTACCAGTAAGTATACGGTCTCAGTGTGGCAGTATTGTCTGGGTATGAAGGATCGCCGATGTTACTGTAAGGCGCTGGGAGGATCCAGCAACCTCAACGCCATGCTCTACGTCAGAGGCAACAAGAGGGACTATGACACCTGGGAACACATGGGCAACGTCGGCTGGAGTTACCAGTAAGTATACGGTCTCAGTGTGGCAGTATTGCCTGGGTATGAAGGATCGCCGATGTTACTGTAAGGCGCTGGGAGGATCCAGCAACCTCAACGCCATGCTCTACGTCAGAGGCAACAAGAGGGACTGACACCTGGGAACACATGGGCAACGTCGGCTGGAGTTACCAGTAAGTATACGGTCTCAGTGTGGCAGTATTGTCTGGGTATGAAGGATCGCCGATGTTACTGTAAGGCGCTGGGAGGATCCAGCAACCTCAACGCCATGCTCTACGTCAGAGGCAACAAGAGGGACTATGACACCTGGGAACACATGGGCAACGTCGGCTGGAGTTACCAGTAAGTATACGGTCTCAGTGTGGCAGTATTGCCTGGGTATGAAGGATCGCCTATGCTACTGTAAGGCGCTGGGAGGATCCAGCAACCTCAACGCCATGCTCTACGTCAGAGGCAACAAGAGGGACTGACACCTGGGAACACATGGGCAACGTCGGCTGGAGTTACCAGTAAGTATACGGTCTCAGTGTGGCAGTATTGTCTGGGTATGAAGGATCGCCGATGTTACTGTAAGGCGCTGGGAGGATCCAGCAACCTCAACGCCATGCTCTACGTCAGAGGCAACAAGAGAGACTGACACCTGGGAACACATGGGCAACGTCGGCTGGAGTTACAAGTGAGTATACGGTCTCAGTGTGGCAGTATTGTCTGGGTATGAAGGATCGCCGATGTTACTGTAAGGCGCTGGGAGGATCCAGCAACCTCAACGCCATGCTCTACGTCAGAGGCAACAAGAGGGACTGACACCTGGGAACACATGGGCAACGTCGGCTGGAGTTACCAGTAAGTATACGGTCTCAGTGTGGCAGTATTGTCTGGGTATGAAGGATCGCCGATGTTACTGTAAGGCGCTGGGAGGATCCAGCAACCTCAACGCCATGCTCTACGTCAGAGGCAACAAGAGGGACTGACACCTGGGAACACATGGGCAACGTCGGCTGGAGTTACCAGTAAGTATACGGTCTCAGTGTGGCAGTATTGTCTGGGTATGAAGGATCGCCGATGTTACTGTAAGGCGCTGGGAGGATCCAGCAACCTCAACGCCATGCTCTACGTCAGAGGCAACAAGAGGGACTATGACACCTGGGAACACATGGGCAACGTCGGCTGGAGTTACCAGTAAGTATACGGTCTCAGTGTGGCAGTATTGCCTGGGTATGAAGGATCGCCGATGTTACTGTAAGGCGCTGGGAGGATCCAGCAACCTCAACGCCATGCTCTACGTCAGAGGCAACAAGAGAGACTGACACCTGGGAACACATGGGCAACGTCGGCTGGAGTTACCAGTAAGTATACGGTCTCAGTGTGGCAGTATTGTCTGGGTATGAAGGATCGCCGATGTTACTGTAAGGCGCTGGGAGGATCCAGCAACCTCAACGCCATGCTCTACGTCAGAGGCAACAAGAGAGACTGACACCTGGGAACACATGGGCAACGTCGGCTGGAGTTACAAGTGAGTATACGGTCTCAGTGTGGCAGTATTGTCTGGGTATGAAGGATCGCCGATGTTACTGTAAGGCGCTGGGAGGATCCAGCAACCTCAACGCCATGCTCTACGTCAGAGGCAACAAGGGGGACTATGACACTTGTAACTCCAGCCGACGTTGCCCATGTGTTCCCACGTAAGTTTAAGTTGGTATTTAACCAAGTTTTCGTTTAAGAGTTACGTCATATGTTCACACATATACGGACTTTTTTGTATTTTTACTTAGGGGACCCCAAAACGGGTATTTTCAGTGACAGCTCGGTATAGAATATTTGGGTGGAATGCAATACTTTCTCTAACTACTAGGTTATGGTACAAACAGAAATAAAATTATTTTGAGGTGGGGGTAATCATGTAACATTCTGGGAAGATGCTGAACTTCAATACAAAGTTTGATATTTCACTATTTTGTTTCTGGCAAGGAAAGAGCATGAAATTTCAAAGCGAGCGAACATTTGACTATCGCTATTGGCATGAAGTAGACAAATTGGAAGCCCATGTGATGTCATGTAACGTTTCCAGGGAGGTTCTGCCGTTCTTCAAGAAGTCAGAAGGAATGAAGTGGCATCCCCCGGGAACTCCTGGAGCCGATACATACACGGAGGAGTACCATGGTACAGATGGCTACCTCACCCTGGAGCCCTTCGAGTACAAGACCCCCATAGTGGAGGGTTTGCTGGATGCTGCCCGGGAGCTGGGCTATAGAGTAGGGGACATCAACGGCCAAGTACACACCGGGTTTACTTTACAACATGGTACAGTCGTGAACGGGACCCGGGCCAACACTGCCAAGGCGTTCCTCGCCCCAGGTAAGGCTCACTCCAAAACCTTTCACAATAAACAGCCCGCAATTACATTTTAAAAATGTAATCTAGTCATTGTATGTTTCCAAAACATTATAACCGTTGTTTCTTTGAAGCCACTTTTAAAACACCTAACACCACTCTTCTTTGGACTGAGTGAAAATCTGTGATTACAATTGTTGACTTCAAAATTTCCCACACAGACCTGTCTTAGAACACTCTGTACTGACGACCTGTGACATTCATTTTATGAAAAACCATCTGGCAGTGGCCGTCAAGTGGAATTGTCACAATATGGTCACTAGCTGAGAAGAATCAACAGATGATCTTCTTGCCAACACTTCTTGCTCGCCTCACTTTATTCTGGATCCTGTCCTGGGAAGTCCCAGACCGACGAGTGTCCATTTCTGGATTACATCAACTGCTACAATGTTAAAGGTTTTGGATCCCCCCAAACTGCTCAATCATTTCCTGCCAATGTTGCATGCACTCTTTCTGCTTATTTGAGAGAGGTGGGAGGATGCAACGAATGCAGAGATTCTTGATGTTTTAAGGATGGTGTTAACTGCTGCCGATGCAGCTACTAGTTAACCCGACAGTTCTTTGTCCTGTTTTCAGTCAAGCACAGGAAGAATCTGCAGGTGGCCAAGTTCGCTCATGTGACGAGAGTGCTGATAGATCCTGAAACCAAGATGGTCCGGGGTGTGGAGTTCGAGAAGGACGGCGAGCTGTACGTGGTACGCTGCGACAAGGAGGTAATCCTGAGTGCCGGAGCAGTAAACTCCCCGCAGCTGTTGATGCTATCTGGGGTGGGGCCCAAGGAACACCTCCAGGAACTAGGGATACCCGTCATTGCCGATCTGCCCGTCGGTCACAACATGCAGGATCATGTGCAAGTTTTGGGCCCCACGTTCCTCTTCAACGTGTCCAACCCACATCGGCAGGATCCAGAAGAACTCCTACGTGATACCTATGAATATCTGATGCATAGATCAGGTCCGCTGGCCAGTCTCGATATTCTTCAAGTGCAGGGCTTCGTCAGCACCAAACTGGCACATCTAGACATGCCTGGGGAAGATCCTGAGACTGCCGATTATCCGGACATCCAGTTCCAGCACATCAGGTATGACTCCCAATCTATTCAAGAGAATATCATACATTAACCAAGTGATCAGAAATGGACAGGGATACAATGGTATTTTAGAACGACACACTTCCTAAGCCAAACGAAATGTGTTTATATTTGACAGCTTGAGAGTTGATTGTCGTGGAGTTTGTTCGATTTGCTCCAACAGAGTCTCAACTAGTTTGTGATTGATGTTTACCACTTTACATCTCCTTAACGCCTAAACATCGAGACGAATTGCTCAGAGGGTTTCCTGTATTGGCAGTATTCTGGAGCTGCGGGTTCGCTTCCCGTGGCAGGCGTACCTCACCCAAGGCTTTTCTCGGGGTTGTCCAGGTTACAATGCAGGTGCTTGACAAGTTCCTTTCATCCCCCGAGTTTCTGTCGTTTCCATAGTCATTTCATTCATACTTGGTATTTTTCAGGGTTGGAAGCGTGGTAGGGAAAAAGGATACTCCAAGTGACTATCTCCGTCTCCTCCGACTTCGGTTGATTGCCGGGATGAGGGACCCAGCCGCCCCACGTGGGGTGTAGGTACAATAACCTGAGGTTTCGTGCCTCCATCTAAGGAACACTTGGTAGAGCGGATTCCAAAGAGATCGGGTGTTTCTTACTGAGGAATTTCGTGAAGAACAACCAAGAACTGCTGTTAAGAGCAAAGCTTGAAGATTGTTCAATGACATCTTAATGAAATTATTCTGGTGACATTGGTACGAGTCCAACCCAAAACATTTTATATCAACATTTAGGCGCGGGAAAACGGTGTTGATAGATGCCATACAAAAACCTGATGTGTTCCATTCACATGACTTTCCCTAAATCTCTGTAACTAATTATTGTTAAAAAGTTAATTTTTCTATATACATCATGCTAATCAAGATAGATATTAACAGAAATTGTCTTGTTACTTGGTTCCTTGTAAGTACAAGGGAAATAAGAAAACGCACAGGCTAAAGCGCTAGCCTCGTCCAGTAAAATCCGGCCGTTATGGGAAATAGTTGAAATTCTAATCTCTTTGCTTGCCAGGATTAAACAAACGAGAAACGAGCACAAAGATGTGTTCCTGTTTGAGAAAAGTGGCTTAAAATTGAAACCAACAATCACGAATATCTCGAAAACAGCTGACTACAAAGTATATGACATAAATTGTCTGTTTTAATCAAATGTGCAGTGAGTTTTTGTATCTCTTACGATTTCTCAGTTATTTAAAAGCCATCGAGAATGAAGAGGTCTTCAGATTTTGTTCCAGACAATTATGTGTGTGTATATATACACATACACACACACATTTCATTTGTTACAAAAATATCTTAAACATAAGGTATTTTACTCAAAACTCTTTAAGAGTCATTTTTGAGAAAAATCAAGATTTTCGAAAAATGTTCCATATAAAACGTAGTTGGGGTTGTTGGATTTTCTTGAAAATCTTCGTGGCGCATCGTTGGAAGGTACTAAACTTAAATACCGAGTTTGGTATTTAACAGACTTTTCGTTTTGGACTATACTGCCCAGACACTACATGGACTTTTTCTAAAAATACTTTTCTTTCATCAGGGGGCCTCAAAATATATATTTCCGGTGAAATCTCTGTATTGAAATGTTGGATGCAATACAATACCTTCTCTAGACACTATTTATATAGTACGTGTACAGAAAGTAATTAGCAGAAATTGTATTATTACTTGCTTCTTGTAAGTAGAAGGGAAATACGCGAATGCACTAGGATAAAGTGATTGTCAAATATTTTAAAAGCTGGTTGCTATGTAAAACAATTAAGGTTCGATTCGCTTTGCATGGTTTCGTTTAAGCACAGGTTATTAGTTTATAATTGAAACAAATAACAATGAATATCTCAAAAATTGTTAACTCTACAAGAAAAACATATACGACACAAATTATGGGCTATAACAAGATCTAGATACACTTTTGTGCCGCTAGTTTTGTCTCTCTTACGGTTTACTAGTTGCACAAAATTCCGAAAAATTCATCCAGAATAAATGTGCCTTAAGAAGTTACTCCCAGAAAACTCAAAATAGGCATTTTATTTGTAATGGGTATATCTTTAATATACGGCATTATAATTAAAATCCACAGGGCCATTTTTTAAAAAAAATAAAAATGTTCAAAATATGTTCCAAGGAAGCGGTAGTTGGGGCTGGGGGTATTTTGTGAAAATCTTCCTGTCGCATCATTGGAAGACACTAAACTATATCAAGTTTGGTATGAACTCTCTTTTCGCTTTTGAACAGATACACACACGGACCTAGACTCAGGGGACCTGAACCTGCGATGAAATCTCAGTATCTAATTTTTGGATGGAACACAATTCCTTCTCTATGCCCTATGATGTACATGGGCGAGGTAAAGAAACATACACCTAAGTATGTTGAAGTTGAGTGTGCAACTTAGGTTGGGAGGGTCGTAAGATGATCCTGGTAGCACGATTTGTCCATTACGCGGGAAACAGGAAGACTGCACGCACATCGCGTGCAGATGGAGGATGCTATCATAATCTCAAGTGTTTTTAGTTTGAAACAGACGGAGGACAGCATGCTGGGACTTGATTGCCATGGGACAACTTAATGCAGTGCGCTATAAGGTGGTTCTGTACAAACATGATATCTGTGAACGGGTGGTGTTGTTGTTGTGCGTGTTTACAGTACGCCACTGTATGAAGCAATTAATGTACCACCATTAAATGCGCATGGAATGAATAAACACTTTTACCAATTGCTTTAAGCTATACCTTAGGTAATAAAATAGTTTTGTGCCGTCAGGTTCCCACACATGGATACCGAGAATACCGCTAGAGTATCGCACATAACTCGCTACACGGACGAGGTGTATGAGGCCATCTTCGGCATCCCCAACAGCCAGTCAGAGATCTACATTCCCCTCACAGTTCTTCAGCGTCCCAAGAGCAGAGGGATACTACGCCTACGCAGTAACAACCCTAAGGCGGCACCGATCATAGACCCCAGGTAAGTGTGGCACAACCAACGGGAAACGTGTTTGTGTTAACAAGCAAGTTGACGGGGTTTTCAGAATGTTTTTACAGCTATCCTGTAACTTGTTGCATTCATTATCTAACTTCTAGCTGTTCAGGTCACAGGCCTGAGGCTAAAAACTGAAATCTAGTTCTATTTATGGATGATCTTTAACTGCTGTAGTTCTCAGCATCCCATTCTATACTGGCCATGAAAGACTACTTAATTTTGTTCAGTCTTGAGGTTCTTCTACGTGCCGTAAGTCTACAACACGGGACCAACAGCTTTACTTCTCTTCCGAAGGAAGCCATGCTGGATATAATCCACCGTCCTTTGCCGGGATGAACCCACGAAATGTTGATAAACTAAGAAGAAACCAAAATAATGAATGCCTTAGATTATTCAAGTAAACTATCAGAAACAGTGGTGTACTGGATAAAAATGAAACTAATTAAAGGACATATAAGAATGTCATTAAACAAAAAGGGTTAGGGAAACATAAACCCGCTAGGTTAACACAATTCAATGGAATAGCGCAAGTATCGTTCATTCTTTAACCGTTATAAAACACTCCACCCCTCTGAATGTAATGTTGTCAATAATGTCTTACAAAACTAATACCCCTTATCATTTTATATCCTCATATTTTATATTGTTTTATGCCTGTAAATAAAACTATAAAGTGCAACAAAGTTAAACAGCAGTGTAGATATTTCACTGCTTGGTGATTCACAAGATGACATGTGGCACCTGCGCTAAACTCGAGGAGAACCATAGTGATCCCAGACAGCCAGCTCAGCTGATAGGAGCTGTGTAAGCAATGATGTAACAAACATTCCTCAATGCAGTTTCAGAATCCTAGTGTAAATGTAAATATAAGCAATGACTGACTTGACAGACAACAGGAGCCCCTACTCAGGGGCTGTGGACGGAGCGACCACAGGGATCTCTCAGACCTTAGTTTTAACGTGTTAGATTAGATTATAAAGCATTCTGTAGCTTCGTTTGGGCCAACAAGCCACTGAACATAACACTTGTCAAGGGATACATTTATATACTCCAGTGCTAAAAGCAAGGTTACAGCAGAATAGACACATATACACAGAATTTGGCTTTTGAGGCCTGTACTACTATACTTAATGTGCTCCATAAAACATATCTGGGCACTTCCTTTTTTGCATGCACATATAAACAAAGAGTATAAAATTATGGTTAAAATATATAAATAAATATAATTTCATTATGTAACACTGAAGTAATGTCAGGTGTTAGTTTTCTAATTATCGTCATAAACGTTACTACTATATATACAAAGATTATTAAGGTATTGTCGGACCGATTTGTCCTTAAATATTCATCTACATAGTAAAATGATTTATTGCATAGAAAAGCCTTAAAAGCCGTGAAATTCCCAACTCTTTCATTGACATTGCTGGGGAGCGCATCTTGATTGTCTTCTATTTTATTTTAAGCTTGAAACGTATTTTAGAACACTGAAACACTTAAACGGAAGCTTGGACACGAGTCAGTATATCTCCCCATGATGAAGTGACCTGCTCAGGTATCACTGGAACAGTCACTAGCAACTTCTAGTGATGTTCAACACACACTCCTCAATAAAACTAGAACACTGAAACACTTAAACGGAAGCTTGGACACGAGTCAGTAGCAGTAATATCTCCCCATGATGAAGTCACTACCAACTTCTAATGGTGCTCAACACACACACTCCTCAATAAAACTAGAACACTGAAACATTTAAACGGAGTGGACACGAGTCAGTAGCAGTAATATCTCCCCATGATGAAGTGACCTGCTCAGGTATCACTGGAACAGTCACGACCAACTTCTAGTGGTGCTCAACACTCACACTCCTCAATAAAACTAGAACACTGAAACATTTAAACGGAGTGGACACGAGTCAGTAGCAGTAATATCTCCCCATGATGAAGTCACTACCAACTTCTAATGGTGCTCAACACTCACACTCCTCAATAAAACTAGAACACTGAAACATTTAAACGGAGTGGACACGAGTCAGTAGCAGTAATATCTCCCCATGATGAAGTCACTACCAACTTCTAGTGATGTTCAACACACACTCCTCAATAAAACTAGAACACTGAAACACTTAAACGGAAGCTTGGACACGAGTCAGTAGCAGTAATATCTCCCCATGATGAAGTCACTACCAACTTCTAGTGATGGTCAACACACACTCCTCAATAAAACTAGAACACTGAAACATTTAAACGGAAGCTTGGACACGAGTCAGTAGCAGTAATATCTCCCCCTGATGAAGTCACTACCAACTTCTAGTGGTGCTCAACACTCACACTCCTCAATAAAACTAGAACACTGAAACACTTAAACGGAAGCTTGGACACGAGTCAGTAGCAGAAATATCTCCCCATGATGAAGTCACTACCAACTTCTAGTGGTGCTCAACACTCACTCCTCAATAAAACTAGAACACTGAAACATTTAAACGGAAGCTTGGACACGAGTCAGTAGCAGTAATATCTCCCCATGATGAAGTCAGTACCAACTTCTAGTGATGCTCAACACTCACACTCCTCAATAAAACTAGAACACTGAAACATTTAAACGGAGTGGACACGAGTCAGTAGCAGTAATATCTCCCCATGATGAAGTCACTACCAACTTCTAGTGGTGCTCAACACTCACACTCCTCAATAAAACTAGAACACTTTAATGACTCGTATATTTTTGTGGACTTGAAACTTTCCCAGCGCTGGTTATTATGATTTCTCCTCGAGATGTGAGCCAACATCACCACCGTTTTTTAAGCCCCTGCCAAAATCAAACATCTGCGCTCGGTCAAAGAGAACCTAGGCCTCCGTGCTGCCGGCAATTACCAAATTCCGCGTCAATGGCAAACAATGACATCGGCAGACTGTGGGAGAACGCATCACTGCACCAGGTTGGGCCGCGGTGACACTCGCCATAACATCTATTTCTCATCCACCAAAATCATAGAAACATCTACCGCATATCATGACACACTGATAAAAGAAGCAATATGCATAAAAACATCAAAAACAATTTAAACAAAAACTAAGCTCTGCAAACAAGGAAAACATCGTTATCTATAATTCATAATCGCTTGCCCCATCCTCCTCAACCCCATTGGCCAGCAGCGACCAATGACAGGGCATAACGCGGTTCTTCGACGTTCACAGTCAGAGCAGCCTCCTCCTGTTCCCTGATGTTCAAAGCCTCAACACTTACCTGACTGGCATCCCGAGAACAAATCTTTTGTCTTCTGTGGAAGCACTACTTCAATTGTAACTCTTTCATTTGATCGCATTTCTCCCAGTAGCAGAAGATGACAATCGTTGCTGACACAACATGGCAATGTCAGTTATTTGTACTGCTAGGAACTCATTGGTTTCGATCTGGATGGTGCGGTGGAAGTCTTAAAGTTGTATTTGGTGAATAAACCAAGTTTTCATAGTCGGCTTGTTGGCCACATTTCTCAGGCACAGAATCTTTCAATAACAGTACACGTCTGTTGCTTGTGTTTCTCATTAAAACAAAAAACTCTATTATGACACGAACGCTTGTAGATCCATCTTGAAACTGTATTGTACTGCGTCGTTTCTGCAGACGTGTTCATGTCTTCTCTTGGGCGCAAAACTGATATATGGTACGCCGAATTAAACACTTTTCGTCAGTTTTTCTGGACCTTATGCTGCCTCTTCCTCTTCATGCTTTTGTTTTTCTTGTAGAATTCTGCGAGACGTGAGAGCCTGCAGCAAATTTCACTGAAAAGGTCCAGGAGTAACACGGAACCTTATGCTTGATCTCTTCTTTCATGTATCCATAAACTGTAGCAACACCTTTTGACAAGAAGGGGTTTTCCTTTAACTTTGAGGGAACTCACACATGAACAGGGTGTTAATGAACTATACCGAAATATCTATATTACGTAACTAAGTAATTTCAGATAGGAGACTTAGAGCCTCTTTATTGAAATGTCGAAGTAACGGCTATAAGTTTCTCAAGTGCCAGTACGCCACACTTCATCTGAGATGAAAAATATTTACTCTATGACAAGAATCGAACTCGTGGCCTTTGAGATGGCAGCTTCCTGCGTTACGCATTAAGCCACCAGAGCAGTTGAAGTAGGTTACATAACTCAAGAACGTAGTTCATGAATGCTCAGTGTCGCACTGTCAAGTGATTACTTCGAGATTTTGGCGACATTACATCTTGAGAACGCTAGTAACGATATTTCTATACTCGGGGGGCCGCAGTTTTAAAGCCATTTGTTCAACCTGCTTTGCTTTAACACCGACTTATCAGCACCTGATACCCACACGTTTAACGCTATGTTTATCCGGGCAACGCCGATCTCAAATTACTTACATCAGTCACGTGCACAATCGCGATAATTATTTCGGTGTAGTTCATTAACAGCCTGTATATGTGAACACTGATCAGTACTCGGGGACAGACGATTCACTCAAGTAACAGTTCGCGGAATACAGGAGAAGGGTAGACACCTGTCATCTGACTGGATCAAGGTTTGTGTTCCAGAACGTGTGCGGCAGTAACATCAGCACTGCACTCTCCTCTTACAGCTTTCTTCTGTAACACTATTACAAGCTTATTTTACCTTGGCAGGTACCTGTCGGACCCGAGAGACTTGGCAACCCTGGTTGAGGGCCTCAAGATCGCCATCGCCATGGGAAACACCCGGGCTCTCAGAGACCGCTTCGAGACCGTCATGAGCACGACCAGGATCCCAGGTTGTGAAGGACACGAGTTTGCTACGGACGAGTACTGGGAGTGTTATGTTCGCCACGTGAGCACGACCATATACCACGTGGTGGGCACGTGCAGCATGGGCTCCGTGGTGGACACACAGCTCAGGGTCAAGGGCGTCTCCGGGCTCCGGGTTGTTGATGCCAGCGTCATGCCCGTCATCGTGTCGGGGAACACCCAGGCTCCCACAGTGATGATCGGCGAGCGTGGGGCAGAGTTCATCAAGCGCTTCTGGCTCACATCTCTGCCCTTCTGTTCGCCGTAACACCGCCATGTTGGTCAACTAGGTACAATGACATTGTATTCTGACCTGCACGGTTATTTAAATAATTGCATTATCTAAATTCGTTGTTGTAATAAACCTGAGCTACATCATTCATTTTACATAAAAAGTTAAGTTTACAGTAAAGAGTTCAAAAATAGATCTACCACATTTTTACTTTCTCTGCACGTACTATGTACATGGTGTATAGTATTGCATCCAAAATTTGATACCGAGATTTCACCAGAAATATAAACTTTGAGGTCTCCTAAATAAAAAAAAAGTTTTACAAAAAGGTCTGTGTGCGGGGTGGGGGCAGCATAGCTCAAAACGAAAACACCACTAAAATACAAAGTTTGGTATCTTCCAAGGATGCAACGATCTTGTCCCACTCCAAACGACACTTTACGTGGAATTATTTTTGAAAATGTCTCTCTCTAAATGGGTGCTTGATTGGAATAGCGTTTATTAAAGATATTTACGAACGAACATTTTCAAGAAAACCTTGCCGCACTCCAAACGACACTTTACATGGACTCGTTTTTTCTCTGAATGGCTGTAACGATTTTAATTAGAACAGCGTTTATTTATATGGCACAAATAATTACGTATCTTGAATTTTCTTCACTCTGACTGAATTTTGCACAAACAGCAAAAATTGTATTATATATAGTTATTTATATTTGTAAAGTTAATTGTTTCCTTGATACTGGTTTCAATGTTGGGCTACTTCAACTTTTCTTAAACGAGAGGTAATCTTTCGTTTCACTCCTGGCTGTGCAAAGCGAATCCAATCTCAATTGTTTCATATAGCGCCCGGCGTTTTAAAGCATTTGACTATCACCTTAACCTATGCCACTCCGTTATTTCGCTTCCAGTTACAAGCAAGCAAGCAAGCAATAAGACTATTTCTGGTACTGTTTATCTGAATTAGCATGACGTAAATAAAGGAATATGTTTTGTAGAGAAAGGCATGTGAATGCAACACATCAGATATTTGTTTACACCAGCCCTAATTAGAGCAGAACAATTATTACTATTACTTGACCCTTAAAGCTTTAATTTATTTTTCAAAATTGGAGCATTGTTTCGAAAAGGGACATTTTTGTTTCGCGTGGCTTTGAGAGGCGGTATAACAATTTTGAAACAAATTAGCGAAATTGAGTATTTTGAGATGGGCTTAAGGTTGGGGAGCGCATCTACCTATTTATAGCTTCAGTTAAAGTACGCCAAAAGGGAAAACGATATAATGTTTTCAAATATTAAATACAACTCTATAGTGACAAAGCTGATGGGTCCCATTCACACGACTTTCTCTACAGCTCTGCAATAAATTATTCTTAAAAAGCTTATTCTTCTATTAACTTCATACTAATCTAGATAAACATTAAAGTGATAGTCAAAATCTGGTTGCTAGGTGACTGAAGATCCTTTGTTTGTAAGGACATCAGTTGACAAATTACTGTATGAGGAAAGTATACGTTTTTCGAAGCTGAAATCAAAGAAAAGAAATATCTCAAAAACGATCGACTGCACGAAAAAAATGTATATAACATAAATTAAGTGTTTTAACGTGCTCCACATTTTTTGTGTGGTAAGTTTTTATCCATCTCTTACGGTTTAGTAGTTATGCAAAAGTCGGTAAAATTCATCCAGAATAAAGTAGTCTTCAGAGGCTATTCCCAGAAAATTCAAGATATACATTTTATTTGGCATGTATGTATATATATACATATATACATTTTAATAAAAACCGTTAGAACATTTAGGAAATCAGCTATTTCGAAGTTTTTTCAATGTAAAGTGTAGTTTGGGGTGGAGGGATTTTCCTAAAAATCTTCATGTCATATCTTTGGCAGATACTGAACTTAAATACCAAGTTCGGTATTTAACGGACTTTTCGTTTTTGAGCTATGCTGCCCACACACACACACACACACACACACACACACACACACACACACACACACACACACTGTGACACATGTTTCTAAAATGCTATTTTTGTATTCAGGGGGACCCAAAACATTTATATCCAGTGAAATCTCGGTATTGAATGTTTGGGTACAATACAATACCTTCTCTGTACATAGTACGTGTAGAGAAAGTACTGCATCTCCTGGAAGCTTGATACTACCTGGTCGTCCTCACCATTGTCAAGTTGGAGACAAGCGTGTCCTTACCTGAAACAAAGAAAACACGGGTAGTAGTACATTGTTAATTACACAAGTGTATAACAATCAACTCTTTTGCTACGGTTTATCAAGCAAATGCTACACTCAGCGTAGTAAATGCTTTCCTCTTTCTTTTTTTGTAGTGTTTAACGCCCGCTTTAACTACTTGTGGCACCGCAGGCGGTGATGATGGAGTACCCGTCACCACAAATCTCTCGACCCCTGGCGAGTGGTCTAACCCGCGGCCGTTTTAACTACTTGTGGCACCGCAGGCGGTGATGATGGAGTACCCGTCACCACAAATCTCTCGACCCCTGGCGAGTGGTCTAACCCGCGGCCGTTTTAACTACTTATGGCACCGCAGGCGGTGATGATGGAGTACCCGCCACCACGAATCTCTCGACCCCTGGTAGAGGTTTTAGTTCCACCTTTACAATATACTATCATTGTTGTAGGAAAATAAATAAGGTCTTTAATTGCTGAGCTTCTTAGCGTCCCATTCTATACTGAGCGTGAAAGACTGGTTCATTTTGCTCAGAGGCCTTTTTATCAGGCTTCAGGTTCTTTTATCTTTTCGATCGCAGGCACCCGCATGAGGCATTTGTGGACAAGCGGGGTCCTCCGGTTTCCCCCGCCACTCATTCCACCAAGTACTCCATCACCTTTCCAATTATCAATTTCGCTTGCATTTCATATCATCCACTTCCGCACGCTCATGTCTGACTTCGGATCGACCCCTCGTAACAGGATCCTCCATTCTACAAATACGGGGAGGGTAAGCCGATTACGAAACGAAATGTTTGCCAATTTCTTCACAAGCTATTCCACATATATAGTTTAGTTACCATGTAAACATCTTTAATATCCGGTTTTTAGTGAAAATCGTTAAGAGTATTTTTTTTTTACAAAAAACAATTATTTTCAAAACTTTTTCCATGTAAAGGGTAGTTGGGGATGGGGGAATTTTCTTGAAAATCGTGTTGCATCCTTGGAAAATACTGAACTTAAACACCAAATTTCGTATTTAACGGACTTTTCGCACACGGACATTTTTCTAAAAATGTTTTTTGTTGTTTTGTTTCAGGGAGACCCAAAACATAGACATATTTCCGGGGAAATCCCGATGCTACTGAATTTTTGGGTGCAATGCAATACCTTCTCTATACACTATATACATACGAGGGTCGGCTGATAAGTCCCGCGCCTCTCAATGAAAACAGTAATTAATAAAAAATTATATATATATTTTTTTTGCTTAATTTCTCAACATAATCACCAGAAAGGCTAAATCATTTGTTATATCGGTGTATAATTTAATTAAACCATCTCTGTAGTGCGATTTATCAAAGTCCTCAAAATAGCTGTTTACCTCGTTGCTGTGAAATCTTCGTCCTCCAGGTGGTAGATCTGGATGTTCAAGCAATTCCAACTTTAACTCGAGCATTGCAATAATAACTGAACGATGGGCCGCAACATTGTCGTGATGAAACCTCACCACTCAAACATTGCAGTAAGCTTGCGTTCCAGTGATACTTTTAACCTTTTCCAAGTAATCGATAAAAATAAGTCCCTGTGCATCCCAGAAAACACTCGCCATAACCTTGTTAGCTGATAAAATTGTCTTTGCCTTTTTTGGAATTGGTACACATGAGGCAATCCACAGTTTTGACTGTGATTTACTTTCTGGAGTGTAGTGATGTATCCAAGTTTCATCCATGGTAATAAGTAATCTAAAAAAGTCACTGGGATTTTTACGGTAGAGCTCCAAAATCTTAACAGAAACACATTTTCTTTGCAACTTTTGATCCGGTGTCAACAAACCGGCACAGACCTTGTGAAAGCCCAAAACTTTACTTAAAATATCACCTGCACGTCGTTTTGATATATTTACAGCTTCTGCTATCCCAAACAATTTTAATCTGCAGTCTTCCAGTACTAAACGATGATTTTTGCTTCAATGATCTGGGAGTTGTCACTTCTACAGGGCGTCCAGAGCGAGGCTCATCACTAGTGCTCGTACGTCCCATTTTAAACTCTACAACCCACCTTTTAATCATTGAATATGAAGGGGCAGAGTCTTTCAATGTACTGTCCATTTCCTCCTTGATTTCTTTAGGCGTTAAGCCTTTCAAATGGAAGTATTTAATCACTGCCCGTTTTTCCAAATGCTCCATTTTCGTGATAACTCTATAAAGTTGTCTTGTTTAAAATGCTGTCATTCGAAAACTAAACAAGCTATTGACCTGTAACTATGGATACAAGCTAGTCTAGAGTTAAACTATACGATACTACCGTCTAACTGGCTTAGTGGCGCCATATCTGTGTGAGGCCCGGGACTTATCAGCCGACCCTCGTAGTACGTGTAGAGAAAGTACAAACTGTCCATTTAAACTAAAACATGAGAGAAGAATGGACCTTGCATCTCCAAGGTTGACCCAGTCACTAGTCAATGAAAGAGGGCCAATACGTGTGACGTAACACCTGCCACAACGGGACGTGTCATCAAGGACACGACTAAGGAAGTGCACACACATCCCACTTTCTCTACCGCGCAGGCATGCCTACGTAATAGAAACCACTCCACCAATTTTTCCAATTCTTTCAGACCCACGTAGTTTGTATTATGAACATCGAAAAAGTATTTTTAAAGCTTAAACCAATAACAATGAATATCTCTAAACCGGCCAACTGCGCGAAAAAAATGTATATCACATAAATTGTGTGTTTTAACAAGATCTACATTTTTGTGTAGTAAGTTTTTGTCTAACTCTTTCGGTTTACCAGTTATGCAAAATTCACTCCAGAATGAACAGGCCCTCAGAAGCTATTCGCACACTTATTTGCCATATAAATATCTTTAATATACGGTTTTTTAATCAAAATCGTTAGAGCCATTTTTGAGGAAAAATATGTTGGAAATGTTTCCATGTAAAGGGTGGTTTGGGTTTGTATTCACCGTGTCGCATACTTGGAGGATACTAAACTTAAATACCGGTCTTTTAGTTTTGGAGCTATGCTGTTCACTTTTCATGACTCATGGGGCCTAAAACTTGACATTTAAGTTGATGTCGAGTACCATGAAGAAGATAGAAGAATAGCTTGTTGCAGAGATGTAGAGAAACACATGAGACATTTTGTTCAGTTGCATCTGAGGAATCCCTTTAACAAAAATTGCCAGGGATCTCTCGCTCGTGGTTTAAGAAGCTCGACCACCAGCGGAGGAATGTAGATCGAGATCACATCACCAACAAATATCCTTGTCTTACTGTCGCTTTTTACAAAAACGTGTTCCATTCTATATCTCTGTATTACTACTTGATGCTAATCAACATAAACATTAACAGAAAGTGTCTTATTAGTTGCTTCCTTGTAAGTAGAAGGCAATACACTAGGATAAAGTGATAGTCACATGTTTTAAAAGCTGGCTGCTATGTGAGTGAAATCCTTTCTTTGCACTGCCAGCAGTTCAAAAATTCCTGCATGAAGACAAGTTTGAAGTATTTTAAAACTGAAACCAATAACAAGGAATATCTTGGAAATTGCCAACTCTGTCAGAAGTTTCATGCTTTAATAATATCTAGAGTTTTTTTTTTCCTTTTTTTTTTTTTTTTAACAGTATAATTTATTTTGGGTCACTTTAACAGCAAGGTCATATAGCGACCTTTCAAATTGTATGTAAAATAGATCCACATTTTTCCGTCGTAACTTTTTGTTTATCTCTTACAGTAAATCAGTTGTACAAAATTCATCCTGGGACTATTCCCAGAAAATGTAAGATATACATTTTCTTTGTCATGTAAATAAGTTTTATGTATGATATTTTAATGAAATCGTTAGCCTTTTTTTTTGTTAGAAAATTAAAACTGTCTAATTTTTACTTTACTAGACGTAATATGTACATAGTGTATAGAGAAGGTATTGCACTCCACCAAAAAATTCGATACCGAGATTTCACCGGAAATATATGTTTTAGGGTCCCCTGTATCCAAAATAAGTATTTTCAGACAAAGGTCCGTGTGAGTGAGTGTGTGTGTGTCCGTGTGCCTCTGAACACGATAGCTAAAAAACGAAAAGTCGCTAAAATACCAAACTTGATATTAAGTTTAGTATCTTCCAGGCATGCGACACGAAGATTTTGAGAAAAATCCTTCCACTTCAAACTATATTTTACATGGAACTTTTTTCGAAAATGTTGATTTTCTAAAAAACGGCTAATGATTTTGATTAAAATGCCGAACATTAAAGATATTTACCTGACAAATAAAATGTATATTTTGAATTTTCTGGGACTAGCCTCTGAAGACTACTTTATTCTGGATGAAATTTACGGAATTTTGCATAACTGATAAACCGTAAGAAATGGACAAAAACTTACCACACAAAATATATAGAGCACATTAAAACACACAATTTACGTACTATACATTTTTTCGTGGAGCTGATCGTTTTTGAGATACTCCTTTTTATTGGTTTCAGCTTTGAAAAACTTAACTTTTCTCATACAGGAATTTGTCAACTTCTGTCCATACAAACAAAGGAACTCAGTCACATAGCACCCAGTTTTTGACTATCACTTTAACCTTTGCTACTCCCTTATTTCGCTTCTACTTGCAAGGAAGCAAGTAATAAGACAATTTCCGCTAATTTTTTCTCGATTAGCATGAAGTAAACAGAAGCATAAGCTTGTTAACAATAATTTGTTGCAGAGAGTCATGTGAACGGAACATTTCAGGGTTTTTTCTATGTAAAGGGTATATTGGGGTACGGTGATCTTGCTGAAAATCTTCGTGCCGTATCCTTGACAGATACTAACTTATCGATTTTGAGTTATCGTCTTCAAAAATACAACCACGAGCCTTTTTTCTGAAAATGATTTTTTTATACAGGAGAAACTAAAATGTGCGTATCCGGTGTATTCCCGGTATCGAATTATTTGATGGAGTGCAATACATTTTCGACCTACATAGAAACTTTCAAAACGTGCATAACTTGCTCTGATCTATCATAGTACTGTATACAATTACTAGAGGTCACTAGTGGTACAGCCCAGTGAAGAAGGACCATGATCATGATGAAGGATAGACACACAGATAAGCCCTATCATATTACTGTATACCATTTACTGGAGGTCACTAGTGGTACAGCCCAGTGAAGAGGGACCATGATCATGATTAAGGATAGACACACAGATAAGCTCTATCATAGTACTATATACCATTTACTGGAGGTCACTAGTGGTACAGCCCAATGAAGAGGGACCATGACCATGATCAAGGATAGACACACAGATAAGCTCTATCATAGTACTGCATACAATTACTAGAGGTCACTATTGGTGCTGCCCAGTGAAGAGGGACCATGATCATGATCAAGGATAGACACACAGATAAGCTCTATCATAGTACTGTATACCATTTACTGGAGGTCACTAATGGTACAGCCCAGTTAAGAGGGACCATGATCATGATGATGGATAGACACACAGATAAGCTCTATCATAGTACTGTATACCATTTACTGGAGCTCACTAGTGGTACATCCCAGTGAAGAGGGACCATGATCATGATCAAGGATAGACACACAGATAAGGTCTATCATAGAACTGTATACCATTTACTGGAGGTCACTAGTGGCACAGCCTAGTGAAGAGGGACCGTGATCATGATAAAGGATAGACACACAGATAAGCTCTATCATAGTACTGTATACCATTTACTGGAGGTCACTAGTGGTACATCCCAGGGAAGAGGGACCATGATCATGATAAAGGATAGACACACAGATAAGCTCTATCATAGTACTGTATACCATTTACTGGAGGTCACTAGTGGTACATCCCAGTGAAGAGGGACCATGATCATGATAAAGGATAGACACACAGATAAGCTCTATCATAGAACTGTATACCATTTACTAGAGGTCACTAGTGGTACAGCCCAGTGAAGAGGGACCATGATCATGATGATGGATAGACACACAGATAAGCTCTGGTCTATCATAGTACTATATACCATTTACTGGAGGTCACTAGTGGTACAGCCCAGTGCAGAGCACCCATGATCATGATCAATGATAGACACACAGGTAAGCTCTATCATAGTAATGTATGCCATTTACTGGAGGTCACTAGTGGTACAGCCCAGTGAAGAGGGACCATGATCATGATGAAGGATAGACACACAGATAAGCTCTATCATAGTAATGTATACCATTTACTGGAGGTCACTATTGGTGCTGCCCAGTGAAGAGGGACCATGATCATGATCAAGGATAGACACACAGATAAGCTCTATCATAGTAATGTATACCATTTACTGGAGGTCACTAGTGGTACAGCCCAGTGAAGAGGGACCATGATCATGATAAGGGATAGACACACAGTTAAGCTCTATCATAGTAATGTATACCATTTACTGGAGGTCACTATTGGTGCTGCCCAGTGAAGAGGGACCATGATCATGATAAGGGATAGACACACAGATAAGCTCTGGTCTATCATAGTACTGTATACCATTTCTAGAGGTTTCTAGTGGTGCAGCCCAGTGAAGAGGGGCCATGATCAAGGATAGACACACAGATAAGCTCTGGTCTAATCTCTAGTTGGAATGGAATGCAATGTTTTTGTCAGTTCATGCAGCCCCAGGTAGTAAAAACCCCAGCAGCAGTTGTGGTTAGACGGTAAGATAACGCCAGGATAAGAATTCCCCAGCACTTGCTGTTGCTGTGTATCTCAGGCACACAGACAAAAAGACACCTCCCCCTCCTCTCTGCTGTCCCACTCTCTTGGGGAAATTATCACTTTTAGTGTTTAACAGTTATTCATTTGAAGTGGTGCTGATATACCTACAGGTACGTACCTTTCTGTATTCCTTACGCTTTTCATCTACAGAACATGTATTACAACCGACAATTATCAGATTTCTCGGCACTTTAGCAAACTGCAACCCATGTAGCTTTTTTGACAGAAATCCATTCGCATTTATTTTTCGTTGTGCGGTCTTATATACGTAACTTATTTCCTAAAATTGAATTTGAATTTAATTTTCAACTTTTACTGTTTTGACTTTAAATGCCTCGACAATTTCTCATAACAAAGATACATGCAGTGTAGAAGGTTTTGTATTGAACCTAAAAATGCCATACCGAGATTTCACCGGAAATGTATGTTTTGAAGCCCCCTGAAGAAAAAATATTTTAGAAAAATGTGTGTGCGCGTGTTTGTGTGTGTGTGTGTGCGCGCGCGCGCGTGCGTGTGTGTGTGTGTTTGACTCTGCGTCTGTGGGCAGCATAGCTCAAAAACGAAAAGTTGTTAAACACCAAACTTTGTATTTAAATATGGTTTCTTCCAAGGAAGAGAGACAAAGATTTTCAAGAAAATCTCCCCCAACTACCCTTTACATGGAACATTTTTCGAAAATTTTGAATTTCTCAAAAATGACTAATAAGTTTCATTAAAATCTCTTTTATTTAAGATATTTATGTTACAAATAACATGTACACCTTTTATTTTCTAGGAATAGCCTCTGAAGACATGTTCGTTCTGGATGAATTTTATTGAATTTTGCATTACTGGTAAATCCTGAGAGATAGACAAAAACTTACTACACAAAAATGTAGATCTCGATAAAACACACAAATTATGTTATATACATATTTTTAGATATTACATGTTATTGGTTTCAGCTTTAAATAACATACTTTTCTCATGCGCAATGTGTCAACTCGTGTCCATACAAACAAAGGAACTTCAATCACATAGCAACCAGCTTTTGACTATCACTTTAATCTAGGCTTCTACTTACAAGGAAGTGAGTAATAAGAGTATTTCTGATAATTTTTCTCAATTAGCATAAGCTTCGTTGCAGAGGTGTAGAGAAAGTCATTTGAATGGAATATATCAGATTTTTTTTCTTTATAAAAGCAATAATGTATTTAATTATAAAAGTTGTGACAGATTCTCTTTTTCTGACAAACTACTGATCTATATTACGTTAATCGAGATACATTTATCAGCAATGTTTTCTTGCAAGTAGAAGGGAAACACAATAGGCTAAAGTGATAGTCAAATATTTTAAAAGCTGGTTACTATGTGATTGTCATGGCCAGAAGAAAAAGAAAACACGTGAAAGGGAGGAGAATTTCCCCTTTCAGAAACGTTTTTAAGTACTTTAAATTGAGGCAATAACAGGGAATTTCTCTGAATGTTTACTTTCTCACACGTACTACGTACATAGTGTATAGAGAAGGTATTGCACTCCACCCAAAAATTCCATACCGAGATTTCACCGGAAATATATATTTCAGGGTCCCCTATATCCGAAAAAAAATGTTTAGAAAAACTCCATGGTGTGTCTGTGAACACGATAGCCCAAAATTGAAAAATCCGTAAAATACCAAACTTGGTATTTGAGTTTAATATCTTCCAAGGATGCGACAGGAAGATTTTGAGAAAAATCCCCCCACCCAAAACTACCCTTTACATGGAAAAAATATCGTAAATTTTGATTTACTCAAAATGGCTCTAACGATTTTGATTAAAATGCTTTATATAAAAGAAATTTACATGACATATAAACTGTATATATTGCATTTTCTGAGAATAACCTCTAAAGACATCTTTATTCTGAGTGAATTTTGCATAACTTGTAAACCTTAAGAGAGAGGCAAAAACTTAGTACACAAAAATGTTAAAACACACAATTGATGTCAAATATGTTGTTTTTCTTTGTTTCTGGAGTTCAGCATTATCGAGATATTCCTTGTTTTTTTTTTTTATTTTTTTTTTTTCAGATTTAAAATACTTAAAGATTTGTCGCATGGAAAGTTGTAAACTCCTGGCCCTGCATAGAAACGGATTTCAATGACATAACAACCAGCTTTTAGAATATTTGACTATGGTTTTAGGCTAATGTATTCTCTTATTACAGCTATGTAGAGAAAGTCATGTGAATGTAACACACCAGATTTTTTAGTGTTGTCCACATACACACGCACGTAGCTTTTCTAAAAATGATTTTATTTTAAATTCCTCAAAACACGTAATTCTGGTGAAACCTCGGTGTCGAATATTTGGGTGGAAACTTGAAAGAATTTGCGAAAAGTAAATCATGGTTGAAGAAAGTCAGATTTTTATAAGTTGATGCAGTAACCGCGTACGTCCATTTAAATTACCCGTTTATCCTTATAAATACTCACAACGTGTATATAGGTAGAGAAGGTATTGTATTCCATACCAAGGTATCACCGGAGGAGCCCTGTTCTTATGTCTATCAACAACGAAAAGTCGGTTGAGAAGCAATCTTCCAAGGATCCGACACGAAGATTATCAGGGAAATCCTTTACGTGTTAGATATTTGGAAATGTTCGACCTTCTTAAAACGTATTATGATGCCGTAAAGGATATTTACGTGAAAAAATGTGTAAGTTGAATAGTCGCTGAAGACCTCTTCATTCTGAATGACTTTCATATAACTAGTAAACCTTAAGACATATACCAACACTTGCTACAAATCTGAAGTGTTCCATTCACATGACTTTCTCTACATCTCTGTAACAAATTATTGTTAAAAAGTTTATGCTTCTATTTACTTCATGCTAATCGACAAGAAATTGGCAGAAATAGTCTTATTATTTGCTTTCTAGTAAGTAGAGGCGAAATAAGGGAGTACCATAGGTTAAAGTGATACCTAGTGAAAAGCTGGTTGCTGTTTGACTGAAGTTCCTTTGTTTGTAGGGGCAGGAGTTGACAAATTCCTGTATGAGAAAAGCATAAGTTTTCAAAAGTGAAACCAAAAACAAGGAATACCTAAAAAACGATCAACTCCACGAAAAAAATGTATATTACATAAATTGTGTGTTTTAACGTGATATACATTTTTTGTGTGGTAAGTTTTTGTCTATCTCTTACGGTTTAGCAGTAATGCAAAATTCCGTAAAATTGGTCGAGATTAAAGTAGTCTTCAGATGTTATTCCCAAAAAAATTCAAGATATACATTTTATTTGTCAGGTAAATATCTTTAATATACGATATTTTAATTGTTAGAGCTATTTTAAAGAAAATAAAAAAATTCGAAAAAGTTCCATATAAAGGGTAGTTGGGGTGAGGGATTTTCTTGAAAATCTTCTTGTCGCATTCTTGGAAGATACCAAACTTAAATACCAAGTTTGGTATTGAACGGTCTTTTCGTGTTTGAGCTTTGCTGTCCACAGACACACGGACATTTTTCTAAAAGTCCTTTTTTTGGATTCAGGGTGGTGAATTCTTGGGTCCAATACAATACCTTCTCTATACACGATGTACATAGTACTACTCGTATTCTGAAATCGGTAGCCATGGATTTCCCGCCCTCTCCTGGTCCACCTTTAGCAAAGTGTAAAACTTTCCGTTGTCGCTACTCTAAATGTTAGTCTCCATTAACGTGAATGAAAAGGTTTAGTAACAAGTCATGTGAACGTCTCACATACAGACAAATTGTGTTTCATAATCCACTAAAATATTCACGTTTTGAGTTGCGGTGAAACATCAAACATTTTAGTAATTTTAAAATGTTGATAGATAAATAGGCTTGCAAGTCTTGTTGCTTTATTTTATGTAAACCACAAGCGATAGACAAAAAGTTACCAAATAATAAAACACTAAACTTCGCTAAAACAATTTATAGCAAGTTTTTTTTTTTTTTTTTTTGTAGCTTAACGTCCTTTAACCTGTTTGGCCATATCGGAGGATGAATGAAATTGGTGAAATGATACTCAAATGATCCTCGAGGTCCATGGAGCTTAAAGTTACTCGAC
Source organism: Hymenopus coronatus (assembly GCA_030762935.1). Taxonomy (NCBI): domain Eukaryota; kingdom Metazoa; phylum Arthropoda; class Insecta; order Mantodea; family Hymenopodidae; genus Hymenopus; species Hymenopus coronatus. The sequence continues at coordinate 2,826,535 of CM060895.1, read as the reverse complement.
ATTCGTCTTCTCAGAATAGGGGAAAACCCTGAAAAAAAAAAAAAAAAAACTTATCCGGGCAACTCACCCTAAGCGAGATTTGAACTCACGACCTTTCGAATGTGAAGCAGACACGCTACCACTACACTACAAAGGCGGGCCCCACGATATTTAACTTTAATTATTATTTATTCCTTGCTAGAAAGTTGTATTTTGCACCAATTCATCATACATTTTTACTTTCTGTGCACGTACTAAGTGCACAAAGTATAAAGAAGGTATTCTCTTGCACCCAAAAATTCGATACCGAGATTTCACCAGAAATACATATATATAAAAGTCGTTAAAATACCAAACTTGGTATTTAAGTTTAGATCCAGGATGTGACACGAAGATTTTGAGAAAACTTCCCCCACCCCAAACTACCCTTTACATACAAACAATTGCGAAAATTTTGATTTTCTCAAAGCTAGCTCTAACGATTTTGATTAAAATATCAAATATTAAAGATATTTACCTGACAAATATAATATATATTTTGTATTTTCTGGGAAAAGCCTCTGAAGAGCTCTTTATTCTGGATTTTGCATGCAACCGTAAGAGATAGACAAAAACTTGCTACAGTAAATATCATTGAAACACATAATTTATGCCATACACATTTTGTTTTTCGTAGAGTTGACCATTTTTAAGGTATTCCTGGTTATTGGTTTCAGTTTTCACATACGAGAATATTGAACTGCTGGCCACGCAAAGATCCTACTCACAAGGAAGCAAGTAATGTTTACCATCAGCTGACGCAAGTTGTTATTGCGTCCCAAGCAGTGCAGTGACACACGACATTCCGCTGACAAATCACTTTAACATGCAACCTTTACTTTACTTACCATCTCACCCAAAAATTCAACAGGTACCGAAACTTCACCGCAAATATGTTTTGGGGACCTCTAAATTCTGTAACACAATTTTTAGTTTCTCTACATATACATAGCTAGAGAAGGTATTACATTTCACCCAAAAATTCGATATCCAGATTTCACGTTTTGGGGTCTCTTGTAAAACCTTCGCGCGCGTGTGCCTGCAAATACTATTAAATCTAAATCGAAAAGTTACTTAAATACCAAATATGACTAAGTTCAGTATCTTCCAAGATTGTGACAAGATCATTTTCAAAAAAATCTTCCAGTTCCAAACTAACCTTTATGTGGAAAAAGTTTTGAATTTTTTGTACTACATACACAATAAAAATTCTGATATGTTCCATTCACATGACTTTCTCTACATCGCCGTGACAAAATATTATTAAAAAGCTTATTCTTGTATCTACTTCAAGATAAACATTAACAGAAATTGTCTTATTACTTGCTACTTCCTTGTAAGTAGAAGGGATAAAAGGAATGTCAAATCTCTTTAAAAGCTGGTTTCTATGCATTTAGAACTTTCCGTGTGAGAAACGCTTACGTATTTTCAATCTGAAAATAATAACAACAGAAATGATCTAAAAGGTATATGACATGGATTGTGTATTCTCAGTTTTGTCTAGCACTTATGGTTTGCCAGTTACACAAGATTCATGCAGAATAAAGAGCTCATTGGAGACTATTCCCAGACATACTTTTTATTTGCCATGTAAATATCTTTAATAGACGCTATTTTAATCAAAATATTTAGAGCCAGTTTTGACAAAATCAAAACTTTTTACATTTTTTCACTTAAAGGGTAGCTTGTGGTGGGGGGGGGGGGGTTCTCACAATCTTCGTGTCGCATCCCGAAAAATACTAAAGTTACACAACAACTTCGGTATTTTGCAGACTTTTTCGTTTTGAGCTATCGTGCTCACACACACGGACCTTTTTGCAAAAATGTTTTTTTTTTTTAGATACAGGTGCCACCAACATATATTTCAGATGGAATCTCGGTATTGAATTTTTGGGTGCAATACAATACCTTCTCTATACAGAATGTACATAGTACGTGTAGAGAAAGTAAAAATATCACCAAACCTTATTTGTAAAGAAAAATAATAGAAAGCTACATACTAAATATTTCATTCTCATAGGAAGCCATTTGCAGACAAGCAATTTTAATTAATACTCGCGATACAGTGTATTGCTTCTGCAATAGTAACAACAACGATTTTCATTGTAACATATCACCACAAATAAAATGCTTTTCTTGAATGTTATGATAGTCTGCCAAGTTTTCATTCTGGAGGACTTAACACGACAACAATGTTCACAGGTACTATGTACATTGTGTATAGAGATGCTGTTCTATTGCACCCAAAAATGTAATAACCGACAACTCACACGAAATATATGTTTTGGGCCCCCCTGAATCCAAAAAATGCATTTTTACAAAAATGTCCATGTATGTGTGTGGACAGCATAGCTCAAAAACGAAAAGCCCTTGAATATCAAACTTGGTATTTAAGTTTGGCATCTTCCAAGGATTGCAAGAAAATCCCCCCACCTCAAACTACCCTTTACCTGGAACTTTTTTCCAAAAGTTTGATTTTCTGAAAAATGGCTCTAACGATTTTGATTAAAATATCCTATATTACAGATATTTACCTGATAAATAAAATGTATATCTTGAACTTTCTGGGAATAGCCTCTGAAGACTACTTTATTCTGGATCAATTTTGGACAAAAACTTAGCACATAAAAAACATACAGCACATTAAAACACTCAGTTTATGTTATATACATTTTTTTCGTGGTGTTCATCATTTTTTAAATATTCCTTGTTTTTGGTTTCAGCTTTGAAAAACTTATATTTTCTCATACAGGAATTTGTCAATTGCTGTCCATACAAAGGAACTTCAGTGACATAGCAACCAGCTTTTGACTATCACTTTAGCGTATGATACTCCCTTATTTCGCTTCTACTTACAAGGAAGCAAGTAATAACACTATTTCTGCTAATTTTTTCTCGAGTAAACAGAAACATAAGCTTTTTAAAATCATTTGTGACAGAGATGTAGAGAAAGTGATGTGAATGGAATACACCAGATTGTTTTCTCTTTTGACGATTGCATGCCATTTTAAGACCTGTATAAATATCGTCCAGTTAACACTTGACTATCGCTATTTCTGTATACGTTTGTCTTCATTAAAATGGCATAGATAGCACTTTTGTGTGAAGAGTTTGCAGAAAAACTAATGTGAATGAAACACATGCTTTCTCGCCATGGGCTAATATTTGAAATTAAGCAACACTAGGACGTAAAAACGCAATTCTAACGTACAGTCGTGGTGACCAGAAAAAAATGGCAAACATTGAAGCATATCGATCGGATAGCGAAACAGTAGACTTACACCATTGTGTACTGCTACCAACACCGCCAGAGAGGGAAGGGACGGAGGGAGGCACCACTGAAACTGTGCTCTACAATCTTTACTTTCTCTATACAGAGTGTATAGAGAAGGTATTGCACTCCACCAAAAAATTCCATACCGAGTTTTCACCGGAAATATATGTTTTAGGGTCCCCTGTATCCAAAAAAAGGATTTTCAGAAAAAGGTACGTGTGTGTGTGTCTGTGAACACTATAACTCAAAAACGAAAAGTCGGTAAAATACCAAACTTGGTATTTAAGTTTAGTATCTTCCAGGAATGCGACACGACGATTTTGAGAAAAATCCCCCACCCCAAATTACCCTTTACATGGGAATGTTTTCGAAAATTTTTATTTTCTAAAAAATGGCTCTAACGATATTTTGATTAAAACATCGTATATTAAAGTTATTTACCTGAAAAATAAAATATATATTTTGAATTTTCTGGGAATAGCCTCTGAAGACTACTTTATTCTGGATGAATTTTTCATAACTACTAAACCGTAAGAGATGGACAAAAACTTAACCCACAAAAAAGAAAAAAATGTAGAGCACGTTAAAACACACAATTTATGTTATTAACATTTTTTTTCGTGGAGTTGATCGTTTTTGGAGATATGTTATTAACATTTTTTTTCGTGGAGTTGATCGTTTTTGAGATATTCCTTTTTTTGGTTTCAGCTTTGAAAAACTTATACTTTTCTCATACAGGAATTTGTCAACTCCTGTCCATACAAACAAAGGAACATCAGTCAAATAGCAAACAGCTTTTGGCTTTCACTTTAACCTATGGTACTCCCTTATTTCGCTTCTATTTACAATAAAGCAAGAAATAAGACTATTTCTGGTAATTTTTCTCGATTAACATGAAATAAATAAAAGATAAGCTTATTAACAATAATTTTTACAGAGATATAGAGAAAGTCATGTGAATGGAACACATCAGATTTTTCTCTAACGGTTGCGCACAGTCATACAAAACTCATTCAGAATGAAGATATATCTCTTGAATTTTCTGGAAATAGCTTCTGAGACATTCCATTGGCCATTGAAATATTTTAAATATACGGTATTTTAATCAAAATTTCCATTCACATAACTTTCTCTATATATTCTGTATCAAACTTTTCTTACAAAAGCTTATTCTTCTAACTACTTCAAGATAAACATTAACAGAAATTGTCTTATTACTTGCTTCCTTGTAAGTAGAAGGCAATACACTAGGATAAAGTGATAGTCAAATGTTTTAAAAGCTGCTCACTATGTGACTGAAATTCGGATGTCTTTGTATGGCCAGGAATAAAACCAAAGAAAGAGGAATGACAAATCCCCATTTGAGAAAAGTTTAAGTATTTTAAAATTGAAAACTAATAACAAGGAATGCCGCCGAAGTTGAAGTGTATAACATAAATTGCATGCTTTTTGTGTGGTAAGTTTTTGTTTATCTCTTGCGGATTACCAGTTATACAAACTTGCGTAAAACTCATTCTGATTGAACAGGTCTTCAGAAGCTTCTTTTAGATAATTATTTTATCTGTAATATAAATAATGTCTTTAACGTTCGTATTTTAATCAAAATTGTTAAGAGCCATTTTTGACAAAAACAAAATTTCCAAAAATGTTCCACGCAAACGGTAGTTTGCAGTGGGAGGATTTTCTTGTAAATCTTCGTATCGCATCCTTGGAAGAAACCGACGGTCTTTTCGTTTCTGAGCTACGCTGTACACCCACACATCCCATCCACCCCCACACACACCCTCCCACCCTATACCACCACACACACCCTCCCACCCCACCCCCCTACACACCCACACACACCCTCCCACCCCACCCCCCTACACACCCACACCCACCCTACCACACATCCCATCCACCCCCACACACACCCTCCCACCCTATACCACCATACACACCCTCCACCCCACCCCCTACACACCCACACACACCCTCCCACCCTATACCCCCACACACACCCTCCCACCCTATACCACCACACACACCCTCCCACCCCACCCCCCTACACACCCACACACACCCTCCCACCCTATACCACCACATACACCCTCCCACCCCACCCCCCTACACACCCACACACACCCTCCCACCCTATACCCCCCACACACATCCTCCCACCCCCACACACACCCTCCCCACACCCCTACACCCCCTCCCACCCCCGCACACACCCTCCCCCCACACCCCACCCACCCTATACCCCCACACCCCACCCCCACCCACCCTACACCCCAACACACACACCCTCCCACCCCCACCCACCCTACACCCCCACACACATCCCACCCACCCTATACCCCCACATCCCACCCTCACACCACATCCCACTCACCCTACACCCCACCCCCACCCACCCTACACCCCAACACACACATCCTCCCACCCACACCCACCCTATACCCCCACCCTATACCCCCACACACACCCTCCCACCCCCACACCACATCCCACCCACCCTACACCCCAACACACACCCTCCCACCCCCACACCACATCCCACCCACCCTATACCCCCACACACACCCTCCCACCCCCACACACATCCTCCCACCACTGACCCCACCCCACACACCCACCCACACCCACGCACCCGCTCACGCACGCACTCCCACCCACGCATCCACCCCCACCCACGTACGCCCACCCACACCCACACACAGGGACCTTTTTCTAAAAAGAATTCTTTTTTTGATTCAGGGAGTCTCAAAACATATATTTGCGGTGAAATCTCGGTATCGAATTTTTGGGTGGAATGCAACACTTTATCTATATGAGCATGTAGATACATAGTACGTGTAGAGAAAGTAAAGATAAATATTTTTAGAAAAAGGTTCTTGTGTGTATCTGTACTTATGCGAGTGTGGACATCATAACTGAAAAGTCTGATGTTTTCCATCCACATGACTTTCTCTACATCTCTGCAACAAATTGTCAAAAAGCTTATGCTTATATTTACTTCATGCTAACAGAGAAAACATTAACAGAAACAGTCTTATTACTTGCTTCCTTGTAAGTAGAAGGGAAATAAGGGAGTACCATAGGTTAAAGTGATAGTCAAAAGCTGGTTGCTATGTGACTGGAGTTCATTTGTTTGTATGGACAGAAGTTGACAAATTCCTGCATAAGAAAAGGATAAGTTTTTTTAAAGCTGAAACCGATAACAAGAAATATCTCAAAAATCGAACAACTCCACGAAAAAATGTATAAGACATAAATTGTGTGTTTTAACGTGATCTACATTTTTTGTGTGGTAAGTTTTTGTCCATGTCTTACGAATTAGCTGTTATGCAAAATTCCGTAAAATTCATCCAGAATAAAGTAGTCTTCAGAGGATCTTCCCAGAAAATTCAACATATACATTTTATTTGTCAGGTAAATATCTTTAAGATACGATATTTTAATCAAAATCGTTAGAGCCATTTTTGAGAAAATCAAAATTTTCGAAATTTTTTCCATGTAAAGGGTATTTTTGGGTGAGAGGATTTTCTTGAAAATGTTCGTGGCGCTTGCTTGGGCGATACCAAACTTAAATACCAAGTTTGACATATGCTGTCCACACACTAACGGAAATTTGTCTAAAAAGGATTTTTTTTTTATTCAGGGAGTCTCAAAACATGTATTGGCGGTATCGAATTTTTGGGTAGAATGCAATACTTTATCTATACGGCATTACTTAGTATGTGTAGAGAACGTAAAAATGTAAAGTCTGTTAAACACATTTAATATTTAAGTTCAGTATCTTTCAAAGATTCGACAGGAATATTTCCAAGAAACTGCCCTATCAATGGAAAACGTTTCCAAATGTTTGATTTTCTCTAAAATGTCGGCAATAATTTAGATTAAACTGCCGTATCGATATGTGCGGAAGTTGTACCGTTACAACTCCGGTAAGATGAGCAGAAAAACCCCAACTTTCTCCTCACACGATCCTAGTTTATAATATATCAGAAACAATTACGTAATCTCATTGTCATACTTGAAGATTTTGTGTCGTGTGGTTGGTAGCGGTTTAACACAGCCAACCCCTTTACAAACTATAACTAAAATGCGTATAGGAATAAATCACACGGGGAAATGGAATGCACATCATTGCTTTGACAGCACGCTTCAACAACAGTTTTTACTTTCTCTACACGTACTATGTAGTGTATACAGAAGGTATTGTATTGCACCCAAAAATTCAACACCGAGATTTCACCGGAAAAGACATGTTTTGACACCCCCTGAATCCCCCCCAAAAAAAGTATTTGTGGAAAAAGGTCCGTGTGTGGGTCTGTGGACAGCATAGCTCAAAAACGAAAAGACCGTTAAATACCAAACTTGATATTTAAGTTTGGCATCTTCCAAGGATAAGAAAGAAGGTTTTCAAGAAAGCCCACCCACCTCTAATTACGCTTTACATAGAACTTTTTTAGAACATTTTTATTTTCTCAAAAATGGCTTTAATGATTTTAATTAAAATATCGTACATTAAATATATTTACCTGAGAAATAAAATGTATATCGAATTTTCTGGGGATAGCCTCTGAAGACTACCCGTTCTGGATGAATTTTACGGAATTTTGCATAACTTGTAAACCGCAAGACATGGACAAAAACTTACCACATAATTCAGTCACATAGCAACCAGCTTTTGACTATCACTTTAACCTATGCACACACATACACACTCGCGCGCGGACATTTTTCTAAAAAATGCTTCTTTTCTGTATTGAGGGAGTCTCAAAACATATATTTCTGGTGAAATCTCGGTATTGAATTTTTGTGTGCAATACAATACCTTCTCTATACACTATGTACAAAGTACGTGTAGAGAAAGTAAAACCAAGGAAAGGAAACGGAGGAAGACTTCTCGTCTGAGACAACTATAAGTAAACAGTATATGAGATAGATATTGTGGTTTAACGAGCTGTACACTTTTGTTCATCTTTTATCAGCTCATTCAAAATGAAGAGACTTGGGACCAATTTCCATCAAAGTCAGAATGTACATTTATAGGACATTTTAATGAAAATCGTAGGCCATTTTGTAACATTAAAATTTTCGAAAAATGTTCCATGCAAAGGATAGTTTAGGCTGGGGGGGGATTTTTCTGAAAATCTTCATGTCGAATGTTTGGAAAATACTAAACTTAAATACCGAGTTCGGCATTTAATCGACTTTTCGTTTTGAATTATGCCGTCCACACATACAAACACATCTTTTTCTATTTTTTTTATTCAGGGGCCTCAAAACATATTTGCAGTGAAATTTCGGTAGTGAACTGTTGCGTGGAATATAGTAGCTTCTCTGCACACTATATACAAAGCACATGTAGAGCATTTTTTTTTTTTTTTTCGTTTAAGAGCAAATGAAATGAAATGTAGTTTTATTTATGGACGCTGTTTAACTGTTCTGGTTCTCAGCGTCCCGTTCTATACTGGACGTGAAAGATCACTTAATTTTGCTCAGATGCCTCTCTATCAAGCTCAGGATCTTTCACGTGCCGTAAATTTACGGCACGGCTTTACTTCCCTTCCGAAGGACATTTATGGTGGTCGAGTGGAGTCTTGGCGGGTTTTCTCCAAGTCCTCCGGTGTCCCCCGCCACTGCTTCCACCAATTGCTCCATCATCGCGTTTCCTACAGTCTATTTCGCTTGCATTTCATATCATCCACTTCCTCATGCCTGGCAAGTGGCAGGTTTTCCGTTCTGTGTTTCGTGACCTTGGCTCCTCGACAGGCTTCTAACTCCTGGACATCTCCTTGTAAGCTCTAGAGGGATACGTCGACTACAAAACCCGACATTGGGTACATGAGGTAACCATTACACGACGGAGGGTGGAATAGAACAGTCTGTCTGTACAAGTACGTATAGAGAAACTAGTAATGAGGTTTGTTGCGTGCAAAGGCAATTTGAGGTGGGAGGACATGTTCGAGTTTATGTGTTGATGCAGGTAAAGATGTCGTGGGTGCCACCAGACCTGGCCTCGTTGTGTCAGACCTCGAGTTGCCCGCCAGCTGCCGCTCTCTTCCTCCAGATATCCCAGATGTTCAAGTTGATGTATTTGATGTTGATGCAGGTAAGGATGTCGTGGGTGCCACCAGATCTAGCCTCGCTGTGTCACACCCTGGTCCAGACCTTGAGTTGCGCGCCAGCTGCCGCTGTCTTCCTCCAGGTGATAGCCCAGATGTCCAAGTTGATGTATTTGATGTTGATGCAGGTAAGGATGTCGTGGGTGCCACCAGACCTCGAGTTGCCCGCCAGCTGCCGCTCTCTTCCTCCAGGTGATAGCCCAGATGTTCAAGTTGATGTATTTGATGTTGATGCAGGTAAGGATGTCGTGGGTGCCACCAGACCTCGAGTTGCTCGCCAGCTGCCGCTCTCTTCCTCCAGATGATAGCACAGATGCTCAAGTTGATGTATTTGATGCTGATGCAGGTAAGGATGTCGTGGGTGCCACCAGATCTGGCCTCGCTGTGTCAGACCCTGGTCCAGACCTTGAGTTGCACGCCAGCTACCGCTCTCTTCCTCCAGGTGATAGCCCAGATGTTCAAGTTGATGTTGATGCAGGTAAAGATGTCGTGGGTGCCACCAGATCTGGCCTCGCTGTGTCACACCCTGGTCCAGACCTTGAGTTGCGCGCCAGCTGCCGCTGTCTTCCTCCAGGTGATAGCCCAGATGTCCAAGTTGATTTATTTGATGTTGATGCAGGTAAGGATGTCGTGGGTACCACCAGACCTCGAGTTTCCCGCCAGCTGCCGCTCTCTTACTCCAGATAATAGCCCAGATGTTTAAGTTGATGTATTTGATGTTGATGCAGGTAAGGATGTCGTGGGTGCCACCAGACCTGGCCTCGCTGTGTCAGACCCTGGTCCAGACCTCGAGTTGCTCGCCAGCTGCCGCTCTCTTCCTCCAGGTGATAGCCCAGATGCTCGGCTACCCCCGTGACAACCAGTATATCCATCACACTGAGGAGCTCTACTATGACTTGATCGTCGTGGGTGCTGGGTCAGCAGGGTGTGTTCTGGCCAACAGACTCTCCGAGATCAGTCAATGGAAGGTAACAGTGACCAATATCACGTCGTTTCAAACCTGCTGAGTCCACAAGGACATTTCTACAAAAGGATTGTCTGTGAATAAACTTACTCGGCTAGGTACCAAGGTTTTTTATTTTATTTTATTTTGCTAGTCCCTTAACCTGTGGGTTAAAAATGGTTTGTACAAATGTTCCGTGTAAAGGGTAGTTTGTGGTGGGTAAATTTTCTTGAACATCTTCATAACGCATCGTTGGAAAACCCTCAATCTAAATATCAACTTTGGTTTTTAACGAGGTTTCGTTTTTTCAAGGATATAAGCACATTCGCGCGCGCGAGAAACTTTTGTAAACATCGTTTTTTAGGATACAGGTACCCTAAAACGTGCATTTCAGGGAAATCTTGGTATCCATTACCTTCTCTATGTACTAGTATTAACTAGAGAAAGCAAAATCATTTTGTTAAATTGTTCCATGCAAAGGTTAGTTTGATGTAGAGGAATTTTCTTCAGAATGTTGCGTGTCGCATCCTGGGAAAAAAATTGGTTTGAGTTTTGTTGTTAAAATACACAGGTTTATTTGCGGCGACATCTGGGTGGAATATAACAACTGACGGGTGTGGTTTAACCTGGTTGGTCATATCGGACGATGAATCAAACTGCTGAAATGATCTCGGGGTCCATGGAAAAACTCATCCTAACCGAGATTCGAACTAGCGACCCTAGTTGAATTTGTGTGACCTTCAAAAGAGGATAAGTTGTACAAACGCTAATAGCGATGACCTTGAACAAATGCCGTTAAACCTAACGAGATAATTTGGGACAGCTGCACTTTCAAGGGAATCACACGACTTTCCCTGGAATATCCATACTCGTTCATCTTACAAAAAGCTGATATGTTCCGTTCACATGACTTTCTCTCTACCTACTGTACAGCACATTATTTTACAAAAGCTTTATCTACTTCATGCTAATCAAGATAAACATCAACAGGAGTAATCTTATTGCTTGCTTCCTTGTAAGTAGAAGAGAAATAAGCTGAGTACACTAGGATAAAGTGATGGTCAAATCTTTTAAAAAGCTGTCGCCACACGATGCATTTCCCATTTGAAATGGAAATGAAATGCCGTTTTAATTTGACGCTCTTTAACTGCTGTGGTTCTCAGCGTCCCATTCTATATTGGGTGTGAAAGACCGCTTGATTTAGCTCAGAGGCCACCCTAGCAGGCTTGAGGTTCTTTTACGTGCCGTAAATCTACGACACGGGGCCCACGAGTTTCGAAGGAAGCCATGCTAAGGATTTTTTACACCCGAAAAAATCCATCGTCCTCCGCCGGGTTTGAACCCGCGACCTGGGTATATGAAGTCAGCATGGTAACCATTACACCACGGAGGGTGACATTTCCCATTTGAGGCAAATCTAAATATTGGAAATTTTAAAACCATTACAAGGAATATCTTGGAAGTTAGATCGAATAAATAAAACCCCGCCTGGGTAGTGTTTCTGTCTCACATTTAACAAACCGTGAGTTCGAATCTCGCTTAGGACGAGTTACCCGATAAGGTTTCTTCCCTTATCCTGAGAAGTCGAGTGTCCAGTAACTTTAAGCTCCATGGAGCCCGAGATCATTTCGTCAATTTCATTCAGTCCGATATGACCAACTACAATATATATAATGTGGCAATACAAAGAGATGGACATCAAGTTGCACCGATATCAACACAAATGGAATATTATTCTTCGAGTTATTCGTTTTATTAAATACAACTTTTGTCTAGATAAAAGTTGTAGTTCTCGTTAATTCCTGTCAAATCCTTAAAATATCAAGTTTGGTATTTAACCGACTGTTCCTATTTCAAGACCCACGGACACACACGTACCTTTTTCTAAACTTGTATTTATCTTTTTAAATACAGGTGACTTTAAAACAAACGCGCATTTCCAGTGAAATCTCAGTATCAAATCTTTGGGTGTAATGCTACGTGCTAAATAGAAAAGCGTACCTATTTATGGAGGTAACATTTCATTGAGCACCTAAAGTGACATCGCCAAGGGAGAGAACATGTGAAGCTCTCATTCAAGAGGTGCGAGGTTCGATTCCCGACCACAGCCCACTCTCAACATGGAGGTTCTTGGTTTTCCGCTGGTTGACTAGACGAATGATAAGCTGGTTTCCTCTGCCAAAATATGTGTGTATGTTTTCTTGGCGCTCGGCTCGCTATTTTCCATTCTAGGTTTCGGCAGCACAGCATTGCGATAGAGATGTAGATCGCAGAGTTCACCTATTGGCTGAGGACCTCAAATAAACAAACTGTCTTTGGTTGACAGCGCGGCCTTGTTCTACGCGTCCAAGTAAAGGTGCCCGCATAGTTACTCTTTTGCTCATTCGCTTTCATATTTCAGGTGATGCAGTGTCGGACAGATGGCGCAGTTGCTTGAAATGTACTTTCTACTTACATACGCTCTTTAACTGCTGCGGTTCTGTCAGAGATCCATTCTATATTGGGCGTGAAGGATCACTTAATTTTATCAGAGGCCTGTTCCAGTCTTGAGCTTCTTTTGAATTCCGTAAAGCTACGACAGGGGAGACCAACTCTTTACTTCCCTTGCGAAGCCGGGTTTGAACCCGCAACCTTGGGTACAAGAGGCTAGCGTGGCAAGCCCAGTTGCTTGCTCCCTGATAGGGGACGCGAGTTCAAGCTTGAAAATGCCTTTGAGGTATGCCATCTGTCTGGCACTGTATCCCAACTTCTCGGGGGTGAGCGGTGACCCAGAAGATCATAATGCTGCCCAAGTAGGGGGTGGAGAAGTTCCGACCTCTTCCGAATGTTGACAGATTCTGCTGCTGGTCCAGAGGAACCCTTGATAACATTGATACAGCTCAATGTGACATGTTGATAGGTTCTGTTGCTGGAGACAGGTCCAGAGGAACCCTTGATAACAGTTGATACCGAACGTGGCATGTTGACAGGTTCTGTTGCTGGTCCAGAGGAACCCTTGATAACAGTTGATACCGAACGTAGCATGTTGACAGGTTCTGCTGCTGGTCCAGAGGAACCCTTGATAACATTGATACAGCTCAATGTGACATGTTGACAGGTTCTGTTGCTGGAGGCAGGTCCAGAGGAACCCTTGATAACAGTTGATACAGCTCAATGTGACATGTTGACAGGTTCTGTTGCTGGAGGCAGGTCCAGAGGAACCCTTGATAACAGTTGATACAGCTCAATGTGACATGTTGACAGGTTCTGTTGCTGGAGGCAGGTCCAGAGGAACCCTTGATAACATTGATACAGCTCAATGTGACATGTTGACAGGTTCTGTTGCTGGAGACAGGTCCAGAGGAACCCTTGATAACAGTTGATACAGCTCAATGTGACATGTTGACAGGTTCTGCTGCTGGTCCAGAGGAACCCTTGATAACATTGATACAGCTCAATGTGACATGTTGACAGGTTCTGTTGCTGGAGGCAGGTCCAGAGGAACCCTTGATAACATTGATACAGCTGAATGTGACATGTTGACAGGTTCTGTTGCTCGAGGTAGGTCCAGAGGAACCCTTGATAACATTGATACAGCTCAATGTGACATGTTGACAGGTTCTGTTGCTGGAGGCAGGTCCAGAGGAACCCTTGATAACATTGATACAGCTCAATGTGACATGTTGACAGGTTCTGTTGCTCGAGGCAGGTCCAGAGGAACCCTTGATAACATTGATACAGCTCAATGTGACATGTTGACAGGTTCTGTTGCTCGAGGCAGGTCCAGAGGAACCCTTGATAACAGTTGATACAGCTCAATGTGACATGTTGACAGGTTCTGTTGCTGGAGGCAGGTCCAGAGGAACCATTGATAACAGTTGATACAGCTCAATGTGACATGTTGACAGGTTCTGTTGCTCGAGGCAGGTCCAGAGGAACCCTTGATAACATTGATACAGCTCAATGTGACATGTTGACAGGTTCTGTTGCTGGAGACAGGTCCAGAGGAACCCTTGATAACAGTTGATACCGAACGTGACATGTTGACAGGCTCTGCTATTCGAGACAGGGCTAGAGGAACCCTTGATAACAGTTGATACCGAACGTGGCATGTTGACAGGTTCTGTTGCTGGTCCAGAGGAACCCTTGATAACAGTTGATACCGAACGTAGCATGTTGACAGGTTCTGCTGCTGGTCCAGAGGAACCCTTGATAACATTGATACAGCTCAATGTGACATGTTGACAGGTTCTGTTGCTGGAGGCAGGTCCAGAGGAACCCTTGATAACAGTTGATACAGCTCAATGTGACATGTTGACAGGTTCTGTTGCTGGAGGCAGGTCCAGAGGAACCCTTGATAACAGTTGATACAGCTCAATGTGACATGTTGACAGGTTCTGTTGCTGGAGGCAGGTCCAGAGGAACCCTTGATAACAGTTGATACAGCTCAATGTGACATGTTGACAGGTTCTGTTGCTGGAGGCAGGTCCAGAGGAACCCTTGATAACATTGATACAGCTCAATGTGACATGTTGACAGGTTCTGTTGCTCGAGGCAGGTCCAGAGGAACCCTTGATAACATTGATACAGCTCAATGTGACATGTTGACAGGTTCTGTTGCTCGAGGCAGGTCCAGAGGAACCCTTGATAACAGTTGATACAGCTCAATGTGACATGTTGACAGGTTCTGCTGCTGGTCCAGAGGAACCCTTGATAACATTGATACAGCTCAATGTGACATGTTGACAGGTTCTGTTGCTGGAGGCAGGTCCAGAGGAACCCTTCATAACAGTTGATACAGCTCAATGTGACATGTTGACAGGTTCTGTTGCTGGAGGCAGGTCCAGAGGAACCCTTGATAACAGTTGATACAGCTCAATGTGACATGTTGACAGGTTCTGTTGCTGGAGACAGGTCCAGAGGAACCATTGATAACAGTTGATACAGCTCAATGTGACATGTTGACAGGTTCTGTTGCTGGAGGCAGGTCCAGAGGAACCCTTGATAACAGTTGATACAGCTCAATGTGACATGTTGACAGGTTCTGCTGCTGGTCCAGAGGAACCCTTCATAACATTCATACAGCTCAATGTGACATGTTGACAGGTTCTGTTGCTGGAGGCAGGTCCAGAGGAACCCTTGATAACATTGATACAGCCCAATGTGACATGTTGACAGGTTCTGTTGCTCGAGGCAGGTCCAGAGGAACCCTTGATAACAGTTGATACAGCTCAATGTGACATGTTGACAGGTTCTGCTGCTGGTCCAGAGGAACCCTTGATAACATTGATACAGCTCAATGTGGCATGTTGACAGGTTCTGTTGCTGGAGGCAGGTCCAGAGGAACCCTTGATAACAGTTGATACAGCTCAATGTGACATGTTGACAGGTTCTGTTGCTGGAGGCAGGTCCAGAGGAACCCTTGATAACATTGATACAGCTCAATGTGACATGTTGACAGGTTCTGTTGCTCGAGGCAGGTCCAGAGGAACCCTTGATAACAGTTGATACAGCTCAATGTGACATGTTGACAGGTTCTGTTGCTCGAGGCAGGTCCAGAGGAACCCTTGATAACAGTTGATACCGAACGTGGCATGTTGACAGGTTCTACTGCTCGAGGCATGGCCAGAGGTACCCTTGATAACAGTTGATACCGAACGTGACATGTTGACAGGTTCTACTGCTCGAGGCAGGGCCAGAGGAACCTCTGGTAGCAGACGTCCCAGCGTTTGCTCCCATCATGATGCAGAGTAGCATAGACTGGATGTACCGGACACAGCCAGAAGAACGCAGCTGCTTGGTGTCCAGAGGAAGAGGCTGCGGATGGGCGCGAGGAAAGGTAAGCCTCACACCAGCATCTCTCTCCCTCTCTCACAGTAACCTGTCGTGTAACCTGTCCCTCTCTTGCTGCAGGTCATGGGGGGTTCCAGCACCATCAACTACATGATCTATGTGCGAGGTAACCCCAAGGACTACGACAGGTGGGAGGCACTAGGTAACCCAGGCTGGGGCTACAGGGACGTCCTCCAGTACTTCAAGAAGTCTGAAGACAACACGGACCCTGAGGTGCATGCAGCCTCGCCGGGATACCATTCTGTAGGAGGCTACCAAAGTGTACAGTGGTTCCGCTACCAGGACCGCAATATCAAGGTACGGATGTCACAGCCTGCACCAATTCAAAGATTTACATAGCACGTAAAATATCATATTGAAATTTATATTTTTGTCATGTATTCTAACTTGCATGGTCATTTAAATAAGACATGTCTACTGTCTAAATGGATTGCTTTATGAAAACGAACCACATGACGCATTTTCAAAAATATTCCCATAAAATATTCAACTTTTACAGTAAAAATACGTTTACAAACACATCTTTAAATCTATATTATAATTATTGTAGAAAATATTATATATTTCGTTAACTCCTAAATTGCTGATTTTTCAAAATGTTAATTATTTTCTAAAAAATGGAACATTATTTTAAAAAACGATATGACAATTTTCTTTAATGTACTTTTGAGAGGCAGCACAAAACCGTTTAAACAATTTTTTAAAAAAAATTATATCATGTGGATCGTTTTGATTACGAAAAAAAGTTGGAAACATTTTGTGAGCAAATAGCTTAACGTGGGGCGCACATAAGCATACGTCTGTAGTTCAAGTTTAGAATGTATATTATGTTATAGAATAAAGACGTCTGCAGGAAATTCCCAGGATACTGAAGAGATTTTGTTTGTCATGTAAATATCTTTAATATACTCTATTTTAATCAGTCGTGTTTGAGAAAAACAACATTTACAAAAGTTTGTCCATATAAAGGGTAGTTTCGGGTGGGGAGATTTTCTTGAAAATCTTAGTGTCGCATCCTTGGAAGATACTAAATTTAAATATCAAGTTTGATATTTTACAGGTTTTTTAGTTTTTGAGGTATGCTGTTCATAGACACACACACGGAGCTGTTTCTAAAAACTGTTATTAATTATTATTATTATTATTATTATTATTAATCAGGGGATCTCAAACATGTATTTCCGGTGAAATATCGGTATCGAATTTTTTGGATCAAACATAATACCACCTCTACGATACATTGTACGAGGGTCAACCAAAAAGCGACAGACGATTTGACATAGCTAAATAATAACGAAAGTTATCAACACAAAACTTTATTTACAAAGTTACATTACCTTACTGTATCCGTCATTGCTATCAAGGTATGCATTGTCACGTGGTACACATGTTATACTATAGTCAAATACCGCAAGTGTATAGTGATAATGCAATGAACGAGTCTTTAGTGAGGAAATGACACATCATTTACATGTAATCAAGGATGAACATGAGAGTGTGTACGATAAAGACCGGAGTGGAAGTTCATCAATAGTTATGGAACAGTTGAAAGCAAATGCTGATAAAAGAATTCAGAAAAACCGAAGTTTCACTTTGGACGACTTTTTGGATGGAAAAGATTTGCCAGCCATGAAGACCTCAAACTGACAGTGACGTCTTGGCTCAGATGTTTAGCGGTGGAAGAGTATAACATGTGTACCACGTGACAATAAATACCTTGATAGCAAAGACGATTATGTTGAGAAATACAGTAAGGTTATAGTGTAACTTTGTAAATAAAGTTTTGTGTTTATAACGTTCGTTATTATTTATTTAGTTATACCAAATCGTCTGGATGGTGCTAGAGAAAGTGAAATGATCCCCCATTTCCTTGCTGAAGCAAGCCTGTAACTAAATATTGAGTGATGCCCAATAAGAGCTTCAGAGCCGGACACCAGAAGTAAAAACTCTAGAGCTATATTAATGTTTACTTCCATACAAAGTGAAACAGTATTGCATTCCAATTAATAACTTTTCACCTGAAATACATGCTTTGGGGCACAGGGTGGATTTGCTCAGCAGCCGCCATCTTGTGGCACTACACACTACCATAGACAGATCTCATTATTTGCCAGGACAAAAACATTATATAACAACGTCGAAACAATGCAACAATACTTACGCAACATCTGTCAAACTGTTTTCCCAAGTTTTTGAAGTGAAGAAGAAAGGACAATGGAAGGGGAGAGAAGGAATATTTAATACGATCACATTGTCAGAAGTTATTATTGATAAACTGGTATTATTGCAGTCAATATCGGGGCAAAGTCGTAACTTAACGATGTTAATATAACAAAAGGCTGTACGGCTTTGGTAAAATGTGTGATATTAATCATGAGGAATATTGAGATAAACCCCATAGCATTACAAGTTCGAGGAACACGCCCCTTATTCTCATGGTTCTGGTATCATTATTTCTCGCGATAGCTGCTAAATAAGAGAGGTTTCTTATAAACCGGAGTAGGTTGCCAAATTTACCTTCATCCAAGCTCCTTTAAGCTCTTTCCGAGTTGGAAATCTTAAATGTAACAAACAATACAGAATCGTTCTTTTGATAATGTATACTGTATTTCACCAAGTATACTACCACTTAAATAAGAACACTAACCTGTGTATTGAAACACATTTCCCTTTCATTGTTTGTGCTTCTGCTATTCGAGAATCTACAACCAAACACCACACACGTATAGACCATTATACTGGTTTAAAACTTAGTCTAAATTTACTGCTTAATTGAACATTTAACAGCACAAAATCTTGTTATTTTTTTAATGCATTTATTTTAAGTCGCCTAACTACAAGGTCTTAGAGCGACTTTAAAAACATGATACAAACTTTAACACATGGGATAAACATTTAACATTATACATTACAGTAACTTTACAATATTTCCCAAGCTAAAATATTTAACAAATTTAGTTACATTGTACAACGAGAATGCATTGTGAAGCCGTTTTACAATAATTTATCATACAATTTGGTGCATTTAAAGAACTTTATCAGTCTAAGACATAAGCTCGAATCCTTCATTGACAGCTTTAGGTTATCTGGAATCTTGAGTTTTTTCCTGTAGGGTTGGTAACGACTATGAGCTGGAAAGTGTTTCTTGTGGTGGCTATAGCAGAGTGTGTTACGAGTATCTGGTGCTGTAGCATCGTCGTGTTTACTTTTGGGAGCTTTTCCACGTGTCGCGGACAGCATTCACGTCTTCATATGGAATTTTCGTATTTGGCTGCTTTGTCGGCTAAATCATTTCCACGTTTGTTGCTGAGTGAAGAAACCCACTTTAATATTGCGGTTTTTTACTTTCTCTATAGGCACTATGTACATAGTGTATAGAAAATGTACTGCACTCCACCAAAAAATTCGATACCGAGATTTCACCGGAAATACATGTTTTAGGACCCCCTGTATCCATAAAAAGTATTTTCAGAAAAAGGTCCGTGTGTCTGTGAAGACGATAAGTCTAAAATACTAAAATACCAAACTTGGTATTTAAGTTTAGTATCTTCCAGGGATGCGACACGAAGGTTTTGAAAAAAATCCCCCCACCCCAAACTACCCTTTACATGGAACATTTTTCGAAAACTTCCATTTTCTCAAAAATGGCTCTAACGATTTTGATTAAAATATCATATATTAAAGACATTTACCTGACAAATAAAATGTATATCTTGAATTT
This sequence comes from Hymenopus coronatus, assembly GCA_030762935.1. NCBI lineage: Eukaryota > Metazoa > Arthropoda > Insecta > Mantodea > Hymenopodidae > Hymenopus > Hymenopus coronatus. The sequence continues at coordinate 2,806,631 of CM060895.1, read as the reverse complement.
TCTGGGAATAGCCTCTGAAGAGTAGTTTATTCTGGATGAATTTTACGAAATTTTGAGTAAGTGCTAAACCATAAGAGATGGACAAAAACTTACCACACAAAAAATGTAGAGCACGTTAAAACCCACACTTTATGTTATATAAATTTTTTTCGTGGAGTTCATCGTTTTTGAGACATTCCTTATTTTTGGTTTCTGCTATGAAAAACTTATACAGGAACTTGTCTACTCCGATCCATATAAACAAAGGAACTTCATTGACATAGCAACCAGCTTTTGACTATCACTTCAACCCATGGTACTCCCTTATTTCGCTTCTACTTACAAAGATGCAAGTAATAAGACTATTTCTGCTAATTTTTTCTGATTAGGATAAAGTAAATAGAAGTATAAGCTTTTTAAGAACAATTTGTTGCAGGGATATAGAGAAAGTCATGTGAATGGTCTTCGTGAAGATGCAATTGAGGACGTGATGAATTTCACTAATTAGAAGATGAGCTGGATGCTAAAAGTGCACTTTTTAGAGTCAGTAAGCGTTTCGCTATCCAGTTCGTTAGTGTCAGATAGAGAGCTGCGTGCACATATGACCCACACCTCAAAAGTGTAGTGGCTAACTACAGCAGCTGCTTCACCAACCACAATACATAAATCATCTTTATATATCTGTGTTATAAAAGGTTGTTGAGCGTGTGCGGCGGTCGCTGGCCTTTGAAATCCAGTAAATATCACACTTGGCATTTTCGTTCTCGCATCTATGAAAGATGCAGAAGACTTCCAAGAAGATCAGCCAACTCGAGATTTTTCAGAAATGACTAAAACACAATATATTGAGGAAAGTTACCTGACAATGAATACAACACCAAGTGCCCCTCATTCTCAATGGCTTTTGTACAATTTAGAACGCAAACACAGATACAAAAATCGTACGCTGGTTAAACACACTTAGCCCTTTCCGACATATTATTGTTATTGCCTTCAATTTTGTAATACTTTCTCAGTTTTGATTTTCCCTTTCACATGTAAATACGTACATAGAGACGGTATTGCATTCCACTAAAAAATTCGATATCGAAATTTCACGGCAAAGGTATACGTTTATAGCTCCCCTGAATCTAAAAATGCATTTTTAGAAAAACGTCCGCGCGCGCCTGTGTGTGCATATGAGTGAGAGCTCAAAAACGAAAACACCGTTAAATACCAAACTTGGTATTTAAGTTTATTATCTTCCCAAGTTGCGATACGAACATTTTCAAACTACCCTTTATATGCATTTTTTTTTTAAATTTTTTTTTTTCTCAAAATGATTTCAACGATTTTGATTAAAATACGGTATATTAAATATATGTATATGTTGAATTTTGTGGGAAGACCTCTTCATTGTGGATGACTTTTGTGAACTGTAAGAGATGTACTGCACAAAAACTGTACGTGCAGAATACACATAGAAAGTCATGCGAATTTCAGTGATCAGATTTTAAAAGTATTGCTTACTTAAAGTTGATGGTTATGCACTGATAACGTTATAAGGGAGCTTGACAAGACATCATGTTCCTTCTTCAGGTGATCATCGACGGCTGGAAGGAGCTGGGGCACCCTGAGATCGACGTGAACGGCCCGTCCCAGCTTGGAGTCACCCTACACCAGACCACAACCCGACAAGGAGCGCGCCTGAGTACAAACATGGCCTTCCTCAGACCCGTACGTCGCAGACGTCACAACCTAACCGTTCTGACACATGCCCAGGTGACCAGGGTGCTCATAGACCCGAGTACCAACACCGCCTTCGGGGTGGAGTATGTTCTGGACGGCGAGAACACCATCAGGAGAGCATTTGCCAACAAGGAAGTGATCCTGTCGGCTGGAGCCCTCAACTCGCCCAAGGTAAGTCCCAGGGCGGTTCAACAAGTAAGGCACCATCGTTCAGTGATTCGCTTTTAGATTCAAAACTTGCAAGTTATGTGGGCCTCTTCGACATACCTAATTGGTTCAATGGTTTTAAACGTGGTCCAACATCCCACATGAGCATTGTCAAGGACGCCATAGGTGTGTCGAGCGGTATATTTTGCATGATAGATTGGAGATGAAGTTATTAGCCCGCAAGTACTACGAGTATTGCAAACAAGCGCCTACCGCTTTCACTTCGAAGCAAGATAGTCCCATCGACCGGAATTTTTTTAGGTGCGATGAGTGTATACTTATGAATTTATAGGAAAAAGGAAAAGCGATAACGGATAACACTACAGTGAGTTGGAAAAGTAGAGTCAATACCATAGTCGGGATTTGAACCGACACAGCATTACATTGCCCAATTGACTCGCGTTTCTCTACACCTCAAATTATTCTGAGACAATCTACACCAATGGTGACTCCTGTCCGAAACACGGTCAGTGTGAAACAAACCATTATTTCAATACTACAGCGAGTTATTGTTCCAATTCAACAAGAAGTTGAAGGGGACATTTGGTGAAGAAGAAGAAGAAGAAGAAAGTGCTGTTTCACAGCGACTGGAATTGTCGCCGTCAAACTGCACCAATTGCTGCCGCACCCACCCCCATATTTGCCCGATCTGGCTTCCTGCTATGTCTTCTTTACATCAAATGAGCGAGCCATTGTCGAGACAAAGGCGTATTTTGCAGAGTTTGACAATTATAGTTTTTGGAGGGGTTAAAAATGGCAGGAACGTTAGAAGAAATATATCCCTAAAACGGAACTATGTTGAGAAGTGCTACCTTCATTCCTAACATTGGTACTTTAGTGAACTGGTATCCTCAATCCAAACATTGGTACTTTAGTGAACTGGTATCCTCATTCCTAACACGGTACTTTAGTGAACTGGTATCCTCATTCCTAACACGGTACTTTAGTGAACTGGTATCCTCATTCCTAACATTGGTACTTTAGTGAACTGGTATCCTCATTCCTAACATTGGTACTTTAGTGAACTGGTATCCTCATTCTTAACATTGGTACTTTAGTGAACTGGTATCCTCATGCCTAACATTGGTACTTTAGTGAACTGGTATCCTCATTCCTAACACGGTACTTTAGTGAACTGGTATCCTCATTCCTAACATTGGTACTTTAGTGAACTGGTATCCTCATTCCTAACATTGGTACTTTAGTGAACTGGTATCCTCATTCCTAACACGGTACTTTAGTGAACTGGTATCCTCATTCCTAACACGGTACTTTAGTGAACTGGTATCCTCATTCCTAACATTGGTACTTTAGTGAACTGGTATCCTCATTCCTAACACGGTACTTTAGTGAACTGGTATCCTCATTCCTAACATTGGTACTTTAGTGAACTGGTATCCTCATTCCTAACACGGTACTTTAGTGAACTGGTATCCTCATTCCTAATATTGGTAATTTAGTGAACTGGTATCCTCATTCCTAACATTGGTACTTTAGTGAACTGGTATCCTCATTCCTAACACGGTACTTTAGTGAACTGGTATCCTCATTCCTAACATTGGTACTTTAGTGAACTGGTATCCTCATTCCTAACACGGTACTTTAGTGAACTGGTATCCTCAATCCTAACACGGTACTTTAGTGAACTGGTATCCTCATTCCTAACACGGTACTTTAGTGAACTGGTATCCTCATTCCTAACATTGGTACTTTAGTGAACTGGTATCCTCATTCCTCACATTGGTACTTTAGTGAACTGGTATCCTCATTCCTAACACGGTACTTTAGTGAACTGGTATCCTCATTCCTAACATTGGTACTTTAGTGAACTGGTATCCTCATTCCTAACACGGTACTTTAGTGAACTGGTATCCTCATTCCTAACACGGTACTTTAGTGAACTGGTATCCTCATTCCTAACACGGTACTTTAGTGAACTGGTATCCTCATTCCTAACACGGTACTTTAGTGAACTGGTATCCTCATTCCTAACACGGTACTTTAGTGAACTTGTATCCTCATTCCTAACACGGTACTTTAGTGAACTGGTATCCTCATTCCTAACATTGATACTTTAGTGAACTGGTATCCTCATTCCTAACATTGGTACTTTAGTGAACTGGTATCCTCATTCCTAACATTGGTACTTTAGTGAACTGGTATCCTCATTCCTAACACGGTACTTTAGTGAACCGGTACCTTCATTCCTAACATTGGCACTTTAGTGAACTGGTATCCTCATTCCTAACATTGGTACTTTAGTGAACTGGTATCCTCATTCCTAACACGGTACTTTAGTGAACTGGTACCTTCATTCCTAACATTGGTACTTTAGTGAACTGGTATCCTCATTCCTAACATTGGTACTTTAGTGAACTGGTACCTTCATTCCTAACATTGGTACTTTAGTGAACTGGTATCCTCATTCCTAACACGGTACTTTAGTGAACTGGTATCCTCAATCCTAACATTGGTAATTTAGTGAACTGGTATCCTCATTCCTAACATTGGTACTTTAGTGAACTGGTATCCTCATTCCTAACATTGGTACTTTAGTGAACTGGTATCCTCATTCCTAACACGGTACTTTAGTGAACTGGTATCCTCATTCCTAACACGGTACTTTAGTGAACTGGTATCCTCATTCCTAACACGGTACTTTAGTGAACTGGTATCCTCATTCCTAACACGGTACTTTAGTGAACTGGTATCCTCATTCCTAACATTGGTACTTTAGTGAACTGGTATCCTCATTCCTAACATTGGTACTTTAGTGAACTGGTATCCTCATTCCTAACACGGTACTTTAGTGAACTGGTATCCTCATTCCTAACACGGTACTTTAGTGAACTGGTATCCTCATTCCTAACACGGTACTTTAGTGAACTTGTATCCTCATTCCTAACACGGTACTTTAGTGAACTGGTATCCTCATTCCTAACATTGGTACTTTAGTGAACTGGTATCCTCATTCCTAACATTGGTACTTTAGTGAACTGGTATCCTCATTCCTAACATAGGTACTTTAGTGAACTGGTATCCTCATTCCTAACACGGTACTTTAGTGAACCGGTACCTTCATTCCTAACATTGGCACTTTAGTGAACTGGTATCCTCATTCCTAACATTGGTACTTTAGTGAACTGGTACCTTCATTCCTAACATTGGTACTTTAGTGAACTGGTATCCTCATTCCTAACATTGGTACTTTAGTGAACTGGTACCTTCATTCCTAACATTGGTACTTTAGTGAACTGGTATCCTCATTCCTAACACGGTACTTTAGTGAACTGGTACCTTCATTCCTAACATTGGTACATTAGTGAACTGGTATCCTCATTCCTAACATGGGTACTTTAGTGAACTGGTACCTTCATTCCTAACATTGGTACTTTAGTGAACTGGTATCCTCATTCCTAACACGGTACTTTAGTGAACTGGTATCCTCAATCCTAACATTGGTACTTTAGTAAACTGGTACCTTCATTCCTAACATTGGTACTTTAGTGAACTGGTATCATCATTCCTAACACGGTACTTTGGTGAACTGGTTCCTTCATTCCTAACATTGGTACTTTGGTGAACTGGTATCCTTAATTTCCTAACACGGTACTTTAGTGAACTGGTATCCTCATTCCTAACACGGTACTTTAGTGAACTGGTATCCTCATTCCTAACACGGTACTTTAGTGAACTGGTATCCTCATTCCTAACACGGTACTTTAGTGAACTGGTATCCTCATTCCTAACATTGGTACTTTAGTGAACTGGTATCCTCATTCCTAACATTGGTACTTTAGTGAACTGGTACCTTCATTCCTAACATTGGTACTTTAGTGAACCGGTACCTTCATTCCTAACATTGGTACTTTAGTGAACTGGTATCCTTAATTTCCTAACACGGTACTTTAGTGAACTGGTATCGTCATTCCTAATACGGTACTTTAGTGAACTGGTATCCTCATTCCTAACATTGGTACTTTAGTGAACTGGTATCCTCATTCCTAACACGGTACTTTAGTGAACTGGTATCCTCACTCCTAACACGGTACTTTGGTGAACTGGTATCCTTAATCCTAACATTGGTACTTTAGTGAACTGGTATCCTCAATCCTAACATTGGTACTTTAGTGAACTGGTATCCTCAATCCAAACATTGGTACTTTAGTGAACTGATATCCTCAATCCTAACATTGGTACTTTAGTGAACTGGTATCCTCAATCCTAACACGGTACTTTAGTGAACTGGTATCCTCATTCCTAACATTGGTACTTTAGTGAACTGGTATCCTCAATCCTAACATTGGTACTTTAGTGAACTGGTATCCTCATTCCTAACATTGGTACTTTAGTGAACTGGTATCCTCATTCCTAACATTGGTACTTTAGTGAACTGGTACCTTCATTCCTAACATTGGTACTTTAGTGAACTGGTATCCTCATTCCTAACACGGTACTTTAGTGAACTGGTACCTTCATTCCTAACATTGGTACTTTAGTGAACTGGTATCCTCATTCCTAACACGGTACTTTGGTGAACTGGTTCCTTCATTCCTAACATTGGTACTTTGGTGAACTGGTATCCTTAATTTCCTAACACGGTACTTTAGTGAACTGGTATCCTCATTCCTAATACGGTACTTTAGTGAACTGGTATCCTCATTCCTAACATTGGTACTTTAGTGAACTGGTATCCTCATTCCTAACACGGTACTTTAGTAAACTGGTATCCTCACTCCTAACACGGTACTTTGGTGAACTGGTATCCTTAATCCTAACATTGGTACTTTAGTGAACTGGTATCCTCAATCCTAACATTGGTACTTTAGTGAACTGGTATCCTCAATCCTAACATTGGTACTTTAGTGAACTGGTATCCTGAATCCTAACATTGGTACTTTAGTGAACTGGTATCCTCAATCCTAACATTGGTACTTTAGTGAACCACCTGTGACTATTGTTTTTGCCATACATGAATTACGAGTGATGTATATTCTGACTACCACACAGATACTGATGCTGTCGGGAGTGGGGCCCAGGAAACACCTACAATCCCTCGGGATCCCCGTCATCAAGGACCTACCCGTCGGTCAGAACCTGCAGGATCACGTCACCATCACCGGTGTCGTCGTCTCGATCAACAACACGGCCACTGACGTCCCTCCCTTCCAGCGCATGGGAGACCTGCAGCAGTACGTCAAGAACAAGACAGGCCCCCTGTCTGCCACAGGGTGCCTACAAGTGGGGGCCTTCAGCACCACCAAGTACTCGGAGACGCCAGAGAGTCCCGATATCCAGTTCTCGTTTGATGCTGCGAGTGTGGAAGACTTTGTAACAAACCCAACTAGTCAGCCAAACGTTCAACCGTTGTCGTACTACAATGCGATCATGATCAGACCCATAGTGCTGCAGCCCAGGAGCAGGGGCGTCGTCCTGCTCAACAACATAAACCCTAAGTGGGCACCTCCACTACTCTACCCCAACTACTTTGGCAACCTGGTGGACCTGGACACGCTTGTCGAAGGTGAGCAATGGTACGAGGGTTACTCAGTAAGTATTGAGACAGCAAATAATGAGCACCCATAAAAACGTTTTGTTTATCTCATTTTTTGTCTCTGTAGTATTGCATCCTATGGAGCCACTTCTGGGAACATCCACGCCACTCAGATAGCGGCATTGCTGCAACGGCTTTTTCAGATCTTGAAAATCGGTGACCACGAAGCCGGTCCTTGACCGTAGGGAGCTTGGTGCCAGATCACTAGAGTGGATGTCCCAGTTCCTTACAGTGTTATGTTAACAGTGTGAGCTGATGCATTGTCCGATTCAAAAAATACAAGCAAAGACAGAACCTTAGGCATTTTATTGCAACACTTTAGGAAAGCAAACTTCTGATTTTTGAGCACAACTGTTGCCAAGTGACCAGTTGTGGACAAGAAAGGATCTGATATTCCTTGCTCTGTTGACCTTGACGGATGGTGGTCATCTGGATACACCCAAATGGAGAACTGGTGTTTTGTTTCTGGGTCAAACTGATATATCCATTTTCCTCACCCGTAAAGCATGGCGAAACTTTGCATCATTCCACGTTGTGGAACTACTGTACTTCAGATAAATTATGGGGCACCCATCTTGAATAATGTTTTTAGATGAATGAAACATTCGGCGAACTAAACTCTATTGCCAGCGCGATGTCCTTGTCGGTTGCTGCCACTGAGATTAGTCCCCACACTTGATCATTGAAAATGCTCTCTCCGTTGCACTTGCACACCGTTCACACTTCAAACATTAAATGAATGATGCAACAATGTTCTGTCTGTTACCATTGCATTACTATTTGGACACAGCAACAACGCGGTCCCCAAAAGTGTCTCAATACCTATGCGGTGAGCCAGTAGCGTCCTGTAAGGACATCGAGAACGCATAACGGTCATAATTGAGAATGAAAATATTCCAGACGTTATTTGCTGGTTATGACTGAGGAAATGCTAGACAAAACAGCCGGGGACCTAGCGCCGTAAGCCTGGACAATTACTGTTTTTTATAGCGTTCTCAAGACACGTGCTGCCAAATTTATTTGTGAGAGACATAAATGGAGAAAACCAACTTTATATCATATTTAATGATATTCGTTCCAATTTGTAGATCAAACGTCCCCAAGTATCTGACTTGTTCCATTCACATCACTTTCTCTACCTATTCTGCAAACAAACTATTCTTACAAAGATTTTTCAATTATCTAATTGATAGTACTCGAGATAAGCATCAGCAAAAAATTAGCATTACTTGCTTCCTTGTAAGTAGAAGGGAATACAGAAGACTAAACCGATAGTCAAACGTTTAAAAAAAATTGTCGCTATCACAAGCATTGAAATTCCATTATTTTTGTGTGGCTAGAAGTAAAACAAAAGAGGTATGAAAGAAACACAACTTTCCATTTGAGAAACCTTTAAGTGGTTTAAAGTTGAAACGATTACGTAACTCTGGCTAAAATGTACGACATAAAGCCCGTGTTTTAACAACTACTATATTTGTTGTGTAATAAGTTGGTTTAACATTCAACCAGCATGAACAGGACTCTCACACTATTTCCAGAAAATTGAAGATATATATTCTATTTCTATATATTTAATATATATGGTAACTTAATCTAAATCGTTAGAGACACTTTTAATAACAAAAAAATTCAAAAAAATGTTTCATGTAAAGGGTAGCTAGGAGATTGGAAGATATTGTACGTAAATACTAATTTTGGTATTTAACGAATATTTCGTTCTTCAGCTATGCTGCACAGACTTATTCACACACACGCGCGCGCGCGCGCGCCAGAGGAGATGTTTCTAAAATATATTTTTTTAATTTCGGGGGTCCCAAAGCGTACATTTACCCTGAAATCTCGGTATCAAATTTTTGGGTGGTATACAACAAATCTGTAGCAAACTTGGTAACAGTCATAATTAAATGCTGAAGTATTCACAGTGCTAAATGGCATATCACATTTTGTGTGGAATACATTACCTACTATATATGTACGTGTTAGAGAATGTAAAAATGAGTCGTGTGTGACAATTTAACACAGTAATAAATGTAGACAATAAAGAATTATGTAAATCAACATTCAAGCTAGAATATTGAAACCTGGCAAAAAATAGCACTGTATAAATTTGTACAATACTGTGAATTTTCAAAATTTCATACATGTATTAACCTTAAAAATTTAACAATGTTCTATATTTTGCCTATGTAGTGCGTAATCTGGCGTGAAAATTATTCTCGTATTTCCGCATAACCGTGTATAGGTTGGCAGCGCGCGGTGAGATTGCGGCATCTAACGGCAGCTCGTGACATTAAATTGTGCTGCTGATGCAGCAAGTGGCGACATCACACAAATTCAAATGTACTACATCACATCTGACTTTCCTCACCACAGAAAATACGTAAATACTTCATTTGTTTCGCTTCTCAAAATACAAAACGTTTCTATGCTTCTCCTTATTTGAAACATCGCTTAAAACAGGTCAATAAACCTTCAAGCAAATAATTTAATATAAAAATCTGATGTGTTCCATTCACACGACTTTCTCCACATATTTGTAAGAAATTGTTAATAAGCTTATGCTTCTACCTACTTCAAGATAAACATTAACAGAAATTGCCTTATTAGTTGCTTCCTTGTAAGTAGAAGGGAATACACTAGGATAAAGTGATAGTCAAATATTTTAAGAACTGTTGCTATGTGAAAATTGAAATTCGGTTCTCGTTGCATGGCTAGGAGTAAAATAAAAGAAATATATAACGAATGACAGCTTCCTGTTTGGGAAAAGTTTAGATATTTTAAAATTTAAACCAAAAACAAGGAATATCTCTCAAAAACTTGACAAAAGATATATCACATAAATTGTGTGTTTTATCGTGATCTACATCTTTTATGTAGTCAGTTTTTGTCTATCTCTTACGGTTTACCAGTTATGTAAAATTCATTCAGAATTAAGAGCACATCAGAAACTATTGCCAGGAAATTAAAAATATAAATATTATTTACCACGTAAGCAACTTTACTGTTTTAATTCGAACATTTGAAGGGAATTTTCTCTAAAAGCTTTATGTCGCACGCTTGGAAGATGCTGATCTTAAATATGAGTCTGGTATTTAAGTGACTTATCGCGTTCATAGACACGCGGACCTTTTTCTATTTTTATACAGGATACCCTATGAGGTGTGAAATCTCGTTATCCATTTTTTTTGGATCGAGTGCTATGTATTCTCTACCTATGTATGTACCGTGTAGCTCTATGTATAAAAAATCTTATGTTTTCCATTCACATGACTTTCTCTACATCCCTGCAACAAATTATTGTTAAAAAGCTTATTGTTCTATTTACTTCATGATAATAAAAAAAAAAAATTAGCAGAAATAGGTTTATTACTTGCTTCCTTGTAAGTAGAAGCGAAATAAGAGAGTAGCATAGGTTAAAGTGATAGTCAAAAGCTGGTTGCTATGTGACTGTCAACTCCTGTCCATACAAACAAAGGAACTTCAAAGTCTTGTGTGAGAAAAGTATAGTTTTCAAAGCTGAACCCAAAAGCAAGGAAAATCATAAAAACGTTTAACTCCACGAAAAAAATGTATATAACATAAATTGTGTTTTAAAGTACTCTACATTATTTGTGCGGTAAGTTTTTTTCCATCTCTTACGGTTTAGCAGTTATGCAAAATTCCGTAAAATTCGTTCAGAATAAAGTAGTCTTCAGAGGCTATTCCCAGAAAATTCAGATATACATTTCATTTGTCAGGTAAATATATTTTATATACGATATTTTAATCAAAATCTTTAGAACCATTTTTAAGAAAATCAAAAATTTCAATTTTTTTTTCCATGTAAAGGGAAGTTTGAGGTGGGGGAGATTTTCTTGAAAATCTTCCTTGGAAGATCAACTTAAATATTAAGTTTGGTTTTTGAGCTATGCTGCCCACAGACACATACACACACACACACACACACAGACGGACAAATACGCACACAATTTTTCTAAAAATGCTTTTTACTTTCTCTATACTCACTATGTACATAGTGTATAGCGAAGGTATTGCGCTCCACCAAAGAATTCGATACCGAGATTTCACCGGAAATATACGTTTTAGGGTCCCGTGTGTGTGTGTGTGTGTGTGTGTGTGTGTGTGTGTGTGTGTGTGTGTGTCCGTGAACACGATAACTCAAAAACGAAAAGTCTGTAAAATACCAAACTTGGCATTTGAGTTTAGTATCTTCCAGGGATGCGAGATGAAGATTTTGAGAAAAATCCCCCCACCCCAAACTACCCCTTACATGGAACTTTTTTCGAAAATTTTGATTTTCTATAAAATGGCTGTAACGATTTTGATTAAAATATCGTATATTAAAGATATTTACCTGACAAAGGAAATGTATATTTTGAATTTTCTGGGAATAGCCTCTGAAGACTACTTTATTCAGGGTCAATTTTGAATAACTGCTAAACCGTAAGATATGGACAAAATCTTGCCCTACAAAAAATGTAGAGCACTTTAAAACACACAATTTATGTTATATACATATTTTTCGTGGAGTTTATTGTTTTTGAAATATTCCTTGTTTTTGGTTTCAGCTATAAAACACATACTTTTCTCATACAGGACTTTGTGAACTCGTGTCCGTCCAGCAAAGGAACTTCAGTCACATGGCAACCAGCTTTTGACTATCACTTTAACCTATGCTACTCCCTTATTTCGCTTCTACTTACAAGGAAGCAAGAAATAAGACTATTTCTGCTAATTTTTTGTCGATTAGCAGGAAGTAAATAGAAGCATAAACTTTTTAAAAATAATTTATTGCAGAGATGTAGAGAAAGTAAAATGAATGGAACACACCAGATACTACAGAATGCTAAGTGACATAAAGATTAACACGATTACTACTTAGTTTTTTATAAGCATAAGGAATATACCAGGCTAAAGCAATAGTCAAAATGTTTTAAAAGCCGATCGATATGTGAACAACTGAAGTTCAGTTCGCTCTGCATTTCCAGAAAAACAAACGAGAGCTGCAAGGAAAGGTGACTCCGTTTGAGAAGATGTGTAGTTTAAAATTGAAACCAATAATAAGGAATATCTCGGAAACGGTCAACTCTGCAAAAAAATTGCGCGTGTTTTAACCAGATACAAATTTTTTGTGTAGTAAGTTTTTGTCTATTTATTTATTTATCGTGGTTAAGGCCTTCTCTTCCACTCTACCAGACAATACATTAAATTCAATACAGCAATGATACAATGAATAAAAGAACAAAAATACAATTCTTTACAACTTAATAAAAACATAATGTAAAAAGGTGCAACAAATATAATGAAAAGAAAAAAAAAAAAAACTGTAAACAAAATTATTTTAAGTGAAATATTCATGTAGGTCGAAACACATATTAGTGATATTTACAATTGAAATGCTTATAGCTTGCCAGCACATAATCAATAACAATAAATGAATTATCATGTTAATACCGCAGCAGATTATAAATGTATGTCCTACTTTTCTGCTTGAAGAGTATAACGTTCCGGCAGTCCCTTGCGTCTTCAGGGAGCGAGTTGGTCCATCTCTTACTGTTTACCACAAAACTCGTCCAGAATGAAGATGTCTTTACAAGTCTTTCAAGACATACATTAACTTTGTCGTGTAAATATCTTTAATATGCGGTATTTTAATCAAAAGCGTTAAGACACATTTTTGAGAAAATAAACATTTTCAAAAATGTTTCCCTGTAAAGGGTAGTTAGGGGTGGGGGATTTTCTTGGAAATCTTCGTGTCGCATCCTTGGAACATACTCAACTTAAATGCCTATTTTGGTATTTAACAGACTTTTCGGTTTAAGCTATGCTGCCCACAGATACACAGACAGACGTTTGTAAATTTTGTTTTACAATCAGGAGTCTCAAAACATGTATTTCTAGTGAAATTCCTTCTTTACAAACTACGTACATAGTACGTGTAGAGAAAGTAATTAGAATTCAAGCTTAACACTTTAGAATAACGTCCTTTAATCTGGTTGATCGGACGATGAATGAAATGATCTCGGGGTCCATGGAGCTTAAAGTTACTCGACATTCGTCTTCTCAGAGAAAACCTTATGTGGGTAACTGACCCTAAGTGACCGTGGCGAGCAAGTTTGGTATTATTTTGTTGCTAACAGGATATGTATTTGTATAGTAGAGTCAGACTGAAACACTCAATGCCTTAGTCGGGTTTTGAACCACGGATCTCCCGGTTGCTCTACCGCTGAGCTACCATGGCAACATTAAATTTCTCAACTGACTCGCATGTTTCGTAAACCACAAATTATTTTAAGATGACAACCCCAATGGCGACTTACAATGAGTCCCAGCATAGACAACTATTATGGTCATTAGGTGTTGGATCTAATTGTTTTATTTTTTTTACACAAGGCGTGTGTTACCATGGTAGCTCAGGGGAAGAGCAAGCGGCTAGAAACCGAGAGATCCGTGGTTCAAACCCTGGCTATGGCACTTTGACGCTACCTATCCAACACCTGTCCTACCAGGATATATATTTGTTGTGGGTGTTACAGGAATCAAGATGTCGCTGAAGCTGCTGTACACGAAGCCGTTCCGTCAAGTTGACGCGCGTCTTGTCAACAACAAGGTCCCGGAATGTGAGCGTCTCGAGTTCGCTACTGACGAGTACTGGCGATGCCTCGCCACGTTCTACACGGCTACCATATTCCACCCGGTGGGCACCTGCAAGATGGGACCAGCACATGTCGTCGACCACACACTCAGGGTGCACGGTGTGCGTAACCTGCGTGTCATAGACGCCTCGATCATGCCCGTCATCGTGCGGGGCAACACCAACGCTCCCACCATCATGATCGGCGAGAAGGGGGCGGACATGGTCAAGAGGACCTGGGGTGTAGTGCCATGAGCATCATACTCGAGGAGAGTGTATACTAGGGGGAGGGGGCTGTTCAGTTCCACAACGGTACTCATTAAATTGTAAGGAAACCGTCTCTCCACTGCGCGAGAAATGCGAGAGTTGCCGGCAAAGGAGTCCTTACCTAAAATAAATATTGAGCATCTGCTCCCAAACCAACAGACAGTATAACAAGTTAAACTTAGTGGTAACATGACAAGCTAAGATTAGACCAGTGCTGCTCCCAAACCAACAGACAGTATAAGTTAAACTTGGTGATAACATGACAAGCTAAGATTAGACCAGTGCTGCTCCCAAACAATCATACAGTATAACAAGTTAAACATAGTGGTAACATGACAAGCTAAGATTAGACCAGTGCTGCTCCTAGACAGCAGTATAACAAGTTAAACTTAGTGATAACATCACAAGCTAAGATTAGACCAGTGCTGCTCCCAAACAAACATACAGTATAACAAGTTAAACTTAGTGATAACATGACAAGCTAAGGTTAGACCAGTGCTGCTCCCAAACAAACATACAGTATAAGTTAAACTTAGTGGTAACATGACAAGCTAAGGTTAGACCAGTGCTGCTCCCAAACAAACAAACAGTATAACAAGTTAAACTTAGTGGTAACATGACAAGCTAAGATTAGACCAGTGCTGCTCCCAAACATACAGTATAACAAGTTAAACTTAGTGATAACATGACAAGCTAAGGTTAGACCAGTGCTGCTCCCAAACAAACAGACAGTATAAGTTAAACTTAGTGGTAACATGACAAGCTAAGGTTAGACCAGTGCTGCTCCCAAACAAACATACAGTATAACAAGTTAAACTTAGTGGTAACATGACAAGCTAAGGTTAGACCAGTGCTGCTCCCAAACAAACATACAGTATAACAAGTTAAACTTAGTGGTAACATGACAAGCTAAGGTTAGACCAGTGCTGCTCCCAAACAAACATACAGTATAACAAGTTAAACTTAGTGATAACATGACAAGCTAAGGTTAGACCAGTGCTGCTCCCAAACAAACAGACAGTATAACAAGTTAAACTTGGTGATAACATGACAAGCTAAGGTTAGACCAGTGCTGCTCCCAAACAAACATACAGTATAACAAGTTAAACTTAGTGATAACATGACAAGCTAAGGTTAGACCAGTGCTGCTCCCAAACAAACATACAGTATAACAAGTTAAACTTAGTGATAACATGACAAGCTAAGGTTAGACCAGTGCTGCTCCCAAACAAACATACAGTATAACAAGTTAAACTTGGTGATAACATGACAAGCTAAGGTTAGACCAGTGCTGCTCCCAAACAAACATACAGTATAACAAGTTAAACTTAGTGATAACATGACAAGCTAAGGTTAGACCAGTGCTGCTCCCAAACAAACAGACAGTATAAGTTAAACTTAGTGATAACATGACAAGCTAAGATTAGACCAGTGCTGCTCCTAGACAGCAGTATAACAAGTTAAACTTAGTGATAACATGACAAGCTAAGATTAGACCAGTGCTGCTCCCAGACAGCAGTATAACAAGTTAAACTTAGTGATAACATGACAAGCTAAGATTAGACCAGTGCTGCTCCTAGACAGCAGTATAACAAGTTAAACTTAGTGATAACATGACAAGCTAAGATTAGACCAGTGCTGCTTCCAGACAGCAGTATAACAAGTAAAACTTAGTGATAACATGACAAGCTAAGATTAGACCAGTGCTGCTCCCAGACAGCAGTATAACAAGTAAAACTTAGTGATAACATGACAAGCTAAGATTAGACCAGTGCTGCTCCTAGACAGAAGTATAACAAGTAAAACTTAGTGATAACATGACAAGCTAAGATTAGACCAATGCTGCTCCCAAACAAAAATACAGTATAACAAGTAAAACTTAGTGATAACATGACAAGCTAAGATTAGACCAATGCTGCTCCCAAACAAACATACAGTATAACAAGTTAAACTTAGTGATAACATGACAAGCTAAGGTTAGACCAGTGCTGCTCCCAAACATACAGTATAACAAGTTAAACTTAGTGATAACATGACAAGCTAAGATTAGACCAGTGCTGCTCCTAGACAGCAGTATAACAAGTTAAACTTAGTGATAACATGACAAGCTAAGATTAGACCAGTGCTGCTCCCAGACAGCAGTATAACAAGTTAAACTTAGTGATAACATGACAAGCTAAGATTAGACCAGTGCTGCTCCTAGACAGCAGTACAACAAGTTAAACTTAGTGATAACATGACAAGCTAAGATTAGACCAGTGCTGCTCCTAGACAGCAGTATAACAAGTTAAACTTAGTGATAACATCACAAGCTAAGATTAGACCAGTGCTGCTCCCAAACAAACATACAGTATAACAAGTTAAACTTAGTGATAACATGACAAGCTAAGATTAGACCAGTGCTGCTCCTAGACAGCAGTATAACAAGTTAAACTTAGTGATAACATCACAAGCTAAGATTAGACCAGTGCTGCTCCCAAACAAACATACAGTATAACAAGTTAAACTTAGTGATAACATGACAAGCTAAGATTAGACCAGTGCTGCTCCCAGACAGCAGTATAACAAGTTAAACTTAGTGATAACATCACAAGCTAAGATTAGACCAGTGCTGCTCCCAAACAAACATACAGTATAACAAGTTAAACTTAGTGATAACATCACAAGCTAAGATTAGACCAGTGCTGCTCCCAAACAATCATACAGTATAACAAGTTAAACTTAGTGATAACATGACAAGCTAAGATTAGACCAGTGCTGCTCCCAAACAAACAGACAGTATAAGTTAAACTTGGTGATAACATGACAAGCTAAGGTTAGACCAGTGCTGCTCCCAAACAAACAGACAGTATAACAAGTTAAACTTAGTGATAGCATCACAAGCTAAGATTAGACCAGTGCTGCTCCCAAACAAACAGACAGTATAAGTTAAACTTGGTGATAACATGACAAGCTAAGGTTAGACCAGTGCTGCTCCCAAACAAACAGACAGTATAACAAGTTAAACTTAGTGATAACATGACAAGCTAAGATTAGACCAGTGCTGCTCCCAGACAGCAGTATAACAAGTTAAACTTAGTGATAACATGACAAGCTAAGATTAGACCAGTGCTGCTCCCAAACAAACATACAGTATAACAAGTTAAACTCAGTGATAACATCACAAGCTAAGATTAGACCAGTGCTGCTCCCAAACAAACATACAGTATAAGTTAAACTTGGTGATAACATGACAAGCTAAGGTTAGACCAGTGCTGCTCCCAAACAAACAGACAGTATAACAAGTTAAACTTAGTGATAACATGACAAGCTAAGATTAGACCAGTGCTGCTCCCAGACAGCAGTATAACAAGTTAAACTTAGTGATAACATGACAAGCTAAGATTAGACCAGTGCTGCTCCCAAACAAACATACAGTATAACAAGTTAAACTTAGTGATAACATCACAAGCTAAGATTAGACCAGTGCTGCTCCCAAACATACAGTATAACAAGTTAAACTTAGTGATAACATGACAAGCTAAGATTAGACCAGTGCTGCTCCCAAACAAACAGACAGTATAAGTTAAACTTGGTGATAACATGACAAGCTAAGGTTAGACCAGTGCTGCTCCCAAACAAACAGACAGTATAACAAGTTAAACTTAGTGATAGCATCACAAGCTAAGATTAGACCAGTGCTGCTCCCAAACAAACAGACAGTATAAGTTAAACTTGGTGATAACATGACAAGCTAAGGTTAGACCAGTGCTGCTCCCAAACAAACAGACAGTATAACAAGTTAAACTTAGTGATAACATGACAAGCTAAGATTAGACCAGTGCTGCTCCCAGACAGCAGTATAACAAGTTAAACTTAGTGATAACATGACAAGCTAAGATTAGACCAGTGCTGCTCCCAGACAGCAGTATAACAAGTTAAACTTAGTGATAACATGACAAGCTAAGATTAGACCAGTGCTGCTCCCAAACAAACAGACAGTATAAGTTAAACTTGGTGATAACATGACAAGCTAAGGTTAGACCAGTGCTGCTCCCAAACAAACAGACAGTATAACAAGTTAAACTTAGTGATAACATGACAAGCTAAGATTAGACCAGTGCTGCTCCCAAACAAACAGACAGTATAAGTTAAACTTGGTGATAACATGACAAGCTAAGGTTAGACCAGTGCTGCTCCCAAACAAACAGACAGTATAAGTTAAACTTAGTGATAACATGACAAGCTAAGGTTAGACCAGTGCTGCTCCCAAACAAACAGACAGTATAAGTTAAACTTAGTGGTAACATGACAAGCTAAGGTTAGACCAGTGCTGCTCCCAAACAAACATACAGTATAACAAGTTAAACTTAGTGGTAACATGACAAGCTAAGGTTAGACCAGTGCTGCTCCCAAACAAACATACAGTATAACAAGTTAAACTTAGTGATAACATGACAAGCTAAGGTTAGACCAGTGCTGCTCCCAAACAAACATACAGTATAACAAGTTAAACTTAGTGATACATGACAAGCTAAGGTTAGACCAGTGCTGCTCCCAAACAAACATACAGTATAACAAGTTAAACTTGGTGATAACATGACAAGCTAAGGTTAGACCAGTGCTGCTCCCAAACAAACATACAGTATAACAAGTTAAACTTAGTGATAACATGACAAGCTAAGGTTAGACCAGTGCTGCTCCTAGACAGCAGTATAACAAGTTAAACTTAGTGATAACATGACAAGCTAAGATTAGACCAGTGCTGCTCCCAAACAAACAGACAGTATAACAAGTTAAACTTAGTGATAACATGACAAGCTAAGGTTAGACCAGTGCTGCTCCCAAACAAACAGACAGTATAACAAGTTAAACTTAGTGATAACATGACAAGCTAAGTTTAGACCAGTGCTGCTCCCAAACAAACAGACAGTATAAGTTAAACTTGGTGATAACATGACAAGCTAAGGTTAGACCAGTGCTGCTCCCAAACAAACAGACAGTATAAGTTAAACTTAGTGATAACATCACAAGCTAAGGTTAGACCAGTGCTGCTCCCAAACAAACAGACAGTATAACAAGTTAAACTTAGTGATAACATGACAAGCTAAGATTAGACCAGTGCTGCTCCCAAACAAACAGACAGTATAAGTTAAACTTGGTGATAACATGACAAGCTAAGGTTAGACCAGTGCTGCTCCCAAACAAACAGATAGTATAAGTTAAACTTAGTGATAACATCACAAGCTAAGGTTAGACCAGTGCTGCTCCCAAACAAACAGACAGTATAACAAGTTAAACTTAGTGATAACATGACAAGGATTCCTGCTGCCCTTATGTGTCGACATTTATCTTAAGATAAAAGTATTTTAATGCGCCTTTGCCAGCGACTCTCGGATCTCTCACGCAGTGGAGGGAGGTTGCGACAGGAGTTACCTTATAATTTAACGTCAGTATGTGACAAGATAGGGGTCATTCACAATGAAAATTAACACTAAGCAACCTTATGGGGAGCGATCGGTGAAAACTTAACAACAAAAATCTTCGTCTAGCATCCACAAGGATATTTTCCTAAAATTATTTTTTTGGAATAGGTCACTTTCTGATAAAATAGAAAACTTGTATACGTAAAAGAGGAAAACAAGCTGTGTTGGTATAAAGGTGTTGTTTTTTTTCAAATGTCGTGATATTAACTGCTGCTTTACACTCTGTCGCAACCGACTAGTGTTTATTACACCCTTTACTAGCAGCATGACTTTCTGATACAATTATTGTTAACATTCACAATGAGATAAAAGCACAGACGTAAGCGAGGGAAGATTATTGACAATGTGTGAACGCAACAAGTTGGCACGGGTTTCTAGATCATACATGTCGATATCTTCACTGCAATTTTCAAATTGAATAACAATACTATATAAGAAAATTCAGCCAGGCTTTAATAACCATTACGAACTATCAACTGACCCTTGCGACAATATCAGAATAATTGTTTATTTATAAATATTAATAAATACGTACGTATTTTAGGTGTTCGTAGCCAGAAAATCTTTGCTTCTTTATTTTAAACGATAGGAGTAAGTAAAGGAAACTTAAGACAAAAACATGTAATCGAATTTCACTGCTGCGTTGCGTCATTATCTCGATAAACTGGTGCGTTACCTTAACATTGAATGTGGAGGATAAATATAGTAGTACTACGGCCATTTAGCAACAAATAACCGTGGCACCACTGCCATCTGCCGGCTGTTACCCTTGGCACGATGGCTGATTCATATTATGAGACTTTAAAAACTTTCCCGTACTATTTTTAAACATTTTCTTTTCCACGAACCTTGTCGTGACAATAACGAATAGAACAAAAAAAGAAGTGTTCAATTTGGTGTCGTTCGGAAGTGATGCGCGTACATAAATTTCGGCGATTATCTATATATATGATGGTGCAAGCATAAAGATTGCAGAAATTGATAAAGTTGCACATTTAATGAACGGTTATTTATCTAATTGCGCCTTACGATTTGTGAGAACCAAGAAATCTAAGCACAGATGCTGAGTACATCATTAAAACTGAGCAAGGAGACTGGCATCAACTCTTGACAGAAGTGAGACACGCGCAGCACGATACAATAGCATTGTCAAAATCTCGCATTGCCATAGTAACGCATAGAGAAAATAATGCAGAATTCCTACTCTATGTACGCATCACGAGCAAAAGTTCGGAGTTTGCAAACTGCTGCATTACATAGCGTGTTGCCTGCGTCTATGTGAATGCTTACATTCAAACATGGGTGCAAAGTCTGGCGCTTGCACCTCATTGTGAAAGGGCATTAATGGTAAAGTTTCATTTTCATTGTGAATGACCGCATTTACTTAGGACGTGATCACTACACATTTTCCATACCTAATGACGTAACAGTGCTTAATAGTACATTGGAAACTCTAGTGTAGTGCTGAAATGTGATTGTGTTCATGCCAATGTACTGTTGGACAATACAAAATATACATACATTTTGTAAAATAAAACATGTCATGTTACATAAAATCCAGGATTGTGTTTCTTTACAATCGTTCAACTGAATCTGCAATAGCCTGCTTTCCTTAAACCCCTAAGAAATCATCGAGTGTGATTACCCCAACTCATTCACACAAACTACTTTGGTAATTCTGTCAGCGCGAAATAAGCTCTCTTCTAATCATAGCATATGAAACAGATACAACTTTCATATAGGGCATATACGAGGGCCAGCCAGAAAGTGACAGGCGATTTGTTATGACCAAATAATAACCAAAGTTATCAACACTACCTTACTCCATCTCCAGTCTGTCAAGACATTTATTGTCACGTGCTACCAATTTTTTTGTTTGTTTCTTGTTTTTTAACGCAGATGTTATACTGTTTCACAAACATGTTGAGGTCTTCATCGGTTGGGAAAAATTTTCCATCCAAAAAGTCGTGTATGGTGTCAAAAGTGAAACATCGTTTTTTTCTTTTCTTTTCTTTTTTTTTTTTTTTCTGAATTCTTTTATCAACATTTGCTTTCAACTCCTGATGAACTTCCACTCCGGTCTTTATCGTACACACTGTTATGTTCTTCCTTGATTACCTGCAAATTATGTGTCATTTCCTCACTGAAGACTCGTTCATTCGATTATCACTATACACTTGCGTTACTTGCCAATAACATTCGATTGGTTGAACATGCTGTGCATTCAAAAAACGAATAAGTTCTTTAGCGGTAGAAAAGTCGAGGGCATCCAGAAAAAGACAGACGATTTGGCATAACTAAACAATAACGAAACTTATCAACACAAAACTTTAATTACAAAGTTACACTACCTTACTCTATTTCTCAACGTAATCGTCATTGCTATCAAGGTACTTATTGTCACGTGGTACCAGTTTTTCAACGCCGATGTTACACATTTCTAGCACCAAAGAACTTATTCGTTTTTTTGAATGCACAAAATGTTCGGCCAAATGAATTTTATATGCAAATAACGTAAGTGTGTGATGATAATACAATGAACGAATCTTTAGTGAGGAAATGGCACATAACTTATGAGTAATCAAGGAAGAACATAACAGTGTGCACGATAAAGACTGGAGTGGAAGTTCATCAATCGTTATGGAGCAATTGAAAGCAAATGTTGACAAAAGAATTCAGAAAAACCGGTGTTTCATTTTGGACACCGTACATGACTTTTTGGATGGAAAAGATTTGCCGGCCATGAAGACCTCAACATCTTGGCTGAGATGTTCAGCGGTGGAAGAGTATAACATGTGTACCACGTGACAATGAATACCTTGATTACGTTGAGAAATAGAGTAAGGTAGTGTAACTTTGTAAATAAAGTTTTGTGTTGATAAGTTGAGTTATACCAAATCGTTTGTTACTTTATTGTAACAAAACTGTTGTTTATCACTCAGATCTGGTTACACGTCTTTATTCAGTTGCTTTTGGAAGATCTCCGCAGGACGCAACTGCTGCACTCTGACCATTCCCAGCGTGTAGTTGCCCTGGCTAGGGTTTACCAACATCCTGACGTTTGCAGGGTGAGAATGAGAGAAGGTAATAACATTGTTTCTCAACGGTTGCCAGTCATGGTGCAACGGCCCTTGTGTACCGCTGCTGCTATTTTGTTTCCATTTTTACTTTCTCTACACGTACCTACGATGTACAGAGTTTTTAGAGAAGGTATAATATTGCACCTAAAAATTCAACAGCGAGATTTCACCGGAAATATATGTTCTGAGACCCCCTGAATACGCGAATGTGTGTGTTTTTGGGCAGCATAGCTCAAAAATCAAGCTTGCTATTTAAGTTCAGTAGCTTCCAAGGACGCGACACCAACATTTTCAACAAAATACCCATACATGGGAACATTTTCGAAAAATTTGGTTTCTCAAAAATGGCTCTAACGAGGTTCATTAAAATCCCGCATATGTAAGATATTTACATTCCAAATAAAATGTATATGTTGAATTTTCTGGGAATAACCTCTGAAGACATCTTTATAATGGATGAGTTTTGCACAATTTTGCATAACTAGTAAACTGTAAGAGATATACAAAAAGTTACTACAAAAAAAATAGATCTCATTAAAACACATAATTTATGTCACTTACGTTTCTTAAGTAGAATTGACCGTTTCCAAGACAATCCTTTTAGTTTTAAAATAGTTAAACTTTTCTCATAATATGGGAACTGGTGAACTCCTGACCACGAAAAGAAACGGATTTCAGCCACCTTTTAAAACATTTGACTATCGCTTTATAGTGTATTCCCTTATTTCCCTCCTACTTACAAGGAAACAAGTAATAAGACAATTTCTGTTAGTGTTCATCTTGATTAGCATTAAGCAGATAAAAGAAAGATTTTTAAACCGCACAAAATATACATAGCATAAATTGTGTTTTAACGAGATCTTCGTTTTAATGCAGTAAGTTTTTGTCTATGTCTTACGGTTATGCAAAATTCAGAAAAAATCATCCAGAATAAAGATGTCTTCAAATACTGTTCACAGAAAATTCATTTTATTTGTCATTTAAATATCTTAGATATAAGTTATTTTAATGAAAATCAATAGAGCAATTTTTGAGAAAATAATCATTTTAGGAATTTTTCCAATGTAAAGGTTAGTTGGGGGTGGGGTATTTTTTTTAAAGTCTTCGTGTCGCACCCTTGGAAGATATTTAACACCCTTGGAAGGTATTTGACGGACTTTTCATTTTTGAGCTATGCTACCCACAGACACACACACACACACACACGTGGACATTTTTGTAATTTCAGTATTGAACTTTTGAGTGCAATAAAATACCTTCTGTATACACTACGTACATCGTACGTATAGAGAAAGTAAAGGAGTAAAAGGAACATCAATAGTCTCTGCAGTTGTACGAGAAAACTTCAGAGTTGTTTGTGAAGTAGAAGACCCCGATATGACCATAGAAGTTTAAGTGGGCTGTATAAACGGAACAAAAGAAGGTGTGTATCGGGAGACAGAGTTTTAACCTTATAAGAAGTGTCAATACCTTCACGGTTCACGTACTTGCAACTTTCACTTGTCTCTGGTCGTGGCTGGTTTTCTGAGTACACGTCCGTGCCCTGCCTGTGGACGATGTGCTCAAGCCCTCACGGGCACAGGTTGGGACGTTGTCAACAGGCAGATGCCCAGCACCTCAGGTTTTGCCAAAACGTCAACCGTCATGGTTAGCTCCGAGTACACGCACCTCTAGTCCAACAACTGAATCATTCCACATCCGTGCCCACATCGCTTTTATGGGTTTGTGGACGATTTGAATAAAGCTGGTTGCGAGAACTGTCAACGCTTTAACCGGTTGCAAGGTTGTCAATAGTCAGAT
The DNA here is from genome assembly GCA_030762935.1 of Hymenopus coronatus. Taxonomy (NCBI): domain Eukaryota; kingdom Metazoa; phylum Arthropoda; class Insecta; order Mantodea; family Hymenopodidae; genus Hymenopus; species Hymenopus coronatus. Next base: position 2,781,917 of record CM060895.1, on the reverse strand, counting down.
GAGGCCCAGCACTTTTTCTCCAAAAAACACTTTTGGGAATCAACTTCCAAAATATCAATAGTGCTGGTCCAGAGCTTGATTATGAAAGTTGATATTGGCACCGAGGATGCAGCGCAGTGTTGATGCCACCATCACCCTATCAAAACTAAACTAAACTAAGAATTGCTCTTAAAATTCCCTCAGATACTAATCACACACAAGAGAAATATAACAAAGTTTGAGATCATTTTATTCCCAAAAAGCCAAATTACAATTGCCATGGAAATATTTACCTGTAATAAACTTCAAAGAAAACAGGAGTACCATCCAGTTTTCTAACAATAAATAAATGAAACGGAGAATGATCTAATGCACACCTAGCCACACTGCAAGACGTACGGCGAATAACGGTAGCAAAACTTAATTCTCCAGTGGAAAACTCCCCTAACCGCTGAACCATTATAACAAAAGCAACAGACTTGAGAAAATGACATCGCAACATCAGAATTCAAAACAAAAAATCTGGGGTATTCCATTCACAGGACTTTCTCTACATCTCTGCAGCAAAAACATTTTGAACGCTTATCCTTCTATCTACTTCCTTATAATAGAAATAAACATGAGCGAAAAATATTTGTTTGTAACTTAACGTCCTTTAACCTGGTTGGTCATATCGGACGAAGAATGAAACTGGTGAAATGATCTCAGGGTCCATGAAGCTTAAAGTCACCCGATATTGCCACATTCGAACTCGCGACCTTATCAATGTCAGCCAGGCAGGCTCTTATTACTAAAGCGATAGTCTTGTCCTTTAAAAGCCGGTCGCTCTGTGAAACAATTCCAATATCTTTGCTTGCCCGGGTAAACAAACGAGAATAAAGATGTCTTCCCGTTTGCCTTAACATTGAAACCAATAAACCAAAATATCTCGAAAAATGTATATAACATAAATTGCATGCTTTAACGAGATTTACATGTTTAAGTTTTTGTATATCTCTTACGGTTTACCAGTTATACAGAAGGCATCCACAATGAAGAGGTCTTCAGAGGCTGTTCCCAGAAAATTCAAGATATTGAACACAATGCAGTTTAATCAAAATCATTTGAGCCATTTTTTAGAAAGTCAAAATATTCGAAAAAATGTCCATGTAATGGGTAGTTTGGGATGGGGAGGGGATTTTCTTGAAAATCTTCGTGGCGCATCCTTGGAAGATACCAAATTTAAATACCAAGTTTGGTATCTAACAGTATTTTCGTTTTTGAGCTATGCTGTCCCCACACACAAACACACACACACACACACACACACACACACACACAAACTCACGTCTTTCTCTAAAAATCTGATGTGTTCCATTCACATGACTTTCTCTACATCTCTGCAACAATTATTGTTAACAAGCTTATGCTTCTATTTACTTCAGGCTAATCGAGAAAAATTAGTAGAAGTAGTCTTATTACGTAGAAGCGAAATAAGAGACTAGCATAGGTTAAAGTGATAGTCAAAAGCGGGTTACTATGTGACTGAAGTTCCTTTGTTTGTATGGAAAGGAGTTGATGAATTCCTGTATGATAAAAGTATAAGTTTTTTTTTTTAAAGCTGAAAGTAATAACAAGGAATATCTCAAAAACGACAAACTCTACGAAAAAATGTATATGATATAAATTGTGTGTTTTAATAAGATCTACGTTTTCTGTTAAGTAAGTTTTTGTCCATCTCTTACGGTTTGCCAGTTATGTACAATTCCATAAAAGTCAGCCAGAATAAAGATGTCTTCAGAGGCTATTCACAGAAATTTCAAGATATACATTTTATTTGTTATATCTCTGTAGTATACGAACTTTTAATCAAAATCGTTAGCCATATTTGAGAAAATCAAAATTAAAAGAAAAAAAAAGAAGAAAAAAAAAAGATCATGTAAAGGGTACTTGAGTGTGGGAGGATTTTCTTGTCGTATTCGTGTCACATTCTTAGAAATTTAAAAACCAACTTTGGTGTTTAACGGAATTTTCCTTTTTGAGTTATGCACGCGCGCACACACACACACACACACACACATAGGTACAGGGACCATTTTCTAATATTTTTTTTTTATTCAGGGGGACCCAAAGCGTATATTTGCGGTGAAATCTCGGTGTTGAATTTTGGGTGCAATAGAATACGTTCTCTATACACTGTGTGAATTTGCCTGATCTGAGAAGACCTCTAGAAACGCTCGCTGAGGGTCAGTTAACTCTCGTATGGATTAAGAAAGTTACATGTCTGTACCGGTTATTTCTCAACTAGAGTAGTAATTGGTGGCCTGTTTACAACGTTACAAAACACCACTGCGCCTGTCTGCTAAAGAAGATATCGACCCAGACTGCATCCTCTCTCAGCCAAACTGATCTCATGTTAGGTAATCAAATTGCCATCTACTTCATGCTAATCGAGATAACAGATTAATGTTTTGAATAAAAGGCTTGTTTACCGAACAGCTAGAGAAAGTCATGTGAATGGAACACATTACAATTTTGCCCTTCTACTTACAAGGAATTTCTACTAATGTTTGTCTCCATTATCGTGAAGTAGAGAGAACAATAGTTTGTTACAGAGATGCAGAAGAAGTCATGTGAATGGAGCACATCAGATTTTTTGAGTTACATTAGTATTTTGATAGTGTTCTCACACTCGCAGAATAAGATATGTCTGGTAGACTCTTCCAGAAGCTTCCAGGAAGTTCAATGCCGTCATTTTCTAGCTATAAAAGGAGGATGACTGCTAACCGAGTCGTGAGCGGACAGTAGCGTTCAACTGTCTCCGCGTCGAGTGACTTGTTTGCAGCAGTGACTAAGACTTTATTTGTAACCAAAGTTTGAGTCAATAAACGCACTTGTTACAATGTTCTGAATCATTTTGGCCCAACATTTTTAATGTTAGTCGTTCTGAAAAACCCAGCAGCATGTTTAAGTCACTATGCTCTGCTTCTCCTTTCGGTAAGGTGCCTTCTTCTCAGTGTTCGTGTTAGTTTGCTCTGATTTGTGCGCAAGTTCACATGTCACGTGACCCATGAGCAGACACCCCTTCGTGTGTTAACAGTTGCAGAACTCAAAAGAGTGTATTTGTAGTAAAACCGGTCAGTGGGGAACAGATGAAACCGACCCGCTCGCCAACTCTATCATAAGACTACTGCACCATGCTAGGGTCGGCTGCTAAGCCCTCGAGGAAAACAGCATTTAACATTTTTTTTTGCTTTACTTCTCAGCATAATCTTTAGAAAGGCTAACACATTTGTCATATCGGTGTTCTAATTAATTAAACCATCTCCGTAGTGCGATTAATCAATGAGAAATCTTCGTCCTCCAAGAAATGTTTTGAGGTTTCGGAACAGATGGTAGTCACTGAGTGCTAGATCTGGCGGGTGTTCAAGCAATTCCAACTTTTAATTCGCACATTTTCCCGATTGCAATGACTGAACATTGTCGTCATGGAACAAGAGGTCTTTTTTCTTTCATCTCATCACTCAAACTTGCAGTAAGCTTGCGTAGTAGTCACCAGTGATACGTTTACCATTTTCCAAGTAATCTATAAAAATAATTCCCTGTGCATCCCAAAAAACTTTCGCCATAATCTTCTTAGCTGACAAAATTGACTTAGCCTTTTTGGGGTTGGTTCACCTCGCGCAATACACTGTTTTGACTGTCATCTACTTTCTGGACTGTACTGATGTACCCAAGTTTCATCCATGGTAATAAACAGTCTCAAAAATTCACTGGGATTTTTACGGTAGAGCTCCTCATTCTTAACAGAAACAGTTTTTCTTTGGAAATTTTGATCAGGTGTCAACAAACATGCCACCCAACATGCTTTCACCTTGTGAAAGACCAAAACATTACTTAAAATATTACCTGCACGTTGTTTTGATATGTTTACAGCCTCTGCTATCTCAAACAACTTTAATCTGCAGTCTTCCAGTACTAAACGATGAATTTATTCAATGATCTCTGGAGTTGTCACTTCTACAGGGCGTCCAGAGGGAGGCTCATCACTAGTGCTCGTACGTCCCATTTTAAACTGTGCAACCTACCTTTTAATCATTGAATATGAAGGGGCAGTCTTTCAATGTACTGTCCATTTCTTCCTTGATTTCTTTAGGCGTTGAGCATTTCAAATGGAAGTGTTTAATCAGTGCTCGTTTTTCCAAATGCTCCATTTTAGTGAAAACTCTAAAGTTGTCTTGTTTAAAATGCTGCCATTCGAAAACTAAACTAGCTATTGACCTGTAACTATGGCTACAAGCTAGTCTAGAGTTAAACTACCGTCTAACTGGCCTAGTGGCGCCACATCTGTGTGAGGCCCGGGACTTATCAGTTGGAAATTCAGGGCAAGGAAATTATCCTCACATGAATGCCCTCTCACAGGAGTATAGCCGTTAATAAGGAAACTAGAGCCAAGGACCTAGTCATACAATTCAGAGCGGCAAGGATTGACATATCCTCCACCAAACTAAACAAGAAGTTAACACACTAACACTAAGAATAGGCCACTTTCTTACTTATTGTGAAAAGAAGCAGTACCATATATAAGTCCTCTTACAGTTAAACGAACTATGTTCAAATAGCACTTACAGACACAAAAAGTTTATTTTCATATATTAATGTACCTTATGTGGTCGCTATAAGACCTAATGAGTTCTGCGAGCTACAATAAACAGCAATTAAAAAACATAAAACAAAAAACCTGATGAGTTCTATTCACATGACTTTCTCTACATCTCTGTAACAAATTATCGTTAAAAAGCTTGTTGTTCTACTTCATGCTAATACAGATAAACATTAGCAGAAACGCTTTCTTGTAAGTAGAAGAGAAATACACTAGGCTAAAGTGAGTGTCACATGTTTTAAAAGCTGGTTTCCATGTGGATGAATATGTTTCTTTGAATTGCCAGGAGTTCACAAATTCCCGTATGTGAAAAGCTTTACGTATTTTAAAATTGAATCTAACAACAAGGAATATCTAAAAAAAAAATGGTCCAACTCCACGAAAAATATGTATATGACATAACTTGTGTGTTTCAACGAGATCTATATTTTTTGTTTAGCAATTTTTTGTCTATCTCTTATGGTTAACTAATTATGCAAAGTCTAGCAAAATTCATCCAGAGGCTATTCCCTAAAAAATTCAGGATTTACATTTCATTTGCCGTGTAAATATCTTTAATATGCAGCATTTTAAACAACATATTTGAGCCATTTTTGAATAATTGAAAATTTTGGAAAATTTTTCCATGTAAAGGGTAATTTGGGGTGGGGGGATTTTTCTCAAACTCTTCGTGGCGCATCCTTGGACGAAACTAAACGTAAATACCAAGTTTTATGTATTTTACCGAGTTTTCGTTTTTGAGATATCGTGATCCCACACACATGAATACACACGACCTTTTTCTAAAAAAAAAACAACTTTTTTTTGAATACAGGTGACCCTAAAATGTCTATTTGCGGTGAAATCTTGGTATTGGATTTAGATGGAATACAATACCTTTTCTATACATTATGTATATAGTACGTGTACAGAAAAATAAAAAAAAGGCTGTAACAATCCATGCTGAGCTGGTGGAAGTGTCAACATATGACACAAGGTCAAGCCTTTCAGTATGGTCAAACATGTCTGAATGGCGAAGAGACCGATTCTCTGTGAAGAATGGAAAATCCCAAGTGACATGAAGGTCCTGGTGCTCTGAGACTGGCGTATCAGAATGGAAGCGGCAGTGGAAAATGTGAAAGTCGGTTATTGACCAGTTTTGAACATGACAAAGTCGGCGGGCTCCACAACTGCGCAAACAGCCGCCGAACCAAGGATGCAGCGGAAATGTTGTACACAACCCAGATGACTTCACCATGGATGAGTGCTGAACGCGAGACAAAGGAGCAGTGGAAACACGTGAATTCACTACCGCCGAAGAAAGCGAAGACCCAATCATCAGCTTTTTTTCGGATTACCATGGTGTGGTGCTAACAGCTTACACTCGAAACAGACAAACCATCGTAGGACCACATTAACGAGGTTACGGGAGGTTGTCCGGGCTCTTTCTGCACAGGACAAAGCCTTCTTTTGGGTATCAACTCCCCCCCCCCCGCCTCCCGTATTCTCCTGACATGGCACCCAGCGACTTCTTCCTCTTTCCTCGGATGAGTTCCAGAATGACGACAAAGTGATTTTCGATGTGGAATGTTTCTTGAACAAGTAAAATGAAGACTTCAATCCATCGTTGGGAAGAATGAGTCACATTGAACATGTAGAGAACGACTAACGCCACCGCAGCTTGACTTTTACGACGTGACAATTAAAACTTTGACCACTGTGGGGGAACCCAGGAGTGGTGAACTTGGGAGGGGACTAAGCCTTTATCCACCATGACGCCTGTGTATCGCTCTCTACAGATGTTACGCTGTCCACTGCGATCTCTAACGGGATGATCCCTTGGTAATACTCACGATCTGTCTCTGCCCGGCACAAACTGATGGTCGCCTGCAGCAAAACAATGTCTCTAACCTTGAGCTCCGCGGGTTTACCCCCCGGACACCATCAGCGATTTTTGTTTGTGCCGGTATATTTTAGTGATATTCTGATTCGCAGGTGTTTTTTTCTGCTGAGGTTGAATGTCTTCAGTTGTGGGGAGTATTAGTGTCTTCCCCGGCGATCTGTGAAGGATAGTTCGGTTAACACTGACTATAGCTTTTCCAGGTAGAGGGCGATACGCAGACAAAGACTAGATGTATATCCCCCGTCCCTCCATTACTCCCAACTAAAGCACCCGACAGCTATACAATCGTCCAAAACTACCCGTCGCGTTTGATGCCATTCCTTGACCTTGCCAGTCAAGCTGAAATACAAAATGTTTTGCTTTTGATACAATGTCCTTGCTTCAGTTCACCAAATCACGTTATCATGTACTTACTTCACTGGCCAGCCACACCCACATTCACAGGGTGACTTACAATCAGCCTCGCGTGTACATGCTGCTGCTCTCTTATACTACTTTCTCTACCCGTTCCTGTATCTACTCCATGTTAATCGAGATACATGTACTTACTTCACTGGCCAGCCACACCCACATTCACAGGGTGACTTACAATCAGCCTCGCGTGTACATGCTGCTGCTCTTACACCACTTTCTCTACCCGTTCCTCTATCTACTCCGTGTTAATCGAGATACATTCACTCGACCACAGGGTGACTTACAATTAGCCTCGCGTGTACATGCTGCTGCTCTTACACCACTTTCTCTACCCGTTCCTCTATCTACTCCGTGTTAATCGAGATACATTCACTCGACCACAGGGTGACTTACAATCAGCCTCGCGTGTACATGCTGCTGCTCTCTTACACCACTTTCTACCCGTTTCTCTATCTACTCTGTGTTAATCGAGATACATTCACTCGACCACAGGGTGACTTACAATCAGCCTCGCGTGTACATGCTGCTGCTCTTACACCACTTTCTCTACCCGTTTCTCTATCTACTCCATGTTAATCGAGATACATGTACAGTACACATTTTGTTGAAGATATACGACGGATACAGGGGAGTGTATGATAGTCAAATTAATACTCTTTGCATGACCACGAGCAAAAGGAATGCCGACCTATCGCTTCAAAAACACGTAAAATACAATATCCTTATAATAATGCATTTTATTATCTCTACCACATATAGTAAGTAGAAGAATTATTGTATTCCGTCCAAAAATTCAATAGCCACTTAGATGGAACATTTTTTGTTATTTTTTATTTTATTAACATACCGTGACGAAATGAATAACTTGATTTTTTGGGAATAACCTCTGGATTTCTTATCATTATGACACGTTTAATTTTGTAAACTAAGGCAGAAAGAAATCTTAATAAACAAAAACTGTGTTACATTCACATAGCTTTCTCTACCTATTCTGCAACTACTATTAATAAAGCTAATTCTTCTATCTACTTCATGCTAATCGAGAAAAACGTAACAGAAATGGTCTTATTATTATTTTAAGTATAAAGAAAATGAGGGAATGCAGTGTGCTAAAGAGAAAGTGAACTTTTTAATACCTAGTCGCTATGTGATGAATTGAAATTCTGTTCTCTTTGCATCGCCAGCACGATGATTGGTGTTTAAGGTCGATCAACTGCCCTTATAAAACAAATCGTGTCAAAAGTCAAATATTAAAATCAATTCAAAGTGTAGATAAAACTATCCATGGCAAAAACAATATATGAATCTAAAAAACTAATACAAACAATGGAACGAAAAACGTATAAATATAACTAAAACTAAATCATCTGTTACCATCTGGTGGAGAAACACAGCAAAGCCAAGAGAGGGGGAAATGTGATTTACTACAACAAAATTGTATGTTTCAAAGAGATCTTGTTTGTTAATTTTATTGGTGGCAGATCAGCATTTATGCAATACAGGCCATAGAAAACAACATTAAATACATTAACATCAAACTCAAAGAGACCTACAGTTTCGTATAGCACTATTTCTTACACTTTACAAATTCATTGAGAGTGAAGAGGTCTACATTTCACTTGTCATGAACATATTTTTAAAATGTGGTATTTTAGTCAAAATCGTTAGAGCCATTTTGTAAGAATATCAACATTTTCAAAAAATGTTCCACGTTGGGGCGCCCCCCCCCCGGAGTCGCCTTCTGGGAAGATACTGAACTTAAATACCAAGTGTAGTTTTAACGGCCTTTTCGCTGTCCAGACACACACGGACCTTTTTCTAAAGATGCTCTTTTTTGGACTCAGGTACTCAAAACAAATATTTATGGTGAAATCTTGGTATCGAGGTTTTGGTAGAATACAATACCTTCTCTATCCACTATGTACTTACGGACTACAGAAGATCAAAAAGTTATTTTTCTGAGCGGTCCACCTCAAAGCATATATTAGCTGTGTAAAATCTCGGGCCGAATATTTGGATGCCATACACTACATTCTCTACCTACTGTGTACGTGGTAGAGTATCAACTTTGGTTATATAACATCTCTGCTTGCTGCATTAAATTGTGAAATGAACCAATTTAAGATTGTGCAGAGGACGGTATCGTCTACTTGTGTTTGAATGTTTATTAACATTACTTATATTGCCGGTTTTGAAAAGATGATGAGGTATACAATTTGCATAAGAGAAGCACCGCTATCAAGACTTGGTATAATAAAGTGAAGGTGTTGATCCGACCTTGTAACATATCCGCCCTGGGCTCTCTATCGACGTTATTTATAGCTAACGGCAAATGTTCAATTATACCTTTATAATCAATATACTGAGAAAAGAATTATTATGACCCGCCTCTGTAGTGACGTGGTAGCGTGTCTGCCTCACATTCAAGGAGTCCGCATCTCGACGGTTACAGTGTTTTTCTCTTCAAGAAGATAACTTCAAGCTGTATGGACCCCGCTCTAATTTCATTCATCCTCCAGTACGACCTACGAGATCGCTAACGGACATAACAGTGACATTTCAATATTTCTGTGCTCAAAATGTTAATTCATTACATTGCTTTTATGTTAGCATCAACATCAAATTTCATTTAAGCTGCAAAAATGCTCAGCAAGATAAAAATAGTTCATAAACGTTATTATGTAAATATATTATACAAGTCAAAATATGTCACCAAGCTCCAAATTTGATCCCCTTTAACCCGATTGGTCATACCGAACGATGATCTCGGGGTCCATGGAGTTTAAAGTTACTCTTCACGCGTCTTCTCAGGATAAAGGAAAACGCTAACGATGTTATTCAAAGTTAAGCGAGATACAAACTCGCGACCTGTCACTACCGAGGCGTGCTATAAAACATATCTTGGTATTTTTGGAGTTGGAGAGCTTTGAGCCACACAAAAACTTTACGTGTTGCTATTTCAATGATATTACTGAGTCATTACACGGTTTTAAAGCAATTTTTATCTTTAAAATTGGAAAATTAAAACTACTTAGCAGCAAAATCGAACGTGGGAAATGGTTACCTCCACACTCGCTCTCGCACACTCACACTCGCTCTCGCTCTCGCACACTCACACTCAAACTCGCTCTCGCACACTCACACTCGCTCTCGCACACTCACACACAAACTCGCTCTCGCACACTCACACTTGCTCTCGCACACTCACACTTGCTCTCGCACACTCAAACTCGCTCTCGCTCTCGCACACTCACACTCAAACTCGCTCTCGCACACTCACACTTGCTCTCGCACACTCACACTTGCTCTCGCACACACACACTCACTCTCGCACACTCACACTCGCTCTCGCACACTCACACTTGCTCTCGCACATTCACACTCGCTCTCGCTCTCGCACACTCACACTTGCTCTCGCACACTCACACTTGCTCTCGCACACACACACTCGCTCTCGCACACTCACACTCGCTCTCGCACACTCACACTCGCTCTCGCACACTCACACTTGCTCTCGCACACTCACACTCGCTCTCGCACACTCAAACTCGCTCTCGCTCTCGCACACTCACACTCAAACTCGCTCTCGCACACTCACACTTGCTCTCGCACACTCACACTTGCTCTCGCACACTCACACTCGCTCTCGCACACTCAAACTCGCTCTCGCACACTCACACTTGCTCTCGCACACTCACACTTGCTCTCGCACACTCAAACTCGCTCTCGCTCTCGCACACTCACACTCAAACTCGCTCTCGCACACTCACACTTGCTCTCGCACACTCACACTTGCTCTCGCACACACACACTCGCTCTCGCACACTCACACTCGCTCTCGCACACTCAAACTCGCTCTCGCACACTCACACTTGCTCTCGCACACTCACACTTGCTCTCGCACACTCAAACTCGCTCTCGCTCTCGCACACTCACACTCGCTCTCGCTCTCGCACACTCAAACTTGCTCTCGCACACTCACACTTGCTCTCGCACACTCACACTTGCTCTCGCACACTCGCTCTCGCACACTCAAACTCGCTCTCGCACACTCACACTTGCTCTCGCACACTCACACTTGCTCTCGCACACTCAAACTCGCTCTCGCTCTCGCACACTCACACTCGCTCTCGCACACTCACACTCGGTCTCGCACACTCAAACTCGCTCTCGCACACACACACACTCAAACTCGCTCTCGCACACTCACACTCAAACTCGCTCTCGCACACTCACACTCAAACTCGCACACACACACTCAAACTCGCACACACACACTCACACATACTCACACACTCACACTCGCTCTCGCACACTCAAACTCGCTCTCGCACACACTCAAACTCGCTCTCGCACACTCACACTCAAACTTGCTCTCGCACACTCACACTCGCTCTCGCGCACACACACTCACACATACTCACACACTCACACTCGCTCTCGCACACTCAAACTCAAACTCGCACACACACTCAAACTCGCTCTCGCACACTCACACTCACACTTGCTCTCGCTCTCGCACACTCACACTCGCTCTCGCACACTCACACTCGCTCTCGCACACTCAAACTCGCTCTCGCTCTCGCACACTCACATTCAAACTCGCTCTCGCACACTCACACTCAAACTCGCTCTCGCACACTAACACTCGCTCTCGCACACTCAAACTCACACACGCACACTCGCTCTCGCACACTCAAACTCAAACACGCACACTCACACTCGCTCTCGCACACACACACTCACACATACTCACACACTCACACTCGCTCTCGCACACTCAAACTCAAACACGCACACTCACACTCGCTCTCGCACACTCACTCAAACTCGCTCTCGCACACTCACACTCGCTCTCGCACACTCACACTCGCTCTCGCACACTCAAACTCGCTCTCGCACACTCACACTCGCTCTCGCACACTCACACTCAAACTCGCTCTCGCACACTCACACTGAAACTCGCTCTCCCACACTCAAACTCGCTCTCGCACACTCACACTCAAACTCGCTCTCCCACACTCACACTCGCTCTCGCACACTCACACTCGCTCTCGCACACTCACACTCAAACTCGCTCTCGCACACTCACACTCAAACTCGCTCTCGCACACTCACACTCAAACTCGCTCTCGCACACTCACACTCGCTCTCGCACACACACACACTCACACATACTCACACACTCACACTCGCACACTCAAACTCAAACTCGCACACTCACACTCAAACTCGCTCTCGCACACTCACACTCGCTCTCGCACACTCAAACTCGCTCTCGCACACTCACACTCGCTCTCGCACACACACTCACACATACACACTCACACTCGCTCTCGCACACTCAAACTCAAACACGCACACTCACACTCGCTCTCGCACACTCACACTCAAACTCGCTCTCGCACACTCACACTCAAACTTGCTCTCGCACACTCACACTCACACTCGCTCTCGCACACTCACACTCAAACTTGCTCTCGCACACTCACACTCACACTCGCTCTCGCACACTCACACTCAAACTTGCTCTCGCACACTCACACTCACACTCGCTCTCGCACACTCACACTCAAACTTGCTCTCGCACACTCACACTCGCTCTCGCGCACACACACACACAGTCACACTCACACACATGTTGTAGGTACATAGTACGTGTAGAGAAAGTAAAATGTTTTTATTTATTGGTTGTGAATTTGTGGTGAAATCTCGGTTCCACTTTCTCTAGTGTAGTATCTATATATTTAGAAAGAGGAAACTGCTAGTTAAGGTGGGTACCAGAGTCAACGGAAAGTGTTGTGTGGTTTTTCCTGCAAGTCGAGAAAAAAAAACTGCTAGTGGCAGTGCCGAGCTCCTTTCTCGAGGCCGCTACATCACCAACAGAGTGCCGTAAGAAATTAATTCAGAACAGAGAAGTGACCACAAGCGCCTGGTCGCAGCCAACACCACTTCTCTGACTTCTTTGTAACACAGCATTTACGAGTCACTATCCCAGAACTATTTGAGATATATCACTTCAGAGACAATTTTGAGAAAGTCGTACATTTTGAAAAGGTAGTTCAGTGTAGGTGTATTTTCTTAAATTTCCTACGAATATCCTCTGCAGTCCTCTTCATTCTGAATGAATTTCGTACAACGGCTAAACCGCAAGAGATAGACAAACACAAAAAATGTGGATCTCATTAAAATATTCAATTTATGTCCCTAGGTGGAACTGTTTCCCAGATATTCCTTGTTACTAGTTTCAAATTTAAAATACTTATGCTTTTCTGAAACAAGAAATGGTGCGTGTTTCTAAGCTTTTACTCCAGCACATGAAAAGAAGTGAAATTCAAAGGCAATCGCTTAGCAACAGTTTTTAAAACATTTGACTATCACTTTATCCTAGTGTATTCTCTTCTACTTACAAGGAAGCAAGTAATAAGACAATTTCTGTTAATGTTTATCTTGATTAGCATGAAGTAGATAGAAGAATAAGCTTATTAATTGAAGTAGAGAAAGCGATGGAATTTCTGGTGTACACAATATTATAGTTATGGCGGCAAAACTAAGGCTACTTTAAAAGTTTTTCAACAGTTAATTTCTTATTATTGCTAACAATCTCACAATTCAGCTCAACTGTTACAGCGCTGAGATTAGACCACTCGCGGTCATCTGACTGGAGCGATATTGTCCAAACATCTAATTGCAGCTGATGTTCATTTCTTGTTATTAAAAACAGCCAACCTTCACTTTTAATAACTTCCACAATTCTACTTTCAGTTAAAATGTTTATTTAAACTTTTATCCAGATCAAAAAAGTAGTGAAAATAAGCTTATGTATGAGATGAGAGCAATTGCCTCAAATAAAATAACGCATTAGTTATTAAAAGCTGAAATAAAATATTTTTATTGGTTTTAACGTCCTTTAACCTGATTGTTCATATCCGACGATGAATGAAATTGGTGAAATGATACTCAAATGAACTTGAGACCCAAAAAGCTTAAAGTTTCTCGACATTCGTCTTCTCAGGATAAGGGAAAACGTTATACGGGTAACTGACCCTAAGTGAGATTCGAACTCACGACCTGTTGAATATGAGGCAGGCACACTACCCCGGCGGGTTATAAAAAGATTGTCCCCTATGTCTAGTGCCGCTATCGATACTCGTACATTGTGTAAACAAAGATGGTGTCATTGACAACTAATGATAACCTTCCTATATTATATTATAATAGTCTTATCAAATACAACTCGTGTTAGCACAACAAGATGGTCTCATTGACAACTAATGATAACCTTCCTATATTATATTATAATAGTCTTATCAAATACAACTCGTGTTAGGACAACAAGATGGTCTCATTGACAACTAATGATAACCTTCCTATATTATATTATAATAGTCTTATCAAATACAACTCGTGTTAGGACAACAAGATGGTCTCATTGACAACTAATGATAACCTTCCTATATTATATTATAATAGTCTTATCAAATACAACTCGTGTTAGGTCAACAAGATGGTCTCATTGACAACTAATGATAACCTTCCTATATTATATTATAATAGTCTTATCAAATACAACTCGTGTTAGGACAACAAGATGGTCTCATTGACAACTAATGATAACCTTCCTATATTATATTATAATAGTCTTATCAAATACAACTCGTGTTAGGACAACAAGATGGTCTCATTGACAACTAATGATAACCTTCCTATATTATATTATAATAGTCTTATCAAATACAACTCGTGTTAGGACAACAAGATGGTCTCATTGACAACTAATGATAACCTTCCTATATTATATTATAATAGTCTTATCAAATACAACTCGTGCTAGGTCAACAAGATGGTCTCATTGACAACTAATGATAACCTTCCTATATTATAATATAATAGTCTTATCAAATACAACTCGTGTTAGCACAACAAGATAGTCTCATTGACAACTAATGATAACCTTCCTATATTATATTATAATAGTCATCAAATACAACTCGTGTTAGGACAACAAGATGGTCTCATTGACAACTAATGATAACCTTCCTATATTATATTATAATAGTCTTATCAAATACAACTCGTGTTAGGACAACAAGATGGTCTCATTGACAACTAATGATAACCTTCCTATATTATATTATAATAGTCTTATCAAATACAACTCGTGCTAGGTCAACAAGATGGTCTCATTGACAACTAATGATAACCTTCCTATATTATATTATAATAGTCTTATCAAATACAACTCGTGTTAGCACAACAAGATGGTCTCATTGACAACTAATGATAACCTTCCTATCCTATATTATATTACCAAATACAAGTAGTGAAATCCTCGCTAATGTTATGTCCAGTGGAGCAATTGACAAGATCGCGGGTGAGGAAAGTGAGTGGAGAGAGGGGGCCCGGGCAGGAGGGGGGTAGTCCGTCCTTGTGATTACTAAGAGTCAGTCAGTAGTGTTGTTAGCAGTGTGTACGTGTGTACAGTGTTTTATCAAGTGCGAGCGACATTATAGTGTAAGGTGTGTAAGGTGACAGTATTCATTCTCTATCATTTCTATAGACTCGCACTTAAATCAAGATAAACATTAACAGAAATTGTCTTATTACTTGCTTCCTTGTAAGGGAATACACTAGGATAAAGTGATAGTCAAATGTTTTAAAACCTGATTGCTACGTGAAACAATTGAAATTCGGTTAGCTTTGCACGCCCTGGAGTAAAATCAATAAGAAGGAAAAGGGCCGCGTCGTGGCCCGGTAGTTACACCACTCGTCTCTCACCTAGACGACCCGGTTCCATCCCAAGCGACCACATCTGAGGTTTGTGGTGGACAAAGCGGTGCACGGGCAGGTTTTCTCTGGATCCTCCGGTTTCCGCGACCATCACATTCCAACACTGCTCCTATTTCCATGTATCACCAGTGTCATCGCCTGCGGTGCGACAAGCAGTAAAAGCGGGAGTTAAACACTACAAAAGATAACAACAAAAATCTTGGACACTGTTAACTCTAAAAAAACAGTGTGTTTTAATGAAATTTCGGTTAAGCCCTTTAAGCTGGTTGTTGGTCATATCGGAAGATGAATGAAATGATCTCAGAGTCAATGGAGCTTAAAGTTACTGAATAAGGGAAAACCCCGAAAGAAGCCCTTATCCGGGTAACTAACCCTAAGCGAGATTTGAATGTGAGCATGTCACAGTATTCAGGCCGCAACAGTAATCCAGAATAAAAAGTCTTCCCAGAAAATCCAACATATACATTTAGTTTCTTATAAAAACATAAGGTATTTTAATCAAAATCGTGCAGCCATTTTTCAGAAAATCAAAAATTTTTCATGTTAAAGATAGTAGTGGGGGAAATCTTCTCCCATATCCTAAACTTAAATGCCAAGTTTGCTATTATCCGACTTTTCCTTTTCGCGCTATGCACACACACACACACACGTATTTCTAAAATTGTGTGCGCGTGTTTTAATTCAGTTTGTCCCAAAACATGTACTTCTACTGGAATATCGGTATCGAATTTTTTGGATGGAATACAAGATGTGCATTCTAGATGCACGCTAGAGAAAGTAAGAAAATGTGTGTACCATTTATATTACTGTCTCTAATTGTTCTGCAACAACTGCTGATTTTAAAAACGTTACTGAAATTACCTTCTCTTTGCATGACGAAGATAAAAGAAATGTGTATGACTTCCCATTTAAGAAAGGTTGGAAATGTTACATTTTAACAATGACACAAATTCTGTATTTTAAGGCGACCTGGCGTAAAAATCCTTGGGATGGGTTTTTTCGGGAGGGAAGTCAAGTGGTTGGCACGCAAAAGGACAAAGAGCCCCCCCCCCCCACAATATGGAATGCGATGCTCACAAGTTGAACACCTTCAGAAATGAAACCCAATTTTTAACAGATCTACAGTTTATTATTACTTTCTCTACATGTACTATATACATAGTGTATAGAAAAGGGAGTGTATTGCACCCAAACATTCAATGTCGAGATTTCACCATAAATACATGTTTTGGGTTCCACCTTAATCCAAAAAAAGAATTTTTGGAAAAAGGTCCGTGTGTATGTGTGGCTGAGGACAGCATAACTCAAAAACGAAAATATCGTTAAATATCAAACTTGGTATTTAAGTTTGTTATCTTCCAAGAATGCGACACGCAGATTTTCAAGAAAATCCCGCCACCCCAAACTACCCTTTAAATGGAACTTTTTTCGTAAATTATGATTTGCTCAAAAATGGCTCTAATGATTTTGATTAAAATATTGTATATTAAAGATATTTACCTGACAAATAAGATGCATATCTTGAATTTTCTAGGAGTAGCCTCTGAAGACTACTTTATTTTCGATGATTTTTTTTCGTGGGGTTGATCGTTTTTGAGGTATTCTTTTATTGGTTTCAGCTTTAAAAAAAGTCAACTTTTCTCATACAGGAATTCATCAACTCGTGTCCATACAAACAAAGGAACTTCAGTCACCTAGTAACCCGCTTTTAACTGTCACTTTAAACTATGCTACCCCCTTATTTCGCTTGTACTTACAAGGAAGCAAGTTATAAGACTGTTTCTGCTAATGTTTATCTTGATTATCATCAAGTAGATAGAAACATAAGCTTTTTAACAATAATTGTTGTAGAGATGTAGAGAAAGTCATGTGAGTGGAAAACATCATATTTTTATTGTAAGTTTTTGTCTTCTCTTTGGTTTACCAGATATGCAAAGTCATTCAGAATGAGTGGCTCTTCAGAGGATATTACAAAGAAATCCAGGATATACATTTTATCCATCATGTAAATCTGTTTAATACAATAGTTTAAACAAAATAAAGTCATTTTTGCGAATATCTAAAACTTCCAAAAAATGTAGTATCGAGTGCGGGGGGGGGTTCTCAAAATCTTCATTTCGCACTCATGTAAGACTTAAATACCCTGCTTGGTATTTAACAGAATTTTCATTTTTGAGCTGTGCTGTTCACACACACAAATAAGAACCTTTTTACCTCCAATCCAGTACTATAGACAGTTAGAGAAATGGGTATTAGAAAACAAGTCCCTCTATGTGTATATGCGAGAAGAACAGAATTCAGAAACGAAAAGCTCATTATTTTTCAGACACAGAAGGTGTTGAGCAAAATCTCCGCACCCCAAAGGAACATTTTTGGAAAAGCCTCTGAAGCCCCTGTATTCTGGATGACTTTTGTATAAACCGTAAGTCACGAAGAAAACTTTGGTAAATGCTCGCCTCATATCCCTTAGGATGAGTTACCAGCGAGTAACTTCAAGTTCCATGGACCCCGAGATCATTGCTGTCACTTTTAAAATACACTTTTCTCAAACGTAACCGGTTCGCTTCACACCTCTTTTAACTCCTCGTCATGCGAAGAGAAAAGAATTTCAATTTCATCGTATAGCAATCAGTTTTTAAAATATTTGATTTTCGTTTTATCCTAGTGTATTCCCTTCTACTTACAAGGAAGCAAGTAATAAGACAATTTCTGTTAATGTTTATCTTGATTAGCATCAAGTAGATATAACAAAATGGTGTGTTATTTATGGACGCTCTTTAACTGCTGTGGTTCTCAGCGTCCTATTCTAAATTGGGTGTGAAAGACCGCTTAATTTTGCTCAGAGGCCTCTCTATCAGGCTTCAGATTCTTTTACGTGCCGTAAATCTACGACACTTTACTTCCCTTCCGAAGGAAGCCATGTTAAGGATTTTTACACCCGAAAAAATCCATCGTCCTCCGCCGGGTTTGAACCCACGACCTTGGGCATATGAAGTTAGCATGGTAACCATTACACCACGGAGGGCGACCAAGTAGAT
Source organism: Hymenopus coronatus (assembly GCA_030762935.1). Classification (NCBI taxonomy): domain Eukaryota; kingdom Metazoa; phylum Arthropoda; class Insecta; order Mantodea; family Hymenopodidae; genus Hymenopus; species Hymenopus coronatus. The sequence continues at coordinate 2,763,172 of CM060895.1, read as the reverse complement.
AGAAGAATCAGCTTTTGTAAGATTAGCTTATTTGCAGAACAGGTAGAGGAAGTTCTATGAATGGAAGAGATCAGATTTACTAGGTATATTTTAATATTTATACACACACGGAGCCTCAAACATGCATGTCTAGTGAAATATGTGTACCGAATTTTGGGATGAATTACGCTACTTATCGGAGGAATGAAGTAGATAAAGCTTTAAAACACAGGATACAAGGTTTGGTAACGTTTTCTTGTGCTCCCATATGGAATGTACAAGGGAATGAATATAGATGAAACATATGGTAGCACGGCTCTCTGGGATGGTGATGACGTCACATGTAATTCTACCAAGTTAACAATTTGCAAGACTTAAAACAAAGGAGCCAGCAATTTCAACAAATTGTTCTGTGAAACTTGGTATTTACGCTCAGTACCTTCCAAAGATACGACAGGAAAACTTAAATATTTGATTGTGTTCCTAGCTGTGTAAGAAATTGTTTTCTATCAACTTGTGGTAATCAAGATAACATTAGCAGAAACTGTCTTATTACTTGCTGCTTCCTTATAAGTAGAAACGAAATAAGGGAGTAGCATAGGTTAAAGTGATAGTCAAAAGCTGGTTGCTATATCACTGAAGTTCCTTTGTTTGTATGGACAAGAGTTGACAAATTCCTGTATGAGTAAAGTATAAGTTTTAAAGAAGGAATATCTCAAAAACGATCAACTACAGGAAAAAAGTAATATAAAATTGTGTGTTTTAACGGCCTCTACAGTTTTTGTTCATCTCCTACAGTTTAGCAGTTATGCGAAATTCCTTAACATTCATCCAGAATAAAGTAGTCTTCAGAGTCTATTCCCAGAAAATTCAAGATATACGTTTTATTTGCGAGGTAAATATCTTTAATATTCGATATTTTAATCAAAATTGTCAGTCATTTGTGAGAAAATCAAAATTTTCGAAAAAAAGTTCCATGTAAAGGGTAATTTGGGGTGGTGGGATTTTCCCTAAAATCTTCGTGTCGCATCCCTGGAAGATACTAAACTTAAATACAAAGTTTGGTATTTTGCGCTCTTTTCGTTTTTGAGCTATGCTGTCCACACACACGCCCCTTTTTCTAAACTTTTTTTTCGGACTCACGGGGACCAGTGAAATCTCGGGTGGAATACAATACCTTCTCTATCCACTATGTACATTGTGTATCCGCTAGGCTAGGAGCACGTGGGAGTTGCCTGGAGATTTCAACAGTTTGTTTGCTCCAGAGGCAGCAGACCTCGACAATTACTGTTTTGTGGAGCGGTTAAAAAAAATCTGATTTGTTCCATGCACATGACTTTCTCTACATCTCTGTGACAAATTATGAAAAAAAAAAAAAAAAAAACGCATTCTTCTATTTACTTGCTCCCTTGTAAGTAAAAGGCAAATACACTAAGCTAAAGCGATAGTCAAATGTTTTAAAATGTGATTGAAATCCGTTTAAGTTTGGTATCTTCCAAGGATGCGACATGACGATTTTTAAAAAAATCCCCTCACTACAAACATTTTCTTCAAAATGGCTCTTACGAGTTTGATTAAAATATCGTACATGTTAAATAAAATGTATATCTTGAATTTACTGGAATAACCTCTGAAGACATGTCTATTCTGAATGAATTTTGCATAACTGGTAAACCGTAATAGACAGACAAATACTTAGCACACAAAAAACGTAGAGCTCTTTAAAACACACAATTTATGTTATTAGCATTTTTTTCCTGCAGTTGGCCGTATTCAAGATATTCCTTGTTATTGATTTCAGTTTGAAAATACTTAATAATTTGCTCATACTGGAACTTGGCCACGCAAAGAATCGGATTTGTATACCATAGCAAGCACATCTTAAAGCATTTGACTATCACTTTATCCTAGTGTATTCCCTTCTGCTTACAAGGAAGAAGCAAGCAATAAGACAATTTGTGTTAATGTTTATCTTGAGGTAGATACAAGAAGAAGCTTATTAATTATAATTTGTTATAGACATGTAGAGAAAGAGGCGTGTGAATGGAGCATATCAGAGTTTTGCTTTCTCTAGTCCGAATGTACAATGTACATAGTGGATAGAGAAATTATTGTATTCCACACAAAAATGCGATGTCGAGATTCCAACGGAAATATATGTTTTAGGGTCCCCTGTATTTTCATAAAAAGGTCCGTGTGCGTGTGGAAGTTACTCAACTTTTGAGCTATGGTGTGTGCTAAAAATGTACATTGTCCATATGAGCAACAGAAAGTAAAAAGACAGCAAGATATATTGTGGAAGTCATTCAGACACTGCCCTTCGTCACTAGTTCCCTAGAGCTAATCTCCAAGCTACCTATGCCAAACTCAACAGAACCCTCGACACGTATCCTTATAAAAGTATATCTGGGAGTTGCTTTAAGCGGCACACTTTCACTGCTCAGCACCCACAACTTATTGGTCAACGACACTGTCACAGAAAGGAACAATTCCTGCAAAAGTCTCACTACCAGCCCATATTTTTACAATGTACAATAAACATAATGCCGGAGGTCCTGGGTTCGATTCCCGGCCGGAGCGGATTCCTTTTCTTTAACCAGAATTATTCCCTATCCCCCACAGTCTGGAAGTACGTATGCGAGAGTGAATGTGTGTGTGTGTGTGTGTGTGTGTGTGTACACGATAGTTCAAAAACGAAAATTCGGTAAAATACCAAACTTGGTATTTAAGTTTGGTATCTTCCAAGGATGCGTATAAATATTTTAAGGAAAATTCCCCCAGCAAAACTATTATCTACATGGAAAAGAATTCATAAATTTTGATTTTCTAAAAAACTGACTAACGATTTTGATTAAAATCCCATATATTAAAGATATATACATGACAAATAAAATGTATATATTGAATTTTCTGGGAATAGCCTATGAAGACCTCTTTACTCTTGAATGTTTTTATTGAATTTTGCGTAAATGATAAAGCGTAAAATATAGAGAAAATTTTACTACAAAAAATGTAGATCACGATAAAACACCCAATTTATTTGATATCCATTTTTTTTCGTGGAATTTGCCGTTTTCGAGATATTCCTTGTTATTCATTTCAGTGTTAAAAGCTTTTCTTATACGGGAACTTGTGAATGCAATAACATAGTAACGACATTTCACTATCCTAGTGTATTCCCTTTTACTTGTAAAGAACCATTCCTGCAAACTTATTAACAATAATTTGTTACGGAGATGTAGAGAAAGTCATGTGAATGGAGCACATCAGATTTTTTTTTTTTTTTTTTCGTTTAACGACCTTTATCGGTAAAATGATGTTGAAAAGACCTCAGGGTCAATGAAGCTTAATATTATTCGACATTCGTCATGTCAGGATAAGGGAAAACATCATCTGAGTAACTCACTGTGAGTGAGCTTCGAACTCGGCTCCTTTTGAAGGTGAGTCAGACACGCTCTTTAACTGCTGCGGTTCTCAACGTCCCATTCTATATTGTGCGTGAAACACCACTTAATTTTACTCAGAGACCTCTGTATGTGCCGTAAATCCACGACACGGGATCAACGGCTTTACTTCCCTTCCGAAGGAAACCATGCTAAGGATTGTTACCCCGAAAAAAATCCATCGCACTGAGTTCGAACCCGCGACCTTGGAAACCAGCGGGTAGCATGTTACCCTTAGACCATGGAGGAAGACACGGCGCAGAAGAACGGACTTTAACCACATTGCCACCATCAATGAATTGCTGCAGTATACCTTTCGTGACTTGTTCTTGTTCCCAAACACGAAGAAATAGCTTGTGGCACCAACATTTACATATATTTGGAACGTGACGTCATTTCTTGCTATAAAAGGAAGGAAGAATTGTCGCCAGTTAGATCCTGCACGAAGTTCTGGTCTACCATACGTGAAGGACAATATTAGGCGCCGCGCAGCAAAATTCCACGACGGTTTGCCTTCGTTAGGTCTCTTGGCATCTCCAGCACGTGCTAGGGCTAAGCTCCTATAGAATCGTTCTAACAGTTGCTTGGACAACCAACCCCAAAATATAAATAACATTTTATAACCCAGGGCTGCTACACCATGACTGGTAACTGTTGAGGACCAATCTTGATACCTCCCTTTACACCCACCACATGTGTCAGTCAGAGTTCGACTGGAGTGTTAGCGCGCAGAGGGGTGAGTACCTTACTTGTAAATAATTGAATATTCAGAGACATTTATCACAATACCGCCAAACGGAGAGGCGGATACTATAATTAAATGTGAAACTGGGACGTGGTCATCTCCCGCTGATCTAATGGTAGCAACAGCAGCAGCGTGTCAAGGTGACCGGGAAGACGAGTAACTTACGTAACGTTCCCACTTTCCCCAGTGCATATAACGGTAATGTGACGACAGTCCCCTCTTCGAACCTTGCAGCGACTGGGTAACCACTTTCTCTAGCATGTTCATCAGAACTTACTCATTCACACGACCTCATCTCTTCTGCTAACAAACTATTCTTACCCAAGATTATTCTTCTATCTACTCCATGCTAACAGAAATTGTCTTGTTACTTGCTTCCTTGTGAGTAGAAGGCAATACACTAGGATAAAGTGATAGTCAAATGTTTTAAAAACTGTTTGCTATATGATTGAGATCCTGTAGGATAGAAGTTTCTAATTTTAAAACTGAAACCAATAACAAGGAGTGTCTCGAAAACGGTCAACTCCACGGAAAAAGTGTAGATGGCATAACTTGTGTATTTTAAGGATATCTACATTTTTATGTAGTAAGTTCTGGTCTATCTCTTAAGGTTTACTAGCTCTACAAAATTCACAAAAAAAAATCGAGAATAAAAAGGTCTTCAAAGACATATTTCAAAAAATTCAAGATATGCATATCGTTTGTCATAAACGTACCTTAAACATAAGGTATTTTAATGAAAATCGTTAGTCATTTTTGAGAAAATCAAAATTTTCGGAAAATGTTCCATGTAGTTGGGAGTAGGGGGATTTTCTAGAAAATCCGCATGTCTCAACCTTGCAACATACTGAAATTAAATACCAAGTTTGGTCTTTTCGTTTTTGAACTATGCTGTCCATACACACACACACACACACACACACACACGTACAGTTTTCTATTTTTTTTTAATTCAGGGGGTCCCAAAACATTTACTTCGGTGAAATCTCAGCATAGAATATTTGGATGGAATACAATGCCTACCATCTCTATACAGTATGTACGTAGCAGGTGTAGAGAAAGTAAAAATTGTAAAGAGCTATTTTTTAGAAAATCAAAATTTTTAGAAATATTCCATGTAAACGGCAGTTTGGGGTTTTTCCTGAAAATATTCCATGCTGTGCATCCTTGGAAGATAGTGAGCTTGAACACTAAATTCGATATTTAGGCGACTTTTATTGTTAAGCTGTCCACGGCCACAAACGGAGTTTTTTTATAAAAATGCCTTTCTTTTGGACTCACGGGACTTCAAAACATGTATTACCGCTAAAATGTGGGATTTAAATATTTGAGTGGCATACAATATCTTCTGCACCTAAAGTAACATGAATAAGTATCTAACATGTCATTGTAAAAGCTTTGAGTCTTTGAAAACTTACCTGAAGGAATAACAAAGAATATGTTGGAAATGGCTAACTCCACAGAAAATATACTGGATATGAAATGTGTGGCTTAACGAGATCTATATTTTTGTGCGGTCAGTCAAGTCTGTTGTCCTTACACAAACTAATACGGGTCTTTCAATGAAAACAGCATTTAAAAAAAAAAAAAAATTGTTTCTTTATTTCTCAACGTAATCTCTAGATAGGCTAAAACATTTCTTATATCGGTGTTCTAATTTAACTAAACCATCTCTGTTGTGCGACTTATCAAGGACCTCCTTGTTGCTGGGAAATCTTCGTCCTCCAAGACATTTCTTGAGGTTTGGGAAAGCTGGTAGTCACTGAGTGCTAGATCTGGTGAATGTTCACAAAATTCCAACTTTAACTCGCACATTTTTCCCACTGCAATGATTGAAAGATGGGTCGGAGCAAGATTTTCTTTTCACCTCATCACTCAAACGTTGCAGTAAGCTTGCGTAGTAGTCACTAGTGATACTTTTACCCTTTTCCAAGTAATCGATAAAAATAATTCCCTGTGCATCCCAGAAAACACTCGCCATAACCTTATTAACTGACAAAATTGACTTTGGCTTTTTTGGAGTTGGTTCACCTGGCGCAATCCACTGTTTTGACTGTGATTTACTTTCTGGACTGTAGTGATGTATCAAAGTTTCATCCATGGTAATAAGCCATCTCAAAAAGTCACTGGTATTTTTACGGTAGAGCTCCACATTCTTAACAGAAACAGTCTTTTCTTTGCAATTTTTGATCAGATGTCAACAAACGCGGCACAGACCTTGTGAAATCCCAAAACATTACTTAAAATATCACCTGCACGTTGTTTTGATATGTTTACAGCCTCTGCTATCTCAAACAGTTTTAATCTGCAGTCTTCCAGTACTAAACGATGAATTTTCTCAATGATCTCTGGAGTTGTCACTTCTACAGAGCGTCCAGAGCGAGGCTCATCACTAGTGCTCGTACATCCGATTTTAAACTCTGCAACCCAGCTTTTAATCATTGAATATGAAGGGGCAGAGTCTTTCAATGTGCTGTCCTTTTTCTCCTTTATTTCTTTAGGCGTTAAGCCTTTCAACTGGAAGTGCTCGTTTTTCCAAATGCTCCATTTTCGTGAAAACTCTAAAGCTGTCTTGTTTAAAATGCTGCCATTGGAAAACTTAAACAAGCTATTGACCTGTAGCTATGGATACAAGCTAGTCTATACGATGCGCCATATCTGTGCGAGGCCCGGGGCAGGTTGTGTATCGCATCATCGGAAGAGTTTGCTGTACGTGTTAAGGTTTCTCCTGAGGACAAACGACCTTTTAGTTGCTATTGAACCTTAACCTTATGTTCCGTCCTATTAAACTGTACAACCACGCCTCAAGGAAATGACAAAACATCTGCTACTGTCCTCAAAAAAACAGTCGTGCCAACTTATTTGAGTCCTTAGTAACTATAGTACAATCTCAGGCAGAGACACACCTAATCTGGAACAGAAATATTCTCATCTCCAGGTAAACAAAACACACACACGGACCTTTTCCCGAAAATGCTTTTTTACTTTCTCTATACGTACTATGTACATAGTGTATAGAGAAGGTATTGCACTCCACCAAAAAATTCGAGACCGAGATTTCACCGGAAATATATATTTTAGGGTCGCCTGTATCCAAAAAAAGCATTTTCAGAAAAAGGTGTGTCCGTGTGCCTGTGAACACGATAACTCAAAAACGAAAAGTCGGTAAAATACCAAACTTGGTATTTAAGTTTAGTATCTTCCAGGGATGCGACACGAAGATTTTGAGAAAAATCCCCCCCACCTCAAACTACCCTTTACATGGAACTTTTTTCGAAAATTTTGATTTCTAAATAATAGCTCTAACGATTTTGTTTAAAATTTCCTATATTAAAGATATTTACCTGACAAATAAAATGTATATTTTGAATTTTCTGAGAATAGCCTCTGAAGGCTACTTTATTTTAACTGAATTTTACGGGATTTTGCATAACTGCTAAACCGTAAGAGATAGACAAAAGCTTACCACACAGAAAATGTAGAGTACATTAAAACACACACATTATGTTGTATTCATTTTTTTCGTGGAGTTGATCGTTTTTGAGATATTCCTTGTTATGTTTTCAGGTTCGAAAAACTTAACTTTTCTCATACAGCAATTTGTCAGCCCCTGTCCACACAAACAAAGGAACACCAGTCACATAGCAACCAGCTTTTGACTATCACTTTAACCTATGCTACTCCCTTATTTCCCTCCTACTTACAAGGAAGCAGCAAGTAATAAGACTATTTCTGCTAATGTTTTGTCGATTAGCATGAAGTAAATAGAAGCATGAGGTTTTTAAAACTACTTTGTGACAGAGATGTAGAGAAAGTCATGTGAATGGAACATATCAGATTTTTTAGACAAAGGGGACCCAAAACATATATTTCCGGTGAAATCTCGGTATCGAATTTTTGGGTGGAGTGCAATACATTCTCTGTACACTATGTACATAGTACGTATAGAGCAAGTAAAATACTTATAAGTATGTTTGCACGTCAGTAGGAAATTAAAATGTACAACATTGGGAATAATTGAATAGAGAAGGCCTGAGAACAATCGCTTTGAAAAGTAATTCTAAGCGTTAGCAGCATTGGTCCTTACAAGTGGAAGGAAATTACATGCTAAAGCAATACTTAAATGTTATAAAAAGTAGCTGCTATGTGAAACAATTGAGGTTAGGTTCATTTCGCATCATCTGCAGTTAATGAGAAAACTAAGGTAGATTAAAACTAAAACCAATATCAAGAAATATGTCCTTCTCACCTGGGGTCGCAGCTTCGATTCCCGACTAGGGCGTGGAATTTCCCTTTAACCAGAATTATTCCCTATTCCGAACAGAGTCTGGAAGTATAACCTACAGACATCAAGTTGTTTCTAATGCAAAGCCCCCGATATGACCTTACATGTTAAAGGGGGCTATCCGAGATTGAACTTTAATAAAGTCCTATTAGAAATCTGAATAAAAGCGTTTTATTCATCAGATAATGTTCGCCATTAAGTCTCGTGTCCACAAGATTTTGATATCACACTCACATCACTTTGTCTAGCTGCTCTACAAACAAACCTCCTACAAAAGAATATCCTTCTTTCTACACAATGCTAATCGAGATAAACATTAGCAGAACGTTATTACTTAGTTCCTTATAAGTAGAAGGGAATGTGCTATGCTAAAGTGATGTCGTCATGCGATTGTCATTGCAAATCGCTCTTTGGTTGGCCAGGAGTAGAATATAAGAAAAACGGACACTTCCTGTCTGAGAAACGTATAAGTGTTTTAGAACTGAAACCAATAACGAGGGATATCTTGCAGACGGCCATCTCTACAACATAAATCGTCTCTCTTAACATCTACCAGTTATTCAAAATTTGTCCAGAGCGAACAGGTCTTCGGAAGCTGTTCCCAAAAAATTCATGATATACATTTTGTCATGTAAATATCAATAGTATGTGGTATTTTAATCAAATTCGTTATAGCCAGTTTTGACAAAAACAAAACTTTCACAATAATTTGCACGTAAAGGGTAGTTTGGGTGGGGGGACTTTTTTGAAAATATTTGTGTCGCATCCTTGAAGGAATATGAATTTGGAATTTAACGTTCTTTTAGTTTTTGACACGGACACGTTTCTAAATTCAGGAGTCTCAAAATATCTATTTCCAGTGAAATCTCGGTATTGACTTTTTGGGTTCAATTGATAGTACGTGTAGAGAAAGTAAGGTATAAGTTTGTCTGCAGACCTTGAGGAATGTGTCTGAACACGGTAAATTGCAGCAGAACATAATATAGTCGAGGTCAGCCTGTGTCGAGCTGTTTCACAAGGACGCCCTCTCGGGACTCAAACCACTTGCCAAAATCCTCATGTCTAAACGGTAAAATGTACAAACCATCTAAAGTCTCTTTTATAACAACTCTCCAAGACCTTGCTTCTGCTTCTGAAAATTCTTATTGACATTAAAAAAAAAAATCTGCTGTGTTCTATTCACATGACTTTCTCTGTAACAAATTATTGTTCAAAACCTTATTCTTCTATCTACTTCAAGATAAACATTAACAGAAATTGTCCTATTGCTTGCTTCCTTGTAAGTAGAAGGGAATACACTAGGATAAAGCGATAGTCAAATGTTTTAAAAGCTCATCGCTGTATGAAACAATTGACGTTCGGTTCGCTTTGCATGGTTCCGAAAACTCAATTAGTGTAAAATTGAAACCAATAACAATGAGTATCAACTCTACAAGATAAACGAATATCACATGTAATACCTGTTTTAACGAGATCTACTAACTTTTTGTCTGCCACTTATGGTTTACCTGTTTATGCAAAAGTCAACCAGAATAAGCAGTACTCGAGAGGCCATAACTACCAAATTAAAAAATATACTTACATTTTATTTCTGATATAAATCGTTAGAGCCATGTTCTATATAAACGGTAGCTGGGATTGCCCGTGTCGCAATCTTAAATATACTGAACTTAAATACCAATAGAATTTTCCTTTTTGAGTTAAGTTCCCCCCCCCCCCACACACACACACACGAACCAATTGCTAAAAATTCTTTTTTGGATTCAGGGGGTCTCAAAAGATATATTTTCCGAAAATCTCGGTATTAAATTTTGGGTGCAACGCAATACCATCTCTATCTACTCTGTGCTAGAGAAAGTAAAAAGCTTATTACTGTATCATGTTACTGGAGATAGACATTTCCAGAAATGCTTTTATTCCGTATTTTCTTGATCTGTTGACGTTCCGTTCTGTGTTTCACAAGGAAACAGAAAAACTCATAACTTCCTATTAGCGAAAAGTGTAACTATTGAAAACTTGAAATAAATAACCAGATTGACCACTTTAAAACCTTCATTTATTGATTTATTTGGCGCAGTTTAAATTGAAACTGTTTGTTCCGGTGACAGGGTTACGAACAAACAAAACACTACCTACGTCACGACTAAACTACAATTCCTCGCAATGACGAAAGTTTCAGGATAAAAACTTGTGTATTAGACGTGAGAAATTAGAACACTCAGAAATACTTTTCTATTTGATGAAGACGGAAGTGTTTCTTGTTCCACTTCACCAGCTGAGAATTTGCGCTTCACTGCAAGTGTCAGAAACCACTGCAGCTGTACCAATATCACAACTTGCAGTAATTTCATCGTCATCCAAATACATTTGCAGGTACGGTTCTAAATGTTTGCTGCATTATCACTAAACTTCATTATGCAGTTCCATTACTTTCTCTTCTTCTTCTTACTAGGCAAGTACACAAAGTATTGCATTCCACCGAAATTTCGATGCAAACATACGTTTTAGGGTCCCTTGTATAAAAAAATCTGTTGTGTTCCATTCATATCACTTTCTCTACATTTCTGCTGTAACAAATTATTGTTAGAAAGCTAATGTTTCTATTTACTTTATGCTAATCCAGAAAAATTTAGCAGAAATACTCTTATTACTTGCTTCCTTGTAAGTAGAAGTGAAATAAGGGAGTAGCATAGGTTAAAGTGATAGTCAAAAGCTGGTTGCTATGTGACTCAAGTTCCTTTGTATGTATGGACACGAGTTCAATATGAGTTTTCTAAAGCTGAAACCAATAACAAGGAATATGTAAAACACGAAAATAAATCTATAAACTGTGTGTTTTAACGTGCTGTACATTTTTTATGAAGTTAACTTTTGTCTATATCATACGGTTTAGCAGTTGTACTAAATTCCGTTAAATCCATCCACAAGTCTTCAGAGGCTATTCCCAGAACGTTCAAGATATATATTTTGTCAGCTAAATGTCTTTAATATACGATATTTTAATCAAAACTATTAGAGCTTTTTGAGAAAATCAAAATCTTCGAAAAAAGTTCTACGTAAAGGGTAGTTGGGGTGGGGGATTTTCTTGAAAAGCTTCGTGTTGCATCCTTGGAAGATAGCAAACTTAAATACCAAATTTGGTATTCAACGATCTTTTCGTTTTTGAGCTATACTGTCCACATATACACAGACTAACAGACATACAGACACATGTACCTTTTTCCAAAACTGGGTTTTTTTTTTTTTTTTAGATTCAGCGGGACCAAAAATATATATTTCTGGTGAAATTTGCAGTATGGAATTTTTGGATGCAGTACAATACCTTCTCTATACACTATGTAGATAGAAGGTGTAGAGAAAGTAATAAATACCAAAGTTGGTATTAAAGTCGAAATGCCCTATGTTGAAGTTTGAGTCAAGATAATGAGCTATAACTCTCACCGCATTTGCCTCAAATTTCAGATACATATTATATAAACCAGAGTAAAATTTCACAAATGCTGTCCCCGAGTTGTTAGCAAATACAAAATGTGAAGCAAGTACCAATGTTGTTAAGAAAACAAGCCAACGTTGTTGTGACGTCATTTCCTCAATCATACATGCAGGTCTGTTATACGAGAAATTTGTATTCCTTCAATATGACTCATTCCACAAACAGTTTCATTTTCTACATTAAAACCTCTTTTATTACTTTCCCTGCCGCGGACTTGCACAAAAAAATCTGACTTTCTCTACATCTCTGCAACAAATTATTGTTAATAAGCTTATGCTTCTATTTACTTCAGGCTAATAGAGACAAAATTAGGAGAAATACTCTTATTGCTTGCTTCCTTGTAAGTAGAAGCGAAATAAGGGAATAGCATAGGTTAAAGTGATAGTCAAAAGCTGGTTGCTATGTGACTGAAGTTACTTTGTTTGCATGGACACGAGTTGACAAATTCCTGTATGAGAAAAATATACGTTTTTCAAAGCTGAAACCAAAACAAGGAATATCTCAAATACTACCAAATCCACGAATGAAACGTATATAATACAAATTGTGTGTTTCAATGTGCTCTACATTTTATGACTGGTAAGTTTTTCTCCGTCTCTTACGGTTTAGCAGTTATGCAAAATTCCGTAAAATTCATCCAGAATAAAGTAGATTTCAGAGGCTATTCCCAGAAAATTGAAGATATACATTTTATTTATCAGGTAAATATCTTGAATATACCACAGTTTAATCAAAATCGTTACAGCCATTTGTCAGAAAATCAAAATTTACGAAAAAGTTCGATGTAAAGGGTAGTTTGGGGGATTTTTGTCAAAATCTTCGTGTCGCATCCCTGTAATATACTAAACTTAAATACCATGTTTGGTATTTTACCGACTTTTCGTTTTTGATTTATGGTGTTCAAAGACACACTGAGTTTTTTCCAAAAATGTTTTTTTTTTGGATTTAAGGGGACCCAAAACATGTATTTTCGGTGAAATCTCGGTATGGAATTTTTGTGTACAATACAGTACCTTCTCTATACACTATGTACATAGTACGTGTAGAGAAAGTAAAAAGTAGATATGTAAATATCATCGGAAATACACGTTTAGGGTCTAACTGAAAATTAAAAACAAAATGTGCATGAACATAATAGCTAGCAGACAAAATACAAAAACAGTTAAAAATTGATCATATATCCCTTTTTCGTAATAAATTACTAAGAATTATAACATTTACATGTAAGAATATATCTTCTTTTGTTGCAGTTCGCGCATATGAAATATCAATTAAGTGAATATAATATGCTTTTCTATACACCTTTGTTTATATCTTATGGTAGACAAACAATCTGATGTGTTCCATTCTTAGAAAAGAGTACCTCAGGTAAACATTACCATAATTCATCTTATTATTTGCTTCCTTTTAAGCAGAAGCGAAACAAGGGAATACTTTACCTTAAAGCGATAGTCAAAACCCTTTAAAAGCTCGTCGTTATAAAGCGAGCCGAACCACAATTGTTCCTGTTTGAGAAAAGTATTTAAAGCTTAAGCCAATAGCAAGTAAAATGTCAGAAACTGTCACTTCTGCAAAGTTTCGCAAAACTCAACCAGAATAAAAAGCTCTTCAGAGGCTCTTCTCAGAAAATTCAAAACATACATTTAATTTGAGATCTAAATACCTTTAATATGCAGTAATTTAAACAAAATTGTTAGAGCTATTTTTGAGAAAAAGAAAATTTTAAAAATATTTTCTATATAAAGGGTAGTCAGGTGTGTGGGGATTTTTTTTTTAAAATCTTTGTGTCTCATCTTTGAAAGGTACCAAACTTAAATACGAAGTTAGGCATTTAACGGTATTTTAGTATTTGAGCTAGACACACACACACGCGCATATTTTTCTTAAAATGTTTTTTTTTGTATTCAGGGGGTCTCGAAACATATATTTCCGGTGAAATCTCGGTATCGAATTTTTGGGTGCAATGCAATATTTTCTATACTCTATGCACATAGTAAAACACCATTCGAGGACTATTCTTATAAAATTCAAGATATACGTGTTTTTTTGTCATGTACATATCTTAACCATTTGGTTTTAATAGAAATCGTTATAACCATTTTAGAATATAAAAGTCAACGAGAAGTTTTCGATGTAGAGTGTAAATTCTGTTCTCGCGTCCTTGAAATATACTGAATATAGAGTTTGGTATTTATCTGAACTGTTTTCGTATTAAATGAGTAGATTTTGTACGGAATACAATATTCACTGTCGGTGCATTATATAATATGCATGGCACGCTCTGATGCATGCAAAGCTATTTTCACTGCAAGTATTTCCACTTTCACGGTTCGGATCAAACAACACGCGAAGATGCAATTACTGCAAGCTCCAGGTATATCCATCAGATTACTACACCAGACAGCTCCCAAGTGAGGTAAAGGTTAACTCACTTTCTTAAGCGCTCACTGTAGTGCAGGATGAGGGGAAAGCGATATCCAGTTATCCGGCGAGCTGTTATGCAGTAATCAGTGTATTAAGCTAGCATAGCCCACTTTGCAGAAGTAGTTCAATGCTGTAACAAGATTTGTATTCTTTTCACCAAGACTGAAGTTAAGGAAGGGCGTGAAGTTATAACATAAACATTATGTATATCCATAAGCTGCATCATATTACAGTACTGGTGTTTCCATGGCAACGATAAACAGCACTTCTGGAAAAAGAAGAAAAACTAGACCAGAAACTTTGTGCAAATCGATGACTTTAACGCTAGCGTTATATGAATACGGTCAACTCATTTTATATTTATTTTAAAAAGCTCTATATGATAAGCGTGTGTTTTAATGAATGCTGCATGTTTTGTGTACCGAGCTTCTGTCTTTCTCTTACTTACAAAAGTCTCCATTGACTGCCTCCGTGGTCGAGTGGTCAGCGAGCTGACTTCTCACCCGCGGGTCCCGCTGGGGCGGGGAATTTTTCTCTATTCCCCACAGAGTCTGGAAGTTTGTATGCAAGTGTGAATGTGTGAGTGTTTGAGTAAAACAAAATGATTTAAACCAACGTAAAAAGAACCTACAAACACCGAGTTGTTTCAAGTGGAAAGCCCCCGATATGACCTTAGATGTTAAAGGGGGCTATATAAATGAAACAAAAGTCTCCAGAGGCTATTCCCATAAAATTTAAGGTATACATTACGTTTGCCAGAAAATATCTTGAACATATGGTATTTTAATAAAAACAGTTAAAGATAATTTTGATAAAATAAACATTTTCGAATTTTTTTTATATTTTTCAAGTTATCTCTATCTATACTCGTAACATGCTGTAGGGTAATAGGGAAGGGGGGGGGGCTGTTTAAAATCTGTGTCGCATCCTTGAAAGATTTAAACTTAAATACCAAGTTTGGTATTTAACGAGTGTTTCGTTTTTGAGTTATGCCGCCCTCACACACACACACACACACGTAATGTTCTTCTTCAGAAAGTGAACTGGCACGGCCACTAATCTATTAAGATAGACTTCAACAGCGTTTCTACCTGTCAGTGTCACCTTATCTGTACTCATGTATATCTGTATATATCGGGAATACACTAGCAACAGCGGAATCTTTTAAAAGCTCATTACTATGTGATATTGGATTTGCTTAACCAGGAGGGAATTCTGTTACATTCATATGAATTTCTCTACCCTGCATCGTTAGAAAGCTAATTATTTTCTCTAATGTGCGATGCACAACTAGACGGAGTGTGGAAGAACGTGGAGAAAGTAAAGGTGAATGACTGAGATGCTTGTGTGGGACGATACGACAACAGCTGTCACACTCGTTCATAACACGGAGGAAACAAGTGAACAGCGACCTTGCTGCTTCAAGGACACGGAACCGTTATTCCAAATTTGGGAGTTGAGGGCTCTTCAGGGTCAAGGGCTGGGGTCCGCCCTGCAACCATTTGTTGCTAACCGCGCTGGTGTTCCCGCGACCGATTCTTCTTTCCGGGTTTTCCCCAGACGACATAACAAATACAACTCAGCGTTTTCCAATTATCATGTAGTAAATGATAAAATCTGATGTGTTCCATTCACATGACTTTCTCTACTACAAAGTATTATTAATAAAATGTAGGGTTGTTTATGGATACTCTTTTAACAGCTCAGGTTCTCAGCGTTTCATTCTATACTGGACCGCTTGACGTTCTTTTATGTGCCGTAAATCTACGAAACGGGACCAACTGCTTTACTTCCCTTCTGAGGGAAGCCATGGCAAGGATTCTTTATGTCCTCCGTCGAGTTTGAATCCGCGACTTTCGGTATCATTACACCACGGCTTAATAAGCTTATTCTTCTGTCTACTTCATGTTAATCGAGATAAACATTAACAGAAATTGGATAGGTAGAGTCAGACTGAACATGCCGACATACCATTCAATTTCTCAACTGACTCGCAGTGGAAGAGCAACCGGCAGATCCGTGGTTCAAACCCCGGCTATGGCAGTGCATTTTTCAGTGCGACTCTATCCAACTCCTGTGCTACATACGGCTTGTGTGAAAAATCTGATGTGTTACACTCACATGGCTTTCTCTAGCTGTTCTACAAACCTCATACATAAGATTCTTCTTCTTTCTGCACCTTGCTAATCGTCGTACTCATTAGCACAATGTTCTTATTATTTAGTTCCGTATAAGTAGGAAGAAAATAAGGGAATACAATAGGCTAAACCAATGGTCAAATGTTTTAAAAGCTGTCGTTATGCGATTGTCATTACAAATCGCTTCTTTTCTTGGCCAGGAGTAGAACAAAAGAAAAACGGACACTCCCGTCTGAGAAAAGTATAAGTACTTCACAACTGAAACTAATAACAATGAATACCTCGAAAAGGGCAAGCTTCACGAGAAAAATGTATATGATATAACTTGTGTATTTTAACAAGACCTAAATTTTTTGTACAGTAAGTTTTTGTCTATCTCTTACGATTTACTAGTTATGCCAAATTAAGCAAAATTCATCCAGAATAAACAGGTCTTCAGAAGCTATTCCCAGAAAATTCAAGATATACATTTTATTTGTTAGGTAAATATCTTTAATGTATGATATTTTAATCAAAATCGTTAGAGCCATTTTTAAGAAAATCAAAATTTTCGAAAAAAGTTCCATGTAAAGAGTAGTTTGGGGTGGGGAGATTTTTCTCAAAATCTTCATGTCGCATCCCTGGAAGATACTAAACTTAAATACCAAGTTTGGTATTTTAGCTACTTTTCGTTTTTGAGTTATCGTGTTCACAGACACACGGACCTTTTTCTGAAAATGCTTTTTTTGGATACAGGGGGTCCTAAAACATATATTTCTCGGTATCGAATTTTTGGGTGGAATATAATACTTCTCTATCCCTATGTACATTGTACATATGGGGCTAGAGAAAGTAAAAAACAATTCAACCAATTAACAGAAATACTCTTATTACTTGCTTTCTTGTAAGAGAAGATAAATAAGGGTATACACTAGGATAAAGTGATAGTCAAATATTTGAAAAACTAATAATATAGCATTGAAATCAATATCTTGCATGGCCAGGAGTTGACAATTCCCATATGCGAAAATTACAAGTATTTTAAAACAGAAACCAATATTAAGAAATATCTCCGAAATGGTAAACTCCACCATAAAAAATAAAGTATATATCATACATCGTATGTTTTAACGAGATATACACTGTTTGTCTATCTGTTAATGGAAATTCAGCAAACCTCATACGGAATGGGATTAGCGGTTATTCCCATAATATTCAAAATAAACATTCTATTTGTTAACTAAACGTCTTTAATATACGTCATTTTAATCAAAATCATTATGTTTTTATTTTATGTAAGAAAATCAAGCTTTTCGATAAACAAACACAAAGTTTGGTATTTTACCGACTTTGGTGTTTTTGAGTTATCGTGTTCAGAGACATAGGCAGACATACGGACCTTTTTCTAATTTTTTTTTATTTAGAGGGTCCCAAAACAAATATTTCCAGTGAAATCTCGGTATTGAATTTTTTGGCACAATACAACACCTTCACTATACAGTATGAACATAGTACGTGTAGAGAAAGTAAAAAAAAAACTCCTTAAACTAGTTGTGCATTTATTTTTCCTGTTGCTACACTGAGTGCTACCTCTCAGTAGGAAAAGCACGATTTGCTCCTCTTTTTTACTTCAGGTGACCATGCAAAAAGAACAACTTTCAAAGTCATCACATGGCAACCACCTTTTAAAACATTTGACTATCACTTTATCCTAGTGTATTCCCTTCTACTTACAAGGAAGTAGCAAGTAATAAGACAATTACTGTTAATGTTTATCTTGATTAGCATCAAATAGATAAAACTGGTACCACGTGACAATAAATACCTTGATAGCAATGACGATTACGCTGAGAAATAGAGTAAGGTAGTGTTAACTTTGTGTTGATAACTTTCTTTATTATTTAGTTATACCAAATCGTGTGTCACTTTCTGCATGACCCTCGTACATGTCGAGAGTCGGCTGATAAGTCCCGGGCCTCACACAGATTTGGCGCCAGTTAGACGGTAGCATCGTATAGACCAGCTTGTATCTATAGTTACAGGTCAATAGCTTGTATAGCATTTTAAACAAGACAACCTTAAAGTTTTCACGAAAATGGAGCATTTGGAAAAACGAGCAGTGATTAAATACCTCCATTTCAGAGGCTTAACACCTAAAGAAATCAAGGAGGAAATGAACAGTACATTGAAAGATTCTGCCCCTTCATATTCAATGATTAAAAGCTGGGTTGCAGAGTTTAAAATGGGACGTACGAGCACTAGTGATGAGCCTCGCTCTGGACGCTCTGTAGAACTGACAACTCCAGAGATCATTGAGAAAATTCATCGTTTAGTACTGGAAGACTGCAGATTAAAGTTGTTTGAGATAGCAGAGGCTGTAAACATATCAAAACAACGTGCAGGTAATATTTTAAGGGTGCCGCGTTTGTTGACATCTGATCAAAAGTTGCAAAGAAAAACTGTCTCTGTTAAGAATGTGGAGCTCTACCGTAAAAATACCAGTGACTTTTTGAGATGGCTTATTACCATGGATGAAACTTGGGTACATCAGTACAGTCCAGAAAGTAAATCACAGTTAAAACAGTGGATTGCGCCAAGTGTACCAACTCCAAAAAGGCAAAGTCAATTTTGTCAGTTAACAAGGTTATGGCGAGTGTTTTCTGGGATGCACAGGGAATAATTTTTATCGATTACTTGAAAAAGGTTAAAAGTATCACATAAGCCTACTGCAACGTTTGAGTGATGAGGTGAAAAGAAAAAGACCTCATTTGGCAAAACTAAAAATCTTGTTTCATCACAACAATCCTCCGGCCCATCATTCAGTCATTGCAATGGGAAAAAGTTGGAATTGCTTGAACATTCACTCTATTCGCCAGATCTAGCACCCAGTGACTACCACCTTTCCCAAACCTCAAAACATTTCTTGGAGGACGAAGATTTCATAGCAACGAGGACGTCATTGATGCTGTAAACATCTATTTTGAGGACCTTGATAAATCGACTACAGAGATGGTTTAATTAAATTAGAACACCGATATGACAAAGAGGGTGAAGTGATAATCCAAACACAGTCAATTCAAACTACTGAATGATAACTTGAAAAAGTAATATTGCACAAATGGTTTTCATAGTTCTAAATGCTCGCATTAACTGTTTTAAAGAGATATGCTTTTTATTTTCTCTAGTATGTACATAGTAGGTAGAAAAGAAATTGTATTTCACCGAAAAATTCGTTACCGGAAATGCATTATCTTGAATAAAAAATAGAATTTTTGGAAAAAGACGAGTGCGCGCATGTGTACGTGTATGTCAGATTTTCAGGAAAAATGCCCCCAACCCTTTAAATGAAACATTTTTGGAAATTTTCGATTTTCTAAAAAGAGGCTGAAATAATTATGACTGAAAAGTTACATATTGAAGATGTTTGCATGTCAAATGAAAGGTATTTCCTCTGAAATCTGAATTTCTTTTATATAAGTGGTAATCCATAAAAGATAGACAAAATCTTATTACACCAAAAAATTGTATATTGTTAAAATACATAATTTATCTCATAAAGGATTTTCTTTTTGTTTTGTAGAGATATTCCTTGTTCTGCGTTTTCATGCTTTCTCAAACGACATGTCCTCCTCCGTTTCGCATTTGTTTCACTCCTGGTCATGGAAAGTGGCAGCTTTTAAAACATTTGACTATCACTTTATCCTAGTGTATTCCCTTGTACTTACAAGCAAGCAAGCAATAAGACAATTTCTGTTAATGTTTATCTCAGTTATCGTAATATAAGTAAGAGAATAATCTTTGGTAAGAAGTTTGTTTGTGGAAAGTCACGCGATTGGAACACATTAGATGGTTTTTGCACCAAGCTTTAAACTTACAGTAATGGCACATGTTTGGGTCAAAATAACCCATTAGGGTCCAGCAGTTTGTGGTAAAAGGTTCATTACTGTAATTTATAGAAAAGAATGAGAGTCGTGTCCGATGTCAAATTTGAAAGTTAATTTAAAAAACAAGTGTCCAGAATTAGTACTGTAATATAAAAGACATTGAATATCAGGAAGCTACTTTCAGAAAATTCAACCTATACATTTTATTTTAGGTACAACATATTTTTTAGATAGAGGATTCCCTGTAAGTTATATAATTACAAATCTTCATTTTTACTTCCTCTACACGTACTATGTACATAGTGTATTAAAAGGAGGTTCCATCTAAAAATTCAGTACCGAGATTTCACCGGAAATACACGTTTTAGGGTCTCCTGTATCCGAAATGGCATTTTTAGAAAAAGACCGAGTGTGTCATTGTGCCCGTGTGTCTCCGAACACGACAACTCAAAAACGAAAAGTCGCTAGGTAAAGTACCAAACTTGGTATTTAATTTTAGTATCTTCCAAGGATGCAAAACAAAATCACAGCACTAAACTACCCTTTACATGGAAACATTTTCGAAATTTTTGATTTTCTAAAAAATGACTAAGGATTTTGATTAAAATATCGTATAGTAAAGATATTTACCTGACATATAAAATGTATATCTTGAATTTTCTAGGAATAGCTTCTGAAGACTACTTTGTTCTAGATGAATTTTACGGAATTTTGTATAACTAGTAAACTGTAAGAGATAGAACAAAAACTTACTGCACAAAAATATAGATCTCATTAAAACACACCATTTATGTTATGCACATGTTTACTTTCTCTACACGTACTATGCACATAGACTATAGAGAAAGAATTGTATTGCACCCAAAAATTCAATACCGAGATTTCAGTGGAAATAAATGTTTTGAGACCCCTGAATATAAAGAAAGCATTTTTAGCAAAATGTCCGTGTGTGTCTGTCTGTGGACAGCATAGCTCAAAAACGAAAACACCGTTAAACACCAAACTTGGTATCTTCGTTTGGTGTCGTTTTGAAACAAAATGTATATGTATATTTTTTTTACTCAAGATTTTGGCTTTGTGTTATACAGTTTAGAATGAACAACCACCAGAAATGCAAGTTCACCGTTTAATAGAAGCAGCAAGAAGTATGTTTTGTTTCCCTGGTAGCTAGGCAACTTCTCCAACATTGGCGTACTGTGTGTGTCATCTTCACAGGCATCTCTCATAGTGCGCAACAGCACACCATTTGTTTTAAGGCATGCCTTGGCCTTGAGTCAATCCGGAGAAAAGCCAGCTTTCCCGTACCTCAGTCGAAGGACGAACACCATCACCACTTGGGAGTCAAGCTAGATAGGGAACTGAGCTGTCGGGGCTGCGGCCGATGCTGGTTCCTCTTAAATTGTGCCTTTTGAGGACTCTCATAGTCCCCAGTTAATCTACGCCTGGGGCATGGCAGCAGACTCCGGTCTGATGTTGCTTCAAGGGGCACAGAATAGGTGCCTTCGGGCCATCTATTCTGTCCCTTTCTATTTTCCTACGAGACTCCTGCAAGAAGGCTCTCGTTTGCCCTTCCATTGGGGAACCCTCGTTAGGTCTCTTGGGGATTACAATCCCAGAAACCGCTGCTTCAGGTGATACCGGCTTTCCCGCATGGCTTGCGGGCATCTCCGGTAACCAAGAAGCATCTCCAACAGCTAAGCTCCTGTAAAACCCTTCTAAGAGTTGCTTGCACATCAAAATTTGAATCCCAAAATAAATAAATACATGTTTTGTAAACAAATAACAGCAGCTGCGGGCAAGGGCTATGATTGGTAGTAGCTGAAGAGCAATCTTGCCGACTCCCTTCACTCATTCCCGTCAGCAGGACACTAACGGGCGGCTCGTGTCTTCCCTTCACCACTCTAGCTGCTAGTAAATAAGTTGGTATTCTTGTTCAAGCTCTTCTTGAACCAAAATGGTGGATAATTATACAGTGCTTTACTGATTTTTACAGTCAACAGCCGAACCTTTTCTTCCTGCTGGTGGCTTTACGTAACTCGACCAGGACGCAAGAGCAAACTCATGAGGACCTTCTCCATCAAACAATATCACGTGACTAATACGAATTGCATGTTCTCACTTGTAGGTCTCTTATCGGCACAAATGAGGATGTGTATAGAATATTATACCATTTAAAAAAATCTGACGTGTTCCATTCACATGACTTTCTCTACATCTCTCCAACAAATTATTGTTAAAAAGCTTATGTTTCTTTTTACTTCATGCTAATCGAGAAAAAATTAGCAGAAATAGTCTTATTACTTGCTTGGTTGTAAGTAGAATAGAAATAAGGGAGTACCATAGGTTAAAGTGATAGTCAAAAGCTGGTTGCTAAGTGACTGAAGTTCCTTTGTTTGTATGGGCAGCAGTTGACAAATTCCTAGGAGAAAAGCATAAGTATTTTAAACGGAAACCAAGAACAAGGAATATCTCTAAAACGATCAACTCCACAAAAAAACTGTAGATGACATAAATTGTGTGTTTTATCTAAATGTTTTGTGTGGTGAGTTTTTGTCTATCTCTTACGGTTTACCAGTTATGGAAGATTCAATAAAACTCACCCAGAATAACGAGCTCTTTAGATTCCCAGAAAATTCAAGATATACATTTTACTTGGAATGTAAATATCTCAAACAAGAGATTTTAATCAAAATCGTTAGAGCCATTTTTGATAAAATCAACATTTTCGAAATGTTTTCCATGTAAAGGGTAGTTTTGGGTGGGGGGATTTTCTTGAAAATCTTCGTCTAGCATCCTTGGAAGATAGCCACCTTAAATATCCAGTTTGGTACTTAACGGTCTTTTAGTTTTTAAGCTACGCTGCCCAGACACACACACACGGGCATTTTTCTAAAAATGCTTTTTTTTTAGTTTCAGGGGGTCCCAAAACGTGTATTTCTGGTGAAATCTCGACATGGAATTTTTGGGTGGAATACTTGTACATACGGGGCTAGAGAAAGTAATAAATGCCGCGATAACCCAAAAACGAAAGGTCGGTTAAATACCAATACCAAAGTTGACATTTAACTTCAGCATCTTCCAAACATACGATACGAAGATTTTGAAGAAATTCCCAAAAACCCAAGCTACCCTTCACATGGAATAAATTTCGAACAAAAATGGCTCTTAATATTTTTGATTAAAATACCACATATTAAAGATGTTTACATGACAAATAAAATGTATACCTTGAATATTGTGGGAATCGCCTCTGAAGACCTCTTCATTGTGCATCACTTTTGTATAACAGGCACACAATAAGAGATACATAAAAGATATTAAAACGCAGAATTACGTCATACACAGTTTTTGTAAAGCTACGCCATCCGGGATATTCTCTGTTATTGGTATCAAATTTAACATGCTTTTCTCAAACAGGAAGTCCTCGCCCGTTTCATCTCTCTTTAGTTTTACTGCTGGCTATAGAAAGAGAACCGACACTTGCATAGCGACGGCTTTAAAAGCATTTGAATATGGCTTTAGCGTACTGTATTCCCCATTTCCCGTTGTGCATACAAGGAACTAAGTAATAAAGCTATTTGTGTTAATGTTTATCTCAATTAGCATGAAATAGGTAGAAGAATAGTTTTATTTGCAGTAAGTACACTTAGAGAAAGTCATGTGAATGGAACAGATCAGAATTTTAAAATTCAAGTTACATCCCCTAACCAATAGCATTTTAGAACTTCACAATTTCGTATGTTTCTGAAAATGTACTGTGATTCCATAAATCTTTAGTTAATATGTATACGAATTTCAGTTTACTTTAGAATTATGTAAATAAGTCGCGTGTGATAATTTTTGCAATTGCAGTTTTAACCACATTAAAATAATGTGATATGTTCCACCCACATGACTTTCTGTATATCTTTATAACCAATTGTTGTTACCAAACTTATTCAAGATAAACATTAACAGAAATTGTCTTATTACTTGTAAGGGAGTATACTAGGATAAAGTGATAGTCAAATGTTTTAAAATATGGTTGCTTTGCGATTGAAATACGTTTCTTCAGTGGCCAAGTTTTGACAAGTCACCATATGAGAAAAGTATTTTAAAACTGAAACCCCACGAAAAAAGTATATGATAAAAATTGTGTGCTTTAACATTTTTATCTATTTCTTATGGTTTACAAGTTATGCAAAAATTCACAGAATAAAGTAGTCCTCAGAAAATTCAAGATATACAATTTATTTGCGATGTAAATAGCTTTAATATACGTACGGTATTTTAATAAAAATTGTTACAGCCAGTTTTGAGAAAAACAACATAAGTAATCATTTTGTATTTTCCCAATGTGAAAAAAACTATTTTATGTACAATTTGTTAGGTCGCGATATGACCATGGTGTTAAAGCGACCCAAAATAAATTATATTGCAAAAAAAAAAAAAAATTCTAAAAAAATTTCATGTAAAGGGTAGTTTGGGGTGGGGAGATTTTCTTGAAAATCTTCGTGTCACATCCTTGGAAGATACCAAACTTAAATACCAAGTTTGGTATTTAACGTTATGCTGTTCACAGACAAACACGGACCTTTCTGTAAAAATCTGAATTGTTCCATTCACATGACTTTCTCTACTCCTACTTCTACACCCTCCGTGGTGTAATGGTTACCATGCTGACTTCATATACCCAAGGTCGCGGGATCAAACCCGGCGGAGGACGATGGATTTTTTCGGGCGTAAAAATCCTTAGCATGGCTTCCTTCGGAAGGGAAGTAAAGCCGTGGGTCCCGTGTCGTAGATTTACGGCACGTAAAAGAACTTCAAGCCTGATAAGAGAGGCCTCTTAGCAAAATTAAGCGATCTTTCACGCCCAATTTAGAATGGGACGCTGAGAACCAAAGCAGTTAAAGAGCGTCCATAAATAACAGGCCATTTCATTTCTTCAGCAAATTATTGTTAAAAAGCTTACACTTCTGTTTACTTCATGCTAATCGAGAAACAATTAGCAGAAATAGTCTTATTACTTGCTTCCTTGTAAGTAGAAGTGAAATAAGGGGGTATCATAGGTTAAAGTGATAGTAAAAAACTGGTTACCGCCTGCGGTGCCATTAGTAGTTAAAAAAAAATAAAGCTGGTTGCTATGTGACTGAAGTTCCTTTGTCTGTATGTACAGCAGTTGACAAATTCCTGTATGAGAAAAGAATAAGTTATTCAAAGCTGAAACCAGTAGCACGCAATATCTCAAAAACGATCAACTCCATGAAAAAAATGTATATGACGTAATATGTGTGTTTTAATGTGCTCTACATTTTTTGTGTGATAAGTTTTTGTCCATCTCTTACGGTTTAGCAGTTATGCAAATTCCGTAAAACTCATCCAGAATAAAGTAGTCTTCAGAGGCTATTCCCAGAAAATTCAAGAAATACATTTTATTTGTCAGGTATATATCTTTAATATACGATATTTTGATCAAAATCGTTAGAGCAATTTTTGAGAAAATCAAAATTTTCGAAAAAAATTCTATGTAAAGGGTAGTTAGAGGTGGGGGGATTTCTTGAAAATCTTCGTGTCATATCCTTGAGAGATACCAAACTTAATTACCAGGTTTGGTATTAATGGTCTTTTTGTTTTTGAGGTATGCTGTTCCCAGACACACACGGAGCTTTCTCTAAAAATGCTTTTTTTGGACTCCGAGGACCTCAAAACATGTTTCCGGTGAAAGCTCGGTACTGAGTTTTTGGGATCAATACAAAACTTTCTGTATGCAAAGAGTCACAAATACCGGTTTTCGGAACATGACATGACACGCAGGTTGCTTTAGAAACCGCGCCTGGCGACATTTGAACCGGGCGGAACTCAATCTGTTGCAACAAATATTTGGTTTGTCACGAAGGCTACCAATCAAGTGAGGCGTGCAACAGCTCGACCTTGGGGTAGACCCCATTCTAAATACACACACCTGCACACCGGATCCGCTCGGCTTACGTCACGATCTGGAGCAATACCCGCCACCGGACCGGTTCGTACAAGGCAATCGCTGCCTTCCGCAATACCTTGCTAAGCGTTCCAGGCATCTTCGCTAAATACGGGTTCATTCCATTCTGAAGTTGGTTCATACGCGAGGGTTATCAGAAAGTGACAGACGATTTGGCATAACAAAAGTTATCAACACAAAAACTTTATTTACAAAGTTACACTACCTTACTCTGTTTCTCAACGTAATCAAGGTATTTATTGTCACGTGGTACCGGTTTTCAATACCAATGTTATACTTTTCTACCGCCGTTTTTTTGAAACCACAAAATGCTCGACCAATCGAATGTTACAGGCAAGTAATGCAGTGAACGAGTCTTCAGTGAGGAAATGGCACATTCTTTACGAGTAATCAAGGAAGAATCTGAAGCACGAGTCCTCTTCGCGTGCGCGCTAAATTTGATCTAAAAGTCTACTCGCGCTTCTGCTTGGTTTGGAGTAGCAGGGCCTTTTAACGGGCTTCACACACCTGCCCACTTCTCAAATCACTAGCGTTCTGTTTCTACAATTCTAAAGTGAAACTGCAATCGCTCCACGTGATTTATGTGCTTTGTTGAATGCTCAAATATTTGTACGCGAATACATTAATGTACGCGTAATCTCCAAGTGGCCTTTTCATGCTAGTGAAAAATCCTCTTTCTTTTGATAACTGGCTTCACAAAGAAGAAAATCAACACGTAACTATGATACTTATTGTTGGAAAACAAAATCGCATAGAGAAAATCAAAACACTTATACGCGACGAGAGCGCAAAACATTTGCATCCAGCGATTTCAACTTCGGAATGCAACACAACAAAAACATTTGAACATAAAGTATTACAAAAATGACATAAAATCCACAAAATGTCGGCAGATTTTGTAGTTAGGATATAAATATTGCCTCAACATCTTGACTAAGATCTTTAGCGGTTTCCAAGAGTTTAAAACGGGTACCACGTGATAGCAATAGCGTTACTTTCCGGAGGCCCTCGTACGCCAGACCAGCTTTCCAAACTGGCTTTAAAATAGTCACGATGAAATTATATTCTTTACAAGATGATGATAATTGTGCAATGGATCCCGGGTTCGATTCCCGGCTAGGGAGTGGGAATTTTTCTGTAGCTAATGCTGCCCGAGTCTGGAGCGATGAATGTGTGATCTAATAAAAAACATAGTAAAGTAAAATAGAAACTCATTGGAAAATGTGCTCATCAGGGAAATGCCACCATGAAAAATCTGCGTGTACCATTTCCATGACTTTCTCTGCACATCTGTAACAAATTATTGTTGAACACATTATCATTCTACTTGATAATCAAAATAAACATTAACAGAAATTGTCTTATTACTTGCTTCCTTGTAAGTAGAAGGCAATACACTAGGATAAAGTGATAGTCACATGTTTTAAAAACAGGTCCGTATGGGATTAAAATCCGATTCTTTGCATGGCCAGGAGTTGAAAAATTCCAGCATGAGAAAAATTTTAAGTATTTTAAAACTGATTGGAATAACAAAGAATACCTTAAGTAAAGCCAACCTTACGAAGAAAAATAATGTACATAATATAAATTGCGTGTTTTAACGAAATCTATTTGTTTTTTTTTTTCATATGTGCGAGTACTAAGTTTCTCTCTCTCTCTCCCTCTCTCTCACGCTTTTCAGTTAAAGACAAATTCATCCAGAATAAAGAGATCTGCAGACTATTCCCAGATATATATTTTATTTTTCATGTTTGAAATACAGTACTTTAACTAAAAGCGTTAGAGCCATTTTTTAGAAAGCAACATTTTCCATGTAAAGGGTACTTTGAGGACTTTCCTCATATCTTCGTGTCGCATCCTTGGAAGATGCTTGGTTAACTTGCCAAGTTTGGTATTCTACCGACTTTTCGTTTTTGAATTATGGTGTTCACGGACACACAGTCCTTTTTCTAAAATGCTTTCTTTGGATAGAGGGGACCCTAAAGCGTGTAATTGCGGTGAAATCTCGCTATTCAATTTTCGTGTGGAGTGCAATACCTTCTCTACCTAACTACAGAAAGTAATAGGTAAGTTACTTAAGGTTACTTACTAATTTGTTAACACTACCAACCTGTTTATTCCTTTACCGAAGCTTTTCTCTTGATACTTTCTCTAACCCCTATGTACATAATGGATAGAGAAAGTGTTTCATTCTATTCAAACATTCGATTTCAACGGAAATTTATATATAAGCTTCACCTAGTCCGAAAAAAACATTTTTAGGAAAAGGTGTGTGTGCGCGCGCAACCGGACAGTATAAGTGCAAAACAAAAAGTGGGTTAAAAACCAAATCTTTAAGTTTGGTATATTCCAAGGATGCGTCACAAAGATTTTCAAGAGAATCCCCCAACCCCCAACTACCCTTTAGATGGAATTTTTGATTTTCTCAAAAATGGCTAACGATTTTATTAAACCGCCGTGTATTAAAGCAATTCAGACCACAAATTAAATTTATATGTTGTATTTTCTGGCAATAGTCTCTGAAGATCTCTTCACTCTCGATGAATGTTGCATAAGTTTACATTACTGGTAAACTGTAACAGACAAAAACTTGCTACAAAAAAAAAAAAAAAAAAAAAAAAAAAAAAAAAAAAAAAAAAAAAAAAAAACGTAGATCTTAAAATACATAATTTATTCGTTTTTGTTGCACAGTTGACCGTTTTCGAGACATCAAACGGGAGTATGGTTAGAGAACCGAACCGCAATTGTTTCATATGAGATAATGTTTATCGTGAAGAAGATAAAAGAGTAGTCATGTTGTTCATGGAACAGGTAGAGAAAGTAATGTGAATGGAACACAGCAATAACAACTATGGCATTTTGAAGGTCTTCTGCCAAAACAAGTGACAAGGACTTTGTAAACCCTTTGGCAGTCACTGAAGTGGTCCATTCACATGACTTTCTCCACCCGTTCTGTAACAAACTATTCTTACAGAACAATATTCTTCTATGTACATCAAGATAAACATTGTCTTATTACTTGCAAGACAATACACTAGGATAAAGTGATAGTCAGTGGTTGCTATGTGAAACAATTTAAATTAGTTTTTATTTTTTTTTTCTAATTTAAAACTTAATGCAATAATCTCGAGCTTAAAGCTACTCCGTATTCGTCTTTTTAGGATAAGAAAAACCCAAAATACCGTATCCAGGTATTCGGACGCGCTTTGCGTTCCCAGCAGTAAAACAAGAGATATACGAATATCATAACCTCATGTTTCAGAAAGGTATTACTATTTTAACACGAATATCTTGTTATCTGTTACAACTTACCATCCAGACTGACCCACAAAATTCAACATACACATGGTGAAAATATCTTGTACAAACCTTAATTATCAAGGTTAGTATTTAACGGGTTTTAAGTATACTATCCGAGATACCAAACGCCAATGCAGGAAGCTTAGCTACAGCCATTATTCAACATGTGTAGCATTTTACTGTTAAGTTTACAATAATACAACATGCTGTCGAAAAATACTTGAGTTTAGAACATTAGCTGCATATCTATTTTATATATCTTAACAACATTACAAATACACACATGCTCGCGCGCTAGGGCTACAGAACCATAGAACAATAAAGGAAAGAACACACACACACACACACATATACATTACTCAAACACCAAATAAGTCTATACATATTTACACTAATATTTTATCTCTTAGTGCACGAACTTCCATTAAGTATGAACCCAGACTTGGGCAGTTTTGGCTGTTTAGAATCAAATCCCAGAATGCTGTCCTTCGTCTGTTTGAAACTAAAAATACTTCTAACAACACTTTTTTCCTAACATCCTCTATCTCCAAACAATCTGCCAAAATATGAGTCCAGTCTTCCATATGTGGGTGCAGTGTCCTACAAAATAGCAAGAGTACTGTCTAAACGCAGCACCAGAAAAGTTTTTAAGTCAACTTGTGGGTACGGTCAAAGACAACTTGGGCCATTTACATTGCACTGACGAAGAGCGCATCAAAAATCACCAACGCGCGGCGACACGACATACTTACGATCCTGACATCATTTTCTCATCCACCAAACATGAATGCCCGCCTGGGTACTGTGTCTGCCTCACACTCAACAGGTCGTGAGTTCGAATCTCGCTTAGGGTGAGTTACCCAGATAAGGTTTTCCCTTATCCTCAGAAGACGAATGTCGAGTAACTTTAAGCTGCATGGACCCCGAGATCATTCATCGCTATGACCAACCAGGTTAAAGGACGTTAACCTACCTAAAAAACATGACTATCTATAATTCAAAACCGCTTAGCCCATCCTTCTGCTTCAGCCTTCCCCACTAGAGCAACTTCCCTGATGATGGAGACAGGGTACGTCGTTGAAAGCTTGGAAACTAACCCAACACTTACCTGGCTGATGTCCCGACAAGAAAGCATTATTAACAGAATTACTTGTCTTATTACTAGTAAGTAGAAGGGGTTACATAGGTTAAGTGATAGTCAAATCTATTAAAAACCGGTCGTTATATGAAACAATTGAAATTCGGTTCTCTTTGCTCCCTAGGAGTGAACAATAGAGACGCGAAAAGAAAGATGTCACCAATAACTCTGAATATCTCGTTTACAAAATGGCATAAGTTGTGTATTTTAACATCATCTACATTTTTGTGTAGTAAGTTTTTGTCCATCTCTTACGGTTTACCAGTTATACAAAATTCATCCAGAATGAAAAGGTCTTCAGAGACAATTCCCACAAAATTCAAGATACACATTTCGTATGTCATAAAATATCTTAAACATATGCCATTTTAATAAAAATCGATAGAGCCATTTTTGAGAAAATCAAATTCTTCGAAAAATGTTCTATGCAAAGGGTAGTTGGGGATGGGAATGTTTTGTATCCTTGAACTAGGGTGCTGAACTTAAATGCGTTTGGTACATGCTGTCCACGGACATGTTTCTATAGATACTTTGTTTTAATTCAGAAGGACCCAAAACACATACTTCCGATGAAATCTGGGTATCGAATTGTACATACGGGCTGGAGAAAGACTGGCAGAGAGAGGGTAGCCCGCAGGCGCCACTCAGCCTTGGCTATAACAGTCTCAGGTTTCCTTTCATTATATCAAATGATGCCAACTTCATGGACAAGTAACCTCCAATTGGCCACGTAGACTCACACGCATACCAATATCTTCCTTGCTCATCAAGACGCTATTAATAATCTGAGGTGCTTCATTCACATCGACGTAAAAACAAACCATTCTTACAAAAGCTTATTCTTCTATCTAAACATTAACAGAACCCGTATTATTACTTGCTTCCTTGTAAGTAGAAAGGAATACACTAGGATAAAGTGATTCTCATTGAAACCCAAACTGAGCTTTGCAATCCCATCTTTAATTCAGCTTATAAATAAGAGCATAATAAAAACAGCTTACTATACATCTTTTCATTCATTGATGACCAAGGAATATTTTGCGGAAATTCAGTAAATGCTAAAAAAGTATTCACTATGGTAAATAAGGTAATAAGAATAATGGTGGGGAAAGACAATCAACTCACTGCAAGCCACTCTTCAAAATGTTGGTAATTTTACCATTAGCCTGTGAATATATTCTAGCCATATTGTAATAAATAACCCAGAAAAGTTTACAGATATTCATAACAAAGAGACAGAAGTTACATAGACCAACAAATAATTTGCAGTTATTCCAAAAAGGGGTTTACTACAAAGGAATAGTTTCGTTTAATTCACTTCTCTCTTCTATATAAGAATTGCAAATGAACAAAAATACGTTCAGATCAGAACTAAAAAGATACCTTATTACTCACAGCTTCTATACAAAGCAGGATTTCATTCAGTCAAACACACTGGTAATAGTTTAACATTGTAAATATAATAAACAAGAATATTGTAAGAATGCAAGTGTACGGGTAGGCTTTTGGAAACAGACATGTAATTAAAAATTATGCAAAACTGACACCTCTGAAAAATCTTTTTCTGAGTTATAAATGTATTAATGAATGTAATTGTTGACATGATCTACATCTTAGAGTTTCGGCTTTGAATCTAATCTCACAATAGGATCTACAGATTGCAATGTTATGTATGTAATTCGGCTCTCATTCCATGGCCAAGAGTAAAACAAAAAATACGAAAATAAAGATGACTTCCCGTTTGAGAAAATCTTAAATAGTTTTATAATTGAAACCAATAACACAGTATATCTCGGAAACAGTTAACTCTAATAAACGAAATACATAAATAGTGTCTTTTATTCAGAATGCAGAGGACTTGAGGGGCTAACCCAAAAAACATTTCGTCTATCTGATAAGCAAAGAGAACTAATTGCAAGCACATTTTAAATCATTTATCCCTTGTACTTACAAGGAAGCAAGTAATAAGACAATTCCTGTTAATGTTCAAGGGGAGGACAGATAAATGTTGACTGTATAGATGCCCAAAAGCTGCAACAAATGTTATTTTCCATTTGGTAGTAAGTACGTCTCTCGCAGTGTAGTTTAAATACTGCTAGAGCGAGGGTGATTGTGACACATCACACGCGAGAGCTCGTAAGTAACCAACTCCTTTCTACCATCAACATAGTGCATACAGAAGCTATTGTACTGCACCCAAAAATTCAATACCGAGGTTTCATTCCAACTATTTGTTTTCCAATCCCCTGAATAAAAACAACACATTTTAGAAAAAGGTCCGCGTCTGTGTCTGTGGACAGCATAGTTCAAAAACGAAAAGACAATTGAATACCAAACTTCGTATTTAAGTAGCATCGTCCAAGAATGCGACACGAAGATTTTCAAGAAAATCCCCTCACCCTCAACTACACTACCCTTTGCATGGAAACATTTTCGAAATTTTCGATTTCCTCAAAAATTGTTGTAATGATTTTGATTAAAATATCGTATATTATAGATATTTACCTGACAAGTAACATGTACATATATCTTGAATTTTCTTGGAATAGTCTCTAAAGGCCTCTGTATTCTGGATGATTTTTTTCCTCAATTTTGCAGAACTAGTAAACCGTAAGATATAGACAAAAACATACCATACAAAAAATGTAGACCTCTTCAAAACACATAATTAATGTCCTATAAAATTTTTCGTGGATTTGGTAGTTTTCGAGATGTTGCTTTTTATAGGTTTTAGTTTTAAAATTCATTTCGCACACAGGAAGTTGTCAACTCCTGGTCTCAAGTTTCAATTGCACAGCAAGCACATTTTAACACATTTGACTATCTATTTAGTGTAGAATATTCGCATAGGCGCCTTTAATAATAAGACAATTTCTCTTAATGTTCATCATGAAGTAGAGAGAAGAATAAGCTTCTTAGGAACAGAGAAAGTCATGTGAATGGTGTCGGATCACTTTCAAGTGGACATGTTGAGTGAAAGTGATCTCGTTGTTGCAGTAACAATGGCGTGAGATGGAGACATCCATGATGAGCGTCTCCCCGGCGGGGAACTCGTCGGACACGTGCACGGTGGACAACCTCAACTTCGCCACCGTGTTCATGATCCTGATGACCGCCATTGCCAACAACCGCAGTCCCAACACCGGCCGGGTCGCCCGGGAACGTGCCATCGACGAGGAGTACGACTTCATCATCGTGGGCGGAGGATCTGCCGGCTGCGTCCTTGCTAACAGGTCAGCACACTAACCTCATGTTGTCCGGGCAGCAAACTAATAAATAATCTCTCAACACAGTGACACTCATCCCACGTCCCTGTCATTTTCTTGCCCCTCCAAAAATAGAATTGTCTCATTTGATCCAAATTTTGTTACTCCAAACCATTTCTTCATATTTATGAACAAGAACAAAACACAGAGGTGCGGTAGCGATTCATAACATAATCTA
This sequence comes from Hymenopus coronatus, assembly GCA_030762935.1. NCBI lineage: Eukaryota > Metazoa > Arthropoda > Insecta > Mantodea > Hymenopodidae > Hymenopus > Hymenopus coronatus. The sequence goes on along the minus strand of CM060895.1, from coordinate 2,728,940 downwards.
TGTAGTTTAGTGTGATAACTGAATCTGCTGGTATGTTGTCGTCAAATGCGGCTGCGCCTCCCTCTACTTGTCGTCCACGGCTCTAGCATCATCCATTTTTACTTTCTCTAGCCCCATATGTACAAGTACATAGGGATAGAAAAGGTATTGTAATGCACCCAAAATCGATGTCGAGATTTCATCGGAAATATATATTTTGGGGTCCCCCGAGTCCGAAAAAAGGATTTTTAAAAAACGGTCCGCGCGCGCACGCGTGTGTGTGTGGACAGCATAGCTCAAAAACGAAAACACCATTGAATACCAAACTTGGTATTTACGTTTAGTATCTTCCAAGGATGCAACACGAAGATTCTGAAGAAAATCCGCCCCCCCCACCACTAATCACCCTTTACATAGAACTTTTTTCGAAAAGTTTGATTTCCTCAAGCATGGCTCTAACGATTTTGTTTAAAATATCGTATATTAAATATATTTAACTGACAAATAAAATGTATATCTTGAATTTTCTGGGAATGGCCTCTTAAGACTACTTTATTCTCGATCAATTTTATGGAATTTTGCATAACTGCTAAACCGTAAGAGATGGACAAAAACTTACCACACAAAAAATGTAGAGCACATTAAAACACACAATTTATGCTATAAGCATTTTGTTTTCGTGGAGTTGATCAATTTTGAGATATTCCTTGTTTTTGGTTTCAGCTTTAAAATACTTATACTTTTCTCATACAGGAATTTGTCAACTCCTGTCCATACAAACAAAGGAACTTCAGTCACATAGCAACCAGCTTTTGACTATCACTTTAACCAATGCAACTCCCTTGTTTCTCTTCTACTTACAAGGAAACAAGTAATAACAATATTTCTGTTAATATTTATGTGGATTAGCATGAAGTATATATAGAAGCTTTTTAACAATACTTTATTGCAGAGATGTACAGAAAGTCATGTGAATGGAACACATCATATTCTCCACTCACCAATCGTTGGTCATGCATTTATATAAGCCATTTTGTGTGTCAATTTAGTTGCTACAGACAAAATGTCCATTATTGGTCCTTGTACACTTGAAACAGCATGGGAAAAGTCATTCAGCTGTTAAAATGCTCGTCTACAAACTGGACAAATCATCATCACGAAGCTATTGTCTGAATCTCTGTTGCGAATTTCAAATTCACAATACAACTTTCAACATTTCAGTTGAAAGAATATTAGCAACATTTACTATCATTAGCAATAGAACTTATAACAATCCGATGTGTTCCATTCACCTGACTTTCTCTACATGTCTACAACAAATTATTATTAACAAACTTATTCTTCTATTTACCTCATGCTAACCGAGAAAAAAATAACAGAAATAGTTTTATTACCTGCCTCCTTGTAAGTAGAAGCGAAATAAGGGAGTAGCATAGGTTAAAGTGATAGTCAAAAGGTGGTTGCTATGTGACTGAAGTCCCTTTGTTTGTATGGACACGAGTTGACAAATTCCTGCAAAGTTTTTTTTAAAGGTGAAACCAAAAACAAGGAATATCTCAAAAAAGAAAAAAATATATAACATAAATTGTGTGTTTTAACGTGTTCTGAGTTTTTGTGAGGCAAGTTTTTGTCCCTCTCTTACAGTTTAGCAGTTATGCAAAATTCCGTAAAATTCATCCAGAATAAAGTAGTCTTCAGAGGCTATTCTTAGAAAAGGCAGGAAATACATTTTATTTGTGAAATAAATATCTTTAGTATAGCATATATTAATCAAAATCCTTACAGCCATTTTTGGGAAAATCAAAATTTTCGAAAAAATTTCCATGTAAAGGGTAGTTTGGGGTGGGGAGATTTTCTTGATAATGTTCGTGTCGCATCCTTGGAAGATACCAAACCTAAATACCAAGTTTGGTATTTAACGGTCTTTTCGTTTTTCAGCTATGCTGCCACACACACACACACACACACACACACACGCACACTCATGGATATTTTTGTAAACATGTTTTTTTTTTATTCAGAGGGACCGAAAACATATTTCTGGTGAAATCTCGGTATTGAATTTTTGGGTACAATACAAAATCTTCTCTATATAATATGTACCTGGTACGTATAGAGAAAGTAAAAACCTTCTTTATCCAGCCTTAAGTTTTTCTCATTTTTCTCTAAAACTATAAAAGTGGATGTGGTAGACTTTGATACTAGACCCCTCAACTCACTGTGGTATTGTGCAATTATATTCTTTCGTTTATCTTAGAAAACCAATGAAAATGACACATTTCGCATTACAAAACATGGTCGTCATCGTTTTTTCGGCATTTTCCAGAGCTGATCAAGCAGCCCATTGTTGCTTAGTTTCCGGAGTATAATGATAAATCTAGGTCCCATCGACGGTGACACAAAAGTACTTGGGTTTTCGATTAAACGTTGAAAGGCGTACAGCAACCGGGCTGATAACGTCCTTTACTCTGGTGAGACATCCGACGATGAAGCTTAAAATTACTCAACTTTCGTCTTCTCAGGATAAGGGAAAACCCCGGAAGTTATCCGGATAATTCATCCTTATCGAGGTTCGAACTGGGGATATCTTGAATGAGGCAGGCCGCTACACTATTGGGACGAGCATTGACTGTGGACTATTGCTATGGTTACATTAGCTTTTTGTTTCTAGAACAATGGACTAACATTGAACGGACTTTGCTGTTATTTATAAATAGACTATTATATGTGAATTCAGATAAAGAAATTATCGCGTTATTTGTACATATTACCGCTCTTGTGTAGTTACTCAACTCGCGCCTCGTTTTTTACTTTCTCTACGCGTACTATGTACATAGTGTATAGAGAAGGTATTGCATTGTACCCAAAAATTCAATACCAAGATTTCACCAGAAATATATGCTTTAGATCCCCTGAATAAAAAAAAAAAATTATATATATATATATATATATATATAGAAAAACTCTACGTTGTGTGCGTGCGCGCTGCATAGCTCAAAAACGAAAAGTCTGTTAAATATCAAACTTGGTATTTGAGTTCAGTATCTGCCAAGGACGTGACACGAAGATTTTCATGAAAATCTCCCAAACCCCATTTTCTCAAAAATTGGTGTAACGACTTTGATTAAACCATCGTATATTAAAGATATTTACCTGACAAATAAAATGTATATCTTGAATGTTCTGGAAATAGTCTCTGAAGACTACTTTATTCTGGATGAATCTTACGGAATTTTGCATAACTGCTAAACCGTAAGGGATGGAGAAAAACTTACCACACAAAAAATGTAGAGCATGTTAAAACACACCATTTATGTTATACACATTTTTTTCGTGAAGTTGATTGTTTTTTAGATATTCCTTATTTTTCGTTTCAGCTTTAAAATAACATACTTTTTTCATAAGAGAATTTGTCAACTCCATCCATACAAACAAAGGAACTTCAGTCACATAGCAACCAGCTTTTGACTATCTCTTTAACCTATGTTACTCCCTTATTTCGCTCCTACTTACAAGGAAGCAAGTAATAAGACTATTTCTTCTAATTTTTTTCTCTCGATAGCATGAGGTAAATAAAAGCATAAGCTTTTTAACAGTAATTTGTTACAGAGATGTAGAGAAAGTCATGTGAATGGAACACATCAGTTTTTTGTAAAACACATTCAAGCGATAATCATATTCTAGCAGATGCAAAATAGCTTTAACCTTCGTCTCCATGTTCTCATATAAACGTTCAGTGCAGCTAATTCTTCAGCTGTTTCTCTAGAAAGGTCGAATTAAGTTTAGCCTTTCCTTGGACGAAGCTTAGTGGAACTGTTTCATAGAGACAAGATCCAAACCAGATGTTCAATCCACATGGTTCATTGGTTGGTTTTTGTGCCCGTGAATTGTTTTTCAGGCCAGAATCTGCTGTTGCAGGTTGAGTGAGGTGCCAGAATGGAGAGTCCTACTTCTCGAGGCTGGAGACGAGGAACCGTTCGCCGCAGACGTCCCAAGTTTTGTGCCATTCCTTCAGGGGAACGAGAGTGGGATCGACTGGAACTATATCAGCTTGCCAGAGATGAGATCCTGCGGGTTCCGAGGGTGTCCTTACCCTAGAGGCCGGGCACTAGGTGGCTCCAGTGTCATGAACGGGATGGTGTACACGAGAGGCAACAGGCAGGACTACGACAGATGGGCTGCTCTGGGAAACACCGGCTGGGGGTACAACGAGACACTCCGTTACTTCATTAAGGTGAGTAGATGACGTCCTCCAAGGTCTAACGCTAGCCTCTAGTTCTCAAGGTCGCCACATCAAACCTGGCGTATAGATACTGTAATCGTCTGACGAGAATACCTTTACGGGATGTTCTGTTCTCTGGAGGGGTAAGGGTACACCTTACCTCATAAACAGAACTACTATCTAGATTGAATATATCCCAGCATCCTAACACAATGTTATCTAATAGCTAGTAAGTTGTTGATATGTTGGTAGTTGAGCCGTAATCTTTTTCATGAAACGCTCCAGTTGCAGACACATTCTCCTGGAAGGAAGACAGCACTTACCAAGGCTTCCTTCGGAAGGAAAGTAAAACCACTGGTTTGTGCCCTACGCACGTAAAAGAAGCTCTCAAACCTGAAAGAGGATCTGAGTAGACTTTCCAGTTTTTCACATTTGAATTGAATCGAATTTTAATTTACTTAGTAATAATTGTATACCCCTCCCATTTTGTCACTGGACAACCCTCTACATATTTTAATACAATTACAGATTGTACGTGTGCCTGCTTATTGTTCAGCGCTTCCTCATTTTGATGTAACTTTCTTCACCCTTTGCAACCGATTACCAAACTATTTCTGGCACTTTTTAAGCTCGTCTTTACTCCTGGAATGGCTAACGTTCGCCTTGTTATAACCTCGGGCTTTCCCCTCTCACGTTCCCTTTCTCTATTCATTTATTTCCAGGTTGCTTCCTTTTCCTTTCAGTATATTCCACTTGTCCCACTCGCAACTCATATATAATCTGACGCTGACATAAACAAAACTGCCTGTTGCAGTCCGAGGACAACCTCGACCCCGTGTATGCTAACGACACCGAGTATCATGGTACCGGCGGACCTCTCGCCGTACAGAACCTGCCCTACCTGGACATCAACGTGCGAGCTATCATGGCTGCCTTTGGTCAGATGGGCTACCCCGAGAGGGACGTGAACGGCGCCGAGCAGGAAGGTGTGATGCGAGTACAGACGACCACCAGGAACGGCGAGAGACAGAGTTCTAACGCCGCCTTCCTCCGTCCCATCCGAGACACGAGACCCAATTTGAGGGTGCTGACTAATGCCACAGTGACCAGAGTGATCATAGACTCCAGCAACAGGGCTACAGGAGTGGAGTACGCCATGCAGGAGGATCGCGACACGAGGCTGACGGCGAGGGCTAGCAAGGAGGTCATTCTCAGCGCTGGAGCCATCAACTCTCCCCAGGCAAGTATTACTGATAATATACACACGAGAATGACAGCAAGGAGGTCATTCTCAGCACTGGAGCCATCAACTCTCCTCAGGCACGTACTGCTGATAGTATATACAAGAGACTGGCTGCAAGGAGGTCATTCTCAGCGCTGGAGCCATCAACTCTCCTCAGGCAAGTACTACTGATAGTATATACAAGAGACTGGCTGCAAGGAGGTCATTCTCAGCGCTAGAGCCATCAACTCTCCTCAGGCACGTACTGCTGATAGTATATACAAGAAACTGGCTGCAAGGAGGTCATTCTCAGCGCTGGAGCCATCAACTCTCCTCAGGCAAGTACTACTGATAGTATATACAAGAGACTGGCTGCAAGGAGGTCATTCTCAGCGCTGGAGCCATCAACTCTCCTCAGGCACGTACTGCTGATAGTATATACAAGAGACTGGCTGCAAGGAGGACATTCTCAGCGCTGGAGCCATCAGCTCTCCTCAGGCAAGTACTGCTGATAGCATATACATGAGACTGACAGCAAGGAGGTCATTCTCAGCACTGGAGCCATCAACTCTCCCCAGGCAAGTATTACTGATAATATACACACGAGAATGACAGCAAGGAGGTCATTCTCAGCACTGGAGCCATCAACTCTCCCCAGGCAAGTATTACTGATAATATACACACGAGAATGACAGCAAGGAGGTCATTCTCAGCACTGGAGCCATCAACTCTCCTCGGGCAAGTACTACTGATAGTATATACATGAGACTGACAGCAAGGAGGTCATTCTCAGCACTGGAGCCATCAACTCTCCTCAGGCAAGTACTACTGATAGTATATACACGAGAATGACAGCAAGGAGGTCATTCTCAGCACTGGAGCCATCAACTCTCCTCAGGCAAGTACTACTGATAGCATATACAAGAGACTGACAGCAAGGAGGTCATTCTCAGCACTGGAGCCATCAACTCTCCTCAGGCACGTACTGCTGATAGTATATACACGAGAATGACAGCAAGGAGGTCATTCTCAGCACTGGAGCCATCAACTCTCCTCGGGCAAGTACTACTGATAGTATATACATGAGACTGACAGCAAGGAGGTCATTCTCAGCACTGGAGCCATCAACTCTCCTCAGGCAAGTACTACTGATAGTATATACACGAGAATGACAGCAAGGAGGTCATTCTCAGCGCTGGAGTCAGCAGCTCTCCCCAGGCAAGTATTACTGATAATATACACACGAGAATGACAGCAAGGAGGTCATTCTCAGAACTGGAGCCATCAACTCTCCTCGGGCAAGTACTACTGATAGTATATACATGAGACTGACAGCAAGGAGGTCATTCTCAGCACTGGAGCCATCAACTCTCCTCAGGCAAGTACTACTGATAGTATATACATGAGACTGACAGCAAGGAGGTCATTCTCAGCGCTGGAGCCATCAACTCTCCCCAGGCTATTACTGATAGTATATACACGAGAATGACAGCAAGGAGGTCATTCTCAGCGCTGGAGCCATCAACTCTCCTCAGGCACGTACTGCTGATAGTATATACACGAGAATGACAGCAAGGAGGACATTCTCAGCGCTGGAGCCATCAACTCTCCTCAGGCACGTACTGCTGATAGTATATACATGAGACTGACAGCAAGGAGGACATTCTCAGCGCTGGAGCCATCAACTCTCCTCAGGCACGTACTGCTGATAGTATATACATGAGACTGACAGCAAGGAGGACATTCTCAGCGCTGGAGCCATCAACTCTCCCCAGGCAAGTATTACTGATAATATACACACGAGAATGACAGCAAGGAGGTCATTCTCAGCACTGGAGCCATCAACTCTCCTCAGGCACGTACTGCTGATAGTATATACAAGAGACTGGCTGCAAGGAGATCATTCTCAGCGCTGGAGCCATCAACTCTCCCCAGGCAAGTATTACTGATAATATACACACGAGAATGACAGCAAGGAGGTCATTCTCAGCACTGGAGCCATCAACTCTCCCCAGGCAAGTATTACTGATAATATACACACGAGAATGACAGCAAGGAGGTCATTCTCAGCACCGGAGCCATCAACTCTCCCCAGGCAAGTACTGCTGATAGTATATACAAGAGACTGACTGCAAGGAGGTCATTCTCAGCGCTGGAGCCATCAACTCTCCTCAGGCAAGTACTGGTGATAGTATATACACGAGAATGACAGCAAGGAGGTCATTCTCAGCGCTGGAGCCATCAACTCTCCTCAGGCAAGTACTACTGATAGTATATACACGAGAATGACAGCAAGGAGGTCATTCTCAGCACTGGAGCCATCAACTCTCCTCAGGCAAGTACTGCTGATAGTATATACACGAGAATGACAGCAAGGAGGTCATTCTCAGCGCTGGAGCCATCAACTCTCCTCAGGCAAGTACTACTGATAGTATATACATGAGACTGACAGCAAGGAGGTCATTCTCAGCGCTGGAGCCATCAACTCTCCTCAGGCAAGTACTACTGATAGTATATACATGAGACTGACAGCAAGGAGGTCATTCTCAGCACTGGAATTATCAGCTCTCCTCAGGCAAGTACTACTGATAGCATATACAAGAGACTGGCTACAAGGAGGTCATTCTCAGCACTGGAGCCATCAACTCTCCTCAGGCACGTACTGCTGATAGTATATACAAGACACTGGCTGCAAGGAGGTCATTCTCAGCACCGGAGCCATCAACTCTCCCCAGGCAAGTACTACTGATAGTATATACACGAGACTGACAGCAAGGAGGAAATTCTCAGCACTGGAGTCATCAACTCTCCTCAGGCAAGTATTACTGATAGTATATACACGAGACTGACAGCAAGAAGGAAATTCTCTGCACTGGAGTCATCAACTCTCCTCAGACAACTAATAATGATAGTATATACACGAGAATGACAGCTAAGGAAGTCATTCTCAGCACTGGAGTCAGCAGCTCTCCTCAGGCAAGTACTTCTGATAGTATATACTTGAGACTGACAGCAAGGAGGTCATTCTCAGCACTGGAATTATCAGCTCTCCTCAGGCAAGTACTGCTGATAGCATATACAATAGACTGACTGCAAGGAGGTCATCCTCAGCGCTGGAGCCATCAGTTCTCCTCAGGCAAGTATTACTGATAGTATATACAAGAGACTGGCTGCAAGGAGGTCATTCTCAGCGCTGGAGCCATCAACTCTCCTCAGGCAAGTACTACTGATAGTATATATATGAGACTGACAGCAAGGAGGACATTCTCAGCGCTGGAGCCATCAACTCTCCTCAGGCAAGTACTACTGATAGTATATACAATAGACTGACTGCAAGGAGGACATTCTCAGCGCTGGAGCCATCAACTCTCCTCAGGCAAGTACTACTGATAGTATATACATGAGAATGACAGCAAGGAGGTCATTCTCAGCGCTGGAGCCATCAACTCTCCTCAGGCAAGTACTACTGATAGTATATACAATAGACTGGCTGCAAGGAGGTCATTCTCAGCGCTGGAGCCATCAACTCTCCTCAGGCAAGTACTACTGATAGTATATACAATAGACTGACTGCAAGGAGGACATTCTCAGCGCTGGAGCCATCAACTCTCCTCAGGCAAGTACTACTGATAGTATATACAAGAGACTGGCTGCAAGGAGGTCATTCTCAGCGCTAGAGCCATCAACTCTCCTCAGGCAAGTACTACTGATAGTATATACAATAGACTGACTGCAAGGAGGTCATCCTCAGCACTGGAGCCATCAACTCTCCTCAGGCAAGTACTACTGATAGCATATACAATAGACTGACTGCAAGGAGGACATTCTCAGCGCTGGAGCCATCAACTCTCCTCGGGCAAGTATTACTGATAGTATATACACGAGAATGACAGCAAGGAGGACATTCTCAGCGCTGGAGCCATCAATTCTCCTCAGGCAAGTATTACTGATAGTATATACACGAGAATGACAGCAAGGAGGTCATTCTCAGCACTGGAGCTATCAACTCTCCCCAGGCAAGTATTACTGATAGTATATACACGAGACTGACAGCAAGGAGGTCATTCTCAGCGCTGGAGCCATCAACTCTCCTCAGGCAAGTACTACTGATAGCATATACATGAGACTGACAGCAAGGAGGACATTCTCAGCGCTGGAGCCATCAACTCTCCTCAGGCACGTACTGCTGATAGTATATACACGAGACTGACAGCAAGGAGGACATTCTCAGCGCTGGAGCCATCAACTCTCCTCAGGCACGTACTGCTGATAGTATATACAAGAGACTGGCTGCAACGAGGTCATTCTCAGCACTGGAGCCATCAACTCTCCCCAGGCAAGTATTACTGTTAGTATATACATGTGACTGACAGCAAGGAGGTCATTCTCAGCGCTGAAGCCATCAACTCTCCTCAGGCACGTACTGCTGATAGTATATACAAGAGACTGACAGCAAGGAGGACATTCTCAGCGCTGGAGCCATCAACTCTCCTCAGGCAAGTACTACTGATAGCATATACATGAGACTGACAGCAAGGAGGACATTCTCAGCGCTGGAGCCATCAACTCTCCTCAGGCACGTACTGCTGATAGTATATACACGAGACTGACAGCAAGGAGGACATTCTCAGCGCTGGAGCCATCAACTCTCCTCAGGCACGTACTGCTGATAGTATATACAAGAGACTGGCTGCAAGGAGGTCATTCTCAGCACTGGAGCCATCAACTCTCCCCAGGCAAGTATTACTGTTAGTATATACATGTGACTGACAGCAAGGAGGTCATTCTCAGCGCTGGAGCAATCAACTCTCCTCAGGCACGTACTGCTGATAGTATATACAAGAGACTGACAGCAAGGAGGACATTCTCAGCGCTGGATCCATCAACTCTCCTCAGGCAAGGACTACTGATAGCACAAACACGAGACTGACAGCAACGAGGTCATCCTCAGCACTGGAGCGATCAACTCTACTCAGGCAAATACTACTGATATCACATACACGAGAATGACAGCAAGGAGGTCATTCTCAGCACTGGAGCCATCAACTCTCCTCAGGCAAGAACTACTGATAGTATATATATATATATATATATATATATATATATATATATATATATATATATACAAGAATGACAGCAAGGATGTCATTCTCAGCACTGGAGCCATCAACTCTACCCAGGCAAGTACTACTGATAGTATATACACGAGACCGACAGCATGGAGGAAATTCTAAGCGCTGGAGCCATCAACTCTCCCCTGACAAGTACAGTACTACTGATAGCATGTACAAGAGACTGGCTGCTAGAAGGTCATTCTCAGCACTGGAGCCATCAACTCTCCACAGGCAACTATTACTGATAGTATATACACGAGACCCACAGCATGGAGGAAATTCTAAGCGCTGGAGCCATCATCTCTCCCCAGACAATTACAGTACTACTGATAGCATGTACAAGAGACTGACAGCAAGGAGGTCATTCTCAGCGCTGGAGACATCAACCTTCGCCTGACAAGTACAGTACTACTGATAGTATATACAAGAGACTGACAGCAAGGAGGTCATTTTCAGCGCTGGAGACATCAACTCTCCCCTGACAAGTACAATACTACTGATAGCATATACAAGAGACTGGCTGCAAGGAGGTCATCCTCTGTGCTGGAGCCATCAACTCTCCTCAGGGAAGTACTACTGATAGCATATACAAGAGACTGGCTGCAAGGAGGTCAATCTCTGTGCTGGAGCCATCAACTCTCCTCAGGGAAGTACTACTGATAGCATATACAAGAGACTGGCTGCAAGGAGGTCAATCTCAGCGCTGGAGCCATCAACTTTCCTCAGGCAAGTACTACTGATAGCATATACAAGAGACTGGCTGCAAGGAGGTCATCCTCAGTGCTGCAGTCATCAGCTCTCCTCAGGCAACGACTACTGGTAGCATATACATGAGTCTGACAGCAAGGAGGCCATCCTCAGCACTGGACCCATCAACTCTCTTCAGGCAAATACTACTGATAGCATATACAAGAGACTGACTGCAAGGAGGTCATCCTCAGCGCTGGAGCCATCAACTCTCCTCAGGCAAGTACTGCTGATAGCATATACAAGACACTGACAGCAAGTAGGGTATCCTCAGCGCTGGATCCACCAACTCTCCTCAGACAAATAATACTGATATCATATACAAGAGACTGACTGCAAGGAGGTCATCCTCAGCGCTGGAGCCATCAACTCTCCTCAGGCAAGTACTGCTGATAGCATATACAAGACACTGACAGCAAGTAGGTTATCCTCAGCGCTGGAGCCATCAACTCTCCTCAGGCAAGTACTGCTGATAGCATATACAAGACACTGACAGCAAGTAGGTTATCCTGAGCGCTGTAGCCATCAGCTCTCCTCAGGCAAGTTCTACTGATAGCATATACACGAGAATGACAGCAAGGAGGTCATTCTCAGCGCTGGAGCCATCAACTCTCCGCAGGCAAGTACTACTGATAGCATATACAAGAGACTGGCTGCAAGGAGGTCATCCTCAGTGCTGGAGTCATCAGCTCTCCTCAGGCATGGACTACCGACAGCATTCACATGAGACTGACAGCAAGGAGGCCATCCTCAGCACTGGAGCCATCAACTCTCCTCAGGCAAGTACTATTGATAGCATATACAAGAAACTAATGCAAGGAGGTCATCCTCAGCGCTGGAGTCATTAACTCTCCTCAGGCAAGTACTGCTGATAGCATATACAAGAGACTGACAGCAAGGAGGTTATCCTCAGCGCTGTGGCCATCAGCTCTCCTCAGGCAAGTACTTCTGATAGCATACACAAGAGACTGACAACTAGGAGGTCATCCTCAGCGCTGGATCCATCAGCTCTCCTCAGGCCAGTACTTCTGATAGCATATACACGAGAATGACAGCCAGGAGGTCATTCCCAGCGCTGGAGCCATCAACTCTCCTCAGGCAAGTACTACTGATAGCATATACAAGAGACTGGCTGCAAGGAGGTCATCCTCAGTGCTGGCGCCATCAACTCTCCTCAGGCAAGTACTGCTGATAGCATATACACGTGACTGACAGCAAGGAGGTTATCCTGAGCGCTGTAGCCATCAGCTCTCCTCAGGCAAGTACTACTGATAGCATACACAAGAGACTGACAGCAAGGAGGTCATTCTCAGCACTGGAGCCATCAACTCTCCTCAGGAAAGTACTGCTGATAGCATATGCAAGAGACTAACAGCAAGGTGGTCACTCTCAGCACTGGAGCCATCAGCTCTCCTCAGGCAACTACTGCTGATAGCATATACACGAAACTGACAGCAAGGAGGTCATCCTCAGCACTGGAGCTATCAACTCTCCTCAGGCAAGTACTGCTGATAGCATGTACAAGAGACTGGCTGCAATGAGGTCATCCTCAGCGCTGGAGCCATCAACTCTCCTCAGGCAAGTACTGCTGATAGCATATACACGAAACTGAAGGCAAAGGAGGTCATCCTCAGCACTGGAGCTATCAAATCTCCTCAGGCAAGTACTGCTGATAACATTTACAAGAGACTGGCTGCAAGGAGGTCATCCTCAGTGCTGGAGTCATCAGCTCACCTCAGGCAACGACTACTGATGGCATATACATGAGACTGACAGCAAGGACGCCATCCTCAGCACTGGAGTCATCAAATCTCCTCAGGCAAGTACTACTGATACCATATACATGAGACTGACAGCAAGGAGGTCATTCTCAGCACTGGAGCCATACTCTCCTCAGGCAAGTTTTGCTGATAGCATATACAAGAGACTGACAGCAATGAGGTCATTCTCAGCACTGGAGCCATCAGCTCTCCTCAGGCAAGTACTGCTGATAGCATATACATGAGACTGACATCAAGGAGGTCATTCTCAGCACTGGAGCCATCAGCTCTCCTCAGGCAAGTACTGCTGATAGCATATACATGAGACTGACTGCAAGGAGGTCATTCTCAGCACTGGAGCCATCAGCTCTCCTCAGGCAAGTACTGCTGATAGCACATACACTAGACTGACAGCAAGGAGGTCATTCTCAGCGCTGAAGCCATCAACTCTCCTCAGGCACGTACTGCTGATAGTATATACAAGAGACTGACAGCAAGGAGGACATTCTCAGCACTGGAGCCATCAACTCTCCACAGGCAACTATTACTGATAGTATATACACGAGACCCACAGCATGGAGGAAATTCTAAGCGCTGGAGCCATCATCTCTCCCCAGACAATTACAGTACTACTGATAGCATGTACAAGAGACTGACAGCAAGGAGGTCATTCTCAGCGCTGGAGACATCAACCTTCGCCTGACAAGTACAGTACTACTGATAGTATATACAAGAGACTGACAGCAAGGAGGTCATTTTCAGCGCTGGAGACATCAACTCTCCCCTGACAAGTACAATACTACTGATAGCATATACAAGAGACTGGCTGCAAGGAGGTCATCCTCTGTGCTGGAGCCATCAACTCTCCTCAGGGAAGTACTACTGATAGCATATACAAGAGACTGGCTGCAAGGAGGTCAATCTCTGTGCTGGAGCCATCAACTCTCCTCAGGGAAGTACTACTGATAGCATATACAAGAGACTGGCTGCAAGGAGGTCAATCTCAGCGCTGGAGCCATCAACTTTCCTCAGGCAAGTACTACTGATAGCATATACAAGAGACTGGCTGCAAGGAGGTCATCCTCAGTGCTGCAGTCATCAGCTCTCCTCAGGCAACGACTACTGGTAGCATATACATGAGTCTGACAGCAAGGAGGCCATCCTCAGCACTGGACCCATCAACTCTCTTCAGGCAAATACTACTGATAGCATATACAAGAGACTGACTGCAAGGAGGTCATCCTCAGCGCTGGAGCCATCAACTCTCCTCAGGCAAGTACTGCTGATAGCATATACAAGACACTGACAGCAAGTAGGGTATCCTCAGCGCTGGATCCACCAACTCTCCTCAGACAAATAATACTGATATCATATACAAGAGACTGACTGCAAGGAGGTCATCCTCAGCGCTGGAGCCATCAACTCTCCTCAGGCAAGTACTGCTGATAGCATATACAAGACACTGACAGCAAGTAGGTTATCCTCAGCGCTGGAGCCATCAACTCTCCTCAGGCAAGTACTGCTGATAGCATATACAAGACACTGACAGCAAGTAGGTTATCCTGAGCGCTGTAGCCATCAGCTCTCCCCAGGCAAGTACTACTGATAGCATACACAACAGACTGACAGCAAGGAGATCATTCTCAGCGCTGGAGCCATCAGCTCTCCTCAGGCAAGTTCTACTGATAGCATATACACGAGAATGACAGCAAGGAGGTCATTCTCAGCGCTGGAGCCATCAACTCTCCGCAGGCAAGTACTACTGATAGCATATACAAGAGACTGGCTGCAAGGAGGTCATCCTCAGTGCTGGAGTCATCAGCTCTCCTCAGGCATGGACTACCGACAGCATTCACATGAGACTGACAGCAAGGAGGCCATCCTCAGCACTGGAGCCATCAACTCTCCTCAGGCAAGTACTATTGATAGCATATACAAGAAACTAATGCAAGGAGGTCATCCTCAGCGCTGGAGTCATTAACTCTCCTCAGGCAAGTACTGCTGATAGCATATACAAGAGACTGACAGCAAGGAGGTTATCCTCAGCGCTGTGGCCATCAGCTCTCCTCAGGCAAGTACTTCTGATAGCATACACAAGAGACTGACAACTAGGAGGTCATCCTCAGCGCTGGATCCATCAGCTCTCCTCAGGCCAGTACTTCTGATAGCATATACACGAGAATGACAGCCAGGAGGTCATTCCCAGCGCTGGAGCCATCAACTCTCCTCAGGCAAGTACTACTGATAGCATATACAAGAGACTGGCTGCAAGGAGGTCATCCTCAGTGCTGGCGCCATCAACTCTCCTCAGGCAAGTACTGCTGATAGCATATACACGTGACTGACAGCAAGGAGGTTATCCTGAGCGCTGTAGCCATCAGCTCTCCTCAGGCAAGTACTACTGATAGCATACACAAGAGACTGACAGCAAGGAGGTCATTCTCAGCACTGGAGCCATCAACTCTCCTCAGGAAAGTACTGCTGATAGCATATGCAAGAGACTAACAGCAAGGTGGTCACTCTCAGCACTGGAGCCATCAGCTCTCCTCAGGCAACTACTGCTGATAGCATATACACGAAACTGACAGCAAGGAGGTCATCCTCAGCACTGGAGCTATCAACTCTCCTCAGGCAAGTACTGCTGATAGCATGTACAAGAGACTGGCTGCAATGAGGTCATCCTCAGCGCTGGAGCCATCAACTCTCCTCAGGCAAGTACTGCTGATAGCATATACACGAAACTGAAGGCAAAGGAGGTCATCCTCAGCACTGGAGCTATCAAATCTCCTCAGGCAAGTACTGCTGATAACATTTACAAGAGACTGGCTGCAAGGAGGTCATCCTCAGTGCTGGAGTCATCAGCTCACCTCAGGCAACGACTACTGATGGCATATACATGAGACTGACAGCAAGGACGCCATCCTCAGCACTGGAGTCATCAAATCTCCTCAGGCAAGTACTACTGATACCATATACATGAGACTGACAGCAAGGAGGTCATTCTCAGCACTGGAGCCATACTCTCCTCAGGCAAGTTTTGCTGATAGCATATACAAGAGACTGACAGCAATGAGGTCATTCTCAGCACTGGAGCCATCAGCTCTCCTCAGGCAAGTACTGCTGATAGCATATACATGAGACTGACATCAAGGAGGTCATTCTCAGCACTGGAGCCATCAGCTCTCCTCAGGCAAGTACTGCTGATAGCATATACATGAGACTGACTGCAAGGAGGTCATTCTCAGCACTGGAGCCATCAGCTCTCCTCAGGCAAGTACTGCTGATAGCATATACACTAGACTGACAGCAAGGAGGTCATTCTCAGCTCTGGAGGCATCAGCTCTCCTCAGGCAAGTAATACTGATAGCATATACATCAGACTGACAGCAAGGAGGTCATCCTCAGTGCTGGAGACATCAGCTCTCCTCAGGCAAGTACTACTGATAGCATATACATGAGACTGACAGCAAGGAGGTCATCCTCAGTGCTGGAGCCATCAGCTCTCCTCAGGCAAGTACTGCTGATAGCATATACACGAGACTGACAGCAAGGAGGTTATCCTCAGTGCTGGTGCCATCAACTCTCCTCAGGCAAGTACTAGTGATAGTATATACACGAGAATGACAGCAAGGAGGTCATTCTCAGCACTGGAGCCATCAACTCTCCTCAGGCAAGTACTGCTGATAGTATATACACGAGAATGACAGCAAGGAGGTCATTCTCAGCGCTGGAGCCATCAACTCTCCTCAGGCAAGTACTACTGATAGTATATACATGAGACTGACAGCAAGGAGGTCATTCTCAGCGCTGGAGCCATCAACTCTCCTCAGGCAAGTACTACTGATTGTATATACATGAGACTGACAGCAAGGAGGTCATTCTCAGCACTGGAATTATCAGCTCTCCTCAGGCAAGTACTACTGATAGCATATACAAGAGACTGGCTACAAGGAGGTCATTCTCAGCACTGGAGCCATCAACTCTCCTCAGGCACGTACTGCTGATAGTATATACACGAGACTGGCAGCAAAGAGGTCATCCTCAGCGCTGGAGCCATCAACTCTCACCATGCAAGTGAAGTGATAGCGATTATCAAAGATCCTGTGTGAACTTGTAGAAGCAATGTAATTCATCCAGCGTATTCAAATTAATCTGATCCCAATGGAATTCTCCACGGATATTATAAATTCTGGCTGTCCACTTTTAGCTTAAACTACCGCCATTATCCCAGCCATTTGAAACTATGATTACTTTGAGCTGATGAATTAACAAATGAAACAGATCTTACCGAAGGTGCAGCTTAGAGTAGTTCCTCAGTCCTAAAATTTGAACCACTACCCCACGAGGCAGAAAAGGAAGATAACGGAAAAACGCCGGAGATACCACATCCACAGCTCGGGAAAATGACAAACAGTCCATCACAAAGTGCTGAAAACTGCTTTAAACGAGAATGGGACAAAATCGTTTATCTTTCTTTCTCTTCCACGCACTATGCATAAAGTAAGCAAAGAAAGAATTGTACTTCACCCAAAATTTTGATATATTTCACGCGAAATATACCTGCTTTGAGGTACCCTAAATAAAAATGCTTTCTCTAACAAGTACAGCGTACGTATTAGGCTCAGAAGGTATTGCATTCCAGCCAAACATTCGATATGATTTCACCGTAAATACATGTTTTGTTGAGCCGGAATAAAACATGCTATCACAGACACACATAGGACCTTTCTCTAATCAAAGTCAATTACATAAAAAATTTGGCATTTAAACGGAGTACCTTCCCAGGATGTGACTAGACCATTTTCAGAAAAATCTCCCACTCCAAACTACCCCTTATACGGAATTGTTTTTCAAAATGTTTGATATCAACAATGGCTTTAACGATTTTGATTAACATTCCATTCATTACAGCCATTTACATACTAAATACATGTTTGAATTTTCGGGTAGCAGCCTATGAAGTCCTCTTCATTCCTTTGTCTAACTGGTAAATGGTGATACAGAAACTCGCTACATAAGAAATGTAGATGTTGCTTTCTCACACAAGTTATGTAAAATGCGGTTTTTGTCCAGTTAACCATTGAAAGTTATTGTTTTTTGCAATGGTTTCAGGGGTTTTTTAAATGGGCAGTCGTTCGTTTTTTTCTGGACCTCTCACACATATAACGGGCTTTCAAAGTCGTCACAAAGCGACTTGCTCCTTTAAGATACCACTTGAAGTCTCCTGTACTCCGCTAATCCCATTATACATAGAAGGGAATATGTTATAAATGTATTTCCGCAAATGTTTATACCGATTAATGTGAAGTAGAAGAATATAATTTTTAAAGACAACATGTGTACAGAAAGTCTTAACATGTACATCAAAGCTCTATTTCTTGAAATAAAGCAGCCAGTTTCCACTAAATGAAGTGTTCCTTGTCATGTATTGTCTATAAGTGCTCGTATCAATGTGAGTGGATCCTCATCGTGTGTTGCAGATTCTATCGCTGTCCGGAGTGGGTCCGCGGGAGTACTTGGAACCCCTTGGGATCCCCGTCATCTCGGACCTCAGTGTG
This sequence comes from Hymenopus coronatus, assembly GCA_030762935.1. NCBI lineage: Eukaryota > Metazoa > Arthropoda > Insecta > Mantodea > Hymenopodidae > Hymenopus > Hymenopus coronatus. The sequence goes on along the minus strand of CM060895.1, from coordinate 2,710,338 downwards.
GGCTACAACATGCAGGACCACGTCAGTACAGGTGGGATCTACTACACCCTGACCGACACGTCTCAAGTACCGAACCTGGATCAGCGAATGGCAGATCTGATGCAGTACATCAGAGATGCCAACGGTCCACTTTCCTCCACTGGAGTGTCTCAAGTGGTCGCGTTTGGACGGTCTCAGTACGCCCGGGCCATGGGAGACTACCCAGACCTTCAGTACACGTTTGACTCGCAGGTCGTCATCGTGAACCGCACCACAGGTAGGTATGGACCACCAGTCTCATGTCAAGGTGTAAATCTAGTTTATGTCCCGAGGGATACATTAGGTAAAATTAAACAAAGATCCCTAATCCCAAAAAGAATAATTTTCGCCCAAAATTCAAATTATGTCCCCAGGTCAGACGACGCCCATCAGTGCGCTGAGAGCAGAAGTGCCTCCCAACGCAACATGTGCGATACAACCCATCACCCAGGAGCCAATTTGCTACTACAACCAGATCATCGCTCGCCCCACCGTGCTGAGACCTCGCTCAAGAGGACTGGTCAAGATAAACACTACCAACCCGTTTGACCCGCCCTTGATCTACCCCAACTACTTCTCAGAGGCTCCAGACATGCAGATCCTTGTGGAGGGACTCCTGGTGGCCGCCAGGTTGACGCAGACGCCAGTCTTGAGGAACATGCGCTACTTGCTCGATATCACTCCGGTCCCTAAGTGCCAGGTAAATTGTGTGCACTGCCACTTATACATCTATCGGAAACAACAAGCCCTTTACAAGAACAAAAAGGAGAGAAGTACCAAAAGTATTGCCACGATCCATATTCTTCCTACATTCACAAAGTCTGTTGAGAGTTTCACTAACGTGGTCTGGCTTAAAGCTACAAAAATAATCAGATTAGATTAATCAACTTTATTGGCGCCTAAACTAGGGACATTTTTAGGCCGACAATGTTCAAGTTTCACAACTGAAAAGTGACATTTTTTCCATCTCCGTCCTCCCATAGCTACTGAGGGGGTAATAGGAAAAATATGCATTTTTGTGTCCCCAGAAATACTTTATTATGAACTGCAGATATAAGCACAACTCCAATCTGTTCCTTTCTATACTTCAATTTCACTTGAGTGAGCATTTGATCGTAATTCTTCTTTATCATCCTCTGTGGTCTAGAGGTAACATGTTAGTTCCCAAGGTCACGGTTAAAAACCAGCCATACATTTTTTCGGGGATAAAAATCCATAGCATGCCTTCCTTAGGACGGGAAGTAAAACCATTGGTCGGTCCCGTGTTGTAGATTTATGGCAGAAAAAGAACTTCAAGTCTGATAAAGAGATCTTTGAACAAAATTACGAGGGCCAGCCAGAAAGTAACAAACGGGTTGGCACAACTAAATAATAACGAAAGTCGTCAACACAGAACTTGATTTACAAAGTTGCAGTACCTTAGTCTATTTCTCATGTAATCGTCATTGCTATCAAGGTATTTATTGTCACGTGGTACACATGTTATACTCTTCCACCGCTAAACATCTGAGCCAAGATGTCACTGTCACTTTGAGGTCTTCATCACTTGGGAAACCTTTTCCATCCAAAAAGTTATGTACGGCGTCCGAAGTGAAACACTGGTTTTTTTAATATTATTTTATCAACATTTACTTTCAACTCCTCCAAAACGATTGATGAACTTCCATTCCGATCTTAGACGGTCACACTGCTTCTTCCTTGAACACTCGTAAATAATGCGCCATTTCCTCACTGAAGAACCCTTCATTGCATTATCACCACCACTTGCGTGATTTGCCTATAAAATTTGAATGGCCAAACATATTTTACATTAGAACAAAACGAACAAATTCTTTGGCGGTAGAAAAGCATATCATCGACATTAAAAACTGCTACCACGTGACATTAAATATCTTGGCAGAATGGAGAATATATTGAGTAATAGAATAAGGTATTGTAACTTTGTAAATCAAGTTTTGTGTTGATATCTTTTGTTATTGTATAGTTATGTCAAATTGTTCGTTACCTTCTGGATGACCCTTGTAAGAGTCTTTTAAGCCCAATATAGAATGGGATGCTAAGAACCACAGCAGTTAAAGTGTGGCCATGAATAATAATAACAATAATCATCGTTATTTGAATTTTTGATGGGTTAACACCCAAACCAATATAGGCCACCATTATCCACCACACAAGTTTGCAACGTATCTTGAGGGCTATTTCCTTCTGAAATGTTTTAACCCTCACCTCTGAGCTTTAACAGAAATATTGAGAGGACATTTGCATTAGAGCTTTGCCTCACTACTACTTGTTCGCTGAATCGTTCTGAAACACTGACATTTGCAGGCGGCTCACCTTTTGTCTGACTACGAGAAGAAGGCGAGCAGAATAATGTGCTGCACAAACATTTTCTGTCCTGGCAATAAAGTTCTCGCACTCCGCATCTTGTCAGACAGCTCATGAGAACCTGGAAATCATCCTATCGCATGAGATAGATGTGGCAGTATGAGTGACACTCAGAATTACACGCACTCCATAGTAGTTTAACGTCTTTTAACCTAATAGGACATATCGGACAATGAATGAAATTGGTGAAATGATGTCCAAATGATCTCGGGGTCCATGGAACTTATAGCTACTCGCCATTCATTTTCTGAGGATAAGGGAACCTTGTGTGGACAACTCACCCTAAGTGAGATTCCAACTCGCGATCTCTTGAATGTGAGGTACCCCCACTGTCACATTTAACTGCAATGGACCAGTTTCTTCGACGCCCGCTCAAGATGCACGTCCCTCATTTCTTTGCTGAAGGTTCAGCAGCTGATGATTCAAAACAAAGCTGTGTAAGAAATACTGTGATACCGGCTGGAAGGGGTTTGAGTTGTGCTCTACATATAAGCTGTTCTTTTATAATACCTTCTACAACTTGAAGTTCCGTCCCGTTTAATTCATAATATGAGGACCGGTTTTTACAATTTCCAATCAATTTGATGGTACAAGATATCCATTTAGGTATCGCAACTGATCTTCAAAGAGACATATCATCTTTAGAAACGCTACGTAAAACAGAGGGCTCGCCCGCCTGTCTTCCCACAGTGTTGTCAACCAAAAAAGGTTTGTTTCTTTGAGGCCCTCAGTCATTATGGTGAACAGGTTATCTAATTTACATAATACAACAAATACAGTAAAACCCTGATAACTCGACTTAAGTGAACTGAGAGGTGTCCAGAAATGTCTAGTTTTAGGATGTGTTATTCACAGCTCATAACACTAACTTCTAGAGTCGAGTTCCGACCTCTAGTTGTCCAGCTATTAAACCCATCGCAATTGTCCCTTTTGAGCAGTCTCTTTATCGCATCTTATTTAATTGCCCTTCTCATGTTAACTTGTCGACTGACACACATACATAACAGAGTAAGCGCTTACTGGGTAAAGTACACACATTTTTAGCGACAAGCGTTTCGTTTCATGACGATCTGATCCAGACATTGAAGCTCAGCCCTTTTGATAGTGAGGGAGAATGCAGTAGACTGTATTTCCACAAAAGTAACAAAATTTATCACCAAATTAGTGAACTACAAAATCTGAAAACATCATACCTTTTCAAATATCTGAACACATCAGGAAAACATGAATATCTACATGCATGAATATGAGCACTTTTTAAATTTACTTATGCTCTTTATAACCCATAGTGACATTTTTTAAATTGTTTCATTTATTTATCCCCCTTTAACATCTAAGGTAATATCGGGGGCTTTGCATTAGAAACAACTAGTTTTCTGTAGGTTCTTTACGTTGGGTTTAAGTCCTCCCCCCCCCCTCAAACGCACACATTCACTCTCTCGTACATACTTCCAGACTTTGTGGGGGATAGCGAATAATTCTGGTTAAAGAAAAATTCCCCGCCCCAGCCGGAAATCGAACCCGGCACCCCCGAGTGGAAAGTCAGCTTAGTGATTTATAGAAATCATTACAGCCAAGTTTAATGATACAAAAAGAAATCATTGAATTCTCAGGATTCTACTGAATTCAGTATTTTATTTCCAGATATAGTGTTGGAATTTTCACAGATGAATGACTAAAACCTGTATCTAACATTCGTTTGTCAGATTTGATTTTTCATTTAGTTGAAGATAAAGCTATATGAACCTGTCCAGTAATGTAGAACATAGGTATATAGTTGACCTTCAAATACACGATCACTCTGAGCATTTACTTGGTTATCTTGGAAACAATACCTCGGAGAGTAAAGGACCAACATTTTGTTTTCAGTTGAATTATATTCAATTTTTAAATAAGAAGTTTGCTGTTGCAGGTGTTTCAGTTCGGGTCGTTTGCCTACTGGAACTGCCTCATCCGGGAGACGACCCAGACCATGTATCATCCAGCTGGCACATGTAAGATGGGACCTTCCTTCGACCGCAGCGCCGTCGTCGACCCCCAGCTCAAAGTGTACGGAGTGGAGGGCCTGCGAGTTATCGACGCTTCCATCATGCCTTACATAGTCTCCGGCGATCTCAACGCTCCTATCATGATGATCGCCGAGAAGGGAGCAGACCTGATCAAGGAAACATGGTTACAACCAGTTGCCACAACCACTGACGCTGCCCCTACCACCACACTACCACCTGCAGAGGAACAGCAGACCACGACAGAGGCTGCCGTGGAAGAGGAACAACAGACCACGACAGAACCTGCTGTGGCAGAAGATGAGCAGACAACAGAGCCTGGTCTGGAAGACGATCAGCCGACCACTATAGAACCAGTCCTTGAAGAAAACACAGAACAGTTGTCCGAAACGACAGAGGCTGGGCTTGTTAGCACCACCAGCGCACCCGAGAATGAATCGGAACAGACAGAAGGTTTCTTCGACAACTTCTATATCGAGCAGCCCAGATTCATGTTTGATATACGATCCTTTGACGAGGAAACCACCACCACTGCAGAAGCCACCACGATCACCACAGAGATGGACTACGGTGACTGGACAACCACCACAACTGAGGCACCCAGACGCAGACGAAGAAGAAACAGAAAGCGAATACGCAGAATGCATCACTGAATGTTATACGTCAGACGGAGCTTTGACCAGGGTCCAGGGAACCTGGTCACTGAAACTTGTGTCGAAATTCCGTCAAAACGTTCTAAGTAGCTTCTGTGAAGGACAGCATTATTGGTGCTCTCTACGACTCAAACATTATCACAACTTTCAAAGGAATTTCCCAAGAACCCAACTACAGATCACTCCAAAGGGCTCGGAAGCCTCCCAAGTTTTTGACTGAGCAGGAGAAATAAATTCTGGTACACGTATATTTCACTGTTATTTTGGAACTGGAACGTTCGGAACTGTTACTCAAACATAACTTCTCTTTTTTTGGATTTGTCTACATGCATTCATTCATTCATCTTCCGCAGAATTCAGCCATTTCATGATGCAGCAAAGACAGAAATTCACGCATAGCGTTTAACTTGAGGGGAGGTTTTCTTGAGCCATCATTACCTATTTGAGAAACATCTACGAAAACGTTTGGAGGTATTTCAATTTTAAATACTTCAAACTTATCCTTAGCAATTCCTTATTATTTCATAGTGCACACATGACATTATACAAATGTTGGTAATATGAACTTGAAGTTTGGTAAATAGTCTTATGAGGGTCATCCAGAAAGTGACACAGGATTTGACATAACTAAACAGTAACGAAACTTATCAACACAATACTTTATTTATGAAGTTACACTACCTTACTCTGTTTCCCAACGAATTTCCATTCTATCAAGATATTTATTTCCATGTAGTACCAATGCTATACTTTTTTACCGCCAAAGAACTTATTCGTTTTTATGAATGCGCAAAATGTTCGGCCAATTGATTTTTGTGAGCAAATAACGCAAGTGTATAGTCATAGTGCAAAAACGAGTCCTCAGTGAGGAAATGGCACATAATTTACGAGTAATCAAGGATGATCATAACAGTGCGTACGCTAAAGACTGGAGTGGAAGTTCGTCAATCGTTATGAAGCAGTTGAAAACAAATGTTCATGAAAAAACTCAGAAAAACTGGTATTTCACTTTGGTCATCATGCATGACTTTTTGGGTGAAAAAGATTTCGCAACTGGTGAAAACCTCAACGCTGAGATCTTTAGCGGTGGAAGAGTATAACATCTGCATTGAAAAACCACACCACGTGACACTAAATACCTTGATTACGTTGAGATATAGAATAAGGTACTTTAACTTTGTAAATACAGTTTTGTGTTGATATTTTCTTTTGTTTAGTTATGTCAAAACGTTCGTTACTTTCTGGATCGTCCTGGAATTTCCATATGGAATATCGTTCAGTGTTTATTTGAAAATATTGTTTTATAACTGAATGTCGAAAAAAGAACTTGTGTAGTTCTATAAAAAAATACAACTTCTGTTTCCTTGTTGGGAACACATACCAAGTTAACTGACAATACCACGACCAAATATAATTTTGCATTCTCTCTGGAAGATATACAGTGTCAAACTCTGTTTTTATTGCAATAAAATACCATGTTTTGTTTTAGACTCATCAAAGTCTTTATTCCCTTTAACACTCCGTCAGACAACCTAACTTCGAGAATCTTCCTGGAACTTAGCTGCATAAAATATTGCATCCCACCCAAATATTCAGTTTCAAGAATACATTTTAATACTATCTGTATTACAATTCAAAAAATGTGATGTGTTCCATTCACATGAATTTCTCTACATCGCGGCAAAAAATATTATTAAAAAGCTCATGCTTTTATTTGCTTCAAGCTAATCGAGAAAAAGTTAACAGAAATTGTCTTATTACTTGCTTCCTTGTAAGTAGATGTGAAATAAGGGAGCACACCAGATTAAAGTGATAGTCAAAAGGTGGTTACTATGTGACTGAAGTTCCTTTGTATACACACGAGTTGACAAATTCCTGTATGAGAAAAGTATCAGTTTTTTAAAGCTGTAACCAACAACAAAGAATATCTCAAAAACGACCAACTTCACGAAAAAAGTGAATATAACATAGATCGTGTGTTTTAACGTGGTCTACATGTTTTATGCGATAAGTTTTTATCCATCTCTTACGGTTTGGCAGTTATGCAAAATTCCGCAAAATTCATCGAGAATAAAGTAGTCTTCAGAGGCTATTCCCAGAAAATTCAAGATATACATTTTTATCGGGTAAATATCTGCAATATACGATATTTTATTCAAAGTAGTTAGCCATTTTTGAGAAAATAAAAATTTTCGAAAAACGTTCCATATAAAGGGTAGTTGGTGATGGGGGATTTTCTTGAAAATCTTTGTGTTGCATCCTTGGAAGATAGCAAACCTAAATACCAAGTTTGGTTTTTAACGGACTTTTAGATTTTGAGCTATGCTGCCCACAGATACACACACACACACACACACACACACACACACACACACGGATATTTTTCTAAAAATGCTGCTTTGGGATTCAGGAGGTCTCAAAACATATATTTCCCGTGAAATCTTGGTATTGAATTTTTGGGTGCAATACAATACCTTCTCTATACAATATGTACATCGTACGTGTAGAGAAAGTAAAAAACCGACATGTTCTCTACCTGTGCTAACAACAAGTTATTCTTTCAAAAGCTTGTTCTTCTATCTGCTTCACACTAATGAGGGTAAACATTAACAGAAATTGTCTTATTACTTGCTTCCTTGTGAGAAGAAGGGAATACACTAGGATAAAGTGATAGTCAAATGCTTTAAAAGCTTTCGCTTCCGATTGACTTTGAAATTTGGAGTAAAACAAAAGAAAAACGGATGATGACTTCCTGTTTGAAAAAAGTTATAGTATTTTAAAATTGAAACTAACAACAAGGAATATCTCAGAAATGGTTAATTCTACAAAAAAGTGTGGGCTTTAACGAGATGTATGTTGTGTGGTAAGTCTATGTCTATCGCTTACGATTTACCAGTCATGTAAAAGTTATTGAGAGTGAAACACTTCAGAAGATATTTCCAGAAACATTTTAGTTTTCATCTAAATATCTTCGACAAAAAAAAAAAAAAAACTGGTGGAGCCGTTTCTGGGAAAATAAAACTTTTCCATGTAGTTGGAGGTGGCAGATGTTCTTGAAAATGTACAATGTACATAATTACGTAGAGAAAGTATTATACTCCACCCAAAACTGCGATACCCACATTTCACCGGAAGTACACGCTTTGACGACTCCTGAAAACATTAGAAAAAGATCCGTGCGTGTGTGTGTTTGTGAACACACAAGTCAGTTTAAGTTGAGTAACTTCCAGGGATGCTACACGAAGATTTTGAGAAAAATCCCCCCACCCCAAACTACCCTTTACATGGAACTTTTTTCAAAAATGTTTATTTTCTCAAAAATGGCTCTAACGATTTTGATTAAAATTTCGTATATTGCAGATATTTATCCGGTAAAATGTATATCTTGAATTTTCTAGGAATTGCCATTAAAGACTACTTTATTCTGCGTGAATTTTACGGAATTTTGCATAACTTCTAAACCCTAAGAGATGGAAAACAACTTACAACGCAAAAAACGTACAGCACCTTAAAACACACAATTTATCTTATATACGCAATTTTTTTCGGGGATTTCATCGTTTTTGAGATACTCCTTGTTTTTGGTTTCAGCTTTAAAAAACATGTTTTTCTCATACAGGAATTTAGCAATTCCTATGCCTACAAACAAAAGAACTTCAGTCACATAGCAACCAACTTTTGACTATCAGTTTAACCAATAGTACTCTCTTATTTCACTTCTACTTACAAAGAAGCAAGTAATAGGACTATTTCTGCTGATTTTTTCTCGATTAGCATGAAGTAAATAGAAGCATAAGCTTTTTAATAATTTGTTGCAGAGATATAGAGAAAGTCATGTGAATGGAACACGTCAGATTTTTTAATTTTGCGTAACTAGTAAACTGTAAGAAATGCACAAAACATGTAGGTTTGGTTAAAACACAATTTATGTCATTTGCCCGTTTTCAAGAAATTCCTTCTTGTTGGTCTGTTTCATACGGAACTTGTTAACTCCTAGCCACGCAAAGAAACGTAAGTCAGTTACTTAGCAACCACAATTTAAAACATGTGGCTGTCGGTTTAGCCTAGTGTATTCCCTTATAAGAGTAATAACACAATTTAGGCTAATATTTTTTTTGACTAGGTGCCACCCCCCCCCCCCGGCTTCGCACGGGTGGTGTACCTAAAGAAAAAACTCGGACAAAATCTTCCGTTTACAGTACGGTCATGCAATGAAATAAAATTACAATTAAATAATTTGACAACACTTTATTGTAAAGTCTTGTGATGTACTATTTTCATTCCGGAGAGAAAAGAATAGCTTGGCATAATAATAGTAATAGAAGTAGCCGCGCCGTGGCCGAGTGGTTCGATCCCAAGCGACCACATGTGAGATTTGTGGTGGACAAAGCCGGTTTCCCCAGCCATCTTCATTCGCGTATCATGTGAGTCATGCCTGCAGTGCCACAGGTCGTTAGACACACAAAAAAAAGTGATAGTAGCGCAACCATGGTGTGGCGGGTGTACGCTAATGAAGGTCACAAAGTAACATTCATGCTTCTTCCGAATCTTTCTTTCCTTTACTCTTAATGTTTTCAACCTTTCTTTATTTTCTTCTACGTCAAAACAGCCATTTCTAAGGCTAACAATGACGTAAGTAGATCTGCTTGGGCAATTGATAACTTGATCAAATGTATTAAGAGCACCGCAATTGTACTGTGAAGGTGACGCGGGTAGCTTCATGTTCTTCAGCTAGCTCATGTACCACATATCGTCAAATACCGCCTGCGGTGCCATAAGTAGTTAAAGCGGGCGTTAAACACGTCAAAAAACACGTCAAATAACCAACATCTGCAATAGGAAGTTAAACCTAAAACGGATCCCGTTTCTTTTTTCTGCACCATTTTCAGATTCCAAGAAGGGTTAATGGTTATGTGCGTTGTTTATATCTTGTTCATTTTAAAGAATTACCACAAAAATATACTTATTTCTTTATTTAAGCGATGTGACCAAGGGAGCGATGGTTAATACATAAGAAATATACTTGATTTACACAGTTATCTTGCGTCATTGTCTCCAAAACCAGGTGCATTCCCTTAGCACTGAAGACGAAAAATCTGATGTATACCATTCACATGACTTTCTCCATATCCCTGCAACAAATTATTCTTAAAAAACTTATACTTCTATTTACTTTATGCTAATTAGAAAAAATTAGCAGAAATAGTCTTATTACTTGTTTCCTTGTAAGTGCAAGCGAAATAAGGGACTACCATAGGTTAAAGTGATAGTCAACAGCTCTTTGCTATGTCAATGAAGTTCCTTTGTTTATATGGATAGGAGTTGACAAGTTCCTGTATGAAAAATGTATACGTTTTTCATAGCAGAAACCAAACATAATGAATGTCTCAAAAACGACGAACTCCACGAAAAAAATGTATATACCATAAATTGTGTGTTTTAATGTGCTCTATATTTTTTGTGTATTAATTATTTGTCCATCTCTTACGGTTTAGCAGTTATTCAAAATTCAGTAAAATTCATCCAGAATATACTACTCTTCAGAGGCTATTCCCAGAAAATTCAAGATATACATTTTATTTGTCAGGTAAATATCTTTAATATACGAAATTTTAATCACAATCGTTAGAGCCATTTTTGAGAAAATCAACATTTTCGAAAAAAGTTCCTTGTAAAGGGTAGTTGGAGGCGGGGGGATTTTTTTCAAAATCTTCGTGTCGCATCCCTAGAAGATACTAAACTTAAATACCAAGTTTGGTATTTTACCGACTTTTCGTTTTTGAGTTATCGTGTTCACAGACACACACACACACACACACGGACCTTTTCGTGAAAATGCTTTTTTTTTTTTTTTTTGGATATTGGGGACCCTAAAACATATATTTCTGGTGAAATCTCGGTATCGAATTTTTGGGTGGAGTGCAATACTTTCTCTATACACTATGTACATAGCGCGTATGGAGAAAGTAAAAATAGAGCAGTAGGAACTACGGACATCTGCTGGCAAATAATAAGTACATATTTTAGGTATTCGATGCTAGGAAAGCTTCTTTATTTTAAACGATAGGAGTAACGAAAGGACATTAATAAATAAAAATATATTTGAATTTCACTGCTGCATTATCTCATCTCGATAAACTGTTGCGTTACTTTAACATAGGATAGGGAGGAAAAATATTACTATAGCCATCTAGTGACAATTAAAATAACTACTTACTCTAGATGTTCGCCGTCAGAAAAGCTTCTTTGTTTCTTTATTTTAAACGATAGGAGTAAAGAAAGGACCAGTTAATACATAAAAATGTATTTGAATTTCACTGCTGCATTGCGTCAATGTCTTGTTAAAAAATGGTGCGTTGTCTTAACATTGAATGGGAAGGGAAATATATAGCAGTACCACGACAATTTAGCAACAAATAACTTGTGGTACCACTGCCATCTGGCGGCCATTAACTGAAATGCGTTCACTTAGCACGGTTTTTATTCATATTGTGAGATTTTTAAATACTTTCCCGTACTATTTTTAAACATTTTCATCTTCACAAACCTTGTTATGAAGAAGAATTGTTCAATTTGATGCAGTTGTTGGGACGCGTACATACATTTCAACGATTCATCTTTATATATATTTATATTAGCATGAATGAAGTCAGTAGAAGAATAAGCTTAATAACAATAATTTGTTACATTTATTTCTGAACAGGTAAAAGTGCAATGCTACTCGAGGTTTTCTTCAGCTGACCAAATGTATAAGATCATTACAGTATGTATGTAACACTCAGGACGAGTGAGTTACCCGGATAAGGTTTCCCTTATCCTGAGAGTAACTTTAAGCCCTATGGAGCGCGGGACCATTTCACCAATTTCATTCATCGTCCGAGATGACCAAATAGCTTAAAGGAATTTAACCTAAGACCTTGGAAATAGATAAAAAAAAATCTGATGTGCTCCATTCACATGACTTTCTCTACATCTCTGTAACAAATTATTCTTAGCTTATGCTTCTATTTACTTCATGATAATATATACATTAACAGAAATTGTCTTATTACATGCTTCCTCATAAATAGAAGCGAAATAAGGGAGTAGCATAGGTTAAAGTGATAGTCAAAAGCTGGTTGCTAGGTGACTGAAGTTCGTTTGTTTGTATGGACAGAGTTGACAATTGCTGTTTTAGAAAACTATAAGTATTTTAAAGCTGAAACTAATAACAAGGAATATCAAAAAAATGAGCAACTTCACGAAAAAAAAAAAGTATATAACAAATATTGTGTGTTTTAACGTGCTCTGCATTTTGTGTGGTAAGTTTTTGTCCATCTCTTACGGTTTAGTGGTTATGCAAAATTCCGTAAAATTCATCCAGAATGAAGTAGTCTTCGGAGGCTATTTCCAGAAAATTCAGACAGAAAACACACGAGACGGTCTTCCAAAAATGCTTTTTTTTGTATTCAGGGGACTCAAAACAAGTATTTCCGGTGAAATCTCGGTATCGAAATTTTGGGAGTAATACAATACCTTCTCTACATAGTACGTGTAGAGAAAGTAAAAAAGAAAAAAGCCTGCAACTAAAGAATGGTTTTGTTTGTGTGGGAAGGGGATATCCCCGTGTCTAGCATTGTAATGTTCGGAAGCACTATGACATTAGTGAACAGGTTCCTGTATACCCCGCATTTGGGAGATCGCAGGTTCGGACACCGTGGCCGGCCTACCTGATCCATGTTTTTTCGGGGTTTCCCGGGTCGCTAGGGGAATGCTGGGTACGTTTCTTTCATACCCCGAATTTCCTGTGCATGTATGTCACTTCATCTTTCATCAAGCAGCTTTCTTTGAGGGTTGGAAGTGTCGGTTATGGCGCTCGGTGCGGCGTGGCAGGGAAAAAGGTTGCTCAAATGAATATCTCCGTCCCCTAACTTCGGCTGATTGCCCGTTCCTTACGAATTCACGTTTTATATGGAAAAACTGTGATGTTTCGATGTCCACCAGAAAATCCTTGAGTGAAGGGTCTGGACACAATTACTATTTGTCAGTAATTATCTAGTGAAAGTATAACACATTGGTCATGCGCCGTTACCCAATCTTTTGTTCCTTTCTAGTCCAATGACTCTGTCAAATAACACGTTATTTCTTACTTTCCCTAGGGACCGTGCAAGATAAAATCTAAACCCTTACCTAGAAATTACTCAATATACATGCAAAATTCACAGATCAGTGTTTTTCTGCCTTGAGATCCTTGCAACAAGCGTAACAAAAATACTAATCTCTTCCACTCAGATAACTTCCTCTACTAAACATTATACTTGATGCTAATCGAGATAAACATTAACACAAATTGTCGTAATACTTGCTACTTCCTTGCAAGTACAAAAGGTGATAGTCAAATGTTTTAAAAACTGATTGTTATCTGAAACAATTGAAATTTGGTTCGCTTTACACGGGTAAAACAAAAGAGAGATTATATAAAACATGACCCCCCGTTTCAGAGAAGTTTGGGTAATAAAGCTGAATCCAAAAACAAGAAATATCTTGGAAACGGTTAACTGTATACGCAGTTGTTTTAACGAAATACGCATTTTTTGTGCTGTAAGTTTTTGTCTATCTGTTATGGTTTAGCATCTAGACAAAAGTCAAATAAAATGAAGTCTTCAGAGCCTATTCCCAGAAAAACTTTGTCATGCAAACATGATTACTATACGGCATATTAATCAAAATCATTACAGCCATTTCGAAATTTTGGAAAAAAATCTTCCATGTATATGGTAGTTTGTGGTGGGTCGCGTCCTTGGATGATGCTGAACTTGAATACCACATTTGGAGTTATGCTGTACAGACACGCACCGACTTTTCCCTAATTTTATTCAGGGGACCTCAAAACATGTATACTGGTATCAAATTTGTGGGTGCAATACAATACCTTCTCTACCTACAGAGAAAAGTAAAAAGGGATTCAGTAGTAAGCATTGACTTGCAATATGAGATCACTCACCTGGAGACAAGTAAAGTAGTCTACCACTACAGAACATTCTTTGCCATTATCTTACTGAATGTGACAACCCTTTTCAGTTGTATCTTTACTTTCTGTACTACGTGGAGTAAGTACAGATTTCACTGCAAATACACGTTCTAAAATTTGTTGAAATAAGATAAAAACAGCCGTTAAGTGTCTATGTAAAAAATCAGCATCTTCTAACATGATACGAAAATTCTCACCTCTACCTACCTTTTACATACAACATTTCGAAAATGTTTATTTTCTCAAAAACAGCTAAAGATTTAGGTTGAAATACATTCATGGAAAGTGAAATGCTCATCTTGAAATTCTGGCAATAGCCTCTGAATCAATGAATCAGTTTTGTAAACCATATAAATGACAAAAAATGTAGACATCTTTAAAGCATTCAATTGATGACATACATTTTACTTTCTCTACACGTACTACGTGCATGCTGTATAGAGAAGGTATTGTATTGTACACAGAAATTCAATTCCGAGAATTCACATGAAATATATGTTTTGAGACCCCCTGAATAAAAAAAAAACATTTTTACAAAAATGTGCACACGAGCGTGTGTGTGTGTGTGTGTGTGTGTGTGTGTGTGTGTGTGTGTGTGTGTGTGTGTGTGTGTGTGTGTGAGTAGCATAGCTCAAAACGAAAACACCGATAACTACCAAACTTGGTATTTAAGTTTGGTATCTTCAGAGGATACACCACAAACATTTTCAAGAAAATCCCCCACCCCCAATTACCCTTTACATGGAAAAAATTTCGAAATTTTCGATATTCTCGAAAATTGCTCTAACGATTTTGATAAAAATCTCTTATATTTAAAACATTCATGTGATAAATAACATGTATATCTTCAATTTTCTGAGAATAGACTCTGAAGATTTGCTTATTCTGGATGACTTTAGCGTAACTGGTAAACCGTAAGTAATAAAGAAAAACTTGCCACACAAATATAGAGCTCGTTATGTTATACATTTTTTTTTTTTTTTTTTTTTTTTTTTTGTAGAGTTGGCCGTTTTTGATGTATTGGTTTTTATTAGTTTCAGCTCTAAAACACTTATACTTCTCTTTTACGGGAATTTGTCAACTGCTGTCCATACAAATACACACCTCAACATTTCTGAGATATTCCTGTTATTGGTGTAGCGATTATTAATATTTTTCTTTCTCCTGGTCAAGCACACATAGTTGTATCTAAAAGCAAATGTGTAATATAAGCATTTCTGCTGTTTTAATGAGATGTATCAACACCATTCAGGTTGTAATAGAGATTTTGTTTGCTGAAAACTGTTTTATTCGTGACTTGTTTTTCACAGAAACCGGATTTCTGACAACTTTTCAATGAAACTGACCAATATCTGCAACCTTGAGTGCAATAGAAACAACATTTAAATAGCATATACACCTAATATGTGTCAGTATTTCTAAAAACAATGTCTTATTTGTATTAGTCGTAGATTATAAAAATCTGATGTGTTCCATTCACATGACTTTCTCTACATCACTTTAACACATTATTGTTAAAAAGCACATTTTTTGCAGAAATTGTCTTAATTAACTGCTTCCTTGTAAGTAGGAGGGAAATAAGGGAATATACTAGGATAAAATGATAGTCAAATGTTTTAAAAACTGGTTCCCATGTGATTGAAATTTGTTTCTTTGCATGGTCAGGAGAAATGTGCGACAAAAGTTTAAATAATTTATATCTGAAATAAATAACTTGAAATATCTCAGAAAAAAAATTATACGAAAAAAAAATGTACATGACATAAATTGTGCGTTTTTACGGGATGTTGATATTGTTTATGTTGTAGGTTTTTGTCCATCTCTTATGGTTTAGCAGTTATGCAAAATACCGTAAAATTCATCGACAATAAAGAGGCTAATTCCAGAGAATTCAAAGAAACATTTTATTTTTCATATAAATATCTTTAATATACGGTAATATAAACAAAATCTTTACTCATTTTTTAGAAAATAAAACATTTCGAAATTTTTCCATGTAAACGTTAGTTTGGGTTGGGGGATTTTTCTCAAAGTCTTCGTGTCACATCCCTGGAAGATACCAAGTTTGGTACCTACTTTACCGACTTTTCGTTTATACGCGGACCTTTTTCAAAAAATGTTTGGGGGGGGGTTCGGGTGGTCTCAAAACATGCATTTCTTGTGAAATCTCGGCATTGAATTTTTTGTCTATACACTATGTATGTAAAGAAAGTAATTTTGTTTTTCGGGTGAGGGTAGATCAGAACGTTGTTGCAGCCACCGCCAGAGCGAGCTGGGGTACACGACGCAACGCTGTATGGTGCTGTCATCTTGTGTCAACTCCCACAACGTGTACTTCCTGTATTGGCCACGTGACGTCAGCGGAACTCCGTTCCTTGCAGAAAATTATGTTTAGGTAGTCAGGGGGGGGGTTGGAAATATTCCCCTTGCTTGAAAAGAAATAGCAAGAGATATTTCAATTTGTACACCTAAGTACAGTATAGATTTTAAAATTGTATTTGTTCCATTCGAGTGACTTGCTCTTTCCTTTCTACAAACATTACTGTTTCATCTACATCATAGCAATCAAGAGTAGTAGGAGGAAGTAACTGGGGGGGGGGGTTTAACTGGGCTAAAATGATAGTCAAATATTTTAAAAGTTGGTTGGTAGTGGGATTCTATTTGCATGGCTAGCAGTAAAACAAAAGAGATATTAAACAATGGCAAAACTGAGAGATATTAAACTGTTTGAGATGAGTATATTTCAAAATTCAAACCAAAAGGAGGAACACCTCGGAAATGGTTTCTTCTAAGAAAAAGTATATAACATAAATTGTATGTTTTAATGACATCTACATTTCTTGTGCAGAAAGTTTTTGTATATCTCTTAAGGTTTACAGTTATACAAAAGTCATCCAGAGTAAAAAGGTCTTCAGAGACTATTCCCAGAAAATTCAACATATACGTTTTATTGGTTATGTAAATATCTTAAATATATGATATTTTAATCATAACCATTGCAGCCATTTTTGAGAATATCATAATTTTCAAAACTTTATCCATGTAAAGGGTAGTTTGTGGTGGGGGGGGGTTCTTAAAAGTTTTCGTGTCGCATCCTGGGAATATACCAAAGTTAAATAATAAGTTGGGTATTTCACGGTCTTTTCGTTTTTGAGCTATGCTGTGCATAGACACACGACATTTTTGTAATTTTTTTTTTTTTTTCAGGGGGACCCAAAACATGTAGTTGCGGTGAAATCTCGGTATTGAATTTTTGTGTACAATACAATACGTACACTATGTATATAGTAGGTGTAGAGAAAGTAATAAAGGAGGTCAAGAGGAAACCACACACTTTATGTCTTCTGAGAAAGATTCCATGTCCTTATTCTCCTGAACCAATAGGCTGGATTTGAACCCGGAACCCCCTATGACGGAGGTACAACAAGACCTTGATTTTCTCAAAAATAGCATATTGTAGACGACAGAAATGTTTCAACTTCTCCAAGAGAATGCTCCATGTACAATCAACACAAGAGCAAACGTCAGATGTGTTCCATTTACACGACTTCCTCCGAACAAAGTAGAGAAATGTGATAGTTAGCTACCATTCCAGAAGATCCTACTGCTCTCAATGTAACCAACATGATTCCACCAATCTTAACAAGTTTTAAAATATATCTCTTTGTACAAACTTTTATAAAAATTAATTTTCATAAACTGTTAATGTAAACTATGTGTTCTTGTTAATTGGAAGATGTTGTTTTAAGTATGATTATGTTATACTACTTGATGTTACTCTCATAGTTACGGTAATGGTGACTCTGCTATTATTCATTCCTTTAAGATCCCATCTTGTTCATCTGATGTAAAACCCACTTTCTAAAAGAAAATACATAGTAAATAGGCGACTATAAATAAAGAATTAAAAACAAATGCTTAATTCTCTATCTACTTCACTCTGATCGAGATGAACATTAACAGAAATTGGATAGGTGGAGTCAGACTGAAAAGTTCAATGTGACAGCCGGGATTTGAACCACGGATCTCCCGCCTCTAGCTGACTCGCATGTTTCCCGGTAAACCACAAATTATTTTCGGAACTTGTATTTTAAGTTCCAGGATTCAGATGTTTTACCAGGAAATTGAGAAATTCAATGATATGCCGTGGTAGAGCAACCGGCTACAGATCGCGAGATCCGTGGTTCAAATCCCGGCTGTGCCATTCAATTTTTCAGTCTGACCCCACCTGTCCAACCCCTGTGCTAAATTAACAGAAA
This sequence comes from Hymenopus coronatus, assembly GCA_030762935.1. Classification (NCBI taxonomy): domain Eukaryota; kingdom Metazoa; phylum Arthropoda; class Insecta; order Mantodea; family Hymenopodidae; genus Hymenopus; species Hymenopus coronatus. The sequence goes on along the minus strand of CM060895.1, from coordinate 2,692,007 downwards.
TTGTCTTATTACTTGGAAGTACAGACGTGACACGGATGAGAACTTCCTGTTTGAGAAAGCTTCAGATATTTTGAAATTGAAGTCAACAACACGGCAAATGTCTCAAAGAAAAAATGGGATGTGTTACACGCACATGACTTTCTCTATCTGTTCTACAAACCTCTTATAAACGTTTTTTCCTTCTTTCTACACAATGCTAATCGAGATAAACATTAGCAGAATGTTCTTATTGCTTAGTTCCTTATAAGCAGAAGGGAATGTGCTATGTTAAAGTGATAGTCAAATGTTTTAAAAGCTGTCGTTATGTGCATTTGGCGTTTTTACTTGGACAGAAGCAAAACGGTTACTTCCCCCCCCCTCTCTCTCTCTCTCACACACAGGATAAACCCACTCTATTCTACAAACAAAGCAGTCCAACTTACGCATGTGCAGTGTCAGCAAACAGTGACGTTACCTGTAACATAACAAAACACCTCTCTTACTCTATGTACTATTCATAATGCAATTAGGAACAAAATAGAACATACGCGTTCTACACAAGTACACATTTATATATCTACATTTTTACTTTCTCCATACGCACTATGTACATAGTGTATAGAGAAAGTATTGCACTCCACCAAAAAATTCGATACCGAGATTTCATCGGAAATATATGTTTTAGGGTCCCCAATATCCAAAAAAAAGCATTTTCACAAAAAGGTGCGTGTGTGTCCGTGAACACGATAACTCAAAAACGAAAAGTCGGAAAAATACCAAACTTAGTATTTAAGTTTAGTATCTTCCAGGGATGCGACACAAAGATTTTGAGAAAAATCCCCCCACCCCCAACTACCCTTTACATGGAACCTTTTTCGAAAATTTTGATTTTCTCAAAAATGGCTCTAAACGATTTTGATTAAAATTTCGGATATTAAAAATATTTACCTGACAAATGAAATGTATATCTTGAATTTTCTGGGAATAGTCTCTGAAGAGTACTTTATTCAGGATGAATTTTACTAAATTTTGAATAACTGCTAAACCATAAGAGATGGACAAAAACTTACTACACAAAAAATGTAGAGCACATTAAAACACACAATTTATGTTATATACATTTTTTTCGTGGAGTTCATCGTTTTTCTGACATTCCTTATTTTTGGTTTCCGCTATGAAAAACGTATACTTTACTGGAACTTGTCAACTCCTATCCATATAAACAAAGGAACTTCATTGACATAGCAACCAGCTTTTGACTGTCACTTTAAGCTACGGTTGTCCCTTATTTCGCTTCTACTTACAAGGATGCGAGTAATAAGACTATTTCTGCTAATTTTTTATGATTAGCATAAAGTAAATAGAAGTATAAGCTTTTTAAGAATTATTTGTTGCAGGGATATGGAGAAAGTCATGTGAATGGTACACATCAGATTTTTACTTTCTCTACACGTAATATGTACATTGTGTATACAGAATATATTGTATTGTGCTCAAAAATTCAATACCAAGATTTTAGTGGAAATAAATGTTTAACGGACACCTATATTAAAAGATCTGTGTGAGTCAGTATGTATGTATGTCAACGCGATAACTCAAAAACAAAAACTCCGTAAAATACCAAACTTGGTATTTAAATTTACTACCTTCCAGGGATGCGACAGGAAGATTTTCGAGAAAATCCCCGCACCTCCAACTACCGTTTGCTTGGAAAAAAAAGTTCGAAAATGTCGGTATTCTCAAAAATGGCTCTAACGAGTTTGATTAAAATACCGTATATTACAGATATTTACATCAGAAATAAAATATAGGTATATTTCTGGCAACAGCTTCTGAAGTCCACTTCATTATGAATGAACTTTACTGAATTTTGTATAACTGCTAAACCGTAAGAGAAACTTACCACACAAAACATACATAAATAATGTGACATTGGAGTTGATCAATTTCGAGATATTCCTCTGAACTTTTCTCATACAGGAACTTGTCAACTCTGGCCACGGAAACAAATCACATTTTAAAACATGTGACTGTCGGTTTAGGTTAGTGTATTCTCTTATTTGCCTTTACTTATAAAGAATGAAAGTAATAAGACCGCTAGTGTTTATTTCGATCAGCATGAAGTAGATACAAGAATAAGCTTTTTAACAATAATTTGTAACACATCAGATTTTTATAGCGATCCTCAAGATACAGGTGTTGGGTGCAATATGTATTGGTACAAGAGCCCTACAGTTACATCCACGCACTTTTATATGTAGTTATTGCCCTCCTGTTTATCAGATCAATGTTTCTCGTATTTTCGTTACCTAAGGAGAATAAAAAATCGGATGTGTTACACTCACATCACTTTCTCTAGCTGCTCTACAAACTTCTTACAAAAGATTCTTCTTCTTTCTACACAATGCAAAATTTTCTTATTACTTAGCTCCATGGCACGACAGCTCACGGGGAGCCTTGGCCTACCGCCCGGCCGCTGCGTCCCCCATCTCGGTCCACTACAGACGTCATGGATGGGGTGCAGTATTGGAGGGTGAGACGTGGTCAGCGCCTCGAGCCCCTCCCGGCCGGTTGATGCGGTCCTCACGACCTAGAGCCGCTACTTCTTCATCAAGTAGCTCCTCAATTGGCCCCCCAGGGACCTCACGAGGCTGAGTGCACCCCGGTCCAGGTCTCCCAGCGGGGGAAAAATCCCCACGCCGGTACTGGGGATCGAACCCAGGTCTCCCGCTTGGTAGGCAGCTGCGCTACCACCGCGCTAAGGAGACGACCTTTCTTATTACTTAGTTCCTTATAAGTAGAAGGGAACTAAAGGAATGTGCTATGTTAAAGTGATAGTCAAATGTTCTAAAAGCTGCCGTTATGCGATTGTCATTGCAAATTACTTCTTTCCTTGGCCAGGAGTAGAACAAAAGAAAAACGGACAATTCCTGTCTGAGAAAAGTTTAAGTACTTCACAATTGAAACTAATAGCAAGGAATATCTTGAAAACGGTAAACTCCACAAACAAAATTTATATGACATAAATTTGATATTTTAACAAGATGTACATTTTTGTGTAATAAGTTTTTGTCTTTCTTTTACAGTTTACTAGTTATACAACATTCATTTAGAATAAACAGGTCTTCAGAATCTATTTCCAGAAAATTCAAGATATAAATTTTATTTGTGATCGAAATATCTTTAATGTATAGTATTTTAATCAAAATCGTTATAGTCACTTTTAAGAAAAACAACATTTTCGAAAATTTTTCCACGTAAAGGGTGGTTAGGGTTAGGCGTATTTACTTGAAAATCTTCGTGTCGCATCCTTGGAAGATACCAAACCTAAATATCAAGTTTGATATTTAACCGTCCTTTCGTTTTTGAGCTATGCTGTCCACAGACACATACCCACATGGACCTTTCTCTGAAAATGCTTTTTGTCGATTCAGGGGGTCCTGAAACATATATTTCCGCTGAAATCTCGGTATTGAATTTTTGGGTGCAATACAGTACCTTCTCTACACACTATGTACATTGTACATACGGGGCTAGAGAAAGTAAAAATACCCATTATCCTGGCAGTAAAACATAGATACTTAACCTACAATCCTGCTAATGTAGGCGGACTATACTTTTCACAATGATGGTATAACTACGCAGCTAAGTTCCATAAATAGATGTGTAAGGCACCGGATTTATTTGCTAATCTATTAGATACGTACTTGAAATTCTTCTGACACACAATTCTTGTAACAGATTCCATTAATAAACTCTTCCTTGTTTAATTATCGCGTTCTTCATTTGTTTGCCGCTTGCGCGCTCAGGGCAGTCAACTTCAATATTACTCATCCCCTCAATCGGCGTTTTATTGAGAAATATTGCATCCAATTTCTATTTCGATATACACCCTGTCTCACCCTGGTAAATATTTATCGTACCGAATATCCTGGCAGTAAAACATAGATAATTCACCTACATTCCTGCTAACACTGTTCCTATGTTACGATAACAAACGAAGTACGCGGAAAACTTCAAAACATATTTTTCCCAATGATGGTTTTAATTATGCAGTTCCGTAAATAGATGTATTTACGTTTCGTAAATATATGTGCATGGCACCTGATTTATTTCCTAATGTTTTAGATACATACTTGAAATTCTCCGGTTAAACACTTCTAGAAACAGATTCCCTTAACAAACTCTTCGTTGTTTAATTATCGCGATGTTCCTTTATTTGCTGTTTGCGCGCTCACTCGATCAACTTCATTATTACGTGTCACTCCTGCCCTCTATCGGCGCTTTATTGCGATATATTGCATCTCTTCTGTCTACGTTTATTCTACCAATATCTGTTAGGTTATGTTTCGAGATTCGCTCCGAACTTGAAATAGCTTACAGTAAATAGGCTTACGCTTACTACAAAAAAAGCTGATGTATTCCATTCATATGACTTTCTCTATTTCTCTGTAACAAATTATAGAACCTTATAGGTACTTCTATTTACTTCATGCTAGTCGAGAAAAAATCAGCAGAAACTGTCTTATTACTTGTTTCCTTGTAAGCAGAAGGGAAATAAGGGAATACACTACGCTAAAGTGATAGTCAAATATTTCAAAAGCTGGTTGCTATGTGACTGAAGTTCCTTTGTATGGACTGGAGTTGACAAATTCCCGTATGAAAGTTTTTTAAAAGTGAAAGAAACAGCCAACTCCACGGAAAAAACGTATATGACAAATTGGATGTTTTAAGGAGATCTATACTTTTTGTAATTATGATTTTGTCTCTCTCTTACGGCTTACTAATTATGCAAAATTGTCCTGAATGAAGCTATTTGCAGAACATTCAAGATATACATTTTGTGATGTAAATATCTTTAATATAGGTACCTTATTTTAATCAAAATCGTTAAAGCCATTTTTGAGAAAAGCACAATTTTCTAAACAGTATTTGCGGGTAGGGGAATGTTCATGAAAATCTTCTTGTCTCATCCTTATAGAATATAATGAACTTAAGTATACCAAGTTTGGTATTTAAAATATTTTTTGTTTTTGAGCTATGCTATCCACAGCCACACAGACAGGCACACGCGGACCATTTCTAAAAATGGGTTGTTTTTTTTTTCGGACTCAGGAGACCTCAAAACATAATTCCGGTGAAATCTCGGTATCTAATTTTGGGTGGAATACAATTCTTCCTCAGCCCGGCTGAGTAGTGTGTCTGCTTCACGTTCAAAATGTCGTGAGTTACCCGGATAAGGTTTTTTCGGGGTTTTCCCTTATCCTGAGAAGACGAATGTCGAGTAACTTTAAGCTTCATGGACCCCGAGAACATTTGAACATCATTTCACCGATTTCATTCATCGTCCGATATGACCAACCAGGTTAAAGGACACTTCGCCTATACATTATGTATGTACAAAGTACGTGTAGAGAAAGTAATATACGTTTCACATTGATGGTTTTAGCTACATACAACTAAAGTTCCATAAATAGATGTGTGTGTGTGTGGGGGGGGGGGGCAGCTGATTTATTAGCTCAACTATTAGAAACGTACTTGAAATTCTCCGGTTACACACTTCTAGAAACAGATTCCATTAATGAACTCTTGCTTGTTTAATTATCGCGATGTTTGTTTGTTTGCTACTTGAGCGCTCGGCTCGGTGCTGCGCTCTCACGATTATTTGCTTGGCTCATACGATATCACGTAAAACACCTGATAAAGAGCTTCTCCGCTGTTAAATGGGAATAAAAGTTATTTATGATACAAGTGGTAAAAATGGTGTTTTATATTGTAATGAGTAGGAAGCTATAACAATACAAAACAATTTCAACAAGTGTGTCATACACTTTTTACTTTCTCTACACGTACTATCTACATAGTGTATAGATATTGTATTGTATTCCACCCAAAATTTCGATACCGAGATTTTACCGGAAGTAGATATGTATTGGGCCACTCTGAGTCCAGAAATATCATTTTTGGAAAAGGTCCGTGAGTGTGTATGTATGTGTATGTGTATGTGTGTGTGTGTGTGTGTGTGGACAGCATAGTACAAAAAAGGACCGTTAAATACCAAACTTGGTATTTAAGTTTCGTATCTCCCAAGGATGCGACACGATTTCCAAGAAAATTCCCCCGCCCCCCAACTACCCTTTACATAGAACTTGATTCGAAAATTTTGATTTTTTTCAAAAATGGCTAACGATTTTGTTTAAAATATGGTATATTAAAGATATTTACCTGATAAATAATATGTATATCTTGAATTTTCTGGGAATAGCCTCTGAAGACTACTTTATTCTGAATTAATTTTACGGAATTTTGCATAACTGCTAAACCGTAAAAGATGGACAAAAACTCACCACACAAAACATGTAGAGCATGTTAAAAATCACACACAATTTATATTATATACATTTTTATCGTGGAATTGATCGTTTTTTAGATATGCCTTGTTTTTGGTTTCAGCTTTAAAAAACATACTTTTCTCACACAGGAATTTGTCAACTGCTGTCCATACAAATAAAGGAACATAGCATAGCAACCAGCTTTTGACCATCACTTTAACCTATACTACTGCCTTATTTCGCGTCTACTTACAAGGAAGCAAGTAATGAGACAATTTCTACTGATTTTTTCTTGTTTAGCAAGAAGTAAATAGAAGCATAAGCTTTTTAACACAAATTTGTTAGAGATGCAGAGAAAGGCACACATCAGCTCAATATTATAATTATAAATAGATTGTTTCACGGAGTTGATGCGATATTCAGTAGTTACTTTGCTTAGCATCAACGGAGACAGTGTAATTTCTGGTTGTTCAGCAGATTCCATGTTCTTGACATTTTATGGATCAATACTTTGAGGTTTCAGAGCCAAAGCCTAATTTTATAAGACTAAGTGACAGAACTTTCTACTTTTAACACTACTGTCATCTGGTAAAAGACCTTCTTTTAGCACCAACTGTCTAAAAATATATATTTAAATCCTTTCAATAGTTCAAAATTGAATTTGAACAACTTAGGTTAGAAAGTGTGACCACAAGTCTATACGTACATAACCAAACTTTTCATTTGCGCACAAGTTTTAGTAAGCAGAGAATTATGTATTTCAACATGGACAATTCACGATCCACTGAATTAACATCTGATATGTTGGTTAGAATTCACACTCAACATACCACAAACACATATCATTCTTGTTATACCGACCAACTGTCAATTACACATTTCGTCGATAGTTTCAACCAACGGATTGTCTTTAAAATTCAATGTTCTTTGTATAACTACGAGAAAAAACAAATGTTCCCAGCTAACAAAAGTGTAAGTGCTATAACATTTAAACAAAGGAAGTGTAATTTCAACAGAAATAAACGTTTTGAGGTCCCCTGATGTAATATATATTTTTTAATTTCTCCACAACATGCTATGTACATAGTAGGTAGAGAAAGTACATATTATAATCCACCCAATAAAAACTGTCGAGATTTCACCAGAAATACAAGTTTTGAGGTCACCTGATTTTAAAACATTATACTTTCTTTACAACGTACTATATACATGGGTAAAAAGGTACTGCATTTCACCCCAAAAAATCTATGTATAGGTTTCACCAAAATACACGTTTTGAAGTACCCTAATTTAAATACATTTTACTGTGTTTACAACACACTATGTACATAGGTAGAGAAGGTATTGCATTCCACCCAAAAATTCGATGCAGAGATTTCACAGAAATATCTTTTGAGGTTCTCGTATTAAAAAAAACTTTTAGAAAAAGAGCCGTGTTTATATGAGTATGTCTGTATGTGTGTTTGCGAGAGAGAGAGAGAGAGAGAGAGAGAGAGAGAGAGAGAGAGAGACTTTGAAGACCATAACTCAAACATTTCATGTGTTCCGTTCACATGACTTTCTCTACATCTCTAATTTGTTAAAAAAACTTGTGCCTCTATTTACTTGATGCTAATCGAGAAAAAATTAGCACAAATTGCTTCCTTGCAAGTAGAAGCGAAATAAGGGAGTACCATAGGTTAAAGTGATAGTCAAAAGCTAGTTGCTATGTGACTGAAGTTCCTTTGTTTGTATGGACAGCAGTTGATAAATTCCTGTATGAGATAGTATGTTTTTTTTTTTTAAAGGTAAAACCAAAAACAAGGAATATGACAAAAACGAGCAACTCCACGAAAAAATTAGATGGATGGATGGATGGACGGACGGACGGACAGACGGACAGACAGACAGACAGACAGACAGACAGACAGACAGACAGACAGACAGACAGACAGACAGACAGATTATTTCACTGCTTAGGGCGTGGCCCGGTGGTAGCGCTGTCAATGTAATAATACAATGAGTTAAATAAACAATAAAGTGAGTAATGCCCTGTTAAAATGCCAATGACATAATAGTCTACTAATACATACATAATTGTAACAACAGTAATAATAACGCAATATTTTTATTTACTATCCTGACTATAAATCACTCTTCTTTAGTCTCTTTTTAAAACTATTTACACTTTGAGGCAAAGTCTCCAGTAAATCTGCAGATATTTTGTTCCATTCCTTTATTGTTCTATTTGCGAAGAAAAATTTACCTATGTCTGTTTTCTGTTCCCTATTTCTTATTTTTTCCGAGTGATCATTCCTCCCACAGTATATTATTGGCTTGGAGATGTCTTTCCATGCAGGTTCCCTCTTATAGGCTCTAAAAACTGCACATAGCCTTGCTCGTCTCCTACGTTTTTCTAGTGTTTCCCAGGAAGTAGCAGTACTGGAATGATTTTCGGATCGTTTACTTCTGTCTACAAATTTAGCTGCTCTTTTTGAACTCTCTCTAGTGCCAGTTTTTGCCCCACCCGATACGGATCCCAGCATGCAGCACTATATTCTAATATTGGTCGAACTAAAGAAGTGTATGCCAAATTTCGCGACTTTCCATTGCTGCGTTTTAAGATACTCATTACGAAATGCAACGCTTTCCAGTGATCGAGTTTACATGTTCCCCCACTCCAATCTTTGATTTAGTATTACCCCTAAATATCTGGTGCTATTTACTCTCAGTATTTTCTTATTGTTTTCTACTATTCTTGCCCTTGAAAATATAATTATTTTACATTCGATTGGATTTATCTCCATTTTATTATATTTTGCCCAGAGTTGAATTTTGTTTAAATCTATTGTGTCACATTTACCGATAATATTTCTATAGATTATACAATCGTCTGCAAATAGGCGAATCCGAGATGTTATCCCTTCCCGTAAATCAAGAAAAGACACGGCCCGATCACGCTTCCCTGGGGCACACCAGAAGTTACATTTGTAGGAGACGATAATTTATTTCCCACCCGCACTCTTTGGGTTCGTTCGCTCAAGAATTCGCGAATCCAAGTTATCACTCTGTTGTCTATTTGCAGATTACAAAGTTTTTCTATTAGTCGTCCATGAGGTACAAGGTCAAACGCTTTAGAAAAATCAATTATTATTGCATGTAGTTTTCCACCCGCGTCAAGTGTATCGGCTACATCCTGACAAACAGCTACTAGTTGACTAGTTCCGGAAACCATGTTGGCCTTCGAAGAGCCAATGCGTTTTATCCCATTCGCGTCTTAAATACGATTGTGGTATAAGATGCTCAACTTGTTTGCTTACTACTGATGTCAAACTAACTGGTCTATAGTTTGCCGCATTTGTTCGATCCCCTGCTTTATAAATAGGCACAACTACAGCCTGCTTCCAATCTTGCGGTATACTTCCGTTATTTACTGATACTTCGAATAGCCTCAGTATGTATGGAACGATTGCCTCCCCCCAATCTTAAGAAAGTCGCCCGACTGATTTATGTTTTCCTAATTTAGCTAACCGTCTTCTAATGTCCCTTGGTTTCACTGTCATAGGGGGCCCTTCCGTTCTTTTAATACTGGCATTGCTCTTTACTTGAAAAATTGAAGCGAAATGTTGATTAAACACTTCGGCTTTTGACAATGAATCGGCCATTAGTATATTTCCAGTCTTGATTTCTGCGTCTTCTCACAATTTTAAAAAATTGCTGCCAACTATTCCTGTCAAACGAGAGAATACTTTTTAAGAAATGTTCTTCCGCGGTAATCTTTTCTAATAGAAGTTTGTTTGACAAAACTCGGAATTTATTTGCGTGATAATTACTAATTTTTCGTGAACTATATGCTCACCTGACTTGTTTCTTTAGCCCTTTTACTGTTTTATTGTAGTATTCCGGGTCAGGGTTTTTAGTTAGCATTTTACGGGGTATAAATGTATATGTTGCTTCCATAACAATTTTTTTAAAATGTTGCCATATTTCTTCTACCGAGCTTCCAGATTGGGACCACAGCGAATACTTTTCGTTTAAGAATTTTTGCAGCCTCGGAATGGTAAAAGTGTCTCATTTCATCCGTGTGAAACTTGGCACGTATTCCCTCTACTTTAAGTAATCCGCAGTTATGGTCACTTATACCTGGAAAACCCTCGCATTCTAGTACAGCTTCTTCTGGCTTGACAAGAAATATGTCCAAAACCGCCCCTTCTCCGGTTGGGGCTTTTCCAAGGCCACCTTCCCAAACCAGGTCATTAACAATAGCCCACCCTCACGTCACCGCGGTCTCCCCCTACAATTACCTGCTCACTGGTCTTATAAATTCGTTTTGCAAGTGATCACCTGGTGGCCTACATATTCCAAATGTATATAACATAAATTGTGTGTTTTAACATGCTCTACATTTTTTGTGTGGTAAGTTTTTGTCCAACTCTTACCGTTTAGCAGTTATGCAGAATTCCGTAAAATTCATCCAGAATTAAGTAGTCTTCAGAGGCTACTCCCAGAAAATTCAAGATATGCATTGTATTTGTTAGGTAAATGTCTTTAATATGCGTCGCCCTCCGTGCTGTAGTGGTTACCATGCTGACTTCCTATACCCAAGGTCGTGGGTTCAAACCCGGCGGAAGACGATGGATTTTTTCAGGCGTAAAAATCCTTAGCATGGCTTCCTTCGGAAGGGAAGTAAAGCCGTGGGTCCCGTGTCGTAGATTTACGGCACATAAAAGAACCTCAAGCCTGATAGAGAGGCCTCTGAGCAAAATTAAGCGGTCTTTCTCGCCCAGTATAGAATGGGACGCTGAGAACCACAAAGTTAAAGAGCGTCCATAAATAAAACGTCATTTCATTTTTTTTCTTTAATATACGATATTTTAATCAAAATCGTTAGAGCTTTTTGAGAAAACCAAAATTTTCGAAAAAAGTTCCATGTAAAGAGTAGTTTGGGGTGGGGGATTTTTCCCAAAATCTTCGTGTCGCATCCCTGGAAGATACTAAACTTAAATACCAAGTTTGGTATTTTACCGACTTTTCGTTTTTGAGTTATCGTGTTCAGAGACACACGGACACAAGGGCACACACACACACACACACACACACACACACACACACACACAGACCTTTTTCCAATAATGTTTTTTTTTTAGATAAAGGGAACCCTAAAACATATATTTCCGGTGAAATATCGGTATAGCATTTTTTGGGTGGAGTGCAATACCTTCTCTATACACTATGTACATAATATGTGTAGAGAAAGTAGAAACTAAAAGTCCACTAAATACAAAACTTGATATTTAAGTATAATCCCATGGCAACCACATTTTAAAACATTTGACTCTAGTTTTGCCTTCTACGTACAAGGAAGCAAACAATAAGACAATTTCTGTTAATGTTTATCTCAATTAGATATGTGAACGGTACACAAAATATATATTTGCTATAGGATGTCGGCAGGTATTGAAATGCAATAGAAGAGCCGAGTTCATTAAGAAGCCGTATATTTTAAAGAAGAAATGAGCGTTTAGAAGGAAGGGAGCGAGATAATAATGTGTAAAGCCTGCAAAGTGCTGACCACAACTTTGTAAAGCTTCACATTATAACCCTCGACTCGTATTACATCGTCTACAGGAAACTCCTGTTAAACCTTTTTCACATTTATACAGTCATAATTCAGCTCTGGCAATGTCAGCCATCTGATATTGTCGAAATATCTTATCGCAGCTGATGTTCATTTCTTTGAAATCTTGAGTCCTGTTTATCTCCTCCTGTCCTGGTAACAGCCAACTTCCACTTTCAGTTAAAATGTTTATTTAAAGTTTTATCCAGTTTATAGTGTGTTTAGTTAAAAAAAAAAAAAGGAGTCAAAATAATCATTATTTCTATTTCGTATGTATGAGATGAGTGCAATAACCTCAAATAAAATAAAGTTTGTTGCCATTTCATGTATTAGCTATTAAAAGCTGAACTAAAATTCCTATTTCTATTGTTGCTATCGATATTCATAGATTGGGTGTCAGCCATATGGTAATCAATCTGGAGGGAGTGAAAACAGATGGTCAATAGATTAGTTGACAATAATCAGTACAAGAATGTCTTCTATTGTACTCGAGGGAAACAATATACTACAAATGTGGAAAGAGAAATATTTATTTTTTTAAGAATGATGACGTAATTTATAAACTGGTTTGCAACATGTTGCTATGTGAAAATACATAAAGACGTGTTATTTACTTTGGGATAGAAAAATATTAATTAATGACCTGCTTTTGAAATAGAAGCACATAAATACTTAATTTCATGTGACAGTAAAACCTAGAGCAATTCTTATTTATTGTGAACAAGTACAGAAAAACTGCTCCACAAGGAACATTTTACAGGAAGGAAAATGCTGAAATATCACTACCGAGTAAACAAAGAAAACAAATTATAGCTTTTAGGTTAAGTATGAGTTCAACCACACGAGAAAATTGTAACGGAAATTTATAAAAATGTGACAATTTTTAACGTTGACTATTGTCACATGACACCAACTTTTGGTTGCTCTACCACATTCAATAGGACCAGACTCTGCACAATTTGATGAAAATGGTACATATTTTAACATCCATTATTGATTTCAATTAACTATAATTATTAGCATGACAACACGACATGAATAGTAGGAGAATTAAAACTGTTCACTGAATGCGCGGCTGACATTAAAGTCCACCAGGTTGGACATCTTTCCTTCTGCACACCTTCGTATTTTACTTTGTGAACGAGATCTCGTCGAGTCCAGTCCAGTTTCAGCTCTAATGCTGGCGCCCAATCATACCTTTTTATATACAGGAATTGTTTTATGGAACGAAAAAGTAGATGTTTTGTGACTTTTCTTACAGACAGACTCGCATTAGACCTTTCCTTGTAGAATACAAATAGACATATCGTGTACACAGCAAGTAGAGACTGCATTCCTCTTAAAAATCCCAAATCGACATTTCAACGGAAATATATGTTTTAGGGTCCCCTAAGTAATTTTTTGTTTTGTTCAAAACGTGAAAAAGAAAGGTTGGTTAATCACCAAACTTGAAATTTCAAATGCAGTATCTTCCAAGGATGCGACATAGATTTTCAGAAAAATACCTCTAACGATTTTGATTAAATGTATATGATATATACAATTAGATCGTGAATTTCTTGGAAATAGCGCTGAATACTAAATAACTTGTCAAGAATTCCTAAACAGTAAGAGATACACAAAAAGTTAGCTATACAAAAAATGTAATCTCCTTTAAATACTAAATTCTTACGTAATTTTTATTTGTTTATTTTTTGTACACGAACCTTTTCAGAGATATTCATTGTTATTGATTTGAATGTTAAAACTTTTCTCAAACGAGAATTGTTCATGTACGTTTGTTTTGTTTTCTTTTACTCCTGGCAATGCAAAGGACAAATTTCAATCGCATAGGAAAAACATTTGACTATCATTTTATCCTAGAGTATTCCCTTTTACTTACAAGTAAGCAAGTAATAAGACAATTTCTGTTAATGTTTATCTTGATTAGTATGAAATGGATAGAAGAATTAGCTTTTTAACAATAATTTGTTACAGATATGTAGAGAAAGTCATGTAAACTCTTAGTTGCCGCCTAGTTAAATCTTCCAATTCTGGATGAAAACATATTAGCTCTGCTTGCAAGTTTACTTTGTGATGGTACTGTCATATAGCTTTACCTCGCTGGGTTTCTACGGCAAGGATCTTGCTTAAAGAAAAATGTGGAACCCGGGACCTTGCACAGCAGCAGAGTTAAATTCATTTACAATAATAATCTACAATAGCATGGTAGTACATGTCAGTTAGCAGCCATTCTCCAATAGTCTATTAACAAAAGAACAGCTTCAGCCTTGATCGTTTCGTTTGTAATATAACGTGCAACCACATAAACTTTAAAGTTACGGAGTCAGCTGCCTGGTTACTTATTTTCCTCTACGTTATGTAACGACAACTTTATCACAAGTAGCAGGCAGAAGACTGAGTAGGGAAAGTCACTTTCCCGAACATCTTCAGCAAAAACTCACCGTACAACATTTGCCGACCCAATTACATCCTCTTTATTTATTTATTTTTTATTTTGGTTGCTTTAAACAACTTTCCCTTGCCTTCTAATTATTACTCTCCACTTATGACATAGATAGACGAGGTATTGCATTCCACCCAAAAATTCGATACCGAGTGTGTCTGCGAACTCAATAACTAACTAAAATACCAACATTTTGTCTTTCACAAACATTTTCAAGAAAACACTCTTCCTAAATTAACCTCTACATCGAAACTGGCTGTAACGATTTTTATTAAAATACGTCATATTTACCTGACAAATTTCTCTCAAGTCCTGGATGACTTTTACAGAACTTAACAAATAGACAAAGACTTGCTGCAGAAAATATCTTCGCGATAAAACATATCATTTATGGCCCATACAATTTTTCGTGGACTTTATCATTTCCGAGATATTCCTTGTTATTAGTTTTAGTTGTACAATACTGAAACTTTTCTCAACTCCTGCTCATGCAAAGAGAATGAATAAATCACAAAGCAACCAGTTTTTAAAACATTTGACTATCACTTTATGCTAGTGTAAGGAAGCAAGTAATAAGACACTTCCTGTTAATGTTTATCTCGATTAGCATCAAGTAGATAGAACAATAAGCTTTTTAACAATACTTTCTTAATGACACACTTTTTTACTTTCTCTACACATACTATGTGCATAGAGAATAGAGAAGATATTACATTGTACCAAAAAATTCAATTCCGAAATTTCACCGAAAATACATGTTTTGGGTCCCCCTGAATCCAATAAAATATTTTCAGAAAAATGTATGTAGACAGCATAGCTCAAAAACGAAAAAGGCCGTTAAATACCAAACTTGTATTTAGTTTGGTATCTTCCAAGAATGCGACACGAATGTTTTCAATAAAACCCTCCCACCCCCAAACGAACATTTTGATTTTCTCAAAAATCGCTCTAACGATTTTGATTAAAATCTCTTATGTTTAAGATATTTATATGGCAAACAAAATGTATATGTTGAATTTTCTGGGAATAGCCTCTGAAGACTGCTTTATTCTGGTTGATTTTTATTGAATTTTGCGTAACTGGTAAACTGTAAGAGATAGATAAAAACTTATTTAACAAAACATGTAGATCACAATAGAACACGCAATTTATGTCCTATACATTTTTTTTCGTGAAGTTAATAGTTTAATAGTTATTCCTTGTTTTTGGCTTCAGCTTTAAAAAACTTATACTTTTCTCATACAGGAATTTGTCAACTTCTGTTCATACAAACAAAGGAACATCTAGTCACATAGCAACCAGCTTTTGACTATCACTTTAACCGATGCTACTCCCTTATTTCACTTCTACTTACAAGGAATAAGACTATTTCTACTAATTTTTTCTCGATCTCCTTGAAGTAAATAGAAACGTAAGCTTTTTAACAATAATTTGATGAAGAGATGTGGAGAAAGTCATGTGAATGGAACACTTTTGGTTTCCCTGCAACGAAATGAAAACTCTCTGTTTTAATCACAACGTTTATATTGAGAAATGATGTACAAAATCAGATTTATTTCCCGAGTGACGTAACACTTGCAATAAAACAGCGGCCGATCATTGATTGATGTTCAACTATCTTTACAATCCGGTTTCTCTCTTATGTCACCTAATACAGGAGGTTAGGTCAAATTACTTAATGTGAGGTACTTCACCGTAACAAAAAACACGGAGAGAGAGTTCAAACAAGCACCACTCAAGAATAAGACATTGTTTGTCCTAAATCTTTCTCTTAGCTAATACTTCATCATAAACTATACTCATAATCACATTGTACACCAAATAGCATTCACATTTTATGTCGATGAAGGTTAAGAATGTACCGGTCGTGTAGTACACTTAATATTTATAAACAAACCTCATTACTTGGTTTTTCCGTTGTAGTAGTATTTATTAACTTTATAATTATAATAACAACAATAATAATAAAACATTTGCGTCGCATGGGTCGAGTGACCGTACATACCGTTAAAAATGCATGAATTTAAAATATTATCTAAATATCTATTTTATATATTTTCAAAACACACGCGCTACAACAGAAAACACAAATAAAAAAAATAACACATTGATATATCACACACACAGACACACACTCACAACTACACCACGTATTCACACATATAAACCAGTCTAACACCAAATAAGTCGATACATTAATGTTTCCGGGTAACTCACCCTAGGTTAGATTCGAACTCGTGACCACCTGAATTTGACGCAGACACGCACGCTACTGAAACGGGCAATACTAGTTTTGTTGTAACTCAACTTATGGTTCAGTTCAGCAAGCTTTGACTACATGCAGTTACATAGTCGCCGAACGGGGTCCACTCAGCCAAAAAAAAGTGTTAGGTACAGTCCTATAGCTGTACGGTATTTCATGTTCGACTTGCTCTTTTACAAACGCTTACTAGTCCGCCTCGGTAGCGTGTCTGCCTCACACGGATAACATTTTTTCCTTATGCCCAGAAACTTTAAGCTCCATTTCACTTTCATTCATCGCCCGATATGACCAACCAGGTTAAAGGACGTGAAACTACAATAAAGAAGAAGAAGAAAAAAAAAGGTGTTACCTGCTTTGTCTACAAGGTACTATGTGCACTCATGGTAAAGCATTGTTTTCCACCCAAATGCACGTTTTGAGGAGTGAATAAACATTTTGATAAAGTTCTGCGTGTCTGTGGACAGCTTAAATCTAAACGGACAGTCTGTTAAATATGAAGTTTAGTATCTACTGGTTACTCTCATTTAGGCGGCCCGAGGACGCCACTATTCCACCACCCATCTCACTTGCTCATGCCTGGCTACGTCTGTTGTTTCGTGCCGACATCCGCTTGCATGTCAGCCGATACCAACATTTTTAGGTAAGTCCCTCTCATTTAGGCGGCCCAAGGACACCACCCATCTCACTTGCTCATGCCTGGCTACGTCTGTTGTTTCGTGCCGACATCCGCTTGCATGTCAGCCGATACCAACATTTTTAGGTAAGTCCCTCTCATTTAGGCGGCCCAAGGACGCCACTATTCCACCACCCATCTCACTTGCTCATGCCTGGCTACGTCTGTTGTTTCGTGCCGACATCCGCTTGCATGTCAGCCGATACCAACATTTTTAGGTAAGTCCCTCTCATTTAGGCGGCCCAAGGACACCATCCATCTCACTTGCTCATGCCTGGCTACGTCTGTTGTTTCGTGCCGACATCCGCTTGCATGTTAGCCGATACCAACATTTTTAGGAAAGTCCCTCTCATTTAGGTGGCCCAAGGACACCATCCATCTCACTTGCTCATGCCTGGCTACGTCTGTTGTTTCGTGCCGACATCCGCTTGCATGTCAGCCGATACCAACATTTTTAGGCAAGTCCCTCTCATTTAGGCGGCCCAAGGACACCACTCATCTCACTTGCTCTAGCCTGGTTACGTCTGTTGTTTCGTGCCGACATCCGCTTGCATGTCAGCCGATACCAACATTTTTAGGTAAGTCCCTCTCATTTAGGCGGCCCAAGGACGCCACTATTCCACCACCCATCTCACTTGCTCATGCCTGGCTACGTCTGTTGCTTCGTGCCGACATCCGCTTGCATGTCAGCCGATACCAACATTTTTAGGTAAGTCCCTCTCATTTAGGCGGCCCAAGGACACCATCCATCTCACTTGCTCATGCCTGGCTACGTCTGTTGTTTCGTGCCGACATCCGCTTGCATGTTAGCCGATACCAACATTTTTAGGAAAGTCCCTCTCATTTAGGCGGCCCAAGGACACCACCCATCTCACTTGCTCATGCCTGGCTACGTCTGTTGTTTCGTGCCGACATCCGCTTGCATGTCATCCGATACCAACATTTTTAGGTAAGTCCCTCTCATTTAGGCGGCCCAAGGACGCCACTATTCCACCACCCATCTCACTTGCTCATGCCTGGCTACGTCTGTTGTTTCGTGCCGACATCCGCTTGCATGTTAGCCGATACCAACATTTTTAGGTAAGTCCCTCTCATTTAGGCGGCCCAAGGACACCATCCATCTCACTTGCTCATACCTGGCTACGTCTGTTTTTCGTGCTGACATCCGCTTGCATGTCAGCCGATACCAACATTTTTAGGTAAGTCCCTCTCATTTAGGCGGCCCAAGGACACCACTCATCTCACTTGCTCATGCCTGGCTACGTCTGTTGTTTCGTGCCGACATCCGCTTGCATATCAGCCGATACCAACATTTTTAGGTAAGTCCCTCTCATTTAGGCGGCCCAAGGACACCACCCATCTCACTTGCTTATGCCTGGCTACGTCTGTTATTTCGTGCCGACATCCGCTTGCATATCAGCCGATACCAACATTTTTAGGTAAGTCCCTCTCATTTAGGCGGCCCAAGGACACCACCCATCTCACTTGCTCTAGCCTGGCTACGTCTGTTGTTTCGTGCCGCCATCCGCTTGCATGTCAGCCGATACCAACATTTTTAGGTAAAGTCCCTCTCATTTAGGCGGCCCAAGGACACCACCCATCTCACTTGCTCATGCCTGGCTACGTCTGTTGTTTCGTGCCGACATCCGCTTGCATGCCAGCCGATACCAACATTTTTAGGTAAATCCTCTCATTTAGGCGGCCCAAGGACACCACCCATCTCACTTGCTCATGCCTGGCTACGTCCGTTGTTTCGTGCCGGCATCCGCTTGCATGTCAGCCGATACCAACATTTTTAGGTAAGTCCCTCTCATTTAGGCGGCCCAAGGACACCATCCATCTCACTTGTTCATGCCTGGCTACGTCTGTTGTTTCGTGCCGACATCCGCTTGCATGTCAGCCGATACCAACATTTTTAGGTAAGTCCCTCTCATTTAGGCGGCCCAAGGACACCATCCATCTCACTTGCTCATGCCTGGCTACGTCTGTTGTTTCCTGCCGACATCCGCTTGCATGGTAGCCGATACCAACATTTTTAGGTAAGTCCCTCTCATTTAGGCGGCCCAAGGACACCATCCATCTCACTTGCTCATGCTTGGCTACGTCTGTTGTTTCGTGCCGACATCCGCTTGCATGTTAGCCGATACCAACATTTTTAGGTAAGTCCCTCTCATTTAGGCGGCCCAAGGACACCACCCATCTCACTTGCTCATGCCTGGCTACGTCTGTTGTTTCGTGCCAACATCCGCTTGCATGTTAGCCGATACCAACATTTTTAGGTAAGTCCCTCTCATTTAGGCGGCCCAAGGACACCACCCATCTCACTTGCTCATGCCTGGCTACGTCTGTTGTTTCGTGCCGACATCCGCTTGCATGTTAGCCGATACCAACATTTTTAGGTAAGTCCCTCTCATTTAGGCGGCCCAAGGACACCATCCATCTCACTTGCTCATGCCTGGCTACGTCTGTTGTTTCGTGCCGACATCCGCTTGCATGTCAGCCGATACCAACATTTTTAGGTAAGTCCCTCTCATTTAGGCGGCCCAAGGACACCACCCATCTCACTTGCTCATGCCTGGCTACGTCTGTTCTTTCGTGCCGACATCCGCTTGCATGTCATCCGATACCAACATTTTTAGGTAAGTCCCTCTCATTTAGGCGGCCCAAGGACGCCACTATTCCACCACCCATCTCACTTGCTCATGCCTGGCTACATCTGTTGTTTCGTGCCGACATCCGCTTGCATGTCAGCCGATACCAACATTTTTAGGTAAGTCCCTCTCATTTAGGCGGCCCAAGGACACCACCCATCTCACTTGCTCATGCCTGGCTACGTCTGTTGTTTCGTGCCGACATCCGCTTGCATATCAGCCGATACCAACATTTTTAGGTAAGTCCCTCTCATTTAGGCGGCCCAAGGACACCACCCATCTCACTTGCTCATGCCTGGCTACGTCTGTTGTTTCGTGCCGACATCCGCTTGCATGTCAGCCGATACCAACATTTTTAGGTAAGTCCCTCTCATTTAGGCGGCCCAAGGACACCATCCATCTCACTTATTCATGCCTGGCTACGTCTGTTGTTTCGTGCCGACATCCGCTTGCATGTCAGCCGATACCAACATTTTTAGGTAAGTCCCTCTCATTTAGGCGGCCCAAGGACACCATCCATCTCACTTGCTCATGCCTGGCTACGTCTGTTGTTTCGTGCCAACATCCGCTTGCATGTTAGCCAATACCAACATTTTTAGGTTAAGTCCCTCTCATTTAGGCGGCCCAAGGACCACACCCATCTCACTTGCTCATGCCTGGCTACGTCTGTTGTTTCGTGCCGACATCCGCTTGCATGTCAGCCGATACCAACATTTTTAGGTAAGTCCCTCTCATTTAGGCGGCCCAAGGACACCATCCATCTCACTTGCTCATGCCTGGCTACGTCTGTTGTTTCGTGCCGACATCCGCTTGCATGTTAGCCGATACCAACATTTTTAGGTAAGTCCCTCTCATTTAGGCGGCCCAAGGACACCACCCATCTCACTTGCTCATGCCTGGCTACGTCTGTTGTTTCGTGCCGACATCCGCTTGCATGTTAGCCGATACCAACATTTTTAGGTAAGTCCCTCTCATTTAGGCGGCCCAAGGACACCACCCATCTCACTTGCTCATGCCTGGCTACGTCTGTTGTTTCGTGCCGACATCCGCTTGCATGTCAGCCGATACCAACATTTTTAGGTAAGTCCCTCCAATCCAAAATAACTTTTACATTTTTCCAATCTTTACTTTGTCAAAAATGACTAACCATTTTCATTAAATACATTTATATGACAGATAATATGTACATCTTGAACAGCATCTCTTTATTATGGATGGTCTTTTACTTTCTCTACACGTACTATGTACATAGTATATAGAGAAGGTATTGCATTACACCGAAAAATTCGAAACCGAGATTTCACCAGAAATACATGTTTTGGGTCCCCTTGAATCAGAAAAGCGAATGTTTACAAAAAGTCGAGCGCGTGTGCGTGTGTGTGTGTGGACAGCGTACCTCAAAAACGAAAATACCGTTGAATACCAAACTTGGTATTTAAGTTTGGTATCTTCCAAGAATGCGACAGGAAGATTTTCAAGAAAATCTCCCCACTCTCAACTACCCTTTACATGGAACTTTTTTGAAAATTTCAATTTTCTCAAAAACGAAAATACCGTTGAATACCAAACTTGGTATTTAAGTTTGGTATCTTCCAAGAATGCGACAGGAAGATTTTCAAGAAAATCTCCCCACTCTCAACTACCCTTTACATGGAACTTTTTTGAAAATTTCAATTTTCTCAAAAACGAAAATACCGTTGAATACCAAACTTGGTATTTAATTTTGGTATCTTCCAAGAATGCGACAAGAAGATTTTCAAGAAAATCTCCTAACTCTCAACTACCCTTTACATGGAACTTTTTTGAAAATTTCAATTTTCTCAAAAACGAAAATACCGTTGAATACCAAACTTGGTATTTAAGTTTGGTATCTTCCAAGAATGCGACAGGAAGATTTTCAAGAAAATCTCCCCACTCTCAACTACCCTTTACATGGAACTTTCTCAAAATAGGCTCCGACGAGTTTGATTAAAATATCTTATATTTACGTTCCAAGTAAAATGCATATCTAGAATTTTCTGGGAATAGTCTCTAAAGACCTCTTTATTGTGGATGATTTTTATTGAGTGTTGCATAACTGGTAAACCGCAAGAGATGGACAAAAACTTACCACATAAAAATGTAGAGCACATTAAAACACACAGTTTATGTTATATATATTCGTGGAGTTGATCGTTTTTGATATATTGCTTGTTATTGGTTTGAGCTTTGAAAAACTTTTACTTTTCTCAAACAGGAACTTGTCAACTCCTGTCCATACAAACAAAGAAACATCAGTCACATAGCAACCAGCTTTTGACTATCACTTTAACCTCCCTTATTTCGCTTCTACTTACAAGGAAGCAAGTAATAAGAGTATTTCTGCTAATTTGTTCTCGATTAGCATGAAGTAAATAGACGCATAAGTTTCTTAACAAAGTTTGTTGCAGAGAAAGTCATGTGAATGGAAGTAACTGAGTACAAGGAGCCGCTTTCTTCCAATCAAGAAGCAGTAAAGCTTGAAGATGCTGGCCTCGCCACTTTGTTTATAACAGGATTAAGTCGCCAAATTACAACATTATTATTTCGCCCTCCTAGCAATCTATATATCTACAGGGTTACGGGTCCAAACCCCGCGGAGGGCGATGGACGTTTTCCTTAGCATGCTTTCCCTTTCAATAAGTCATTACAGATTACCAATTTTTTCTTTTTAATTTTTCAACACAATCTCCTTTTAGCTCCAAGTAACATTTCGGAAGATCCTCAAGATAGGCATCTGTTTCGGAGATGACTTCTTCCTTAGACTTGAATCGTTTTCAATCGCCTATAGCAAGGAAACCACGTTACTATAAATACAAACTTGTTTCGATGTAATTTCTTGGATTTTCTATCGACGGCCCTAGTAAAAAAACCTCACTTTCAAAGAGGCTAAGTTCGCCAGGTTTCACTGCCATCTATGGACGGTGAGTTGATTCCTCGCCACCATGTGCACGTAGCAGCGAACTTCCCAAACTTGACTGAATGACTTAGGTACTAGTAATGGACAGCTGCAGCCAGACTGAAACATTCAATACCGTTGCAGGCATTTCAAACACCATTTCCCAATTGTCTTTTTTTTTTTTTTTTTTATTTTTATTTTTGACCGATCAGCATTTATGCTATATATACCATAGATAACAAACATATAACAAAAACATTAAATACATTACCATTTGAGATTGGTTCCTCTAACATAAACAGAAATAGTTGATGGTACAGAAATGATAATATAACTTTACAAATAAATGTTACAATTCAATTAAAAGTATAAGTAATAACAGTAATAAATTACAAAAAATGACATTATATAATTATGTATTTATGAGTAATTATTAGCAGGAGATTCCTCTGTGTCCCTGGTTAAGAAATGTTTCTTTTCAGTGTTTTGTGTGGAGTTTTGATATGCAGGTTAAATGCTTGACCACCAGTAACGCTGTTGTATTGGAAGTTGAAGCTGTAGCTCTGCGGAGAAACTTATTTTGTACAAGTTGCAGTTCTATTTCTTGTGGACTATATAGGAGCTGCTGAGAAGAGGTCCGATTAAAGATTTGTAAAGCAGAATGGAGCAGTCCAGGCCAATATTGAAGCGTTTATTAATTAATGGACAAAGTGTGATGAGTCTCGAGTTAGCAAGTGTTGTAATATGATCATTCCTATCATTTTTGTGTCCAGTAGAACACCAAGATGTTTAACTGATCCTTGAGTTAGCAAGTGTTGTAATATGATCATTCCATGTCATTTTTGTGTCCAGTAGAACACCAAGATGTTTAACTGAGGTTTGAGTTAGCAAGTGTTGTAATATGATCATTCCATGTCATTTTTGTGTCCAGTAGAACACCAAGATGTTTAACTGATCCTTGAGTTAGCAAGTGTTTTAATATGATCATTCCATGTCATTTTTGAGTCCAGTAGAACACCAAGATGTTTAACTGAGGTTTGAGTTAGCAAGTGTTGTAATATGATCATTCCATGTCATTTTTGAGTCCAGTAGAACACCAAGATGTTTAACTGATCCTTGAGTTAGCAAGTGTTGTAATATGATCATTCCATGTCATTTTTGTGTCCAGTAGAACACCAAGATGATTAACTGATCCTTGAGTTAGCAAGTGTTGTAATATGATCATTCCATGTCATTTTTGTGTCCAGTAGAACACCAAGATGTTTAACTGAGGTTTGAGTTAGCAAGTGTTGTAATATGATCATTCCATGTCATTTTTGTGTCCAGTAGAACACCAAGATGTTTAACTGAGGTTTGAGTTAGCAAGTGTTATAATATGATCATTCCTGTCATTTTTGTGTCCAGTAGAACACCAAGATGTTTAACTGATCCTTGAGTTAGCAAGTGTTGTAATATGATCATTCCATGTCATTTTTGTGTCCAGTAGAACACCAAGATGTTTAACTGATCCTTCAGTTAGCAAGTGTTGTAATATGATCATTCCATGTCATTTTTGTGTCCAGTAGAACACCAAGATGTTTAACTGATCCTTGAGTTAGCAAGTGTTGTAATATGATCATTCCATGTCATTTTTGTGTCCAGTAGAACACCAAGATGTTTAACTGAGTTTTGAGTTAGCAAGTGTTGTAATATGATCATTCCATGTCATTTTTGTGTCCAGTAGAACACCAAGATGTTTAACTGAGGTTTGAGTTAGCAAGTGTTGTAATATGATCATTCCATGTCATTTTTGTGTCCAGTAGAACACCAAGATGTTTAACTGATCCTTGAGTTAGCAAGTGTTGTAATATGATCATTCCATGTCATTTTTGTGTCCAGTAGAACACCAAGATGTTTAACTGATCCTTGAGTTAGCAAGTGTTGTAATATGATCATTCCATGTCATTCTTGTGTCCAGTAGAACACCAAGATGTTTAACTGATCCTTCAGTTAGCAAGTGTTGTAATATGATCATTCCATGTCATTTTTGTGTCCAGTAGAACACCAAGATGTTTAACTGAGGTTTGAGTTAGCAAGTGTTGTAATATGATCATTCCATGTCATTTTTGTGTCCAGTAGAACACCAAGATGTTTAACTGATCCTTCAGTTAGCAAGTGTTGTAATATGATCATTCCATGTCATTTTTGTGTCCAGTAGAACACCAAGATGTTTAACTGATCCTTCAGTTAGCAAGTGTTGTAATATGATCATTCCATGTCATTTTTGTGTCCAGTACAACACCAAGATGTTTAACTGATCCTTCAGTTAGCAAGTGTTGTAATATGATCATTCCATGTCATTTTTGTGTCCAGTAGAACACAAAGATGTTTAACTGATCCTTGGGTTAGTTGTTTTTTCTGTAAGTGTGAATAATCTAGGTTTTGACAAGGTCTTAGAGCAGTGTTTCCCAACCTTTTGAAGTTCACGGCACCCTTGGGAATAACATTAAATACCAGGGGTACCCTTCCTTGAATTAAAAGAAAATTAAGCTTAATATGTTAATTTATTGAAATATTATATAATAACGTACACCATAACATAATACAGTAAACTTTACTACAATCACTGAGTAAAAATACATCAATAAATTTTGTTCGATTAATGATTAATGTGAAACTTGTGATTGATGCTTAGAGCACAGATATGTGATGTCAGGTCTTACAGTTGACAGTGAAACACGCAAATCATCCTCAAGGTTATTCAGTCTATTTCTTGCTTTGCATTTTATTGTCACCATAGCAGAGAAGGCTTGCTCGCATAGATAGGATGTTGAAAAGGGCAAAAGTGCGTTAATTGCTTTCTTCATTAGGTTAGGGTACTCCTCTCTCCGTTGAAGCCAAAAACTAGCCACCGACGCCTCACTCTTGGTGAACTTACCTTTGAGTGTGGAATCAGCGCAAAGATCAATAAATTCATCTCGTTCGCAAGCAGTGAAATCTATTTCCTCTCCACTATCTACGAAATCAAATGGTGAGACAACCCAGTCGAGATTCGTAGTGGAAATAGTTGGAAAGTACGCATCTATTGCATCTTGCAATCTTGATACGTGATCACAAATGCGGTCTTTTAGTTTACCCAGATCTTTATCTCCTGCCACATTAAGAAGAGATGGAAAGTTCGACAAATCTCCTTTTTGAACTGCAGACTTCCAAGAACTAAGTTTTCTTTTAAAACCTTTCATTTTATTGGTTGAGGAGATTATTGTTTCATGTCGACCCTGCATCGAAACATTCAGTTCATTCAGCTTATGAAAAATATCTGCCAGATACGACAGTTCAAAACACCAAGAATCACTTAGTAAGAGCTCATGAAATGTCTCTTGATTTTCATCCTTAAAAAAAGTTTTTAGCTGTTCTTTAAGTTCGAGAAACCGGTTCAATACACGACCCCGCGACAACCACCTTACTTCTGTGTGAAGTAACAAAGAGGTATGAGCTGCATCCATTGCGCGACATAACTGTTCAAAAATTCTGCACTTTAAAGGTCGAGACTTCATATAGTTCACCATTTTCACAACTTGGTTAAACACTTCAGCAAAATCTTCATTACACGCTTTCACGACTAATGCCTCTCTATGCAGAAAACAGTGAGTTATAATAATGGATGGATTTTCATTCAGAGCTCTGGCAGTAAAACCTTTAATTTTCCCAGACATAGATGGTGCACCATCTGTACATATACCACAACAGTCTTTCCATGAAAGATCATGGTCATTGAGATAGGAATTAATAGAAACGAAAATATCATGGCCTGTGGTTGTAGTCTCCAGCGGTCTACAGAACAGAAACTGTTCACTAATATCTTTTTCATCAATATATCTGATAAAACCAAGGAGTTGCGGTTTGTCACCAATATCGAGACTCTCATCTACTTGCAAAGCAAATGTTCTGTAAGTTTTTATTTTCTCCATGACTTGTTCGTTGATATTGCATGATATTTCAGATATCCTGCGGCTGATTGTGTTATTGGACAGAGGAACTTTCGAAATTTGATTAGCTGCTCCTTCGCCAAGTATTGTTGAAACTAAAACTTGACATGCAGGGCCAATGATTTCCTATCCAAGAGTATGAGGTTTCGTTTTTTTAGCTATCAGTTCTACTACTTTAAATGAGGCTTCAAGAGCAGTATCACCTATGGTCATTCTCTTTACCATTCGCACAGCTGTTTTCTTCTCCCCTTCTAATATATGTGAAAAATACATTACACTTTTCTGTGACACACTAGGATGCTTTGTTGTAAGATGCCGCTTCAGTTTGCTAGGTGCCATGGCCTCGTTGCTAAGTGTTTCGCCACAAACTAAACACACAGGGATAGGGTTTTCCTCGTTGTTATTCCACTTAAATTCATACGCTAAGTAGCTGTCCTGGTATGTTCTTTTCCTTCATTTGTCTTCTTTATGTGGAGAATTCAACGGTCCGGGAGAAACTGTAAGATTTGGCTTCTTAAAGCAAGCAGTAGGAGCCGACTGTTCACTTTCACTGTCCTGGCGTTGAACTTATCCATAGCTAAACACTGTGAATCAACGCGAGGAAGACAACTGAAAGCGCCAAGCGGCGTACACTTTTATATATTCATCTGTCGAAGTCTCGGGAATGTTCGTGAGGAAGCGAGTAGTCTTGGGAATGTTCGGCAGGGTATAGCTGTAATACAATTTGTGGGATACTAGTATAACTGAATTATTGAAATGAATCGACCACTATCACCATCTGCCGTGCATGAGAGTAATTGATTTGACTTATTTTATTTCAAGACCTTACAAGACTTAAGGCTTCAGTAGAAGGTATTTTTGTTTGTTTATCTCAATATCTCGCGGCACCCCTTAGCCAATCACACGGCACCCTAGGGTGCCGGGGCACACCGGTTGGGAACCGTTGTCTTAGAGAAAACATTTCATTTCCCCAGTGTCTAGCTGGTTGTTCAAACCACTGATACGGCATTAAATTCATCACGTGACTCGCCATTGTAAGTCGACATTAGAGTTTGTCATCTCGCAATATCGAGTTCACCTTGTGGAAACATGCAACAGGCAACAGGCCGGTACATCCGTGGTTCATTGAATGTTTCTACGCTTCCAACTCCTGTTCTACACACGGCTTGTGTGGAAAAACAATTAATATTTATATTATTTTTCTAGAGGTCCTGAGTTCGAATCTCGGTTAGGGTAAGTTACCGAATAAGATCGTTTTCGGGGTATTCCTTACTCAAATGTCGAGTAATTTACACTCTATCCATCCCGAGAACATTTAATTCATCGTCCGCTGTGACGTTAAAAAAAGCTCATAACAATTTAGGCAAATAGCACATAAATCTTATTTTGCGATTCATTTTGCAAATTTGTGATGTTTTAATTTCTTCTTTGGTTTATTCCGAAATCGTTATACGGCTTATTTAATCAACAATAAGATGTAAATATAACAAAACAGATTTCTGTTAATTAGTTTCCGTACAAGCAAATGTGTTTGTGAGCAGTGTAATAAAAAAAAAAAAAAAAAACAACTCTGATGTGTTCCATTCACATGACTTTCTCTACATCTCTGCAACTAATTATTGTTAAAAGGCTTATGCTTCTATTTACTTCATGCTAATCGAGAAAACATTACCAGAAATAGTCTTGTTACTTGCTTCCTTGTAAGTAGGAGCGAAATAAGGGAGTACCATAGGTTAAAGTGATAGCCAAAAGCTGGTTGCTATGTGACACGAGTTGACAAATTCCTGTAGGAGACAAGTATGTTTCTTATGGCTGAAACCAAAAAAGCATATCTAAAAAACGACCAACTCTACGAAAAAATTGTGTATTTTAACGTGCTCTAGATTTGTTGTGTAGTAACTCTTTAACAGATATGCAAAATTCCGTAAATTTCATCCTGAATAAAGTAAACTTCAGAGGTTATTTCCAGAAAAGTTAAGATATACATTTTATTTGTCAGATCAATATCTTTAATATACTATATTTTAATCAAAATCGTTAGAGCCATTTTTGAAAATAAAATCATGTTCGAAAAAAGTTCCATGTAAAGGGTAGTTTGGGATAGGGGGATTTTTCTCAAAATCTTTGTGTCCCATCCCTGGAAGATAATAAACTTAAATACCACGTTTGGTATTTTACCGACTTTTCATTTTTGAGTTATCGTGTTCACAAACACACGGACGCACGCGCGCAAGCGCGCGCGCACTCACACACACACACACACGGACCTTTTTCTGAAAATGCTATTTTTGAAATCAGGTGATCCTAAAACATATATTTCCTGTGAAATCTTGGTATCGAATTTTTGGGTGGAGTGCAATACCTTCTCTATATACTATATACATAGTGCGTATAAAGAAAGTAAAAATTTCATTTAATAACAAACATAAAATGTGTGTTCACTGAAATTTAAATGACAACCACATGGCAACCAGCTTTTAAAACATTTGACTATCACTTTATCCTAGTGTATTGCCTTCTACTGACAAGGAAGCAAGTAATAAGAGAATTTCTGTTAATGTTTATCTTGATTATCATGAACTAGATGGAAGAATAAACTTTTGCAAGAAGTTCCGTTCCGAGCAGGAAAGGAATGAGCAGTATATAATTTCAAAGCCAACATTTAGCGAGCAGCTTTTAAACATCTGGCTGAAGATTCTGTATTCCTCAATGAAATGTTTACCCCAAATAACAAAAGAGTGACGAGCAGTTTCGTAAGGCAGTCTGATAAGACAGACAGGGAAATGGGAAGAAAGTGAAGGAAGGAACAAGCGAGGTATTGCTTCACGATGCTGGGTAGAGGTAGAGGGGGCAGACTGAAACTTTCTCTGCAGTAGTACTTGGTCACACACACACACAAGTGTGAGTTATCGCACGAGCCTCAAGGAATACTCACATGTAGGGTAAGTGGCAGATATTCCATTTTAAATAAGGCTGGGCTACGCAGCTTATAACGTAAATGTATACTTTTAACAAATGAGTCAAAAGGATAGCACTAGTTTTGTCAGTTTTAAGCCTCCCTTTTGACTGAAAACTTACAACATTTGCATTACAACGCTAAAATATTATTCCACATTTAAGCATAACTAAACGAAATGGAATTTGCTAATACAAATATTAGAACTTTTCTTATTAAATACTTAACTTTTATTTAAAAAAACATGGCATTTGGTGACATAAGACGATGTCACAAAGTCATATATGTACATTTATATAAAAATGACTGTAGCGTGTCTGCCTCGCATTCAACAGAGCGCCAAGTTGGAATCTTGCTCACACTGGCTTACTCGGATAATGTTTTCCCTTATCCTGAGAGCTCCATGGACGTTAAGCTACAAATAAATAAACAAAAACAAAATGACTATCACCCTGCGAGGTCTGGAGGTAACATCACAACCTTTAGCGGGTTTAAATCCCCCAGAAGGCGATGCGGGTCTAAGAATCCTTAGTATAGCTTTGGAGCAAAGCCGGTCGTGAGGAAAATAAGCAAGAATGGGCTTCTACTGCCGAGACACCATTTAAACGTTTAATGTCGCAAATCAATAATGATAGAAAAAATATCATGTGTTCCATTCACATGACTTTCTCTACATCTCCGCAACAAATAATTATTAAAAAGCTTATGCTTCTATTTACTTCATGCTAATCGAGAAAAATATTAGCAGAAATAGTCTTATTACTTGCTTCTTTGTAAGTAGAAGCGAAATAAGGGAGTAGCATAGGTTCTACCTCAAAAATGTTTTGTTATGGACTAATATGCTATCCTCCTTCTATTGTAAGGTTCTATTTTCATTTACTTGTTTAAACATTTCTTTATTTGACTTATTTATTTGTTCCATTTCTTCTATTTCTCTATAGCTTCCAATTGTTATCACCGTCCTTAATAGTCCATGTTTCGCTTCCATGTAGCAATACATTTAGGACAGGACAACGTATGCTCCCACTAAAACTTATATAACCATTCCTTATCCAAATTGCTGGAGATTTTATTGAAAACAGTGAAGCTCGAGTTGGTTCATTGACTCACACGTGCGGTAATATCATCACGTTATGCAACACAGACCACGTGCTGCTTTCCTTTCTCAACTCTAACAGTTTTACTTGCTCCAGGACCACAGTCCACCCATATTTCACGCCAAATACACGTTTAGAGGACCCAGAATAAAAAAAAAACTTAGCTGGTTGCTATGTGACTGAAGTTCCTTTGTTTGTATGGACAGGAGCTCACGAATTCCTGTGTGAGAAAGTATAGGTTTTTCAAAGCTGAAACCAATAACAAGGAATATCTAAAAAACTATCAACTCCACGAAAAATGTATATAACATAAATTGTGTGTTTTAATGTGCTCTACATTTTTTGTGTAGTAAGTTTTTGTCAATCTCTTATATTTAGCAGTTAGGCAAACTTCCGTAAAATTCATTAAACAAAATGGTCTTCAGAAGCTATTCCCAGAAAATTCAAAATATGAATTTTATTTGTCAGGTAAATATCTAATACACAATATTTTAATAAAAAACGTTAGATTCATTTTTGAGAAAATCAAAAGTTTCAAAAACAATTTCATGTAAAGGGTAGTTTGGAGTGGGGGGTCTTTTTACCAAAATCCCAAACTACCCTTTATATGGAAGATTTTTGAACATTTTCCTTTTCACAAAAATAGCTCTTAACGAATTTGATTAAAAATGTTGCAGGTGCATTTAAGATATTTTACACGGCACATGAAATGTATATCTTGAATTTCCTGGGAATAGTCTCTGAAGACTACTTTATTGTGAATGAATTTTACCGAATTTTGCATAAGTGTTAAACCGCAAGAGATGGACAAAAACTTATTACACAAAAAATGTAGAGCACATTAAAACACACAATTTATGTTATATACATTTTTTTCGTAGAGTTGATCTTTTTAAGATATTTCTTGTCCATACAAATAAAGGTACTTCAGTGACATAGCAACCAGCTTTTGACTATCACTTTAACCTATGCTACTCCCTTATTTCGCTTCTACTTACAAGGGAGCAAGTAATAAGACTATTTCTGCTATTTTTTTCTCGATTACCATGAAGTAAATAAGCCCTGTAACAACAATTTGTTGCAGAGATGTAGAGAAAGTCATGTGAATGGAAAACATCAGCCTTTTTTTTGTGAAGCTAATCGTTTATGACACATTCCATTTTATTCGTTTCAATTTTAAAATACTTCTAATTTTCTGAAACATAAATCTGCAGCTTTTCCCCAGCCTCTCGTTATATCTCATTAATTACTTTGTTTTGTTTTTTTGTGGGCTTAACGTCTTTTAACCTGGTTGGTTGTATCAGACGATGAATGAAATGATACCAAATGTTCTCGGGGTCCATGGAGCTTAAAGTTACTCGACATTCGTCTTCTCAGGATAAGGAGAAACATTACTCGGGTAACTCAACCTAAGCAAGATTCGAACTCACGACCTTTTGAATGTGAGGCAGACACGCTATGATTAATTTGTTACACTGTAAATTATGTTTTGTTCGGCTGGTTCGGTCGAACAGCACATGGAACGGAGGATGATGCACTTTCGGAAGGGAAGTAGATTAGCCCGAGGTCTTTCTCGCCCATTATAGAATGGGACGTTCAGAACTTCAGTAGTTAAAGAGGGGCACAAACAAAACTCCTTTTCATTTCGGTAAAATGAGAGATTTCATAATTTACGTAGCGATCATAGCTGAAACTGTATTACCGTTCATTTACATTTGGAACTTAGATTTCACGTATCACGTTTCTTATAATCTTTAATACGGTATTACGCCTGAATGTAGACAGTAAAACTGTGTTGAGAACTTCATCTTCGTAAACATATTGGAACATCCTTGTTCTGCTCTACTTCCCGCTCGCAGTAGCGTCTCTTTTTGTGGGCCAATTGAAACTTGTGCTGCAACACTCGCATCTTACCAGCACTTTTCTTTATAAATGTTACACCAACTCCTTGGCTACTTGGCGTTATTTGCCGCTCCCAGTAGCGTCTCTTTTTGTGGGCCAATTGAAACTTGTGCTGCAACACTCACATCTTACCACCACTTTTCTTTATAAATGTTACCCCAACTCCTTGGCTACTTGGCGTTATTTGCCGCTCCCAGTAGCGTCTCTTTTTGTGGGCCAATTGAAACTTGTGCTGCAACACTCACATCTTACCACCACTTTTCTTTATAAATGTTACCCCAGCTCCTTGGCTACTGTTCCCAAAACCTTGCGAAACATTTCTCTTTTATACTTCATCTTATAACCAAACTCTCCTATTCCTATTGTTACATATATTTCAATTTAAACAATGAGTACTATTGGTAGCATTTTCAAGGTAAGAAAGTGATCAACATCGTATCACAGTTAATGAAATGAACAGAACTGCCGGATACACTATACTCAATAACAGTATAGATATTATGAAAGAATTGAAAATTGTTACAATAATAGAAAAGATTGTAAATTATCGTCGAAATTGGAGGTGGCAGGTACCTACTCAGAATTCCACGTCAAAGTTGGGTGAACCAGACCGCAATAGCATGATGTGATTCTTCTTGTGTACATTAGTACTGCCTCAAATCATTCGCGTGTCTCTTGTGTTACACCTGGCTATGCAAAGAGAACCCAATTTCAATAACAATCGCATAACGCCAGCGATTTAGCCTACTGTATTCCATTATTTCCCTTTTACTTATAAGAAACATTCTGCTCATTTTTATTTTCATTAGCATGAAGTAGATAGAAAAACATCTGATGTGTTCCATTCACATGAGTTTCTCTACATCTCAGCAACAAATTGTTAAAAAACGTTTCTCTTCCAAATTGTTCAGGCTAATCGAGAAAAAATTAGTAGAAATGATGTTATTCCTTGTAAGTAGAAAGGGAATGAGTATCCTAGGCTAAAGCGATAGTCAAATCTTTTAAAAGCGTGTTGCTATGTGTGTACTAAGTTCTTCTCTATCTCTTACAGTTTACCAGCTATATATATATATATATATATATATATATATATATATATATATATATATATATATGTCATCCAGAATAAAGACGTGCTCTAGAGACTATTCACACAAAATTCAAGTTATACATTTCATTTCTTATAAAGAAATCTTAAGCGTTAGGTATTTTAATCAAAACCGTTAGAGCCATTTTTGAGAAAATCAACAATTTTAAAAATGTTCCATGTAAAGGGCAGTTTGGGGATTTTCTTCAAAATCTTCGTGTCGCATCCTTCCAAGATACTGTACTTAATTTTTATCAAGTTTAGTATTTAACGTTTTTGAACTATGCTGCCCACATACACACACGGACGTTTTTCTATTTTTGGGTACAACACAATACCTTCTATATACATACGTAATACGGGAAGACCGTGTATTTTGGACCAATATCAGTTTGGGAACACCAACAATACAATACAACAGCATTTGTTGT
The DNA here is from genome assembly GCA_030762935.1 of Hymenopus coronatus. Classification (NCBI taxonomy): domain Eukaryota; kingdom Metazoa; phylum Arthropoda; class Insecta; order Mantodea; family Hymenopodidae; genus Hymenopus; species Hymenopus coronatus. The sequence goes on along the minus strand of CM060895.1, from coordinate 2,657,709 downwards.
AAGCGTTCCTTCCGCATTCTATTGTCAATAGTCTTGGAGGGAAGTTGTGCTCTTTGTCCCGCTTTTGGTATCGTGTTTTCTTCTATCTGAGATCTTTGTTTGGAAAGCAAACTAAAACGACGGAACATTCAATATACTAAGGTAGTGTGATGTAGGTTTACTCCATTAATTCAGTTTAGGATTATGCGACACTCATAAAGTTGTGTCATGTCATTCTGACCGAAGGTGAAGTAATTTGGTCCGTACCGGTATTACATTCCAAATGAGCATTTGTTTATTTCATATCACGCTTTTAATTTACTTTAGATATGTACCTATTACTGTTGCGTGAATTTCCAGATGACAAAAAGAGAAGGTACTGAAGCCCTGAAGCTATAACGGAGGGCATGAATGAATCAGTTATTGCGAGGTCACGTTCAGCACTTAGAATGTATCTTATAGCGTTACACCTGCACATCAGGAGAGTCTTCACAGACTAGAGGAAAAAGAACTTTACCATCAGGTGTGGTGTTGAAAAGAGAGCCTCTTATACTTGTAGAGTCAAGGGTAAAACGAAAACCACTTGTGTTGTATGTGGACAATCTCTCGATACAGAGCAAAGAATGGGCTCAGCAAGACTCTGTTGATATCAATTATTCATTTTATGATAGAGGCATTGTGAAATGCTCCTTTGATTTGGAACAAAAACTTGAAAATATTAACAGTGTCTAGAAAACTTTGGGCGACATTCATGTAAGGTGATATTACTTTGGTTAAAGGTAATCTGCTCCACTCACATATTTTGAATAATAATAATGATTCAAAATCTTCTAGAAGCCCGAGAAGATTTTGAATTAACACGTCGCCAGGAAAGCTTCAGTTCTTATTTTAGTAATAATGATTATTATTTCATATCTAAAATAACTGCTATCCTGAATTTCAATCATTAAAAGTGAATATAAAAGTATACGAATCGATTGTAAATGTATTATATAGTGGTGAAATTTACACAGCCTCTCAGACCAAATTACACGCCTTAGAAAACAAACTAATTTACAAATGATGTAGCTGGAACTCTCATAATGGTAGAAGTTCATCTCATTAACAGTTGTGCACTTTGACGAAGGTTCTGTGTCCAGAATACACGGACTTGCCCTAATCTTTTGTGACAAGTTTATTTGCACACTTTGTTGTATAGAAAAGTTGGTTAATGCCGCAGGTGAAGTTTTTCTTGTGTCAAGGTCTGCTGATGTAAAATCCTTTTACACAGTTAAACCAGGTTAGCAACGGAACACCGTCTTGCTTTTAATGCCATGTTTACTTCAACAATCTGCATTTCTCTAACTTCTTACTTGTACATCAGAGGAAATACAACCTTCGAGGTTTCCTTAACACAAACACCAGTGTCTGTCTCTCAAAAGTTCAGTACTTTACACACAAGAAACAAAGTACCCAAACTAACCTTATCATGGACTAAAATTCCTTATTCTTTATTTCTCAAAAACGCCTCTAACAATTTACGTGTATTACTTTCTCTACACATACTATCTCCATAGTGTATAGAGAAGGTAATGTACTATACCCAGAAATTCAATACCGAGATTTCATCGGAAATATATGTCTTGGTATTTAAGTTTCCAAGGATGCGACACAAAGATTTTCAAGGAAATACAACCAACCCCAACTGCCCTTTAAATGGAAAAAAATTAGAACATTTCGGTTTTCTCTAAAATAGCTCTAACGGTTTTGATTAAAATCTCTTATATTTAAGATATTTATCTGACAAATAAAATATATATTCTGAATTTTCTGGGAATAGCCTCTGAAGACTACTATATTCTAAATTTTGTATAGGTTACTGGTAAAGCGTAAGAGATAAACAAAAATATAGATTTCGTTAAAACACACAATTTATGTCGTATACACTTTTTCTTTTCGTGGAGTTAGTTGTTTTCCAGATATTTCTAGTTATTAGTTTCGGTTTTAAAATCCTGGCAATACAAACAAATGGATTTCAACCACGTATCAACAGTTTTTAAAACATATGACTATCACTTTAACCTAAGCTACTCCCTTATTTCTCTTCTACTTACAAGGAAGTAAGCAATAAGGCTGCTATTTCTGTTAATGTTCAGCAAATCACTAATAAAACAAAACATAACTTAATCAAAAATCTGATGTGTCAAATTCACATGCCTTTCTCTTCAAACTATTATTATATTACTTTATTGTTGTTCTATCTATACCCTGCTATTCAAGATAAACATTAACAGAAATTGTCTTATTACTTGTTTCCTTGTAAGTAGAAGGGAATGTACTAGGAAAAAGTGATAGTCAAATGTTTTAAAAGCTGGTTGATATATTGAACTTCGGTTCGCTTCATAGCCAGGAGTAGAACAAAAGAACCATGAAACGCTTGAGAAACGTTAAGGTTTAAAATTGAAACCAATAACAAAGAATATCTGAAAGCATTAATTGTGTGTTTTAACGAGATCTATTTTGTGTATCTCTTACGGTTTACCAGCTGTTGTTCGAAAGTCATCCAGAATGAGCTGAACTTGGGATGCTTCCGAGAAAATTTAGAATATATCAACTTTAATTAAAATCGTTGGAGGAATTTTTGAGAAAAACAAACTTTTCAAAATATTTGGCATGTAAATGGTAGTTCGGAGTGGGAAGGTGTTCTTCAAAATGTTTGGAAGACAGTAAACTTAAATACCACACACGTCCCTTTTGGTTTTTAATCAGGAGAGCTGAAAACATGAAGTATCATCAAATTGTTGGGTGTAATACAATAGCTTCTCTACTATGTGCACAGAAAGTGTTGTGTATTCTTCCGCCGTATGGTTGAACCTTAGTAAGGCAGACGACCGTGAGACCATATTCGGGAGTTGAGATGGAAAGTTGTACGTTTCTAAATGAAGTGATGGTTGACGGAAAACCAAACATTGCAATACACTTAACTGAACACCCTCAATTGTCTTACTACTTAGTTCCTTTATTAGTTCGAGTGATAGTCAAATGTTTTCAAATGTGGTTGCTATGGGATTGAAAACTGTTTCTTTGCTTGGACAAGCGTTTAACAATTCCTATTTTAAAACTCAAATAATAACAAGAAATATCTCAAACTGTTGTAAGTTTGTGTCTATCTCTTAAGGTTTAACCGTTATCCTGAAAAAAGAGGTATCTAGGAACTGCGCCCGGAGTTTGACTGTACATACCTTAAACATAAGACATTTTCATCAAAATCGTTAGAGCCATGTTCAACATTTTCGAATCTTTTTGGGTAGTTTGTGGTGGGGGAATTTTCTTGAAAATCTTCGTGTCGTATGCTAGGAAGATACTGAACTTAAATACCAAGTTTAGTATTTAACGGTATTTTTGTTTTTGAGCTATGCTGTCTACAGAAACATACACTGACCCTTTGTTAAAAATGTTTTTTTTTTGGGGGGGGTTTCAGTGCGTCGCATTTCCGGTGAAATCTTGGCATTGTATTTTCGGGTGCAATACAATACTTTCTTTATACACTAAGTACATAATACGGATACGCCAAGTAAAAATCGGATGTGTTCCATTCAGACATTCTCTACACCGCTGTAACGTATTATTGTTAAAAAGTACAATACATTAGGTTAAACTGATAGTAAATGTTTTAAAAGCGGCTTGGCCAGGAGTTTACAACTATCCTGTGAAAAAAATACAAGTATTTTAAATATGAATATTTCAGAAACAGTAAATTCCACGAAAAAAAAAAGTATATGATATTTGTTGAGTGTTTTATCTACATTTTTTGTGTAGTACATTTTTGTCTAACTCTTACGGTTTACGCAAAATTCATCAAAATTACTTCAGAATAAGGAGGTTTTTAGAGGCTATTCCCAGAAAATTCAAGATGTACATTTTATTTGCCATTTTAACATCAAGATTTTGATTTTTTCAAAAATGGCTCCAACGATTTTCAGTAAAACAATGTATATTAAAGATATTTACATCACAAATAAAATTTAATTTTCTAGGAATAATCCCTAAAGACCTCTTTTTTCTGGATCACTGTTGCATAATTTTAAATAACAGTTAAGGCGTATGAGATAGACAAAAACTTGTTATCTCATGAAAACACATAATTTATGAATACAATTGACCGTTTTCGAGATATTCATTGTTATTGATTTCAAATTTAACTTTTCTCGTACGGGACCATGCAAAGCGAACCGAACCTCAATTGTTTCGCAAAGCAACCACATTTTAAAACATTTGACCATCACTTTAGACTAACATATTCCCTTTTCCCTTCTACTAATAAGGAAGCAAGTGATTAGACAATTTCCGTTAGTGTTTAGATAGATTTATTGTCTGTTGCCATACACTGTACAGATAGACTCGTCATTAATTAAACAATTCACTTAAACAATAGAATGTTTTGTCATGTAAAAATTAAGGTAGTGATCTTTTAAATGTACACATGTCATCTATTTTAATAGTGTCATACGGGAGAGCATTGACAATTTTACTTATGAGCCACTTTGAGTATTTAGTTGTTTTATATTTTATATTTACACATGCCATCTATTTTAATAGTGTCATACGGGAGAGCATTGACAATTTTACTTATGAGGCACTTTGAGTATTTAGTTGTTTTATATTTTTCTATATGGATGTCATTGATACTTCTAGTAAAATGATTAGGAACGTCACAGTTGAGAGCGAATAAGTATGAGTGGTTTTTATAAAATAAGGCAGCATTATATATTAATAAATCAGTCAAAGTAAAAATAAATAATTGTTTAAAAACATGTCTTAATGAGTCTCTTGGCTTCGTATTAAAAATTATTCTTCTGAATTAAAACCCCTATTTACTTCAGTTGCAGATCCGCATATTGTACGATAAAATTGAGAGTACAGTTAGCAAGCAGGCATCTAATACCAAAGCTTGCTTTATTTAATTTGGTGCACATATGATCAATGTGTTGATACCACGTAAGGTTTTGATCTAAAACAATGCCTAAAAATGTCCTCTTGTCAAGACACTTTAAAATTGTACCAGCCATGTTAAAATGTTGTTACTAAAGTACAAGCAAGCAGTTTTGTCAAGGTTTAAAATAAGTTTATTTGCAATGCACCATTTTTAAAAGAATTCACAGAATTTATAACTTACAAATTAAGTTCATCGATGCTATTGGCACGTACTGCAACTGAAGTATCGTCTGCATACATAGTTAAACAGTCTACAGCACTGTGATGTTCTAAACCATTAACATATAAAATAAACAACAAAGGTCCTAAGACCGAGCCCTGTGGAACTCCACAACTAGGGGAATACTTCCTGGAATAATAGTTCTTCACTTTAACTACAAATTCTCTAGATCTAACGAATGACATGATTAATTCACTTACTATGCCTCTTATACCCAAATGATAAAGCTTGGTTTTTAAAAACACGTGATATATAGAGTCAAATGCACTACTCAGATCAAAGAACAGACCAACTACATGCATATTTCGATCCATACAATCAATAAGTTTAACACAGGCAGTACTAGTTGATTTACAGTTAACACATTGTAGCTTATTAAAAACTTAAGGAGTCTATTATACAACATCTTTTCAAATATTTTAGAAAAAGAACTTAACAATGATATAGCTCTACAATTTCTTATATTACAAGGGTCACCATTTTTAAATATTGGTACTATCATATTCATTTTTATGCAATCTGGAAATTCATCTGTCAGTAGCGAAACTGAGTAAACATGTTAAAGGAATAATGATGTTCTTTAGTATAGCTTTTATAACATTTACAGATATTTGGTCGTAACCCAGCTGATTTTGTATTTTTTATATGTTTAATGTTTCTTTCTATTTCCAATTCAGTTACAGGAAAGAGAACCATAGATTGCTTGTTAAAGGTACCTAAGGTAGCTTGACCATTTACATTTGGAAGATGCTGGTTTAATTTATTTGAAATGATACTGGAAAAGTGACTAGCAAAAGCACTGGCAACCATAAGTGGATTCTCTGTATATTTATCGTCAACCTTACTTATCATATTTCTAGTAGTTTTACCTAATTCATTACTTACAATTTTCCAAACATGTTTATTATCAGAATTGGAAATTGCATTGCTATAATAGCTTCACAAGTATTTTATGCTTACGTTTCTCTTCTCTATATATCTGCTTTCCCAGTTGAAACAGGCTTTTTGGAACTATTAATGATTTTTTCAGTAACCCACAATTTAGACAACTTCTTATTGTTAGCATTATTTATTAGGCCAGCAATTTCAAAATAATAGGACAGTGTTGCTAGAAATGTATTAAAAGCAATATTTATATTTGTGGCTTCATACACGTCACACCAGGTAACAAATTAGAAACTCGAGGTTATTCCAACTGACGTTTCTATTATAAATTACATTACTTAACGGTGCAATTAAAGATGGAGGATCTGGGTGAAGCTTTAGTTTCGATACTATTGTACTGTCATCAATAGTCCCTTGATAAGTAGACTCATCTCAAAACATTTAAAAATATCAAACAGTCTATCAGTAAGGTTACTTCTTAAATTAGCATTTACGTTAAAATCTCCAACAAGAATCACTTTATTGCTAATTTTAAAATTTGTTGTAGCTTATCATAGAACATATCCATACTGCCAACCGGTGACCTATTTACATTAACGGCCATGTTTGTGCCCACACACTCAAAGTGAATTTCTTTTGTAATACTCGTGATAATTCACATTTACAGTAAAATGTGACACGTTTAGTTCTCGAGAATGCAGCTGCCACTTTATATCCCGTAGCTGTTGCTGGATAGCCAATGTTCCGTAAAGCATACAATGTCTGGGTGTTCCATGTTTAAAAATAAATCGATGTTGTTCATAATAGATTGCACATTCACTTTAAATTTGTTGCTAGCGTTTTTGACACCACATTTTCAAATCACACTTTCTTCTCGGAATTTACTCTTGGGTATTAACACAAGCGACAATAATGTTCCTCAACTTTAAAAGAGGACTAAAGTTCCGGATTGCACTGCTCATTACTATTGTGTTTAACAGTCAACATTGTTCCGCCATTTTCATTAGAATTGACACAAGTTTCAGTCACTTTGTGTTGTTGATACTTAGTACCTGTGAGTTATCCGGTGCATCAGCTGGCTTGATGTCGACTTAAACTTGCAACTTTATCACCACCATTTTCATTTCCACTATAGCACTCGCTGTTGCATATTAATCTCGCACAGTTTGTCTATTCACCACTTTTGCTTGCACACAACATTAAGTGCTAGGTTTACTGAAGCGAAGCGGTGACAGTCCGAACCTATTACCACAATAACTTGTTACACAGATGTAGTCATGTCAATGGAACACTTACAATCACGTCTTTAAGGCACTGTCGTTCTTCTGCTGATTTTGGGGATATCATAAAGTATTTCAATATGCTACTGTACAACATATTTGAGAAACAGTTGACAGGTGGTCGCCTGCAGGCAGCAATCAATATCACATACCGCATAATTACTAAATAGCATGTGCTACAAAAAATGTGGGTCAGGCGTTTTCAAAGGTCATCTGAGATCGTGCAAAATAAGACGGTCGTTGTAACGTAGAATTATGATGTTCTTACGCCACGAACATGTCATTTCCAGCTAACTCTAAATGCTGGTAAACTAATTTGGTTACCGCTCTAGACAGTTTTGTTCCTCCAACCTTCAGCTTTGGCTAAATAACCAATGTTAACATATGCTGGGTAATGCATTATATATCATGTTTACTTTCTCTATACGTACTACGTACATAGCATATAGAGAAGGTATTGTATTCCACTCAAAATTAAATACTGAGATTTTGCCGCAAATATATATTTTAGATCCCCCTGAATAATTTTTTTTTTTTTGAAAAAGGTCCGTGTATGTGTCTGTGGACAGCATAGCACAAAAACGAAAAGACTCTTCAATACCAAACTTGGTATTTAACTTCAGTATCTTCCAGGGTTGCGGCACGAAGATTTTGAGAAAAATCCCCCACCCCAAACTACCCTTTACATGGAACTTTTTTCGAAAATTTTGATGTTCTCAAAAATGTCTGAAACGATTTTGATTAAAATATCGTATACTAAAGATATTTACCTGGCAAATAAAATGTATATGTTGAATTTTCTGGGAATAGCCTTTGAAGACTACTTTATTCTTGATGAATTTTACGGAATTTTACAGAACTGCTAAACCGTAAGAGAGGACAAAAACGTATCGCACAAAAAATGTAGAGCACGTTAAAACACACAATTTTTGTTTATACATTGTTTTAGTGGAGTGGATTGTTTCTGAGATATTCCTTATTTTTGGTTTCAGCTTTAAAATATACTTTTCTCATAGGGCAATTTGTCAAATCGTGTCCATGCAAACAAAGGAACTTCAGTCACATAGCAACCAGCTTTTGACTATCACTTTAGCCTATGCTACTCCTTTATTTCGCTTCTACTTACAAGGAAGCAAGCAATAAGACTATTTCTGTTTTTTTTTCTTCTCTCGATTAGCATGAAGTGGATAGAAGCATAAGCTTTTTTAGGATAATTTGTTGGAGATATGTAGAGAAAGTCATGTGAATGGAACACATCAGATTTTTACTTTCTATACTACGCTAGGAAGGAGAGGAAGTATTCTATTCCAAAAATTTCATATCGAGTTTTAACTCCAAATGCATATTTTGAGTCCGTGAATAAAATGTCTAGAAGTAGCGGCTGCAGATCAGGAGGACCGCATTAACCGGTCGGGAGAGATTCGAGGCGCTGGCCACGTCTCACCCTCCAATACTGCACCCCATCCATGGACCGAGATGGGGGACGCAGCGGCCGGGCGGTAGGCCAAGGTTCCTTGTGAGCTGTCGTCATCGAATAAAGCATGTGAAGTGTTCCATTCTCATTACTTTCTCTAGCTCCTCCACAAAAACCTTTCCTTGCCTTCTTCTATCTACTTCACGATAAACATTAACGGAGATAGTCTTACTACTTGCTTCCTTGTAAGTAGAAGTGAAATAAGAACATATACAGGCTAAAGCGATAGTCTAAAAGCCGGTCGCAATGTGGGGAAAAAAATTGAAACTCCATTATCTTTGTCAGTAGTAATACAAAGGAAAACAAAGATGTTTAAAATTGAAAACGCTTAACTCCACAAACAATGTTATGACAATTGTGCGCTGTGTTGTATATCTCTTACTGTTTACCAATAATACAAAATTCACCCAGAATGAAGAGATCTTCAGAGGCTATTCCCAGAAAATTAATTCAACATATACATTTCCTTTGTGATAAACATATCTTAAACATTACAGCCATTTTTGAGAAAATCAAAATTTTCTAAAAAGCTTCCATGTAAAGGGTAGTTGGGAGGGAGGATATTTTGTTGAAAATCGTCGTGTCGCATCCTTGGAAGATGCCGAATTTAATTGCTATTTCAGAGATTTGCTGACCACAGACATGTTCAAAAATAGTAGTAAGAGACTAAATACAACCTTTTTTAGATTGGTTTCTTACCTTATTTAAACGCCCAGTATCATCTCGTCAGTAATGATACAGGTTCATCTCTCCGCTAAAGTTATAGCAAATACACACCCACATGCAATTTTTCCTGTTTGAACATCAGCGGGAAGTTCCAATAGACATTTAATTCTTTTCATGTAATGTAGCACCTCAAGACAACTGCAGTATTATTTTTCGAGTCCACATCATTCTTATTTTATTCACGAAATAGTCTTATTAAATACAGCTTTTCTCTACTTAAGAAAATATTTTTAGTGTGTTGATTTTTGGGTGGCTTCCCAAGGTGGTGTCTGTTGTTCACCAGTACTGTTTGGTGTTGTGGATAGGGTTTTTAAAATTGTTAACATATATGTTGTTACATTGAGGGTTTAATATAAGGTGATGGAGCCGTTTGTCTGGTTTAATGACCCCTTAGTGTGAGCTGCGCCCCTTGATGCGAGTAACTTTGCTTTTAGCAGTCAATTGCTAATTTTATTGGTGATTTGTATTATAAGGACCGTAGTCTCAAAACAGGTATTTTTTGTGACCTTGTCATGGCAACCGGGGAAAAAACACGATGTCCTTGAAACGGCACTGCTCCCTCTAACAGTGGACAATAACTATTAGCAAACAAAAGATGCGCCTGTACTAGTGGCGAGAGAGACCACCTAACAAAATCTGGCTCCTCTGTCACGTTTGGTTTTGCTGCCCCTGGGAACAAGTTATCTTCCTCTATGACTAGCTAGCGGCTTCATCTTGTTATCAGAATATTCGGCAACGTATCCCCAGGATGTTCCTCAAGCGAGGTATCACCAATGTTTGCCATTCTTGTAAAAATACTTAACATCGTGCTTTTGTGGTGGAAACTTTGTTTTAAAAATCTCATGTGTTCCATTCATCTCTGCAAACAATTATTGTTAAAAAGCTTTTGCTTCTATTTACTTCGTGCTAATCGAAAAAAAAAATAGTAGAAATAGTCTTATTACTTCCTTACTTGTAAGTAGAAGCGAAATAAGGGAGTAGCATAGGTTAAAGTGATAGTCAAAAGCTGGTTGCTATGTTCCTTTGTTTGTATGGACAGGAGTTGACAAATTCCTGTATGAGAAAAATGTTTTTCCAAAGTGAAACCAAAAACAAGGAATATCTAAAAAACGATCAACTCCACGAAACAAATGTATATAACATATTGTGTGTTTTAACGTGCTCTACATTTATTGTGTGATAAGTTTTCGTCCATCTCTTACGGTTTAGTAGTTATGCAAAATTCCGTTAAATTGATCCAGAATAAAGTAGTCTTCAGAGGCTATTCCCAGAAAATTCAAGATATACACTTTATTTGTTGGTTAAATATATTTAATATACGACATTTTAATCAAAATCGTTAGCCATTTTTAAGAAAATGAAATTTGTCGAAAAAAGTTCCATGTAAAGGGTAATTGGGGGTCGTGGATTTCCTTGAAAATTTTCGTGTCGCATCCTTGGAAGATGCCAATCTTAAATGCTTTTTCTGAAAATGTTCTTTTTGGGTTTAGGGGGACCCAAAACATATATTTGCGGTGAAATGTCAGTATTGCATTTTTTGGGTACAATACAATACCCTCTCTATTCACTTTGTACATAATACGTGAAGAGAAAGTAAAAATGGTAGTCACTACACAATGTATATTTTGTCTTCATGTTATGCGCCACGACATGGCAGGAATATCCGAGCAACCCCCAGGTCCTGTGAGAACACCAATAACAACGAGTCCCAGTCGCTCAACAAGTTTTGGGACAAAGCTAATGGAATCACAACTTTGTGAACGTCTTCTTCAATGGACCTGTTAATGGTGAACAAACAAAAGTCGCTATTGGAGGGATTCAACAGCGCCCTCGTGTAGCTGCGAGTTTTGGAGTCCTAGGTCCTTGAAGAGAATGATAGCGCCGTGACAGATCGATAGGCGGACTTGCTTACTCCTGATTTATATTGACCATCTTGGTTTCTACAGCCCATAATGCCAAAGTGTCCATTATAAAGAAATGTTTTCAAAGTGATGAGGAGACATTCTATGGCCCACACGTTCTCCAGATGTGACAGTACTCGACTACTTCCTTTGGGGCTACATAAGGAAACCAAGGAACATTAAAGTACAGCCATAGCAAACAATCAGCGATACAGACTACACAAAGTGTCCTATTTAGAAAATAAGGTCACTTCTTAAAATGACACTATTATAATGTTACACAATTGGATTTGAATGTTAAATAATTGGTTTTATTTTAAAAGCCGGCAGGTTTCCATGTCAGGTCTCTTTCACAGCAGCCAGTATTACACTGCAATCACATTTGGAATATATTGCCTACCTTTCTTTCTTGGATTTAAAACTTTCATTTATAGCAAGACAGATCCGTTTGAGGTTTGTGTGTCATCATCGACGTGTTATTAAACAACTACAGGAAACATTCATAAAGAGGATTATCAAAAACTCTTGCTGCTAATGGCACCACTGTCACGGTTTCACTAATAACTGGATGCTCCTTCCTCAGTAACTGTTTCAATCCTCATGATGTACCGTGTACAGGAGAACTAACATAAGACAATGACCCTAACGTTTCACTGATATTGCTATTTCCACACTCATGTGCTCTCCACTTTCTCATTCCAAGCCTGTTTCTTTACTCAGAACATTTCTCATCTTTAGCTTCATGATGCAGACCTTACTTGTCAAAGCAAACACCATTTTAAGTTCTCGCATTACAGCTAATAGGTAAAGCTGAAACCAATAACAAGGAATATCTCTGAAACAGATAAGGCAAGTGTTTTAACGTGTAGTAAGGTTTTCTCTCTCTTTCACTTTACCAGTTGTACAATTCAACAGAATAATGGCGCTTTTCAGAAGCATTTCGCAGAAAATTGAACGTATACATTTTATTTATCGTGTTAATATCTTTATTCTACGACATTTGAATGAAAATCGCTACTCACATTTTTGAGAATATCAACATGTATACAATACTTGCATGTGGGGTGTTTTTCATGGAAATCTTTGTGTCGCATCCTTGGATTTAATCACCAAGTTATGTATTTAAGGGACTTTTGTTGTCCACAGACACACACGCGGACATTTTTGTAATGTTTTTATTCAAGGGTTCTCAAAACAACTGGAATACAACTTCTTTATACGCACATTATGTAGGTACATAGTAAGTGTTGAGAAAGTAAAAGTTACATCACTATACGCTACTTACATCCTTATATACAAGCTGTCCAAATTTAATGTTAACATCTACATTCTGAAAATATTAAATATGTCAATGTCATATATAAATTGTTAGTTATTAATTTCAAAACTACATATTTTAAATTACAGTACTAAAATAAATATTTATTTTCTAGTTCACTTAATGCAAGAGCTGGCAAACATTAAAAAACCACTTGACTTTTAGTGTGTGTCACATCAGTAAAGTGTTTACATTCGTGCTTAAATGTAATGAATGGCAACATTTAGTGTTATATTATCTGAAAATGTGAATTTTATGTGGGGCGGCTATCAGTATTGCATTACTGGCATCTAAACTGCAATGGGTGTTTCAACTTTTCGCTTGCTAACAAATAATCAGTTGTTGTCGCTGTTACAGATTCAAGCATCATTTATGGACCACATTTTAAAAAGACTTTTATTTATCTGTGTTTGCAATATTAGAAACATTGAGCTTTCTAGCTGGAAAATGAACTCAAAACTATAGGCGGCCCAGTGAAAGAGACAGCAGGCACTTCTTACAATATTCAATTTATGGTTTGCTGTAACTTGAAATCGCAGATCTGCTGGCCTTGCTTGCTTTTAAATAACCTCACATATTCGCAGCTCTAAAAACCTGATGTGTTCCATTCACATGACTTCCTCTAACAAATTGTTGTTAAAAACCTTAATCTTCTGTTTGCTTCATGCTAATCGAGATAAACATTAACAGAATTGGTAAACCCGATTGTGGAGCAATACTTTACAACTCTACATCTCCACTTACAATCAGTCCGGTAACAAAGTGCAATTTGGAACACAAAAATCTGATGACTTTCACATGACTTTCTCTACATCTCTGCAACAAATTATTGTTAAAAAGCTTATGTTTCTATTTCCTTCATGCTAATCGAGAAAAAATTAGCAGAAATAGTCTTATTACTTGCTTCCTTGTAAGTAGAAGCGAAATAAGGGAGTAGCATAGATTAAAGTGATAGTCAAAAGCTGGTTACTATGTGACTGAAGTTCCTTTGTTTCTATGGACAGCAGTTGACAAAAGTGTAAGTTTTTTAAAGCTGAAACCAAAAACAAGGAATATCTTAAAAACGAACAACTTCACGAACTAAATTTATATAACATAAATTGTGTGTTTTATCATGCTCTACCCTTTTTTTGTGTGTGGTAAGTTTTGTCCATCTCTTACGGTTTAGCAGTTATGCAAAATTCCGTAAAATTCATTCACAATAAAGTAATCTTCAGAGGCTATTCCCAGAAAATTCAAAATATACATTTTATTTGTCAGGTAAATATCTTTAATATGAAATTTTAAAGAAAACTCGTTAGTCATTTTTTTTAGAGAAAACCAACATTTTCGAAAAAAGTTCCATGTAAAGGGTAGTTGGGGGTGGGGAATTTTCTTCAAAATCTTCGTATCGCATCCTTCGAATATACCAAACTTAAATACCAAGTTTGGTATTTAACGGTCTTTTTGTTTTTAGCTATGCTGTCCACAGACACACACGGACCTTTTTCTGAAAATGCTTCTCTTTTATTCAGGGGGTCTTAAAATATGCATTTCCGGTAATACTCAGTATGGAATTTTTGGATGGAATACAATACTTCCTGTATACGCTATGTACATAGTACGTGTAGAGAAAGTAAAAACTACTCCCAAACAATCAACTCTGCACTATGTACATAAAGAAGCACCAAACAAAAGTTCATTTATGTGTGTAAGTCTGTTTACTTTCTCTACACGTACTATGTACTACATAGCGTATTGTATTGTACCGAGATTTCACCGGAAATACAGGTTTTGGGTATCAAAAAGAGCATTTCTGGAAAAAGGCCCGTGTGTGTGTGTGTGTAGACAGCATAGCTCAAAAACGAAAAGACCGTTAAATACCAGATGTAACATCAGCTGTACTTTAGAAAAAATGGGGGAAAAACGATTAAACACTTCTATTTAAAAGACTTAGCACCGAAAGAGATAACAGCTGAGTTGGATCAAGTTCATGGCACATCTGTTCCTGTGTTTGCAACAATTTACAATTGGATAAATGAATTTGAACGTGGCCGCACATCCACAAATGATGAACATCGTCCAGTAGAAGTGACTTCCTCCGAAATGATTGACAAAATCCAGGATATTGTTTTGAGTGATCGACGAATCAAAGTTCGGGAAATAGTAGAGGTCATAGGCACGTCACAAGGTATAGTATTCTCAATTTTGTACCAAAAATTAGGTCTGACAAAGGTCTCGGCAAGATAGGTGCCGCGTTTTTTTTTCTATCTACTTCATTTTAATAGGGATAAATTTTATGTATTATACTCGCAGATAAAACAGATAAACCAGTCAAGTGTTTTAATAATGTAGACCTTAAAAGCACAGTGTCCATGCAATCGAAAGAAAACAACTGAATGACAAAGTATTTAAATATTTGAACGTTCAACAATGAAAATTGCTGACCTACAAAAAAGTCTCTTGAAATAAATTGTGTGTTTCAAAGAGTCCCACATTTTCTCTCTATTCGTCAACAAGTATACTAGTTATACAGCTTTCGTTCCGAGTGAAAACTTCAGAGGGTTTTCTTAGGAAATTCAAGATGTTCGAGGGCCATCCAGAAGGTGACATAACTCAACAATAAGGAAAGTTATCAACACAAAACTTTATTTACACAGTTACACTACCTTACTCTATTTCTGCTATCAAGGTATTTATTGTCACGTGGTTACTCTTCCACCGACAAACATCTCAGCCAACATGTTGAGGTCTTCATGGCTGGCAAATCTCTTCCATCCAAAAAGTCATGTACGGTGTCCAAAGTGAAACACCGGTTTTTCTGAGCTCTTTTATCAACATTTACTTTCAACTGCTCCATAACGATTGATGAAGTTCCACTCCGGTCTTCATCGTACACACTGTTATGTTCTTCCTTGATTACTCGTAAATGATGAGCCATTTTCTGACTGAAGACTCGTTCATTGCAACATTATCACTATAAAATGGGATTGGCGCAACATTTTGTGTATTCAAAAACGTTCTTTGTTGGTAGAAAAGTATAACATCGGTACTGCTAACACGTGACAAATATTTAGTTATGGTGAATCGTCTGGATGTCCCTTGTTCTTACCTAAGCCACTTTAAAAGTGAAGCGCCGCCCTTCATCTGCTGACACACATGATCGCTTTCTCTCCATTCCCAGAAGAACTGGGAGGGAAGGCTCCAAATTCCAGTTCGTCTACCTGACGATACGCAAGTCAGTGAAAGTTTAATGCTAACATTCAAGAGCAATATTTGAACAACCTCAAGGAAAAGGGTATCGGCGATTTCCACCTAACCCTAGCGGCAGTCAAATGTTTATATGCTGTTCTTAATATTAGATGCAGTGGCGAAAAACAAGTGCCTATCCATAGCGTGAGCAGAACTAGATACGGTCTCTCAGCACACTAAGCCAAGAGATCTCTCAAACTAAAACGCAAATGACCCCAAGAATCTGACGACTTTCACATCTTGATGTTTTCAAATATGGATCACCGGAAGTCGTTTCTTGTGTGTGCTGCAACCATCGTATAGCTTTACCGAAACATTTCTCACGTCACACCAAAATGCTGTTTATTTTTGAACGCTCATTAACTATTGTAGTTCTCGGCGTCCCATTTCTCACAGGGCACAAAAATTGCTGAAAGGCTTTACTTGCCTTCTGAAGGAAGCCATGATAAATATGCATCGCCCTCCGGGACCGGCATGTTACTCCCAGACAACGTATTGAACAAGAAATAACGGGCCTTTTAGGCCGACAGATGTGACCACAACACCTAGAGTAATGTTTTCGACGGAAACTCTACTTTACAACCATTATGCCGCCTGCATCTTTACAGCATATTGAGCTTTGTATTTATAAAGTACTGTCCTTCACAAACCACATATGTGACGATCGTTTTCTAAACATTCTTTTATTACTTTCTCTACACGTACTGTGTACATAGTGTATAGAGAAGGTATTGTATTGTACCCAACAATTCAATACCGAGATTTCACCGGAAATATGTTTTGGGTCCCCCTGAATCGAAAAAAAGCATTTTCAGAAAAAGGTCCGTGTATGTGTGTGTGTGGACAGCATAGCTGAAAAAGAAAAGACCGATAAATACCAAACTTGGTATTTAAGATTGGTATCTTTCAAGGATGCAACACGAAGATTTTCAAGAAAATCCCCGCACCCCCCCACTACCCTTTACATAGAACTTTTTTCAATGTTTTTTTATTTTCTTAAAAATGGCTGTAATGTTTTGATTAAAATATCGTATATTAAACATATTTACCTGACAAATAATATGCATATCTTGAATTATCTGGGAATAGCCTCTGAAGACTACTTCATTCTGGATCAATTTTACGGAATTTTGCATAAATGCTAAATCGTAAGAGATGGACAAAAATTTACCACGCAAAAAATGTAGAGCTCTTTAAAACACACAATTTATTTTATATACATTTTTGTCCTGAAGTTGATCGTTTTTTAGATACTCCTTGTTTTTGGTTTCAGCTTGGAAAAACATACTTTTCTCATACACGAATTTGTCGGCTCCTGTCCATACAAACGAAGGTACTTCAGTCACATAGCAACCAGCTTTCAACTGTCACTTTAACCTATGCTACTCCCTTATTTCGCTTCTACTTACAAGGAAGCAAGTAATAAGATTATTTCTGCTGATTTTTTCTCGATTAGCATGAGGTAAATAAAAGGATAAGCTTTTTAATAATAATTTGTTACGGAGATGTAGAGAATGGAACACATCACATGTTTTTTGTTGTTGTTGTTTTTTTTTTTTTTTTGCCTACTATGTATGTAAAATGTACATAGTAGTTCAATGTACAAATGCGATACTGAAATTCACTGGAAATACGTGTTCTGAAAATCCCTGAATTAAAAAAAAAATTAAAAAAGGTTTGTGTGTCTGTGGACAGCAGAACTCAAAAACGAGAAGTCCATCAGGTACCAAACTTGGCATTTAAGTTTGCCAGCTCCAAATCATACAACTAGATTTTCAAGAAAATTCCTTTACGTAATAAAGTGTTTCGAAAATTTTTTATTTCTTAAAAATGATTTTGATTGTAATACAGCATATTAAACATATTTATGTGACGAACGGTATATTTTGAATTTGCTGGAAATAAACTCTTTCCCTTCTACTTATAAGGAACTAAAAACATTCTGTTCATTTTTTTTTGCGCCACAAGCGGGATTTGAACCAGCGATCTCCCGGATGCTGTGACCAAGTGACATGGGGCTTACAACATTGGGGTTGTCATTTCAAAATAAGTTGAGATCATCTTGTGGTTTACGATTTGCATGGAGTACAAACAAGAATACTTTGTTAGCAAAACAGCTACACAAAATCCTGTGAAAGCAACGAATGAGATTTTTTATTTTTTAATTACTTTTTTTCGAAGTATCTATTCCTGAAGACATTGAAATATGCAATACTTTAGAATTTAAAACTGTGATTGGAGCAATTTTACATGACATTCTCTACCTCTTCTTCAAATAAACTGCTCTAACAAAAGCTTATTCTTCTATCTACTTGCTGCTAATTGAGATTAACATTAACAGAAAGTGTCTTATTGCTTGCTTCCTTGTGAATACACTAGGATAAAGTGATAGTCAAATGTTTTAAAATGTGGTTGAAATACGTTTCTTTGCGTGGCCAGGAGTTGACAAGTGCCTATATGAGAAACATTTAAGTATTTTAAATGTGAAACCAAATAACAAGGAATATCTCGAAAACGGTCAATTCCAGGAAAAATCAATGTCAGATTAATTGTGTGTTTTAAGGAGTCTACATTTTTTTTATGGTACATTTTTGACTATCTTTATCAGTTATACCAAATTCAGAAAAAAAAAATACCAGAATAAAGAGGTTTTCAGAGGTTATTGCCAACAAATTCAAATATGAAAATTTTTCCATGTAAAGGGTAGTTTAGTGTGGCGGGATTTCCTTGAAAATGTTCGTGTATCATCCTTGGAAGATACCAAACTTAAATAAAAAGTTTAACTGTCTTTTCGTTTTTGAGTTATACTGTCCATACACACGGACGTTTTTCTACGTTTTATTATTATCTAAAACATGTATTTGCAGTAAAATCTTGGTACAGAATTTTTGGGGGCAATACAATAATAGCTTCTGTATACAGCATGTACCTAATACGTGTAGAGAAAGTGCAACATGTCTTTAATGTTTCAGATGACATGGCGGTAGGGACCATCATCAAGGTGGGCGTGGGCTCAGTTCTCTGGTTCCTGCCAGTCATCATCAGCTCCCTCGCCTATTTCCACTACGACCTGTTCGACCCGGAGAACCGTCCTATCGACGCCAAGACGCTGAGGACGGAGTACGACTTTGTGATAGTCGGGGGCGGCTCGGCGGGGGCGGTGCTGGCCAACAGACTGAGCGAGGTGCCGGAGTGGAAGGTGCTGCTCCTGGAGGCGGGAGGAGACGAGCCTGAGATCGCCGACGTGCCCATCCTGTCGCTGTTCTTACACAGAAGGCAAGTCACGTTTCTTGTTGTGTGGCCTTGAGGCGCGCGTCTTCAGGAATGTGGCCGTCGCAATCCAAACTAGGTGCACAGAAATCACTTTCTCTAGCAAGTATATACGTATTGCATTCCTCCGATACTGACATTTTACAAAACAAAAACTCCGTTAAACACCAAACTAGAAATTTAAGTTGAACATCTTTCAAGGATACGACACGAAGATTTTCAAGAAAATCCCCCCACCTCAAACTACCCTTTATATGGAGAGCATATCGAACAATTTTACTTTTTCAAAATTGGCTCAACTATTTTGATTATAATACCATTTATTAAAGATAATTATATAACAAATAATATGTACAAGGGTCAGTTGATAACTCCCGGGCCTTTCGATGAAAACAGCATTTAATTTTTTTTTTTACTTTATTTCTCAACGTAGTCTCCAGAAAGGCTCGTGCATTGTTCTAATTTAGTTAAAACATCTCTGTAGTGCGATTTATCAAGGTCCTCAAAATAGCTGTTTATCACATCAATGACCTCCTCGTTGCTGTGAAATCTTCGTCCTCCAAGAAACGTTTTGAGGTTTGGGAACAGGTGCTAGATCTGGCGAATAGGGTGGATGCTCAACAATTGCAACTTTAACTCGAGCATATTTCCCATTGTAATGACTGATCGATGGGACGGAGCATTGTCGTCATCAAACAACATTTTTTTGTTGCCAGATGAGGTCTTTTTCTTTTCACCTCATCACTCAAACGTTGCAGTCACCAGTGATACTTTTACCCTTTTCCAAGTAATCAATAAAAACAATTTTCTGTGAATACCACAAAACACTCGCCATAACCTTGTTAGCTGACAAAACTGGCTGACTTTTATTTTTTTGAGTTGGTTCACCTGGCGCATTCCACTGTTTTGATTGCGATTTACTTTGTGGAGTGTAGTTTAAATAACCATACAATGTAGAATCTTGAAGTATACCAAATTATTAATGCCTGATACAAATTTCAATAAGATAGGTTTCATGTTGTGCATTTTCTTAAAAATAACTCATGATTTTTACCATAGGCTTAAGATAATTTCAGGACAAAATGTATATCTTTAATTTTTTGGCAACACTTCTTAATTCTGGATGACTTTTGAAGTCTAAAATAAAGTTTGCAAGCAACATTTTTGAAATGTTTACCCTGTAAGTGGTGTTTCCTTTGTGTCGCCTCCTTGCAAAACACTAAACTTTAATACTAAGTTCTCGTTAAATAACATACACGGACATTTCTATTAAAATAGCTTCTTCTTTTTTTTTATTCAGGGAGACCCAAAACATATATTTGCGGTACAGTGCAATACGTTCTCTATACAGATGTATATAGTACATGTAGAGAAAGTAAAAAGGGACAGATTTGCAGAGTACAAACCAATATATAAATAAAACATGTTAGTAGAGGTATATTACTTTCACACAAACACCAAGTGAAATCAGCGAAAGTTCAGGCTTCTAGACTAGATCACTCCTAATGGCTAACGCACTCGCCTCCGCCAGAGGTCAGGCGTGTTGTGCCGGCGAGGTGTCCTCAAAGCATGCATTTTCTCATCATATCAAGCTTTTAGGTGGAATACAATATCTTCTGAACGTACTTTTCTTGGGCCCCTAGCCTTCATTCGCAATTTCGGAGGAACACCAGCATCCAAGAAACTCGAAGAATCTGATGCGTGCCATTCACATGACTTTCTCTACATCTCTACTAATTATTGTTAAAAAGTTTATGTTTCTATTTACTTCATGCTAATCAAGAAAAACATTAGCAGAAATAGTATTATTATTTGCCTCCGTGCAAGTAGAAGCGAAATAAGGGAGTACCATAGGTTAAAGTGATAGTCAAAAGCTGGTTGCTATGTGACTGAAGTTCCTTTGTTTGTATGGACAGGAGTTAAATTCCTGTATGAGAAAAATATAAGTTTTTAAAAGCTGAAACCAATAACAAGGAATATCTCAAAAACGATCAACTCCAGGAGAAAAAAAAAAAAAAAAAAAAAAAAAGTATATAACATGAATTGTGTGTTTTAAAGTGCTGTACATTTTTTGTGTGGCAAGTTTTTGTCCATCTCTTACGGTTTAGCAGTTATGCAAAATTCCGTAAAATTCGTTCAGAATAAAGTAGTCTTCAGAGGCTATTCCCAGAAAACCCATGATATACATTTTATTTCGTAGGTAAATATGTTTATTATACCATATGTTAATCAAAATCGTTAGAACTAGTTTTATAAAATAAAAATTTTCGAAAAAAGTTCCATGTAAAGGGTAGTTGGGGGGGGGGTATTTTCTTGAAAATCTTTGTGTCGTATCCTTGGAAGATACCAAACTCTTATACCAAGTTCGGTATTCAACGGTCTTTATGTTTTTGAGCTATGCTGTCCACAAACACACACACAGGCCTTTTTCTGAAAATGATTTTTTTGGGATTTAGGGGGACCCAAAACATGTATTTGCGGTGAAATCTCGGTATCGATTTTTTGGGTGGAATGCAATACTTTCTCTATACATAGTACGTATAGAGAAAGTAACAAATATTTGACAGTGTATACGCTCATAAGTGGCTATGTACCCAAAAATTCAATAGCGACATTTCATCGGCATTATATGTTTTGAGATGCCCCTAAACACAAAAAAAAAAAAAAAAAAAAAAACATGTTTAAATCTGTGTCTTGTCTATCTGTCTGTCTGTGAGCAGTGTAGCTCAAAAACGAAAAGTCCGTTAAATACCAAACTTGGGATTAAAGTTCTGACCTCCCAAGGATACAACACAAAGATTTCCATGAAAACCCTCCCACCCCAAACACTCTTTACATGGAAAAAAATTAAAATTATTCTCAAAAATGGCTCTAACAAAATGTCTTATATTTAACATGGTAAATAAAATGTATATCTTGGGGTTTCTGAAAATAGCCTCTAAAGACGTCTTTATTCTAGATGATTTTGTTTTGTTTTTAATGTTGCATAACTAGTAAACCATAAGAGATATACAAAATGTGTAGATCTCATTAAAACACACAATTTATGTGATAGGGTTTTTTCGAGGAACTAAGTAATAAGACCGTTTCTGCC
The DNA here is from genome assembly GCA_030762935.1 of Hymenopus coronatus. Classification (NCBI taxonomy): domain Eukaryota; kingdom Metazoa; phylum Arthropoda; class Insecta; order Mantodea; family Hymenopodidae; genus Hymenopus; species Hymenopus coronatus. The sequence goes on along the minus strand of CM060895.1, from coordinate 2,635,357 downwards.
AGTGTTTATCTTCAGAGGAATAATTTGTTACAGAGAAATTAATGTGAATGCAACACGTCACACTTTTTTTCAAAACCATGAACACCACTCATTATATGAAACAATAATAAAAGCGTACTCAAGATTTTAAATGCACTCTAAAGATTACATCTCAAACGTGCAACAGCAAGATCAGAAAAACAAACCTATTTCCAAGTAACAAGGCAATAATTGTAACTCTATTTCAGAATAAACCTTTGGCAACTTTACAAATCCACAATATTTAATCGGGTGTAAAGATTCAAATATTTTCGGCACGCAGTTACAAACTCTCGCATTTTAGTATATATTCTCGTATATTGGCTCTGCTGATTGAATCAGACACTGTACAGCTATTGTCTGTAGCATCTTACAATAATATTGCAGAAAACCTGTCACTGTTTTATAAAGTAATGTAAAGTTATTATTAATTCTGATCTTATAATGAACTTTTTCATTACCTGAACTGCTAATGAATAGCATTTTATATACTTTTAGAGATATATTTAATTTTACACTTTTTGTATGCCTTTCTGTTAATATTAAAACATATATTATTGTATAAACCTTAAGACATTTCCAAACAACCTACTTACTTTACAAACACTAATGACGAATCTGTTTCATTTTGAAACAAAACATTTCTAACCTGCATAAAGATTTCATTTGTAATTAAGTTCAACGACGACCAGCGAAAATTATACAGGGTATATATAAATGAATATCGGGTTTTAACTCTCTATAATATTTATTACATTCAACTTACAGTTATAAATGATACGTGAAATGAAACAGCAACTCAAAACAGTTTTGTTTATTGGCACAAGTGCGCATGTGCGTGCAATGTTTCTGCCGCAATCCGCTAGACAGCGGTAGTAGCAAAGATGGTGACTAGTAAACAGAAAGCGTTTTGTGTTTTGCAGTTTGCAAAGACCGAATCTGTGCAACGTGCGTTCCGTAGTAAGTTCGGTTGTGATCCTCCTAGTGATAAAAACATTCGTAGATGGTGTAATCAGTTTGAAGATACCGGCTGCCTTTGTAAAGGGAAGAGCACGGGACGACCAGGAGTAAGAGAAGAGACTGTTGAGCGAGTGAGAGTCGTTCACTCGTAGCCCAAAGAAATCAGTCCGGAAGGCTAGTCGTGAATTACAAGTTCCTGTGTCGACTGTTTGGAACGTTGTAAGAAAACGCTTACAGCTACGTTCTTACCGTTTACAGTTATTAAAGGCTCTAAAGCTGACAGACCACGGATTACGTGCCAAATTCGCAAACGACATGTTGTTTCATGACGATTTTATGGATCGTGTTGCCTTCAGTTCTATGCATGGCCTCCACGTTCTCCTGACCTAACGCCATGTGATTTTTACCTTTGGGGCTTCTTCATCAAGGATCGTGTGTACGTGCCTCCGCTACCAGCTGACCTCCCTGAATTAAGAAACCGGATTGAAGCAGCTGTTGCTACAATTACTGAATACACACTTATCAACGTTTGGGAAGAACTCGGCTCTAGACTTGATGTGTGCCGTGTGACAAAGGGTAGTCACATTGAACATTTATAAGCTTCTTGGTAAAACTGTTTGAGTTGCTTTTTCATTTGACATATCATTCATAACTGTAAGTTGAATGTAATAAATATTATAAAGAGTTAAAACCCCGATATTCATTTATATACACCCTGTATTGTAAACTTTGTCCACAATTTCCTCGGTAGCCACAATTGCTGGACGCTTCTCATCAAAAACGGATGCCCGACCGCGTTTGAAGTCTTCAATCAATTTCTAACTGTTATCCCATATGACAAAAGCAAATCACTGAACGATACTACACTTCTTTAATTTTAGTGCACACAAGTTCAAGGGTAACTAACATTTCTGTCAAACAGAAAGTTGTGAAACAGTAACAAATGCAACACCTACTCTGATTACGGGTTTCAGCGCGGTCGACTGGAAGTACACGATGGTAACACCAACTTTACCTGATACATGTTAGTTATTGAACGCATGTTCATGTTTCAGCACGATCGACTGGAAGTACACGATGGTAACACCAACTTTACCTGGTACATGTTAGTTATTGAACGCATGTTCATGTTTCAGCTCGGTCGACTGGAAGTACACGATGGTAACACCAACTTTACCTAGTTTGAATCGCCCTGGTACATGTTAGTTATTGAACGCATGTTCTTGTTTCAGCACGATCGACTGGAAGCACACGATGGTAACACCAACTTTACCTGGTACATGTTGGTTATTGAACCCATGCTCATGTTTCAGCACGATCGACTGGAAGTACACGATGGTAACACCAACTTTACCTGGTATATGTTAGTTATTGAACGCATGTTCATGTTTCAGCACGATCGACTGGAAGTACACGATGGTAACACCAACTTTACCTGGTACATGTTAGTTATTGAACTCATGTTCATGTTTCAGCACGATCGACTGGAAGTACACGATGGTAACACCAACTTTACCTGGTACATGTTGGTTATTGAACGCATGCTCATGTTTCAGCGCATTAGACTGGAAGTACACGATGGTAACACCAACTTCACCTGGTATATGCTAGTTATTGAACGCATGCTCATGTTTCAGCGCGATCGACTGGAAGTACACGATGGTAACACCAACTTCACCTGGTACATGTTAGTTATGTTTCAGCGCGATCGACTGGAAGTACACGATGGTAACACCAACACCACCTGGTACATGTTAGTTATGTTTCAGTGCGATCGACTGGAAGTACACGATGGTAACACCAACTTTACCTGGTACATGTTAGTTATTGAACGCATGCTCATGTTTCAGCGCATTAGATTGGAAGTACACGATGGTAACACCAACTTCACCTGGTATATGCTAGTTATTGAACACATGCTCATGTTTCAGCGCGATCGACTGGAAGTACACGATGGTAACACCAACTTCACTTGGTACATGTTAGTTATTATCATGTTTCAGTGCGATCGACTGGAAGTACCGCACGCAGCCTCAGCCGAGCGCCTGCCAAGCCATGAACGACATGAGATGTTGCTGGACCAGAGGCAAGGTCCTCGGCGGCTCCAGTGTTCTCAACACCATGCTCTACATCCGGGGCAACAGGAGAGACTTCGACCAGTGGGAGAGTTTTGGCAACACTGGCTGGGGATACGACAGCATCCTGCCCTACTTCCTCAAGTCCATGGACCAGAGGAACCCCTACCTCGCCAACAACTCCAGGTATCACGCTACTGGAGGCTACCTCACCGTCCAGGACGCGCCCTTCCACACACCACTAGGTGTCGCCATGCTGCAGGCCGGGGTGGAGATGGGGTACGAACACCTGGACGTCAACGGCGAGAAACAGACGGGCTTTGCTCTGTTCCAGTACACTATGAGACGGGGTTATCGCTGCAGCACTGCCAAGGCGTTTCTCCGTCCTGTCCGGCTCAGGAAGAACCTGCACGTGGCCATGTGGAGTCACGTGACCAAGGTGATCATGGACCCCACGTCACGACGCGCTCTGGGCGTGGAGTTGGTGAGGAACGGCAGGAAGCAGAAGGTCCTGGCGAAACGGGAAGTGATCCTCTCGGCAGGAGCTCTGGCATCGCCTCATCTTCTCATGCTCTCAGGAATAGGTGCAGCCCAACACTTGCGCGAGAAGAACATCCCCGTCATACAGGACTTGCCAGGAGTCGGTAGGAACCTGCAGGACCACATAGCGATCGGTGGCGTCACCTTCCTCGTCGACCACCCCGTGAGTGTGATCATCGACCGCGTCGTCAACCTCAACTCAGCCCTTCGCTACGCCATACTTGGGGACGGTCCTCTAACCTCCAGCATCGGGATCGAGACCGTCGGCTTCATACAGACCAAGTACGCGAACCAATCAGATGACTGGCCTGATATAGAGTTTATGATGACATCAAGCACCACTTCCTCTGACGGAGGCACGGCCGCCAAGAGAGCGCACTGTCTCACAGATAAGTTCTACAACGATTACTTCGGCTCCATCAGCAAGAAAGACGCATTTGGAATATTCCCGATGATACTGCGACCTAGGAGTCGAGGCTACATCAAACTAAGGACGAACGACCCATTTGACTTGCCCCTGATCTACCACAACTACCTGACGGACCCGCAGGATGTGCGAGTAATGAGGGAAGGCGTCAAGTCGGCGGTGGCCGTGGGCGAGACGAGGGCGATGAAGAGGTTCGGTGCCAGGTTGCACAGGAAGCCTGTCCCGGGCTGTCAACACCTTCCGCTCTTCACAGACGAGTACTGGGAGTGCGTGATACGACAATACACCCTCACCATCTACCACATGTCGTGCACGGCCAAGATGGGCCCATCCTCTGACCCTCTCGCCGTCGTGGACCCCCAGCTCAAGGTGTACGGTGTGGAGGGTCTCAGGGTGATAGACGCCAGCATCATGCCGACCATCACCAGCGGCAACATCAACGCCCCGGTCATCATGATCGCAGAGAAGGGGGCGGACATGATCAAGGAGACGTGGTTGGGCACCAACAAAAACAAGAACAGAAAACGTAGGGACACTTGACATTCGCCCACAAGACGGAGGTTGCTAGATTTGCAGGCGAAACAGTAAACCTCTCGTTCTGGACGAACGTGTCTCAATCATTGGTAATTCACCAAATCATTAAAACTATGTACTGTGTCTCTCCCATTTTACTAAATATTACACTCCTTAGCTAAACGTTTGAAATGCTTCACACCACACAATTATCCACCAGTCTGTAAGTTGTGTTGTTCACATTTATACCAGAGACAGCATTTTAAAGCGAAACATTTTACATAAAAAAGGCGCAAAAAGGGAATGTTATTTTCAAAAAGAAAAGTAAAATGTATCTACGACACAAGAGGTAAAATGGTACTTTCTATTTTGGGTAGTAGGCTACGAACAATTTTAACACGTGTATCCTACACTATATTTACTTTCTCTATACGTACTATGTTCATAGTGTATAGAGAAGGTCTTGCATTCCGCCCAAAAATTCGAAAAATTTCCTGTGTCAGTGAACATGATAACTCAAAAACAAAAAGCCGATAAAATATCAAACTTGGTATTTAAGTTACGTATTTTCCAAGGATGCGACACGAAGATTTTAAGGGAATTCCCTCCACCCAAAACACCCTTTACATGAAAAACATTTTTATTTTCTCAAGAATGGCTCTAATGATTTTGATTGAAATACAGTATATTACAGCCATTTACATGAGAATACAATACATATCTTGAATTGTATGGGAATAGCTTCCGAAGACCTCTATTGTGGATGAATTTGGTAGATTTTCCCTAACTAGTAAAGCGTAAGAGGAAAAAAAAAAAAAAAAAAAAAAAAAGCTTACTGCACAAAACATTAAGATGTCGATAAAACAAAATTTTTCATATACATTTTTTTTTTCGTGGAACTTACCATTTTCGTTATATTCTGTGTTATTGCTTTCAGTTTTAAAGTACTTAACTTTTCTCATACGGGAACATGTCAACTCCTGGTCACGCAAATAATCTATTTAAATCCCATACCAACTACATTTTAGAACATTTGAATGTCGGTTTTGCATAGTGTGCTCCCTTATTTCCCTTCTACTTACCAGGAAGCAAGTAATAACACAAGACTGTCAGAATAAGCTTGTTAACAATAATTTGTTACAAGATATAGAGAAAGTCATAGGAATGGGACATATCAGATTTTTTAGACAGTTCTCAATATTTACAGACATATTATAACTAAAAATAGATTGTTTAACATATTTGACGGAGTTGATGCGATATTCAGTTGTTTAGCATCAACTTGATGACTCTCGTACAGAACAGAGTCAGTGTAGTTTTGTCTGGTAGTTCAGCAGATTCAATACTTTGAGCTTTCATAGCAGCAGTCTACTTGAGTGAGGTTATGGACACACAAACCAAACTTGCAGTGACACTCAGTGACACAATTAACACTACTCACATCTGGTAGAAGACAAACTTTCATAGCAGCAGTCTACTTGAGTGAGGAGGTCGTGGACACACAAACCAAACTTGCAGTAACACTCAGTGACACAATTAACACTACTCACATCTGGTAGATGACATACTTTCATAACAGCAGTCTACTTGAGTGAGGAGGTCGTGGACACACAAACCAAACTTGCAGTAACACTCAGTCACACAATTAACACTACTCACATCTTGTAGAAGACAAACTTTCATAACAGCAGTCTACTTGAGTGAGAAGGTCGTGGACACACAAACCAAACTTGCAGAGACACAGTTAACACTACTCACATCTGGTAGAAGACATACTTTCATAGCAGCAGTCTACTTGAGTGAGGTCGTGGACACACAAACCAAACTTGCAGTAACACTGTGACACAATTAACACTACTCACATCTGGTAGATGACATACTTTCATAACAGCAGTCTGCTTGAGTGAGAAGGTCGTGGACACACAAACCAAACTTGCAGTAACACTCAGTCACACAATTAACACTACTCACATCTTGTAGAAGACAAACTTTCATAACAGCAGTCTACTTGAGTGAGAAGGTCGTGGACACACAAACCAAACTTGCAGAGACACAGTTAACACTACTCACATCTGGTAGAAGACATACTTTCATAGCAGCAGTCTACTTGAGTGAGGTCGTGGACACACAAACCAAACTTGCAGTAACACTCAGTGACACAATTAACACTACTCACATCTGGTAGAAGACAAACTTTCATAGCAGCAGTCTACTTGAGTGAGGAGGTCATGGACACACAAACCAAACTTGGAGTAACACTCAGTGACACAATTAACACTACTCACATCTGGTAGATGACATACTTTCATAACAGCAGTCTACTTGAGTGAGAAGGTCGTGGACATACAAACCAAACTTGCAGTAACACTCAGTAACACAGTTAACACTACTCACATCTGGTAGATGACATACTTTCATAACAGCAGTCTACTTGAGTGAGAAGGTCGTGGACATACAAACCAAACTTGCAGTAACACTCAGTGACACAATTAACACTACTCACATCTGGTAGAAGACATACTTTCATAACAGCAGTCTACTTGAGTGAGGAGGTCGTGGACATACAAACCAAACTTGCAGAGACACAGTTAACACTACTCACATCTGGTAGAAGACATACTTTCATAGCAGCAATCTACTTGAGTAAGGCATGGACACACAAACCAAACTTGCAGTAACACTCAGTGACAACACTTCTCACATCTGGTAGAAGACAAACTTTCATAGCAGCAGTCTACTTGAGTAAGGCATGGACACACAAACCAAACTTGCAGTAACACTCAGTGACACAATTAACACTACTCACATCTGGTAGAAGACAAACTTTCATAGCAGCAGTCTGCTTGAGTGAGAAGGTCGTGGACACACAAACCAAACTTGCAGTAACACAAATAACACTACTCACATCTGGTAGAAGACATACTTTCATAGCAGCAGTCTACTTGAGTGAGGAGGTCGTGGACACACAAACCAAACTTGCAGTAACACTCAGTCACACAATTAACACTACTCACATCTGGTAGAAGACATACTTTCATAGCAGCAGTCTACTTGAGTGAGGAGGTCATGGACACACAAACCAAACTTGCAGTGACACAGTTAACACTACTCACATCTGGTAGAAGACATACTTTCATAGCAGCAGTCTACTTGAGTGAGGAGGTCGTGGACATACAAACCAAACTTGCAGTGACACAGTTAACACTACTCACATCTGGTAGAAGACATACTTTCATAGCAGCAGTCTACTTGAGTGAGGAGGTCATGGACACACAAACCAAACTTGCAGTAACACTCAGTGACACAATTAACACTACTCAGATCTGGTAGAAGACATACTTTCATAGCAGCAGTCTACTTGAGTGAGGAGGTCATGGACACACAAACCAAACTTGCAGTGACACAGTTAACACTACTCACATCTGGTAGAAGACATACTTTCATAGCAGCAGTCTACTTGAGTGAGGAGGTCGTGGACATACAAACCAAACTTGCAGTGACACAGTTAACACTACTCACATCTGGTAGAAGACATACTTTCATAGCAGCAGTCTACTTGAGTGAGGAGGTCATGGACACACAAACCAAACTTGCAGTGACACAGTTAACACTACTCACATCTGCTAGAAGACAAACTTTCATAGCAGCAGTCTGCTTGAGTGAGGAGGTCATGGACATACAAACCAGACTTGCAGTCACACAATTTTCTACTTTCAACACTACTGATATCCGGTAAAAACCCTACTTTTCGCATCAACTGTCTAAAAAGCTATTAAGTATTAAGCGTTTATTTCATTTCATGTCAACTCATTAAAAGAACCTCAACTAGATCATCCATATCATTCCCAGAAAAAAAATATTAGGAAAAAGAGATGCAAAAATATTGATAAGTACAGTGTGTTCTTATTTTCACGATATACATTAAACAATCTCGTGTGTTTCATTCACACGACTTTTGTGAAGTAAATACCCTAAATATACCGCATTTTAATCAAAATCTTTAGTCATTTCTGAGAAAAACAACATTTTCGAAATTTGTTTCATCTGAAGAGTAGTTTGGGGGGGGGCGGATTTGTTTGAAAAATCTCTGTGTCGTATTCTTGAAGATACTGAGCTTGAAGACCAAGTTTGCGATTATAACCGACTTTACTTTTTGAGTTATGCTGTCCACAGACAGAGCTTTTTCAAAAATGTATTCCTTTTTGTATAAGGATCCTCAGAACAAGTATTTCTGGTGAAATGCATTAACAAGAGATACTGAGTTTTTTAGTTTTCACTTCACCTCCTTGAAAAGCACACGCACTTGAATTTGATCACGCTACCATTTGCACAGTGACGAATATTTCGTTCAAACCTGGTACACTTGACCAGTTTTCAAAATCTGCAAAGTCTAGCCGAGCTTCTCTTTGGCAAATCCCTCAAGCATGTTGTCAACTTCTATCACATCACCCTCTGAATAAAAACGTCCCCTCCAGTCGCAGAACAGCCCTTGCTACATGTTTAGTCTCCTAAGATCAAAGCCCTTACATAACACCACAGTTACACATTGTGCATCACCTAGGGACTCAAGAAATGTGTTAATCTTGTTGAAATTCTCACAGGGAAAAGAACACACGTTCCTCAACTTGAAAGTCAGCTTCCAGGGAGTCGAAATGCCAATGTTAAATTATCTCAGCAAATATTTAACATCCTGAGCAATACCTTCAGTGTTGATTGATGAACAATACAATACTTCTGAACAAAGATATGACATTTTAAATAAAGCTTTTAAACGTCATTAAAAATAATGATATTTAAATTTAAAAAAATTGAATGTCAGCCCTTAGTGTCAATATTTTCAAATACAACAGGGCACTTGTATAGAAAATGTAACTTCTTCAGAAATTGCACTTAAAAAGTAACCTAAATTTCCAAACAACTTCTCAGTGCTTCGAAACTCTCACATGAAGGAAATTCGAGCGGGATGGCAATGCTGCCAAGTGCTAAACTAAAACTTTCCGATCAGAATAAAAAAAATCTCTCTTCTCTAACTGTAATATTTGCAAAGTTGTTGATGCTTTACCAAAATGTTCTAAAACCACTACACACAATTATTTTAAACTATTTAAATTACCGTATAAAAGTTATACTAAAATGAGTGGGTGACTCGAAATATCCACATGCAATTAAAATATGAAAATGGAGAAAAGTTACCAAAATCCAATTAGGACTCCCCGTAATTAGAATCTTTAGTTCATTTGATGTAGTGTATTCAAATGTTGATGACCTCACCTTCTCTGTGCAAGCAGTTAGAATTATTTGTTTGTTAACGACGCTGCCATCGCTGTGCCGCAATTTCATCCTGCAGACATTCCTTTACAAGCCAGTAAACTTGAAAACGATCAGTCGGGGAGGAGTTTGAACCCGCGACCGTAACATAAGAAGGTCAGAGCCTAAACAACAAGGCATGCTGTTTATACAAATTGGAATACGTACGAGACTCATCCACATTTGCCACAAATAAACAATAACGAAAGTTATCAACACAAAGTTACCTTACTCTATTTCTCAACGTAATCGTCATTGCTATCAAGGTATTTATTGTCACGTGCTACCAGTTTTTCAATGCAGATGCTACACTTTTCTAGCATCAAAGAATTTATTGGCTTTTTTTTTTTTTTTGATGCAGAAAAGTTCGGCCAATCGAATTGTACAGGAAATAGCGTTAAGGCACTGTGGTAATACAATGAACGAGTCTTCAGAGAGGAAATGGCGCATAATTTAGCTGTATCTGATTCAGGAAGAACATAACAGTGTGTACGATAAAGACCGGAGTGGAAGTTTATCAATCGTTATGGAGCAGTTGAAAGCAAAGGTTGATAAAAGAGCTCAGAAAAACCGGTGTTTCACTTTGGACACCGTACCTGACTGTTTGGGTGGAAAAGATTTGCCAGCCATGAAGACATCTTGGCTCAGATGTTTAGCGGTGGAAGAGTATAACATGTGTACCACGTGACAATAAATACCTTGATAGCAAAGACGATTACGCTGAGAAATAGAGTAAGGTAGTGTAACTTTGTGAATACATTTTTGTGTTTATATCTTTTGTTATTATTTAGTTATACCAAATCGTCTGTCACTTTCTGGATGGTATTTCTGAGTTTGGTCGTCTCCTTAGCGCGGTGGTAGCGTTGCTACTTACCAAGCGGGAGACCTGGGAATTTTTCCCCCGCTGGGAGACCTGGCCCGGGGTGCACTCAGCCTCGTAAGGTCCCTGGGGGGCCAATTGAGGAGCTACTTGATTGAGAAGTAGCGGCTCCAGGTCATGAGGACCGCATTAACCGGCCGGGGGGGATTCGAGGCGCTGACCACGTCTCACTCTCCAATACTGCACCCCATCCATGACGTCTGTAGTGGACAGAGATGGGGGACGCAGCGGACGGGCGGTAGGCCAAGGTTCCCCGTGAGCTGTCGTGCAATATCCATTAAAAGTTTGTATGATGCTTGAAGACTTTACTTTCCCAAATTTGCTTATTACAGCCTGTTAAAAATATGTTAGCAAACAGGGGTTCGCAAAGAAAAACATTCTTCAAAAGGGAGATGTGGTTAAAAGGGAAAAGTTAAAACCAAGTCAGTTGTTGAAATTCGGTCAGATATGTCCTGTTTGATTGCAACATGTGGTGATGTATTAAAACATTTCTTTTCAAATCCAGTCACAGTCTATTACACAATAAGTGACATTTTTCACCATGTTTGAAATAACGATGCGAGATAGAATTTTGAACGATAATGTTCTTTTGTGTCTCAATGCATTGTTCTAGCAAGAATGCTCGACACGACGCACTCTTAAAATGTTAGCGGATGTTAGTTTTATATCGTATGTTAATGCAGTACCTTTGTTACAAAACGGCCCGTGTGATCTTCACTGCGCGCGCATCCTACATCCGTTGTGATTCAAACTTTTGTTCCAGTCCAAACAATAGCATTAGCAATGAGTTTTGCTTGCTTGCAGTACCACAAAGAGTGTTTATGTACTTACATCATCTTGTAGCGAAGTTGCAAGACAATTTGAAACTAAAGTTTGCTTGTAAATAGATTCAAGGAGACGGGATTAATTTGTGATAGAAAGGTACACAGGCGACCGCATAAATTAGACATACTGGAGAAGGGTCAGAATTGAAAATCTCTTGGGCGTCTTGCACAACAAACTGACATTTGGAAAGTAACCCAACTTTTAAAACTGAAACCCTACAAGGTTACTGTGTTCAGTGACGAAGCATGATTATATGTCATCAGAACACAACCGATATTATCATACAATGCCTTGCATGATCAAAAAATTGGGGTACTGTCTACTTTTGAAGCCTGTGCCATAAATGTAGAAAGATACAGAAACAGTACACTGGCACCATGTTTCCAACAGGATTCTGCCACTGCGCATACAGCTGATGAATCATTAGTAAGGGTTTATGGCCCACTCGGTCCCCTGATCTTATGGTATGCCATTTTTATTTATGGGGCAACATGAAAAATAAAGTATACAAAACCCTACACACAATATTACGAATGAAACAAGCTGAGATAATGGGTGTGACTGAAGATTTCCTCTGAAGATGATGTAATGGACGACATTTCCTGTAATGTTGTATGTTTTGTGTTTATTCTGATATTGTCAATGTGATTTGATATTTTATTTGACGTGCACGCTTGTGTGACTGCCAGCCAAGTGTGCAGCACGTGACCGTGCGGCTATCGGCCAACTTTTGTACTGCATTAATCCACAAATTAGAAAAATTATATTTTTGCAATCTCCAAAGTTCTTGATTTTTCAAAAGTTATTTGCTTATTGCTGAAGATTGGAGCATTATTTCAGAAAAGTATATGGTGTTCTTGTTTAATGTATCTACTTCTGTGATGAGGATACAAATTTAAAAGAAACTTGCATTTTGAAAAACGTTGGCGAGAAAAGAATGTTTAAAGTTGTTCGTGTTTGTTTATAAGAGCGAATTGCACCAACTGGCAACAACTATTTGTTTCCTTAAAGTTTACAATTCATGTTTTTTATTGTGGATAGGTAGAGTCAGCCTGTAAATGTGAACGCCTTAGCCGGGATGTGTCAGTCCTTAGGCTGGTTCATCTAACCACTGAGCTATCAAGACAACACGGTCAAGTGACCAACAAACTACAAGGAGATCTCAAATTATCCTAACGGGTATTTACAATGTCCGGTCCTGGGCTCCAATAGGCCTGTGGGGGATTAACACAAAATAATTGTTTGGCTTTTACTGAAATTTCACAAATGTATTGCCATAAGTTTCTTTGCTTTGTTTTTTGACAAAAAGGCCTATAATGTTAGTACATAATTAATGAGCTAGAACTCGTAATTTTGAAAAATAAAAATACTACGGTATAATTTAAATAACAATGTATGTATTTAACCTTGTTTGTTGTTTCAGAAATAATTAAGTACTTATCACCAATTGTTATATTTTACAAGCAATTCAAAGTGTAGCACAAATGATACCCGAGTTCATGTGAATGTTGAAGCAAGTACGTGCTGCTACCAATGTCTTCGTCATGTGTGCCGTTTTCACATCATTTTATCAACTCATTCTTCTACACATCTCCTTCTAGCTACACACAAATAGCAAGTTAAAACTTGGAAGAAAAAAGAGATCTGTTACATTCCCATTACTTTATAAAAAAACTCCATTGCACGACAGCTCACAGGAAACCTTGGCCGCTGCGTCCCCCATCTCGGTCCACTACACACGTCATGGATGGGGTGCAGTATTGGACGGTGAGACGTGGTCAGCGCCTCGAGTCCCCCCAGCCGGTTAATGCGGCCCTCATGACCTGGAGCCGCTACTTCTCCATCAAGTAGCTCCTCAATTGGCCCCCCCAGGGACCTTACGAGGCTGAGTGCACCCCGGGCCAGGTCTCGCAGCGGGGGAAAAATCCCCACGCCGGTACTGGGGATCGAACCCAGGTCTCCCACTTGGTAAGCAGCTGCGCTACCACCGCGCCCCATTACTTTATATCTATATATATATTGTAACAAACTAGTCTAACAACACATTCTTAATCGAGATGAACATTATGAGATATATTCTTATTACTTGTAAGTTGAAGGGAATGCATTAGGATATGGTGATAGTCAAATGTTTTAAAATGTGATTGATAGGTGATAAAAATTCAGTTCTCATTGCACAAAAAGAAGTAAAAAAAATAGGACGGCCTTTCAGAAAGTAAATAGCGATCAAGTATAACTAAATAATAATCAACACAAAACGTTATTTACAAACTTACAATACCTTATGAACGTAATCGTCATTGTTATCAAGGTATTTATTGTCACGTGGTACCAGTTTTTCAACGCCGATGTTATACTTTTCTACCAATAAACAACTTATTTGTTTTTATTGAATCCTTAAAATGTTCGGCCAATCGAATTTCATAGTCAAATAACGCAAGTGTATGATGATAATGCAATGTACAAGGAAGAAGGTTCAGTGTGTACGATAAAGACCGGAGTGGAAGTTCATCAATCGTTATGGAGCAGTTGAAAGTAAATGTTGATAAAAGAATTCAGAAAAACCGGTGTTTCACTTTGGACACCGTACATGACTTTTTGGATGGAAAACAATTCCCAGCCATGAATATCTCAACATGTTGGCTGAGATGTTTAGCGGTGGAAGAGTATAACATGTGTACCACGTGACAATAAATACCTTGATAGTAATGACGTTGAGAAAGAGAGTAAAGTAGTGTAACTTTGTTGACAACTTTCGTTATTGTTTAGTTATGTGTTGTTGTTACTTTTTGGATAAGCGTGAGGGATGTGAAAGTAATATCTCGGGAATGATTAACGCCACAATCTGACAAACTGTCTCTGTCTTACAGTTTACCAGTTATAGAAAAGTCATTCAGAATGAACGAGACTTCCAGATATTTCAAGCACAAAATTCAAGATAAGCATCTTAATTAAAATCGTCAGAAGCATTTTTTGGGAAATCAAAACTTTCGATAAAGTTTCCACGTAATGGGTAGTTTGGAGTGGGAGAATATTCTTAAAAATCTTTCTGTGCCATCGTTGGAAGATACTGAACGTAAATTAAGTTTGTACTTAACCGACTTCTTGTTTTTCAGTCACGCTGTACACACGCGCGGGACCTTTTTCTAAAAATGCTTTGATGGTAGCTCAAACATTGATTTCTGGTAAAATCTCGATATCAAATTTCTGGGTGGAATACAATATCTTATCTAAGCCCTGTAAATACGTGATTGAGAAAGTAAAAATAACTATGACAGTAGAATCACTTCCTTTAGGAATACTTTACTGACAAAGAAATGTGAATTTGTCGATGATAGAGAAACTCGTGTGCACAAATTATATTTATTAAGACATTTAAAACAAATGTACTTCTCTACCAAAAAATGAAGATCGGGTACCGTGGTTTTTTGTAGCAATGTCCTTGCAGACCAGTTTATAACTATGGAGGACAGCTTCAAAAATAAAACAAATTACTGCAAGTTCGTGCGGAATCCTTAACAAGAAACAACTTCCAATGATACAAAAACAACAACTGCATTCTCATGTGTTTTCAACTACGCACTTGTTGGTAACTGTCTAAGGTACTTATTGTTACCAGGTACAGATGTTATTATCATCCACCGCTAGGTCTTCATGACTGTCAAATCTTTTCCATCCAAAAAGTCATGTATGGTGTCCAAAGTGAAACACCGTTATCAACATTTGCCTTCAACTCATCCATAAGGATTGATGAACATCCACTCCGGTCTTTATCGAACACACTGTTATGTTCTTCCTTGATTACTTAAATTCGATTGGCCGAACATTTTGTGCATTGTTCTTTGGCGTAGTAAAGTATAGCATCGGGATTGAAAAACCGGTACCATGTGACAGTACATATCTTAACAGAATGGAGAAATAGAGTTAGGTAGTGTAACTTTGTAAATAAAGTATTGAGTTGATAACTTTCGTTATTGTTTAGTTATACCAAATCTTCTGTCACTTTCTGGATGGCCCTCGTAAACAGATAATTCAAAACTGGAGATTTGACCTTGTTTTCTCAAAACAATATCTGCCGGAGGGACTATTATTCATGAGCAAATTTACACAGTTTTATCAGGACACTACTTTGTAAAATCAATTAATTAAAAGAAAAATAACTTCAAATGATAATCAACAAATAACACTTCGCAACGAAGAGTCAAATGAAAGAAAATGTTCGATGATGTATCAATAGTTCGTGATTTACCAAGGAAATCCTCTCTTGCTGCATTTCCACTCATCATAGAACATGATTGATTGAATAAACATCTTTTCAGAATTGGTAAACTGACATTTCGAAATTGTTTATTGTGCTGCAAAGAAGAAGAAATGCAGGACATGGAACATCTGAAAAATGTGAATCCTTATGGCTTTCGAAACTCTAGCTTCAAAATATTGGGAAGCAAAAACGAGAAGAATTACATTATTAAATGCTGCGCATTAGACAGAAAGAGAGAGAGAGAGAGAGAGAGAGAGAGAGAGAGAGAGAGAGAGAGAGAAATGAAATATTAAAGTATGCTCATCGATCAACACATTCCTGAAGAATGCTAGAATAAAGAACTACTCAAATATCCCCATCAATAAATTCATGACTACCTATGTGGTCGAGTGGTCAGCGAGCTGACTTCGGATCTAGAAGTCCCAGGTTCGATTAGCGGTTTGGACGGAGAATTTTTCTTTAATCAGAATTATTCCGTATCCCCCACAGAGTTTTGAAGTATGTATGTGAGAGTGGAAGTGTGTGCTTGAAGAAAACCGCAATGTTGAAGAACCTGCACTCAACGAGTTGCTTCTTAAAATAAAGGGACCAGATATGACCATAGCTGGTAACGGGGGGCTATAAAAATGAAACAATAAAATACAAATAAATAAAAACAGATAAATTGGTGAAGAAAATACTTCAATAATGAAACTACTCAACTGAGGTCATCTATCAGTCACCCAATGTTCAAAAATGATACACTGAAAGGAACTGAAACAATGTATCATATTGTCCAAGATTAAAGAAAGACAGAGCGACATTGGGACTGAATCGCTCAGAAAATAAAAAGTCGTTTTTTGTAAGTAAACGATTGTTGGAACTTTTAGGTATGCAAAGAGAGTCAACATTTATATGCCCCGTTTCGGACTCTACACGCATTTCAATATCGTACAACATATCTCTTTCCTGGGTTATGTTTTATAAAACAGTGTTTACATCGAAACGTCTCAGTGTTTATTTAAATTCCATTTAAGATGTTCCATTATGCGTAGCAGTATTCACCACATTTATAATATATTTTACGAATAAGAATTTTAAAAATGTTCTTATCTTTGGCCGAGCCTAATTGAGTAGTTTACGAGCTCATTTCAGATCGCAAACTTGAATCCTCGTGCAGCAAGTGAAAAGTAATTTGACGATATTAGTGGTATACATCAACACGATGATATAATGTTATGTTTGTCAATAAGTGACAGCAGCAGCTCTTAAGAATAGTATCATAATTCAGAACAACAATAATCACGGCCTGCTGTAACCGTACCACCGTCATATAACCAACTATAACAGGATGATATAATGTTATGTTTGTCAATAAGTGACAGCAGCCGCTCTAAGAACAGTATCATAATTCAGAACAACAATAATCACGGCCTGCTGTAACCGTACCACCGTCATATAACCAACTATAACAGGATGATATAATGTTATGTTTGTCAATAAGTGACAGCAGCAGCTCTAAGAACAGTATCATAATTCAGAACAACAATAATCACGGCCTGCTGTAACCGTACCACCGTCAGATAACCAACTATAACACGATGATATAATGTTATGTTTGTCAATAAGTGACAGCAGCAGCTCTAAGAATAGTATCATAATTCAGAACAACAATAATCACGGCCTGCTGTAACCGTACCACCGTCAGATAACCAACTATAACACGATGATATAATGTTATGTTTGTCAATAAGTGACAGCAGCAGCTCTAAGAACAGTATCATAATTCAGAACAACAATAATCACGGCCTGCTGTAACCGTATCGCCGTCAGATAACCAACTATAACACGATGATATAATGTTATGTTTGTCAATAAGTGACAGCAGCAGCTCTAAGAACAGTATCATAATTCAGAACAACAATAATCACGGCCTGCTGTAACCGTACCATCGTCATATAACCAACTATAACACGATGATATAATGTTATGTTTGTCAATAAGTGACAGCAGCAGCTCTAAGAACAGTACCATAATTCAGAGCAACAATAATCACGGCCTGCTGTAACCGTACCACCGTCATATAACCAACTATAACACGATGATATAATGTCAATAAGTGACAGCAGCAGCTCTAAGAACAGTATCATAATTCAGAACAACAATAATCACGGCCTGCTGTAACCGTACCACCGTCAGATAACCAACTATAACTCTTGGAGAATACCTCAAGCTTAACCTCAAATTTGTTTCATCTTCCGTTGCTTTTCTTTTAATATCAGGAAATTCTCATAGAAAAAACCCTGTATGCTAGCGATTGTCAAGTTTCTTTTTGATTCTCGACTGCGACTCGTTTCAGAATATTGCCGCTCGAATCAAAAACCATAACTTTACGTTCTTACATCACATATAACTATTCACTATGAAAATAAGGTTATTTTTAAGGATTAAATTATCTTATATGTTTATACAAAAGTTTACAATTCGCACATACCTAAAAATGTATTTTGAAATATATTTTAATAGAATTGTTGTATGTGGTTCATAGCTGCAATTGCAAAATTATGTTTTTCTCAAATAATGAGATGCATAGGACATTTTCATTATGCCACACATTTACTTATGCAAGTTGAAGCTTTCAAAGTATTTATCTAATTTGAATTAACTTTGGTGCACACATTAACATGTTCAGAAAAAATGTGATGTGTTCCTTCCACTTACGTTTCTCAGAAACAAATTATAGATGAAAAGCTTATTTTTCTATTTACTTCATGATAATCGGCAGAAATGTGCTTGCTTGTCGGCAGAGGGAGTACTGTAGGTCAACTCTACGAAAAAGGTACATGTGTTTTAACGATATCTACATTTTTTGTGTAGTTAACTTTTGTGTATGTCTTCCGATTTACCACTTGTGCGAAATGCCACAAAATTTATCCTCAATAAAGATGTTATACATTTTATTTGTCACTTTAATAGCTCAAATAATCAAAATCGTTAGCCATTTTTGAGAAAAACAAAATGTTCCAACATTTTTCTGTGTAAAGGGTAGTTTGGGGTGGTGGGATTTTCTTGAAAATATTCGGGTGACATCTTTGGAAGATAATAAATTTAAATATTAAACTTGGAATTTAATAGTATTTTGGTTTTGGAGCTAAGCTATCCACAAATACACACACCCACGGATCTTTTTCTAAAAACATGCTTTGTTTTGGATCAACAGGTGTTAAAAAGATATATTTGCGGTGTGGAATTTTTGGACAGAGTGTATTCAGCATCTGAGTTGTGGTGTAAGTCACGCCCATTCCTAATGAAGTTTTATGGGTTCAGGGTCAAGATACCAGCCAGGTCCTAATTTATCGTTTCCAGTTTTCTGTCTTTCTTGCGAGGCGCAACCTACACTCTTGTCACAGTGACAACATTTTCCCACACAGTCTTCTAAAAGTTTTCTTAAAAAGATAAAATTTTCCCTAATTGCGTTACGTAGTAAAGAAATAGCCTTTTTTTTTAGTTCAACTTTAACCTGATAAAGTCAGATCGGACAAGATAAGAGAAACCCCGGAAAAAAAACCTTGTGCCGGTGCTACCCCTACACCACAGAGGTGAGCTTCCTACTGTATTCCACCCGAAAATTGTCACTGAAATACATGTTAAAAAGAAAAATAGAAAACGGTCGCATGCGCGTCTATGTAAGTTAAACCTTGTTTACGAAACCAAGCTTTAGATACCAACATTTTGAATTTCTCAAAATCGGCTTTAACAGTTTTAGTAAAAATACTGCATGCTTAAGATATTTTTATGCTAAATAGAACGTGTATATTGAAGTTCTGGGAATAGCCTTTGAAGTCCTATTCATAGTGAATGACTTTTGCAAGAGATAGACAAATACAAAAAGTTAATGTCATAGCACTTCCGAGATATTCCTTGTTTTTGGTTTAAATGTTAAAATACTTACACTTTTCTCAAATGAAAAGTCGCCATCTACACAAAGGTGCATGTGTCCGCGAACAGGACAGTTATACTCCCGAGAAGCTTAAGTGTTAACTTCTGTACCATATTCCAAAAGGTTGATGCTTCTTGCTTTGAAATACATGGCAAAGAGCTTATGGAAAGTGAGAAAATCACTACTCACGAACTGGGCAAGAGTTCAGCTGTAAACATGGATGATAAGGGCTTCAGTGTGAACAACTCCAACATTTTCCTTATGTTTGGAAGCATCAGTAAATATGCGAGCGCCATTAGTGTATTTCGAGTTGATTCATGTCTTCCATTCACATGACTTTCTCTGCAACAAATTATTGTTAAAAAGCTTATGCTTCATGCTAATCGAGAAATTAGCAGAAATAGTTCTATTACTTGCTTCCTTGTAAGTAGAAAGGAAATAAGGGAGTACCATAGGTTAAAGTGATAGTCAAAAGCTGGTTGCTATGTCATTGAAGTTCCTTTGTTTGTATGGACAGGAGTTGAGAAACTTCTGTATGAGAAAAGTATTAAGTTTTTAAAGCTAAAACAAAAAACAAGGAATATCTAAAAAAACAATCAACTCCACGAAAAAAATGTATATAAGTTGCGTGTGTTAACGTGCTGTACATTTTTTGTGTTGTGTGTTTTTTTTTTTATCTCATACGGTTTAGAAGTTATGCAAAATTCTGTAAAATTCACTTAGAATAAAGAAGTATTCAAAGGCTATTCCCAGAAAATTGAAAATATACATTTTATTTACCATGTAAATATCTTCAATATACGGTATTTTAATCAAAATCATTAGAGCCATTTTTAAAATATCAAAATTTTCGAAAAACATTCCATGCAAAGGGTAATTTGGGATAGGGGGGATTTTTCTCAAAATATTCGTGTCACATCCCTGGAAGATACCAAACTTAAATATCAAGTTTGGTATTTTACCGACTTTTCGTTTTTGAGTTATCGTGTTCTCAGACACGGACCTTTTTCTGAAAATACTTTTATTTCGGATACAGGGGACCCTAAAATATATATTTCCGGTGAAATCTCGGTATCGAATTTTTTGGTGGAGTGCAATACCTTCTCTATGCACTATGTACATGGGACGTGTAGAGAAAGTAAAAATAGATGCATTGTGAACTGAATTATCTGTAAAAGGAATATTGAGCTCCAGTGGAGGTTGAACACAATACTAAAACAGGCGGTTTTGTAACGTGCAGTACATGTTTGTGAGGCAAGTTGTTTTATAATAAACTCGCCACAAAAAGCCTGGATACGAACGTTCTCTTGTTTCCACTAGTACGGAGTACATTGCGTTGCACCAGTGAGTAGAGGTTTGTACTGAATCTTGTGCAAGTAACGTTTTAGCATCCACTGTGTTTTATTCATGGACGCTCTCAGCGTCCCGTTCTATACTGGGTGTTGCTCAGAGGTCTCTTTATCAGGATTGAGGTTCCTTTACGAGGCGTAAATCTACAACATCCATTATCAAAGCTGATGGTATTTTAGAGCGTCCCGACTGTAAATATGAGCATTCCATCTTAATTTGTTGTCGATATGCGGACCTAAGTAGTGTACCATGTGTTGTGTCTGGACCCAATAACAAAGATTCAAGTGTAGAAATTTCAACGACCACTACTTTGAAGCCAATCCCTCCGGAGATGTCCGCATGCCATGCGGGGAAGCAACGGTTTCTGGCATTGTAATCCCCTCCAATGAATTTTACTGCGCGGCGCCTAATCTCGTCCTCCACATATGGCAGACCAGAGGCTTCGTGCAGGAGTCTCCTGGGAAAACAGAAGCGGACAGAATAAATGACCCTGAGGCGTCTATTCTGGACCCCTTGAAGCAGTGGCAGACTGGAGGCTGCTGCCATGCCCCAGATCCCGCAGTCGTAGATTAGCATGGAGAATACGAGAGCCCTCAAAAGGCAATCGGCATCGTGCACTTCAATATTGGGTACAAGGGAGCCCCGGCACCTCAGCCCTTGATGTGAAACTATCAGCCAGCTTCATCCCCAAGCAGGATTCATTTTGAATTTCGTTATTTAGGTAGGTGTAAACCTATCATAGCCATTTAGGGTTTAATCCCTCTTCAACCGAGATGGGTGTTTTAGTTAGTTTTGTTTTTTGGGATCAATCTTCCGTGGTAGACGTGCAGCACGGAGTGGCAGAAATGTGGGTTTTGGTGCGACCATCGTTGGTTGTATAAATATGTGCATAATAGACATTCCTTCTTTCTTTTTTTGTTTTTAAGTTCTTGCAGTTTAATGTGTTTTGTTGTTTTTTATGCACAGCCTTCTGGGTCACAATACATATATTTTCTTAATATGTGGTATTTTTTGTTTTGAGGGATTTATTTTGCCCCTTTTTATATCTGGTGGATATGTCACTGGAAACTTCTAGAAACAGCCGCAGGTGCTACACCACCGCAGCAACACACACTCAGACTTAGCAAGACGTGCCTTCAGCGTCAAAGAACTTTCCGGAAGAATTCGTGTCCACTCGCACAGGGGCAACAATCACAGTTGCAATGTCAAAAGATGTTGGCGCGGCACAGGTGGTCACAAATACACGTGGTAACAATCAGTCATGTGCTACACTTGCTCGGTGATGATACACCTGCACGTTTGCCACTGTCTGTATCCTGGCCGCTTCCAGCCATATGGTGAGGCACCAACGTTTCGAGAGCATACATTGTACCAGTCTTCAGGATTACTGAATGTATTGAACTGATGTGGTCTTATTAATACAGATACGTTCGTGGGTTCCATGCAGCCCCACCTGGAAGCCCAAGAGAACTTCGAAAATAATAGAATTAGTTTCTTTTGTAAAACGAGCAAAAAAATGAGGCGTTTGCGTTTCCTGGATGGAAATTGGTATAACTGGCGCAACAGATCTGGGCATGTGAAAATATTAACGAAGGCTAGGAAGCGAGTTGTACTTTCAGTCGATGTCACTGATAAACATGTATCTATACAAATGGCCTACTATATAAACAATCTGCCACACCTTCGTCTTTGTCGTCATCAACGGCATTACGTCATGCTAGTCACGCATGCGCAAACGCTACTTAAAACTTGCGCAAGTCAAGATCTCCTATAACTGTCGCAACATGTGAAAATATTAGAAAATATTGACCAGAGCTAGGAAGCGAGTTGTACTTTCAGTCGATGTCACTGATAAACATGTATCTATACAAATGGCCTACTATATAAACAATCTACCACACCTCCGTCTTTGTCATCATCAACGGCATTGCTACTTTCTGCTCCATTATCCTGCATTACAATTCTTTCTAATGATTTTGAATGTTCTCAACATGTCGACATACATTTTCCCATCGTGGCCTGCCAATTTGCTGGCGACACAACTGTTCCACGTCTTTTAATTTAAAACTGATATATTAAGTTGTATTTTTCTTTCTGTCTTTTCTTTGAGAACCCTGGAAACGGAGCTCAGTGAAATATCAGTTGCCTTGGCTACTCTTTCATTCACTTTCTACAGGCTTTTGAAGAACTCGGGGAACATACACTTTCTTCCTTCATCTCTGCCTCTTGTTTCACGTAGTCAAGTACATTCGAAACTATTTCTCTGCTCTAACTAAGTAATACCTTGTCACTTAACTTTGAAAACGTAGGAGCCATGGTTAAAAAAATAAAATAAATTAAAATGAACACTATTCACTTTGAATACACATATGCGGATACAGACTGTACACGCTGTGACTTTAAGTAAACAAAGTCCGATAAGCTGGGTTGGCGGTCAGGGTCACGATTCCACAAGTTTTGTGCCGGCAATATAAAGACATTCCCTGTCCTGTGTTAGTTCTTTCTAATTACCTCAAAATGTCTCTCAGACATTGAGTTTGTTGCAATGACATTGTTCTAGAATCGCTCCTTTCAGCTCATGCGGGTATCTCCCAAAAGGTTTAAATCAGGGCTACTTGCACGCCAGGGCAACACATCTTTTTGGTTGTAGCAAAGCAATGCAAGACGCATTATGCTGTTGAAAACCTCGTCCCCATTCATTCTAACTAGCACCTCATTCAGCCAGGCAAGCTTGAGCGCAAATCGTAACAACACTTCTGTTGTCGGATACAGCAAGTGAATTCAGCTTGTTCTCACCACTCCATCCCGTTGTCAAGTCCATGCTTATGTTTGGGTGTTGGGTGGTCTCGTCCCCATTCATTCTAACTAGCACCTCATTCAGCCAGGCAAGCTTGAGCGCAAATCGTAACAACACTTCTGTTGTCGGATACAGCAAGTGAATTCAGCTTGTTCTCACCACTCCATCCCGTTGTCAAGTCCATGCTTATGTTTGGGTGTTGGGTGGTCTCGTCCCCATTCATTCTAACTAGCACCTCATTCAGCCAGGCAAGCTTGAGCGCAAATCGTAACAACACTTCTGTTGTCGGATACAGCAAGTGAATTCAGCTTGTTCTCACCACTCCATCCCGTTGTCAAGTCCATGCTTATGTTTGGGTGTTGGGTGGTCTCGTCCCCATTCATTCTAACTAGCACCTCATTCAGCCAGGCAAGCTTGAGCGCAAATCGTAACAACACTTCTGTTGTCGGATACAGCAAGTGAATTCAGCTTGTTCTCACCACTCCATCCCGTTGTCAAGTCCATGCTTAGGGCCGCGCCGTGGCCGAGTGGTTAGACCACTCGACTCTCACCTAGACGGTCGGGGTTCGATCCCAAGCAACCGCATGTGAGATTTGTGGTGGACAAAACGGCGTTGGGGCGGGTTTTCTCCGGGTACTCCGGTTTCCCCCGCCATCGCATTCCACCGGTGCTCCATCATCATTCATGTATCATCAGTGTCACCGCCTGCGGTGCCATTAGTAGTTAAAGCGGGCGTTAAACACTACCAAAAAAAAAAAAAAAAAAAAAAAAAAAAGTCCATGCTTATGTTTGGGTGTTGGGTGGTCTCGTCCCCATTCATTCTAACTAGCACCTCATTCAGCCAGGCAAGCTTGAGCGCAAATCGTAACAACACTTCTGTTGTCGGATACAGCAAGTGAATTCAGCTTGTTCTCACCACTCCATCCCGTTGTCAAGTCCATGCTTATGCTTGGGTGGTACACGTCTGGCAACAAGTGTGTGCGCAAAACATATTTTCCGCTCTGTCCAATCTAAGGAAATTATCGAAACGGTTCAACTTGTTGGCGATTAGAGAATCCCATGTGGAACCACATGATGTGGTTTATGTACACAAGTACTGTTTCCTATCTGCAGTAGTAACGCCAGCACACAAAGCTACTGACATCAAATGTGATACTATTTGTCAGTATACTGGCTCACCTACTATTGCAACCCTATTCTCATAGAGAATACTAACTTGTCTACAAATATCCATCCCTTTTCTACTACTGGAATCAATAATAATATTCCCTTAGCCCGCCTGGGTGGTGTGGTGGTAGCGTGTCTGTCTCACATTCAACAGGCCGCGAGTTCCAATCTCGCTTATACTGAGCTACCTGGATAATTACTTTCTCTACACGCACAATGTAGTGTATAGAGAAGGTATTGTATTGCACCCAAAACTTCAAAACCGAGATTTCACCGGAAATACATGTTTTGGGTTCCTCAGAATCCATAAAAAGCATTTTTAGAAAAAGGTCCCTCTGTGTGTGTGTCTGTGGACACAAAGCTCAAAAACAAAAATTCTGTTGAATAGCAAACTTGGTATTTAAGTTTCGTATCTTCCAAGGATGCGACAAGAAGATTTTCAAGAAAATCCCTCCAACCCCAACTACCCATTACATAGAACTTATTTCGAAATTTTTTATTTTCTCAAAAATGCCTCCAACGATTTTGATTAAAATATCTTATATTAAAGATATTTACATGACAAATAATATGTGTATCTTGAATTTTCTGGGAATAGCCTCTGAAGACATCCTTATTGTGGATGAACTTTACGGAATTTTGCAAATGATAAACCGTAAGAGATAGAGAAAATTTACCACACAAAAATGTAGAGCACGTTAAAACACACCATTTGTGTTATATACTTTTTTTTCTCGTGCAGTTGACAGCTTTTTTTTAGATATTCGTTGTTATGGGTTTCACCTTTAAAAAACTTATACTTTTCTCATACAGGAATTTCTCAACTGCTGTCCACACAAACAAAGGAACTTCAGTCACATAGCAACCAACTTTTGACTATCACTTTAACCTATGCTACTCCCTTATTTCACTTCTACTTACAAAGAAGAAAGTAATAAGACTATTTCTGCTATTTTTTTTCTCGATTAGCATGAAGTAAATAGAAGCATAAGCTTAACCAGGTTAAAGGGCGTTAAGTAACAACAAAAACTCCCTTATGTCCCTACTACTTATGAAGGCAATTTCTGCAACTCTTCATCTCCATTAGAACTAATCAGATAAAACAATTGACTAATGTTTGTTCGCAGAACAGCTAGAGAAAGTCATACAAATGGGAAGAGCATCATTTTTTTTTCGCTCTACGTACAAGAAACTGTAATAAGACTATTTCCGTTAATGATTTGCATATACTACATATATGAACTAAGGATAGAGAGTAAAATATGAGTGACCTCGCTGATATGATCTATTAGCGGTGTTAATTAACTCAACACGCGATCATGCGGGCGTGGTCGAGCACATTCTCGGCTCCTTGCTATCTGCTTCCAATTTTAAAATAATTTAACTTTTCTCAGACTGAAAGTGGACATTCGTTTTATCATGTTTTACTCCTGGTTATGGAAACAGAAGCTAATTTCAAAATATCATATAACGACCATATTTTAAAACATGTGACTATCACTTTATCACTTCTACTTACAAGGAAGCAAGTAACAAGACAATTTGTGTTCAGGACGAGAGGACTTTCTATTGCCCAACTAGCAGTGATACCCGATGTGTTTTATATTTAAACTGTGTACAACAGAAACAAAAAGTATTTGTAGTCTGCTTTCACCTTCAGTCTGCCTGGTAGTTTGGACGTCTCACGCTAGGTGGTGCAAAAGTGCGCTCTGGTACATATCTGACTGCCATTACCTCAGCTTTTGTGACACGTCCTACACTTATTCTGCAGAGTAATAAAAACCACGAGTGAGGTAATCGAGTACTTTACGAGCTCATTTTTATGGAATCCACACGCAGCAAACGGAAAGTTTACGCTCGCCAAAATAATTCACGATATTACTGTGATACATAGCACCCGTGACAAACCAATGTTATTGTTCTTCTGTCACGTATTTTGAGAAAATGGCAGATTTTGACAAAGAAGCAGAATCAAATTTATGACCTAACGCTACCAAATAAATACGGA
Organism: Hymenopus coronatus; assembly: GCA_030762935.1. Lineage (NCBI taxonomy): Eukaryota > Metazoa > Arthropoda > Insecta > Mantodea > Hymenopodidae > Hymenopus > Hymenopus coronatus. Next base: position 2,608,310 of record CM060895.1, on the reverse strand, counting down.
ACAATAACCCTTGATGAATGGGTCAAACTTAACCTCAAACTTATTTCATCTTTCGTTGCTTTCCTTTTATTGTAAGAAAAAAAACATTGCATGATACGCGAGCGAAAAGTTTCTTTTTTAACTTTCTCTATACGTACTATGTACATAGTGTATTGCACCCAAAAATTCAATACCGAGTGTTTCTCTGACAGTCAGTCTGTGTCTTTGTTTGTGGAGGGGGGGGGACGAAATGTCCGTTAAATACCAAAATTGGTATATAAGCTCAGTATCTTCCAAGGATGCGACAGGAGGATTTTCTCAAAAATGGCTAACGATTTTCACTAAAATATGGTATAGTGAAGATATTTACATGACAAATAAAATGTATATCTTGAATTTCCTGGGTACAGCGTCTTTATTCTGGATGGATTTTGCGGAATTTTGCATAACTGCAAAACCATAAGAAATAGACAAAAACTTACAACACAAGCATGTAGATTACGATAAAATACACAATTTAGGTTATATACATCTTTTTCGTGGAGTTGATTGTTAGATATTCCTTGTTATTGGTCTCAGTTTTAAAAAACAAACTTTTCTCATACAACTGCTGTCCATACAAAGGAACTTGAGTCATATAGCAACCAGCTTTTGACTATCACTTTAACCTATGGTGCTCCCTTATTTCCGTTCTACTTACAAGGAAGCAAGTAATAAGACTATTTCTGGTAATTGTTTTTCGATTAGCATGAAGCATCCATCACCTTGTTAACAATGATTGGTGCAGAGATGTAGAGAAACTCATATGAATGGATCACATCAGATTGTTCACGATATTCCCGCTGGAATCAAAAACTATAACTCTACGCTCTTACATCAGAAATAACTATTGCACATTCATTATGACACCAACCTTATATTCTAATATTAAACACAAGGAATGTTGGCCTCATGACCTGGAGCCGCTACTTCTCCCCCAGGAACCTCGCGAGGCTGAGTGCACCCCGGACCAGTCGCGTTACCACCACGCCAAGGAGACCACCTATCAATATCTAGCAAACGTATTTACATGACAAATTAAATCGCATATATTGAACTTTCTGGGAATAGCCTCTGAAGACCTCTTTATTCTTGATAACTTTTGTATAACTGGTAAACCGTAACAGATATACAATAACTTACAACAGAAAAAAGTAACTGTCTTTAAAAAATAGTTTATATCATATTGTGGAGTTAACCATTTCCGAGATATTCGTTGTAATTGGTATCAATTTTAAATGACTTAAAACTTTTCTGAAACGGGAATATGTCATTCCTTTTTCTTTTGTTTTACTTCTGTTCATGCAAAGAGATCAGAATTTCAATCGTTTCACATAGCGACAGCCTTTAAAAGTTGCCAAGAAGAATAACACTAAAAAATTCAATGCCATATCCGAGATTTGAACCACGATCTCCAGTAGTTAAATTGACATATATGTTTCCCGGTAAAGCACAAGATAATCTCTATTATTTTGAGGTGAAATATCCCAATAGGGACTTACAAGTCCTTTAAGTACCGGGCTTCCTACTCACATCATCCAGAAAGTGACGTAACTAAACAATAACGAAAGTTGTCAACACAAAACTTTATTCACAAAGTTACACTACCTTACTCTATTTCTCAACGTAATCTCCATTACTGTCAAGATATTTATTGTCACGTGACACCGGTTTTTCAACGCAGATGTTATACTTTTCGAAGTTATTCGTTTTTTTTTGTTTTTTTTTTGACCGCACAAAATGTTCGGCTAATCAAATTTTATACTCAAATAACGCAAGTGTTACTGATAATTCAATGAACGAGTCTTCAGTGAGGAAATGGCACATAATTTACAAGTAATGAAGGAAGAACATAACAGTGTGCACGGAGGTGGAAGTTCATCAATCGTTATGGAGCAGTTGAAAGCAAATGTTGATAAAAGAATTGAGAAAAACCGGTGTTTCACTTTGGACACCGTACATGACTTTTTGGATGGAAAAGATTTGCCAGCCATGAAGACCTCAACATGTTGGCTCAGATGTTTAGCGGTGGAAGAGTATAACATGTGTACCAGGTGATAGCAATGACGATTACGTTGAGAAATGCAGTAAGGTAGTGTAACTTTGTAAATAAAGTTTTGTGCTGATAACTTTCCTTATGTCAAATCGTCTGTCAGTTTCTGAATTGGCCTCCTACTTTAAGTTCCGTGCTTCATGGTTGAACGTTAATTTACTCGGTTTTTTCCTCAGCTGCTGTGTGTAGTGCAAGAGTTTCAGTTTGCGTAGATAAAACATTAGGAAAATGCAGCACAACACGGTCTTTTTCCTTTGTCTTCAAAAGTGTCACATTACAGTGCAATATAATTTTATGTTGTATGCGGGTACAAGAGGATTTATGTGCATCATATCGAATGATGAATGAATTACGTGAAATGATCTTGGGCTTCATACCTTAAACTTACTCTCGATAAGTTGAAACCCTTTAAAAAACGTTATTCGGGTAACTAGGCCAGTTTCGAATTCGGAATCTCTTGAATGCAACACAAACACAGGGTGCTCCGAAGCTACAGAGGTGGACCCAGAGAATATTTTGATAGGGCGCAGTTAACTTTTAATAAAGTTCACATTTTGGTGAAATTTGGGGAAGGTAATAAAATGGTGTTATTAAGTAGAGGAACTTGGAGGGCATTAAAAGGAATAATTCTTATCAATAGCAAGACTTCTATAATAAAATGTTCACAAGAATGATACAAAGAAAACTAATTGTGAAACAATAAGGAGAACTATTGCTCATCGGAATCCTGTTATTGAAAGCTAATTTGGGGCAGGGAGTTTCCTTAAGATATAAACAACATGGCAATAAGACGTGTGTATACCAAACAAGACCAACGAAAATGTTCCATCCTTACGCTAGTTTATACTGCAGGATTTTCTTGAGTGTGCAATAAACACAACTTTTGTTAGATATTCGTTGAGTAAGGCATTTAGAGAGGAATCTCGTCGCTAGCGAGACGATGAAGACAGATTTTGTTGCGTGACCAGGGAAACACCAATTGACGTGTTTCTGTCATAACCTAACGGTATATTATCATTACTGCATGGGTATGTTCTCTTCTAGTCACAACCTAGCGCATTTCACTCAATACTCAACCTAAATGTTAATTGTTTCTTCACACAATCGAAGTAGAACAACAGTTGGATAGCAAAGCTTATTGACATAACATCGGTCTTTAGCCGCTTGCTCTAACCACTGAGCCACCATGGCAACATTACATTTCTCAACTGACTAAAGTGCTTACGACGTTGTAAGTCGCCATTAGTATGCCAATCACAGAGCTAGGAAGTTTCCTTGTGCAGAGAAAGAGCGGCCAGGTTTGGCAATGGCGAGCAAAGGGCAACGTAGAGTGCAACCCATTACTGCACAACACAGAAACACTTTGGTAGGAAGGAAGGTGTTGAAATAACATCTGCTCAAATGTGAACAAAATTAATTTGTTTTACAACCATAGTAAGATTTCTAGCGGTGGGTTTATTTAGAAACTGATGGCAGTTCTAGTAAACAAACTGTCAACTATCTAGTAACAGAAACACATTGTTGATTACAAAGTTATTCAAAGAGTTAACCCGCACTGTTACAGTCCAGAGTGTGGCATGCTGAAGAACTGTCAACACGGATCCTACCTCAATGAGAAGAATCATGTATCACATACAAGCTGCTATTTGCTGAAACATCTTGCGAAGTGGAACCAACTTTTTAGTATTCAAATCTTGTTTATCGGAATGACGTTTTCATTTGAAAGGCTCCAGAATTACATATACGTAGTTTTCAGATGAGTTTAATTGCGTTTTTACCTGGTAGAGTCTGAAGAAACGTTATTTAACATTCGGTCAGTAAATGTTTGGTTGTAATGTACATATCAGTCAGAGTCATCCTGGTGTGGTTATATGAATGTCTGGAAAAAGTGTTGCTTACTTGACAACACGTTTGTTTGCCTCTCCCCTGCGACTTGATGCGGCGAGACGGTCGGTCGCAACCTGTGGTTGGCCAGGAAACATGCGAGTCAGTTGTAGCAACCGGAAGATCCGTGCTTCAAATCCCGGCTACAGCATTTAATTTATAAGTCTGACTCTACCTGTCCAACTGAAGGCTACTTCCTCTCCCAAGTTGTATCTACGTATTGTTTCCAACAAAAATCGAAATCAGATTTCACAAACTTACATGTTTTCAGTATCCCAGAATCGAGTGTTTTATAAAAAGATCCATATGCGTATGTATGTATGGACAGCGTAATTCCAAAACGAAAATTCGCTGAATACTAAAGTTGGTACCTAAGTTTAGCATCTTACAAGGATGCCACACGAAGATTTAAAAAAAAAAAAAAAAAAAAAAACATCTTCCCAGACCCAAACTGTCCTTTATATCGAAGCTTTTTCTAAAGTGTATGCCAAAAATCCCACAAGCGGGCGCTTAGAATCGAACCCGGGTCACCTAGGTGGGAGGCGAGCGGTTCTAACCACTCTACCACGGCGCTATCTATACATTAGTCATATTTGATAAAATCAAAATTTTCGAAAAATATTGCATGAAATGTAAATGGGGTTTTATTCATGGACGCTCTTTAACAACTCTGGTTCTCAGCGTCACATTCTATACCGGGCATGAAACACTGCTTAACTTTGCTCAGACGCCGCTTTAACACGCTTGCAATTCTTTTACGTGCCGTAAATCTACGACACGGTTTCAACGAATTTACTTCATTTCCCAAGGAAGCCATGCTAAGGATTTTTACGCCCGAACAAATCCATCGTCTTCCGCCGGGTTTGAACCCGCGACCTTGGGTATATGAAGTCAGCATGGTAACCATTACACCACGGAGGGCGACTGATGTGTGTGTGTGTGTGTGTGTGTGAACACGATAACTCAAAAACGAAAAGTCGCTGGAATACCAAACTTGGTATTTTAATTTAGTACCTTCCAGGGATGCGACACCATGGTTTTGAGAAAAATCCCCAAACTACCTTTTACATGGAACTTTTTTTCGAACATTTTGATTTTCTCAAAAGTGGCTCTAACGATTTTGATTAAAGTATCGAACATTAAAGATATTTACCTGACAAATAAAATGTATATTTTGAATTTTCTTGAATAGCCTCTGAAGACTACTTTACTCTGCATGAATTTTACGGAATTTTGCATAACTGCTAAACCGTAATGGACAAAAACTTACCACACAAAAAATATAGAGCACGTTAAAACAGACAATTTATGTAATCTACTTTTTTTTTTTTTTTTTTTTTTTTTAGTGGAGTTGATCATTTTTCAGATATTCCTTGTTTTTGATTTCAGCTTTAAAAAACTCACAGCAGAATTTGTCAACTCGTCTCCATACAAACAAAGGAGCTTCAGTCACATAGCAGCCAGCTTTTGACTATCAGTTTAACCTGTGATATTCCCTTATTTCGCTTCTACTTACAAGGAAGCAAGTAATAAGACTATTTCTGCTAATTTTTTCTCGATTAGCATGAAGTAAATAGAAGTGTAAGCTTTTTAACAATTTGTTGCAGATACGTAGAGAAAGTCATGCGAATGGAACACACATGATTTTTTTAATTATGTTGTTCTCTCACTCACACACATATACGTACACACACTGATCCTTTTATAAAAATGGTTTTAAAAAGTTGGGGACACCAAAACAAGAAAACATGGTTATATAAACACATGTCCCAAAACACTTCATTCTCGATTTATTGAGGTTCAAAATGCTAAATTTTAAAGTGACACTTTATTGTACTTTTGACGTTGTTCTACACAAACACCTCTTATAGCAAATTTCCTCCTCTGGACACGCAAGTACTCGTGAAATCTGCAATGTCAAATATTCCCAGTCGGAGTCGATTAAAAGTTTCTTCATCTAGATTGTCTAGTGCATAAACCAAAGATTTAAAGTTGTCCCAGAAGATACAAACACAAAGGACTGAGTTCGGAGGAACATGCAGGTCATGGAACTGGTCCCCCTCTACCTATCCATAGATACCAGCTAGTGAGACTAAAATGTCCTAGAGCCACATCATGTTTCTGCAGAGGCACATTTTCTAATAAGCCTGGGAGTGTGTTCTGCGGACAGTGTACTGGGGGAATGTATTACACAAGTAGCCATGGCAACACAAGGCCCACTCCACAGAGTAAAATGGGTCAAAGCCTTCTATGAATGAGTACATAGATAAATGAAATTATTAGGTTGGACCCGGAAAGCCGCTGAAGGTGACTTTCATTAATAAACTGATAACGCCTAAAGGAAGCATTTTAGAGCATTTGTTTATATGAATATATTTATGTCAGGAATTCATTCCAAAACGTTCCTAAAGTATTTTTGAACCAGCCTGTATTGCTGGTGAAATCTAGATAGCAAATTTTTTGGGTGGAAATAATACCTTCTCCAACTACTATGTATAAACGTGCTAGAAAAATTAAAAATCACTTGAGTTTGCTCTGTTATTTAATGTATAGTTTGTACTTAAATGAAAAAGCTGATGTGTTGCATTCACATGACTTTCTCTTCATCTCTGAAACAAATTATTGTTAAAAGATTTATTCTTCTATCTACATCAGCTAATCGAAATAAACACTAGCAGAAATGGTTCCTTGTGGGAATACACTAGGCTAAACCGATGTCAAATGTTTTAAAATGTGGTTGAAACCTGTTTGTTTGCATTGCCAGGAGTTGACAAATTCCCACATGGAGAACTTTCAAGTATTTTAAAACGAAACCAATAATGAGGAATATCTAAAACATGATCAACTATACGGAAAACATGTTTATGCCACAAAATATGCATTTCAACGAGATGTATATTTTTTTGTCTATCCAAATGAAAAGGTCTTTGCAGAAAATTCAAGATGTACATTTTATTTGTCGTGTAAATATGAACATTAAACTTAAAATTGAGGTTTTCATTTACTCTGAATTTATTTTTCGTGCAATTCATGTAATCTGATATTAATAAAATTGTTCAATTATATACGGTATTTCAATTAAAATCGTTACAGCCATTGTTGAGAAAATCAACATTTTGGGGTACGGGGATTTTGTTGAAAATCGTCATGTCGCATTCTTGGAAGATAGTAAAGTTATATAACAACTTCGGTACTTTACTGACTTTTTTGTTCTCGAGTTATCGTATTCACACACACGGACATTTTTCTAACACTGCTTTTTCTGCACCTTAAGACATTTCCGGTGAAATCTCTGTACTGAATTTTTGTGTGCATTAGAATACCTTTTGTACACTCTATGTGTATAGTACGTGTAGAGAAAGTACAACTACATTGCTAGTTTTTGAAAAGCAAGAAGCTGGTTGGTCCATCAGAGCTTGGCACAATGAAGACGTCAAGTCACAAATTTAATAAGAAAACTTAATTTCTAATTATTATTATTATACCTGTTTTCATTTACAAACCTGTTTTTCTTATTTCCATTTTAATTGTTCAATTATAAGCTTTACCTTTTTCTTTATGTCACATTACTGAATATATAGCTTTCTGAAAGGTGCAACAAAATAGACACATGACTTTCTGTACCGTAACAAGTTACTGTTAATCTTCTATCTGCCCCAACATAAACATTAACAGAAATTGTCTTATTACTTGCTTCCTAATGAGCAGAAGGGAATACACCAGGATAAAGAGATAGTCAACTGTTTTAAAATGTGGTTGCTGTGTGAATGACATTAAAATCAATGACAAGGAATATCTAGGAAATGGTAAACTCTACATATATGACATAATTTGTGTGTTTTTCTGAGCTCTGCATTCTTTGTGCAGTAATTTTTGTTTCTATGTCTTAACAGTTGCAGCTTCAAGATATAAACTTTATTTGTGGTATACATGATTAAACTGGTTAGCGCCGCTTTTGTACAAATGTTCTATGTAAAGGGTAAATTTTCTTGAACATCTTCATAGCGCATCGTTGCAAAACCCTCAACGTAAATATCAACTTTGGTTTTTAACGAGGTTTCGTTTTTTCAAGGATATAAACGCATTCGCGCGCGCGAGGAACTTTTGTAAACATTGTTTTTTAGGATACAGGTACCCTAAAACGTGCATTTCAGGGAAATCTTGGTATCCATTACCTTCTCTATGTACTAGTATTAACTAGAGAAAGCAAAATCATTTTGTTAAATTGTTCCATGCAAAGGTTAGTTTGATGTAGAGGAATTTTCTTCAGAATGTTGCGTGTCGCATCCTGGGAAAAAAATTGGTTTGAGTTTTGTTGTTAAAATACACAGGTTTATTTGCGGCGACATCTGGGTGGAATATAACAACTGACGGGTGTGGTTTAACCTGGTTGGTCATATCGGACGATGAATCAAACTGCTGAAATGATCTCGGGGTCCATGGAAAAACTCATCCTAACCGAGATTCGAACTCGCGACCTGTTGAGTGTGAGGCAGAGAAACTAAAATGAAGAGCAATAATAGATCTTTCTGTTTAGGCTATTGTTCGTGATTTACCTTGTAGTAGTACATGGTCCTCTTTAAGTCCCTCCAACAAGAGACGAATAATTCCCAAATCCATAAGAAGCGAGACAAAGCCTGTTGTCTTTGGGGCCCCGGGCAACACATTACTAATTTCGCTGCTCATTATCTGGGCTGTGGAGTCGTCCCAGATTCATTCTTCTTCAGCAGCGAGCGGACAGTTTCACACTCCAGGCACATCGACTTTCTTCTCGATAAATCGACCTCCCCTCACTTTACAAACCTCGAGAATAATCTGTTCCCAAACTATTCTACTTGATGCTAATCCTGTCTTATTACTTACTACTTCCTTGTAAGTAGAAGGCAATACACTAGGATACAGTGACAGTCAAATGTTTTAAAATGTGGTTGCTATGAGATTGAAATACGTGGCCAGGGGTTGGCAATTTCCCGTATGAGAAATGTTTAAGTATTTTAAAACTGAAACCAAAAACAAGGAATATTTATAAAACACTCAACCCCAGGAAAAAAATCTGATGTGACCCATTCACATGACTTTCTCTATACTTCTGCAACAGATTACTGTTAAAAAGCTTATGCTTCTATTTAGTTCAAGCTAATCGAGAAAAATTAGCAGAAATTGTCTTATTGCTTGCTTCCTTGTAAGTAGAAGCGAAATAACGGTGTAGCACAGGTTAAAGTGATAGTCAAAAGTTGGTTGCTAAGTGACTAAAGTTCCTTTGCTTGTATGAACAGGAATTGTCAAATTCCTATGTGGAAAAGTACAATTTTTTAAAGCTGAAACCGAAAATAAGGAGTATCTCAAAAACGATCAACTCCACGAAAAAAATGTATATAAGATAAATTGTGTGTTTTAAGGTGCTCTACATTTTTTGTGTTGTAAGAGCTTGTCCATCTCTTACGGTTTAGCAGTTATGCAAAATTCCGTAAAATGTATGCAGAATAAAGTAGTCTTCAGAAAATAAGATATGCATTTTATTTATCAGGTAAATATGTTTAATGTAAGAAATTTTAATCAAAATCGTTAGCACCATTTTTGAGAAAATCAAGATTTTCGAAAAAAGTTCCATGTAAAGGGTAGTTTGGGGTGGGGGGATTTTTCTCAAAATTTTCGTGTCGCGTCCCTGGAAGATACTAAACTTAAATACCAACTTTGGTGTTTTAATGATTTTTCGTTTATGAGCTATCGTGTTGACAGACACGCACACACGGACATTTTTATGAAAATGCTTTTTTTGGATACAGGATACCCTAAAACCTAATTTCCGGTGAAATTTCGGTATGGAATTTTTGGGTGGAGTGCAATACCTTCTCTATACACTATGTACATAATACGTGTAGAGAAAGTAAAAATGTATATGACATACATTCTGTGTTTTAAACAGCTCTACATTTTTTGTGTAGTAAGTTTTAGTTTGTCTTATGGTTTACTAGTTATTAAAAAAAAAAAAAAAAATCCAGAATAAAGAGGTCTTTAGAGGCTATTACCAGAAAATTGAAGATATTCATTTTATTTGGCATCAAAATCGTTAGAGGCCTTAAGGGAGTTTTCTTGAAAATGCTCGTGTCACATTTTTGGAAAATGTTCAACTCAAATACCAAGTTTCGTATTTAACGGAATGTTCGTTTTTGAGTTATGCTGCCCACAGAGGCACACACAGGCCTTTTTTTGGATTCAGGGGTACTCAAAAATTGCATTTTCAGTGAAATCTTGTACAGGTACATTATCAACTATGCCTATACATTGTAAATACGTGCTAGAGAAAGTAAATAGGTTTGTTTAAAAGCTTGATGGTCTCTTGCTTCAAACAAATGAACATCGCGTTCACATTTATGTAAAATGATTATTTTTTAATTCATGGGAATTTGTGGTTTGAATACAAGAGCATTACGAGAGTTGCTATGTATGTATCATGCTAAAGGGGAGTGTCACGTATAGCCTGACAGTCGCGATCCCTCGTCACCAAGGCGCCCAACTCACTCTCATCCAGATACTACGTGCACAGAAAGTCTTACAGCACCAATCTATTTGCAACAAAAACCACATGTATTGATAACAAGTTGTTCTCAATACTGATACGAAGGTCATCCAGAAAGTGACAGACATAAGTAAACAACAACAGATATCAACACAAAACTTTATTCACAAAGTTACACTGCCTTACTCAATTTCTCAACGTAATCGTTTTTGCTATCAAGGTATTTATTGTCACGTGGTACAGATGTTATAACTCTTCCACCGCTAAACATCTCAGCCAAGATGTCACTTTGAGGTCTTCATGGCTGGCAAATCTTTTCCATCCAGAAAGTCATGTACGGTGTCCAAAGTGAAACACCGGTTTTTCTGAATTCTTTTATCAACATTTGCTTTCAACTGCTCCATAACGATTGATGAACTTCCACTCCGGTCTTTGTCGTACACACTGTTATGTGCTTCCTTGATTACTTGTAAATGATGCTCCATTTCCTCACTGAAGACTCGTTCATTGCATTATCACTATACACTTGCGTTATTTGCCTATAACATTCGATTGGCCGAACATTTTGTGCATTCAAAAAAAACTAACAAATTCTTTGGTGATGGAACAGTATAACGCCTGCAGATACCTTGACAGAATGGAGATTACATCGAGGAATAGAACAAGGTAGTGTAACTTTGTGTTGATAAGTTTCGTTATGTGAAATCATCTGTCACTTTCTGGTAGAGTCGTATAAACCTTGCTGATTATTTTCACTGCAGGCTGCGATTGATTTCCATAGGGTGAAGGGTTGCAACCCTCGATGTAATATTGCAGCACGAGCGGTTGTTCGAGAGTTTTCTCTTCCTTCTGGCAGCAGTCCAAGCAGTTATGGCAACAATTGTCACAGATTCACCTGATTTTTCAACATCTGACATAAACGTGACTTCTAGCGTCCTAAGTCACTTGCCAAATTATGTATTTCCTTAAAGAATCTGATGTGTTCCATTCACAAGACTTTCTCTGTCTGTCCCACAAACAGTCTTACAAAACCTTATTCTTCTATCTACTTCATGCTAATCGATGAAAACATTAACACAAATTGTCTCATCACTATTATTAATATTATTTTAAAATTTATAATTTACAATATCTTTAACTAAAAACAATTCTTTTTAACTTCTCAAATTCCATAATTGATTTTCAGTTGCTGCAAAGATGTATTCAAAATGTAGGATTGCACTTGAGGGATGGTTGCAGGTCTACCTGACTAAAGGGATATCCTGGAGTTGTTTCAGGGCAAGCGAGATAGGAACCGTATCCATCCCTGGGGGTAAAGGTTCGGCACTCTTGGAGCCCCGTCCCTGACGTACACTCTCCGTCCTTTTCTCTTCCCTCCACCATTCTCACTCCTGCACCTGATTCTCCTTCTCTGTCAATTCTACCAATAAATAACTTGGTATTTAAGTACACTATCTTCCAAGAATATGACACGAAGATTTTCATGAAAATCCCTCCACCCCCCAACTACTCTTTACATGCAAAAATATTCGAAAATTTTGATTTTCTCAAAAATTGCTCTAACGATTTAGATGGCAAATAAACTGTACATCTTGAATTTTCTAAGAATAGCTTCTGACATCTTTTTTCTGGATGAATTTTACATGACTGGTAAACCGTAAGATACACAAATACTTAGTTGTTAATAATTGTAAAGCTCATTAAAACACCTTTTTTCGTGAAATTTACCGTTTTTGAGATATTCCTTGTAATTGGTTTTAGTTTTAAAATACTTTTCTCATACAGGAACTTGTTAGCTCCTGGTCATACAAAGGAACTAAAAGCAGCTTTAGCCTCTTATTTCCCTTCCATTAACAAGAAATCAAACAATGAGAGCATATCTGTTAATGTTTGTCTGGAATAGCATGAAGGAGATAGAAGAATAAACGTTTTAACACAGAGTTGTCTGCCAAATCCATCAGTAGCGACACGTAAGAAGTGACAGTACACGATGGTAATACCACCTAGTCATTGACAGGCCATAAAGATGAACACAAAACTTGAGAATATTCCATCACAAGTGAACTGTTACACAAGAGCACCACCATTTCAATGTTAATAAGTTTTTTGTGACGCAACAAGACAAACAGGTTAGTTGCAACTTTCACAAATGTTTACTGAATCTTGGTTGAAAAAAGTGGAACTGGCTCCTGAGAATGTTGATAAAAGGAAAACAGAAACAACCATAAAGGGTAGCAGCACAATCCCCAGATGCGAGTCGACCCAGAAAGTGACAAACGATTTGCTATAACTAAACAATAACGGAAGTTATCAACACAAAGTTACACTAAAACCTTACTCTATTTCTGCTATCAAGGTATTTATTGTCACGTGGTACACATGTTACACTCTTCCACCGCTAAACATCTGAGCCAAGATGTTGACGTCTTCATGGCTGGCAAATGTTTTCCATCCAAAATGTCGTGTACGGTGTCCAAAGTGAAACACCGGTTTTTCTGAGTTCTTTTATCAACATTTACTTTCAACTGGTCCATAACGATTGATGAACGGTCTTTATCGTACACACTGTTATGTTCTTCCTTGATTACTCGTAAAGTATGTGTCATTTGCTCACTGAAGACTTGTTCATTCCGTTATCACCATACTCTTGCGTTATTTAACTATAAAATCGATTGTGTATTGTGTTCGGTTATTATTTAATTATAGGGAGCAGTTTGTGTACACACATAGCAAAACCACCAACTATTACAACACTTAAGGTGACAACCAAGCATTTTCAATGTCTGAACAGCGATACCAACCTTACATTCTTCTTCACAAAAATAAGTCCCTTGTGAAGCCATTTTGTACATAGCGTCTTTAGTACCCTTCTTTTGTCTGGATTGATTACTTACTTACTTAAGCATTTACCTGTCACTGATGATAAAATATATACTTCTTAAATAAATTATTCTGATGTGTTCCATTCACATGACTTTCTGTACGTGTCTGTAACAAACTATTGTTAAAAAGCTTATTCTTCTATATGTTTCATGATAAGATAAACATTAGCAGAAATAGACTTATTACTTGCTTGCAAGTAGAAGGGAAATAAGGAACAAACTGGGATAAAGTAATAGTCAATATTTTAAAAACTGTCGCTTTGTGAAACAATTGAAATTCGCTTCTCTTTTACATTTGCGGGAGTAAAAGAAAAGCGATGAAATGAAAGTTAACTTTGCGTATCAGAAAATTTGAAGTTGTTTTAAAAAGAAACCAAACGGTTAAGTATAAAATGAAAATAAATGACATACATTTTGTCATGTTAAACTTGTGCCGTTTTAATGGAAATCGTTAGAGGAGCTGGTTTTCACAAGACGCAGATACTCGCCTTTTTCAAACCCTGTATTTCCGGTGGGTGATAGTGCTTACTGCATGTAATACAAAACTAAATATGTGCATGTCTTTAAAACAAACAATTATATGAAATAACTTTTCTTACTCATTTAAATGTGTATATGAAGAGGGTTGGCTAGTGGATGTGACACACGGCAGCACGATCTTCGGCCCTTACTCAATACTGAACACGTTAAAGTGGCACTATTCTACACAAACGTCCTCCTCTGGACGCGCATGCAATGTTGGTGCCGTATCACATGTACATTAAAGGTTTCTTCCTGTTGATTATCTGGTGCATAAGCCAATGGCTTAACGTTCACCCGAAAGATCGAGGTCGGGGGAACATGCAGGCCATGGAACTGGTCCCTCTCTACCTATCATGTTTCTTCCAAGGTGGTTCTGAATGACACCGTGCTGGGGGAATGTTAACAAGTAACCATGGCAACACATATTTCAAAAGCAACTAATGCTTTCTACCTCTAACAGTTGATTGCCGTTTTGTTAGTTCCAAGACTTTGTTAATTACCATTTAAGCATTTCCTGAATGGTTTTAAATCCTGATTTACACCGAGCAACACATTTGGCGAAGAATCCACATATTAAGCAACTATTTAAAATTGATACAACGAAATCAAAAACATTCTTATACACTCAATTTCTGGTGATGTTTATGTCGATTAGCATGACGTGGATAAAAGAATAAACTTTTGAAGAATAGTTTGTTATAGAATAAGTAGAGGAAGTTACTAGGGCGTTCAACAAGTCCTTACAAAATCCGAGAAATTACACTCCTAGTATCGAAACAAGTTTGTATTTAGTAACCGTGCTCTTACTAGATGGCAGTTAAACCTTCAGCTATACACATCACGTGGTTTTATTCCATAGGCGACTGAATCAACAATCCTGTGCTTCTTTACACGCATAGAAAAAAAAACACTTCTGTTTAAAAGACTTAACACTGAAAGATATAAAAAAAGCCGAGTTGGATCAAGTTCATGGCACATCTGTAACAATTTACAATTGGATAAATGAATTTAAACGTGGCCGCACCTCCACAAATGATGCACATCGTCCAGTAGAAGCGACTTCCTCCGAAATGATTGACAAAATCCAGGATATGGTTTTGAGTGATCGACGGATCAAAGTTCGCGATATAGTAGAGGCCACAGACATATCACAAGGTACAGTATTCTCCATTTTGTACAGAAAAAAAAGTGTTGGCAAGATGGGTGCCGCGTTTGCTCTCAATGGAGAACAAACACAATCGTGTGATCGATTCCAAAGCTGGTTTGGCACTTTCCGTCGCAAACCTGCGAGTTTCTACGTCGATCCTGGAAACACACTACACTGCAAAGACAAAAGTACAGTGGAAACAGTGGCTTTTTAAAGACGAACCGGCTCCGAAGAAGCCAAAGAATGTGTATTATCCACTGGGGTCGTCTTCTGCTCATCGATAAACTCTCTTTATCCACTTGTATAATAAACACGTACTTTAATCAAAATCGTTAGCACCGTTTTCAAGAAACCTTTCATGTGTAAGATAGTTTAGGGTGAGGGGAATTTCTTGAAGAGCTTAGTGTGGCATGCTTGAAAGATATTTAAATACCTTGTTTGTATTTAACGGTTTTTGAGCTATGCTGTCCACATATAACGCACACAGACGGGCATTTTTATTCAGCGAACCTCAAATTATACATTTCTGAAGAAATCTCGACATCGAATTATTATGTGGAATACAATACCTTCTCTACCTACTATATGAGGAACGGTTTCTCTTTACGAGAATACAAATTGTTCAGAATCGATATTAAGACTTATATACAGAAACGCTTTCTTCCAAACCTAAAATTTGGTATTCGTCCAACTTTTCAATGTTGAATTAAGCGCGCCCTTATGCAACTCGCCTTCAACGTTTAGTCAGCGTTGAACGGATGTGAAAACTTGTAATGTACGAGGACACATCGAATAGTAACGCACACATCTTTTGTTTTCCCCTGCCTTGCAGCTGTAATGTTGCAATGCACACACATATAGTTCGAAGTTTTAACTACAGAGGGCACTTTTTGTTTCATGTGCAGCTCTAGCGAGACGAGCATGAACTACGCAAGAAAAATGGCACGCATGATACTGTCGTCCACGTGTGAAGAGTAGAGAGGTGTGCTTCAAAATTAGTGATCCAAAGGGCATAAACCAAGTGAAATTCAATAGGATATGTGTGGCATGTATGGACCGTAGCAATGTCTTCAGATGGTGTGCATTCTTCCAAGAGTGCCGTGATTCACCACGCTCTGAGAGGCCGGTAACAGCTGCAACCCCGCTAAATATCACAGGCATTGAAGGTACAATTTTGAACTACCGGCGTGTGCAATTACAATCTTATCGCAACAGTTCAACATTTCCTATGGTACAGTTTACGATATTATTCATGACACGTTGAAATTTTGTACAGTTAGTGCTCGCTGAGTGCCTACAACCTGACACAACCACAAGGGCCAGCGAATGACAACAACGCGGTACACCGTCACTGCTGATGAGTCGCGCACATACCACTACAAGCAGGGAGTGGAAACATGCTGGTGTCCTAGTAAAGTGACTCAACCTGCTAGCAAAGTGACAGTGTTCTGGTGTTTTATTGGTGGACATACCACTACAAGTATGGAGTGGAAACATGCTGGTTTCCTAGTAAAGACTCAATCTGCTAGCAAAGTGACAGTGTTCTGGTGTTTTATTGGTAGACATACCACTACAAGTATGGAGTGGAAACATGCTGGTCCCCAGTAAAGACTCAATCTGCTAGCAAAGTGTCAGTATTCTATTGGTGGACATACCACTACAAGTATGGAGTGGAAACATGCTGGTCCCCAGTAAAGACTCAATCTGCTAGCAAAGTGTCAGTATTCTATTGGTGGACATACCACTACAAGCAGGGAGTGGAAACATGCTGGTCCCCAGTAAAGACTCAATCTGCTAGCAAAGTGTCAGTATTCTATTGGTGGACATACCACTACAAGTATGGAGTGGAAACATGCTGGTCCCCAGTAAAGACTCAATCTGCTAGCAAAGTGTCAGTATTCTATTGGTGGACATACCACTACAAGCAGGGAGTGGAAACATGCTGGTTCCCAGTAAAGACTCAATCTGCTAGCAAAGTGTCAGTATTCTATTGGTGGACATACCACTACAAGCAGGGAGTGGAAACATGCTGGTCCCCAGTAAAGACTCAATCTGCTAGCAAAGTGTCAGTATTCTATTGGTGGACATACCACTACAAGTATGGAGTGGAAACATGCTGGTCCCCAGTAAAGACTCAATCTGCTAGCAAAGTGTCAGTATTCTATTGGTGGACATACCACTACAAGCAGGGAGTGGAAACATGCTGGTCCCCAGTAAAGACTCAATCTGCTAGCAAAGTGTCAGTATTCTATTGGTGGACATACCACTACAAGCAGGGAGTGGAAACATGCTGGTCCCCAGTAAAGACTCAATCTGCTAGCAAAGTGTCAGTATTCTATTGGTGGACATACCACTACAAGCAGGGAGTGGAAACATGCTGGTCCCCAGTAAAGACTCAATCTGCTAGCAAAGTGTCAGTATTCTATTGGTGGACATACCACTACAAGTATGGAGTGGAAACATGCTGGTTCCCCAGTAAAGACTCAATCTGCTAGCAAAGTGACAGTGTTCTGGTGTTTTATTGGTGGACACACCACTACAAGTATGGAGTGGAAACATGCTGGTTCCCCAGTAAAGACTCAATCTGCTAGCAAAGTGTCAGTATTCTATTGGTGGACATACCATTACAAGTATGGGGTGGAAACATGCTGGTTCCCCAGTAAAGACTGAATCTGCTAGCAAAGTGACAGTGTTCTGGTGTTTTATTGGAGGACATACCACTACAAGTATGCAGTGGAAACATGCTAGTTCCCCAGTAAAGACTCAATCTGCTAGCAAAGTGACAGTGTTCTGGTGTTTTATTGGTGGACACACCACTACAAGTATGGAGTGGAAACATGCTGGTTCCCCAGTAAAGACTCAATCTGCTAGGAAAGTGACAGTGTTCTGGTGTTTTATTGGTGGACACACCACTACAAGTATGGAGTGGAAACATGCTGGTTCCCCAGTAAAGACTCAATCTGCTAGGAAAGTGACAGTGTTCTGGTGTTTTATTGGTGGACACACCACTACAAGTATGGAGTGGAAACATGCTGGTTCCCCAGTAAAGACTCAATCTGCTAGCAAAGTGTCAGTATTCTATTGGTGGACATACCATTACAAGTATGGGGTGGAAACATGCTGGTTCCCCAGTAAAGACTGAATCTGCTAGCAAAGTGACAGTGTTCTGGTGTTTTATTGGTGGACATACCACTACAAGTATGCAGTGGAAACATGCTGGTTCCCCAGTAAAGACTCAATCTGCTAGCAAAGTGACAGTGTTCTGGTGTTTTATTGGTGGACACACCACTACAAGTATGGAGTGGAAACATGCTGGTTCCCCAGTAAAGACTCAATCTGCTAGGAAAGTGACAGTGTTCTGGTGTTTTATTGGTGGACACACCACTACAAGTATGGAGTGGAAACATGCTGGTTCCCCAGTAAAGACTCAATCTGCTAGGAAAGTGACAGTGTTCTGGTGTTTTATTGGTGGACACACCACTACAAGTATGGAGTGGAAACATGCTGGTTCCCCAGTAAAGACTCAATCTGCTAGGAAAGTGACAGTGTTCTGGTGTTTTATTGGTGGACATACCACTACAAGTATGGAGTGGAAACATGCTGGTTTCCTAGTAAAGTGACTCAACCTGCTAGCAAAGTGTCAGTGTTCTGGTGTTTTATTGGTAGACATACCACTACAAGTATGGAGTGGAAACATGCTGGTTCCCCAGTAAAGACTCAACCTGCCAGCAAAGTGACAGTGTTCTGGTGTTTCATTGGTGGACATACCACTACAAGTATGGAGTGGAAACATGCTTGTTCCCTAGTAAAGACTCAATCTGCTAGCAAAGTGTCAGTATTCTATTAGTGGACATACCACTACAAGTATGGAGTGGAAACATCTGGTTCCCCAGTAAAGACTCAATCTGCTAGCAAAGTGACAGTGTTCTGATGTTTTATTGGTGGACATACCACTACAAGTATGGAGTGGAAACATGCTGGTTCCCCAGTAAAGACTCAATCTGCTAGCAAAGTGTCAGTATTCTATTGGTGGACACACCACTACAAGTATGGAGTGGAAACATGCTGGTCCCCAGTAAAGACTCAATCTGCTAGCAAAGGGACAGTGTTCTGATGTTTTATTGGTGGACATACCACTACAAGTATGGAGTGGAAACATGCTGGTTTCCTAGTAAAGTGACTCAATCTGCTAGGAAAGTGACAGTGTTTTATTGGTGGACACACCACTACAAATATGGAGTGGAAACATGCTTGTTCCCCAGTAAAGACTCAATCTGCTAGCAAAGTGTCAGTGTTCTATTGGTGGACTTTGCTATGAATGCTACCGTCTACATTAACACTTTAGTGACAAATGCCACAACATCAATGCTGACAATGGCAAACTTCATGACAAAGCTTGCCCCCATGTTGGTGCTGCTGTTCATCAGAAAAACACCATGTTTAGTTGGGAGATGCTCCAGCTTCCACCAAACAGTCCGCACCTTGCACCGCCGGACTTTCATCTGTTTGTTCGCATGAATAAATTAATGGGCAGCTTACGCTTTATCCGCAGATGGCTTTACGAACAGGGTAAAGGATGGGACAAATGTACAATAAGTATTGTGGTTACTTTTCTATCCATCTTCGTACACTGCATGGCGCCGTCCTTCAATACAGGTTGCTCGCCGGCATCAAACCTGTTCTGTTGAGGGTGTACCGTAAACCTGAATGTGTTAATCTCGTCGTCGTGGTCTTCTTCTCAAGTGCAACCAGCTCCTCCCCTCTTCGCAGGTACAAAATGGTTACATGCAACCCACAAATTATATGCCAAATGTTTAGAGAAACGTCCATCCTCTACATTGCTATAACACCTTATTCTTCTAGTTGATAAACATTAACACAAATTGTCTTATTGTGAATACACTCGGATAGTCACATGTTTTAAAAACTGGTTGCCATGGAGATGAAATCTGTTTCTATGCATTTTCAGGGCTTGACAGATTTCCGTGTGAGAAAAGTTTTAAATCTAAAACAAATAACAACGAATATCTCAGAAATGGTGAATTTTATGAAAAAAAAAAATGTATATGACATACATAGTTTTAAAGAAGTCTGCAATTTTTGTGTAGTAAGTTTTTTTTTACATCTCTTATGGTTTATCAATTACGCAAACTTCAGAAAATCCGTCGGCAATAAAGAGGTCTTTTAGAAGCTATCAAAATCGTTGGGAGTTCTTTTTGAGAAAATCAAAATTTGCGAATTTTTTTCCATGTAAAGGGTAGTTTGGGGTTGGGATTTTTTTCTCTAAATCTTCGTGTCGCATCCCTGCATAATACCAAAGTTAAATACTAATAAAAACTTTTCGATTTTTAGTTATCGTGTTCACAGACGCGCGCACACACAAAGACCATTTTATAAAAATGCTTGTTTTGTTTACAGGCGACGTAAAACATATTTCCGGTGAAATGACGGTATTGAATTTTTGGGTGCAGTACAATACCTTCTCTCTACACAATGTACATAGTACGTGTAGAGAAAGTAAAAAATTGCATAATAGGCAAACAATGTGATTTAGTTTTATTTTCAGTTCGCCGTTAGCAAGGATGCATTTTTGTTTGTTTTGTTTTTATTGTTTCATTTATATAGCCCCCTTTATCATGTAAGGTATTATCGGGGACTTTGTATTAGAAACAACTTGTCTGTAGGATCTTTACGTTGGGTTTAAATCGTTTTATTTTCCTCAAATACACACACACACACACAAACACACACACACACACACAAACACACACACAGAGACACACACACAGACACACACACAGACACATACACAGATACACACACAAACACAGACACACACACAGTCACAAACACACACAGACACACACAGACACAAACACACACAGACACACACACAGACACAAACACACACAGACACACACAAACACACACACAGACACACACACAGACACAAACACACACAGAAAGACACACACAGAAACAGACACACACACAAACAGACACACACAGAAACAGACACACACACATGCGCAAACACACAAACAGACACACACACAGACAGAAACACACACACACAAACAAACGCACACACGCAAACACACACACAAACAAATACACACACAAATAAATACACACACAAACAACACACAGACACACACAAACAATCACACATACACACACAGACATACACATACAAACACACACACAAACACACACACAGACACACAAACAGAAACACACAGACAGACACACAAACAAATACACACATACAAACACACACACAAACAGACACACATAAACACACACACAAACACACACAAATACACACATACAAACACACACACAAACAGACACACATAAACACACACACACACAAACACACACAGACACACACACAAACAAATACACACACAAACCGACACACACACAAACAAACACACACACAAACAGACACACACAAACCGACACACACAAACAGACACACACACACAAACAAATACAGACACAAACAGACCCACACACACAAACACACACAGACACACACAAACAGACACACACAAACACACACACAAACACACACACAGACACACAAACAGAAACACACAGACAGACACACACAAACACACACACAAACAAATACACACATACAAACAGACACACATAAACACACACACAAACACACACACAAACAAATACACACACAAACAAATACACACACAAACCGACACACACACAAACAAATACACACACAAACAGACACACACAAACCGACACACACAAACAGACACACACACACAAACAAATACAGACACAAACAGACCCACACACACAAACACACACAGACACACACAAACAGACACACACAAACACACACACAAACACACACACAGACACACAAACAGAAACACACAGACAGACACACACAAACACACACACACAAACAAATACACACATACAAACAGACACACATAAACACACACACAAACACACACAAACAAATACACACACAAACCGACACACACACACAAACAAATACACACACAAACAGACACACACAAACCGACACACACAAACAGACACACACACACACACACAAACAAATACAGACACAAACAGACCCACACACACAAACACACACAGACACACACAAATACACACACAAACAGACACACACACAAACACACACACATTCTTCCAGACTCTGTGGGAGATAGGTGATAATTCTCGTTAAAACATTTTTCCCGCCGCAGCCAGGAATCGAACCCGGGCCCTCCGGGTGACAAGTCAGAGGCAATCTTTGTGTAATAAAACACTAGTAATGTTATTGATATAAGAATTACAAATCATAACTCTAAGATACATTACAGCTGATGTTAGGAAAACAAAAACAGTTTTTCTCAAGCTCCGAGAGCATTTAGAATTGATAACACTTTGAGAGCAGTCCATTCCTAATTATAAGGACCTAAAGAGCAAACTGCTTCTGTTGCTGATAACAGGAAATCTAGAAGAGTAATCAATGACGTCACTGTTACATACCCAGATGTTGGGTGATTGCCGTCGCAGATCACTTTAGGTTCTGGGGTTATCTTAAAGAACGAGTTTTTCTGACACATCCAACAGCAAGAAATTGCTAATATTCCGAGACAGATTGCTGTATGTTCAACAACAATGTTTTATAAAATCCATTATTTGTGAAGTATGTGTTATAACGGTTTAAAGTTTTTACTTTCCCTTAACGTACTATGTACAGTGTTCATAGAAGGTATTGTATTGCACCCAAAAATTCCATGCTGAGATTTCAGCGGAAATACATGTTTAGGGACCCTCTGGAAAAAAAAAACATGCTTAGAAAAAGGTCCGTGTGTTTGTCTATGGGCACCAAAGCTCAAAAACGAAAAGGCCATTAAATAACAAACTTAGTATTCAAGTTCACTATCTTTCAAAGACAAACTACCCTTTGCATGGAAAGTTCGAAAACTTCCATCTTCTCAAAAATGACCTTAGCGATTTTCATTAAAATCTCTTATATTTAAGATATTTTTATAACAAATAAAGTGTTTATCTTGAACAGCCTGTACAAAACACTTTAATCTGGATGAATGTTTTTGAATTTTGCATAATTACCAAACCGTAAGAGATAGAAAAAAAGAATAAGAAAAAAAAACTTGGTGCACAAAAATGTAGAGCTCCTTAAAACACACAATATATATATATATATATATTATTGTTTTTTTTTGTTTTTTTTTTTCGTGGAGTTGACCGTTTCCGAGATACTCCTCACACTGTTATTGGTTTCAATTTTAAAATACTTAAAACTTTTCTCGTATTGGAACTTGTCAACTTCTGGTCAGCAAAGAAACGCATTTCATTCACAACTACATTTTAAAACATTTGACTATCACTTTATCCTAGTGTATTGCCTTCTACTTACAAGGAAGCAAGTAATAAGACAATTTCTGTTAATGTTTATCTTGAAGTAGATAGAAGAATAAGCTTTGTTACAGACGTGTAGCGAAAGACATGCCCGGTTTTACTACATATGGCGAAGACACTAGAGTGTAATGGCGGGGGAAAACCCGCCACAGGCGAGGTTTGGAAGTCCCCCATACGCAGGAGAGAGTTGCGGGGTTTTTCCCGTATATACGTACCGAGAGTAACAGCAGGGCTGACAACATCAACATACCTGAAACAAAACAGTACACACTTGTAAACTTTCGCACCACCTTTGTGTAATGACGAAATAGGGCATTTGCATAAGAATGCTCACAAAGTACTAGCTAGGCTCTAGTTTATAGCAGGAAAAATCTGATGTGTGCCATTCACATGATGTCCTCTATGATAATCAAGTTAACACAACTGCTCTTATTACTTTTTCCTGGATAAAGCGATAGTCAAATGTTTTAAAATGTGGTTCCTACGCGATTGAAATTCAAGCATGTCGACAAGAAGCATGTTTTTCCAATATCTTGAAAACAATTAATTCTAATATATATTTATTAAAACATATATGACCTAAATTGTATGTTTTAATGATATATACGAGTTTTTGTCTTACGGTTTGCCAGTTATACAAAAATCATCCATAGCGAAGAGGTCTTCAGACGCTATTCCGAGAAAATTCAAGATATACATTTCGCTTGTATGAAAAGATGTTATACTCAAAATTGTTAGAGCCATTTTTAAAAAATCAATAAATTGGAAAAATGAGGTTTTCTTGAACATGTTTGTGTCGTATCCTTGGAAGCTGTCCCTTTGGTATTTAACGCACGTTTCGTTTTCGCATGTAGAAACGGCACTCAAAAACTCGATATCGAGATTTCCCCGGATTAGGATCCTCTGTATAAAAACATTTTTTAGAAAAAGGTCCGTCTATGTGTGTCTGTGAACAGAAGTCAACAAAATCCAAACTTGATATACAAGTCTAACATCTTCCCAGGATGCGACTCGAAGATTTTGAGGAAAATATCGCTACCATTTATATGGAAAAACTTTCGTAAATTCAAATTTTAATAAAACGATTTAATTAAAATACCGTATCCTAAAGACAGTTACATTGGAAATAAAATGTATATCTTGAATAACATGTGATACTTTTGTATAATTAGCAAACAAAAAATGTAATAAGTTCAGCATTAATGAGATTATTGGCTTCAGTGTTAAAATACTTCTTTGTCACTTCGTAGCAATGCAAACAAACTGATTTCAAACCAGGGTTTAAAACATGTGACTCACTTTATCCCTTCTACTTACAAGGAAGCAAGTAATAAGACACTTTCTGTTAATGTTTATCTTGATGTAAGTAGAACAACAACAACAATTTGTTGCAGAAAAAGCGAGCAGAAACAAAGTGGGCAGGCACCTTCTCTACTTGACTACCTATTGTACGAGAGAAGGAATTTCCAGGAAACCTTCTTATTTTGATGCGAGTTGCTGATAACGCCCGTCGGCTAGCTTTAATTACTTTTAACATGGAGCTGCTTATTATACATTTGTTACACACGTTAGTTAACGCTCCAAAATTAAATATCCCTAACGTTAATCTCAGTATACTGCAATATTCAACCAAAAAGTCTAACAACCTTGAAAATGGTTAATCATACATAAATTGTGCGTTTTAAGGAATCAGCATTTATCACGCCCGGCTCTGTAGTGTGAGGGTAGCGTATCTGGCTCACATTCAACACGTCGCATTTCGAATTTCCTCCCCCCCCCCTACGTACTATTTACATACTTTATAGACAAGGTATTACATTGCATCCAAAAATTCCATACCGAAAGACCTCTTGAATAAAAAAAAAAAAAAAAAACATAGAATAAGGTCCGTCTGTGTCTCTTTTGACATCATAGTTCAAAAACTAAAAGACCCTTAAATACCAAACTCGCTATTTAAGTTTATTATCTTCCACGAAGATTTTCAAAACCCAGCCCAAACTACCGTTCAGATCCCTCTTAACAATTTAGATTAAAATTCCGTATATTAAAGTTATTCACAACACAAAATAAATGTATATTTTGATTTTTCTGTGAATAGCCACTGAAGGGCACTTTATTCTTCCAAATTTTGCGTAGTTTAAAGCGTAAAAATAGACAAAAATTTGCTACACAAAAATGCATATCTCGTTAAAACAGACAATTTATGTCATATTTGTTTTTGTTGTAGAGTTGACCGTTTCCAAGATATTCCTTGTTATTGATTTCAATTTTAAAATAATCGTACAATTTCTCAAATAGGAAGTGTCCGTTTATCTTTTGCTGTACAAGGGCCTTCTTTTTTTCAACCTCCAATAGGCTGTAAATAAAAGACAAGTTCATAGAAAACAATTATTTTATTACTAAATGTTTTGTCCACTTATGGCTCAACATAATCAACGACATTTATCGTACCTGTACACAAGCTTTGCAATACCCGCTTCAATGATTTCAAATGAGCACTGAGTTGTTTTGAAGATCTTCGTATTTTACGACATTTGCGGAGAGCCATTCAAAACAAACGAAGAGGAATACTGACTTGAGGAATTGTGTTGTTCCATGACAACGCTCGTCCACACACCCCATCGGCTCCTTGAACAATTTCAATCATCCGCCGTACAGTCCTGACCTGGCAGCCAGCAACTTTCACCTTTTCCCTGACTGAAGACGTGGCTAGGCGGGCAGCACTTTCAAAACAACGTCAATGATCATTGGCGGCAACATTTTTGAAGCGGGTATTGCAAAGCTTGTGTACAGGTACAATAAATGTCTCAATTTTTTGGATGATTATGTTGAGCCATAAGTGGACAAAACTTTTAGTAATAAAATAATTGTTTTGACTATCACTTTAACATAGCACATTCCCTTCTACTTATAAGGAACCAAGTAATAAGAACATTCTGCTAATGTTTATCTCCATTAGCATTGTGTAGAAAGAAGAAGAATCTTTTGTAAGAAGTTTGTTTGTAGAACAGCTAGAGAAAGTCATGGGAGTGTAACACACAACATTTTTGAAAGTGTTAAACGCCCGCTTTTACTACTACGGCACCGCAGGCGATGACGCTGATAATACATGGAATTAAGATGGAGCACCGGTGGAATGCGATAGCCTGTGAAGCCGCCCCTGAGCCGCTTTGTACACCAAATGCGGTCGCCTGGGATCGAACTCGCTTAGGGCGAGTTACCCGGATAAGGGGTTTTTATTGGGGGGGGGGGGTCTCTTATCCTGAGAAGACACTACTACACTCCGAAGACAAAAGTACAGTCGAAACATTGGCGAACCGGCTCCGAAGAATATAAAGGTGGTGATGACCTCGGTTTTGAGGGATGTACGCGGAATCATCTACAGTATTACTTGCAGAAAGGAAGAACGATAAAAGTGGGGTATTATTGCAGCGGTTGAACGGGGAAATCAAGAAAAAAACACCCTCCTTTAAGACAATGTAAGGATGCACACCTGCGCAGTTTCAATGCTGAATTAAGGTTTCAATTTCTACAACATGCACCAGATATGACCCTCAGTAAATGCTTTCTTTCCAAAGCTAAAAAAGTGGCTTGGGGAAAATTCCCGTCTCGGCCATCTCCCAAAGCAAAATAAAAATGTAGTGTTATTTATGGACGCTCTTTAACTGCTGTGGTTCTCAGCGTCCTATTCTATACTGGGCGTGAAAGACCACTTAATTTTGCTGAGAGGCCTCTCTATCAGGTTTGAGGTTCTTTTACGTGCCGTAAATCTAAGACGCGGGACCAACGGATTTACTTCGCTTCCGAAGGAAGCTACGCTAAGGATTTTTACACCCGCCGGGTTTGAACCCGCGACCTTGGGTATATCAAGTTAGCATGGTAACCATTACACCGCGAAGGGCGACTCTCCCAAAGCGATGACCACTTTTAGCACCTTCCGAAATCCTACTTTTTGGCAGGCTTAAAAACAGTTGCAGAAACGCTGGGAAAAGTGTACCGAGCTAAAAGGAGACCAAGTGGTAAATAAAAAAACATGTACCAAAAATTATTTGTTTTTCTAAGGAATTGTTGATCAGCCCTCGTATAAGGTGAAAGTTGTTTATGTACTTTTAAATAATACTTTACAAATAAAGTGTGTTTTTGAGACGAGCTGATGCAAATGACAATTTACGTGAGTTTCCTTGAATAGCTAGCTCAAGATGCATCAAGTGCCCTGTCGGTTAAATGCTCAATCTAGAATACAGGTTAGTCTGCTTGCTTATCGGTGACAACCATTCTGTGTTGTTTCTAACTCTGAAAGACCGTTGAGAAACAGACAATTTGCAACCTACTCAGGTTAATCAGAACCGTGATAATTATCTCAATATTCCTCTTGATTAATATCACCAAAGCTTTGAACATTAAACTGGGAGATGTGTTTGCTCTGTATGCACGGTGCGTGAAAGCGCGCGCCAGCACTTCCGCTCTTGTGTTATTACGCAAACAATTGGAGGACAGATGCTCCCTCTCATCTTTAGAAAGTCCCTCCTTCCTTTCACTCGCGCGCCAACTTTCTTCTTCTCTATGCTTCAAACTCAGCATAAACATTACCACAAAAATCTTCATTGTCCAGTTTTCCAATATCATTCTTTTTATTAATATGTTTATTTTGTCAATCTTAAAGTTTGATTCATTATCTCAGCAAATATTTAACACAATGACCGACATTTTTCACCAACATATTTACTGTTGATTGACGGAAAAGTAAAATACTTCTGTTCATTCAAGGAAAACATTGATTTCTTTTAATAAAGTTCTTAAAACTTAATTAAAAAAAAAATGACTTAAATTTTAAAAAAAAATAACTAATCCAGATATATAAAAAACTAGTTCGTTAATATAAAGTGTATTTAGGTGCACATGTGTGGTAAAAATGTCAGCCCTTAGTGTCAATTGGTTTCTGAGAGAACGAGGCGTTTTACTTCTTCACAAGTTGCTCATTTAAAACAATCTGATGCGTTCCACTGTCTCTACATCTCTGCAACTAATTATTGTTAAAAAGCTTAAGCTTCTATTTACTTCATGCTAATCGAGAAAACATTACCAGAAATAGTCTTATTACTTGCTTCCTTGTAAGTAAGAGCGAAATATGGGAGTAGCATTGGTTAAAGTGATATCCAAAAGCTGGTTGCTATGTGACTGAAGTTCCTTTGTTTGTATGGACAGTAGTTGACAAATTCCTGTATGAGATTTTTTTTTGAAAGCTGAAACCAATAACAACGAATATCCCGAAAACAATCAACTCCACGAAAAAAATGTATATAACATGAATTGTGTGTTTAAACGTGCTCTACATTTTTTGTGTGGTAACTTTTTATCCATCTCTTACGGCTTAGCAGTTATGCAAAATTCCGTAAAATTAATCCAGAATAAAAGTGTCTTCTAGGCTATTCCTAGAAAATTCAAGATATACATTTTATTTGTCAGCTAAATATCTTTAATATACGATATTTTAATCAAAATCGTAATAGCCATTTTTCAGAAAATCAAGATTTTCGAAAAAAATTTCATATAAAGAGTAGTTCGGGTGGGGGCATTTTTCTCAAAATCTTCGTTTCGCATCCCTGGAAGATACTAAACTTAAATACCAAGTTTGGTATTTTACCGACTTTTCGTTTTTGAGTTATTCTGTTCACTCACACACACACATGGACCTTTTCTGAACATGCTTTTTTTTTTTTTTTTTTTTTATACAGGCGATCCTAAAACATATATTTCCGGTGAAATCTCGGTATCGGATTTTTGGGTGGAGTGCAATACCTTCTCTATACACTTTGTACATAGTACGTGGCGTATTATGAGGTTATTTCTTTGGACATAATTTTCTGGCAGCTGTTGTACAGAGTGATTTATATAGAACTGACACATTTCTTTCTTTAATTATTCCGTTGGAAATTCATTCAATGACTGAATTTTAGCACCAAATTAAGCAGAATGTTCTGGATTTTCGATTCCTTGTCACTAGATACGCAGAAGTTTATATTTTATGTCTACTTGCATTGTTGGCAGCTATTTCGACATTTTGTTCTTGTAGTCAACGTGAAAATGCAGTACGATGTAGAGCTGAGTGAAGAATATTTTCAGCAAGATGGTGCTACATGCCATACAGCAAATGAATCCATGAACCTAATTGCAAGTTTCTTTGACGACCGGATAATTTCCAGGAACCTGTGGCCACCGAGATCTCCGGATTTGACTTCTTTCTATGGGGTTACTTAAAAGACAGGGATTACGCCACACGTCCCCAGACACTGGACGATCTGAAGCACAACGTCACAAAGCTATTGACAACAGAGTCATGCAACGAGTGGCCAGTATGACGTGTTGAGTTGTGCCTTTTGCAGGAGGAAGTCATTTTGCTATAGAGGTAAATTTCTCTACAATTTAGGTATAGCAAGTTGTCGGTAGCATAACAATTACTGAAAGAAATGTGTCAGGTCTATGTAAATGAGCCTCAAGGCAGCAACCTGATTATCCGCCACGTTGGAATCTCGGCCATGACCTGCAATCTGTTTCACTTTCCGCTGACACTTGAGTGGAACAACCATGTATAAACCCTTCTGAGACACTAGATGAGCGACAAACTATTGTTACACGAGCTTATTCTTCATGCGAATCTAGACCCTCGACTCTTCTCTATGATAGCTTAAAGCCTCAAGTTTTCACACAATTACAAGTGAATACAAACATTTCCTCGCTACCAAAAACGACACACACAGGGAAATAATGTTAATTAAAACATCGGTTCTAACGCTAGCAAGTTTTCTAAAACATGTCTGAGTGAAGTCATTAAAATATTATGTATTATAAGCCCTTAAGAATCCAAGAAACCACGAAAAATTTTGTATTTAGTAACCGTCGTCTCTTACTACATGGCAGTTCAACTAACAGCAATATCCATCACCTGATTTCGTTGCCATAGGCGATTGAATCAACAATCGTGCTTCTTTTGAAAGATGAGGGGGGGGGAAAGAAAAAGAAAAAAAGTGTCTGTACTTTGTGATATACTAGTAATGGCAGTAGGTGTTGGACTAACACATGTCTGCACTTTGTGATATACTAGTAATGAGTGTAGGTGTTGGACTAACACATGTCTGTACTTTGTGATATACTAGTAATGAGTGTAGGTGTTGGACTAACACATGTCTGCACTTTGTGATATACTAGTAATGTGTGTAGATGTTGGACTAACACATGTCTGTACTTAATGATATACTAGTAATGGCAGTAGGTGTTGGACTAACACATGTCTGTACTTTGTGATATACTAGTAATGAGTGTAGGTGTTGGACTAACACATGTCTGTACTTTGTGATATACTAGTAATGGCAGTAGGTGTTGGACTAACACATGTCTGTACTTTGTGATATACTAGTAATGAGTGTAGATGTTGGACTAACACATGTCTGTACTTTGTGATATACTAGTAATGAGTGTAGGTGTTGGACTAACACATGTCTGTACTTTGTGATATACTAGTAATGAGTGTAAGTGTTGGACTAACACATGTCTGCACTTTGTGATATACTAGTAATGAGTGTAGGTGTTGGACTAACACATGTCTGTACTTTATGATATACTAGTAATGGCAGTAGGTGTTGGACTAACACATGTCTGTACTTTGTGATATACTAGTAATGGCAGTAGATGTTGGACTAACACATGTCTGTACTTTGTGATATACTAGTAATGAGTGTAGGTGTTGGACTAACACATGTCTGTACTTTATGATATACTAGTAATGAGTGTAGGTGTTGGACTAACACATGTCTGTACTTTGTGATATACTAGTAATGGCAGTAGGTGTTGGACTAACACATGTCTGCACTTTGTGATATACTAGTAATGAGTGTAGATGTTGGACTAACTCATGTCTGTACTTTGTGATATACTAGTAATGAGTGTAGGTGTTGGACTAACACATGTCTGTACTTTGTGATATACTAGTAATGAGTGTAGGTGTTGGACTAACACATGTCTGTACTTTGTGATATACTAGTAATGAGTGTAGATGTTGGACTAACACATGTCTGCACTTTGTGATATACTAGTAATGAGTGTAGGTGTTGGACTAACACATGTCTGCACTTTGTGATATACTAGTAATGAGTTTAGGTGTTGGACTAACACATGTCTGCACTTTGTGATATACTAGTAATGAGTGTAGATGTTGGACTAACACATGTCTGCACTTTGTGATATACTAGTAATGGCAGTAGAAGTTGGACTAACACGTCTGCACTTTGTGATATACTAGTAATGGCAGTAGATGTTGGACTAACACATATCTGTACTTTGTGATATACTAGTAATGAGTGTAGGTGTTGGACTAACAGATGTCTGCACTTTGTGATATACTAGTAATGAGTGTAGATGTTTTACTAACACATGTCTGTACTTTATGATATACTAGTAATGGCAGTAGGTGTTGGACTAACACATGTCTGTACTTTGTGATATACTAGTAATGAGTGTAGATGTTGGACTAACACATGTCTGCACTTTGTGATATACTAGTAATGAGTGTAGGTGTTGGACTAACACATGTCTGCACTTTGTGAAATACTAGTAATGAGTGTAAGTGTTGGACTAACACATGTCTGCACTTTGTGATATACTAGTAATGTGTGTAGATGTTGGACTAACACATGTCTGTACTTAATGATATACTAGTAATGGCAGTAGGTGTTGGACTAACACATGTCTGTACTTTGTGATATACTAGTAATGGCAGTAGGTGTTGGACTAACACATGTCTGTACTTTGTGATATACTAGTAATGGCAGTAGGTGTTGGACTAACACATGTCTGTACTTTGTGATATACTAGTAATGAGTGTAGATGTTGGACTAACACATGTCTGTACTTTGTGATATACTAGTAATGAGTGTAGGTGTTGGACTAACACATGTCTGTACTTTGTGATATACTAGTAATGAGTGTAAGTGTTGGACTAACACATGTCTGCACTTTGTGATATACTAGTAATGAGTGTAGGTGTTGGACTAACACATGTCTGTACTTTATGATATACTAGTAATGGCAGTAGGTGTTGGACTAACACATGTCTGTACTTTGTGATATACTAGTAATGGCAGTAGATGTTGGACTAACACATGTCTGTACTTTGTGATATACTAGTAATGAGTGTAGGTGTTGGACTAACACATGTCTGTACTTTATGATATACTAGTAATGAGTGTAGGTGTTGGACTAACACATGTCTGTACTTTGTGATATACTAGTAATGGCAGTAGGTGTTGAACTAACACATGTCTGTACTTTGTGATATACTAGTAACGAGTGTAGATGTTGGACTAACTCATGTCTGTACTTTGTGATATACTAGTAATGAGTGTAGGTGTTGGACTAACACATGTCTGTACTTTGTGATATACTAGTAATGAGTGTAGGTGTTGGACTAACACATGTCTGTACTTTGTGATATACTAGTAATGAGTGTAGATGTTGGACTAACACATGTCTGCACTTTGTGATATACTAGTAATGAGTGTAGGTGTTGGACTAACACATGTCTGCACTTTGTGATATACTAGTAATGAGTGTAGGTGTTGGACTAACACATGTCTGCACTTTGTGATATACTAGTAATGAGTGTAGATGTTGGACTAACACATGTCTGCACTTTGTGATATACTAGTAATGGCAGTAGATGTTGGACTAACACATGTCTGTACTTTATGATATACTAGTAATGGCAGTAGATGTTGAACTAACACATGTCTGCACTTTGTGATATACTAGTAATGAGTGTAGGTGTTGGACTAACACATGTCTGTACTTTGTGATATACTAGTAATGGCAGTAGATGTTGGACTAACACATGTCTGTACTTTGTGATATACTAGTAATGGCAGTAGATGTTGGACTAACACATGTCTGTACTTTGTGATATACTAGTAATGAGTGTAGGTGTTGGACTAACACATGTCTGTACTTTGTGATATACTTGTAATGAGTGTAGGTGTTGGACTAACGCTTGTCTGCACATTGTGATATACTAGTAATGGCAGTAGATGCTGGACTAACACATGTCTGTACTTTGTGATATACTAGTAATGAGTGTAGGTGTTGGACTAACACATGTCTGTACTTTGTGATATACTAGTAATGAGTGTAGATGTTGGACTAACACATGTCTGTACTTTGTGATATACTAGTAATGATAGTAGATGTTGGACTAACACATGTCTGTACTTTGTGATATACTAGTAATGGCAGTAGATGTTGGACTAACACATGTCTGTACTTTGTGATATACTAGTAATGGCAGTAGATGTTGAACTAACACATGTCTGCACTTTGTGATATACTAGTAATGAGTGTAGATGTTGAACTAACACATGTCTGCACTTTGTGATATACTAGTAATGGCAGTAGATGTTGGACTAACACATGTCTGCACTTTGTGATATACTAGTAATGAGTGTAGATGTTGGACTAACACATGTCTGCACTTTGTGATATACTAGTAATGGGTGTAGATGTTGGACTAACACATGTCTGCACTTTGTGATATACTAGTAATGAGTGTAGATGTTGGACTAACACATGTCTGTACTTTGTGATATACTAGTAATGAGTGTAGGTGTTGGACTAACACATGTCTGTACTTTGTGATATACTAGTAATGGCAGTAGATGTTGGACTAACACATGTCTGTACTTTGTGATATACTAGTAATGATGGCAGGTGTTGGACTAACACATGTCTGCACTTTGTGATATACTAGTAATGAGTGTAGGTGTTGGACTAACACATGTCTGCACTTTGTGATATACTAATAATGAGTGTAGATGTTGGACTAACACATATCTGTACTTTATGATATACTAGTGGCAGTAGGTGTTGGACTAACACATGTCTGTACTTTGTGATATACTAGTAATGAGTGTAGATGTTGGACTAACACATGTCTGTACTTTATGATATACTTGTAATGAGTGTAGATGTTGGACTAACACATGTCTGCACTTTGTGATATACTAGTAATGGCAGTAGATGTTGGACTAACACATGTCTGTACTTTGTGATATACTAGTAATGAGTGTAGGTGTTGGACTAACACATGTCTGCACTTTGTGATATACTAGTAATGAGTGTAGATGTTGGACTAACACATGTCTGTACTTTATGATATACTAGTAATGGCAATAGATGTTGAACTAACACATGTCTGCACTTTGTGATATACTAGTAATGAGTGTAGGTGTTGGACTAACACATGTCTGCACTTTGTGATATACTAGTAATGAGTGTAGATGTTTTACTAACACATGTCTGTACTTTATGATATACTAGTAATGGCAGTAGGTGTTGGACTAACACATGTCTGTACTTTGTGATATACTAGTAATGGCAGTAGGTGTTGGACTAACACATGTCTGTACTTTGTGATATACTAGTAATGAGTGTAGATGTTGGACTAACACATGTCTGCACTTTGTGATATACTAGTAATGTGTAGGTGTTGGACTAACACATGTCTGCACTTTGTGATATACTAGTAATGAGTGTAGATGTTGGACTAACACATGTCTGTACTTTATGATCTACTAGTAATGGCAGTAGGTGTTGGACTAACACATGTCTGTACTTTGTGATATACTAGTAATGAGTGTAGGTGTTGGACTAACACATGTCTGCACTTTGTGATATACTAGTAATGGCAGTAGAAGTTGGACTAACACATGTCTGCACTTTGTGATATACTAGTAATGGCAGTAGAAGTTGGACTAACACATGTCTGCACTTTGTGATATACTAGTAATGGCAGTAGATGTTGGACTAACACATATCTGTACTTTGTGATATACTAGTAATGAGTGTAGGTGTTGGACTAACACATGTCTGTACTTTGTGATATACTAGAAATGAGTGTAGATGTTGGACTAACACATGTCTGTACTTTGTGATATACTAGTAATGAGTGTATATGTTGGACTAACACATGTCTGTACTTTGTGATATACTAGTAATGGCAGTAGATGTTGGACTTTGTGATATACTAGTAATGGCAGTAGATGTTGGACTAACACATGTCTGTACTTTCTGATATACTAGTAATGGCAGTAGATGTTGGACTAACACATGTCTGTACTTTGTGATATACTAGTAATGAGTGTAGGTGTTGGACTAACACATGTCTGTACTTTGTGATATACTAGTAATGGGTGTAGATGTTGGACTAACACATGTGTGTACTTTGTGATATACTAGTAATGAGTGTAGGTGTTGGACTAACACATGTCTGTACTTTGTGATATACTAGTAATGGCAGTAGATGTTGGACTAACACATGTCTGTGATATACTAGTAATGGCAGTAGATGTTGGACTAACACATGTCTGTACTTTGTGATATACTAGTAATGGCAGTAGATGTTGGACTAACACATGTCTGTACTTTGTGATATACTAGTAATGAGTGTAGGTGTTGGACTAACACATGTCTGCACTTTGTGATATACTAGTAATGAGTGTAGATGTTGGACTAACACATGTCTGTACTTTGTGATATACTAGTAATGGCAGTAGATGTTGGACTAACACATGTCTGTACTTTGTGATATACTAGTAATGGCAGTAGATGTTGGACTAACACATGTCTGTACTTTGTGATATACTAGTAATGAGTGTAGATGTTGGACTAACACATGTCTGTACTTTGTGATATACTAGTAATGAGTGTAGGTGTTGGACTAACACATGTCTGTACTTTGTGATATACTAGTAATGACAGTAGATGTTGGACTAACACATGTCTGTACTTTGTGATATACTAGTAATGGCAGTAGATGTTGGACTAACACATGTCTGTACTTTGTGCAGATGTGTTAATTAAACATAGAATAATTATACAATCTTCACCATTTAAGGTTCACTGTGTTTCGAATATGATTGTCTCTAACGACGAAGAATACAAAGAATATGATTCCTGTGGTGACTCAGCGGTGAAATTATTGCTGTTCCATACGAGTAAAAAGCTATTGTTTAATTATAGCAAGATGAAACTGTTGTTTTGTTTATTAGCTGTTGCAGTAATCTAATTCGGACTTGCAAAGAATAATTCTCAATTTCTTTAACTAATACTTGCCCCGTCCGTCCGAGTGTCGGTATAATCATGTGCTAGACTTGTGTTAGCCTAGATACTATTGTTGTATACCTGCCCTTTTTAGGGCTTAAACACAGCAAGGTTTCTGGGTGGCTGAAAGTTTGGTGTTGCCGAGGTAGCGCCTCGGGTAGGCTCCTCAATGGTGGTTGTTTAGGGACAGTATCCTTGCCGCTGCTCCGCTAGTGTCTTGTTTCGAAAGTATTGCTGACATTTTGATGACAAGGGAGGCGGAGTACTTACGTTCACTTTAACTTTTGTCCGTTTTAATATCTTCGTTACCGGGAGTCATGTGGGGATTCCGGAACTACATGTAGGGACGTTAGTTGCTAAATAATCCCCCAGAGATCCGACAAGGCCGAACTCGTGATGGACGTAGACATTTTGAGCCCGGCGCCTAACTAAATCCTGCCTATATGGAAGTATCGAAGTCTCACTACGAAACGACAGCAGACCAAGTAGATGGACGGGACTCCTCTATTCTGTATCAGAGATTTCGCGGGTATAGATCATTTGAGCCTTAAAAATGTGTAACTTTAAGTAGGCCGACATTTGGAATAGCAAAAGTGAGGTCCTTGTCAAGAGTGGCACCTAGACATGGGGTGGAATCCCCCCACCCAACAGCGACGGATGCACTTCTAGGATCTGTAGAGCTCGGGGGGGGGGGTCGATGGATTAGACTACTGTCTCTAATGTGTACATCGGTTGTCCTGGAATACATCATAGAGCGTTTATATTGCGATCACGTGGACTAGGAATTATCAATAAAGGTGTTATAGCCCATGTCCGTGAGAAGGAATAGAAGTTTTCAGTGGTGACACAAGGAAGGTTTTGCTCACCCCACCAGCAGAGAAAGTGATGGAGCAAGTTTGAGGTCGACGAGAACACGTCGGCTTTTCATTTCTACAGAGTCTGGTGGCATGGAGCAACACGTACCAACTGCTGCAACCAAGTGAGTCAATCTTGTGTACAGTCTTTCACTTTCTCTACCACCAACATATGTAGTAAGGTAGGTAGAGAAACTATTGCATTACACCCAGAAATTCGATACAGAGATTTCACTGTAAATGCACGTTTTAGGGTCCACTGCGCGCGCACACAAGTACACAAAGTGTATTATAGCGACATAAATAATCCCAAGAACAGATATATTCATTTTTAAAATTTTACTGAAGCAAAATTTCTGTGCATGTTTTTTTTTTTTTTTTTCTTTTTTTTACATTTGATTGTAACTCCTCTCCGAAGACGTCATCGAGTTTTTCTCTGTATGAAATGGAATTTTATTTATGGATGCTCTTTAACTGCTGTGGTTCTCAGCACCCCATTCTAATTCTGATTAATTTTGCTCAGAGACCTCTTTATCAGGCTTGAGGTTCTTTTAGATGCCGTAAATCTAAGACGGCTTTACTTCTCTTCTACAAGAAGGCATTCTAAGGGTTTTTAGGCCCAAGAAATCTATCGCCCTCTGCTTGGTTTGAACGCACGACCTTCGGCTACTAGAATCTAGTCCACGGAGGACAACATATCCATCACTTTTAGGATCAAGGTCATTATCATTTAGTACAGTCCCTTGTATTTGGTAATGTCCCTGAAATCAGGGACACCTCCTGTCTCATTATTATTAAACGTGTCTTCTCAGATTAACGGAGAACACCAAAGCCACTAACAAGATATTTTTACAAAAACCTTAACTACTTTTCCTAGGATCTGATGTGTTGCATTCTTTACTCAGTGCTGTAGAAACTATTATGTCTGCTTCGTGAAAATCGTTTCCAGAAATTGCCTTATTACTTGTTTTCTTGTAAGTAGAATAAGGCAATACACTAGCCTAAGCCGATAGTCATATGTTTTAAAAGCTGTCGCTATGTGATACAATTTAAATTTCGTTCTCTTTGCATGACCAGAATGAAAAAGAAATAACGATTTCCCATGTAAAACAAATCCAAGTATTGGAAGTTATAAAACCAAAAGAAGCAATGTTTGCTCTAAACAAAAAATGGATATGACACATTGTCTGTTTTAATATCTGCATTCTTGCGGTTTACGAGGCATTCAAATGATATTGCCGGTATTTTAATCAAAATCTTCCATGTAAAGGGTGATTTAGTGTGGGAGGGTTTTCCTCAATCAAAGTTGTTAACAAGGAGCAGAGGAAGGGAAAGTAAAACGGTACCTGTCGCCTTCACAACTTTCAAGTAACACCATTGTGTTTGGCCTTCACTTGTTTTACTAAATTCTACATTACAGCGCGGTCATTACCTCTAAAGTAATCAATTTACATAACTGGATGTTTTAGTTTCTTATGCAAACTTCACACAACACAAAAAGAAATGCTATTTATAAACGTACTTTATTCACACAAATACCTCATTTGTTTCATTTTCACCTGAGAACTTAGAAGCAATTAGTGACCACTAATACACATCATCTTCTGGATACCTTCACATTGTCCAACAACTACACTCCTCGGAAACATTTACTGATACACTAGACTAAACCGACAGTCAAATGTTTTGCTATGGAACTGAAATCCGTTGCTTTGCGTTCACAAGTTCCCGTATAAAAAAAGTTCAAGTGTTTAAAAACTGAACCAATAACAAGGAATATCCCGAAAATGCTCAACCCCACGAAAAAAAAATGTATATGACAAATTCTGTGATTTAAACAGCTTTACATTTTATGGTTCACCAGTTAAAAACAAAATGTATCCTGAATGAACAGTTATTCCCAGAAAATTCAAGACAGCGATACATTTTATTTCTCATTAAATATCTCTAATATACGGTATTTTAATCAAAATCGTTAGTCATTTTTGAGCAAGTCAAAATTGTTGCAGTTTTTTCAATGCAAAAGGTAGTTGTGATGTGGGGGGGGGGGGGTTCTTCAAAATCTTGGTGTCGCATCCTTGGATCCTTAAATACCAAGTTCGGTATTTTGGTTTTTGAGCTCGGTGTATTTGCGGTGAAATGTCCACTTTTATTTAAACGATAGCATGTTGTCTGGAAATAGAGCAAGTTTCGTGTTGTTGTGTCAAATCGTCCCTTACCTTCTCGAATGTGTGTAACATCATGTCTGCTTTCATTTTGGTGAATAATTAGTTTAAATAAATAAAATGATTCAATCAAATAACTGTTTTTAAAAAGATATCCACTATTGGAAAATGTCAAGCACACGATTTATTATAGAACACTGATATGTTGCATTCACACGACTTTCTCTACAAAGCTGATGTACATGTTGGTAATTCAGATAAACATTGGCGGAGCCACTTGCAACTACAGGAGAAATAAAACAGTACATTACGATAAACCAACAGTTAAATCTTGTAAACGTCTTACTATGTGAAGCAATTGAAATTCCTTTCGCTTCGCACGGCCAGAAATAAAAACGAAACATGACCTCATGTCCAAGAAAAGTATAAGTAACCTAAAATTGAAACCAATAACAATGAAAATCTCGGAAACGGTTAACACTACAAGAAATTGTGTGATGTTTGTTGAGTAAGTTCATGTGCATCTCCTCTGGTTAACCAATTCTCCAGAATAAAGAGACTTTTTTTGTCATGGAAATCTTTAATACACAGTATTTCAACCAATTTCAGTATTGGGGCCATTTTTGAGAAAAACACAATCTTCAAAAAAAATGTACTTGGGGGGGGGGGTGGCGGATTTTCTTGAAAGTCTTTGTCTTGCATTCTTGGAAGATATTAAACCGAAATACCAAATTTAATATTTAACGTGTTTTCGTTTTTCAGCTATGTTGTCCACATGGACCTTTTTTTATAAAGGAACATGTATTTTCGGGGTTATCTCCAAATCGAATTTTTGGGTACAATACCTACACCATTTTTATTGGCAGTACAGTTGCAATTGAAACATGCTTCACCTTATCATTTGGTTATCAACCTTTAGGGAGAGGAAGATTTCTAATGAATAGAGCTTTATTAAATTTCGAATCCCGTCTAGAGTTGTTCAGTCTGACTTAACTGTGCAACTCCTGAAAGTTGGCTCAACTACGAAGTAAGTCGTCACTGGGGCCTTACATCTCAGAATCATTTGTCTCGCTTCAACACCAACTTCCAATATAAAACACCTCTCCAAGACACTAAACAATGTTACTAGTGCTCAAACATTTGTCTCGCTTCAACACCAACTTCCAATATAAAACACCTCTCCAAGACACTAAACAATGTTACTAGTGCTCAAACATTTGTCTCGCTTCAACACCAACTTCCAATATAAAACACCTCTCCAAGACACTAAACAATGTTACTAGTGCTCAAACATTTGTCTCGCTTCAACACCAACTTCCATTATAAAACACCTCTCCAAGACACTAAACAATGTTACTAGTGCTCAAACATTTGTCTCGCTTCAACACCAACTTCCAATATAAAACACTTCTCCAAGACACTAAACAATGTTACTAGTGCTCAAACATTTGTCTCGCTTCAACACCAACTTCCAATATAAAACACCTCTCCAAGACACTAAACAATGTTACTAGTGCTCAAACATTTGTCTCGCTTCAAAACCAACTTCCATTATAAAACACCTCTCCAAGACACTAAACAAAGTTACTAGTGCTCAAACATTTGTCTCGCTTCAACACCAACTTCCAATATAAAACACCTCTCCAAGACACTAAACAATGTTACTAGTGCTCAAACATTTGTCTCGCTTCAACACCAACTTCCATTATAAAACACTTCTCCAAGACATTAACAATGTTACTAGTGCTCAAACATTTGTCTCGCTTCAACACCAACTTCC
Organism: Hymenopus coronatus; assembly: GCA_030762935.1. Classification (NCBI taxonomy): domain Eukaryota; kingdom Metazoa; phylum Arthropoda; class Insecta; order Mantodea; family Hymenopodidae; genus Hymenopus; species Hymenopus coronatus. Next base: position 2,566,909 of record CM060895.1, on the reverse strand, counting down.
AATATAAAACACTTCTCCAAGACACTAAACAATGTTACTAGTGCTCAAACATTTGTCTCGCTTCAACACCAACTTCCAATATAAAACACTTCTCCAAGACACTAAACAATGTTACTAGTGCTCAAACATTTGTCTCGCTTCAACACCAACTTCCAATATAAAACACCTCTCCAAGACACTAAACAATGTTACTAGTGCTCAAACATTTGTCTCGCTTCAACACCAACTTCCAATATAAAACATCTCTCCAAGACACTAAACAATGTTACTAGTGCTCAAACATTTGTCTCGCTTCAACACCAACTTCCAATATAAAACACCTCTCCAAGACACTAAACAATGTTACTAGTGCTCAAACATTTGTCTCGCTTCAACACCAACTTCCAATATAAAACACCTCTCCAAGACACTAAACAATGTTACTAGTGCTCAAACATTTGTCTCGCTTCAACACCAACTTCCAATATAAAACACCTCTCCAAGACACTAAACAATGTTACTAGTGCTCAAACATTTGTCTCGCTTCAACACCAACTTCCATTATAAAACACCTCTCCAAGACACTAAACAATGTTACTAGTGCTCAAACATTTGTCTCGCTTCAACACCAACTTCCATTATAAAACACCTCTCCAAGACACTAAACAATGTTACTAGTGCTCAAACATTTGTCTCGCTTCAACACCAACTTCCATTATAAAACACCTCTCCACGACTCTAAACAATGTTACTAGTGCTCAAACATTTGTCTCGCTTCAACACCAACTTCCAATATAAAACACCTCTCCAAGACACTAAACAATGTTACTAGTGCTCAAACATTTGTCTCGCTTCAACACCAACTTCCAATATAAAACACCTCTCCAAGACACTAAACAACGTTACTAGTGCTCAAACATTTGTCTCGCTTCAACACCAACTTCCAATATAAAACACCTCTCCAAGACACTAAACAATGTTACTAGTGCTCAAACATTTGTCTCGCTTCAACACCAACTTCCAATATAAAACACCTCTCCAAGACACTAAACAATGTTACTAGTGCTCAAACATTTGTCTCGCTTCAACACCAACTTCCAATATAAAACACCTCTCCAAGACACTAAACAATGTTACTAGTGCTCAAACATTTGTCTCGCTTCAACACCAACTTCCAATATAAAACACCTCTCCAAGACACTAAACAATGTTACTAGTGCTCAAACATTTGTCTCGCTTCAACACCAACTTCCAATATAAAACACCTCTCCACGACACTAAACAATGTTACTAGTGCTCAAACATTTGTCTCGCTTCAACACCAACTTCCATTATAAAACACCTCTCCAAGACACTAAACAATGTTACTAGTGCTCAAACATTTGTCTCGCTTCAACACCAACTTCCAATATAAAACACCTCTCCACGACACTAAACAATGTTACTAGTGCTCAAACATTTGTCTCGCTTCAACACCAACTTCCAATATAAAACACCTCTCCAAGACACTATACAATGTTACTAGGGCTCAAACATTTGTCTCGCTTCAACACCAACTTCCAATATAAAACACCTCTCCACGACACTAAACAATGTTACTAGTGCTCAAACATTTGTCTCGCTTCAACACCAACTTCCAATATAAAACACCTCTCCAAGACACTAAACAATGTTACTAGTGCTCAAACATTTGTCTCGCTTCAACACCAACTTCCAATATAAAACACCTCTCCAAGACACTAAACAATGTTACTAGTGCTCAAACATTTGTCTCGCTTCAACACCAACTTCCAATATAAAACACCTCTCCAAGACACTAAACAATGTTACTAGTGCTCAAACATTTGTCTCGCTTCAACACCAACTTCCAATATAAAACACCTCTCCAAGACACTAAACAATCTCTTCAATGATATTTTGTCAATTTTATTTCCAATTGATGCATAACTTCATATCTGGAAAATAGTTTTTTGGCCTTTCCTGCAAGCTCGACAAACTTCATCCTTTTTTTTTTTTTTTTTTTGCCTTAGTGCTCAAACATTTGTCTCGCTTCAACACCAACTTCCAATATAAAACACCTCTCCAAGACACTAAACAATGTTACTAGTGCTCAAACATTTGTCTCGCTTCAACACCAACTTCCAATATAAAACCTCTCCAAGACATTATCAATGTTACTAGTGCTCAAACATTTGTCTCGCTTCAACACCAACTTCCAATATAAAACACCTCTCCACGACTCTAAACAATGTTACTAGTGCTCAAACATTTGTCTCGCTTCAACACCAACTTCCAATATAAAACACTTCTCCAAGACATTAACAATGTTACTAGTGCTCAAACATTTGTCTCGCTTCAACACCAACTTCCAATATAAAACACCTCTCCAAGACACTAAACAATGTTACTAGTGCTCAAACATTTGTCTCGCTTCAACACCAACTTCCAATATAAAACATCTCTCCACGACACTAAACAATGTTACTAGTGCTCAAACATTTGTCTCGCTTCAACACCAACTTCCAATATAAAACACCTCTCCAAGACACTAAACAATGTTACTAGTGCTCAAACATTTGTCTCGCTTCAACACCAACTTCCAATATAAAACACCTCTCCAAGACACTAAACAATGTTACTAGTGCTCAAACATTTGTCTCGCTTCAACACCAACTTCCAATATAAAACACCTCTCCAAGACACTAAACAATGTTACTAGTGCTCAAACATTTGTCTCGCTTCAATCCCAACTTCCAATATAAAACACTTCTCCAAGACACTAAACAATGTTACTAGTGCTCAAACATTTGTCTCGCTTCAACACCAACTTCCAATATAAAACACCTCTCCAAGACACTAAACAATGTTACTAGTGCTCAAACATTTGTCTCGCTTCAACACCAACTTCCAATATAAAACACCTCTCCAAGACACTAAACAATGTTACTAGTGCTCAAACATTTGTCTCGCTTCAACACCAACTTCCAATATAAAACACCTCTCCAAGACACTAAACAATGTTACTAGTGCTCAAACATTTGTCTCGCTTCAACACCAACTTCCAATATAAAACACTTCTCCAAGACACTAAACAATGTTACTAGTGCTCAAACATTTGTCTCGCTTCAACACCAACTTCCAATATAAAACACCTCTCCAAGAGACTAAACAATGTTACTAGTGCTCAAACATTTGTCTCGCTTCAACACCAACTTCCAATATAAAACACCTCTCCAAGACACTAAACAATGTTACTAGTGCTCAAACATTTGTCTCGCTTCAACACCAACTTCCAATATAAAACACCTCTCCAAGACACTAAACAATGTTACTAGTGCTCAAACATTTAACCTGCAAATCATTAGTTGTAACATTTGGTAGTTTCTGTTTGTTAGAGGAGTGAACCTCAGCAATAAAACTTGAGTGGCTTACCGGCAGAAACGCGAGGAATTTGCTGCTGTATCATCATAGTTCAGTGGACACAAACCCGTCATTGAATCAAATTTCACTTTTTGTTGCCGATTCTTGGTGTACATGCACGAAGACCTCCACTACCTAGTGTATCTAACCGGCAGAGTAAATACAAATTTGTGTCTCGCGGGTGTTTTTAATATTGAGACAGACAGGCCTTTTGATCACCAGAACTCTGCTCCATCATTATCGTTCTCATAAAATTCAAGGACATCAACAGGTTCCAAGTTAAGTGCACAGGTATCTTTGCGAATAATCAATATAAACAGGCAGACATCTCTACCCGTACTGCGTACAATTTATTGTACTCCATCCAAAACGTACATTTCACGGATATAATTGCTTTGAGCACCTTATTAGTAGAACGCGAGCACGTGTAGAACGCAACTCAAAAACGAAAATTACATTTAATATCAAACTTGGCATCTTCCAAGGATACGACATGAAGAATATCCTCACATTACTCTTTGATTTTCTAAAAATCATATCGTATATTAAACTTGAGAAATAAAATGTATTCCTTCAATTTTCTGAAGAACTTTTCATTCTAGTTGACTTTTGTATAACTGGCAAACCGTAAGAAACAGATAAAAACTTACCTAAAAAAAGTCTCATGCCTTCCATTCGTAGTTTATTCTTGCATTTACTTGATGATAAACATTAACAGAAATTGTCTTATTACTTGCTTCAAATGTTATAAAAGATGGATACTATGTCATTAAAATTCGTTTCTTTGCATTGCCAGGAGATGATAAATTTCCATATGAGAAAAGTTAATGTATCCTAAAACTAAAACCAATAAAAAGGAATATCTCGGAAATAGTTAATACTATAAAAAATTGTATACGAGACAAACTGGGCGTTTTAACGAGATCTGCATTTTTGTTTAGCGACTTTTAGCAATCTTTATCAGTTCTTATACAAATGTCTTTCAGAGCCTATTCCGAGAAAATGCAATTGTATGTATCTTTAATATAGGGCATTTTACTCAAAATCGAGAGCCATTTTGAGAGAATCAAAATTTTCGAAATATTAGGGTATTTTAAGTGGGAGGAATTTCTTGAAAATCTTCGTTATCTCATTCTTGGTCGATGCTGAACTCTAATAGAAAGTTTTGTACTTAACCGGATTTTCGTTTTTGAGTTATTGTATTCACACAAGCATACCTTTTTCTAAAAGTTTTTTGTTGTTGCAAAAACGTGCATTTACAATGAAATCTCGGTATTGACTTTTTGTTTGGAATGTGATACCTTCTGTATCTATGTGTTATGTACCAAATAGAGAAAGTATAGACCTCGTTAAAAAAACAGAATTTATGTTACATAGATAATCTATATAAAACATAATTTACTTATTTATTTTATTTATTACTTTTTTAAGTTAACTATTTTCAAGATATTGCTTGTTATTGGCTTTAGTTTTAATATAATTACATTTTCTTTCTGAAACGGAAATCTGTAATTGCTGTGTTTTTTGGTTTACTCTTCGCCATAAAGCACAATCGAATTTCAATGCCATAGCAACCAGCTTTTAAAACATTTGACTATCACTTTATCCTAGTGTGTTGCCTTGTACTTACAAGGAAGCAAGCAATAAGACAATTTCTGTTGATGTTTATCATCAAGTATATAGAGGAATAAACCTTTGTAAAAGTAGTTTAATAGATAATAGCTAGGGAAAGATATGTGATAGAATGCTGCTGCCCCGCGTCGTCAGGCGAGCAAGATGAAACATTCTCGGACCCTGACGTAATATTACAAGTTGATCTGTCATTGTGTTCCTTAAAGGTATGAAAACCATTTAAACATTCCTGAATACAAAAATCTGATGTGTTACACTCATATGACTTTCTCTAGCTGCTCTACAAAAAAGTATTCTTCTTTGTACACAATGCTAATCTAGATAAACATTAGCAGAATGTTCTTATTACTTGGTTCCTTATAAGTAGAAGGGAATGTGCTATGTTAAAGTGATAGCCAAATGTTTTAAAAACTGTCTTTTGTGATTGTCATTGCAAATCACTTCTTTGCTTGGCCAGGAGTAGAACAAAAGAAAAACAGACACTTCTTGTGTGAGAAAAGTTTAAGTACCTCACAATTGAAACCAATAACAAGGAATATCCCGAAAACGGTTAACTCCACAATAAAAACGTAAAGGACAAAAATTGTGTGTTTTGTCATTACGTACATTTTTTGTGTGGTATGTTTTTTTTTATCTCTTACGGTTTAGCAGTTAAGCAAAATTCAGCAAAATTCATTTAGAATAAAGAGGTCTACAGAGGCTATTCCCAAAAAATTCAAGATATACATTTTATTTCGGACATAAATAGCTTTAATATACGGGATTTTAATCAAAATCGTTACAGCCATTTTTAAGAAAATCAAAATTTTCGAAATCTTTTCCATGTAAAGGGTAGTTTGTGGTGGGGTGATTTTTTTTTTTTAAATCTTCGTGTCGCATCCTTGGAAGATACTAAACCTAATTGTTTTGGGGCTATGCTGTCCACAGACACACACACACACACGGATTTTTTTTAAAAATGCTTTTTTCAGACTCAGGGGACCCCAAAACATATATTTCCGGTGAAATCTCGGTATCGAATTTTTGGGTGTATTACAATACCTTCTGTACATTGTACATATGGGGCTAGAGAAAGTAAAAAGCGTATAATTGGACAACAACCGCCAATTGCAAAGTCAGTGGAGATACTGCAAATCCTGGACTCGACAAGAAAAACTTCAGTTCGACGAGATCTCATTCACTTCATGTAAAGTAAGAAACAAAGTTGTGCGGAAGGAAAGGACAGCAGCAGAGAAGAAGAAAAGGAAAGTTGAGGGTCCAACCTGGTAGATTTTAATGTGAGTCATGTATTCAAGTGTTTCCTCGTTTTCTTTCTATTGATCTTTTTCCTTCCTTGTGGAGCAGTTTTTCTCTTACACAAATAAAATGTGTGTACACGTTCACGGAGGGACAATGAATAACAGTTGCCCTAGGTTTTACTATCATGTGTATTTACGCATATAATTTCAGCTTTAAAACACAACAAATATATTTTAATGACAAAAAAGCATGTTCATAACATTTAAACCTTTTGGAACCTAAACCAAAGGAGACACAGAAAACCATGGATAATTTCCAAAAGTGTGTATATGTATTGTGAATCTAAAATTAAAATACTATACCAAACAAGGTGTAATTTCTTGTTACAAGGTGCGTTTTTAGTGAGGTGACAAAAAAGTAAACAAACTTGTCCATAGTTTAGAAACCATTAAAGCAAAATAGATGAAATTTGCACTGCAATTACTTATTTGCATTATATTATAGATCTGCGGTACGCTATTAGTTTGGGATTTCAAACTTTCAGTCACACACGTCGTTAAACTGGATAAACTGAAACGCAAAGTTAACCATTTTGTTAAAGGTTAACAGTGGTGGCGCTTTTCTTGAAGATGAGCAACATGCAGGTCGCCACAAAACATCGAGCACGGCACGGTTGGTAACACCAGAACATTTACACGAAGAAGAATTGGAGACGAGAAAGGATTGTGCGGCGTTTACTAAATACTGACAAAAAACAATTGCGAGAACGACTTTCACAACAAAGCTTAGACCGTTTTAAAAAAAATGTAACTCTGCGCCGGTGTGTTGCTGTGGATGTGCGTCCAGCACTACACGCCAGGCAGTCCTGCATCACTGGATTTCATCAGCCCTGGCAAGCATTCTCTCGTATGCAAAAGGGATTCTTCCCATTGATTGCTACAACAATGACTGGCCACCTGCACTGCAAAAGAAGAGAATCGTCTTGCATCTACTCACAAAGGTTCTCTCTGGTAATTGGAAAATCCAAATTATTCATCATGTTTGGGACCAATTTGCACACCCAGAGACATTTGTCCCTGACAGGTATTAAATCTACTCACTGAAAACGTCAAGGGGGCCACGTAGACAAATGAGTCCATTGTTTTATCAGAAAGTGCAGTAAGGCCGAGAAGTTTTCATCTTGTCCTTGCCATTCTCATGAGAAAGACATTTCACCGACTGGCAGTTTCCTTACAGCATCACACTTCAGGTATCAAATCTACTCACTGAAAACGTTAAGAGGGCCACGTAGACAGATAAGTCCATTGTTTTATCAGAAAGTGCAGTAAGGCCGACAAGTTTTCATCTTGTCCTTGCCATTCTCATGAGAAAGACATTTCACCGACTGGCAGTTTCCTTAATGATCACGAGGCTTATTTATTTAAGGGGTTTAGAATAAAATGGTGTTCTCTCTGTTGCAGGAGGGGATGGCATCCTTGACCAGCATCTTGGGCAGTGTTGTGGGGGGAGGTGGTCTAAGTTGGGGCATCTTCCCCCTGCTGGCTGCAGGCTTTGCCTATCTCCGTTACAACACGGTGGACCCGGAGAGTCACCCGATCGACGTCAGGGACACTCTGCCGGAGTATGACTTTATAATCGTCGGGGCAGGATCAGCTGGAGCCGTGGTGGCAAACCGCCTCAGCGAAGTTTCCAGGTGGAAAGTGCTGCTTCTGGAGGCCGGTGGCGACGAGAACGAGATCTCCGACATTCCCTCGCTTGCTGGCTACCTTCAACTGTCAGATCTGGACTGGAAATATCAGACATCGCCGCCACACAGCTCGCCGTACTGCCTGGCCATGCTCGGAGACCGCTGCAACTGGCCTAGGGGCAAAGTCTTGGGTGGATCCAGTGTCCTCAATGCCATGATATACATCAGAGGGAACAGGCACGACTATGATCTCTGGGAGTCACTCGGCAACCCTGGCTGGAGTTATAGGTATGTGCATCATACAACACAATCTTCGATGTAAATACAACCGTTTAGTCCATTAAACGTTTATCTACTTCCGTTTCAAAAGCAGGCCATTAATCGATATTTTTCTATCGCAAAAGCTTCTGTAAAATAAATAACACGTACTTAGGTATTTTCACATACCAACGTGTTACAAACCAATTTATAAATTATGTCATGATTCTTAAGAAATGAACATTTACCTTTGCAAATTGCTAGTATATTGTACAACGGAAGGCCTTGAAATAAAGAAGACATTCTTCTACTGATTTTTGAATAAATGAAAAACAATTATACATTTTAGGTTCAATGAATTCAACCATAGATGACACAAGAAAATTCTAACAGAAATTTATAGTCATCTGATAATTTGTACAATTCTTAACATTGATTGAGGAGCCATATTATCATATAAACTGACTGTCATTTGTTACACCAACTTCTGGTTACGCGTATCAATAGCACCACCAAAAATAGATTCTGCATTATCGAAAATGGTGATTTATTCATTTCAATTAACTATAATGGTTACCATAACAAGAATCAAGTTCACGACATAGAATTAAAATTGTTCAGTGATATAAGATTTAATATGTCATATTATAAAAACATATTTCCTTAAATAAACGCAGATAAAGTATTGTATTCAACAAAAGTAGTTTTATTAACTCTCTGATTTAGCTTCACACGCGAATTAATGAAGTTCTGCTTTGCATCCAGTTAAATAACACACCAGCTGGTAATTCTGAACTGAAAGATTCCGTGTTTATAGTACAATGGCATTTTATACATTTGTTGGGATGGTGCTAATATTGCGGGCGACACTCTGCCCATGAGAAGTCATAGCATACCCACAGGGTAACTTCTGCATTTACGTTACACAATTATCTTATTTTTTGTCCATGACAACAAAGTTATCTATGGATAATGTGAAGCTTCGTCACTTTAATTAAAAATCGCCACGGAAACTCTCGGCAAGGTCCAACATTATCACGTCACAGAGGATATCTTAGTTTTATAATACAGGCTGTTGATCAACTACACCGAAGTAATTTGCGAGATTGTGCACGTGACTGATATAAGTATCACGTTAAACGTGTGGGTATCAGTCGGTGTTATAGAAATATCGTTACTAGCGCTCTCAAGATTTAATGTCGCCAAAATCTCCAACTAATCACCTGACAGAGCGACACTGAGCATTCATTAACTACGATCTTGAGTTATGTAGCCTACTCTGGAACTGCTCTGGTGGCTTAATGCGGGAAACAGTTACCCTAAAGGCCACGACTTCGATTCCTGTCATAGAGTACACGTTTTTTGTTATGGTTTTTTTCATTGCAGACAAAGTGGCATAGCCGTTACTTGGAAATGTCAATAAGTCTCCTATCTCAAGTAACAGCCTGCAGCTACTTTCTCCTCTCCGGTGGGCACAGAAGAAACTCCGAACGTGACTCGCAGCTTATCCGGCACTAAACGATAATCGTGCGTGCGCTGCTTGAGTAATTTATAATTGTGGCATCTTTAATGACAACGTACCGGCAATTACCAACATACAATGGTAGCTCAACAAAATCTGATCTGTTCCATTCACATTACTTTCTATGCAACAAATTATTGTTAATAAGCTTATGCCTCTATTTACTTCATGCTAATCGAGAAAAAAATTAGTAGAAATAGTCTGATTACTTGCTTCCTTGTAAGTAGAAGTGAAATAAGGGACTACTATAGGTTAAAGTGATAGTCAAAAGCTGGTTGCTATATGACTGAAGTTCCTTTCTTTGTATGGACAGGCCTTAACACATTCTTGTATGAGAAAAGTATAAGTTTTTCAAAGCTGAAACCAATAACAAGGAATATCTAAAAAATATCAACTCCACGAAAAAAAGTATATAATATAAATTGTGTGTTTTAATGTACTCTACATTTTTTGTGTCGTAAGTTTTTATCCGTCTCTTGCGGTTTAGCAGTTATGCAAAATTCCGTAAAATTCATCCAGAGTAAAGTAGTCTTCAGAGGCTATTCCAAGAAAAGTCAAGATATACATTTTATTTGTCATGTAAATATCTTTAATATACGATATTTTAAACAAAATCGTTAGAGCCAATTTTGAGAAAATTAAAATCTACGAAAAAAAGTTCCATGTGCAGGGTAGTTTGTGGTGGAGAAATTTTCTTCAAAATGTTTGTTATCGCATCCTTGGAAGATACCAAACTTGATATTTAAGTTTGGTATTTAATGGTCTTTTCATTTTTGAGTTATGCTGTCCACAGACCCATATATATATATATATATATATATATATATATATATATATATATATTGACATTTTTCCAAAAATGCTTTTTTTTTTTTTATTCGGGGGGACCCAAAGCATGTATTTGCGCTGAAATCTGTGTATCAAATATTGGGTATTGTGTATGCACTATGTAGGTACCTAGTTCCGGTCGGCTTATTCAGTCTCAACTGGGTCACTGTTTGGCTGAGGCCATGTCAGATCCTCACTGTGCCCTAGGTTCAGTGTGTGTCGGCAGCACAGTTCAAACATCAAACTTGCAATTTAAATGTACTATCTCCCAACACTCCCCAACCCCAAACTAGCTTTTACATGCCACATTCTTCCAAATTTTCCATTTTCTCAAAAATGCCACTAACAATTTTGGTTAAAATGCCGTATACTAAAGATATTCACATGACAAATAAAACGTATATCTTCAAATTATTCGGAATAATAGCTTCTATATGTAACCAAATGAGAGAAAAAAAAAATGTAGATCTCGTTCAAACACATTTTATGTCATATAATGTGACGCACTGACACACACACACGAGGGCTGTCCAAGAAGTGTCCGACCTAACAAACAAAGCACAAAAACGTCTTTATTTCTCTACGTAGTCTCCTTTCGACACAGCGATGTCCAATGGCTTCGGTACCCTGTTTATAGTGAGAGGTCTGCAAAATAGTCATTAACTGCAGACTGCACCTCTTCATGGTTGGCAAATCTTCTACCACCAAGTTTGGAAACAGAGGGGGTTAAATCTGGCGAATAGGGTGCTTGAGGAAGCAATTCGAACTTTAACTCGTTAAATTTGGCCATGGCGGTAATGGAGTGTGGACTGGTGCATTGTTGCATAATATTCGCCATTGATTACTTTTCCTTTACTGAGATAATCAATGAAAATTATACCGCGTGCGTCCCAGAAAACTGACGCCATGACCTTGCCTGCAGATGAAACTGTTTTCGCCTTCTTTGGAGCCGATTCTCCCCTTCCAAACCACTGTTTTGATTGTTCCTTCGTCTCAGATTGAAGTGATGGGCCCAGGTTTCATCCATTGTTATAAATCGATGCAAAAAAGCTTTATTGCCAAACACTCGACTGAAACATCCTCAAGATGCTGTTTTTGTTCTATTGTGAGCAAACGCGGCATCCATCTTGCACAGAAGTTTCTCATATCCAAATTTACGGTCAGTATGCGATGTACAGAACTTCTTGAAATATCTGCTTTCAGTCGATGGTCATCCAATACCATTTTGTGGATTTTCTTTACAATTTCTGGACTGGTAACCTCACTTGGTTGACCAGTGCGATGTTCGTCTTGGCAACTCTTAAACTCTGCCACACAATATTTCACTGTTGTTAACGAAGGAGCAGACTTCCCCAAAGTAGAATCTAGCTCAGCTTTAATATTAGTTGGACTAAGATCTTTCAAATGAAAGTATTGTATCACATAACAATGACCAGTTTTATCCACGTTTACAAATTCGCTGAGAGCATTCACTAATGATGGCTGCTACATAATGTAAAATCGTCAAACTTCAAATTTAAGCTTTCTACCACTTGTTTTACCATTGTTATTTGAAAGAACATCCGCTATCTATACGCCAGGTCGGGGACAAACATTGTATGTAAAAAATACTTTCCGAGATACTTTTTGGTATTGGTTCCAATTTTAAAATATTTTGCTGAAACAGAAAGGCGTCATCGCTTTTTCTTTTGTTTCACTCCTGAACGAAATTTGAATGTCAGTCGTACAGCGACAAGTTTTAAAAGGTTCGACTGTCACTTTATCGTACGTAATCCCATCTGCTTATAAGGAACTAACTAATGGGATTTATCTGATTAGCATGAAGAACAGCTTTTGATTGTATTATGTGAATGGAACACATCAGATTCTTCATCTAATATTGTGATCTGAAAATAATTTGAGGTCATCGGGAACCATGCGAGTCAGTTCAGGAATTTAATGTCGTGGCAGTATGTTGCCATGGTAGCTCAATGTACCTATCCATAAGTTTTTAACTTTGGAAAAAATGAACACTTTTGGAGATTGAAAAAAAAAATCCAATAACTGTTCTGCTATAATTAGAGGTCAACAAACTCTGAAAGACTAAATCTACATATTTTCTCTAAAACTTGAATTTTTTATGAAAATATTTTTAGGATGTATGCATTGTTAATGCAGCAGGTAAAATATCACTATTACTCTATATACATTTTATTAACAGATCTTAAAAATTGTGGATTTCCCAAATGTAACTGAAGGGTTACCTTGACAAAATTTCAACATCATTTGTTGGTACAAAAAGTTCTGGTTAAATGGACATATAAAGCTGTGTCATCCCTAAGGGTGGAGCAATTGCTCACTCACTCAGGCTTCTGTTCCAATAAGGACTGTCTATCACTTGCACAGTCAAGGGATAAAGAACAAGTCATCTTGTTTTGTTGCAGGATTCAATGTTTCAAGATGATATCAGGAAATGTTGATCACATGTGACATGATTGTAGGGATGTTCTGCCGTACTTCCTCAAGTCTGAAGACAACAGAAACCCTTACCTCGTGAAGACCCCCTATCACTCTACTGGCGGCTACCTCACCGTGCAGGAGTCGCCCTGGAGAACTCCGCTAGCCATCGCCTTTGTGCAGGGAGGCGTGGAACTGGGCTACGAGAACAGGGACTGTAACGGCGAGGTTCAGACCGGCTTCATGATCGCCCAGGGCACCATCAGAAGAGGATCCAGATGTAGCACTGCCAAGGCCTTCCTCAGGCCGATACGTCTCAGGAGAAACCTCCACATCGCCATGCATTCCCAGGCGATGAAACTCTTGTTGGAGAAGAGCCCTACTGGTGAACCTGCAGTTCAGGGCGTGCAGTTCATGAGGAACGGCAAGGTGAAGACAGTGAGAGCTCGTCGTGAGGTGATACTGTCAGCCGGGGCACTCAACACTCCACAGATTCTGATGCTGTCAGGGATCGGTCCCAAGGAGCATCTCGACAAGTTTGGGATTCCTGTCATCAGGCACCTCAAGGTGAGCATCATCTCTTACTAATCCTTCACGTTGGCGGTAACCTCTATTAATTCGAAGTCCTTCCAGAAAGTGACACACGATTGAGAGAACTAAACAATAAGAAAAGTCATCAACACGAAACCTTAATTACGAAGTTACATTACCTTACTCTACTGCTATCAAGGTATTTATTGTCACGCGGTACAGATGTATGTACAGTGGAACACTCTCTTTCCTGAATTCTTTTATCAGCATTTGCTCTTAACGGTTGATGCATTTCCATTCAGGTCTTTGTCGTGCACATCATTACTCGTAAATACCTCACTGAAGACTCGTTCATTGCATTATCAGCATACACTTACATTATTTGCCCATAAAATTTGATTGGCCAAAACTTTTGTGCATTAAAGAAAACGAATAAGTTGTTTGGTGGTAGAAAAGTATAACATCGGCATTGATAGCAATGACGATTACGTTGAGAAATAGAGTAAGGTAGTGTAACTTTGTGTTGATAACTTTCGTTATTATTTAGTTATGTCAAATCGTCCGTCACTTTGTGGATGGCCCACGAATTTTGAATTTTTCGGAAATATTTCAAAATAGTTCATCTTATTAAAGCACCCAAATTACAACATATTTTTTCTTTGTGCAGTTAGCCGATTCCGAGATATTCCTCGTTTTTTTGTTCTTTAAATATTTGTACTTTCCTAAAATAGGCAGTCGTTATTCATATTTTTCCTTCTGGCCATGGAAAGAGAATGTAGTTTCAACGTGAACATGGGCCAGCTGTTAAAAGATTTGTTTTTATTGTTTCCTTTGTGTAGCCCCCTTTAACATTAATGATCACATCGGGGGCTGTGACTTGTGAAACTTTGGTTCAGGACATTAGGTTAAACTTTATATTACTAAACTCATGCACATTCATACTTGCAGACTCTGTGGGGATAGGGAAGAATTGTGGTTAAAGAACCCGAGTGAGAAGTCAGCTCGGTGACCACGGAGGCAGATTTGACTATCGCTTTAACCTAATTATTGCTAATCGCGTTGTACATATATACAAGGAAATATGTCATAACACATCATCTGGATAGTATGAAGATAATAGTTTCTTGTGGACGTTGGGTTGGGAGTCATAGCTGTCACGTTGGACATTCTCATGTCCCCGTGGTTGACACAAGCCTGTGTTCCAGGTGGGCCACAACCTGCAGGACCACGTGGGACTTGGAGGTCTCACGTTTGTGGTGAACGAGCCCGTCAGCTTCAAGAAGTCTCGCTACCAGTCACTGCCCGTCGCCCTGGAGTACATCCTCAACGAGCGAGGACCTCTCACTACCCTCGGCGTCGAGGGTGTGGCCTTCGTCAACACCAAGTACGCCAACAAGTCCATAGACTGGCCGGACGTGCAGTTTCACTTCGCACCCAGTTCCATCAACTCTGACGGCGGGGAACACATCCGGAGGATCGTCGGGCTGCGCGACAGAGTGTACAACACGGTACGTATGGGCACCAACAGAGGCCACGCTAATAATAATAGATAGCAAAATACTAATTAATAACAATTTATCTGGAGAAAGAAACAACAACTAAGAAATGAATGAACCAACAATCTCATGTCTTCCATTCACTTGATTTTCTCTACAAACAAACTATTCTTACAAAAGTTTATTGTTCTATCTACTTATCCTAATCGATATAAACATTTAACAGGAATTATCTTATTACTTGCTTCCTTATAAGGGAATACTTTAGGTCAAAGTGGTCGTCAGATATTTTAAAAAGTGGTTCCTTTGCGATTCAGTTTTGAAATTAGATTCTATTTGGATGGTCAGGAGTAAAACAAAAGAAACAGATGACAACTTCCTACTTGAGAAAAATATAAGTACGAGGGCAATTCAGAGACGATTTGGCATAACTAAGGATATCAACACAAAACTTTATTTACAAAGTTAAAGTTTGTTACTCAAGGTAATCGCGATTGCTGTCACAACATTTACTGTCTCTTGCTACCAGTTTTTCAATGCCGATGTTACAATTTTCTATTCGTTTTTTGAGTGCACAGAATGTTGGGCCAATCGAATTTTATAGACAAATAACCAAGTGTATGTTGAGGAAATGGCGAAGAACATTACAGTGTGTACGATAAAGACCGTTCATCAATCGTTATGGAGCAGTTGAAAGCACATGTTGATAAAAGAATTCAGTAAAACTGGCATTTCACTTTGGACGACTTTTTGGATGGAAAAGATTTACCAGCCATGAAGACCTCAACATCTTGGCTCAGATGAAATACTGGTACCACGTGACAATAAATACCTCGACACCAATGACGATTACGCTGAGTAAAGTTTTGTGTTGAGAACTTCCGTTGTGTCACTTTCTGGATCGCCCTCGTATTTTAAAACTGAAACGAACAATGAGCAGCAGATCCACATTATGTTGTGTCCACCTCCCGAGGTTCAACAGCTTCAACATATCCAGTTAACTTCTCAGGTAAACATACCCATGGTATTTCAACGAAAAATGTGAGAGCCGTTTTTGAAATATGTCGCATATAAAGGGTAGTTTAGGGTACGAAAGCTCCGAACACAGAACGCACTCATTTAGTAGGTTCTGTATTTGAAGTTTTTTTGTGCTCAAAGACTTGGCATATTAAAATGGTGTTAGACCAGTTTCTTAACTTATACCACTTTCACTGTGAAAAGAACGCAATTTCCTGCTCGTGTGCAGAAACAGGTTCCGAACATGTGTACCAAGCTGCATCTGACTGTGTGTTAAACCTTTTGGCTATCTTTTACAGTTTACCAGTTATACAAAAGTCATCCAGCATGAAGAGGTCTTCACAGACTATTCCCAGAAAATTCAACATATATATTTTATTTGTCTTTAAGGAAATAAAAATTTCCGAAATGTTTTGTATGTAAAGGGCAGTCTGAGGTGAGGGAATTTTGTTGAAAATCTTCGTGTCGCATCCTAGGAAGACGCTGAACTTAAGTATCAAGCTTGGTATTTAACACATTTTTCAGTTACCGTGTTCACAGACACGGACCTTTTTCTAAAACGTTTTGGATTCGAGAGGTTTTAACACGTGTATTATCGACGAAATCTCGGTATAGAATTTTTTGGGTAGAATGCTATTCCTATGTATTATATACCTGCTAAGTAGAGAAATTAAAAACCTGACATGTTTTGCGCAGCCACGAGACGTTCTACAAGCTAAAGTTAATTGGTGCGTGGATGTCTGTTGACATTTATCATCTTATTTGGGAAACTTTACGTTGAATTTTGCCACGTGAGATTGAGAAAGTATGAGGTCACAATAAAAGATAATTTAAACAGTTTCCTTTCAAATGTAAAAGCGGCCAAGGTCAAACGGCAGTTGGGCAGTTCCAAGGATAAATGTTAATTTCCCCAAAAGTCTTTTCTGGAACAAACGTTAATTAGTACCTGTATTTCCTGCGTTTTATTTGCTTGCTCTGGTCACACGGACTTCATGCTAAACACGCAGATAGTGTATAGAAAATGTACTGTATTGCTCCTAAAATTCAATAGCATGATTTCACCGGAAATATACGTTTTCAGACACCCTGATTCCAGGAAAAGCATTTTTAGAAACATGTCCATGCGTGTGTGTGTGGGGGGGGCAAAAAGACCGCCAAATACCAAACCGATGCTCTATTTCAGTATCTTCCTAGAATGCGACACGACGATTTTCATGAACATCCCCTTCTCCCAACTACATGGAATATTTTTCGAAAATTTGTTCTCAAAGATAACTAAAGATTTTGATTAAACTAACTTATGTTTAAGATATTTTTATGACAAACCAAATGTATATTTTGAATTTTCTGGGAATAGTCTCTGAAGACCTCTTCATTCTGGATGAATTCTGTATAACTGGTAAACAGTAAGAGATGGACACAAAAATATGGAACTCATTAAAGCACACAAGTTAGGTCATGTGTACATTTTTTGGTAGAGTTAACCGTTTTTGAGATGTTGGTTTCAATTTTAAGACACCTAAACTTTGCTATTCTCGTTTCTGCTGGCGATTTCAACTGTTTCACATAGCGACCAGCTTTTAAAGGACGAAGACTATCTCTTTAGCCCGTGCATTTTCTTATTCTCCTTCTATTTACAAGGAGGCTAGTAACAAGACTAATGATTAACTTGATGTAGATCAATGTTTTGAATAAAAGGACTGTTTACCGAACAGCTAGAGAAAGTCATGTGAATAGAGCACATGGGATTTCTTCCTTTCTAATTACCAGGAAGCAAGTAATAAGGACAATTTCTGCTAATGTTTATCTCCATATAGGTAGAAGAACACGCTTTTAACAATAATTTATTACAGAGATGTAAAGAAAGTCATGTGAATGGAACACATCAGATGTTTTAAATTAAAAACTGGCACTTATTATGTGTTACGTTGGATACTTGTAAATGGAATTCACAGAGAAACTCAGAAAAACGCTCTTTAGTTTAGAGACTGAAGCTAAATATTAACTCTCTAGCGGTATCGACACGTTCTAATAACCATTTTAAAATCTGTTTCTTTGACCGATTGTGGTAAACAATTCGCTCCCGGTCTTCCTTAAAACATTCACATCACTTTTTCTACTTACTGTTCTAGAAACTAAGCTTACAAAGCTAATTCTTATTAATTGAGATAAACATTTGTAGAAAAACGTTTAGTATTACATTTCTTGTACTTACATTGTAGGAATACTCTACCTAAAAAGATACTCCTTCCGGAATCTGACGTATAAAAGCCTACTCACTGGCTGAGAGTGTGATGTTGGAGGGGATTCCACACTGCAGCTAATGGTTTTTGTACGTCAGACCCCAGAAGGATAGTATGAAATGACAGTACCTAATTACAGTGGGCACCGGAACCAGATTGTGGAGAAACTTTTTTAAAAGCTGCTCCTACACTATGACATTGAAATGCAGTTTTCTTTACTTCACCAAGAGAAAGAAAAACAATTAACAAGTCCCATTTGAAAATATATATATATATATATATATATATATATAAACTGTTGGAAATCAATACCTAGCAATGTTTTAACTCCTTCCATTTTTATGTCTATCAGTTATACAAAAGTCATACAGAAAGAAGGGGACTTCACAGACTATTTCCAGAAAAGCCAACATATACATTTTATTTGTCATGTTAAAATCTTAAATATACTCGAATGTAGTATTTTAATGAACAGCGAATCATTATAAAAAAAAAAATGAAATATCTGCTACGTGAAGGATGGTTTCAGAAAGGGTGATTTTCTTGAAAATATTGATCTTGCATCTTTGACACATTTTCAAAAGCTTCCAACACACCAAACTAGCCATACATGGAACATTTTTATGTGATATATGTTTTGAGGAACCCCGAATAAAATTAGAATTTTCAGAAAAAAGTTCCATGTGTGTGTCTGAACCAAGTATGCCACATGATGACTTTCAGGAAAACTCCTTTCCCCAAACTAGCCTTTACATGGAAGATGTTGCTGTAACGACTTGTATTAAAATACCATACATTACATGACAACACATCCAACTCTTCAGTCTAACTTTATTTTCCAACATTTCATGTTGTGTACAAACCTCCCTCCCAGATATCTGGATGAGTTTGTCCAAATTTGAGGTACAGAGGCATCTGACCCAGATAACTTATTGGTCCTGGCCAAATCTGGCATATTTCTCTGTTTTCATGTTGTGTACAAACCTCTGACACACAAACCTGGACGGTCCTGAGCAAATCTGACATTTTTTCCGTTTCACGTTGAGTAAAAACCACTATCCGAAACATTTGATTGATCCTGGCCAAATGGGACATTTATTTCTCTGTTTAACGTGTATACAAACGACTGTCCCAAATACACGATCGATCCTGGACAAAACTTGTATACAAATCTCTGTCCAGAGACCTGGAGGCTCTGGACCAAATACTATTTTTCTGTTTTACTTTATGAACAAGCCTCTTTCTCTGTTTGATCAGGTGTACAAACCACTGCATCAAGCAGAGACCTGGATGATACTGCCTCTGCTGCTACGGCCGCGAAGTAAGGGCTGGGTGAGACTAAAGAGTACCGACTTCAGAGTCCAGCCCGATATCGAACCCAATTACTTCACGCACCGCGAGGATGTGAACGTGTTAGTGGAGGGCATCAAGATCGCCATCAACCTGTCAGCCACTCCAGCCTTCCAGAGGTTCGGTTCTCGACCACATAACATTCCCATGCCCGGTTGTGGCGCGCACGTCTTCATGTCTGACGAGTACTGGGAGTGCGCCCTGAGACACTTCACCTTCACCATCTATCACCCTGCAGGGACGTGCAAGATGGGACCTTCCTCAGACCCAGAGGCTGTTGTCGACCCCAGACTGAGGGTACATGGTGTCCAGAGACTCAGGGTGGTGGACGCTTCTATAATGCCCACCATTGTGAGCGGCAACCCCAATGCACCAGTGATTATGATCGGCGAAAAGGCCTCGGACATCATCAAGGAGGATTGGAACATTCCAATAACCTAGATACCAAACCCAAGTTTGCACTTACGCTCAATCAAAGTGCCAACATTCACATTTTCTTTATAAGAGAATGTCTACATAAAGACCAAAGCTGATTTATTCACTATTTATATTTTATAAAACTGTGTTTTGAATTTTTATAAATAAAATGTTTTGTTATTGTTTTAATTTTGTGCTGACTGTAAAGCGTATTATCCCAAATTACTGCAGCTTCTAGGAGAGATGGTGTTGTGGCCATAATCGTCACTTGCCGTTCACACGTTGGCTTCCATGCATTGTTTGTGAAATGTGTGCGAGCACTTTACATCGAAGCTCCGACTGTTATACCTGCGATGGTTTGTATGCCATAATAAGCAACACTTCTGTTGACGTCTTCGAAATATAAAAGGGAGAGAAGCAGTTTCGGAGCGTGCAGTCGAAGAATTATTAAGAAAGCATCGATTAAAAACGTTTAGTTGTACACAGTTTTTATTATAATCCGTTGGAAGACATAAATAAAAAAAGAAGTTTTGTTAGACTGGTGTCAGGAGTGGGATGAAGATGATGAAAACGGAAATGTAACCCAGAAGGGGTGGGGGGATGGAAAAAGACGCAACTCGGCATGGAGATGATGCAGGAAAAGACGAAATCCGGCTCGGGGAAATGGAAAGTGAAATCTGGAGTGGTAAACATGATGTCCGACACGAAGATGAGAGACGAGACGTGACGGTGAATTGCGCGAAGGAGAAGATGGCGGGATTATCAAACAATTGGCCGACAAGGTGGGGTCTTAATCTCAAAAAACAAAAGAAAAAAATACCCACATGACTACTTCTCACTATCGTTTATAGTTTCTCTGTCTTCAAAAATTATTATTGGTAGAAAATTTGCCGATCGAGATAAGCGTTTGCAAAACAGGTTAGCGGATTTCTAACTCCATAATTCTTTGTTTAAAGTCACGAGAAACAAGTCAGTGGTAATTTGGCACTTGGAAAACATGATATTTTCTACGTGTCGTTTCCAAAATGTTTGTTTGGTGACCTTATAATGGGCAATCCTGTTTTACTCTTACTTTTGTCAAGGGTTTCTATAATACGTGCCTTTGTTATAGATAGACAAGACAAAACGAAAGGCTGAGAAATAAGATGTTCAGTTGGTCTTCTGATCTCAAAATCGCGGGTTCAAACCCGTCCAGACAGAATGTTTTTAAGTGCCCTTAAAGGCGACAGCCTCCTGCCAGTAGTTTTGCTGACAGGAAAGGCACAGCCACTTAGATTAGATTAGACAGAAACCTCATTTTGTATATTGTTGAAAGATGGGGACGAGAAATACTCAGCGTAGCAAGGCAACTAAAACCGTTGGTCCCGTGTCGTAGATTACAGCACATAAAAGAAACTGAAGTCTGATAGAGGGGCCTCTGAACAAAATTAAGCGGTCTTTCACACCCAGTATAGAATGGGACGCTGAGAACCACGGCAGTTACAGAACCTCAACCTGTTAGAGAGGCCTCTGAGCAAAATTAAGCGGTCTTTCACACCCAGTATAGAATGGGACGCTGAGAACCACAGCAGTTACCGAACCTCAACCTGATAGAGGGGCCTCTGAACAAAATTAAGCGGTCTTTCACGCCCAGTATAGAATGGGACGCTGAGAACCACGGCAGTTACAGAACCTCAACCTGATAGAGGGGCCTCTGAGCAAAATTAAGCGGTCTTTCACGCCCAGTATAGAATGGGACGCTGAGAACCACGGCAGTTACAGAACCTCAACCTGTTAGAGAGGCCTCTGAGCAAAATTAAGCGGTCTTTCACGCCCAGTATAGAATGGGACGCTGAGAACCACAGCAGTTACAGAACCTCAACCTGTTAGAGAGGCCTCTGAACAAAATTAAGCGGTCTTTCACGCCCAGTATAGAATGGGACGCTGAGAACCACGGCAGTTACAGAACCTCAACCTGATAGAGGGGCCTCTGAACAAAATTAAGCGGTCTTTCACGCCCAGTATAGAATGGGACGCTGAGAACCACAGCAGTTACAGAACCTCAACCTGATAGAGGGGCCTCTGAACAAAATTAAGCGGTCTTTCACGCCCAGTATAGAATGGGACGCTGAGAACCACGGCAGTTACAGAACCTCAACCTGTTAGAGAGGCCTCTGAGCAAAATTAAGCGGTCTTTCACGCCCAGTATAGAATGGGACGCTGAGAACCACAGCAGTTACAGAACCTCAACCTGTTAGAGAGGCCTCTGAGCAAAATTAAGCGGTCTTTCACGCCCAGTATAGAATGGGACGCTGAGAACCACGGCAGTTACAGAACCTCAACCTGTTAGAGAGGCCTCTGAGCAAAATTAAGCGGTCTTTCACGCCCAGTATAGAATGGGACGCTGAGAACCACAGCAGTTACAGAACCTCAACCTGTTAGAGAGGCCTCTGAGCAAAATTAAGCGGTCTTTCACGCCCAGTATAGAATGGGACGCTGAGAACCACGGCAGTTACAGAACCTCAACCTGTTAGAGAGGCCTCTGAGCAAAATTAAGCGGTCTTTCACGCCCAGTATAGAATGGGACGCTGAGAACCACAGCAGTTACAGAACCTCAACCTGTTAGAGAGGCCTCTGAACAAAATTAAGCGGTCTTTCACGCCCAGTATAGAATGGGACGCTGAGAACCACGGCAGTTACAGAACCTCAACCTGATAGAGGGGCCTCTGAACAAAATTAAGCGGTCTTTCACGCCCAGTATAGAATGGGACGCTGAGAACCACGGCAGTTACAGAACCTCAACCTGTTAGAGGGGCCTCTGAACAAAATTAAGCGGTCTTTCACGCCCAGTATAGAATGGGACGCTGAGAACCACGGCAGTTACAGAACCTCAACCTGTTAGAGAGGCCTCTGAGCAAAATTAAGCGGTCTTTCACGCCCAGTATAGAATGAGACGCTGAGAACCACAGCAGTTACAGAACCTCAACCTGTTAGAGAGGCCTCTGAACAAAATTAAGCGGTCTTTCACGCCCAGTATAGAATGGGACGCTGAGAACCACGGCAGTTACAGAACCTCAACCTGATAGAGGGGCCTCTGAACAAAATTAAGCGGTCTTTCACGCCCAGTATAGAATGGGACGCTGAGAACCACAGCAGTTACAGAACCTCAACCTGTTAGAGAGGCCTCTGAGCAAAATTAAGCGGTCTTTCACGCCCAGTATAGAATGGGACGCTGAGAACCACGGCAGTTACAGAACCTCAACCTGTTAGAGAGGCCTCTGAACAAAATTAAGCGGTCTTTTACGCCCAGTATAGAATGGGACGCTGAGAACCACGGCAGTTACAGAAGCTCAACCTGATAAGAGGGGCCTCTGAGCAAAATTAAGCGGTCTTTCACACCCAGTATAGAATGGGACGCTGAGAACCACGGCAGTTAAAGAGCGTACATAAATAAAACGCCATTTCATTTTTTCCCAACTTAATAAAGAGTGGTGAGATGAACTTGTTCAGTAATAAAGTAAAACAAACTCCATGGCTATGAAAAAAAAAAAAAAAAC
Organism: Hymenopus coronatus; assembly: GCA_030762935.1. Classification (NCBI taxonomy): domain Eukaryota; kingdom Metazoa; phylum Arthropoda; class Insecta; order Mantodea; family Hymenopodidae; genus Hymenopus; species Hymenopus coronatus. Next base: position 2,543,318 of record CM060895.1, on the reverse strand, counting down.
AATAAGAGATATACAATTATTTAAAACTCGTAGCATAAATAAATGTTGCAGCAATGAAATGCTTCTGCGAACGGCAGAAGAACCAAATTGTGAAACATTTCATCCACAATGATAATCCACGATTATTTCGTGTCACAAGACGCCGACGGTCAAACATATAAACAATTTTATTATTTTTAAGAATATTCCTGTTTAACAACAATACATTTTTGCACACCATGAAACTAACTATTCAATGCTGTCACTTCAGAAGCATGTTTTATAAAGGTCCATTGCTACACCTGGTGACGAAAGAATGATTCCACACATTCTATCTTTACTTTTTGGAAACAAAAAAAAATCTCAAGGTGGTTGGTCAGGTTCGCACTATGCAACGACGGCACCCATGATGTAATATTATATTTCCATTTAGGCGTTTTTCAATACTTTTAAAACATCTGTGTCAATGCCTAGTGACATGGCCTGTTTTAAGAAAAGCCATCTTACTAGCACAACGTCAGGCCCAGGTTCTGTTCGAAAGGTCCACGAGTCGACTGACTTTTATTTTCAGGATCATAATAATAATAACAACTGCAAGATTGATCAGCAGTAGCCTTGGAATGTTCTCGGAACTTGTCTCATTAACATGTTCATCATTAGGCCTCGTATTCTTACATATTTTGTTTGCGAACTTCAAACTGAGTTTAATGTTCTAGACCAAACATTTTAACTTTTATTGCACATAAAAATGCATATTTTCTGATTTTTTATATAAATAAATATTTTTCGTATATTCACATAAATTACGAAAATCGCATAAAGGAAGCTTTTTTAAAATACTTTGCACATAATTTCATAAAATCACAAAATCAGCAGCAAGTCACTGTCCACTTCAGTAATGTTCAATCACACATGCCAGAACGCTTTCCTTGGTTGCAAGATAGACGGGAATTGCTTCACTGCCATAAACACAGCCACGGAACCGTATAGTCATTTGTCTTGTGGTTGTGTTGGGAAGTTACATATCGACACATGCCAACAGAGAAAAGCAGGCAAAGATATGCTGCGCAATTTGAGGATATTTTCAGTTCTGATGGTAAAATCCTGTAGACCAACATTTAAGTGGTTGCAAACTAAGGCAGCTATTTAGTGCTGTACAAAAAAACAAACTTGTATTAATTATCAAGTACTTCAGCAAGGCCTTCTACATTTTCAGTGTATTGTGAGAAAATGCCAGGAAGCGTTCGAAAATAATAGTGCATTTAACATTAGGTGAAGCGCTATCTGTAAACCTAAATTTGCTTGTGTAGGCATTTTCTAAAAAAAAGTTCAAACTTTATTAGTGCAGCTTATATTCCCTGCAGTAATCTGCAATCAAATTCAACATCTCAATATTCATAACCCCAATATCATTGAAGACCAAACGTTTTTAAGCAGCACAACATTTAAAGAGAAAATGCAAGGAAGTGTTCGAAAATAATTAATATAATAAAGTTTAAAATGTGTTGGATGGGCAACCTGAAGAAATTATTGATGTGACATTCCATGTTAGGGGGCAGGATCGGGTATCTAACAATAAATTATTGTATCGTGAACATTTTAAAACATGTGCTTTGTTGCCATTTTTTATCACATACGTAATACAAAATACGGTTTTGCCCCTAGGGTAGAGGCAGAACGTTAAAACGGTGGGGCACAACCGGGTACTGCAGTTTTTCTGTGCTTAACAGTCATTCCATTCAAAACATTTCAATGCCTTTTGGGGCCATCTGTTGCACTTCACACACTGAATAGTTTTGTTTCTCACTGGCTATCGCTAGAGTTTTCGTCACTATATTTGCTCTTGTTGTTTCACCAAACTTAGACTGAAGCGAATTTCTGCACATTGCTAGGTTGAGCATTTGCCTTTTTTTTTTGAAGCTCAACCTTGTATGGTGACTCTGTAAGGATGGCTGTTTTCCCGCGGCGTCTTCCTGACGACGAGGGAAGTCTTTTGGTGAAGCTGATATTGTTATTTTGTGCAAGATGATGCGACATCCATTTGTACTGAAGAAGACTGGCTACGTAGTGACCCCTCAGCTGGCATGCAGGATTGCTGGGACCCCCGCTTCTTAAGGCGTACCACAATAACCACTTGCTTCTCGAATTGTAACAATACTTAAATCTTTGCAATTTAATGTTGGTGTAGATACTTATCTCTTAAACTCCGACTCCAAATTTCAGTTAAATTACTTCAAAACGCGGAAATTTCTAATGGTAAACATTACAGACACAATAACGCGACGATATGAGAATGCAGTTCAGTTAACAAGTGGTAGATGGTAGCACTTTCCAGTTTAAAAACCCAACTACCCGGTTGTGCCCTATAATTGTGCAGAACTTGCTTCTTGTAACGTGGAGCGATCATTTTCTAAATCTAAGGCACAATCGTGAATCTTTGGGGCTGAAAATTTGTGGTCGTATTTGGTGATCCCTCCCACGAATGATGACTGGTGAGTACCACGTAATTTCCATTATATCAGCCATTCAGATATTTAAAAAGGTATTTTATTTGTTTTAGCACATATTTTTAACATTTTAGTGTATAAAAACAAATGTTTCCCAAGTTTTTAGCACCTACAAATCAGTAACAGCGGTTCTTGGTCGTCCACAGAGAAACCCATCCATCACCACTAAGAAACACTCCATCTCTTTTGAGTTCGCTGGACAAAATATAAATTGTTGGCTTAGATGGGCCTTCTTCGGCCAATGTCTTTATAAGCCCCTTTTTACTTTGTTAGTGACAACTTAAAGTGGTAAAAAAATCATAGTATGGAATTGTTTTTCAGTGACATTCATTTTGGGTAAACACAAACTATTACATCCAGTGGAAAAAACTGCACGACAATCAAGCGCAGAACATTACAAACAAACTGCCCGTACTAAAAGAATAATTTCTTCGGTGGTGGAATATAACACACATTCCCCATTACTGTATAGTACCTCGATAAAGAATACAAGAACGGTAAACGCTACCCCGATCAGATCAACCTCACGAGCCGCCACTGACAATCATCGCTCTCTCTACTTTCAACTCACCTTCCCTCTAGCGGACTTTTACTGAACTGAGCAACCCCATTTATCAAGTAAAAGTGATAATCCATGTAGCTAGTTCATAAGGTCGCCGACAGTCGGCGTTCCACGTTATAGGATTGGCAATTCTTCGCGGTGTATAGCCATACACAGCTTCACACGACTTTCTCTCTCATTTCTGTCTCAAAGATTGCACAAAAAATATAGTGTTACATTCTCATGACTTTCTGCTCCCCAATCTAAGCAGTCTTTTATCTACTTGATAAACATTAACAGAAACTTACTTCCTTGTAAGTACAAGGGAATACACCAGGATAAAGTGATAGTCAAATGTTTTAAAATGTGGTTGCTATGTGGTTAAAATCTATTTCTTTGCATTGCCAGCAGTTGACAAATTCCCGTACATGAAAACTTCTACTATTTTAAAACAAACAAATAACAAGGAATATATAAAAAACGGTCAGCTCCACGATAAAAAATGCGTCTTATTACTTGCTTCCTTGTAAGTAGAAGCGAAATAAGGGAGTACCGTAGGTTAAAGTGATAGTCAAAAGCTGGTTGCTATGTGATTGATGTTCCTTTGTATGGACACGAGTTGATAAATTCCTGTATGAGAAAAGTACAGGTTTTTCAAAGCTGAAACAAATAACAAAGAATAAAAAAAAAAAAACGATCAACCTCACGAAAAAAATGTATATACCATAAATTGAGTGTTTTAACGCACTCTACATTTTTTGTCCGGTAAGCTTTTGTCCATCTCTTACAGTTTGCTAGGTGCGCACAATTCCGCAAAATTCATCCAGAATATAGTAGTCTTCAGAGGCTATTCCCAAAAAAATTGAACATATACATTTTATTTGTCATGTAAATATTCTTTAGAGTTTTTTTTCAGAAAATCAAAATGTTAGAATTTTTTTCCATTTAAAGCGTAGTTGGGGTTGGGGCCGGGGGGGGGTCTTGAAAATCTTCATGTCGCATCCTTGAAGGATACCAAACTTAATATCAAGTTTACTTTTTAACGGTCTTTTCGTTTTTGAGCTATGCTACGCACACACACACAGGGACATGTTTCTAAACATTTTTTTTGGATTCGTGGGGTTCCAAAACATGTATTTGCGATGAAATCTCGGTAGGTATTGAATTTTTGGGTGCAATACAATACCTTCTCTATACACTGTATACATAGTACGTGTAGAGAAAGTAAAAACACGAAACTTCAACAAAGGGAAAATGTCGTGTTATTTATGGACGCTCTTTAACTGCTGTGGTTCTCAGCGTCCAATGCTGTACTGGGCGCGAAAGACCGCTTAATTTTGCTCAGAGGCCTCTTTTATCTGGCTTGAGGTTCTTTTACGTGCCGTAAATCTACGACACGGGACCAACGGCTTTACTTCCCTTCCGAAGGAAGCCATGTTAAGGATTTTTAATTTTTACGCCGGAAAAAATTCATCGCCCTCCGTCGGGTATATGAAGTTAGCATGGTAAGCATTACAGCAGAAGTGTTGAAATGGCGAGAGTTGTTTGAGTGGTCAGATAAGTTGCAAAACTGAAAGAACATTACATGCCGAGAGCTCAAAATATAAACTTGTGTGTCCTCTTTTGAGGAAGTGGTGATGGCAGTCACACCACTGGACCTGTTTAACTCGCTGGTGGCACTGGAATTGAGAAGCTTATCCAGCACATAAAACTTTAAGAATAATGCTACCTTCACAACAAGTTGGCACGGGTTTTACAAACTGAATAACATAACCAGCAATATCACATAACAAAATTCAGTCAATCTTTTACAAATAAATATGTTATAAAATTACATACTAACAAGTGACGTTACAACAATTGTCCATTCAAAATTATTGAAAATAGTACAAGCAAAGAGACAAGTGATAAAGCTAAGAATTATCTCTCTGCGTCTTCTTCGGTTTATGAGAACCAAGATTAAATCAAAGAAGACTGTCGTAACCTCTTGAAGGCGCGGCACGGCCAAATGTAGAGCAGGCTATGTAAAATCCTGCTGTCAGGCAATGCATACAGAAAAACAACGCACGGATAAAGTTTGGAGTTTGCAAACTCTTGCGTGTTTCTATGTGAATGCTTACATTAAATAATATGAGTCCAAACTCTTGCGCTTACGTTGTGTCATTGTGAATGCAGCATAATACAGTCGTATTGCATTCCCGCAATAAAAATAAATCTAGTTATTTATTGAATGACGCTAGTATTTTCAGTTTTAGAGTGGAACTTGAACATGCAGCCTTCAGCCCAGATACTCGTAGTGCAGAAGCCAGTTTCTGTTCATTCACTTACAAGTATGTAAATATATTGTAATCAACATTGTGCAACGACAATTAGCAATTTTCCAGGTCAGTGGGCTGCCTTCAGATTTGGGACCAACAACCCCTGAAGCTGCGAGAGTTTCGTTTTCCCCCAAAACTAGACATCTTACCTCGAGACACTAGACCTCTTCAAATACACAATCTATACAATATTCATTTTTGTGGAGTTGAGAATTTCCGAGACATTACTGCTTTTGATTTCAATTTTAAGATGCTTTGTTTTACTCGTGTTTCAATCGCATAGCAACCACATTTTAAAACATTTGACTATCACTTTACCCTGGTGTACTCACAAGGAAGCAAGCGATGTTAATGTTTCCAAGGACCATGATGCAGATACAAGAGTATACAGGGAGACTGTAAAATATCTCCAAAACTAAATGTTGTAGAAAGAAACGTCTTGAACAAAAGTTGCCTCATATAATGAGGGAAAGTAAATGTCATTTAGACAGACCAAAAAATTCAATGCCATAGCCAGGATTTTAATCACGGATCTCCCGGTCTCTAGCCGGTTGCTCTACCACTGAGCTACCATGGCAACATTGAGTTTCTCAACTGACTCGCATGTTTCCCGATAAACCACAAAGTACTTTGAGATGACAACCCCAATGGCGACTTACAATGTTGCAAGTACTTTAAGTCCGATGATTCATAATATAGGCAACTATTATGGTCAATTAAATCAATACTAAATGTCATTTGTTGCGTTTTAATTGGATGGTAATTTGAGGGCCAAGGTGCTTTTTTTTAAATGGGATCCAACAATTTTATTTTGTTTCCTTATTCCTCGTCAAAAATAAACAACTTTCGCTTAAACCATTTTCTTGTACAGGGTTCTTTTACTGGTGTAGAGAATTAAACATTGATGAAAGGCACACAGACCATCAGGATATTGTGCAGTATTCTTTCATAAGCATGTACCTTAATGCAATAAATCTTCAAAATGATGATCCCCTTCTACCTCAAAACATTTTGGGAATAGACGATCGCTGTGTTTGTAAAAGCATGTCTCTTCCAATACTGACACAAGCATTTCGTACGTGCATCTTCATGTTGTTGAAAAATGTATGCCAACAATTTCACACTTGAACAGCGTATTTTTGAGTGCGAAGAATGCGTGAAAACTGAATCATATAGACAGTTTTGTAGTCAAATTCTGGTTATTCAGTTTTGGGCACAAACACTGAGAATAGATTTAGAACAATGGGATCGCTAAACTAAACCAAACAAGCGAGAAGGAAATGTTCTAGTGAAGTATCTCAGCAGGTGAGTGTTCATACAGTTACTACTCTAGCACATTACTTACGCATAAGAATGGCGATTTCATCAACAACATGGACACCAGTTTCAACATGTTACTAACACGGGAGTTGTAAAGAGTGTGTGCGGAGGCTGGCATAAACTGAAGGCACTGTGCAAAGGAGAGAGCAACAGACATCCAATAACAGGCAAACTTAAACGAACCTAGCTTGCTCTGTCTGCAAGAAGCGAACTGCGGTAGTGGCCACATAAACCTAACACAGAGCGTGTTTTCAGTTCCACTATTAGCGACTTGATTTAAAAAAAATCTGATGTGTTCCATTCACAAGACTTTCTCTATATCGCTGCAACAAATTATTGTTAAAAAGCATATACTTCCATCTACTTCATGCTAATCGAGATAAACATTGTCAGAAATTGTCTTATTACTTGCTTCCTTGTAAGTAGAAAGAAAATAAAGGAGTACACTAGGCTAAAACGATAGTCAAATGTTTTAAAAGCCAGTCGCCATGTGGTTGAATTCCGTTTCTATGGAGCGCCAGGAGTTTAAAGCTTTCCGTGTGAGAAAGGTTTAGTATCTTAAAGAAGAATATCTCGGAAATGGTTAGCTTACATATTATATATGTATACATTGTGTGTGTTTTAACGACACGTTCACTTCTGTGAGTTTCTATCACCAGTTATAAAATAGACATCCAGAATGAAGTGGCTTCGCATATACATAGCTTCATTTGTCATAAAAGTATTTTAAACATATGGTGTTTTGTTGCAGCAATTTTTGGAAACTCTTCCATGTAAAGGGGAGGGGATTTTGTTGGATACCTTCGTGTCGCATTGTTAGAAAACGCTGACGTTACACATCAAGTTTGGTATTTAACCGACTTTTCTTTTTTGAGCTGTGTCGTACACAGACAGATGCAGAGAGGCTTCTTTTTGATTGAGGGGACCTCAAAGGCTATACTTCCGCTGAAACCTGTATATACTGCGTGTAAAGAACGTAATCATTGTAGGCTACTCTATTGGGTTTGTGAGGGCAGAGGACGTTGAGTGAATGTGCTGTCTTGGTAAGTATTACGTTATATCGCCTGAAGGAGCGCAGCAAGAGCATCACATTCTTCTGTTGACTCACCTTTACGAGGGCGGCTACTTATATTTTCAGTCCTGCCAAACTTTCCAGCGGAAACGCCAAATGTCACCTGACAACTTGTGTCTCAGCGGAAAAATGGAATTAATTTGTGAAAATCTTCGTGCAATGACTCATTGTAAGGCTTGCGAGGTGGAGAGCATCGATCAACTTACTTCCATATTTGGCGATCCACATTTGCCACTGTGAAACGAGTTAAATCGTGGCCGCCGTGCGCTCACTGACACAATTCTTGAGGGTCGTTCAAATGTATTTGTTGTGCCAGAAAACATTAACGCTAATGCAGTATGTTCATGCTACAGGCGGCATTAGTTCCACCAGTCATTTAGACGAGAAAAAGCTTTGCACCCCACATAATTTGACACATTCTCAAACATCTGATGTCTTCCATTCACATGCCTTTCTCTGCATCTCTGCAACAAATTATTATTAAAACGTTTATTGTTCTATTCACTTAATGCTAATCGAGAAAAACATTAGCAGAAATAGTCTTATTACTTGCTTCCTTGTAAGTAGGAGCGAAATAAGGGTGTACCATAGGTTAAAGTGATAGTCAAAATCTGGTTGCTATGTGACTAAAGTTGCTTTGTTTGTATGGACAGGAGTTGACAAATTCCTGTATGAGAAAAGCACTAGTTTTTCAAAGCTGAAACCAAAAACAAGGAATATCTTAAAAACATCAACTCTATGAAAAAAATGCATATAATATAAATTGTGTGTTTTAACGTGCTCTACATTTTTTCTATGGTAAGTTCTTTTCCATCTCTTACGGTTTAGCAGTCATGCAAAATTCCGTAAAATTCGTCCAGAATAAGTAGTGTTCAGAGACTATTGCCAGAAAATGCAAGATATACATTTTATTTATCAGGTAAATATCTTTAATATACGATATTTTAATCAAAATCGTTAGAGCCATTTTTGAGAAACTCAACATTTTCGAAAAAAGCTTCATGTAAAGGGATGGGGGTATTTTGTCAAAATCTTCGTGTCGCATCCGTGAAAGATACTAAACTTAAACACTAAGTTTTGTGTTTTACCGACTTTTCGTTTTTCAGTTATCGTGTTCACAGACACACACACGGACCTTTTTGTGAAACTGCTTTTTTACTTTCTCTATACGCACTATGTACATAGAGTACAGAGAAGGTATTGCACTCCACCCAAAAATTCCATACCGAGATTTCACCGGAAATATATGTTTTGGGGTCCCCAATATAAAAAAAAAAGCATTTTCACAAAAAGGTCCGTGTGTGTGTGTGTGTCTGTGTGTCCGTGTGTCAGTGTGTCTGTGAACACGACAACAAAAACGAAAGGTCGGTAATATACCAAATTTGGTATTTAAGTTTAATATCTTCCAGGGATGCGACAGGAAGATTTTGAGAAAAATCCCCCCACCCCCAACTACCCTTTACATGGAACTTTTTTTGAAAATTTTGATTTTCTGAAAAATGGCTCTGATTAAAATTTCCTATATTAAAGATATTTACCTGGCAAATAAAATGTATATCTTGAATTTTCTGGGAATAGCCTCTGAAAAGTAGTTTATTCTGGATGAATTTTACTGAATTTTGAATAACTGCTAAACCGTAAGAGATGGACAAAAACTTAATACACAAAAAATGTAGAGCACATTAAAATACACAATTTATGTTATACATATTTTATTCGTGGAGTTCGTCGTTTTTGAGACATTCCTTATTTTTGGTTTCTGCTATGAAAAACGTATACTTTTCTCATACAGGAACTATTCAACTCCTATCGATATAAACAAAGGAACTTCAATGACATAGCAGCCAGCTTTTGACTATCACTTTAACCTATGGTACTCCCTTATTTCGCTTCTACTTACAAGGAAGCAAGTAATAAGACTATTACTATTATTTTTTTTTCTGATTAGCATAAAGTAAATAGAATTATAAGCTTTTTAAGAATAATTTGTTGCAGGGATATAGAGAAAGTCATGTGAATGGTAAACATCAGATTTTTTTGATATAGGGGACCCTAAAACATATATTTCCGGTGAAATTTTGGGTGGAGTGCAATACCTTCTCTATACACTGTGTACATAGTAGGTGTAGAGAAAGTAAAAATATGGTTGTGTCCTCAAGAAATACAATAGCGGTACTTGGAAACACGTGTATAAGATTGTAATTGAACTATATGTATGAGGCGGGACGTGAACAGCAGTCGACTGTTTCAAATCAACCAAGTCCTTGTGGCCACAGTGTCTTCAGGAACACAACAAGGTTGACTACAGCTACTACACACCGGTATTCTGATGAACGACAATTCCCTTATCTAGTACACAATGGTATGTTGAAGCAAAGCGATTTTAACCTTCTGCATCCTTGTTATAAGGTGTGACGTAACTTGAAGTGTTTACACGATGATGTAAAGGAAAGTGATCATGACACTGGTTGGTCCACATTCCGTCGCGACACTTTCTTCCTCAGCTCATGAAGTGAAAGTGAATCCGACCCGTGTAGCTGTTCATACTGCGCTCTCGGAGATGGTACAGAAAGGTCACTAGCGACAAAACTACTCAAACAACTGATACACAAACAAATGCTCATTTTGGATTCACAGTATCAAATTGTGTGTTGAGTGCTATTTACTAGGTAGAGACTGCCACACACTATAGCCACCATTATGTATAGTCAGTTTTTATGTCTTACAATGTACCAGTTATTTACAACTGCTGAAAATGGTTTTTGATATTGTAATGAGTAGCAAGTTACGAACAATATAAAACAATTTTAACACAACCTGTGTCATATACTATTCTCAATATTATAATTATAATAGATTGTCAGAGTTGATGCGCTATTCAGTTGTTTAGCATCACCCTGATGAATCTCTACAGACAGGAGTCAGTGTAATTTTGTCTGGTTGTTCAGCAGATTCAATACTTTAGCCTTTCATAGCAGCAGCCTACTTGAGTTAAGGTCATGGACACACAAACCAAACTAGCAGTAACACTCAGTGACACAATTAACACTACTCACATCTGGTAGAAGACATACTTTCATAGCAGCAGTCTGCTTGAGTGAGAAGGTCGTGGACACACAAACCAAACTTGCAGTGACACTCAGTGACACAGTTAACACTACTCACATCTGGTAGAAGACATACTTTCATAGCAGCAGTCTGCTTGAGTGAGGAGGTCGTGGACACACAAACCAAACTAGCAGTAACACTCAGTGACAATTAACACTACTCACATCTGGTAGATGACATACTTTCATAGCAGCAGGCTACTTGAGTAAGGTCATGGACACACAAACCAAACTTGCAGTAACACTCAGTGACACAGTTAACACTACTCACATCTGGTAGAAGAAACGGCCGCGCCGTGGCCGAGTGGTTAGACCACTAGCCTCTCACCTAGACGGCCGGGGTTCGATCCCAAGCGACCGCATGTGAGATTTGTGATGGACAAAGCGGCGCTGGGGCGGGTTTTCTCCGGGTACTCCGGTTTCCCCCGCCATCGCATTCCACCGGTGCTCCATCATCATTCATGTATCATCAGTGTCACCGCCTGCGATGCAATTAGTAGTTAAAGCGGGCGTTAAACACTACCAAATCTGGTAGAAGACATACTTTCATAGCAGCAGTCTACTTGACTGAGGAGGTCGTCGACACACAAACCAAACTTGCAGTAACACAAATAACACTACTCACATCTGGTAGAAGACATACTTTCATAGCAGCAGTCTACTTGAGTGAGGAGGTCGTCGACACACAAACCAAACTTGCAGTAACACTCAGTGACACAATTAACACTACTCACATCTGGTAGAAGACATACTTTCATAGCAGCAGTCTACTTGAGTGAGGAGGTCGTGGACATACAAACCAAACTTGCAGTAACACAAATAACACTACTCACATCTGGTAGAAGACATACTTTCATAGCAGCAGTCTACTTGAGTGAGGAGGTCGTGGACACACAAACCAAACTTGCAGTAACACAAATAACACTACTCACATCTGGTGGAAGACATACTTTCATAGCAGCAGTCTACTTGAGTGAGGAGGTCGTGGACACACAAACCAAACTTGCAGTAACACAAATAACACTACTCACATCTGGTAGAAGACATACTTTCATAGCAGCAGTCTACTTGAGTGAGGAGGTCGTGGACACACAAACCAAACTTGCAGTAACACAAATAACACTACTCACATCTGGTAGAAGACATACTTTCATAGCAGCAGTCTACTTGAGTGAGGAGGTCGTGGACACACAAACCAAACTTGCAGTAACACTCAGTGACACAATTAACACTACTCACATCTGGTAGAAGACATACTTTCATAGCAGCAGGCTACTTGAGTAAGGTCATGGACACACAAACCAAACTAGCAGTAACACTCAGTGACACAGTTAACACTACTCACATCTGGTAGAAGACATACTTTCATAGCAGCCGTCTGCTTGAGTGAGGTCGTGGACACACCAACCAAACTTGCAGTAACACTCAGTGACACAGTTAACACTACTCACATCTGGTAGAAGACATACTTTCATAGCAGCCGTCTACTTGAGTGAGGAGGTCGTGGACACACCAACCAAACTTGCAGTAACACTCAGTGACACAATTAACACTACTCACATCTGGTAGAAGACATACTTTCATAGCAGCAGGCTACTTGAGTAAGGTCATGGACACACAAACCAAACTTGCAGTAACACTCAGTGACACAGTTAACACTACTCACATCTGGTAGAAGACATACTTTCATAGCAGCAGTCTACTTGAGTGAGGAGGTCGTAGACACACAAACCAAACTTGCAGTAACACAAATAACACTACTCACATCTGGTAGAAGACATACTTTCATAGCAGCAGGCTACTTGAGTAAGGTCATGGACACATAAACCAAACTTGCAGTAACACTCAGTGACACAGTTAACACTACTCACATCTGGTAGAAGACATACTTTCATAGCAGCAGTCTACTTGACTGAGGAGGTCGTCGACACACAAACCAAACTTGCAGTAACACAAATAACACTACTCACATCTGGTAGAAGACATACTTTCATAGCAGCAGTCTACTTGACTGAGGAGGTCGTCGACACACAAACCAAACTTGCAGTGACACAGTTAACACTACTCACATCTGGTAGAAGACATACTTTCATAGCAGCAGTCTACTTGAGTGAGGAGGTCGTCGACACACAAACCAAACTTGCAGTAACACTCAGTGACACAATTAACACTACTCATATCTGGTAGAAGACATACTTTCATAGCAGCAGTCTACTTGAGTGAGGAGGTCGTGGACACACAAACCAAACTTGCAGTAACACAAATAACACTACTCACATCTGGTAGAAGACATACTTTCATAGCAGCAGTCTACTTGAGTGAGGAGGTCGTGGACACACAAACCAAACTTGCAGTAACACAAATAACACTACTCACATCTGGTAGAAGACATACTTTCATAGCAGCAGTCTAGTTGAGTGAGGAGGTCGTGGACACACAAACCAAACTTGCAGTAACACAAATAACACTACTCACATCTGGTAGAAGACATACTTTCATAGCAGCAGTCTACTTGAGTGAGGAGGTCGTGGACACACAAACCAAACTTGCAGTAACACAAATAACACTACTCACATCTGGTAGAAGACATACTTTCATAGCAGCAGTCTACTTGAGTGAGGAGGTCGTGGACACACAAACCAAACTTGCAGTAACACAAATAACACTACTCACATCTGGTAGAAGACATACTTTCATAGCAGCAGTCTACTTGAGTGAGGAGGTCGTGGACACACAAACCAAACTTGCAGTAACACTCAGTGACACAATTAACACTACTCACATCTGGTAGAAGACATACTTTCATAGCAGCAGGCTACTTGAGTAAGGTCATGGACACACAAACCATACTTGGAGTAACTCTCAGTGACACAATTAACACTACTCACATCTGGTAGAAGACATACTTTCATAGCAGCAGTCTACTTGAGTGAGGAGGTCGTGGACACACAAACCAAACTTGCAGTAACACTCAGTGACACAATTAACACTACTCACATCTGGTAGAAGACATACTTTCATAGCAGCAGTCTACTTGAGTGAGGAGGTCGTGGACATACAAACCAAACTTGCAGTAACACTCAGTGACACAATTAACACTACTCACATCTGGTAGAAGACATACTTTCATAGCAGCAGTCCACTTGAGTGAGGAGGTCGTGGACATACAAACCAAACTTGCAGTAACACTCAGTGACACAATTAACACTACTCACATCTGGTAGAAGACATACTTTCATAGCAGCAGTCTACTTGAGTGAGGTCGTGGACACACAAACCTAACTTGCAGTAACACTCAGTGACACAATTAACACTACTCACATCAGGTAGAAGACATACTTTCTTAGCAGCAGTCTACTTGAGTGAGGTCGTGGACACACAAACCAAACTTGCAGTAACACTCAGTGACACAATTAACACTACTCACATCAGGTAGAAGACATACTTTCTTAGCAGCAGTCTACTTGAGTGAGGTCGTGGACACACAAACCAAACTTGCAGTAACACTCAGTGACACAGTTAACACTACTCACATCTGGTAGAAGACATACTTTCATAGCAGCAGTCTGCTTGAGTGAGGTCGTGGACACACAAACCAAACTTGCAGAGACACAGTTAACACTACTCACATCTGGTAGAAGACATACTTTCATAACAGCAGTCTACTTAAGTGAGGAGGTCGTGGACACACCAACCAAACTTGCAGTAACACTCAGTGACACAGTTAACACTACTCACATCTGGTAGAAGACATACTTTCATAGCAGCAGTCTGCTTGAGTGAGGAGGTCGTGGACACACAAACCAAACTTGCAGTAACACTCAGTGACAACACTACTCACATCTGGTAAAAGACCTACTTTTAGCTTAAACTGTCGAAAAACACATATATGTGACATGCATTTCTTTGAGTTAACCATTTCCGAAATATTCATGATTATTGTTACAGATTTCTAGAAACAGTCATTCTTTTTTTTTTCCCCTCATACTGATATGGAAAGACAACGGAATTTCATAGCGACATTATTAGAACATTTGACTGTCACTTTATGCTAGTGTATTGCCCTTCTATTTATCAAGGAACTAAGTAATAAAACAATTGATCGTGTCCAGTAATCTTGGCTATACTTGCGCTAAACATTTGGTCAGTTAACTACTCTATCGTTATAACTTTGATTGCCACTTCATTTACATTCGTTTGGTCACGTGACATTTTCAGCTTGTCTACTGAATGATCCATAGGTGCAAGGCGAACAAGACATTATTACGATGCGCAGCAAAATTAAATTGTAATTACCTTTCTCTACATAGTACAGAAGGTATTGTATATTTTGAGTTTTCCTGATTGGGGTCATAGCCTATTGAATGAGGCCGTGGACACAAATCAGAGTGGCAGCAGCCTCTGGGCAATTTCATTCGGAATGAAGAAGACTTCACAGAAAATTCAACACGTTTTACAAATTAAGGAAACGATTCTGATCACTTTTGAGAACTTTAAACTGATGCGATGCAAAAAGCGCGCGCGGGGACAGTTTCACCAGTGAATACAGGGAAGTAAGTGTACGCGAACTTTGACTGCCGCCGAGCACGAGTCCTCACTTCCTTCTCTTCAATGTCACACACGATCCAGGTCATGCTTTTTCATTTTTGGATAAGCTAAACAACTATTAGGTAAAACAACCATATTTTACACATTTTTACTTTCTCTACACGTACCATGTATTGTATTGCACCCAAAAACTCAATACCGAAATACATGTTTTAGGGTTCCCTGTATAAAAAAAATATTTTTAAGTTCAGTAACTTCCAGGGATGCGACACGAACATTTTAAGAAAAATCCCGCCACTCCAAACTGCCCTTTACGTGGAAAAAATACATTTTCATTTTCTAAAAAATTGCTTTAAGGATTTTGATTAAAATAGCGTACATTAAAGATATTTCCAGAAACAGTCTCTGAACACCTCTGCATTCTGGACGAATTTCGCCTAACCAGTAAAATATAGAAAACAACTTACTAAACAAAAAATGTAATGTCGTTAAAAGAACCAATGTATTTCATATAGATTCCCCATGGGGATGACTATTACTGAAATGTTGCTTGTTATTTGTTACAGATCAAAATACTTAAACTTTTCTCACACGCAAAGTTATTAACTCCTAGCAAAGCATAGAAACGGAATTCAACTATCTGGTAACCAAAAGGCTTTTAAAACATGTGACTATCACTTTATCCTGGTGTATTCCCTTCTACTTATAAGGAAGCAAGTAACAACACAATTTCTGTCAAGTTTATCTCGATTAGCATCAAGTAGATAGAAGCATAAGCTTTTTAACATAATTACATTACAGAGATGTAGCGAAAGCCATATGATTGGAACAAATCAGATTTCAGAGGTGTTCTTTGTTATTCATTTTAAAATTTCCAGTAGTTTTAACTCGTTTTTCGTTTTTCTGCCTTCTGGCCAAAAAGAGAGAATGGAATTTCAATGTTATCAGTAACAACTAATATTTAAAAGATTTGACTATCACTTTAGCTTTGTACCTACAAGACATAATAGAAAACTTATATAAATAGTTTTCATTCACGGGACCTCAAAAGTATATTCTTGAACGGAACAGAAAAGTGGAGATAGATCGGTCGGTGAAAGTTGTGGACCACTTTCCTTCTCCCCGGCGCCTTTAACTGCTGTCTTGCTTACAAAACATTCCTTATTACTAACTTACGCTTCTTCCACAATACGTAGAGAAAGTACTGCCAATGTTTCGTTATGTTCTATCTACTTCATGATAATCCAGGAATAGTCTTATTACTTGCTTCCTTGTAAGTAGAAGCGAAATAAGGGATTAGCATAGGTTAAAGTGATAGTCAAAGGCTGGTTGCTATGTGACTGAAGTTTCAGTTGACAAATTTCTGTATGAGAAAAGTATACGTTTTTTTAAAGCTGAAACCAATAACAAGGAATATTTAAAAAACGATCAACTACACTAAAAAAATGTTTATAACATAAATTCTGTGTTTTAACGTGCTCTGCATTTTTTGTGTGGTAAGTTTTGTCCGTCTGTTACGGTTTAGCAGTTATGCAAAATTCCGTAAAATTCCGTAGTCTTAAGAGGCTATTCCCAGAAAATTCAGCATATACATTCTCAGGTAAATATCTTTAATATATGATATTTTAATCAAAATTGTAGCCATTTAAAAATCAAAATTTTCGAAAAAAGTTCCATGTAAAGGGTAGTTGGGGGTGTCGCATTCTTGGAAGATACCAAACTTAAATAACAAGTTTGGTATTCAACGGTCTGTTCCTTTTTGAGCTATGCTGTCCAGACACACAAACACAGGCAGACAGAAACGAACCTTTTTCTGAAACTGCTTTTTTATTTATTTATTTTTTTTTTTGGATTCAGGGGGACCCGAAACATGTATTTCCGGCGAAATCTCGGTACCGAATTTTTGGGTGGAATGCAATACCTTCTTCATACACTATGTACATAGTAGGTAGGTGTTGAGAAGGTAAAAAGATAGATAAATGTCGTTGCTATGGCATTGAAATCTGTTTCTTTACGTGGCCTGGAATTGATAGCCTCCCATAGTAGTCAAGGTTAAGCATTTGAAAACCGAAACCAATAACCAGGAATATCTCGAAAACGACCAACTACACGAAAAAAAAAAAAAAAATGTAAATGGCATAAATTCTGTGTTTTAAGTGGATCTACATTTTTTTGTCTGTCCCTTACCGTTTACCAGTTATGCAAAATTCAGAAAAAATTATCCAGAATAAAGAGGTTTTCAGATATTATTTCCAGAAAATTCAAGATATGCAAAACCTTTTTGAGAAAATCTAAATTTTGGAAAATTTTCCATGTAAAGAGTAGTTGCGGTGGGGGATATTCCTGAAAATCTTCATGTCGCATCTTTGGAAGATACGGATCTTAAATATCAAGTTTGGTATTTAACTGGCTTTTCGTTGTTGAGCTATGCTGCCCACAGACACACATATTCACTTATTTCCCTTGACAGCTCGGTATGGAATTTTTGGGTTCATCACAATACCTTCGCTATACACTGCGTATATAGTACGTTTAGATAGATAGAGAGAGAGAGAGAGAGAGAGAGAGAGAGAGAGAGAGTAAAGATGTAGATGTCTTTAAAATAAACAATTTATGTCCTTTACATTTTTGTTGCGGATGTAGGCATTTTCGAAATATTCCTTGTTATTGGTTTCAATTTTAAAATACTTATACTTTTCTCAGAGAGGAAGTCTTTCTTTACTTGTGGCGAAGCAAAGAAGCGAACAATTGCGAGACAACAGTTTTAAAACATTTGTCTATCACTTTAACCTAGTGTATTCCCTTGTACTTACAAGGAAGCAAGTAATAAGACAATTTCTGTTAATGTTTATCTTGATTAGCATGGTGAAGAAAGAAGAATAAACTTTTGTAAGAAGTTTCTTTGCAGAACAGCTAGAGAGAGTCATGTACTGAAGCTAAAGATTTCTGTACCAAGTGAATGTTACCGCTATGAACTGTTGACCTAGAGAAGCGCTTGGGCGAACTTTACAGAAATATGAAACTTACCTCACTCGAAGTCTTCATCAACACTTTCTTCAAGTCACCGTTACCATAGAAAACACATCAAAAGTTAATACTCCGATTATAAGCTGCCATATTTGTTATAATATGTAGGACGCAGAAACAAGAGACGAACGCCTGAGCGGTGAGCTCAGGGCTGTTCACACAACTTGTGAGGTAACGTGCAAAGTTATACCACGTAGTTTGCACATTTTAACAGCATATTAATCCTTTTCTGTCCTGTAATTTCATACAAGGTATTGCTTATGCAGTTGTCTCAACGTATTCTGCTATAATTAAAATGTTTAGGTCGCTTTTGTAAGAATAAAAACTGATGTGTTCACTAAATGACTTTCTCTAGCTCTTCTATAAACTTCTTACAAAAAATTCTTCTTCTTTCGACATTAGCAGAATGTTCTTATTACTTGCCACCTTGAAAGTAGAAGGCAACTAAAGGAATGCGCTATGCTAAAATGATAGTCAAATGTTTTAAAATGTTGATATGTCATTGCAAATCGCTTCTTTGCTTGGCCAGGAATAGAAAATAAAAAAGAAAAACGGACACTTCCTGTCTGAGAAAACTAAGTATTTCAAGCTTGAAATCAATAAAAAGGAATGTCGCAGAAACAACAACAATGTAAAGGACATAAATTGTGTGTTTTGACGAGATTTACATTTTTTATGTACTACGTTTTTGTATATACCTTACAGTTTACCGCTTGTACAAAATACAATAAGAATGAGTAGGTCTTCAGAGGATATTGCACGACATACATTTTCATTTTCGTGAAAATAGCTTTAATGTGATTTTAATCAAACTGCTTAAAGCCATTTTTGAGAAAATCAAAATTCTCTACAAATTTTCCACGTAAAGGGAACTTTGAAAATCTTCCTGTCGCATCCTTGGATGATACCAACTTTGATATTTAACGGACTTTTCGTTTTTGAGCTATGCTGTCCACAGACACACGGATCTTTTTTTTTTTTTTTTTTTTTACCTCAGTGGGACCTCAAAACATATTTCCGGTGAAATCTCGAGATCGAATACAACACTTTCTCTGGCTAATATGCACATTGAATATACGGGCTAGAGAAAGAAAAACAGTCTCCACAGCCAACAAATATTGTTTATAAAAACAGTGGAGAGCTACAAATGTTTCTTTTACATGGAAGCAATATCTCATTGAGTATTGTACAATTTCAACTTTGTTTCCTCGGTTCTGTAATAGTACACCTGTTTCAAAACAAAAACGTCACATTAACTGGTTGGCGTTTTCTCAATTCAAGAACCACACACTATCATTTTGATTACTGCATTAATATTTATTTATTAAAAGGTTAAACTCTAAAACCAACTTTCGCTAGCATGTACCTACAATGTATATAGTGGATACAGAAGTTATTATACTCCATCTAAACATTCGATATCGAAATTTCACCAGAAATACGTGTTTTAAGATCCCTAGCATAGCTCAAAAACGAAAGGTCCGTTAAATACCAAACTTGTATTTAAATTCCGTATCTTGCAAGGATGCGACACGAATATTTTGAAGCAAATCGCCATCCCCAACTACTCGCTATATGGAACATTTTTCGTAAATTTAGATTTCCTCAAAATTATTTTGATTAAAATGTCACATGTTTAAGATATTTTCATGAAAATCCAAATGTGTATATGTTGAATATTCTGAAGACCTTTTTATTCACGATGACTTTTGTATAACTGGCAAACCGTAACAGATACAAAAACTTACAAAAAATGTACATCTCAAAACATACAATTTTTCATATACGTACTTTCCATAGTTATTGGTTTCAGTTTTAAGAAACTTAAACTTTTCTCAAACGGGACACATCTATGCTTTCATAAATGTCAACAAATTACAAATATGTTATAGAGCGTAAAATATCAAGGCTTTACAGACCTTGTGTCATTGCTAAATACTAAAACATTTACAAGACGAATGTCGAGTAACTTTAAGCTCCATGGACCCCGAGATCATTTCATTCATCGTCCGATATGACCAACCACGTTAACGGAAGTTAAGCTAAGAAAAAAAAAAAAAAAATCTGATGTGTTACACTCACATGACTTTCTCTACCTGTTCTACAAACTACTTACAAAAGATTATTCTTCTTTCTACACAATGCTAATCGAGATAAACATTAGCAGAATGTTCTTATTGCTTAGTTCCTTATAAGTAGTTTGAAAATAAGGAACTGCACTAGGCTAAACCGACAGTCAAATGCTTTTAATGCTGTCGTTATGCGATTTTCATTGTAAATCGCTTCTTTGCTTGGTCAGGGGTAAAAACAAAGGAAAACGGGCGCCTACTGTCTGAGAAAAATATAAGTACACACAACTGAAACAAAAAACAAGGAATATCTCGGAAACAGTTACCTCCACAACAAAAATGTAAAGGACATAATTGCGTGTTTTGATCAGATCAACATTTTCTGTTTAGTAAGTTCTTTCTATCTCTTACCATTTAGCAGTTGAGCAATATTTAGCAAAGTTCATCCAGAATAAAGATGTCTTCAGAGGCTACTCCCAGAAAATACAAGATATACATTTTATTTGGTAGTAAATATCTTTCATATACGAAATTCTAATCAAAATCGTTAGAGCCATTTTTGAAAACATCAACATTTTCGGAAAAAGTTCCATGTAAAGGGTAATTGGGGTGGGGGGATTTTCTTGGATATCTTCGTGTCGAATCCTTGGAAGATACGAAACTTAAATACCAAGTTTGGTATTTAACTGCCTTTCGTTTTTGAGCTATGGTGCCCACACACATACTCACACACGCACGGATATTTTTCTAAAAAGGTTTTATTGGATTCAGGGTGACCCAAGACATATATTTCCGGTGAAATCTGGGTATCAAATTTTTGGGTCCATTACAATAGTTTCTCTATACGCTATGTACATAATGATGACGATAATAATAATGGATTTTTTGACCGATTGATGTCAAATTTTCAGTCCCAGTTTAACCTGACTGCTGTGGTTCTCAGTGTTCCATTCTATATTGGGCGAGAAAGACCGTTTAATTTTTCTATCAGGCTTGAGGTTGTTGTACGTGCCGTAAATCTACAATACAGGACCAACCGAAGGGTTTGAACCCGCTCGACTTTGTTCTGCCGCCGAACTCTTACAAAACCTACACGATAATACTCTCAGCTTTTGATGGCTTCCTCATCAACAAGTGTACGTACTGGGCGTTCCAAAATGTGTTACAATCTCCTTCGTTTTAATCGAGATATAGGTACCTACACTAGATACAAGCGACAGTCAAATGTTTAACATACTGGTCTTAATATTCCCTGCTCTTGCAGAAACAAGTGAATTGGAGTTTGAACAGCTAATAACGGCTTTCACAAAAAGTTTACTTAAAATAAATTGTACGTTTTAAATGCTTAATGTAGATCAGCGAACCTTCATACACTATCACTATCTTAACGTCCCTGGTCATATCGGTCGATGATGCTCAAACGACCTCGGGTTCCATGGCGCTTAAAGATACTCGACATTCCTCTTCTCAGGATAAGGGAAAACCCCGAGAAAAAAAAACTCATCTAGATAACACACCTGACACAAGATTCGAAGTCGCGCCCTCTTGAATAAATGTCCCCACACTAACGAGGCGGGCCATCAAAATCTTTAGAACCATTTGGGAGAAAATATTCGAGTAGCAACTTTGTAAGATACTAAACACGAAGTGTTTATCAGACCTTTTGTGTTATTCTGCTCCAGACGCGCGCATCTTTCTTAACAATGCTTTTCTCGAAACCAGGAGTCCTCATAACATGTGTTTCCTCTGAATTCTCGATATGTTGATACCTCCTGAAATAGACCTCTATCATATGTTCAAGACCTGATATCTCCAGAAATGTCCCTCTATCATTTGGTGAAGACCTGATATCTCCTGAAATAATCCTCTATCATTTGGTGAAGACCTGATATCTCCAGAAATAATCCTCTATCATTTGGTGAAGACCTGATATCTCCAGAAATGTCCCTCTATCATTTGGTGAAGACCTGGTATCTCCAGAAATGTCCCTCTATCATTTGGTGAAGACCTGGTATCTCCAGAAATAATCCTCTATCATTTGGTGAAGACCTGATATCTCCAGAAATAACCATCTATCATTTGGTGAAGACCTGATATCTTCAAAAATAATTCTCTATCATTTAGTGAAGCCCTGATATCTTCAGAAATAATTCTCTATCATTTGGTGAAGCCCTGATATCTCCAGAAATAATCCTCTATCATATGGTGAAGACTTGATATCTCCAGAAATGACTATCATTTGGTGAAGACTTGATATCTCCAGAAATAATTCTCTATCATTTGGTGAAGACTTGATATCTCCAGAAATAATCCTCTATCATATGGTGAAGACTTGATATCTCCAGAAATAACCATCTATCATTTGGTGAAGACCTGATATCTCCAAAATAATTCTCTATCATTTGGTGAAGACTTGATATCTCCAGAAATAACCATCTATCATTTGGTGAACACCTGATATCTCCAGAAATAACCATCTATCATTTGGTGAACACCTGATATCTCCAGAAATAATTCTCTATCATTTGGTGAAGACTTGATATCTCCAGAAATAACCATCTATCATATGGTGAAGACTTGATATCTCCAGAAATAACCATCTATCATTTGGTGAAGACTTGATATCTCCAGAAATAATCCTCTATCATTTGGTGAAGACCTGATTTCTCCAGAAATAATCCTCTATCATTTGGTGAAGACCTGATTTCTCCAGAAATAATCCTCTATCATTTGGTGAAGACCTGGTATCTCCAGAAATAACCATCTATCATTTGGTGAAGACCTGATTTCTCCAGGCTTCACCAAACGAAAGAGGATTATTTCTTTTATATCACTACTTCTTAGCACAATAAAGCCAATTTTGGAAAAGTCATGTTCTGACCAATCGCCACACATTTTTGAGAGGCAGTACGAATAAGTTGAAACAAATTATTAACAAATTGTATCGGGTAAAGTATTATGAAAAATGATAGGAAAATAAAGCTTGTATCAATATATAGTAGAAGATGTAGATAAATATTGAAATTGGGTAGAGATAGTGGTGTGAATGTAAGATATGAGATATATACGGTTCTACTTCGTGGAGGACTAGAAAACGTTTCTTTTGATGATAATGACAATCTGTTTGTAACATTTCAACTGGAATAATATCACTTTCTCTGTCAATTGTCCTTAAGGTCCAAGGTTTCTTCACCATTTAAATGCAGCTGCTTTTCAAAAATTGTCAGAGAAAGCACAGAAAGAAAACATGAGAAATTAAGCTGAGTTTTATTGATGAACACTCTTTAACTCGTTCCATTCTCAGTGCGCATGAAGGATCGGCTAATTTTGTTGAGCGTAAAAGTTTCACACTGGACCACCCGCTTTACTTCCCTTCTGAAAAAATGTGCTCTTCTCTGCAACAAATTATTGTTATCCTTCTCTCTACACCATGCTAATCTTATTACTTGCTTCCTACGATAAAGTGACAGTCAAATGTTTTAAAGACATGTGGTTGAAATCCGTTTTTATGCAGTGCCAGGAGTTGACAACTTTCCGTAAGTATTTTAAATCTGCAACAAATAACAAGGAATATCTCAGAAATGGTCAACCCCACGAAAATAAATTGTGTTTTATCGAGATTTACATTTTTGTGCACTAAGTTTTTGTTACCAGTTATACAAAATAAACACGTCTTATATGCGACTATTCCCAAAACATTTTATTTGTCATTAAATATCTTAAGTATAAGAGAATATAATCACAATTATTAGTCATTTTTGAGAAAATCAAAAGGGCAAGGCTGTCAAAATAAAAATCTTCGTGTCGCATCCCTGAAAGATACCTAAATTAAATACAAAGCTTGGTATTTCACGGACTTTTCGTTTTTGAGCTATGCTACCCCCCCCCCAAACACACATGGAGCTTTTTCTGAAAATACTTTCTTTTTTATTCAGGGGGACCCAAAACATACATTTCCGGTGAAATTTCGGTATAAGATATTTGTGTGCAATACAATACCTTCTCTATACACTATATACATAGTACGTGTAGAGAAAGTAAAAACAAATTAGAAACATGTGTGTGCGGGGGGGGCAGCGTAGCTTAAAAACGAAAAATATGATAAATATCTAACTTGGTATTTTAAGGATGCGACACGAAACTTTTAAAGAAAACTGCACTATGCCCAATTACCCTTTACATGGAACTATTTTAAAAAATAGTTAAGGATTT
Source organism: Hymenopus coronatus (assembly GCA_030762935.1). Classification (NCBI taxonomy): domain Eukaryota; kingdom Metazoa; phylum Arthropoda; class Insecta; order Mantodea; family Hymenopodidae; genus Hymenopus; species Hymenopus coronatus. The sequence continues at coordinate 2,518,618 of CM060895.1, read as the reverse complement.
TCATTAAAATTCCACATGTTTAAGATATTTTCATGGCAAACGAAGTGAATAGCCTCTAAAGACCTCTTCATTCTCGCCGACTTGTGTATAACTGGGAAGAGAGAGATGAAAACTTACCATAAAACAGACAAGTTAGGCATGACAGAATCGTTTTCGAGATATTCAGAGTTATTGGTTTCAGTTTATCAAACGGGCAGTATGTCTCTTTTCTTGCTAAGAATAGAAGTTCCATTTCTTTCACCTAGAGAGACAGACTTTTAAAAAGTATTTCCTTCTACTTACAAGGAAGGAAGCAAACACGTTTATCGTGCTTTTGTGAGAAAAGTTTGCTTAGCAACAGCTAGCGAAAGTCATATCAATGGATTTGTTTTTATCTCAAAAATGTTTATGACCATCTTCATTAATATTACATATATTTAAGATAACTATTTTCTGGCAGTAGTCTCTAAATTCATAAGACACAACAACAAAATCTGATCTGTTCCACTTACATGACCGCAACAAATAATTGTTAAAAAGCTCATGCTAACCGAGAAAAAATTAGCAGAAATAGCCTTATTACTTGCGTCCTTGTAAGTAGAAGCGAAATAAGGGAATGTCATGGTTTAAAGTGATAAGTCAAAAGCTGGTTGCTATGTGACTGAAGTTGCTTTGTATGGACAGCAGTTGACAAATTCCTGTATGAGAAAATATAAGTTTTTCAAAGCTGAAATCAATAACAAGGAATATCACAAAAACGATCAACTCCACGAAAAAAATGTATACAACTTAAATTGTGTGTTTTAATGTGCTCTGCATTTTGTGTGTGGTAAGTTTTTGTCTGTCTCTTGCGATTTAGCAGTTATGCAAAATTCCGTAAAATTCATCCAGAATAAAGTAGTCTTCAGAGGCTATTCCCAGAAAATTCAAAATACATATTTCATTTGTCAGATACATATCTTTAATATACGATATTTTAATCAAAATCATTAAAGACAATTTTGAGAAAATTAACATTTTGGAAAAAAACTCCATGTAAAGAGTAGTTGAGTAGGGGGAATGTTTCTCAAAATCTTTGTGTCGCATCCCTCGAAGATACTAAACTTTAATACCAAGTTTGGTATTTTACCCACTTTTCGTTTTTGAGTTATTGTGTTCACAGACACACGGACACACACAAGGACCTTTTTCTTCAAATACCTTTTTTGTATACAGGGGACCCTAAAAAATATATTTCCGGTGAAATCTCTGTATTGAATTTCTGTATATACTATGTATATAGTACGTGCAGAGAAAGTAAAAAGTAAAACTGACAATTTCAGATAATCGTTTTGTGGTATTAGTCAGTTCCCATATACAGTGCGATCCATACAAAGCTGATGTGGCATTTGTTTTAATGATGTCAGTGGCTCAGGGAGGATCAACAACTGCCATCTGTTGACTATATTGAGAATTAGGAATACTTTTGTGGTATTGTAGACAGTCGCAGGTCTTTGACTAGCCTCCTTACAACATTTGTAACAGTCTATGTTTTCCACTCTCACTAACGAATATACCAGCTTTCTGACTAGCGATAAAATTGTTGCAATTTGCCGTTGTGTTGTTACCAAGGAACTTGTGTTCACAATGAAAATAATCGTAATCATCAATCAATGATAGTTCTCCCTCAGCCACTGAGGTCATTAAAACAAATTTCTGCTGTGAGCTAAAATGATTCAAGTTTATATGGTGGTGTAGAGGTGGTTCTTGGCTGGAGAGCTAAAAAGTGACTCACGTCTCCATAGTGATTTGTCAACAACTCATGTTGCTTGGTCCTGGTTACAAACAAATGAATGATGAAGTTAACCTTTCTCTTGCTTCTTTTAAATATTTCCCTGTTTAACACATTTCATTTCCTAACCTAACAAATTGATGGACAGATAGTTCCAGCGGTTAATCGCACCTTATCTTATTAAATGAATGATAACTGAGAAAATACCATATTGTTAGAAAGAAGCTATCGTAGTGATTTTAAAGAAAAAGAATCCAAGACATATGTCTCCTGAATGTTTTAGACAAAATACAAGAGAAATTATTGTTCAAAACGAATATCGGATTATAACCGGCATGATGGGGAAACAATTTGGATTCAGAAAAAGTAAGCTTACTGAGGATGCAACAAATGTGGCATTGAATACAGCTGTTAACAGCTTTGGCGTCATAGATTAGACGAAAAATCAAATACCACATTGGAATGTTTGAATACGCTACTACATTACAAATACCATCACATGTTTAAGGGAAATTGAAGAGAGACTTGATAATAAAAATAAACGACATAAAAGTCAGAAGACAAAAAGTAGGGAGTAAAATATCTGGGCATGCATACATCTAGATGAACAACAGAATTTTGAACGAGTCGGGACAAAAAATCAAGTGGTGTAACGATGAAATAATCGACCTTACAACTAGAAAATTCAAATTTCAGTAATCAATTAGCAAAATGTATCATGTGAGCTTTTTGATTGGAATAACAGCGAATATGGTTACACAGGATGCCACTTTTGAAGAACAAAATTATTCAGGAAAACACAAAGACAAGCAGTGACAGCAACTTCAACAATTGCTTCCTTGGTAACCTTGGCGGTATCACCGATAGATAAGTTTCTTTTGAATGAGAAGAGCAGAATATGGGAAGAATGAATACCATGTAGAACCAGAAGAGAGGTAAGGATGCACTTGGTAACAATGTGATAACAAGAATGGAATACGATTCATGAACAACATACGAGATTTTCCCAAACATACAAGAGAGATTAAAATTAAATGAAATTCAACCCAGGAAGGGAGGAATTCAATATACTACAGGGCATGGCGCTTATAAATACTTATTTTAAGGAAAGTGATGTATGTGAAGTAGGGGATACACCAGAATGTATTAAATATGGAAGAAGGAGATTAGCACGAAGAATAAATGATACAATAGGAAACAAAGAAGAATTCTGCATAATGCAGGAAATGGCGGAACGAATCTGACAATTTGCTAATGGAGAAGACGTTTGGAGATTGAAATGACAGCAAGCAGATCCGACAAATGCAATTGCAACCAGCAGATACAAGGGTTAACAAAGAACACAGTTCTAGACTTGGAAGCAGCCCAAAGAAGACGACACTACACCAGGATAAAGACACCAATAGTTATAGAACATTACTTATAATTTATAGTAAAATTCTACATCCTGAGTTAGCTCCAGAATAAGAAGATACAGTTAAAGTTGTAGCAACTGCAAGGTACTGTCGTCCTCAGTTAGGAGTAAACTTATATCTGCAACATAATGTTTGTTGAGAAAATAAATAAAATGTGTGTCTTGCTATAGCCTCTAGAAGTTGATATGTTATGTTGATGTGTTAACATAATAAATTTGGTCACTAAGTAATGTAACTGCTTCACTTTTATCTTCATTAAAATGTCTTCGTATAGGTAAGATTCTAATTGGAATATTGTAAGCTTTCTAAAAGTGGATATGACCCATATGATGTGCCGACCATGACTTTCCGGATGGTCAATGTCCCAAAACTTTGGGGCAATTTTCGATAATTCAAGTGTGAGAAGGTAAAGAACTTGTCAGTGAAAGTTTGATTACGGTGCTTGAAGCATGAAGTTCAGGGCTGTGTGGCCAGCAGCAGAAGGAACCCCTGAGTGTGTGGGTCGTTGAACCCCCCCCCTACTTTCTTGGAAGTGACAAATTCCAGAGTTAATGAAGGGGCAACATTCCCGGCGCACAATAAACTCTTTACAACCTTATTAGCCTCCTGGTGTTGACGCTGTGTCGCGGGTTCGAGTCTCACTATTGCTTGCATGTGTGGTTCTGTTTTAAAGCATTCTCTCTCTCCTGATGCCCGATTATGTTACGCCTGAATGTGTGTTATCCACATGAATTTCTTTACCTACTCTACAATGCATTTCTTAAAAATGTTTATTATTTCATTTACTTATATTAAAAGAGATTAACATTGGTAAGTAGATATTATTGATGAATGCTTAAGCGTAGTCAAATCTTTTAAAAACTAGTCGCTATGTGATACTTCTGTGGTTCAGCAGAAGAAAGTGAACAAGACTTCCCATTTAAGTATTACAAAACTTAAACCACTAGCAAGGCATTTCTCAGAAATAGTTAAAAATGGATTTGACAAAAAATGTGTGTTCTAACAAGATCTACATATACATCTTTTGGGTGGTAATTTTGTCTATCTGTTCCGGTTACAAATTATGAAAAATTAATCCAGGAATGAAGAGTGAGGGCCTGTCGACAACTAGGTCATTTGGGCCCGCCAGAAATGAAGATGACATCTTCAAGGGTCATGCTCAAAAAACTTCAGGATATACATTTTGTCAAGTAAATATATTTAGTATACAGTATTTTAATCAAAATCGTTAAGACAGTTTTGAGGAAATCTAAAATTGCGAAAATATTTCATGTAAAGGTAGTTTGGAATGGGGGATTTTACTTAAATCTTCATATGGCATTCTTGGAAGATGCTGAACTAAATTCTAAGTTTGGTATTTAACTGGTTATCATTTTTGAGTTATGGTGACACATATACATACACCGACTTTTTCCTAATTTGTTTTTACTCTCGGAGCTTCAAAGCATATATTTCCGGTGAAATTTCGACATCGAATTTTTGGGCGGAATGTAATACCTTGTCTAAAAATTATGGAATGTAACACATAGGATATGTTCCACTTGGTGGAGGACAAGAAACGTTTCATTTATTGATGTTTGCTATGTTTGTAACATTTCAACCGGAATAATATCACTTTCTCTGTCAATTGTCTTTAAGGTCAAGGTTTCTTCACTATTTAACTGAAGCTGCTCTTCAACAATATCAGAGAATGTAGTGCCACACAATGGGGATCTTTGAGGCCAGTTAATTTTTATTCTCACAAGATTGGACTAACAACTTCCGATGTTTTCTTGTTTTCAAGAATATTTCTTCAATATCTAACTACTCTTCATATGAAAAATTTGTCTGTATTTTTTATTTTCTCAAAAATGACTAAGAATTTGATTAAGATAGGATATCTTTAAGTATTTAAATGAATGAAATTATTTTTTATAATTACTAAACCGTCAACATTCAACAGTCTGCTCAGAACTGATGTGCATTTATTTTCGTTGAACTCTGATCTGTTCTGCAAACACTATTTTTACAAAAGTTTATTCCTTTACCTATATTACGCTGGTCATGATAAACGTTATCAGAAATGGTCACATTAATTAGTTTCTATTAAGTAGAAGGGAATACACTAGACTAGAGACACACTGAAATATTTTAAAAACTGTCGCTATTTGAAACAACAGAAATTCAGTTTTCTTTGCATAGTCAGGAGTAAAATAAAAGAGATATCAAACGGATGAGGACCTCCCGCTTGAGAAAGGTATTTGAAAATTTAAAGCAATAACAGGAAACTTCTCGGAAATAGTTGGTTCTACAAAAGAACTGTATATGATATAAATTGTGTGTTTTAACGAAATTTTCGTTTTTTGTACCAGGTTTTTATGGATCTGTTACGCTTTACCCGTTATACAAAAGTCATTCCAGAGTGAAAAGGACTTTAAAGGTTATTCCCAAGAAATTTAGAATATCCATTTTGTCATGTGAAGGTACTTTAATATAAATCGTTTTGAGATAATTGCAAAACCAAAAAATCGATGTGTTCCATGCGCATGACTCTCTCTCTCGCTCTCTACATATCTGCAACAAATTTGTGTTAAGGACTTATTCTACCATACACTTAACACTAATCGAGATAAACGCTAACAGAAATTGTCTTATTACTTGCTTCCTTGTGAGTAGAAGGGAATACGCTAGGATAAAGTGATAGTCAAATGTTTTAAAATGTGGTTGCTAAGACTTTGAAATCCGTTTCTTTAAGTGGCCATGTGTTTATAATTTCCCGTATGAAAAAAGTGAAGTATTTTAAAAATGAAGTCAATAACAAGGAATATCTCGAACACGCCAACTCCACGAAAAAAATGCATAGGATATAAATTGTGTATTTTAAGAAGCTCTACATTTTTGTTTATCTCTTACAGTTTAAAAGTCATGCAAAATTCAAAAACATCATTCAGAATAAAGAGTTCTTCAGAGGTGTTCCAAGAAATTTAAAGATATACATTTTATTTGTCATGTAAACATCTTAATCAAAATCGTTTAAGCCATTTTGGAGAAAATCTAAATTTTCGAAACTTTTTCCACGGGGGGGGGACATTTTCTGAAAATCATGTCGCGTCATGCTGTCCACAGATACACACAGTTTATTATGGACCGTCTCAGGATCAGGTGATTGAAAAAACTAAAAGGTTACAATCATCATTTTCAGGTATTCCCTTTTACCCAGAGATGCATATTGCATTGAAAGGAAACAAATGGATAGAATCGACTTATTTCCTTTTACTCTGAGTTCCGGTGAAATCTCGGCATTGAATTTTTGGGTATAATACAACAGCTTCTCTGTACATTATGTATATAGTACGTGTAGAGAAAGTAGAGATCTGATGTGTTCCATTCGCATGACTTTCTCTACATCTCTGCAACAAATCATAATTATTGTTAAAAAGCTTATGTTTCTATTTACTTCATGCTAATCGAGAAAAAATTAGCAGAATTGTCTTATTGCTTGCTTCCTTGTAAGCAGAAGCGAAATAAGGGAGTAGCATAGGTTAAAGTGATAGTCAAAAGCTGGTTGCTATGTGACTCAATTTCCTTTGTTGGTATGGACAGAGGTTGACAAATTCCTGTATAAATCAAAGTTTTTAAAGCTGAAACAAAAAACAAGGAATATCTCAAAAACGATCAACTCCACGAAATAAACTATATAACATAAATTGTGTGTTTTAAAGTGCTCTACATTTTTTGTGTGGTGAGTTTTTATCCATCTCTTACGGTTTAGCAGTTATGTAAAATTCCGTAAAATTCATCCAGAATAAAGTAGTCTTCACAGGCTATTCCCAGAAAATTCAAGATATACACTTTATTTGTCAGGTAAATATCTTTAACATGCGATATTTTAATCAAAATTGTTAAAGCCATTTTTCAGAAAATCAAAATTTTCGAAAAAAGTCTCAGGTAAAGGGTAGTTTCGGGTGGGGGGGATTTTTCTCAAAATCTTCGTGTCGCATCCCTGGAAGATACTAACCTTATACCCAAGTTTAGTATTTTACAGACTTTTCATTTTTGAGTTATCGTGTTCACAGACACACGGACCTTTTTCTGAAGATTATTTTTTTTGGATTCAGGGAGCCCAAAACATGTATTTCCGGTGAAATCTCGGTATCGAATTTTTGGGTGGAATGCAATAGCTTCTCTATACACTGTGAATATAGTACGTGTAGAGAAAGTAAAACGGTTTTATGTAAAGGTGTGGGGGATTTTTACTTTCTCTACACGTACTGTGTACAAAGTGTTGCACTTCACCCAAAAATTCCATACCGAGAAATATATTTTTAGGGTCAGCTGTATAAAAAAAAAAAAGCATTTTCAGAAAAATGTCCGTGTGTGTGTGAACACGATGGCACAAAAACGAAAAGTCGGTAAAATAACAAACTTGGTATTTAAATTTAGTATCTTCCAGGGATGCGACACGAAAATTTTAAGAAAAATCCCCCCACACCAAAGTACCCTTTACATGGAACTTTTTTCGAAAATGGCTATTATGATTTTGATTACAATTTCGTACATTGAGGATATTAACTGACATATATCTTGAATTTTCTGGGAATATTTTATTCTAGATGCATAACTGCTCAACCGTAAGAGATGGACAAAACCTTATCATACACGAAATGCAGACACTTCTGCCGCTGGAGTTCATCATTGTTATTGGTTTCACCTTTAAGCATTACACTTTCCTCAAACAGGAATTTGTCAACTCCTGTTCATACAAACAAAGGAACATAGCAACCACCTTTTGGCTTTCACTTTAACCTATGGTACTCCCTTATTTCGCTTCTACTTACAAGGAAGCAAGTAATAAGAGTATTCCTGCTAATTTTTTCTCGTTTAGCATGAAGCAAACTGAAGCATAATCTTTTTAATAACAGAGATGTAGAGAAAGTCATGTGAATGGAAGACATCAGATTTTTGTTCCAAATGATAAGATAATTAAGTGTGAAGTGGTGCTGGAGGAGTAGAGGGAGGGGAAATGGTGTGCCACTTTCATGTTGATCACGTCGACCAGGTAGACCTGAGGACCGACAGTGTTGTAAGTGCTGTGCTGCAGTGAGGAGACTCTTGTATCGTCAAGCACATGGTCATCACACGCTGGTATGTCAGTAGCATAACAAGTCTTTACACTAACGTCAAATTATTCTAAATTGTGTTGACGGAGCAACGAGAACAGGGGGAGGAGACGTGACCACGGCAAAAATAAAAACAAAAGTACCTACATCTTTTTTGTGACTCGAGACGCATATTTTCATCTTGCCGCCGAGGCGATACAACATTAACGTTTTGTGTCAAGGCCAAATCAACCCACCTTGCCTTTTATACTTTCTCTATGTGCATAGTACATACAGAAGATATTATATTCCACCAAAAATTTTTACCGGAAATACATTTTTCAGATTCCCTAAGTACGACTTTTTTTTTAAACGTCCGTGTGGACAGCTGCAGGACTACTAAACTTGGTATTTAATCTTAGAATCTTCCAAAAATGTGATACGAAAATTTTCAAGGAAATTCCCCTACTAAAATCTACCCTTTATACAGCAACATTTTCAAAAATGGCTCTATTTTGTTTAAAATACTGTACGTATATTAAACATATTTACATCGCAAATGTTTCGATTTTTCTGGGAATACTTCTTGAACACCTCTTCATTTTGTTGGAATTTACGTAACATCGCAAGGAGTACACAAACATTTTTCTTGCAAACAGAACGCAATATCAATTGTTTGACATAGTGCTCGGCTTTAAAAGGATTTGGCTATCACTTTAGTCCGTTACTTCCCTTCTAGTTATAAAGAATTCTGCTGATGTTTATCTCGATTAGCATGACGTATATAAAAGAATACCCTTTTGTAAGAAAGTTTGTCAGCTACAGAAAATATTATTATTTTGATTGTCTACATTTCAGCAAAAGTACACATTTTGTGACCTTCTGAACATGCAAAATCTTTGCTACAAAAACAGTCGAGTATTCGAGTCTGTGAACACGAACAGTAATCATGGTATACAAGTTCAGATCTTCCAATGATGTACGTGAAGATTTTCATCAAAATTCCCCCACACCAAACTACACTTTATACGAAAAAATCTGATGTGTTCACTTACATCACTTTCTCTAGCTGTTCTACAAACTCTATTCTTCTTTCTGCACCTTGTTAATCGAGGTACTCATTCTTATCATTTAGTTCCGTATAAGTAGGAAGAAAATAAGGGAATACACTAGGCTAAACCAATTGTCAAATGTTTTAAAAGCTGTCGTTATGCGATTGTCATTACAAATCGCTTTTTTTCTTGGCCAGGAGTAGAACCAAAGAAAGCCGCACTCTCCCGTCTGAGAAAAGTATTAGTACTTCACAACTGAAACTAATAGCACTGAATATCTCGAAAACGGTAAGCTCCACGAGAAAAATGTATATGACGTAAGTTGTGTATTTTAACAAGACCTACATTTTTTGTATAGTAAGTTTTTGTCTATCTCTTACGGTTTATTAGTTACGCCAAATTAAGCAAAATTCATCCAGAATAAACAAGTTTTTAGAATCTATTCCCAGAAAATTGAAGATATACATATTATTTGTCAGGTAAATATCTTTAATATACGATATTTTAATCAAAATCGTTAGAGGCATCTTTGAGAAAATCAAAATGTTCAAAACAAGTTCCATGTAAAGGGTAGTTTGGGGTGGCGAGATTTTTCTCAAAATCTTCGTGTCGCATCCCTGGAAGATACTAAACTTAAATACCAAGTTTGGTATTTTAGCTACTTTTCATTTTTGAGTTATCGTTTTCACAGACACACACACACACACACACACACTTTTTCTGGAAATGCTTTTTTTGGATTCAGGGGGTCCTAAAACATGTATTTCCGGTGAAATCTCGGTATCGAATTTTTGGGTGGAATACAATACTTCTCTATCCCTATGTACATTGTACATATGGGGCTAAAGTAAATATGTTTTTGTGTGTTTAAGATATTACATGACAAATAGGTTAACACAAAAGTAATTTGATATAGTCGGCGATACACATATGGGTTTTTCTCTTTCTGGCGTTTACGAGTTGTATAACACTGAATGGTGTTTTTAAAATCCCCACGATATTAGTAACCACTGGCGGACAATTCCCTCATTTTCATACAAATAAATACGAGCATCAGAAGTGTACAACCAAGCATTACCTCGGGAAATGTCGTACATTGTGTTCCACCAAAAATTCAGGTCAAAACTAGAAGAAATTCAGTGTGTCCAGCTGGCTCAAAAACGAGGATACCCTTTAATACCAAACTTAGTATTTAAGTTAGGTATGTTCCAAGAATGCGACCCGAAGCTACCCTTTACTGGCTGTAACGATTTTGATTACAACACTGCATATTGAAGATATTTAGATGACAAAATGTATGTATGTCTGAAGACATCTTCATTCTGAATGGGTTTTGTATAACAGGGACAGAGACAAAAACTTACTGCACAAAAACATAGTCTCGTTAATACACACAATTTAGGTCTTATACATTTTTTTTTTTCGCGGAGTTGACAGTTCCGAGATATTCCTTGTTGTGCTTTCATATTAAAATAGTTTCTAAACTCCATGCAAGCAGCTTTTAAGACATTTGCCTAGTAAGTTCCCTTCGACATATAACACAATTTGTGCTAGTGTTTACCATGAAGTGGAGAATTTTGTGAACAATCGATTGCAATGTGAGACGAACATTACGGAGCCCGCCTCGGTAGTGTGGTGGTAGCGGTTAGAGTCTTTTTTAAGCCTGTTTTATTCGTCCGATCTGAGCTACCAGGTTAAAGAGTTAGACCTATAAAAATGCAATATTCACCGTAACTCTAAGTTTAATTGTGAGGCCACAGGTGGGATCAGGGGTCAAATTAGAATTTTAAATGGAACCATGTTATATCTGACAGTCCTTAATATATTAACAAACCTTGTTTTAAAACCATTTCTATTCTTCTATAATGAAAAGCTGATAATGTTGAAATTGTATTTATATCTATGAGAATGACTCATTTTCAAACAATACAACACATTAAGAAGAGATTCGTGACAATCATGAACCTTTACGTCTTTCGACATTCGTCTTCTCAGGATAAGGGAAAAACCTCATCTGAGTAACTTCCTGTTGAATGTGAGGAACACACGCGTGTTCTAACGCGTCATTGTTTCAACGAGTTGAATCCAAATAAAAGTGAACGACAAATGCGACACGGGAATGCGAACAATAACACAAAACTGTGCTGCTAGTGAAAAAATAATAATAACATTCCAAAGTTCCAAGTTTTCATTTTAGAAAAAAATATTTTATGAACAAGTTTGTTAATTTATTAGGCAATATATGAGAATACGGTATTCCATTTGAAGTCCGACTGCTCCCGTGAGAGTAAGAACACACGCTGACACGCCTGGTTAAAGGACGTTTACACAATAAACATTAGTATGGCATTATTACATTACAGATATGTAATCCCTTGGTTCGTGTGTATTTAATGTTTTATACTTCACTACCTCTCAGCTTTGTGGTATACGAGACGCGCTATGTACTTTGCTTTCAACTACATAAATAATTTATCTTTTGAATCGTTACAGATACATAAATGCACACAGAATCAAGTTATAACACTATTTTTCACCAAAATACAACCTTTTTACTCCTCCTTGTTTCGTTGTTAAGGCAAATCGAGCTTCCTTTTCTTTACGGAGATATTTGTGTTGCCCTGCCAAGGCTCTCTAACGTATGCCACTCTTTCTATCCAGACAAACTCTTTTACTTAGATATTTTTGCATTAGAATGAACACGTCTTACGTGTAAAACAATTCACAGTTAAATGTATGCCTTAAGCTACTTAGCCAAATAAATGTCAAGTTAATAATAAAATTACAACATAGAAACCTTATATCTTGGGTCTTAATATTGTCAACACAACTAAATACATCGTGCATTATTACTTTCTCTACACGTACATACATACTATGTAATAGAGAAGCTACTGTACTCTGTCCAAAAACTAGATACCAGATTTCAACGGAAATACCTCTTTTGAGGTCAATGTGTGGAATGGTATTTAAGTTGGTATCTTCCAAGGATGCGACACGAACATTTTCAAGAAAATACCCCATCCCTAGCTACCCTTTACATGGAAAAATAAACGTTCAATAGTTTTAATTTTCTGAAAAATGGCTTTAATGATTCTGAGAAAAAGGTGCTTATTGTGAATTTGCAGTAACGAGAGAGATACCGTTACCAGCTGGCTCTTTTAGAAAGCAAGTCCATTGTTCTGGTAATTAAGATTCCGCGGCCAGCCAATACCAAGGACGGCAATCACTTCCGGTGTAGAAAGTGTCAGCAATTGTCTTATTACCTGCTTCCTTGCGAGTGCAAGCATAAAGTGTGCTCTAGGCAAATGATACAAGAGTTCAAAGTCTACTTCGTAGCAACCCTACGAGCACAATAAAAACACTATTTTTTAGACAGATTGTCAATAAACTTAATATAAGGTTCAACATTCCTTTTGTTCACGGAATGGTACGTTTTCGTGTCGCTTGGAGGCGTGTATGTGGGAATGGAACTCGTCTATCGATATAGATTGGTAATCTTTACTCCCTACCATAAATTAACAATTCCATTCCTTGTGCTATTAAATGATAAACCAGAGTATGTAACAACCAGCAAACACGATTGAAGTTCTCTAGTTGAGCATGTTTAGACACGAGAACGGACTAGTACAGAAGGCGATGGTACTTTTATTTTTATACAGAAGACAAACATATACAATTCTTATCGATAATAGGCAACACTAAGCTCTTAACTGAGCAATTATGATGAAAGTGTGATATTGGAAAGGTTCATTCCTTGTGATGAGGTACTTGGTGTCTTTGTGTTGCTAAATTCAGGTGCTGGCAACATTGCAGTCTTATAAATATTTTATAAATCTAAGAGTTATAAATAACAATTTTTAGTTCGAGTGTTTTGTGTTAAAAAGCTTACTTTTAACAGTGTCCGTCTAAAATAGCTGGTTACCTTACGAGAAAAACATTGAAATTGCGTTCTCTTTGCAGAGCAGGATGGGAAATAATAGAAAGAAAAGAAAAACGTATGATGACTTCCCATTTGAGAAAAGAATCAGTATTGAGAAACTTAACCCAAAAGGAACAAATGTTTAATATCAAAAGATGAAATTGACTTAAATGGTGTATTTTAAGGAGATGTAGATTTTTTGTGCACTAGTTACGTAAACTTCAAGAAGCACATCTTCCTTGTCTTACTATTTGGCATTTTAATCAACACCCGTTTTTGAGAAAATAAAACATGCTTCTGACAAACTTTGCTACGTAACCGACTTTTCGTTTTTCGATTGTCTATGCTCTTCATATGCAACAGAGACCTTCTTCCATTTTTTTTTTTTCAGACAGTGCACACTAAAATCTCGACTTTTCTTTACCTGCTGCACAGAAAAGTAAAAATGGTGTATGTAATTCAAAATATACAGGAGATTGACTTTGATATTAGCTGCATAAATGTAATACGTGTACAAAACATTTAAAGTTGTATGTCACATAACTTGTAAAGTTTGAGGAACTTTGTAAATTTAAAAGGTAAAAGGCATGCGTATTGCCGTTTCAAAGCGTCATTTACCGCGCATTACAAAATTCACTGAACAAGTTTAAGTTGGTGCATCTGGAAAATGCACTCTCTGTAAAATATCTTATTGCAATTTATATACACCAGTTATTCTGCACCCTCATATTTTAAAATTCTTACTTACTGGTTATTTAAATAATAAATGTCCACCGTTTAAATTCATGCTTCTAATAAAAATGAGGCACGTGATGCATTTTTGCTTTCTCTACATGGTATATAGGTGAAGAAGGTATGCATTCGACCGGAAATAAACGTTTCAGGTTTCTCTGTGTTAATAAAATACATTTTTACAAACGTTGGTAAAATACCAAACTTAGAATTTAGTATCTTCCAAAAAATGCGAGATGAAGAGTTTTAGGAAAATGCCCAAACCCCAGCTACTCTTTACGTAGAACATTTTTGTAACGGTTTTGATTAAAATACCATATATTTACATGACAAATTAAATGTATATTTTCAATGTTCTAGCAATAACCTCTGAAGACATCTTTATTCGGGATAAAGTTTGCTGAAATTTTCATAACTAATAAAGCATAACAAATAGAGAAACTTACCAAACAAAAAATGTAGATCTGGTTAAAACACACAATTTATGTTACATACGCTTTTCTTGTAGAGTTGACCGTTTTTGAGATATTGTTTGTTAATTGGTTTGCGAACCTAACACCAATTGTTTCACATATGGACCATCTTTTAAAACATTTGACCATCACTTTATCCAAGTGTAAGGAAGTAGCAAGTAATAAGACAGTTTCTGCTAATGTTTAGTATCAAGTTGACAGAAGAATAAGCTTTTGTAAGAATAGTTTGTATTTCGTACAACTTGTGAATGGAACACAATTTTTTTTATATCAACCGAAATTATTGTAGAAACATTTTCACTTTTCGTTCTCTGCAAACTTTCTGATTTTTGAAAATTTAACAATTTATTTCTCAAAATTGCAGCATTCTTCCGAGAGACTGACTATATGAGCATTCTCTTAATGTGCTTTTGAGAGGCAGCACAACAATGGTAACTAATTACATCGCATGCGTTAAAAGTGCGGCAAGAGAGAAAACTATATTCACATGACTTTCTGTACATCTCTGTAACAAATTGTTATTAAGCTCATTCTTCCATCTACATTAACAGAAATTGTCTTATTACTTGCTACTTCCTTGTAAGTACAAGGCAATACACAAGGATAGTCAAATGTTTTAAAATGAGGTTGCCATGGGATTGAAGTGTGGCCAGGAGTTGATGAGTATTTTAAAAGTGAAACCAATAACAAACAACGATTGTATGCTTTAACGAGAGCTACATTTTTTGTTAACCACTTATGCAAAATTCAGGTAAAATGTACAGGTCTTCAGAGGCTATTCCCAGCAAATTCAACATATACATATAAACAGCTTTAATATAGGCATTTTAATCTAAAAAACGTTAGAGCTATTTTTGAAAAAAAAAAAAAAAAACAACAACAATGTTTTCAAAATTTTTCCTGGTAAAGAGTACTTTGCGGTGGGGAGATCTTCTTGAAAATATTCGTGTCGCATCCTTCCAAATTACCGAACTTAAAAACCAAATTTGGTATTAAGGGTCCTTTAGTTTTTCAGCTATGCTGCCCACACACACGGACCTTTTTCTAAAATTAGTGTTTTGGACACAAGGAATCTCAAAAAATATTTCCGGTGTCGAGATTTTGGGTGGAATACTTCTGCCCGCCTGGGTAGTGTGGTGGTAGCGTGCCTGCCTCGCATTCATAAGGTCGCGAGTTTTCCTTATCCTGAGAATTCTATGGATCCCGAGATCATTGTCCGAAATAAGACAAAAAAACCTTTCTGTATACAGTACGTGTAGATAAAGTGAATCACAAATTTAATAGACACCTAAACCTTCGCAAATAAATTCAGTTGGAATAGGTTATATTTCCTCGTGTGTTGCATTCACATGATCTTCTTTATGCAATCTGCTGTCACAAAAACATTAACAGCAATTGTCTTATCGTTGGCTTCCTTCAAGTACAAGACAATAACCGACAGTCACGTGTTTTAAAATGCAGTTATTACAATTAAAATTAAGTTCTATTTGCATGGTCTCCGTTTGAGAAAAGTTTAATTTCAAAATTGAAACCAATAACAAGGAATATCTTGATAGTGATTATAAAGAACGTAAAACACCAAAATATAAATGAGAAATGATGTGTTTTTGCGTATCTCGTCGAGTTTAACGGTCACACAAAAGTCATCTGGAATGAACAGGTCTTAAGAAAATTGTCGTGAAATATCTCAGATATATGGAGCCATTTTTGCTGAGAAAATCGACATTTTCAAAAATATTCTGTTAAGGGAAGTTGGGTTACAGGAATTTTTCTGTTGCATCCTTGGAAGATAAATTTAAAATACCAGGTTTGTTATTTAACGAATTTTGGTTTTTTAGGTGTGCTCCTCATGCATATGTACACATGGGCAGATTCGGAACTTACATACGTTTCTTTTGTTTTAGGGCACCTCAATATCAATATCCAGTACTTAATGTCCTACTATTGATAACTGGCATTTAAGTTTACTAACTTCCGAGATTTTAAGCAAAATTCTCCCCCTCACTCCCGTCCTTCCAATTAACCTTAACATGGACAATTTTATAGAAGCGCAACATTTTATTAAAATATCACCAATAAACTGTTATCTTACATTTTCTGAAATAACCCCTCAAGACCTCGTCATTCTTTTATAACTGCGAAACTTCAAAATTATACGTTTCTTAAAACATTTGACTATCACTTTATCCTAGTGTATTCCCAAGGAAGCAAGTAATAAGACAATTTCTGTTAATGTTTAGCATGAAGTAGATAGAAGAATAAGATTATTAACAATAATTTGCTGCAGAGATGTAGAGAAAGTCACGTGAATGGAACACATCATATAGGTATTGTATTGCAGTATCGATATTTACCGGTCTTTACACCCAAGGCGGAGCACGATGCACTAACATGGCAAGGGAAGTTTCATACATTTACGGCGCGCAAAAGACCCTCAAGCCTGATAGAGAGGCCTCTGAGCAAAATTAAACGGTCTTTCACCCCCAGTATAGAATGGGACGCTGAGAACTACAGCAGTTAAAGACCGTCCTTAATAACACTACGTTTACATTACATATTTTGTGGCCCCCTTAACCGCTCAGAAAACATTTTTAAACATTTTCCATCTTTTGAAAGGTATAATTCAAAAAAGAAACGTAGGTTAAAATGGAAATAGCTTCATTGTTTTTCATTTTGCCAAAATGTTATATATTTAATGACAAACACAATTTTCTGATGACCTCTTCATTGAGGACGATTTCGTATAACCTGGTTAACACTTACAATGTATGGCAACTACATTTTTATTCTGTGATGTTGGTCTGTAGTTTGTTGTCCTGGTGAGACGGGGAATATTTAAAGCGAATGTTGTGGGAGTCACTTTCTCACATGAACTTTACCGGAAGTTGTGTGGTTACGTAATCAACTTTCTCCCCGCAACAACGTGTTTACTCTCAGTTCCTGTTGATGCCTCACCTTTCCTTACCCATCTCTCTTCCAAGCCTCACATTCAACAGGTCGCCAGTTCCAACCTCGCTTGCGGACACCACATTGCACATTCTACAATATACCTACTGACAGCTTTCGAGGTTAGGTCAGGTGTGTGGAAATGAACTGGCTCGAAATAAAGGGTAAAGATTGACTTTCTGAAAGTCGGCTCTTCTTTCCAATGTGAAATGCAGGTGTTCTGTCTGCTTGCTCATGGGTCAATCGACCAAAGCTGAACTAGAATGTGCAATGTCGCTAAACCCCGAGATCATTCTTCACCGTCCGATATGACCAACCAGGCTAAAGAAGGAAGCATGCAGACCGTACATAGTCCTAAACATACTCGACTTGAAAATA
The DNA here is from genome assembly GCA_030762935.1 of Hymenopus coronatus. Classification (NCBI taxonomy): domain Eukaryota; kingdom Metazoa; phylum Arthropoda; class Insecta; order Mantodea; family Hymenopodidae; genus Hymenopus; species Hymenopus coronatus. Next base: position 2,500,872 of record CM060895.1, on the reverse strand, counting down.
TTACATCGCCCTATTCACAAAACTTAGACACACCTACATAACAATATCCATCGTCCATGTTTCATGATGACGAAATACATCTTCCGGTCTGAATAGTGAACGTTTAACCTTTGATGACGTCAGTCCTCCCCACTCACTACAGTTGGTTCCCTTGCGCCTGTTCCATTTATTCCCAACACAGAAGTTCTATTCTTATTTACCAAATATTTTAATCAGTACCACACTTTGAGCTACAGTGTACTCGATATTGTCAACATTATTTATCTCTATGACGAGCGAAAATTGCCGCCATCTCTATGACGAGCGAAAATTGCCGCCATGTGTGCTGAGAAGAAAATAATTTCACTATTGTTTTACAATGTTTCATATAAATAGAATCCCTTCAATAGTATTCAAGTATTTCAAAAAAAATATGTATATTATGTGTTCAAATTACTTTCTCTACATCCCTATCAAATTATAGTTAAAAAAACTTTTCTATCTACTTGATGCTAATCAAGATAAACGTCAACAGAAATTGTCGTATTACTTGCTTCCTTGTAAGTAGAAGGGAATACACTAGGGTAAAGTGATAGTCAAATGTTCTAAAAACGGATTCCTATGTGAACAATTGAAGCTCGTGCATTTCCAGAAAAACAAAACAGAGATGAAACGAAAGATGAAACAATAACAAAGAATATCTCGGAAGCAGTCAACTTTGCAACATAGGTATACGACACAAATTGTGTGATTTAACATCATTACATTTTTTGTGTACCTCTTACGTTTGTCAGTTATGCAAAATGAACAGGTCTTCGGAAACTATTAATAGAAAATTCAAGATATAATTTCATTTGTGGAGTAAATATCTTTAATACTAAGGTCGGCTGATAAGTCCCGGGCGCCAGTTAGACGGTAGCATCGTATCCATAGTTACAGCTTCGAATGACAGCATTTTAAACATGACAACTTTAGAGTTTTCACGAAAATGGAGCATTTGGAAAAACGAGCACTGATTAAATACTTCCATTGCTAAAGAAATCAAGGAGGAAATGGACAGTGCATTGAAAGACTTTGCCCCTTCATATTCAATAATTAAAAGGTGGGTTGCACAGTTTAGAATGGGACGTACGAGCACTAGTGATGAGCCTCGCTCTGGACGCCTTGTAGAAGTGACAACTCCAGAGATCATTGAGAAAATTCATCGTTTAGTACTGGAAGACCGCAGATTAAAGTTGTTTGAGATAGCAGAGGCTGTAAACATATCAAAACAACGTGCAGGTAATATTTTAAGTAACATTTTGGGCTTTCACAGGTCGGTGCCGCGTTTGTCGACACCTGATCAAAAGTTGCAAAGAAAAACTGTTTCTGTTAAGAATGTGGAGCTCTACCGTAAAAATGCCAGTGAATTTTTGAGACGGCCTGCTACCATAGATGAAACTTGGATACAGCAGTACACTCCAGAAAGTAAAGCACAGTCAAAACAGCGGATTGCGTCAGGTGAATCAACTCCAAAAGAGGAAAGTCAATTTTGTCAGCCAACAAGGTTATGGCTGACTGCCTCTGTGGTCGAGTGGTCAGCGAGCCGACTTCTCACCCGAGGGTCCCGGGTTCAACTCCCGGCCAGAATTATTCCCTATCCCCCACAGTCTGGAAGTTTGTACGTGAGTGTGAATGTGCGAGTGTTTGAGTAAAACAAAATGAATTAAACCAACGTAAAAGAACCTACAGACACCGAGTTGTTTCAAGTGGAAAGCCCCCGATATCACGTTAAGGCTATGGCGAGTGTTTTCTGGGATGCACAGGGAATTATTTTTATTGATTACTTGGAAAAGGGTAAAAGTATCACATAAGCCTACTGCAACGTTTGAGTGATGAGGTGAAAAGAAAAAGACCTCATTTGGCAAAAAAAAATCTTGTTTCATCACGACAATGCTCCGGCCCACCATTCCAGCATTGAAATGGGAAAAAATGTGCGAATCAAAGTTCGATTTGCTTGAACATCCACCTTATTCGCCAGATCTAGCACTCAGTGACAACCACCTGTTCCCAAACCTCAAAACATTTCTTGGAGGACGAAGATTTCAAAGTAACCAGGAAGTCATTGATGCGGTAAACAGCTATTTTGAGGACCTTAATAAATCGCACTACAGAGAAGGTTTAATTAAATTTAGAACACCGATATGACAAATGTATTAGCCTTTCTGGAGATTGTGTTGAGAAATAAAGAAAAAAAATTAAATGCTATTTTCATTGAGGCCCGGGACTTATCAGCCGACACTCATATACGGTATTTTAATAAAATCATTAAAGCCATTTTTGAGAAAATCAAAATTTTCGAAATTTTTTCCATGTAAAGGGTAGTTTGGGATGGGGGGATTTTTTTTTTTTAAATGTTTGTGTTGATTCCTTGGAAGATACCAAACTTAAAATCCAAGTTTGGTATTTAAGGTCTTATAGTTTTTGAGCTATGCTACGCACAGGTGTACACACACACGCGCGCGCGTGCGCACCCGGACCTGTTATAAAAATTCCTTTTTAGGCTCTGGGATCTCAAAACATATACTTCCGGTGAAATCTTGACATCGAATTTTTGGGTGTAATACAGTATCTTCTCTATACACGAAGTGCATAGCACGTTTAGAGAAAGTAAAATTAAAAAAAAAAAACTTAAAAGTGTTGTACAGACGAAGAAGTATATAAAACGAGGAACTCATTACTGAGGCAGGAAATGACAAGCAAGTCTGATACGAAGGACATCCAGAAAGTAAGTTCCGATGAACGACAAAGAAAACAAAAACATTGGAATTGGCTACTTCTCAACATATCATTGTTGTATAGGAGTCTGCCACGAAGTCAGCGTCGTCGTGAAGTGCTGCCAGGTGGAACCTTCTTGGGGCTGTAGAAACGATTGTGTGGCATTTGCCTGAATAGGATCTAGTATTGTTATGCACACGCATAATACCTAATCTCTCACCCACTCTCTCTCTCTCTCTCTCTCTCTCTCTCTCTCTCTCTCTCTCACAGAGATTGTCTGCTTGAATGTGCCTGAGAAACTCCGCGTAGGAATGTCAATGCTGAGGCCAGACGCTGGTTTTGTGTTCATCTGCCAGTAGCCTTGCACCGGGAGACCATTTCGTGCAACAGCACGGCGGAATTGACAAGTCCACCAGGGACGGTCGTCGTCATGAATTACCTGCACCATGCAATTGGAGATGGGCCCTTGCTGGACTGACTAGGAATGCGTATTCCTATCCGCCTCTGGGCGCGATCGGATGAACCTCGTATTTCTTTATCTTATTTGCTTCTACTACTTCGGGTGATATCCCACGTAGTTTTTCAAAACATAACAACTGTTTATGTGCTAATTGCATGCAATGTATGTTCCACACATTTCGAATGAAAATAGTCTATTTTTTGGGCATTAATACTTTAATAAAACAATAAAGTAACTTTAATGCACATTTCCAATACCTAAAGATAGTTTTTCTTGCGATATACCTTCTCCCTGGACATGGAGACTGACGACGCGTGTTGTTGCAGATGATGTCCCGAGTCAAGGACGGTCCGCCAGGTTAGACAGACATGCTACTGAGTCTCGTCGCCACAACTGCCGCCCTGAAGACGGCTCTGGGCGTGGTCGGCACGAGTCTGTGGCTCATCCCCTTGCTCATCGCCGGTGTCGCCTACTACCGGTACGACAAGCTGGACCCGGAGTCGCGGCCCATCGACAGGTACCCGCTCTACAAGGAGTATGATTTCGTCATCGTGGGCGGAGGATCGGCGGGAGCCGTGGTCGCCAACAGACTCAGCGAGGTCCCTCACTGGACCGTACTGCTTCTGGAAGCTGGGCCGGACGAGAACGAGATCAGCGATGTTCCTTCTCTGGCAGCCTATCTGCAGCTCTCAAACCTGGACTGGCAGTACAAGACGGAGCCCACAGGCAAGGCGTGTCTGGGGATGCGTGGAGGTCGCTGTAACTGGCCACGGGGCAAGGTCCTGGGAGGATCCAGCGTCCTCAACTACATGCTGTACGTGCGGGGGAACAGACAGGACTACGATCACTGGGAGTCGCTGGGGAATCCCGGCTGGGGATATAGGTGAGTACATCATGTAACTGGTTCTGGGACATCAGCCACATGCGGGCAACTGACAGGACTACGATCACTGGGGGTACCCCGGCTGGGGATATAGATGAGTATACCATGTGGGACATCAGCTACATGCGGGCAACTGACAGGACTATGATCACTGGGGAACCCCGGCTGGGGATATAGGCGAGTACATCATGTAACTGGACCTGGGACATCAGCTACATGCGGGCAACTGACACGACTACGATCACTGGGGAACCCCGGCTGGAGATATATGTGAGTATACCATGCAACTGGTCCTGGGACATAGCTACATGCGGGCAACTGACAGGACTACGATCACTGGGGAACCCCGGCTGGGGATATATGTGAGTATACCATGTAACTGGTCCTGGGACATAGCTACATGCGGGCAACTGACAGGACTACGATCACTGGGGAACCCCGGCTGGGGATATATGTGAGTACATCATGCAACTGGTCCTGGGACATCAGCCACATGCGGGCAACTGACAGGACTACGATCACTGAGGAACCCCGGCTGGGGATATAGGTGGGTATACCATGTGGGACATCAGCTACATGCGGGCAACTGACAGGACTACGATCACTGGGGTACCCCGGCTGGGGATATAGGTGAGTATACCATGTGGGACATCAGCTACATGCGGGCAACTGACAGCACTACGATCACTGGGGATATAGGCGAGTACATCATGTAACTGGACCTGGGACATCAGCCACATGCGGGCAACTGACAGGACTACGATCACTGAGGAACCCCGGCTGGGGATATAGGTGGGTATACCATGTGGGACATCAGCTACATGCGGGCAACTGACAGGACTACGATCACTGGGGGTACCCCGGCTGGGGATATAGGTGAGTATACCATGTGGGACATCAGCTACATGCGGGCAACTGACAGGTCTACGATCACTGGGGTACCCCGGCTGGGGATATAGGTGAGTATACCATGTGGGACATCAGCTACATGCGGGCAACTGACAGCACTACGATCACTGGGGATATAGGCGAGTACATCATGTAACTGGTTCTGGGACATCAGCTACATGCGGGCAACTGACAGGACTACGATCACTGGGGGTACCCCGGCTGCGGATATAGGTGAGTATACCATGTGGGACATCAGCTACATGCGGGCAACTGACAGGTCTACGATCACTGGGGTACCCCGGCTGGGGATATAGGTGAGTATACCATGTGGGACATCAGCTACATGCGGGCAACTGACAGCACTACGATCACTGGGGATATAGGCGAGTACATCATGTAACTGGTTCTGGGACATCAGCTACATGCGGGCAACTGACAGGACTCCGATCACTGGGGAACCCCGGCTGGGGATATAGGTGAGTACATTAAGCTTCAATGCTCAGTGAGGGTCAACCGACAGGTCTGAGGATATAGGCGAGTGCACAAGGGCTTGTCTGAATCATGAAATATTCCTGCACATGCCTTATCCCTTTTACTTTCTCTATACGTACTATGCACATAGTGTATAGAGAAGGTATTGCATTGTACCCAAAAATTCGATACCGATATTTCACCGGAAATACATGTGAGACCACCTGAATAAACAAAAAACATTTTTAGAAAAATGTCCGTGTGTGTGTGTGTGTATGTGTGTGACTGTGGGCAGCATAGCTCAAAAACGAAAAGACCGATAAATACCAAACTTGGTATTTAAGTTCAGTATCTTCCAAGGATGCGACACGAAGATTTTCAAGATAATCTCCCCACCCCCAACTACCCTTCACGTGGAAAAATATTCGAAAATTTTCATTTTCTAAAAAATGGCTCTGACGTTTTTGATTAAATTATCGTATATTAAAGACATAAATAACATGTATATCTTGAATTTTCTGGGAATAGCCTCTGAACACTACTTTATTTTGGATGAATTTTGTGTAACACGTAACCCGTAAGAGATAGACAAAAACTTACCAAACAACAAGTGTAGATCACATTAAAACACACAGTTTATGTTATATGCATTGTTTTCGTGAGTTGATCGTTTTTTTTTTAGACATTCCTTGTTTTTGGTTTCAGCCTTGAAAAACTTATACTTTTCTCATACAGGAATTTGCAACTCGTTTCCACACAAACTGGGCATCTTCAGAAACTATATTTTCTACATAGCGCCTAGCTATAACTTCCACTTTCTTTGCCCAAAAGGAGACATAGACGTTTCAATAGAATCCGAACTGCCAGGTGGATGACGCTATAATGTATCTGCTAGGGGAGCATTGCTATGATGGTCCGTTTATGTCGCTACTCTCTAGAGAACTAGCAGCAGCTCTTCAAGTATCTCTTTTCACAAAGAAAACCTCGTGTATATATTTTGATCCCAGATTAGGAATGCAATACGTGTTCTTCAGATATCTGGAGAAAAGAAATTATATTAATAGTAGGGATTTAAACATATGTACAAACCTCTCACACCACTGGTTATACCTGAGAGCAAATTGATTTATTCGTGCTTATTTTAGTTTCTGGGTTTCATCTTAGTATTCGTTTTAAATATATTATTTCGTCCTGCGAGTTCTCCTACTCTGTGTATTCCGCACTCTTATAGTCGGCGTCAGAAACGAAGGCGGTAATTGACATTATGCGCGCAGGTAGGCGACATTTTACTACAGACGGAGAAAGGAGGGAAGTATGTGGCAGTTGTAATTCATGTAACTGTAGAAATACATATTATTCTTCGTCACTATGACAGGTTGCTTTCCATCCCTAGATATTTCCTTCCTGAAGCTCTTTGCGTCTGTAATTCTGAAGATGGTATTTGTCTCTACTACACACATCTTTACCAATTCAACTGACAATGGTAAGCAGCTATGTGTAGCGACTCTCCTCGTGTTTGTGTTCATGTTAAAGGAATAGCAAGCATGTCTTACAGCATGGCGTGCATGCTTCCATTGTCCAAAACTATAATGATCTCGGGGCAGAAACTGGTTCAAGAACCAGCTTTTAAACACACCAGCAATCATTTCTGCATAATACTCAGATGGGGAGTTAAGATTTAGAGCGAAGAATTAACTTGCTCTTCGAGATGAAAAACCTGTATCGGGAACGATATAAGATCAGGCGACCTCCTTTGCCAATAGGAACTTTTACGTCAGTCATCTGGTTTCTAAAGGGATGCGTTCTTCTGAGAAACACAACTCTTGCAGCATTACCGGTAACAAAGCTGTCCTCAAAGCCCGTCACTTTCGATCACAAGGTTTTGCGCCCTATCAAACTTTCCCTTCTGATGCGTAGAAACATTTTTCAGCGCAACAAATTCTTGTAGAAATCGTCAAAGTCAGTTCCTTTTATGCACTTTTCCAGAAGAATTTATTCTTGTGCATTAACACAAGCTTTTGCTTCACTTACAATTCTTTCTATGGTGCAAGCCTCAGCTGCTCCCCTGCCTCGACTATGAAGAACACAACGTTATAGTCATAGTCAGAACTGTTAACTACCTTACTATTATACATCATTATTAAAGCCGCTGGTTACAATGGACGAATACGAAGAGCATTTTCATCTACTACAAGGTGAAGCGTTTACATTTGTAAATGCTAGAAGGATGTTAGTAAGTGAGGTTTACTGAAGAATGCAAGATGCGATGTGTTGCACTTATCTTCACACAGCATAACAGTTGGTCCCAACACTGCACCTCTAGAAAACAAGGATGTTAGTAAGTGAGGTTTACTGAAGAATGTAAGATGCGACGTGTTGCACTTATCTTCACACAGCATAACAGTTGGTCCCAACACTGCACCTCTAGAAAACAAGGATGTTAGTAAGTGAGGTTTATTGAAGAATGTAAGATGCGACGTGTTGCACATAACAGTTGGTCCCAACACTGCACCTCTAGAAAACAAGGATGTTAGTAAGTGAGGTTTATTGAAGAATGTAAGATGCGACGTGTTGCACATAACAGTTGGTCCCAACACTGCACCTCTAGAAAACAAGGATGTTAGTAAGTGAGGTTTACTGAAGAATGCAAGATGCGATGTGTTGCACTTATCTTCACACAGCATAACAGTTGGTCCCAACACTGCACCTCTAGAAAACAAGGATGTTAGTAAGTGAGGTTTACTGAAGAATGTAAGATGCGACGTGTTGCACTTATCTTCACACAGCATAACAGTTGGTCCCAACACTGCACCTCTAGAAAACAATGATGTTAGTAAGTGAGGTTTACTGAAGAATGTAAGATGCGACGTGTTGCACATAACAGTTGGTCCCAACACTGCACCTCTAGAAAACAAGGATGTTAGTAAGTGATGTTTACTGAAGAATGTAAGATGCGACGTGTTGCACATAACAGTTGGTCCCAACACTGCACCTCTAGAAAACAAGGATGTTAGTAAGTGAGGTTTACTGAAGAATGTAAGATGCGACGTGTTGCACATAACAGTTGGTCCCAACACTGCACCTCTAGAAAACAAGGATGTTAGTAAGTGAGGTTTACTGAAGAATGTAAGATGCGACGTGTTGCACATAACAGTTGGTCCCAACACTGCACCTCTAGAAAACAAGGATGTTAGTAAGTGAGGTTTACTGAAGAATGTAAGATGCGACGTGTTGCACTTATCTTCACACAGCATAACAGTTGGTCCCAACACTGCACCTCTAGAAAACAAGGATGTTAGTAAGTGAGGTTTACTGAAGAATGTAAGATGCGACGTGTTGCACATAACAGTTGGTCCCAACACTGCACCTCTAGAAAACAATTACTAATACCACATTAATTCCTCTACAACTGTGTATCTCAAACACAAAAAACTACCTACATCTGCAGAAAGCATTGCCAATATCTTATCAACCCCAAAGTGTATCTCTAGAATTCATTTGTAATCGTTCATCAAACCCCAAAAGTATCAATTATTTGTAATATTTCATCATCCTCAAATTGTATGTCTAAAAATCTGATGTGTACCATTCACATGACTATCTCTACATGTCTGCAACAAATTATTCTTAAAAAACTTATACTTCATGCTAATCAGAATAAATTAGCACAAATAGTCTCATTTCTTGCTTCCTTGTAAGTAGAAGCGAAATAAGGGAGTACCATAGGTTAAAGAGATAGTCAAAAGCTGGTTGCTATGTGAATGAAGCTCCTTTGTTTCTATGGACAGGAGTTGACAAATTCCTGTGTAAGAAAAGCATACGTTTTTTAAAGGTGAAATAAAAAAAAAGGAATAACTAAAAAATGCTCAATTCCACGAGAAAAATGTGTACAACATAAATTGTGTGTTTTAACGTGCTCTACACTTTTTGTGTGGTAAGTTTTTGTCTACCTCTTACGGTTTAGTAGTTATGCCAAATCCCGTTATATTCATCCAAAATAAAGTAGTCTTCAGACGCTATTCCCAGAAAATTCAAGATATACATTTTATTTGTCAGGTAAATATCTTTAATATACAATATTTTAATCAAAATCGTTAGCCATTTTTTAGAAAATCAAAATTTTCGAAAACAGTTGCATGTAAAGGGTAGTTTGGGGTGGGGGTATTTTTCTCAAAATCTTCGTGTCGCATCCCTGGAAGATACTAAACTTAAATACCAAGTTTGCTATTTTACCGACTTTTCGTTTTTGAGTTATCGTCTTCACAGACACACGGACCTTTTACTGACAATGCTTTTTATGGATACAGGGGACCCTAAAACACATATTTCCAGTGAAATCTCGGTATCGAATTTTTGGGAGGAGTGCAATACCGTCTCTATACACTATGTACATAGTGCGTATAGAGAAAGTAAAAATCATTGGTAATATATCATCAAACACCAAAAGTGTATTTCTACAAATCATTTCTCATACATAATTTATCAAACCACATAAGCATATTTGTATAAATCTTTTGTATATTTCAAATATTTTTAGTATTTCAAATTGTATGTCTAAACATCATTGGTAATGTATTATCAACCCCAAAAGTGTATTTCTAGAAATCATTTGTAATCGTTCATCACACCCCAAAAGTATATATGTATAAATCATTTGTAATATTTCATCATCCTCAAATTGTATGTCTAAAAATCATTGGTAATATATCATCAAACCCCAAAAGTGTATTTCTAGAAATCATTTATAATAATTCACCAGTTTGTATCTTGAGAAAGCAATGACTCTTTTGCAGGGACATTCTGCGCTACTTCAAGAAGTCTGAAGACAACAGGAACCCGTACCTGGCGAGGACGCCCTATCATGGCCAGGGAGGTTACCTGACGGTGCAAGAGTCACCATGGAGGACGCCTTTATCCCTCGCCTTCATTAGGGCCGGAGAGGAGCTCGGCTACGAGAACAGGGACATCAATGGTGAGATCCAGACTGGTGTCATGATCGCACAGGGCACTATCAGAAGAGGATCACGTTGCAGCACGGCCAAGGCTTTCCTGAGACCTGTGCGACTGCGGAGGAACCTGCACGTGGCCATGAACTCGCACGTGATCCGAATCCTCATCAACCCGACCACGATGAGAGCCTATGGGGTGATGTTCGTGAGGAACGGCGTCAGACAGATCGTTATAGCGCGACGGGAAGTCGTCCTGTCAGCCGGAGCAATAGGGTCACCACAATTGCTCATGCTGTCTGGGATTGGACCAAAGGAGCACCTTCACAAAGTGGGCATTCCCACGCTCAAGGATCTCAGGTACTCAACATTCTTACATTAGGCTTGTTTTTCGTTACTTCCACCAGCACCGACATGACGTAACAGTTCGGGATCGAGCCAAAGCAACACTGCCCACGGCTCCTCATGATCCTAGCTGGTCACCAGTCCTATATCCGCACCCCCATGGGTGGGACAGTACCCGAGCACATCCCGTCGTCTGGAACCAGCACCGACATGACGCAACAGTTCGGGATCGAGCCAAAGCATCACTCCCCACGGCTCCTCACGATCCTAGCTGGTCACCAGTCCTATATCCGCACCCCCATGGGTGGGACAGTACCCGAGCACATCCCATGGTCTGGAACCAGCACCGACATGACGCAACAGTTCGGGATCGAGCCAAAGCATCACTGCCCACGGCTCCTCACGATCCTAGCCGGTCACCAGTCCTATATCCGCACCCCCATGGGTGGGACAGTACCCGATCACATCCCGTCGTCTGGAACCAGCACCGACATGACGCAACAGTTCGGGATCGAGCCAAAGCCTCACTGCTCACGGCTCCTCACGATCCTAGCTGGTCACCAGTCCTATATCCGCACCCCCATGGGTGGGACAGTACCCGAACACATCCCGTCGTCTGGAACCAGCACCGACATGACGCAACAGTTCGGGATCGAGCCAAAGCCTCACTGCTCACGGCTCCTCACGATCCTAGCTGGTCACCAGTCCTATATCCGCACCCCTGTGGGTGGGACAGTACCCGAGCACATCCCATGGTCTGGAACCAGCACCGACATGACGCAACAGTTCGGGATCGAGCCAAAGCATCACTCCCCACGGCTCCTCACGATCCTAGCTGGTCACCAGTCCTATATCCGCACCCCCATGGGTGGGACAGTACCCGAACACATCCCGTCGTCTGGAACCAGAACTCTGGCCCAACTGTCGTCCTTACAATAATTAAACACGTTTACTCCACATGTTTTAACAGGAAAAGTTTTATAAAATTCTCTATGGTGGCAACCGTGTTCTTCTTTGGTAATAGGTACGGACTGAGCGAGCACAATCTGCTTTTCTTTTCATGTCCTCATAACTAGAACATCCAATGGCTTGTTCCAATGTTTTCTGAAGTTTAACATTTATTAGGGTAACATGATATTTTCCTCTTATTAATTGCTCAAAGCAAGTCTCTTATTTCTATCAATTTCTTTTAATATTTTTACATTATCTGTCGATTTAACTTTCATCATTCTTCACCATAACCACATTTCTCCACACGTACTGTGTATATAGACAAGGTATTCTAATGCATCAAACATGGAATACCGGCAATATGTTTTTGGACCCCGAGTAAAAAACAAAAAGCATATTTAGAAAAAGGTCCGTGTCTATCTGGACAGCATAGTTCAAAAACTGAAATTCCGTTTTTTTTTTTTTTAGATATTCCTTGTTATTGGTTTCAGCTTTAAAACCCTTACTTTTTATACAGGAATGTATCTATTCCTGTCCATACAAACAAAGGAACTTCAGGCACATAGCAACCAGCTTTTGACTATCACTTTAACCTATGGTACTCTCTTATTTCGCTTCTACTTACAAGGAAGCAAGTAATAAGACTATTTCTGCTAATTTCTTCTCGATTAGCATGAAGTAAATAGAAGCATGAGCTGGTTAACAATAATTTGTTGCAGATGTAGAGAAAGTCATGGAAATGGAACACATCAGATTTTTTTTATACTTATTTTGCACAGGAGGCAAATATAAAAAATCTTAAAATTAGTTTTATCAATTACATTATATAGAATATTTATTGATTTTCTGCCTTATTATATTAAAATTGTAGGGGAACTAAAAACGTATTCAAGGTTGTGGTTTGACGCTTCGTCTTTGTTCTCAAGCATGCCACGTTACTTTCTCTTGAAGACTGCACTTTCGTTCCGACTCATCCATTATAATAACACACTTTCCTTTTGTTTTCGATAATCATTGCTACACGCGTTTTAAAACACAAGTCTGGGTGTTACCTACACTCACATCACTGCTCTACAAACACTGTTCTAAAGTGAGGAGAAAAGTAAAAGTATTTTAAAATGGAGACCAATAACAATTAATAGCTTTGAAACGGTCAATTCTACAACAAAAATGTATAAGACACAAATTGTGTATTTTAACGAGATCTACATCTTTTGTGTATTACCTATCTCTTAAGGTTTACTAGGATTCCGCAAACACCATGTAAAGAATATTTTGAAAATCTTTGTGTCGCATCCTTGGAAATTACAAAACTTTAATGCCAAGTTTGGTTTTTAACGGTCTACTGAAAATGCTTTTTTCGGAATCAGGGGAGCTCAAAACATTTCCGGCGAAATCTCGGTATTGAATTTTTGGGTGGAATGCAATACCCTCTCTATCCACTATGTATATTGTACATGCAAAACAAATAAAGGTTCCATTCATATGACTTTCTCTCTCTCTGTTTTGCATCCAAAATAACCTTACAAAAGCTTATTCTTGTATCTCCTTCAAGATAAACATCAACAGAAATTGTCTTATTACTTGCTTCCTTGTAAGTACAAGGGAATACACTAGGATAAAGTGATAGTCAAATGTTTTAAAAACTGGTTGCTATGTGAATGAAATTCACTTGTTTGCATGTCCAGAAGTTGACAAATTCCCGTAAGTATTTGAAAGCGAAACCAATAACCAGAAATTGTCAAGTTCACGAGGTCAACATTTTTTGTGCAGCAAGTTCTTATCTATATCTTACACCTCACCTGGAATGAAGAGCTCGTAAAAGGTTGTTTTCACAAAATTCATTATATACAACATCTAAATATCCTTAATTTGTGGTACTTTAATCAAAATCCTTAGAACCGTTTTTGAGAAAATCAAAAGTTTCGAAAAATTTTCCATGTAAAGGGTAGTTGGGGAGGGGGTTGTTGAAAACCTTCGTGTCGCATCCTTGGAAGATACTCAAGTTAAATACAGAGTTTGATATTTTATCGACTTTTCGCGTTTGAGTTATAGAGTGCACTGTCACACGGGGACCTTTCTGTAAAAATGATTTTTTGTATACAGGGGACCCTAAAACGTGTTTATTTCCGGTAAAATGTCGATATCAAATTGAGCTGTAATACTTTCTCTACCTATGTACTATATACACAAAGTAAAAAAGGAAAAATAATAATAATCCTGCCACTCAAAACTATCCTTTACATGGAACATCTTTCAAAATTTCCTATTTTCTAAAAAATGGTGCTATCGATTTTGATTAAAATACCGTAAGTTAAAGACGTTTGGCTGGAAAATAAATTTTATATCTTGATTTCCTGAGAATGACCTTTGAAGACCTCTTTATTCTGGATGAATTATATATTACTCAAAACTATGACATACAAAAAATGTACTCACTCAAATACACTATTTATGTCATATACATTTTTTTTTCGTCTGACATTTTCTGTTATTGGTTTCAATTTTAAAATACTTAATCTTTTGTCACACGAAAAGTTCTCCTGCGTTTGATATGCCTCTTTTTTTACTCCTGCGCGTGGAAACAGCAATGACAATCGCACAGTAACTGTTTTAAAACATTTGACTATCACTTACAAGGAAGTAAGCAACAAGACTATTTGTTTATCTCGATTAGCATCAACTAATTGAAATAATAATCTTTTGCAACAACGCAGAGATGGCGATGCGGCCCCCCCCCCCGGACATTCAGACTACCAGAATAATTTTAATTAAAGAAAGATTTCCAATCGGCTTTCTTTTGTCAACACAAGCGAATGTAGTAGTGTACATGGTTTATCATTGAAGGACTTGAGGCCGTCAGACGCCCCAAACGGCAAGTGCACTCTATGACATTGGACCAAACTCAAGCACCGATATGTTACTGTGCCACTGCAGCAAAAGTCAAGTGCCATGACAAGTGTTGTCCTGAGTGTCAGAAGATGCAATACGACTTGCTGCAACATCCACTAGATTTGTGTTTGGCGCCGCAGATGGATACTTTCCAGACCGCAACATTTTGGCTCAGAAAATGTGGCAACGCCTTGTGCAATAGTCATTGCTCACATCCGGCTTGGAATATGTTACATCTCTTGCAGTTCGGGAACTATGACGTTTGTATTAGTCTCCAATTACAGTTGACAAGTGTGCAATACTTTTAAATACCGATCACGTATCATCACACGGCAAATTTAGTCCTTTAGCATTCGTTCTAGTTACTTCCTGGTCCCATTTTTACTTTACTGTGTACATAGTGTATAGAGGAGCTATTATATTGTACCGAGATATCAACGAAAATACTTGTTTTGGGACTCCCTGCATCCAATTTGTTTTTTTAAAAACATGTCCGTGTGTGTCTGTAGGCAGCATAGCTCGAAAACGAAAAGTCCTGTTAAATACCAAACTTGAAATCTTCCAGGGATGTGACACGATGCTTTTCAAGAAAATCCCCCCACTCTAGTGCCTTTTACATGCAAAAAAAATATATATATATAAAATTTTGGCTTTTTCAAAAATAAATCTAACGATTTTGATTAGAATCTCTTTATATTTAACATGTTTTGATGAGAAATAAAATGTAAGTATATGTTGAATTCTCTGGGAGTAGCCTGCGAAGATCTCTTTATTCTGGATGAATTTTGCATAACTGTAAGCCAGACAAAAACTTGCTACACCAAGGATAAAGATCTCATTCAAACACATTTTTATTTCGTGCAGGTGGCGGTTTCGAGATATTTCTTCTAATTGCTTTTATTTTAAAATACTTAAAACTTTTTTCATACGGGAAGTTATCAACTCCTGATCTAATGCCATAGCAACCAGATTTTAAAACATTTGACTATCACTTTATCCTAGTGTATTCCCTTGTACTTACAAGGAAGCAATTTCTGTAGGAAGTAATTTGCTCCTCCCAAAAATTGGCTGCCATGTTTTGAGGTACCCCTAAGGTCCATGTTATATCTGTGAATAGCAAAACTAAAAAACGAAGAGTCGGATAAAAAGGAAGAAGCCTGGACTGAGTCACGTGTCACGACTGCACTATCCGCGCCACTCAGCAGGTTACCGAGATGAGTTTTTCAGCCCCGGCCCTTATATAGTTCCAGTCCTCGACATTACGCAAATTCACGTTTCTCCCCTCCAGAGATTGCAAAAAAAAATGAAATGGCCTTTTATTTATGGACGCTCTTTAACTGATGTGGTTCTCAGCGTCCCATTCTATACTGGGCGTGAAAGATCGCTTAATTTTGCTCAGAGGCCTCTTGAGGTTCTTTTACGTGCCGTAAATCTACGACACGGGACCCATGGAAGCCATGCTAAGGATTTTTACCATCGTCCTCCGCCGGGTTTGAACCCGCGACCTTGGGTATATGAAGTCAGATTAAGAACACGAGGGTGTGTGCCGCGCTGTTTAGAGCAGGTCAAGCAGCAGTCTCTCCGGCGGCCGTAAGAAAAATGGAGAGATTCTATTCATAGTGGGACTTATATTTAATAGCGAGTTAGTTGGTCTGTAAGGGAAGAACATTCTGGAACAAGACTGAGACATAGCAGCACCCAACACTTTGTGCTGATACAAACCATCAGCAGCACTGCGTTTGATTCACAAACAAGAAACTTGGCATTGCTTAAAATGTAACACGATGAAAGTTCTCAACTAGTTGCGACAAAAACTAACTCAGTAATTTTCCAACAAGCGAGCAATTATACAAGTATGTATACGAAACAGCAAAACAGGACCCAGGAGAAGGCAAAAAATGTGGACAATAAGCATAAACATGTTTATTACACATACAAATAAGGAAAATGATGTACATGAATGGAAAGAATAAAGAAGACAGAAGAATTAAAAAGAGAAGAAACCAAATAGCAGAACAACAGAGTACATTTTGGCAACAAACATGGCATTAAATTCAAAAGTATATCTATTAGAGTTGAAGGAAGCGCTAAATTCGAGAATATTTTAAAGAAATTAATATCCAATAGTAAATATGGAAATTACTTTGGAAGTATTTCTGCAAGTTTTAGAAAGAATCTTTTGCAGCAAAATAGGACTGAGTGTTTGGTTGCTAAATACGTTACGCAAACCTATTTTGGGATGCAACTTGTAAACCATAGAACACACAAATGTTGTCTTTCCTATTCCACATTATATAGAAAACGTTTCAAATAAGGGAATAGAGGATAAAAAATCTGATGTGCTCCATTCACGTGATTTCTCTACATCTGTGCAACAAATTATTGTTAAAAAGATTATTCTTCTATTTACTTCATGCTAATCGAGACAAATTGTCTTATTACTTTCATTTAAGTAGAAGACAGTACACTAGGCCAAGTTGCTTTGTTTGTATGGGCACGAGTTGCCAAATTCCCGTTTCAGAAAAGTATACGTACTTTATACCAGAAACTAATAACATGGACTATCTCAAAATCGGTATATGACAAACTATGTTTTTAATGAGCTGTATATATTTTAGTTAAGTTTTTGTATATCTCTTACGGTTTACCAATTCTGGAAATTTCCGCTAAACTCGTTCAGAATAAAGATGTCTTCACAGGCTATTCTCACAAAATTAAAGATATATATGTTATGTGTTATGTAAATATACGTTAGTTTAATCAAAATCGCTTGATCCATTTTTGAGGAAACACAATTTTCGATTTTTTTTTCCATGTAGTTTGGGATTTTCCTCAGAATCTCCGTGTTAAATCTTTGGAAGATGGTAAACTTAAACACTAAGTTTGGCATTTTACCGACTCTTCGGTTTTGAGTTATCGTGTTCACAGACACACTGAAATTCGTTTTCTAGAAATGCTTTTTTCAGAACCCAAAATCTCGCTCGACATGGAATTTTTGGTGGAATACAATACCTTCTCTATCCTCCAGAAAGTAAAAATGAAGCAATTCTATGAGGATGTCGACGGCGAGGCAGCAAGCTTTTTGCAGTACTGGCATGACGTCATTATTAGTTCAACGAGCCCCTTGGTCTGTCGTCAGCATAGTCCCACTTTGTATTTCAGTTCCAAGGATGCGACACGAAGATTTTCAACAACCCCCCCCCCCACACCCAGCTACCGTTTACATGGAAACATTTTCGAGCATTTTGATTTTCTAAAAAATGGCTAACGATTTTGATTAAAGATATTTACCTCACAAATAAAATGTATATCTTTGAATTTTCTGGAACAACCTCTCAAGACTACTTTATTCTGCATGAATTTTACGAAATGTTGTATAACTGCTAAACCGTAAGACTTGCCAAACACAATTTATGTTATATACATTTTTTTGCGTAGGGCTGGTCGTTTTTTTTTTTAGATATTCCTTACTATTAGTTTCAGTTTTTAAAGTATACTCTTCTTCTACGGGGATTTGTCAACTGCTGCCCATACAAACAAAGGAACTTGAGTCACATAGCAACCAGCTTTTGACTGTCACTTTGACCTATGGTATTCCCTTATTTCACTTCTACTTGCATGGAAGCAAGTAATACGACTATTTCTATCGATTATTATAAAATAGATAGAAGAATAAGCTTATTAATAACAATTTGTTGCAGAGATGTACAGAAAATCGTGTGAGTGGAACACATCAGATTTTTTCTCTTGAAATTGAGTGCTTCGTTGAGACCATATACAGCGGTCACGTGCGCGCTAGCAACCTCGCTACCTAGTGTTGACGTCATACGCGGACAAACGACAGCCACCAAAGAATGCAATACATACAGATTACCTGTATGTCTTATAGTCAGGAAGTGGCACATACGGTGAGGAAAGTGACACGAAACAGAGGTTAGTGCTTTCACAAACTTAGAACATTTATATTTAACATTGAACAAAACTCATTTGAAATTGGGTTGCATTAAACCCAAACATTTCTAATCCCTCCTCCATGATTTGAAATACTCCTGCTCCATCAAAAAAAAAACAAAAAAAAACAGCAATTTCAGTGCTGAAAGAATTATCAAAATAGTTTGAGTGGGTTTACAACATTATCTTATAGCAAACTTTCCTCCAGATACAGATAATATACAAGACCCCCCACCCTCCGTTATTTGAGTTGTTACATTGTTGCAGGGTTGGCGAGAACCCAGAGCCACAATGGAATGAGTGACGTGATTTCCCTGGTCAACAAACTTGGGACAACATGACTCAATATCTTGTTGCAGGGTTGGCGAGAACCTCCAGGGCCACGTTGAAATGAGTGACGTGATGTCTCTGGTCAACAAACTTGGAACAACATGACTCAATATCTTTTACAGGGTTGGCGAGAACCCAGAGCCACAATGGAATGAGTGACGTAATTTCCCTGGTCAACAAACTTGGAACAACATGACTCAATATCTTTTACAGGGTTGGCGAGAACCCAGAGCCACAATGGAATGAGTGACGTGATTTCCCTGGTCAACAAACTTGGAACAACATGACTCAATATCTTTTACAGGGTTGGCGAGAACCCAGAGCCACATTGGAATGAGTGACATGATGTCTCTGGTCAACAAACTTGGAACAACATGACTCAATATCTTTTAAAGGGTCGGCGAGAACCTTCAGGGCCACGTTGGAATGAGTGACATGATGTCTCTGGTCAACAAACTTGGGACAACATGACTCAATATCTTTTACAGGGTCGGCGAGAACCTTCAGGGCCACGTTGGAATGAGTGACGTGATGTCCCTGGTCAACAAATTTGGAACAACATGACACAACATCTTGTTGCACGGTCGGCGATAACCTCCAGGGCCACGTTGGATTGGGTGGCATGACTTTCCTGGTCAACAGACTTGCATTAACATGATACATTATCTTGTTGCAGGGTCGGTGAGAACTTTCAAGATCACGTTGGACTGGGTGGCATGACATTCCTGGTCAACAGACTTGCATTAACATGACACAATACCTTGTTGCAGGGTCGGCGAGAACCTTCAGGACCACGTTGGGCTGGGTGGCATGACGTTCCTGGTCAACAAACCCGTGGCTATTGTCCAGGAGCGGTTCCAAACCGTCCCAGTATCGGCGCAGTACATCATACGTGAGCGGGGTCCAATGACAACTCTGGGAGGCCTGGAGGGTCTCGCCTTCGTCAATACTAAGTACGCCAATGAAAGCGGCACATATCCAGATATTCAGTTCCACTTCGCGCCAGCATCCGTAAACTCTGACGGCGGTCTCCAGGTGCGTAAGATCTTGGGTCTCACAGATCGTGTCTACAACACCGTGTACCGCCCCATCTCCAACCGTGACTCCTGGACACTACTTCCTCTGTTGCTTCGTCCGCGTTCTAGAGGATGGGTGCGCCTCAGAAGTTCCAACCCCTTCCACTACCCCCTAATAAACTCCAATTACTTTGACGATCCTTTTGACGTGGCCACTCTCGTAGAGGGTGTGAAGATCGCCGTCAGGATGGGACAAACGCGAGCATTTAGGGAGTTCGGATCACGGTTACATCGCATACCCCTTCCAAACTGCCGGAAACACCCTTTCGGCTCCGATGAATACTGGGAGTGTGCCGTCCGCACCATCTCGATGACTATATACCACCCGGTGGGTACCTGTAAGATGGGGCCTTCCTGGGATCCGGAGGCCGTTGTGGACCCAAGACTCAAGCTGTACGGCATTAATGGCTTGAGGGTCGTCGATGCGTCTATCATGCCAACAATAGTCAGCGGCAACACAAACGCTCCCACCATCATGATCGGCGAAAAGGGAGCAGATCTTATCAAGCAAGATTGGCTGAACAAGGGCAGTACTAAGCTGAAACTAGTTGCTAACTGAAGATGTATGATTATCAGCTGTGATCAAACTGTAAATTGAGACTTGCTTCACATTGTGATCAACAGACAGACGGAGCTGCCTTTGTCGATTCCATACATGCCAGTGCGTTGAGATTTCTCATCACCACCATAAGTGATAATACAGCAAAGGCTAAGACTGTTGCATGGAGACGAATGTTCTCAGACTTCAGATCAAGATCACTAGATGCAATGAAGTGCAAAGTTAATACTGGTCTACAATAACCAATATGGTTTAAAATCAAACATGTGAAGTGAAAACTCTTTCACATTAAAGACTGTCATCAAACAGAATTGAAGTCTGGTCTGAGGCTTCCCATCGATATTCAGCTGTGATAACACACTACTTGGCCAGCAAATATAGCACCAATTTGAATACTGATGCCAAAACATAAGATGTGATAAAACTGGGAAGAGACAGCAACTTGGCACCGAGCAGTGTATTTGGGACTGTTAGACACTGAAGATTGCGTTGAGAGTTCTTGTCTTGAAAATTAGTCTAAGTAATGCTAACAGCTAGTCGAAACCGATTAGATATTAATGATTCCGACATTATTCCTAACACAGCATTCTTTCAGCGAAAGTTGAGAATAATCGGCGATAAATAATGTGAATCAAGATCTTCAAGCATAATGAAATAACCTGATGTATTGAAAGTTGTTTCACAATTAAGAACGTGTCAAAGATTTCACATAATTGTATCGCACCAAAGAGGCTGAATCAGTAAAGACAGCTCCAAGTTAAGTCTAATTCCAAACTGGAGACTAGCAGAAGTTCATATCTGCTCAAGCGGTAATGGATTAGAAAAGCTGAGACCAACTGGCTATGATGGGAGCTTCTGCAGGATATTCAGATGTGATAAAATAGCATGAAAATTGAAACTGATTGAAGTCGAGATCAAGGACACCTGCATCAGGAAAGTTGATACCTATTGGCTATGTTGCGACTTCTAATACTGATTTTCAGATGAGATTTGTTCATAAAGATTGAGGCTGGCCCACACTGAAGATGTAGGACGCTTGAAGCAGAAAAGTTGAGATGTACTAGCTACGTTGGGGCTTCTTCAGGTGTGATACAATAGCATTTGCTCATCAGAGGTTGAGGCCGATCCACAGTGAAGATCAAGCAGGACAAGGCCAGTAAACCTGAAAGCTGTTCAACACTGCAGTTTGTACAGATCAAGATCTGTAAAGTGTACTTGAGAACATTGTGTATGTTTACTCGATATATTCTAGTCCTTGTTAAAGTTCAAATATAGTGTCGTTTTTTGTTATTAATTCAAATCACAAACTGTAAATTACAGCTTATAAAAGAAACGTGCAATCTCATCAGTGTGCAGAACTGCCAACATCTTTGTTTTTTCTGGCCGGGTATTTCTAGCGTATTTACCACCAGAAACCTGTTTAGTGTAGAAAACACGTTTATATACCTAATGCAAAACATATTTGAAATGCAAATTAAAACACTCTTTTAATCTATAGCAACACTGTAGGTGCTTCATCCCGCACACCAAAATGGTGTAATTATCGTTTTCCTGGTGTATCATAAACCATTCGATTACAATAATCCGCGTCAGCATAGCAAGGCACTCCTGCTGTTACGCGCAGTTTGGAACTTATTCAAGGCAAACATAAACACAAATCAGTTCCACAACCACTCACCTATAACTAGACTTTATGTAATCGACTCAGTCCAGTTCCACATGGCTGGGTTCACTTTCTTCAAAATAGATGCACGCGGACAAATATTTTTGTTTTAGGATTCCACACAACCTAGTGCTACATATTGGATCAGCAGACAAAGACTTATAGCATTTTCAGCAAAATGTGAGTTTTTGAGAGGAATGTAATATCGTTTGTATCTACTAGTACGTGGTAGAGAAAGTAACACTTTAAGTAGATGAAGTGAATTGTGACTACCATCAGTTACAAAAAAAAAAAAAAAATGTGTGTGCCCTTCACAAAACTTTCTCTAGCTAATGCACAAAATAAATGCTCTTATAAAGCATTATTATCTTTGTAAGTAGAAGGCAATACACTAGGATAAAGTGATAATGAAATGTCTTAAAAAACTGTCGCTATGTAAAAGAATTGGAATTGGGTTCTTTTCTGCATTCCCGGGAGTTAAACAATACAGATGAAACGAAAGTCGACTACCCGTTTGAAAAATGTTTAAATAGTTTATAATTGAAACCAATATTAAGGAATGTCTCGGAAGCAGCAAACTCAAAAAGATAAATAAAATAAAAAAGAGAAATATATGATAAAGGCATGTTTTAACGAGATGTGCCTCTTTATCTGCTGCCTCTCACGGTTTACAAAAGTCAACAGGTGTACAGAAGCTATTCCAAAACATTTCCTTTGTCATGAAAATATCTTAAACATATGCATTTTAATCAAAAGAGTTAAAACCATTTTCGGAAAATGTTCCAAGTAAAGAGTAGTTGGGGGTGGCGGGATTTTCTTGAAAATGTTTGTGTCGCTCCTTGGAAGATACCAAGTGTGATGATATGAAATTGGTAACTACGCCATTAACAAACTTCAAATATTTTCTGAGCTAACCATTATTATTGGAATCAAGACTTGCTTCTTCCCACGAACAAACAGTTGACCACGTGACTACAAGAATATTTTATAATTACACCACATTGGTTATAGCATGTCATTCACTGTGTTCAAAACAAGAAATGCTTGTTTTTCAATAAAAACAGAAAAACGTAGTTCCATTTAAAACTGGTTTAGCGAAACGACCAGTTCGTGATAATGTAGAGATATAGTTAGTTATTCCATGCAACAACTTTCCTTACAGGTGTCGAGCTCAGGGTCAGAAATCAGATGAATTTTGTTATTTTCAACGCGACACCCCCCACACACATACACCTTCATGCAGAGGACCATCCAGAAAGTGACAGACGATTTGGTATAGCTAAATAATAACGAAAGTTCTCAACACAAAACTTTATTTACAAAGTGACACTACCTTACTCCATTTCTCAACGCAATCGTCATTGCTATCAAGGTACTTATTGTCACGTGGTACACATGTTATACCCTTCCACTGCTAAACATCTGAGCCAATATGTTGAGGTCTTCATGGCTGGCAAATCTTTTTCATCCAAAAAGTCATGTACGGTGTCCAAAGTGAAACACCGGTTTTTCTGAATTCTTTTATCAACATTTACTACTTTCAACTGCTCCATAACGATTGATGAACTTCCACTCCAGTCTTTATCGTACACACTGTTATGTTCTTCCTTGATTACTTGTAAATTATGTCACATTTCCTCACTGAACATTCGTTTATTGCATTATAATATTATTCGATTGGACGAACATATTGTGCATTAAATAAAAAAGGTTCTTTGGAGGTAGAGAAGTAGAGCATCGGCCTTGAAAAACTGGAACCATAAGAGTGTTGACAGAATCTCGTACATTATGTTGAGTAGCAGTGTAACTTTCTGGATGACCCTCGTACTAATATTGTCGACGTAGTAGAATTTTTGCCAAAACTATGGAGCAGTACAGTTTGCTTCCAAATTGCTAGCCAGTCAAAACAGCAGTACTGAGATCTTTTATTGAAACGTACTTATACAGAATATTACTGATACTTTTGTGGTGAATCAAAATCAAGCTTGTAATTATTTATTTAAATAATAATTTTTACATTGCTTAGCCGTATCTGCATACAATGTACATAGTAGCTATAGAAGCTATTGCATTCCATCCAAAAATCGATGTCGAGCTTTCGCCGAAAATACACTTTTGAGGTACCCTGAGCCCAAAAACCAGCATCTTTAGAAAAGGGTCCGCGGGCAAGTATGTGTGTGCCAGCATAGTTCAAAAAGGAAAGGGACGTTAAAAACCCAACTTCGTATTTATGTTTAGTATCTTCCAAGGATGCGATACGAAGATTTTCAAAAATTTCTTGACTATCCTTTACATGGGAAAAACATTTAAAATATTGTTTTGTTCAAAAATGATTAACAATGTTGTTTAAAATGCCATACATTAAAGCTATTTACATTACATTTTAATATTTTATATTACAAATAAAACGTATAACTTGAATTTTCTGGGAATAGCCTCTGAAGACATCTTTAACATGGATGGATTTTTATATAACTGGTAAACCGTAAGAGAGAGACAAAATACTTACTGCACAAAAAAAAATGTAGATCTCGTTAAATCACATAATTTATGTGGTATAAGTTTTTGTTGTAGAGTTGACTGTTTCCGAGATATTCTCTGTAATTGGTTTCAATTTAGACTATTTTAAGTCTTCTCAAACAGGCGACCAGCTTTCCTTTCGTTTCTATAGTTATACTACTGGCCATGCAAAGCGAATCGAATTTGTTGTTTTACATAGCAACCAGTTTTTAAAACATTTGACTATCACTTTATCCTAGTGTATTGCCTTCCACTTACAAGGAAGCAAGTAATAAGACAATTTCTGTTGATGTTTATGTTGATTAGCAACAAGTAGATAGAACAATAAGTAATTTGTTACAGAGAAAGTCATGTGAATGTAATACAAGATTCTTTTGTTCAAACTTTAATTTGTATTTAACATTGTGGCAGTAATTGAAGGTATTTGTGAACATGTGTGGTATTAGCCTGAGAAGATTGTGACGCAAAAACGAGCTTGTGTGCGTGCCTGCGTGTGTGTGTGTGTGCGTGTGTGTGTGCCTGCGTGCGTGTGTATATGTGTGTGCGTGTGTGTGCGTGCGTGTGTATATGTGTGTGCGTGTGTGTGCCTGCGTGCGTGTGTGTATGTGTGTGCGTGTGTGTGCGCCTGTGTATGAGTGCGCGTGTGTGTGCGCGTACGCGCGTGAGTGTGCATGTGTGTGCTGTGTGTGCGTGCCTGCGTGCGTGCGTGCGTGTGCGCGCGCGCGTGTGTGTATGTGCGTGTGTATGTGTGCGCGTGTGTGCATGTGCGTGTGTGCATGTGCGTATCTGTGTATGTGTGTGCGTGTGTGTGTGCGTGTGTGTGAGTGTGTGTGTGCGTGTGTGTGTGTGTGCGCCTGTGTATGAGTGCGCGTGTGTGTGCTGTGTGTGTGCGCGTACGCGCGTGAGTGTGCATGTGTGTGCTGTGTGTGCGTGCCTGCGTGCGTGAGTGTGCGTGTGTGTGTATGTGCGTGTGTATGTGTGCGCGTGTGTGTGTGTGTATCTGTGTATGTGTGTGCGTGTGTGTATGTGTATGTGTGTGCGCCTGTGTGTGCGTGTGTGTGCGTGTGCGTGTGTATGTGTGTGCCTGCGTGTGCGCGTGTGTGCGTGCCTGTGTGAGTGTGTGTGTGCGTGTGCGTGAGTGTGTGAGTGCGTGTGTGCGTGTGTGAGTGTGTGTGTGCGTGTGTGAGTGTGTGTGTGTGCGTGTGTGAGTTTGTGTGTGTGCGTGTGTGAGTGTGTGTGCCTGCGTGTGTGAGTGTGCGTGTGTGAGTGTGTGCGCGTGTGCGCGTGTGTGCGTGCCTGTGTGCGTGCGCGCGTGTGTGCGTGCGTGTGTGTGTGTGTGTCCGAGGACAGCATAGCTCAAAAACCAAACTTGGTATTTAGGTTTGGTATCTTGCAAGGATGCGACACGAAGATTTTCAGCAAAATACCCCCACCCCCAAATACCCTTTACATGCAACTTTTTTCTAAAAGTTTTATTTTCTCAAAAATGGCTAACGATTTTGGTTAAAATTGCGTATATTAAAGATATTACATGACAAATATCTTGAATTTTCTGGGAATAGCCTCCGAGGACTAGTTTATTCTGAGTGAATTTTACGAAATTTTGTATAACTGCTAATCCATAAGAGATGGAGAAAAACTTACTGTACAAAAAATGTAGAGCGCGTTAAAACACACAATTTATGCAATACATTTTTTTCGTGGAGTTGATGGTTTTTTCGTTATTTTTACTTTCTCTATAGGCACTATGTACATATTGTAGAGAGAATGTATTGCACTCCACCAAAAAATTCGATACCGAGATTTCACCGGAAATATATGTTTTAGGGTCCCCTTTATCTAAAAAAAAGCATTTTCGGAAAAAGGTCCGTGTGTGTGTATGTCCGTGTGTCTGTGAACACGATAACTCAAAAACGAAATATAGGTAAAATACAAAACTTGGCATTTAAGTTGAGTATCCTCCAGGGATGCGACACGAAGATTTTGAGAAAAATCCCCCCACCCCCAACTACCCTTTACATGGAACTTTTTTCGAAAATTTTGATTTTCTCAAAAATAGCTCTAACGATTTTGATTAAAATTTCGTATATTAAAGATATTTACCTGAAAAAATGTATATCTTGAATTTTCTGGGAATAGCCTCTGAATGATAGTTTATTCTGGATGAATTTTACTAAATTTTGAATAACTGCTAAACCGTAAGAGATGGACAAAAACTTACTACACAAAAAATGTAGAGCACGTTAAAACACACACTTTATGTTATATACATTTTGTTCGTGGAGTTCGTCGTTTTTGTGACATTCCTTATTTTTGGTTTCTGCCATGAATAACTTATACTTTTCTCATACAGGAATTTGTCAACTGCTGTCCATACAAACAAAGGAACTTCAGTGACATAGCAACCATCTTTTGATTATCACTTTAAGCTATGGTACTCCCTTATTTCACCTCTACTTACAAGAAAGCAAGTAATGGCTATTTCTGCTAATGTTTTTCTGATTAGCATAAAGTAAATAGAAGTATAAGCTTTTTAAGAATAATTTGTTGCAGGGATATAGAGAAAGTAATGTGAATGGTACACATCAGATTTCTTGTTTTTCATTTCAGCTTCGAAAAACTTAAAACTTTTGTCATACAGGAATTTGTCAAGTCGTGTCCATACAAACAAAGGAACATCAGTCACCTAGGAACCAGCTTTTGACTATCACTTTAACCTATGCTACTCCCTTATTTCGCTTCTACCTTCAAGGAAGCAAGTAATTAGACTATTTCTGCTATTTTTTTCTTGTTTAGCATGAAGTAGAGATATAGAGAAGGTCAGTCTTTTGTGGTAGTAATTACAGCGTTGAAACAATTCTTTTCTTGAATAATGCGCTGTGACCATGTTGCAATCGAGGAACCACCTCTCCAAGCCTGATTCGTATTTGTATTTCCTCAACGCGTATTATGTGCATAGCGTATGGAGAAAATATTGTATTCCACCCAAAAACTCGATACAGAGATTTCACCGGAAATATGTTTTGAGGTCCGAGTTAAAACAATAGAAAAAGGTCCGTGTGTATGTGTCTGTGGGCAGCATAGCTGAAAAACGAAAAGTCCGTTCAACACCACACTTAAGTATAAGGTTCAGTATCTCCCAAGGATGCGACACGAAGATTTTCAACAAAATTCCCTTACCCTAAGTACCCTTTATATGTAAAATGTTTAAAAAGGGCTGCTTTCTCAAAAATGGTTCTAATTATTTTGATTAAAATATTTAAATCGTTCACATACCAAATATACGTTGAATTTTGTGGGAATAGCGTGAAGACCTCTTTAGTCTCGATGAATTTTGCATAAACGGTAAACCGTACAAACATGTACATCACACAATTTATGTTATATGTATATCTTTTTTGAGATATTTCTTGTTATTCGTTTGTTTTAAAATAATTTTCTCATACGGGAAGTTGTCAACTCCTGGCCACTAAAAGAAACGGATTTCAATCTCATAGCAACCACATTTTACTATCACTTTAACCTTCTACTCGAAGCAAGTAATAAGACAATTTCTGTTATCTCGATTATCACGAAGTAGATAGAAGAATAAGTTTATAAACAATTAAGTTACAGACTGCCTCCGTGGTCGAGTGGTCTGAGAGTTGACTTGTCCCGGGTTCGATTCCCGGCTGGGGCGGGGAATTTTTCTTTAACTACAATTATTCCATGTCTTCGAAAGAGTATGTCTGCGAGAGTGAATGTGTGTGTGTGAGAGAGGAAAATAAAACGTAAAGGAGCTACAGATAAAGCCCATGTTACAGAGATGTGAATGGAGACCACATGTTGCCTCAAAGCAGTAACAGGTCGTCACTAATCCTGAAGATGCCCCAGGAGATCCGGTGGCTGGTCAGAGCCAAAACTTGGAGAACCAACATCAGTGAGAGTAACTTCACATCTCGTGTGCATTCAGCAGTCTTGCTCCTTAAAATACTTTAGGATTCACGTTCCGATCAACAGAGCGTCCCAATAAAACAAATCGTGCCAACACCCAAATATAAAAGCGACAGAAAAAAAAAAAAGCTGATATGTTCCATTCACATGACTTTCTCTAAATCTCTGCAACAAATTATTGTTAAAAAGATTATGCTTCTATTTACTTCATGCTAATGGACAAAAAAATAGCAGAAATAGTCTAATTACTTGCTTCCTTGTGACTAGAAGCGAAATAAGAGAGTACTATAGGTTAAAGTGACAGTCAAAAGCTGGTTGCTATGTGAGTTTGTATGGACAGCAGTTGACAAATTCGCGTATGGGAGAAGTATAAGATTTTAATGATGACACCAAAAACAAGGAATATCTACAAAAATGTATATACCCAACATAAATTGTATGTTTTAAGATGCTCTACATTTTTGTCCATCTCTTCGGTTTAGCAGTTATGCAACATTCCGTAAAATTCATCCAGAATAAAGTAGTGTTCAGAAGCTATTCCTAGAAAATTCAAGATATACATTTTATATGTCAGGTAAATATCTTTAATGTACGACATTTTAATCAAAATCGTAAGAGCTATTTTTGAGAAAATAAAATTTTCGAAAAAAGTTCCATGTAAAGGGTAGCTTGGGGTGGGGGATTTTTCTGAAAATCTTCGTGTCGCATCTCTGCAAGATACTAAACTTAAATACCAATACAATATGTCCTTATATACTATGTACATAGGCAGTGGTGGGATCTACTAGACAAACTGGAAGTTCAGTTTCTACTTTATGAGACGATTAGAGAAGTCCCAACAGAACTTTAATTGTTGCATTTCGTTGTGTGTTGAAGTTGCAGCAGATTTATAAAACAAGACCAGCTTGGTGAACTGGAAGTGCATTTACCAGAAGAACGACTACAAGCAAAGAATCGTGTCAACTATAGAGTCGCTCATTTCAAGAAAATAAATAGTGCTGAGGTCATGAGACTAAATATATACAATAGAAAAGGAAGAGTGAAGATGACTGCCGAAGCTGCTGTTTAGGGACACGTGTAAGCAAGCGTTAAATATAAATCATGCACAGGTAAATCGTCACTACATATACAACTTCCGCGCCAGTGATGAACAAATACCGCCATCTTTACGACTCCAACGCAAGCTTGCACTTCAGACACACGCACAAAATGCTCTTTTTGGACCCAGGGTAGCTACCTACCCGAAAACGTGCATCTCCATTAAAACCTCGCTATGCAATCTAAACTACTATATAAAGGGTAGAAGTAAAAAAATATCGGATATTAAAGATATTCACCTGCCAAATAAAATGCATATCTTGAATTTTCTGCGAATAACCTCTGAGAACTACTTTATTCTGGACGAGTTTTACGGAATGTTGCATAATTGCTAAACCGTAAGAGATAAACAAAAAATTACCACACAAAAAATGTAGAGCACGTTAAAACACACAATTTATGTTATATGCATTTTCTCCTGGAGTTGATCATTTTTGACATATTCCTTGTTATTGCTTCCAATTTAAAAAAAAACATATACTTTTTTGATACAGGAATTTGTCAACTCCTGTCCATACAAACAAAGGAGCTTCCGTAACATATCAACCAGCTTTTGACTATCACTTTAACCTATGGTACTCCCTTATTTCGCTTCAACTTACAAGGAAGCAAGTAATAAGACTATTTCTGCCAATTTTTTCTCGAATATCACGAAAGAAATAGAAGCATAAGCTTTTTAACAATACTTTGTTGCAGAGATGTAGAGAAAGTCATGTGAATGGAACACATCAGATTTTTTCTGTGTAATGAGAGGTCCTTAAAATATGTATTTCCGTTTCGAATTTCGGGGCGGAGTGCAACACTTGTGTATGCGCGTAGTTAAAATGAATATGTGTAGAAACGGAGGCAAAGCTATTATTACTTTCTACACAGGCTGTACCCAGGATGCTGTTAGGTCACGTCAGATCAAACTGATAATGTCTGTCCCGTACTTCAGTGTTGTCATGTCGACACTTCTGGCTTCCGGTTCAGTGGCGCTCTTCCCAAGCTACACAACACCTGACTTGTGTTTCTTTCATTATAATTATACGTGCTAATCAATTTCATATTTATCACCACTTCGGGTTTTTTGCTGCAAAATGCTCAATCCAATTTTTACTTTCTCCATCACCTGCGTAAAATATATATTTGCAACTATCGTATTTCAATAAAACTCTGATGTGTTCCATTCACATGACTTTCTCTGCAACTAATTATTGTTAAAAAGCTTATGCTTCTATTTACTTCATGATAATCGAGAAAAAATTGGCAGAAATAGTCTTATTACTTACTTCCTTGTAAATAGAAGGGAAATAAGGGAGTACCATAGGTTAAAGTGATAGTCAAAAGCTGGTTGCTATGTGACTGAAGTTCCTTTGTTTGTATGGACACGAGTCGACAAATTCCTGTATAAGAAAAATATAAGCTTTTAAAGCTGAAACCAAAAACAAGGAACATCTAAAAAAACAATCAACTCCACGAAAAAACTGCATATAACATAAATTGTGTGTTTCAAAGTGTTCTACATTTTTTGTGTGGTAAGTTTTACTCCATCTCTTACGGTTTAGCAGTTATGCAAAATTCCGTAAACTTTATCCAGAATAAAGATGTCTTCAGAGGCTATTCCCAGGAAATTCAAGATATACATTTTGTTTGTCAGGTAAATATCTTTAATATACGATATTTTAATCAAAATCGCTAGAGCCATTTTTAGAAAATTAAAATTTTCGAAAAAAGTTCCATATAAAGGATAGTTTGGAGTGAGGGGGATTTTTCTCAAAATCTTTTACCGGCTTTTCATTTTTGAGTTATCGTGTTCACAGACACACGGACGGACGGACTGACACACACACACGGACCTTTTTCTGAAAATGTGTTTTTTTTAGACAGGAGACCCTAAAACATATATTTCCGGTGAAATATCGGTATCGAATTTTTGGGTGGAGTGCGATACCTTCTCTATACACTATGTACATAGTACGTATAGAGAAAGTAAAAAGTCCTCATTCAAAACGTATCTTTACATACTGAGTGACGTTTTCTCAAAAATTGTCCCACTAAAATAACAATGTTTATGAACATTAAACGTATGTCTGGGAATAGTCCGAGAATTCTTCTTCATTCTGAATGAATTCTACTTCCTCTGCTACGTACATAGTGAAAGTGCAATGAGTGAGGAAATGACAATAATTTACGAGTAATCAAGGAAGAACATACAGTGTGTACGATAAAGACCGTTCATCAATGTTATGGACCAGTTGAAAGCAAATGTTGATAAAAGAATTCAGAAAAACCGGTGTTTCACTTTGGACACCGTACATGACTTTTTGGATGGAAAACATTTGCCAGCCATGAAGACCTCAGATGTTTAGCGGTGAAAGAGTATAACATGTGTACCACCTGACAATTAATACCTTGATAGCAATGACGATTACGTTGAGAAATAGAGTAAAGTAGTGTAACTTTATTTACTAAGTTTTGTGTTGATAACTTTCGTTATTGTTTAATTATGTCAAATCGAGCGTCACTTTTTGGATGACCCTCGTATTCATAGCGGTTTAAAGATTCACGTGACTTTCGAAAGACCATAATATACAGTGTGAAATTTATATTGAGCGAATATAAAGCAAATGTCACCCTAATCCCCGATGTCGGACTTGGTAAGGTGAGTGTTTAAATGAACGTGGACGATTGTGATAACAGACGGTTAGGCAATGTTACCAACACATTATTCCAATTCTCTGCATATCCACACCCAAAATCCGTCACAATCACAAAGTAACATTCAAATAGGATAGAAAAAACACATTTTTCTGGTAGATTAATTTTTTTTCAACATAATCTCCTTTTAGCTCGTTACACTTTTCCCAGTTTTTCTCCAACTGCTTTAAGCTTTCCAAAAAGTAAGATTTCGGAAGGTCCTGAAAATATTCATCAGTTTGGGAGATTACCTCTTCGTTAGATGGGAATCTTTTCCGCCGAGCTGGGGACCAAATGTGATGAATACGGTAGATATAATTAATTCTACAATTCTTGCCATGGAAACGGCGCGGGTGTGCAACCGTGGAACTTTTTTCTGTGATAGATGAGGGTGTTTTTCCATCATTTCTCCGTTCAACCGCTGCTATAACGATGCATAACATCGTTCTTTTTTCTGCAATTAATCAAAGTAGATAATTCTGCATGCATCCCAAAAACCCGAGGCCATCACCTTGTCTGCAGATTTCACTGTTTCGACTGTAAGTGGTGTATCCACAGCAGAAGCTCCTCAGCCAAACCAGCTTCGGAATCGATCACATGATTGTCTTTATTCTCCATTGAGAGCAAACGCCGCACCCTTCTTGTCGAGATTTTTTTGTCAGACCTAATTTTTGGTGCAAAATTGAGAACACTGTACTTTGTGATATTGTAACCTATATTATTCCGTTAATTTTGCTTCGTCGACCACTCAAAACCACATCCTGAATTCAACTATTTCGGAGGAAGTCACTTTTACTGGACGATGTTCATAATTTGTGGATGTACGGCCATTTACCCAATTGTAAATTGTTGCAAACACTGGAGCAGGTGTGCCATGAACTTGATCCAACTCGACTTTTATCTCTTTCTCTAAATAGTAATGTTTACGAACAAGATTGTTGATTCAATCGCCTATGGTAACGTGAAACTAACTGCCATCTACTAAACACCAACTTTTATCGATGCTACGGGTGTAATTTCTAAGGACTTATTGAAGGGCCCTCGTAAGTTCGGGGATGTGTAATAAATCTGTAAAGGTCGCAGTGCAGTGCTGCGTTATGGTTTTTCATATTCACAGACTCAGTATCTCCTAAAGATGTCGCACGGAAATTTCCCGTTCCTTTAGTCGGAAAATGTTTCCACATTAACTTTTTGTTTTCTCTGAAGTCCTCTTGATTGCGAAAGAATGTTGTAAATTACAACTGAAAGACTACACACAAAGCAAGTCACCCGTAGGAGTATGCCTCAATATTGTGGGAGGTGTGTAAACACTTGAGCCCAGCCGGGATCTCAAGTGCTCTACATTTCGGACGACTTTTGGATAAGACAGAAAATGTTTCAATTTCATTAAACAGCAGGCAACTTTTCTTGATTAGAATAGTAAGCTTTTGCAAATTAGGTAAGGAAAGTCGTGTTGACATTTTAAAAAATGCTGTCAGTGTTCACTTGTATGGGATTTAAAGACCAGCTTAGGTGACATTTGGCGATCAATGCAGTGAATGTCAGCATGCACTCCAAGTCACCTTGTATAGGAAAGGTGAACTTGGCCTTATTGCATGTGGACCGGTCCAGATTCAAGGATGGTCACTCCAGTGCCAGTGAACCCTGAGGTCATCAACACTCTGACCGCAGCACGACTCGCCACAGCAATTACCTTAGCGTTGGTATAGCACTCACATGGTCTTATCTCTTCACTCTTCTTGGTATGCGATAGAGGTCGCTCTGAATGCCTGACTTGGTGAAGCGCTGGGCTTACGATCCTGAGGCGGGTTCAAACTCGGTCCCACCGATAATATCCTCCTGTCCCTATGCTCTCGGCTACATCTCCCCGCTTCACAAATTAGCTATGCATTTTGTTCGGCATTTAATGAGTTATCCTTATCAAGTAAATAATTTCAATTAAAGGTAATAATAATAATAATAATAATAATAATACGGCCAAGAAGAATATAACTAATTACCAATTAACTACACCTTTAAATTAGGGAAAAAAAGAATCAATGAAAAATAACATCTGCATCCATTTTGAAATGGGTAACCTCTGCTTTTCTGCCCATTAGGCAACTTAAGAGTTTATATCTCTAGTGGTGTAATTGCTACCGTACTACGAGAGCTTTATATACCCAAGGACGCGGGTTCAAACCCGGCGGAGGACGAAGAGCGTAAAAATCCTTGGCCAGGCTTCTTTCGGAAGGGAAGCCGTTGGTCCCATGTTGTAGATTCACGGCAGCAAAAGAACCTCAGGCCTGATAAAAGAGGCCTCTGAGCAAAATTAAGAGGTGTTTCTTACCCAGTATGCTGAGAACCAGAGTCGTTTTGATGTCAACAGAGGTGTATTAAACTGACTCCGACCTGAGCCAGAGGTGTAATGGCTTCACGTACCACATTCAACTTGCAACACAAGTCGGCGACCGCCACTATCCAATGTTTTTACTTTCTCTACATGTACATAGTGTATAGAGAAGGTATTGCACTCCACCAAAAACCTAATATCACTATTTTCTGGGATGGAATCTAAAAACGCCTAATTATTTAGTTATTTAAGTAAATACAGAACATTTCTTCAATTATAAATATTTTCAAAGTGAAATCACACCGATGGCAGAAATTAAAATCTTAAAAAATGACGATCTAATGAGATCTTCCGTAAATTCGGATAAATAGAAATTCGTTATTTTAGTGTGCCATCCAGATTTCAAGGTCGTAGTATCAATCGGTCGCATGAAAAGATTCACGTAACTTTCTCTATATGTTCCATATACAAAAGACTATTCTTTTATCTACATCATGTTAATCTAGATAAACATTCGCAGAAATTGTCTCATTACTTGCTTCCTTTTAAGTAGAAGGGAAAAAAGCCAATACACTACCCTAAAGAGACATTCAAATCCTTTGAAAGCTAGTCGTTATGTGAAACAATTGAGGTTCGGTTCGGTTTGCATGGTCCCGTTTGAGAAAATCCAAGTACCGTAAAACTGAAACCAATAACAAGGAATATCTCAAAAGCGGTCAACTCTACAAGAAAAATATACATGACATAAATTGTGTGTTTTGACGAGATCTACATTTTTTTGCAGCATGTTTTCTGAATCTCTTACAGTTTAACTGTTCTGCAAAATGAGCTCTTCAGAGGTTACTCCCCGAAAATTCAAAATATACATTTTATTTGCAATATGAATATCTTTAATATACGGTATTTTAATCAAAGTCGTTAGAGCCATTTTTTGAGAAAATCAAAAATTTCGAAAAATGTTTCACGTAAAGGGTAGTTGGGGATGGGGGGATTTTCTTGACAATTTTTGTGTCGCATCCTTGGAAAATGTTGAACTTAAATACAGAGTTTGGTACTTAACCGACGTCTCGTTCTGGAGCTGTGCTGTGTTGTGAGCAGACACACACGGACTTTTTTCTAAAAATGCCTCTTTGGTTGCCAAAGTTATTACACTAGGAATATTCTGTGATCTATCAAAGGCGTTTGACTGTGCTAATCATAAAATACTTCTATCAACATTATCACACTATTGTATTATGATATCAATGAATCGCAACTTACTTATCGCACAGAAAATAAAACGTTATAATAAACACTTCAAATAATAGAAATACATGGTCTGAAATAAAACAAAGTGTGCTACAAGGTCCTATTCTAGGTCCTTTATTAATTTTCCTGTGCATTAATGATCTACCTGCAGTAATAAACAACAATGCTTATCCAGTTTTTTTTGTGGATGATACAAGTAGTATAATTACAGAACACAAAACCAGTAGGCTCCCAGATTCAACCAACAAAATCTTCACCACACTATATAATTGGCTTTATAGTAACAAAATGTGTTTACATTTTGAAGAAAAAAAGTCTGATGTGTTCCATTCGCATGACCTTTTCTATATTCTGTAACAAATTATTGTTAATAAGCTTATCTTTTATTTATTTCATGCTAATCGAGAAAAATTAGCAGAAATGGTCTTATTTCTTGCTTTATTGTAAGTAGAAGCAAAATAAGGGAGTACCATAGGTTAAAATGAAAGCCAAAAGCTGATGCTATGTGACTGACGTTCCTTTGTTTGTACGTATGGACAGGAGGTGACAAATTCCTGTATGCGAAAAGTACAAGTTTTTCAAAGCTGAAACCAAGAAAAACGAATATCTCAAAAACGATCAACTCCACTAAAAATATATATAACATAAATTGTGTGTTTTAACGTGCTCTACATTTTTTGTGTGTTAAGTTTTTGTCCATCTCTTATGGTTTAGTAGTTAAGCAAAATGCATCCAGAATGAAGTAGTCTTCAGAAGTTATTCCAAGGAAATTCAAAATATACATTTTATTTGTCAAGTAAATATCTTTAATATACGATGTTTTAATCAAAATCGTTAGAGCCATTTTTTACATAATCAAAATTTTCGAAAAAAGTTCTCCATGTAACGGGCAGTTTGGGGTGGGGCAATTTTTCTCAAAATCTTCCTGTCGCATCCCTGGAAGATACTAAACTTAAATACCAAGTTTGGAATTTTACCGACTTTTCGTTTTTGAGTTATCGTGTTCACAGACACACGGACCTTTTTCTGAAAATACTTTTTTTGGACACAGGGGACCCTAAAACATATATTTCCGGCGAAATCTCGGTATCGAATTTTTTGGTGGAGTGCAATACCTTCTGTATACACTATGTACATAGTACGTGTAAGTTTTATTGAAAACATTTTGAAAAGTATTTAGACTCAAGGATAGAATATGAAGCAGGTACCATATAACTGGGTCAGCTTATTTTCATTCGATATGCTGGGCAAATCCGATAGATGTCATCTTCATTATGCTTAAACCGTAAAAGCTTAGCTAATACACAAAAAAGTGTACATTACTTCAAAACAAATAATCTTTCTTGTAAAGTGACCGTCCTTGTTTTAAACTACCTACATTTTCTCAAACGGAACCATGCAAAATGAACCCAACCTCAATTGTTTTAAATAGAGCTTTTAAAATATTTGTTTATCACTTTATCCTAGTGTATTCCCTTGTACTTACAAGGAAGTAGCAAGTAATAATGTTAATGTTTATCTTGAAGTAGAAAGAAGGATAAGCTTTTGTAAGAATAGCTTGCATTTGGAACAGCTAGAGAAAGTTATGTGAGTGGATCACCGGCAGTGTTACCAATAGAACAGTGTGCCTAGTACATTCCTTAATCTAATGTGTATGAGTAATTGCCATAACTATCACATAAAGAAAATATAGTTTGTGCAGGGGTTGGCATCATAACTGCGTTGTTTCATCCAAGAAAGACACTTGAAACTGAGTAGGACTATCGACTGACAATAATATGGCGACACTTTAAAACCGAATACTTACGTTCCAATTAGAGACGGGCAAAATGAACGCTGCTTCACTTAAGTGAACCGGATCACTGGTTCACTAACATGTTTTAAAATACTGGACACAGCGAAGGGAAAATGTCAATGGTCATACCATGTGGAAACATCACGTAGTAAAGTGTAACTCTTCTCATAGACAGAAAAATGTTGTACAGTGATATAACAACATCGCCTTCTCATTACATGCAATGAAACTTCAAAATCAAATTAAAATTAGGTTTTATGAAAAAAATTACACAAAACACACATAATTGTTAATAAACAATATTTACCAAGTTTATCTCTTGCTAACCTGTTCCTTTTTTACTTTCTCCACGCGTACTATGTACATAGTGTATAGAGAAGTTATTGTATTGTACCCAAAAATTCAATACCGAGATTTCACCGGAAATACATGTTTTGAGACCTTCTCAATCCATAAAAAGCATGTTTAAAAATGTCCGTGTGTGTGTCTGTGAGCAAAAACGAAACTTAAAAACGAAAAGACCGTTGAATACCAAACTCGGTATTTAAGTTCAGTATCTTCCAAGGATGCAACACGAAGATTTTCAAGAAAATGACCCCTCCCCCAACTACCCTTTACATGGAAAAATGTCCAAAATAGAGATTTTCTCAAAACTGATTTTCATTAAAATCCCGTATATTACAGATATTTACATCCCAAATAAAACGTATATCTTAAATTTTCTGGGAATAGCCTCTGAAGACCTCTTTATTCTGTATGTATTTTGCTGGATTTTGCATAACTGGTAAAGCGTAAGACATGGACCAAAAGTTACAACACAAAAAATGTAGATCTCGTCAAAACACACAATTTATATCCTTTGCGTTTTATTTGTGGGGGTAACCGTTTCCGAGATATTCCTTGTTATTGTTTTCAATTGTAAACTACTTAGACAGGAAGTGTCCGTTTTTCTTTTGCTGTTCTCCTGGCCAAGCAAACAAGTCATTTGACTATCGCTTTACCATAGCACATTCCCTTCTACTTATAAGGAACCAAGTAATAAGAACATTCTGCTAATGTTTATCTCCATTAGCATTGTGTAGAAAGAAGAAGAATCTTTTGTAAGAAGTTTGGTTGTAGAAAAAGTCATGTCAGATTTTTTGTGCATATTTGCCCCGCCATAGAAAATATTCTCTCGCAAGGAACACTAAATATAAATTAGGATAAGTAAATTTTTTCATTTCCCCACAATCAACTGAACATTGAGGTCGAAAGGTCGATTCGATTCATGATTCAACTACAGTTCTCCAATCTTGTGGTCATTCGTGATCCGCCGTTCACTTGCTCACTAAACTGAACTGTTCAAAAGACCCGGTTCGTTCCTGATCGACCCATCTCTAGTTGCAAGGACATACGATTGTGTTACGTAAGGCAGCAGAGTCGAGTTCACCGACCAAAACCATTCTTGTGACGTAATTATTATAGCTTTTTCTCTCGAGTGACCGCAACTGACGTCTTTATGTTTTTGTTTCATCTCAACACAAGGGAGTTTCTTCTATCTGAAGTGACTGTCCTGCTCTATTTAAACCGTCTGCCTCCACGACTTACGGTGTGCTACCAGGATAAGACGAATGTCGAGTAACTTTAAGCTCCATGGACCCCGAGATCATTTCATTCATCGTCCGATATGACCAAACAGGTTAAAGGATAGTTTTTTCATATTTAAAATTGCAGCTTACAAGGTTATTTAATGAAAATGATGATGATGATAATAATAACAACAACGGAGAACAGCGCACAAACTGTGCGGAACACAATTCATGAATTCAGCAGCGATAGATTCACTTCGTTTTTGATTTATGGTATTTTTCGCATTTTTGTAGGAACGTCCTTCAACCTGGTTGGTGATAAATGAAATAATGGAGCTTAAAGTTACTCAGCTTATCGGGTAACTTAACCTAAGCGAGATTGGAAGATGAGCACGAGTATCACATGCACGTGAAAATCAATTCTCTACACCAACTATGTACCAAGTCCATAGAGAAGGTCAATTCAATACCGAGATTTAACAGGAAATACACACGTATTAGGGCCCCCGAGTGTGTGTGAGTACGTCTCTGTCAACACGATAACCCGAAATCAAAAAGTCAGTAAAATACCTAACTGGTATTTGAGACTAGTATCTTCCAAAGGCGTGACACGAAGATTTTGAGAAAATTACCCCCAACCCAAACTACTCTTTACATTGCAACCTTTTCGAAAATTTCGATTTTCTCAAAAATAGGTCTAACGATTTTAATTATATTAAAATAAAATATCTGTTGAATTTTTTGAGAATAGCCTCTAAAGACCTGTTTATTCTAGATGAGTAAACCTTAAGAGATACAACAAAACTGTAGATCTTATTAAAACACAGAATACGTCATATGCATTTTTGTGCTGTAGTTGACCGATTATGAGATGCAACATAGCAACGAGTTTTTGTGACTATCGCGTAGGCCCGGAAGCAAGCAAATAGAAGAATGAGCTATCACCAAGATGTAGAGAAACTCATGTGAATACCACACATCACATTATTGTGTTGTAGAGTAGCAGTGTCGTTGGCAGATCCTATTTTAGGAACGTTTCTCTGGCGAGTTGATACACCCGTTGTAGTAAACAGAACCCTACACAGACTCTCTAAACTCTCCTCAGTTGGTAGACATGTTTAACACTGGACAGTTAGTTGACACCAAGTTGTTGGTGGTGAGTGATGATAAGGTTTATCTGAATCTTGTATCACATGTGGTACAGTCAAAAAAAGTTTAATAAGAAGAAATACCTCAGTTGGTAGACATGTTTAACATTGGACAGTTAGTTGATACCAAGTTGTTGGTGGTGAGTGCTGATAAGGTTTCTCTGAATCTTGTATCACATGTGGTACAGTCAGAAAAAGTTTAATAAGAAGAAATACCTCTGTTGGTAGACATGTTTAAGATAGGACAGTTAGTTGATACCAAGTTGTTGGTGGTGAGTGCTGATAAGGTTTCTCTGAATCTTGTATCACATGTGGTACAGTCAGAAAAAGTTTAATAAGAAGAAATACCTCTGTTGGTAGACATGTTTAACATTGGACAGTTAGTTGATACCAAGTTGTTGGTGG
The DNA here is from genome assembly GCA_030762935.1 of Hymenopus coronatus. Taxonomy (NCBI): domain Eukaryota; kingdom Metazoa; phylum Arthropoda; class Insecta; order Mantodea; family Hymenopodidae; genus Hymenopus; species Hymenopus coronatus. The sequence goes on along the minus strand of CM060895.1, from coordinate 2,459,992 downwards.
TGAGTGCTGATAAGGTTTCTCTGAATCTTGTATCACATGTGGTACAGTCAGAAAAAGTTAAATAAGAAGAAATACCTGTGTTGGTAGACATGTTTAACAATGGACAGTTAGTTATTTAATATGTATATGAGTGATATTTTTTCCGTTCACTTTAGTGAAACCATCTTCTTCAGTATGCCGATGACCTTTGTTTTTATTGTTCTGGAAAATCCTTAGAAGAAACCAAAACTAAAGTGCAAAACTCAATGTTCAAATTCCACGATTGGCTTCAAAATAATGGTGTTGAAATTTCTCCAGATAAATCCTCCAGTTGCACCTACACAAGACACAGAATTCCACAAATTGAATCTTTGTCATTGGGCCCATACACAGTACCTCACAAAAACATGGTACAACACTTGGGTCTGCGTATCGACAACAAAGTAAGATGGAATGCTCATATTAAATTTATAGTAAACAAATGTGAAACAGGAGTAAATATAATATGGGCTGCTGGTGGGGAGCTGATCCCAAAGTTGCCATCGCTGTAGATAATACGATCACAATTCGATTACGGATCTGCTGCTAAAACGTTACTTGCACAACTGGACAAGATTCAGTATAAGACTCTTGCTGCAATGCAATCTACTCCAGTAAACGCCTTATTAGTGGAAACAAGAGAACCTCCCCTTCACGTTCATATCCAGGCTGTATGTGATAAGTTTATTATAAAACAGTTAAGAAATCCAAATAGCTGTTTTGAAGAGAATATGACGCTTAACTGTACTTTGTCTGACAAACAAATACGGGACTCATAAACCTACTCTCCACTGATTAATTCTTTCACTGATTTCAGTCAGCACTACAAAGAACTTCTAGACATTACAAAACCGCCTTGTTTTAATATTCAGTATTATTGTCTTCAGCCTTCGCTGGAACTGAATATTCCTTTTACAGATAATTCAGCTGAGAATACATTTATTTTTAATGAATTGAATTCTAAATACACCAATGCAGCTCACATATTTACAGATGGTTCCAAACATAAGGAAAATGTTGTATGTGCATATATAGACTTAAAAAGGAATAAAAGGAGTTATTCAAACTGACCCCCTTATCATCCATCTTTACAGCTGAACTTCTTGCAATAATTAAAGCCTTAGAATATGCCCAGTTTGTGGAAGAAGACACGATCTTAATTTTCTCAGATTCCAAAAGCTCTTTACAGTGTATTTCTGGACTACATCAAAACAAGAGCAGCCATCCTCTTGGATTTGCCATACTAAATATAACACGAAGGGAAAATATACAGTATTAGTTTGGATTAAAGCCCACTCAGGAATAAATGGAAATATAATTGCAGACAATTTAGCAAAATCTGCATCGATATCTGGCCAATCGTATCCACATACATTTGATTCCCTTGGTTAAGGAATCTTGGAACAACTGGTGGAAGAATTCAGCACAATTTAAAGGCAAACATTATTTTTCAATACATTCTGACGTACGATAGTACCAAAGCCCCAAAGAAAATGATCACAACTAAAGCCCGTTTAAAATTCAATCATGGATGCTTCACTAAACATCTCAATAGGATTGTCCTTTCTGCGATTATTGTGGCGGGCAGGTACAAGGTTGCGACTCAAAATCTTCACGTATATACTGCTATGATAGCCTTTTTAAACCATGTAAATATTAACATTTAAATGTAAATCTCCTGTGTAATGCGTTTGTAGACTACATGTGTTATTTGTAAATTTATTCTCAAGCGTTAATTGTTATTGTCTTTGGCTCTATGGATAATATTTAAATGCCAATAAATTAATTGAAAAAAAATGATCAGTCAGAATGTGGAGTGCTTGCTTTATGTCTGAGATGTTTCGGTGGGGTACGCGACTGCTTCCTACTAGATGTTTAGTATTGTTGCGTTAGACAATGGTCAGCAACAGTTAATGCTAGAAGGGACCAGAGCAAGCACACCTGGCCTACAGCTAACTGTGGTTTCCTGGGAGAGCTAAACTTATTTCAATAACCTAATCTAACAACTAACCTCCATATGCTACAGCACAAAACTAATATAATACGTAACCAGTTTCGTTATAATGCCTACATTAAAATACCTTATTTACAAATCTTACCTCGTATGACTTTCTCTACCTGTTCTTACAAAAACTTTTTTTTTTTTTTTTTGTATCTACTTCACGTTAATACAGATTAAAAAAAAAAAAAAAGATTACTTCCTACTTGAGAAAAGCATAAGAATTTGAAAATTCAAACCAATTACAAGGAATATCTCGGAAAAGGTTAACTCTACAAAGATATATTACATAAATTGTATGCTTTAACGATATCTGTGTATTTAGCACGCAGAATAAAGAGGGCTTGAGAGGCTATAGCAAGTTGTAATGGTAGCTGCACCTAGCCAACTGATATACCCGGGAAATTCTAATGTATGGCCTTAGTCTTTTTGAGAACAGACAAGAGATGAAAACACGCGTTATACTTCATATTAATATATTGGGAGGCAGATTTTACCATAGTAATACTTCTCAAATGACACCATCTTTATTCAATGACATGGTCGACACCCACTGTACAAAGATTGATAGCAACAATAGAAATAGCAACTTTATTTTATTTCAGCTTTTAAATGGAAACAAACGTTATTTTATTTGAGGTTATTGCACTCATCTCATATATAAGATTATTTTCAAGTAAATACGTTATGAACTGGATAACACATTGCAACTAAAAGTGAAGGTTGCTGTCACCAATAAGCAAGACAGTAGATTAAACAAAGGAACATCAGTCGGATTGCCTAATCCCGGCGCTTTAATAGTTGAGCTCAATTATCACGAAACTGCTCGAGTGGCCTAGTTGGAACACTAAACTCAAACATCAAGTTTGGTATTTAACTCACGTTTCTAAACAACACTTAATACTCGAGTTGTATTTCCAGTGAATATCGCTACTGTAATATGTGCATTAGACATGGTAATTGTATACAACGTTTCAGGACTTTCAGGTTTATGCTTCTATTTACTTCATGATGATCGAGAAAAAATTAGCAGAAATACTCTTATCACTTGCTTCCTTGTAAGTACAAGCGAAATAAAGGTTAAAGTGATAGTCAAAAGCTGGTTGCTATGTCACTGAAGTTCCTTTCTTTGTATGGACACGAGTTGACAAATTCCTGTATGGGAAAACATATACCTACATTTTATTTGTCACATAAATATTTTAAATATAAGAGATTTTAATCAAAATCGTTAGAGCCATTTTTGAGAAAATCGTAGTTAGGGGTATGGGGATTTTGTTGAAAATCTTCGTGTCGCATCCTTGGAAGATACCAAACTTAAATACACACACACGGACATTTTTGTAAAAACGTTTGTTTTTTTTATTCAGGGGTCTCAAAACACGTGAAATCTAAGTATTGACCAACTACGTAGTGTAGAAAAAGTAAAATTGAATGGAGTGTTATTTATGGACGCTGCCTTGATTCTCGGCGTGAAATACTCGGAGGCTGCGTGCCGTAAATGTACAACACGGGACCAGCAGCTTTACTTCGTCGCCGGGTTTGTGTACAGCAGCAAGCACTGTATCTACTCTAACCACAAATGTAACTCTAGAGGTCCCCTCATCAAACGAAACCGCTTTTAGTAAAGGTCAGAGACAGACACTAAACTTCTTCCTATTTCATCTTCAGTTTCCATCATAAAAATCGATACCTACCAAATACATGGTATGTGTGTAACATTTATAACACTTTCCACAAACTTATTCTGCTAATCATTAACAGAAATTGTCGTATTACTTGCTTCCTTGTAAGTAGAAGGGAATACACCAGGATAAAGTGATAGTCAAATGTTTTAAAATCTGGTTGCTATGGGATTGCAATCCGTTTCAAGGTATGGCCAGGGGTTGACAAGTTTCCGTGCGAGAAAAGTTCAAGTATTTTAAAACTGAAAACAATAACAAGGAATATATCGGAAACGTCAACTCCGCGAAAAAAATGTTTGACATAACTTATGTGTTTTTATGCCATCTAAATTTTTCTGTAGAATGTTTTTGTATCTCTCTTACGTTATCTGTTATACAAAAGTCATCAAGAATGAAGAGGTCTTCAGAGGCTATCCCCAGAGAATTCAACATACACATTTTATTTGTCATGTAAATATCTCTAATATACGTTATTTTAATTAAAATCGTTAGATATTTTTGAAAAAATCAAAATTTTCGATTTTTTCCGTGTAAAGAGTAGTTTGGGGTGGTGGATTTTCTTGAAAATATTCGTGTCGCATCCTTAGAAAGTACCAAATTTAAATACGAAATTTGGTTTTTAATGGTCCTTTCGTGTAGCTATGCTGCCCACAGAGACACAGATGGAGATGATTCTCAAAATGGTTTGTTTTATTATTATTATTATTATTATTATTTAGGGGTTCTCAAAACATATATGTACAGTGAAATCTCGGTATCGACTTTTTTGGGTGCAATACAATACTTCCTCATACACTCTAGTTCCTGTAGAGAAAGTAAAAAGACAAACCTTATGACATCAATGAAGCAATGGAATAATCTACCTGGGAAAAACAATATCGTCCAAGAAAAGTATGCCCAAGAATATCCACCGCATGGTCAAAGTTCTGGGCAATAAAATGTACCTACATATACTGAGGCACAAAGGAAAATGTTATGAAGCGACAGCGACCGATCAGCGTCGAGGACACATCAAGTACACACAAATGTGTTAAAAGCGAGACAGGCCCGTGCCCACTATGGGCTAATACGTACGAGGGCCTGATAGTGAAAAACGACAATTCATGTTTTCAAAGTACTTTTATATTTCAAACATAATCTCCTGTAATATCAATACAGCGGTGTTCCAATGCCATTATCCCCTCTCTGTAGTGCTCCTCTGGAAGTGCTGAACAATACCCATTTACAACCGAAATTGCTTCTTCATTGGACGAAAAGCGCCTACCAGCGCGGAATTTCTTCAGTTTTGGAAACAGATGGCAGTCCGTGGGAGCCAAATCTGGGGAATAGAGTGGATGTTCGTAGTGCAGGTCTCTCACTTTCCCCATTGCCAAACACTTTTGTGGGCAGGTGCATTGTCCTGATGGAAAACAATGGTTTTTTTTCACGAATGCTTGCATTCAGTTTGGTTAGAAGTTGAGAGTAGTATTCTCCAGTAATGGTTTTACCTTTTTCGAAATAGTCAACAAAATTCGTTTGGCATCCCAAAACACTGACGCTATGACCTTTGCCACCATCCTGGAGCTGAAGAACCAGCTTCTGACCACTGCGCCAAGCACTTTTCAGAAAGCATCGTGTGAATGCGTTTGGATACGCGGCACCCATCTTGCGCAAAGCTTTTTCATGTTTAATTCCTGATGTAAGATGTGCCCAATACGTTCCTTTGAAATTCCCACCTCTGTACGCCGATCTTCCAAAATCATGTCATGCACTTTTTCAATGATTTCCGGCGTGGTTACAGTTTTTGGACGTCCTTCGCGTGGAGAGTCTTGGACGCTTTCACGACCACGTTTAAAATCGGCCACTCATTTCTTCACAATGGAAACTGAAGCTGGAGAGTCACCATACACATTTACAATCCCCAAATGAATTTCTGGAGGTACTAAACCTTCTTTTACGAAAGATTTTATCAGAGCACGATACTCGAATTTCTCCATTTTCAAAGCAATGCGCACTTCCACTGCTTCAAGCAATTGCCTTCAGTCAACTATTGCCTGGAATGACTTACAATTTTACATAGGCTCTATTAACATGTGTACCAACGTAAGGGGGAAAAAATCATGCATGTAGTGCCGCGATCTCTGAGCGAGGCCGATATACTGATATTCCAAGGATACGACACGAATACTTTCAAGAAGATACCCTCACCCTTAATTGCCCTTTACAAGGAAAAAAAATCGAAAACTTTTATTTTCTCAAAGACGGCTCTTAACGATTTTGATTCAAATATCATATACTAGAGATATTTACATCCCAAATAAAATGTTGTCTTAAATTTTCTGTAAACAGCCTGTCAACACCCCTTTATTCTGTATGAATTTTACATAACTAGTAAACCGTAAGAGATAGGGGAAAACTTACCACACAAAAAGTGTAGATTTGTGTCCTAAAACATTCTTTTTTTTTTTTAGTTTTCTAATACGGCAATTTGCCAAATCCTAGACATGCAAAGAGACTAATTTCAATGACATGACAACAGCTTTTGAAATATTTGACTATCACTTTATCCTAGTGATTTCCTTCTACTTACAAGGAAGCAGCAAGTAATAAGGCAATTTCTGTTAATGTTTATCTTGATTAGGATCAAGTGGATAGAAGAATAAGCTTTCTAACAATAATTTGTTACAGAGACGTAGAGAAATTCATGTGAATGGAACATACATGGACGGACTTTACTTTGAACTGAGCTGATTGCCAGAACGCTGTTCTTGCTATGCTTTTAGTAAAAATGTTCCGTTTTGATGATGTGTTCCGTGGGCGACTGTCAATTGTATGACCTTGGAACCAGTTCTAGAAGCACAATTCTTTTCACAAGTGAATCTTTTTGGTGAAAAAGAAAAGCGAAGGACATTTACTGGGAGTGGCCGTTTCCAATTTTATCGCTTATTTTCAAGCGCAGACACCGCTTCATACCTTAAGGGTATCGGCACCGGCCAGGGAACTGCTGTGTTTAACATGGGATTTTGTAAAACGCGAAATCCATTACAGATAGGAAAAAAAAAAAAAAAGTATAACCTCTCTAAAACACACAATTTATTTGAAATAACATCTTTTTTGTGGCATTACACATTCCCAATATATACGTTGTTATTGGCATGTTTTCTTAAGTCGTGCACATACCGAGTACCTTTTTAATATCCTTGTGTAACAAGGAAAGGTGTAATTAAAATACTTTTGGAATGTTTATCTTTGATAACATAACTAAATAGAAAAATAAGAATATAAGGTGTTCCATTCACATATTTTTTCCCACAAATTTCCTATAAAACCTTTTTCTTCTATCTACTTGATGCTAATCGAGATAAACATTAACAGAAATTGTCTTGTTACTTGCTTTCTTGTAAGTAGAAGTAGGATAAAGTGATAGTCAAACAGATTACTAGGGTCGGCTGATAAATCCCTGGCCTCTCAATGAAAACACCATTTAAAACAAAATCTGGTTTATTTATCTCCAGAAAGGCTAATACTTTTGTCATATCGGTATTCTAATTTAATTAAACCATCTCTGTAGTGCGATTTATCAAGGTCCTTAAAATAGCTCTTTACCTCCTCGTTGCTGTGAAATCTTCGTCCTTGAGGTTTGGTAACAGGTGGTGGTTAGATCTGGCGAATAGGGTGGATGTTCAAGCAATTGCAACTTTAATTCGAGCATATTTTCCCATTGTAATGACTGAACGATGGGCTGGAGCATTGTCGTGATGAAACAACTTTTATTTATTTATTTTGCCAGATGAGGTCTTTTTTCTTTTCACCTCAACACTCGAACGTTGCAGTAAGCTTGCGTAGTAGTCACCAGTGATACTTTTACCCTTTTTTTAGGTAATCAATAAAAATAATTCCCTGTGCGTACCAGAAAACACTCGCCATAATATTATTAGCTGACAAAATTGACTTTGCCTTTTTTGGAGTGGGTTCATCTGGTACAATCCACTGTTTTGATTGTGATTTACTTTCTGGAGTGTAATGATGTATCCAAGTTTCATCTATGGTAATAAGCCGTCTCAAAATTCACTGGTATTTTTACGATAGAGCTCCAAATTCTTGACAGAAACAGTTTTTTTTTTTTGCAACTTTTGATCAGATGTCAACAAACGCGGCACCCATCTTGCACAGACTTTGTGAAAGCCCAAAACGTTACTTAAAATATTACCTGCACGTTGTTTTGATATGTTTACGGCCTCCGCTATCTAAAACAACTTTAATCTGTGGTCTTCCAGTACTAAACGATGCATTTTTTCAATGATCTCTGGAGTTGTCACTTCTACAGGGCGTCCAGAGCGAGGCTCATCACTAGTGCTCGTACGTCCCATTTTAAACTCTGCAACCCAGCGTTTAATCATTGAATATGAAGGGGCAGCGTCTTTCAATGCAATGTCCATTTCCTCCTTGATTTCTTTAGGAATGGAAGTATTTAATCAGTGCTCGTTTTTCCAAATGCTCCATTTTAGTGAAAACTCTAAAGTTGTCTTGTTTAAAATGCTGTCATTGGAAGCTGTATTTGACCTGTAACTATGGATACGATGCTACCGTCTAACTGGCGCCGGGACTTATCAGCCGACCCTCGTAATAACTGGTTATCATGTGATTGAAGCTTAGTTATCTATATATGTCTAGGAGAAACAAATATATACGAATGACAAGTTCCTGTTTGAGAACAGGAACCAATAAGGAATATCTCGGAAATGGCTTACTCAGCAACAAAACCGTATTAGACATAAATTGTGTGTTTTAATGACATCTGTAGTAAGCTTTTGTGTATGACTTACGGTTCACCAGTTATGCAGAATGAGGAGGTCTTCAAGGACTATTCCTAGAAACTTCAAGATATACATTTCCATTGCCATAAACATCAAGTTTTAAACATATCATGTTTTAATCAGCAAACACTGACACACACACACACACACACACACACACACACACACACACACTCGCTCTCACAATCTCACACACGCTCTCACACACACACACTCACTCACACTCATTCTCACTCACACACTCTCACACTCATTCTCACCCACTCACTCGCACACACTTACACTCTCATTCTCACTCACACACACTCTCATTCTCACTCACACACACTCACACTCTCTCACACACACACACTCACTCACACTCATTCTCACTCACACACTCACTCACACTCATTCTCACTCACACACTCTCACACTCATTCTCACCCACTCACTCGCACACACTTACACTCTCATTCTCACTCACACACACTCTCATTCTCACTCACACACACGCTCTCACACACACTCTCAAACTCACACTCACACATACTTTCACACTCACACACGCACACACTCTCACACGCACACTCACACTCTCTCACACTCTCTCACACTCACACATGCACACTCTCACACTCACATATGCACACTCTCACACTCACACACACTCTCACACTTACACACACTCTCACACTCACAAACGTACACTCACACGCACACTCTCACACTCACACACTCTCACACTCACTGTCACACTCACACACGCACACTCACACTCTCTCACACTCACACATGCACACTCTCACACTCACACTCACTCACACACTCACTGTCACACTCTCACACTCACACTCACTCACACACTCTCACACTCACTGTCACACTCACACTCACACATGCACACTCTCATACTCACACTCACTCTCACACGGACCTTTTTCTGAAAATTCTCTAGTTGGATTCAGGAATTGTCAAAACGCACTCTCAGCGAAATCTCGGTATCGAATAGAACAGCTTCTCTACACACTATCATGTACATACATTCTAGGGAAAGTAAAATTGAAGGTGTTCCATTCGCATGACTTTCTCTACCTAACCTGCAAACAAATAAAAGCTTATTCTTCTATCTACTTGATGCTAATCAAGATAAACATTAACAGAAATTGTCTTATTACTTGCTTCCTTGTAAGTAGAAGGCAATACAGTAGGATCAAGTGATAGTCAAATGTTTGAAATCGCTATGCGATTGAATCCCAGTTCTCTTTGCATGGCCATGAGTAAAACAAAAGATACACGGATGAATAGTATACGCATTTTAATATTGAAACCACTCACCAAGAATATCTCGGAACAAAAATTGCATAAGACAGAAATTATGTGTTTTAACAAGATCTACATTTTTTGTATATCTGTTCCAATGAAAAGTATTTCAGCGGCGATTCAAAGTATACATTTCACTTGTCATGTCAACATGTGGCGTTTTAGTCAGAATCGTTATAACAAATTTTGTGTGTTCCATTCACATGACTTTCTCTACATCTTTGTAACAAATTATCCTTAATAAGAGTATTCTTCTATCTTTTCACGCTAATCGAATAAGAAATGGTTGTATTGCTTAGTTCCTTGTAAGTAGCAGGGAATACACTAGGCTAAACAATCAAACGTTTTAAAATGTGGTTGCTATGTGATTGAAATCCGTTTCTTTGCGTGGCCAAATGTTGACAAGGTCCCGCATTAGAAATGTGCAAGTATTTTAAAACAAACTAATAACTACGAATATCTCGAAAGCGGTCAAATCTACGAAAAAAATGTATATGACATAAATTGTGTGTTTTAACGAGATACATTTTTTGTGTGGTAAGTTTTTGTCTACGTCTATGGTTTACTAGTTATGCAAAATTCAGCACAATTCATCCAGAACTTCAGAAGCTATTCCCAGAAAATTCAAGATATGTTTTATTTGTAGCGGAAGTGGCTCTAATAATTAGCATTTTAATGAAAATCGTTAGAGCCATTTTTTAGAAAAACAAACTTTTCGAAAAATTGTACATGTAAAGGGGGATTTTCTTGAAAATCTTCGTTTTTGAGCTATACTGACACACACAGACCTTTTTCTAGAAATGCTCCTTTTTTAGATTCAGGAGGTCCTAAGCCATGTATTTCCGGTGGAATACAACACTCCTCTATATAGTGCGTGCAGCGAAGGTAAAACAAGAAAATGTTGCAAAAAGTTTCAATGGTAGTTTGAAATGAGGGAACTTTCTTGAAAGTGTTCGTGTCGCATCCTTGAAACATCAACCTTGATATTTACAATTTTTAATTTTTGAGTTATCCTGTTCACAGCCGCCCACGCACACACGGACCTGTATATAAACATGTATTATTTAGGGGTCCTCAAAACATGCAATGCCGCTCTAGAATAAACTTATCTGCGGCCTCAGTACAACATCAACTGGGTCCTTCAATGACTTTCAGTGCAAATAAACAAAACCGCAGGGGAAGTCCATCGGCGGGCTCGTGGCGAGCCTATTTCTGTTCAGTACTAGGTTGATCCGCGTGGCAGTGCGCGCAACAATGTAATTCCATGCTAACCATCTAAATTACACAATGCATTTATTCTTAAGTTGTATTATTATTGTAGTACACTGTGATCTATTCTCATTCTGACAGGATATTATCCATATTATTTATTTATTTATTTTAATTTTATTGTACATTGTATTATTACATCGACAACGGTGCCACAGGACAATGAGTGACCTCATTTCTGCAATATTGTTTACAACAGTAAGGGTTGCTGGTTGTTGACGGTCCTCTTGCATCTTCGTCGAGTTATATAAAGCATAAGGCTGGTAAACCGTTAACCAGTGGTGTTGAACGTTTATTGTGAGGAATATTCAAATTAATTTCTCACTTCACGCTGTTTCGGCGACAAATCTTAAACGGAAAGCGTGTGAACGATGCGATGCAACAATGTGACGATTTTGTGAAGTAAATATTCACATTGTTTTAAAATGATGAACCAGCAATAGCTGATAACTTGATTATCAACCTTGGAGTGGAAAGGGACACCACAAAAAGCTCAGACACGAGGGAATGGAGCCACCCGCTTCCAGAGAGTGAATAAATGTGAGATATCGCATACAAGTTATGTTTTCGCTCGTGTGCCCATTATGGCTATTATATCCAAGAGAATATTTTAGTTGTCGGAATAAGGACACATTGCAATATGCCACGCGGTGCACCGAGAATCAACAACCTGAGGCTGAACTAGTATTACTGTTGTGTACCCACCACACCAGCACTATTGTCCATAGTCTCATCACCGTTTGCCTTTTCCTTGTTATGTACGAGGTACTTAGTTCAGATTATAGCTGTTGGCCGACTTAAAGCCGGGGGGTAATCACAAACCACGCGGGGAACCGGGAACTGCCTGCAGCGCCTTTCAGTGGGTAAGTAATCCCCCAGAGATCTGACAAGGAGGTTCTTTTGATGAGTCAACTTGGCTTAGAAATTTTGACCCCGGCACCTAATCACATTCCACATATGGAAGTGTCGAAGCTTCACTGGGAAACAAAAACGGCAGACAGAGTCGGTGGGCTGGAATCCCCACTTCTGTTGCCATGCCCCACATCTGACAGACGTTTTATCTTCAAGCTTTCGTTTATAATGTCACGAAATTTCATTGTTTTCCGACAGATGGTTATGATGCAGTTTGTGAAACACGTGCAAAGCAGAGAATTGTGATTGAATTTCTTTCTGCGGAGAAAAAGATCATTTCTGCCATTCACAGACACTTATAAAATGCGGATCAAACAGTGAACAGGAATACTGTCAGGAGAGCGTCAGAGGTAGAACGAGGTAAAGCAAGCTCGGGAAGGCCGAAAGGTTTGTTCGTGACGAGAAGCAGACAATTTGCCCAACTGGTACACACATCTGACCTCTGGGATCATAGAGACTATCTGGAATAAAGGCTCCTGCAGTCAATTGATTGGGTAATAATAAAGTATATCTGTATTGGTAATAAATGAAACCTTGAGTAGGGAAAACAAATCATGCACATTACTTATTGAACATACCTCGCACGTATGGGTACACGTACCACCTTTTGTACATTCTTGCATTACATGGGACCTCGCATCTCATGCTGCAACCCACAGCGCAAGACCAGCACTACAAATGTATTTTGTAATGCCATCCCAATCTCAATTAGCTAAATCAATTCAGTACAGCTTGTGCTTTACCGAAAAAAGTAAGTTGATGTCATGCTGGCTGTTATAATTATCATACAGCCCAGCCCAGCTTGATTTCCCCTTGCAACGTTCGAGCCCAGGAGTTTGCACGGGCTTTTAGACGTCCTGACAGTCGCTACATCAAGACCCGTCCATCTTTTGCGATGAGGTAAATAACCTGACAACCAAGTGGTCGACAGCGTCACATGACCTTCGTGGAAACCTAGCTGGCAATTCCTTTGACCGGAGTTTTTATTTTTCCAGGAAATGCAGACTGATGAAATTTCCCAACAGTTTGGGGCAATACCGTCAGCAGCTAGCACGACCACTTCAAGGACTCACAATCTTCTCGAGTCCACACAGAGTCACGGTAATGACAGGGTTTCCTGATTGAGAGACCGGCCCACCATCCTTATTCCCTGCCACACTTGCAACCCTGAAACAGACCAAATTATTAACGTAACGCTACGGAGAGGCTTGGCCCGTGGGTAGTCGCCGGGGCCTGCGCCAACTCAATCAGCAACATCCACCTGACGTCAGTAGTTCAAAAAGTAAAATAGCCTTGATGTATTCTATTCACTTCGTATGAACCGAGATAAACGTTAGCAACTAGGCTAAAGCAACAGTGAAATGTTTTACAATATGGTTGCTATGGCATTGAAAGCTTTTTCTTTGTGTGGACAGAGGTTCACAAGTTCCCATGTGAGAAAAGTTGAAGAATTTTAAAACTGAAACCAATAACAAGGAATATCACGAAAAAAATGCACATGACATAAATTATGTGTTTTAAAGAGCTGTACACCTTTCTTGCGGTTTACCAGTAATACAATGAACAAGCCTTCAGAAACTATTCATAGAAAATTCAAGATACACCTTTCTTTCGTGAAGTAAACCTTTAATATAGGACATTTTAATCAAAATCGTTAAGAGCCATTTTTGAGAAAAACACAATTTTTAGAAAAAGTCCATGTAAAGGATAGTTTGGGGTGGGAGGATTTTCTGAAAATCCTTGTAAAATATCAAGATTGGTATTTACCGCTCTTTTCGTTTTTAGGTATGCTGTCCACAGACACACACGGACCTTTTTCTAAAAACGTATTTTTTACTCCTGGGGACCTCAAAACATTTGTGTGCAATACAATACCTTGTCTATACATAGTAGGTGTAGAGGTGATGAGCCCAGAAGAATTGAAGGAAGCCCTCTAGATATACTAATGTTGTAGATAGAGAAGGTGTTGTGTCCACCGGAAACACACATTTTTGAGACTACTTCAGTGCCTTCCAGCGAACATTTTCATGCTGCATGTTCCATAAAACACACACTTTGTCATCTACATTATTATTGCTTTCAACTTTAAGCGTTTCCCTTTCAATTACAAGGTAATGCTCGTCTTCATTTGCATGTACGTTCCAGAGGCACTACAAACGTTTTACTAACAAAATTGCATCATCTGGAGTATGCTAAAACACTAACAAAATCTTATGTCTTCCATTCACATGATTTTCTCTACAATTCTGCAACAAATTATTGTTAAACAGCTTATTCTTCTATTTACTTCATGCTAATCCAGAAAAAATTAGCAGAAATAGTCTTATTACTTGCTTCCTTGTAAGTAGAAGGGAAATAAGGGAGTACCACAGGTTAAAGTGATAGTCAAAAGCTGGTTGCTATGTGACTGAAGTTTATTTGTTTGCAAGGACAACAGTTGACAAATTTCTGTATGAGAATAGTACAAGTTTTTTAAAGCTGAATACAGAAACAAGGAATATCTTAAAACTCCACGAAAAAAATGTATATAACATAAATTGTGTGTTTTAAAGTGCTCTACATTTTTTGTGTGATAAGTTTTGTCCATCTCTTACAGTTTAGTAGTTATGTAAAATTGCGTAAAATTCATCCAATATAAAGTAATCTTCATAGGCTATTCCCAGAAAATTCAAGATATACATTTTATTTGTCAGGCAAATATCTTTAATATACGACATTTTAATCAAAAATTTTAGAGCAGTTTTTAGAAAATAAAAATTTTCGAAAAAAGTTCCATGTAAAGGGTAGCTGGGGGTGAGGGGATTTTCTTGAAAATCTTCGTGTCGCATTCTTGCTGGATACCAAACTTAAATACCAGGGGGACCCAAAACATATATTTCCGGTGAAATCTCGGTATTGAATTCTTGGCTGCAATACAATACCTTCTCTATATACTTTGTACATAGTACGTATAGAGAAAGTAAAACTTTGCAAGGAAACAAGGTTAAACGTTGGGCGTACCAACAAATCAGCTTGCGGTTGTCCATTAATAGCTTAAGTTGGGATGGGTGATCAGCGTATGAGAGCGAGGAAATGTATGTAGCTGGTGTGAAACCGGAGAAAATCCGCTCTTAGCGGGATGTGGGCTCTCTAACCACTCAGCCACTAATATTTTAAAATCAAACATTATTTTTGGTCAAATTTAGAGATACATTTGCCTTAAAGAGTTTAATCTTGTCCAAACTATAATTACATCCTATTGGGCAATACTTAACACGGTACAAAATAAGAACAAACACATTAATGTATGTGTAATTTAAAAAAAAATTCTGATGCTTTTATTTACATTACTTTATACCTCTTCTACAAACAAACAATTCTTACAAAAGCTTATTCTTCTATCTACTTGATGCTAATCAAGATAAACATTAACAGAAATTGTCTTATTACTTGCTTCCTTGTAAGTAGAAGGGAATACACTAGGCTAAAGTGATAGTCAAATATTTTAAAATGCGGTTGCTATGTGAAACAACTGAAATTCGGTTCTGTTCGTAAACAGAGATATGAAAGAAAGATGGCCTTATGTAGTTGAACACTGAACTGAGTATCTCGGCAACAGACAACTCTATACGATGTCTCTCTCTTATGCTTTATACAAAATTCATTCAGAATAAACAGGTCTTCAGAGACTAGTCCCACAAGATATACATTTCTTTTGTCATGAAAATAAATTAAACAGATGACTAGCATTTATCTTTGAGTTAATTAAAATTTTCGGCAACTAAAAATCTTCTTCTCGCATCTTACAAGATAATGAACAAGTTTGGTATTTAACGGAGTTCGATCCCAGGCGGGCGTTAAACACTGTAAAACAAACAGAAACCGTCCTCTAGTTTTTCGAGTTTACAAACACACCTGTTCGTGTTTCTAAAATGTATTACTTTCACTACACAAACTATGTACTTAGTGTATAGAGAAGGTATTATATTGCACCCAAAAATTCAATGCCGAGATTTCACTGGAAATACATGCTTGAGACCCCCTGAATAAAAAAAAAATTAGAAAAAGGTCCGCGTTTGTGTGTGTGTGGGCAGCATAGCTGTAAAACGAAAAGTCCCTTAAATACCAAACTTGGCATTTAAGTTTGGCATCCTTCAAGGGTGCGATTCGAAGATTTTGAAGAAAGCCCTCCCACCCCAAAGTACCCTTTACATGGAACCTTTTTGGAAAGTTTTTATTTTCTCAAAAATGGCTCTAACGAATTTTGATTAAAATATGTAAAAGATATTTTTATGACAAACGAAAACTATATCTTGAATTTTCTGGGAATAAGTTTTCAATGGATGACTTTTGTATAACTGCGAAACCGCAACACATATTACACAAAAAATGTGGAGCTCATTAAAACTGAGAGTTCATCTCACATACTTTGCAGATCATTTTAACTTTTCTCAAACGGGAAGATATCTGTTTAGTCTGTGACAAGCATTTGTCTCCTAGTTACAAGAAGCCAGCTAGTAATAAGAGTAACATTTATTACACTAACACAAGCTATTCTACCTCTAGGTAGAGAGGATATTACATTCCAACCATATTCATTGCAAAAACAAGTTTTGGAGTCCCCTGAATAACATATAGAAAAAGGTCCCTGTGTGAAGACATCTGATGTGATGCATTCACATGACTTTCTCTATCTGCTCCGCAAACTAATTATCATAATAGCTTATTCTTCTATGTACTTGCTGCTAATCGAGATAAACATTACCAGAAACTGTCTTATTACTTGCTTCCTTGTGAATACACTAGGATAAAGTGATAGTCAAGTGTTTCAAAAGCTGTTCGCTATGTTCTCACATCGGACGATGAATGAAATGATGGAGCTTCAAGATACTCGTTAAAGTTACGTGGGGAAGTCGGCACTCGTGAGCTCTTGAATGTGAGGCAGACATGCTACCAAACTCGCTTCTCGTTCGTGGACAGACAGCAAACAACCATCACTTCTGATAATGAGGAATATCTCTTGTAAAGCGTGTGCTTTAGGTTATACACAGGCTATTGCCAGAAAATTCAACATATACATTTCATTTCCCCTGTAAACATCTTTAATACACATTTAAACTGATTCAAAATCGTTAGAGCAATTTATGAAAAAATCAAAATTGTTGCATGTATAGCATAGTTTGGTGCGAGGAATTTGGTGAACATCCGCGAGCTTAAATACCAAGTTTGGTGTTTAACGGACTTTGCGCTTTTGAGTTATCGCGCGCGCGCACACACACACGAACATTTTTGGGTCAGGGGCCTCAACACACGTATTTTCGATGAAATATGGGTATGGAATTTTCTTGCAGACAAAGTAAAAATAGAACTCAATCTCTACAATAAAAAAGAAAAGAAAAAAGAACGTTTATAGTTTTTCTAAATTTCCTGGGGGAGGGGATTCAGAGAATGAAAATGTGTTGTACCATCGGTTAAATCTGCAAATAGAATTGTTCTGTGGAATGTAGTATTTACTTTCTCTACATACCTATTCTAGTTTGTTTCTGTCTTCTGCCTTTTTCATTGTTTTTAAATTCAGGGAACCTCAAAATATGTACGAGGTCTGTTCAAAAATTCCGGAACATTCGTAATTTGGCAGCGATGGAGTGCTAGTTGGTATCTAGTTATTGTTGAGTGCGAGGAGCAGCAAGTCATACTCGATGGTTACAAGTTGAAGACGCTTGTGCGTGCCATCAGCTTTTGGAGCGCGTAAATCAGGCAAGGCCAAAAACAGCTCGTCAGATCAAAGCCATGCTCATAGTCTTATTTGAGTTTTCAAGATGAATTCGTGCCATAAGGACTAATCGACTGTTGACACCAAGGCCAAAAACAGCTCGTCAGATCTAAGCCATGCTCATAGTCTTATTTGAGTTTTCAAGATGAATTCGTGCCATAAGGACTAATCGACTGTTGACACCAAGGCCAAAAGCAGCTCGTCAGACCAAAGCCATGCTCATAGTCTTCTTTGAGTTTTACAAATGAATTCGTGCCACAAGGCCAATAACAGCTCGTCAGATCAAAGCCATGATCACAGTCTTCTTTGAGTTTTACAAATGAATTCGTGCCATAAGGCCAATAACAGCTCGTCAGATCAAAGCCATGCTCATAGTCTTCTTTGAGTTTTACAAATGAATTCGTGCCATAAGGACTAATCGACTGTTGACAAGGCCAATAACAGCTCGTCAGACCAAAGCCATGCTCATAGTCTTCTTTGAGTTTTACAAATGAATTCGTGCCACAAGGCCAATAACAGCTCGTCAGATCAAAGCCATGATCACAGTCTTCTTTGAGTTTTACAAATGAATTCGTGCCATAAGGCCAATAACAGCTCGTCAGACCAAAGCCATGCTCATAGTCTTATTTGAGTTTTACAAATGAATTCGTGCCATAAGGCCAATAACAGCTCGTCAGACCAAAGCCATGCTCATAGTCTTATTTGAGTTTTACAAATGAATTCGTGCCACAAGGCCAATAACAGCTCGTCAGACCAAAGCCATGCTCATAGTCTTATTTGAGTTTTACAAATGAATTCGTGCCATAAGGCCAATAACAGCTCGTCAGACCAAAGCCATGCTCATAGTCTTATTTGAGTTTTACAAATGAATTCGTGCCATAAGGACTAATCGACTGCACTATCAAGACGCCTGTGAGAAAATGTGAGAAGGAAACGCCCTGAAATGTGGCGACACAAATGATCGTTTTGGTGCGAGACTATTGCACTGTGCTGCCTCATCCTCCTTACTCTCCTGGCCCATATGGACTTTTTAATTTCCAAAGCTGAAAACCCCCTTGAAAGGAAGATGATAGACGAGATCAAAGAGACGATCCTGAAAGTGGAAACGGCGTTGGGAGCAGTGTATCAATTGTGGAGCAGAGTATTTCGCAGGAGCATTGAGAATAAGTAAATGTTGGGCACAAAGTTTCGGAAATATCAGTGGAAAGCAATACTGTTGTGTGTAGAGCATGGAATGCTAGATATTTGGAAGTAATCGCTGTGCTAACATGTCCATGTGATCAGCTATAGTCCACCGGAGGAAGGTTTTCCTCTGCGACGTGTCTGAGAATATCCTTTTGCGCTCAACCCTTAGGCCTGTGGGAAACAAAAGTCTTCGTGGCGAGAGCCCGGCACCAGATATCGAACCCACAATTCCCGAATGCGAACCTCACAGCTACATAGACATTTCTGTCAAGACTGATAATATTAGAGATTCGAACCAAAGCTGAAAAAAAGGATTCAAAATTTGAAGCGTGTTTGTACGCAATAGAGTTTACGTAATGGATCCACTTTCCCTGTGGAGTGCATTTTCCACTTGAGTGGACATCTCCAGTGAAGCCAGAGAGGCTTTTGTGTCCTGGATTAGACGTCCTTGACACGTGCAGCACGTATCCCAGCTCCTCTCATACAACAAAAACAGTTCCTTATTACTCAAACAATAAACTCTGTTTCTTTCCACTGATTACAATGGCAATCTGTTTACAAATAAACGTCTTTATTCAATACTTTCGCAACAATTTTGTCATTGACTCAACTGCTGCACGCTGTGCTTTCCCAGTTGAAAACTATCTGCCAGGCTCATTCTCTCCTTTTTGTACCTGTCGACGACGTGACAAGAAACTTCCAGAAGCAGTTGCACCTGCAGGTGTAACAAGCCGCTCACACACGAGCAAGACCTACTCTCAATATATACTAAACAAGCATCAATTTATAACATTTTGGTCTGTTGCCAGAGTACCATGCAATATTAATATCTAGTTACATATAACATTACAGCGCCGTGGCCGGGTGGTTAAACGGCTCGCCTCTCGCCTACACGACCCGAGTTCGATCCCAAGCAATCGTATTTGAGATTTGTGGGGAACAAAGCGACGCAGATGCAGGTTTTCACGGGGATCTCCATCACATTCCACCAGCGCTCAATCCTCATTCCATGTATAATCAGTGTCGTCATCGCCTGCGGTGCCATATTAGTAAAAGCGGGCGTTAAACACTATACAGGAAACTCCGTCTCCCTCCACCCACACCCAGGACAGCATGTGGTCAACATGAGCATTCAAGATCGACTAATATGGGCGCTGGGCCCCGTGTTCTTCATTCGGTAGGTTTCGAGTAATTTTGGAAGCAGAGTACTGATAATTAAAACAGGAAGTTTGTTCTCACTAGGAATTTGAGCCGAGTTTGATTAATACTCAATAAGACTTGCGTTACACTTTTAAAATAACATGATAGTGTCGCTTCCTCCTGCCCTCTAATGACTTGTCATCAAAATTAACAGAAGCAATCAACTTATTCAGCTGGCCTAGGACCTCAGACAGCAGGGCGAGCTCTCATTTGTCCCCCCGTTCTTTTCTACTACGCTACGTCATTCGCCTTTTGCTGCTTACCATGCAAAGAAAACCGAATTTCAATAGTATCGCAGAGCAAACAGTTTTTAAAACATTTTATTGTTTCATTTCTACAGCCCCCTTTGTATTAGAAACAACTTGTCTGTAGCTTCTTTACGTTGGGTTTGAATCGATTTTCCTCTCTCTCTCTCATACACACACACACGCGCGCGCGCGCGCACACATTCACTCTCGCAGATATACTTCCAGACTCTTTCGGGGATATGGAATAATTCTGGTTAAACAAAAATTCCTCGCCCCAGCCGGGAATCGAACCTGGGATGATTTAAAACATGTGACTATCACTTTATCCTAGTGTAAGGAAGCAAGTAATAAGACAATTTCTGTTGATGTTTATTCTGCTAGTTAGGACAGTTTATAACTACGTTTTCCTCGTTCCTATCGAACCTTGTAAAACGAATTGCCTCTAGTAAACCGTTTAACTGCTACACCGTTTTTATTGTAGTACATACTAGAAAGGGAAAATTCAATATCGAGATTTCAACCAAAAATGTTTTCCTCTGACTTTCTAAAACAAATTATTGTTAAAAAGCTTATTCTTCTATTTGATGCTAATCGAGTTAAACGTTAACAGAAATAGTCTTATTACTTGCTTCCTTGTAAGTACAAGGGAAATAAGGGAGAACCATAGATTCACACATTTTCAAATGTCGTTGCCATGGGGTTGAATCCGTTTCTTTTCGTGGCTAGGAGTTGACAACTTCCTGTATGGGAAAAGTATAAGTATTCTAAAACTGAAACCCATAACAAGGAATATATCGAAAACGGTCAACTCCATGAAAAAATGTATATGACATATATTGTGCGCTTTAAGGAGCTCTACGGTTTTTGTCTATGTCTTACAGTTAACTAATTTAGCAAAATTAAAGAGATTCAGAATAAAGAGGTCTTTAAGAGACTATTCCCAGACAATTAAAGATATACATTTAATTTGCCATATAAATATCTTAAATATTACAGGTTTTAATCACAATCGTTAGAGCCATTTTTGAGGAAATAAAAATTTGCGTAATTTTTTCCATGTAAAGGATAGTTGGGGTGGCGCGATTTTGTTTCGCATTCTTGGGAGATACTGAACTTAAATATCAATGTTGGTATTTGACGGACTTTTCGTTTTATAAGCTATGCTGTACACACACAGTATCAAATTTTTGGGTTCACCCGCCTGGGTGGTGTGGTGGTAGCGTGTCTGCCTCACATTCAACAGGCCATGAGTTCCAATCTCTCTCACGGTGGGTTACCCGGATAATGTTTTCCCTTATCCTGAGAGTAACTTTATGCTCCATGGACCCCGAGATCATTTCACCAATTTCATTCACCGTCCGATACGACCAACCTGGTTAAAGGACGTCAAGCTAAAAAAAGAAAAAAAAATTGGGTTCATTACAATACTTTCTGTACACACTAGTACGTGTAGAGAAAATAAAAAAACTATTTTAGAAAAAGGTCCGTATGTATTTAAGTAATTATGTATGTATTCGGGTAACTCACCCCAAGCGAGATTCGAACTTGCGACCTATTGAATATGAAGCAGACACGCTACCACCACAGTATCCAGGCGGTTTTTACGTTTTTCTTGTGGAGGCAGCCATTTGCAAGATATTCCTTGATATTTGTTTCTATTTTAAAATACTTATACTTTCCTTTAGCAGGAAGTCTTCTGTGTTTCTTTTGTTTTACTCCTGGCCATGCAAATAATAACAAGGCATAGTGACAACTTTAATGTTTACTAGATTAGCATAAATTTGACAGAATAATAAGTTTTTTAACAATAATTTGGTATAGAGATGTAGAGAAAGTCATGTGAGATCACCTTGTGTACACCGTTATATTGCAAGATTTTAATAAAATAAGTATAACACATTTCTCTCGTGTTTAAACAAATTACTTCCCTGTTTTTTGTTTCACCTTTAAACAGATCCATGAGCGATATATGACAACTAAGTTACTCACTAGCCATTCCTCAACAAACTGTTCTTTCCCAGTGCTAGAGGTGGCTCTTTTACAAACATAACTAACAAATATCACGCCAATCGCTTTTTCTACCTATTCTGCAAACAAACTTTTTACAATCGCTCATTCTTCCATTTACTTCATGCTAATCGAGAAAAAATTAGCAGAAATTGCTTTCTTGGAAGTAGAAGCGAAATAAGGGAGTAGCGTAGGTTAAAGTGATAGTCATTTGTTTTAAAGTCTGCCGTGTGTGCGCAGGAGTAAAACAAAAGAAACACGGATGAGAAAAACATACTTGAAACTTTCCCACCGCACTGCCGGTATTTACCAAGGAAAAAGTTACATCGGCCAGACGGGGAGGCCTGTGGAAAAGCGACGCTGCACCAGGTTGGGCATAACATCAATTTCTCATCCACCATAATAATAGAAACATTTACCGCATATCATGACACATTGAAGCAATATACATAAAAACAAACAAGAATAATTTTAACAAAGACGAAAGTCTGCAAATAAGCAAAACATGGCTATCTATAATTGATAACCGCTTGCCGACCAATGACAGCGCGCCAGAGCAACTTCCCTGATGATGGTGACAGAGTACCTCGTTGAAACAATTGAACAATTACCTGGCTGACAAGAAACAATTTTAAAATAGAAACCAATAACAAGGAAACGATCAGCTCCACAGCAGACTATATACAAGGGCAGTTTTTTTATAAAGAAAAACAACTTCATAGAAATCAATTATTTCATAACTAACAGTTTTGGGCACTTATGGTTACTTTTCAACATAACCACCGAAAAGATTGAGACATTTATCGTACCTGTGCACAAGCTTTGCAATACCCGCTTCAAAAAATGTTGGCGCCAAAGATTTCAAATGAGCATTGACGTTGTTGGTTGGTTTGAAAGTGCTGCCCTCCTAGCCACGTCTTCAGTCAGGGAAAAGGTGAAAGCCGCTGGGTGCCAGGTCAGGACTGTACGGCGGATGATAGAAGTTGTTCAAGGAGCCGATGGGTTGTGTGGATCAACACACATTCCTCTTGGCTCTCCGCAAACGTCGTAAAGTACGAAGATCTTCAAAGCAACGTCAGTGCTGATTTCAAATCATTGGTGCAACAGTTTTTGAAGCGCGTATTGCAAAGCTTGAGCTTTTGAGTGATTATGTTGAAAAGTACCCATAAGTGTTCAAAACTTTTAGTAACAAAATACTTGTTGTCTATGAACTTATTTTTCTTTACAGTCTATCGGTTGACGAGATCAACATTTGTCTGTCTATAACGCTGTACAAAATACAACATATACATTTTATTTGGTATGTAGAACGTCAAAATCGTTAGCCATTGTTTTGAAAAATGTTCCATTTTCCTGTCACATCTAGCAAGAAACTAAACTTAAATAGCAAGTTTTGTATTTAACCCTGTAACATATGCCGTTCTTCCTCTAATTCACAAACTTGTATTTATTTTCCTTTCAGTGGCACCACAACTTGAATAGCCGTTATCCTTAGTACCACATTTTCAAAGCCGCCGAATTGAGTCAAATCTGCCTGTGATAACGGAAGGGAAGGTCCCAAGTAAAAGAGCCGGAGTCAGACAGCTCGCTACATCTCACTAAACAAAACTACTACATTTTTATTTCAATATAAAACAACTATAATGAACCTAATTTTATTGTTCAAGTTTAGTGTAATAATTATAAAAAAAAAATCTGATGTGTTCCATTCACATGACTTTCTCTACATCTCTGCAACAAATTATTGTTAAAAAGCTTATGCTTCTATTTACTTCATACTAAATGAGAAAACATTAGCAGAAATAGTCTTATTACTTGCTTCCTTGTAAATAGAAGCGAACTAAGGAAGTAGCATAGGTTAAGGTGATAGTCAAAAGCTGGTTGCTATGTGACTGAAGTTCCTTTATTTGTATGAACACGAGTTGACAAATTCCTGTATGAGAAAAGTGCAAGTTTTTAAAGCTGAAAGCAAAAACAAGGAAGATCTTAAAACGATAAACTCTACGAAAAAAATGTGAATGACATAAATTGTGTGTTTGAACGTGATCTACATTTTTTGTGTAGTAAGTTTTTGTCTATCTCTTACGGTTTACTATTTATGAAAAATTTCGTAAACTCCATTCAGAATAAAGGAGTTCTAGACTATTCCCAGAGAATTCAAGATATCCATTTTATTTGGCATGTAAATAACTTAAATATAAGAGATTTTAATCGAAATCATTAGAAAATCTAAACTTTCGAATTTTTTTCCACGTAAAGAGTAGTTTGGGGTGGGGGATTTTCGTGTCGCATCATTGGAAGGTGATCAAACTTAAATACCAAGTTTGGTATTTAACGATCTTTTCGTTTTTGAGCTATGCTGTCCACAGACACAGACACACACAGGAACCTTTTTTCAAAAATTCTTTTTTTGGATTCAGAGGGACCTAAAACATATTTTTCAGGTGAAATCTCGGTATTGAATTTTTGGGCACAATACCATACCTTCTCTATACATTATATACATAGTATGTGTAGAGAAAGTAAAAAAGTCCACTAAAATACTAAGAACTTTGATTAAATCATTTTGTTGCAATCGAGTAAGAACCGAATTTTTGTTTTCGAGTTATGCTATCCAAGCACACACACGCGCGCGCACACACCCACACACAGACACACACGCACGCACAGACGCACGCACGCGCACGCATACAGACACACACGCACGCGCACACATACAGACACACACGCACGCACGCGCACACACAGACACGTACGCACAGACACACGCACGCGCACACACACACGCACGCACAGACCTACAGACACACACGCACGCGCGCACACAGACACGTACGCACAGACACACACGCACGCGCGCACACACACACGCACAGACATACAGACACACACGCACGCGCGCACACAGACACGTACGCACAGACACACACGCACGCGCGCACACACACACGCACAGACATACAGACACACACGCACGCGCACACATACAGACACACATACACGAACGCGCACACACACACGCACGCACAGACACACACCCACGCACAGACACACGCACGCGCACGCACGCGCACACACGCACGCACAGACACACGCACGCGCACGCATACAGACACCAACGCACGCGCACACATACAGACACACACGCACGCGCACACACAGACACGTACGCACAGACACACACGCACGCGCACATACAGACACACACGCACGAACGCGCACACACATGCGCGCGCGCACATTTTTTCTAAAATGGACTCAGCGACCCAAAAACATATTGTATTTTTTCGGTGAAATCTAGAACAACAGTTTTGCAGGAATACACTACTTATATAGTAAAGAAAGTCGGTTGGTGTTAAAATTCAATGCCTTTTAAAGATACGACTTGAAGAACACAAATACAATTCCACACTAAAATATAAAAATTTGCTATTTTTTTTATTTTCTCAAAAATAGTTCTAATGACTGATAAAGATATTTTCCTGACAAATAAAACCTATGGGTATCTGATAAACCGTTAAGAGACAAAAACTTGGTACACAAAAAATGTGGAGGTCATCAAAACACACGACTTGTTCTTGGACTTAACAATTTCCGAGATATTGTTATTGCTTATAGTTTTCTCAAATGGAAAGTCGCTATTTCTCCCCGCCTCGTGATCATGGAGTTGGAAAGCAATCACATAGCGACCAGGTCTTATGAAATCAATCACGAGAAGTGCAAATATGAAGTGACAGTTTATCTGGATTAACGAGGAGTAGAGAAAGTGGTGTGAATGTATGGCACCGGAGGTGATGACATCTCACAACAATGCTGACATTAACAACCTCTTTCTTGTAACAGAACATGTTCTATCTCTTATTGTTCGAGGTCTTCACAGAAACTCAACTATCTCAAACGTGTGGAAGTTTAATCAATATGTTTCTTTATTTATAAGGTTGAGCTAAACCTGACACAGAAGCAAATGTAATATGTTTCTTTATTTATAAGGTTGAGCTAAACCTGACACAGAAGAAGCAAATGTAATATGTTTCTTTATTTATAAGGTTGAGCTAAACCTGGCACAGAAGAAGCAAATGTAATATGTTTCTTTATTTATAAGGTTGAGCTAAACCTGACACAGAAGCAAATGTAATATGTTTCTTTATTTATAAGGTTGAGCTAAACCTGGCCAAGAAGCAATGTAATATGTTTCTTTATTTATAAGGTTGAGCTAAACCTGATACAGAAGCAAATGTAATATGTTTCTTTATTTATAAGGTTGAGCTAAACCTGACACAGAAGTAAATGTAATATGTTTCTTTATTTATAAGGTGGAGCTAAACCTGATACAGAAGCAAATGTAATATGTTTCTTTATTTATAAGGTTGAGTTAAACCTGACACAGAAGTAAATGTAATATGTTTCTTTATTTATAAGGTTGAGCTAAACCTGATACAGAAGCAAATGCAATATGTTTCTTTATTTATAAGGTTGAGCTAAACCTGACACAGAAATAAATGTAATATGTTTCTTTATTTATAAGGTTGAGCTAAACCTGGCACAGAAGTAAATGTAATATGTTTCTTTATTTATAAGGTTGAGCTAAACCTGGCACAGAAGCAATGTAATATGTTTCTTTATTTATAAGGTTGAGCTAAACCTGGCACAGAAGCAAATGTAATATGTTTCTTTATTTATAAGGTTGAGCTAAACCTGGCCAAGAAGCAATGTAATATGTTTCTTTATTTATAAGGTTGAGCTAAACCTGACACAGAAGTAAATGTAATGTTTCTTTATTTATAAGGTTGAGCTAAACCTGGCACAGAAGCAAATGTAATATGTTTCTTTATTTATAAGGTTGAGCTAAACCTGGCCAAGAAGCAATGTAATATGTTTCTTTATTTATAAGGTTGAGCTAAACCTGACACAGAAGAAGTAAATGTAATATGTTTCTTTATTTATAGGGTTGAGCTAAACCTGACACAGAAGTAAATGTAATGTTTCTTTATTTATAAGGTTGAGCTAAACCTGGCACAGAATTAATGTAATATGTTTCTTTATTTATAAGGTTGAGCTAAACCTGGCACAGAAGCAAATGTAATATGTTTCTTTATTTATAAGGTTGAGCTAAACCTGGCCAGGAAGCAATGTAATATGTTTCTTTATTTATAAGGTTGAGCTAAACCTGACACAGAAGAAGTAAATGTAATACGTTTCTTTATTTATAAGGTTGAGCTAAACCTGACACAAAGGTAAATGTAATGTTTCTTTATTTATAAGGTTGAGCTAAACCTGATACAGAAGCAAATGTAATATGTATCTTTATTTATAAGGTTGAGCTAAACCTGACACAGAAGTAAATGTAATATGTTTCTTTATTTATAAGGTTGAGCTAAACCTGGCACAGAAGTAAATGTAATATGTTTCTTTATTTATAAGGTTGAGCTAAACCTGGCCAAGAAGCAATGTAATATGTTTCTTTATTTATAAGGTTGAGCTAAACCTGACACAGAAGAAGTAAATGTAATATGTTTCTTAATTTATAAGGTTGAGCTAAACCTGACACAGAAGTAAATTACAATGTTTCTTTATTTATAAGGTTGAGCTAAACCTGGCACAGAAGAAGTAAATGCAATATGTTTCTTTATTTATAAGGTTGAGCTAAACCTGACACAGAAGCAAATGTAATATGTTTCTTTATTTATAAGGTTGAGCTAAACCTGACACAGAAGTAAATGTAATATGTTTCTTTATTTATAAGGTTGAGCTAAACCTGGCACAGAAGTAAATGTAATATGTTTCTTTATTTATAAGGTTGAGCTAAACCTGGCCAAGAAGCAATATAATATGTTTCTTTATTTATAAGGTTGAGCTAAACCTGGCACAGAAGCAATGTAATATGTTTCTTTATTTATAAGGTTGAGCTAAACCTGACACAGAAGCAAATGTAATATGTTTCTTTATTTATAAGGTTGAGCTAAACCTGACACAGAAGAAGTAAATGTAATATGTTTCTTTATTTATAAGGTTGAGCTAAACCTGACACAGAAGAAGTAAATGTAATATGTTTCTTTATTTATAAGGTTGAGCTAAACCTGGCACAGAAGTAAATGCAATATGTTTCTTTATTTATAAGGTTGAGCTAAACCTGACACAGAAGAAGTAAATGTAATATGTTTCCTTATTTATAAGGTTGAGCTAAACCTGACACAGAAGAAGTAAATGTAATATGTTTATTTATAAGGTTGAGCTAAACCTGATACAGAAGTAAATGTAATATGTTTTTTTTTATTTATAAGGTTGAGCTAAACCTGACACAGAAGTAAATGTAATATGTTTTTTTATTTATAAGGTTGAGCTAAACCTGACACAGAAGCAATGTAATATGTTTCTTTATTTATAAGGTTGAGCTAAACCTGACACAGAAGCAACGTAATATGTTTCTTTATTTATAAGGTTGAGCTAAACCTGGCACAGAAGCAAATGTAATATGTTTCTTTATTTATAAGGTTGAGCTAAACCTGACACAGAAGAAGTAAATGTAATATGTTTCTTTATTTAAAAGGTTGAGCTAAACCTGACACAGAAGAAGTAATGTAATACGTGATGGGGCACCAAAACAGTGATACAGTCTGCATCATAGCCGGCAGACCTTTTGAGTAACAGTTACTAGATAACTAGTTGCTTTGAATTCGTTACTGGGAACTAGCTATTTTGTATTTGTTACTTATTAATAGTTATTGGTAACTAGTTATTTTGAATTAGCTACTCTAGTAACGGCTACTGGGTAACCTTTACTCTGTATTCGTCACTCTAGTAACAGTTATTGTATATTCGTCACTCTAGCAACAGTTATTGTATATTCATTACTCTAGTAACCGCTACTGTACAGGTTGCTCAAGTAACAGTTACTGTGTATTCGTTACTTTAGTAACCGTTACTGTACTACTTACTCTATTAACAGTTACAGTGTATTTTACCGTGTATTCGTTACTCTAGTTACAGTTACCGTGTATTCGTTACTCTAGTAACAGTTACTGTGTATTCGTTACGCTAGTAACAGTTACTGTGTATTCGTTACGCTAGTAACAGTTACTGTGTATTCGTTACTCTAGTAACAGTTACTTCTACTCGTTAGTCTAGTAACAGTTACTGTGTATTCGTTACTCTAGTTACAGTTACTTCTACTCGTTAATCTAGTAACAGTTACTGTGTATTCGTTACTCTAGTAACCGTTACTATGTATTCGTTACTCTAGTAACAGTACTATGTATTCGTTACTCTAGTAACAGTTACTATGTATTCGTTACTCTAGTAACAGTTACTATGTATTCGTTACTCTAGTAACCGTTACTTCTATTCGTTACTATAGTAACAGTTACTTCTATTCGTTACTCTAGTAACAGTTACTTCTATTCGTTACTCTAGTAACAGTTACTATGATTTCGTTACTCTAGTAACAGTTACTGTGTATTCGTTACTCTAGTAACAGTTACTGTGTATTCGTTACTCTCGTAACAGTTACTTCTATTCGTTACTCTAGTAACAGTTACTGTGTATTCGTTACTCTAGTAACAGTTACTGTGTATTCGTTACTCTAGCAACAGTTACTGTGTATTCGTTACTCTAGCAACAGTTACTTCTACTCGTTAATCTAGTAGCAGTTACTGTGTATTCGTTACTCTAGTAACAGTTACTATGTATTCGTTACTCTAGTAGCAGTTACTGTGTATTGGTTACGCTAGTAACAGTTACTGTGTATTCGTTACGCTAGTAACAGTTACTGTGTATTCGTTACGCTAGTAACAGTTACTGTGCATTCGTTACGCTAGTAACAGTTACTGTGTATTCGTTACGCTAGTAACCGCTACTGGGTAACCAGTTACTGTAGCAACGCTACAGTGTTTTGTTACGTTAAGGTAGCCATAGTGACTTTTTCCCGGAACCTGCAAGTACATACATATTTGGGAAATATTGTCACAGAAGTAGTTCAAGCGTACTTCAGTCCAGGAAACAGCAACTACCGCCTTGAAAACAAACAGCTATTATATTGTCACTAGTAAATCACTCCAGTAAACGTACAAGAGCAAATGTCTATTGCCTTTTAAAGGATGCTATTATAACGGTTAATATAACTTTATCAGAAGCCTCTAGGATATTGCTTGTTCTACTCAGTGGCTGGACTATGAGCTTCTCGCTTCGTCCAATGAACACGAACGTAACACAGGGTTGCAACATCTTCCCTACCTTCTGTCAGTCAATGATATGACCAGGAACATCTCTTACCAACTCTTTAACTGCTGTGCGTCGCATTCTATACTGGGTGTGATGAAAGACCCACTTAGTTTTGCTCAGAGGCCTCTATCAGGCTTGAGGTTTTTATGACGGGACCAACACTTTTACTGCCCTTCGGAAGGAAGCCATGCTAATGATTTTACGCCCGTCGTCCTCGACCATCTCCAGAGGGAACGGATGAAGGAACCACAGGAGGGTCGAAGATCACGAAAGATACGTGGTGTGTAATTCAAGAGAGTCGAAATATATTTACTTTCTTGTGGCATGTTTAACGTTCTTTAATGTTTTTTTTTAATTTTAACGATGTTCAAGCTATTTGGTCATATCGGTCGAACAATGAACATATTAAAATTACTCGAAATTCGTCTTCTCAGAATAACGGAAAACCCTAAAAAAACTTATCCGGGTAACCGGCTCAAAGGGAGATTGGAGGGGCGCTAATAACCTAGCAGTTGAACGCCCTTAATCCCCAACAACCACCACCACCTTGAATGTGAGGCACATACGCTAACCGCACACTACCCAGCCAGGCTAATGTGGTTATGGACAATTCATAAACTGTGAATGGTTGTAAAACATTGTTCTGCAAAACATATATAACATGATAACTCCAAAATTGGAATTTCTGTGCTAAAACAGTAGTGATATAGAACAAGCAATCCTCTACCATTTGGTGACTTCTGATAGCTCCAGAAACAATCCTATATCATTTGGTAAAACCCTGAAATCGCCTTTTACCATTTGGTGTAGCCCTGATATCTTCAGAAATAACCCGCTATCATTTGGTGAAGCCCTGATACCTCCAGAAACAATCCTATATCATTTGGTATAGCCCTGAAATCGCCTTTTACCATTTGGTGTAGCCCTGATACCTCCAGAAATAACCCTATATCATTTGGTATAGCCCTGAAATCGCCTTCTACCACTTAGTGCAGCCCTGATATCTCCAGAAATAACCCGCTATCATTTGGTGAAGCCCTGATATCTCCAGAAACAATCCTATATCATTTGGTAAAGCCCTGAAATCGCCTTCTACCATTTGGTGAAGCCCTGATTACTCCAGAAATAACCCTCTATCATTTGGTGTAACCCTGATATCTGCAGAAATAATCCTCTATCATTTGGTGTAACCCTGATATCTCCAGAAATAATCCTATATCATTTGGTAAAGCCCTGAAATCGCCTTCTATCATTTGGTGTAACCCTGATATCTCCAAAAATAATTCTCTATCATTTGGTGTAACCCTGATATCTCCAGAAATAATCCTATATCATTTGGTAAAGCCCTGAAATCGCCTTCTACCATTTGGTGAAGCCCTGATTACTCCAGAAATAACCCTCTATCATTTGGTGTAACCCTGATATCTGCAGAAATAACCCGCTATCATTTGGTGAAGCCCTGATATCTCCAGAAATAATCCTATATCATTTGGTAAAGCCCTGAAATCGCCTTCTATCATTTGGTGTAACCCTGATATCTCCAGAAATAATCCTCTATCATTTGGTGTAACCCTGATATCTCCAGAAATAATCCTCTACCATTTGGTGTAACCCTGATATCTCTAGAAATAATCCTATATCATTTGGTAAAGCCCTGAAATCGCCTTCTATCATTTGGTGTAACCCTGATATCTCCAGAAATAATTCTCTATCATTTGGTGTAACCCTGCTATCTCCAGAAATAATCCTATATCATTTGGTAAAGCCCTGAAATCGCCTTCTATCATTTGGTGTAACCCTGATATCTCCAGAAATAATCCTCTATCATTTGGTGAAACGCTGAAACGATCCGTTATCATTTCGTGAAGTCCTAACATTTCCAGAAATAAATACTCTATTATTTGTACAAGCCTTGGTATCTCCAGAAGTATTTCTCTATCATTTGGTGAAGCCCTGATATCTTTAGTAACAATCCTCTATCATTTAGTGAAGTCCCGATATCTCCAGAAAGTATCCTCTGTCATTTGGTGAAGCCGTGGTATCTCCAGAAACAATCCTCTATGGTTTGTTGAAGTCCTGACATTTCCAGAAGCAATACCCTATCATTTGGCGAAGCCGTGATATCTCCAACTGTAATTTTCGATCATTTAGTGAATCCCTATCATCTCCAGAACCAATCCCCTATCAATTGGTGAATCTCTGATATTTCCAGAACGAACCTCCATCATTTGGTGAAGCCATGATATTTGCAGAACCAATTCTGTATCATTTAATGAAGCCCTCATTTCTTCAGTAATAATCATGGTGAAGCTCTATATTTCCAGAACCAATCCTGTATCAGTTGATGAAGACCTGATATATCCAGGGTTTCAGCAAACCATAGAGAATTGTTTCTTTTATATCACCACTGTATTAGAAAAGGAAAGTCATTTTTTGAGTTAGCACGTTCTGACCAAAGGCCAGAGAATATCGATACCCTGTATCTAACCTAAGCCTCCGTTTTGTGTTACAGGACGTTCACATGGAATTAACACTTTGTAAAGTGTGGACGACATAATGCACGGCGAAATTACTGTTATTTTATGTCATGGTGGCGTGTTTAGCCTAAACCACCACTGTAGCTTATTATACAGACTAAGAATACTTATTTATGATTACAAGTTGTAAAACTGTGTGTTCCATTCACATTACTTCCTCTAAATTTCTGCATTGAATTATTGTTAAAAAGCTTATTCTTCTATTTACTTAATGTTAATCTAGAAAAAAATAGCAGAAATAGTCTTACTACTTGCTTCCTTGTAAGTAGAAGCGAAATATGGGAGTACCATAGGTTAAAGTGATAGTCAAAAGCTGGTTACTATGTGACTGAAGTTCCTTTATTTGTATGGACAGGAGTTGACAAATTCCTGTATGAGAAAAATATAAGTTTTTTTAAAGCTGAAACTAAAAACAAGGAATATCTAAAAAAGATCAACTACAAGAAAAAAAAAAAAACATTTATGACATAAATTGTGTGTTTTAACGTGCTGTACATTTTTTGTGTGGTAAGTTTTTCTCAATATCTTATGGTTTAGCAGTTAATGCAACATTCCGTAAAACTCATCAGGAATAAAGTAGTCTACAGAGGCTATTCGCAGAAAATAAAGATATACATTTTATTTGCCAGGTAAATATCTTTAATATACGATATTTTAATAAAAATCGTCAAGACAGTTTTTGAGAAAATCAAAATTATCGAAAATGTTTCCATATAAAGGGTAGTTTGGCGTGGGTTTTTTCCCTCAAAATCTACGAGTTGCATCCCAGGAAGATGCTACTGCATAGTACGTGTAGAGAAAGTAAAAATATATTTTATATTGGTAGTAGGAAGCAATGGACAATATAAAGCAATTTTATGCGTGTGTCACACAGACATTATTTTCAATATTTATACTAGCATCAACTTGATGACTTACTCGTACAGAACAGAGTCAGAGTAATTTTGTCTGGTTGTTCAGCAGATTCAATATTTTGAGCTGTCATAGCAGCAGGCTACTTGAGTCAGGTCATGGACACACAAACCAGACTTGGAGTAACTCTCAGTGACACAATTAACACTACTCACATCTGGTAGAAGACAAACTTTCATAGCAGCAGTCTACTTGAGTAAGGTCATGGACACACAAACAAACTTGCAGTAACACTCAGTGACACAATTAACACTACTCACATCTGGTAGAAGACATACTTTCATAGCAGCAGTCTACTTGAGTGAGGAGGTCGTGGACACACAAACCAAACTTGCAGTAACACTCAGTCACACAATTAACACTACTCACATCTGGTAGAAGACAAACTTTCATAGCAGCAGGCTACTTGAGTGAGGAGGTCGTGGACACACAAACCAAACTTGGAGTAACACTCAGTGACACAATTAACACTACTCACATCTGGTAGAAGACAAACTTTCATAGCAGCAGGCTACTTGAGTGAGGAGGTCGTGGACACACAAACCAAACTTGCAGTAGCTCTCAGTGACACAATTAACACTACTCACATCTGGTAGAAGACAAACTTTCATAGCAGCAGGCTACTTGAGTGAGGAGGTCGTGGACACACAAACCAAACTTGCAGTAACACTCAGTGACACAATTAACACTACTCACATCTGGTAGAAGACAAACTTTCATAGCAGCAGTCTGCTTGAGTGAGGAGGTCGTGGACACACAAACCAAACTTGCAGTAACACTCAGTGACACAATTAACACTACTCACATCTGGTAGAAGACAAACTTTCATAGCAGCAGCCTACTTGAGTGAGGAGGTCGTGGACACACAAACCAAACTTGGAGTAACACAATTAACACTACTCACATCTGGTAGAAGACATACTTTCATAGCAGCAGTCTGCTTGAGTGAGGTCGTGGACACACAAACCAAACTTGCAGTAACACTCAGTGACACAATTAACACTACTCACATCTGGTAGAAGACATACTTTCATAGCAGCAGTCTACTTGAGTGAGGAGGTCGTGGACACACAAACCAAACTTGCAGTAACTCTCAGTGACACAATTAACACTACTCACATCTGGTAGAAGACAAACTTTCATAGCAGCAGCCTACTTGAGTGAGGAGGTCGTGGACACACAAACCAAACTTGCAGTAACACTCAGTGACACAATTAACACTACTCACATCTGGTAGAAGACATACTTTCATAGCAGCAGTCTACTTGAGTGAGGAGGTCGTGGACACACAAACCAAACTTGCAGTAACACTCAGTGACACAATTAACACTACTCACATCTGGTAGAAGACATACTTTCATAGCAGCAGTCTGCTTGAGTGAGGAGGTCGTGGACACACAAACCAAACTTGCAGTAACACTCAGTGACAATACTACTCACATCTGGTAGAAGACATACTTTCATAGCAGCAGTCTACTTGAGTGACACAAACCAAACTTGCAATAACACTCAGTCACATACTCTAGCAGCAACTTGTGTCTACGTTAACAGTGATGGTTAGTTCATTTCCCTGTATCTCCCAAGTGGAGCAAAGGGCATGTATCCTTGCCCCCGTTTGAATTTATAGTTCGTGAGATGTGCCCACAGATGGCAGTTTAGGGCGAAATCACGACTTGAGGACTCGAAATGTCGCAATTTTGCCCAGACACCTTCTTCTTTCAAGGTGAAAAACCGCTTCTTTTTCTTCTTTATGTACGAAAAAAATGATCAGCCTCCGTCAAGTTTGAAGATGGAATCTTGGGTTTTAGAGGCTCCATCAAATACACAGTAACACTTTCTTATAGAGAAGTAAACGTGGTAATATTTTCATTATTTGTTTGTCTGGAACGCTGCCAAATGCACCGGCGTGCCGCAATTTCTTCCCATTTGGGGCCGTAATTTTTAAGTGCGGTTTAAAGCCCCGACCAACCCTGTGAGTCAGTTTGCGCTCTGCCAAATGCTACCATAGCACTGTAACTATCAAGTGTATATAGCAATTCTATTTTACTTTCTCAACACGTACTATGTACATAGTGTAATGCACCCAAAAATTCCATACCGAGATTTCACCGGAATTATGTTTTAGATTTCCCTGTATCCAAAAAAAAGCATTTTCACATAAAGGTCCGTGTGTGTGTGTGTGTCCGTGAACACGATAACTCAAAAACGAAAAGTCGGTTAAATACCTAACTTGGTATTTAGCTTTAATATCCTCAAAGGATGCGACACCAAGATTTTGATAAGAATCCGTTCACCCAAAAATACTCTTTACATAGAAACATTTCCTAACTTTTGAATTTCTCAAAAATGGCTAACGATTTTGTTTCAAATACCGTATATTGAAGATATTTACAGCAGAAATAAAACGTTTATCTTGAATTTTGTGGGAATAGGCTCTGAATACCTCTTTATTCTGAATGAATTTTACATAAATGCTAAACCGCAACAGACAAAAACTTACACATAAGTGTGGATATCGTTAAGACACAACTTTTATTTTGTTGTGATATTCCATGTTATTGATATTAGTTTTGAAATACTTCTCATTTTCATTGTCAACTACTGGTGAAGCAAAGAAATACATTTCACCAGCCTTTCAAATATTTGACTATCACTTTATCCTAGTGTATTCCCTTCTACTTACAAGGAAGCAAGTAAAGGACAAGTTCTGTAATGTTTATCTTGAAGTAGATAGAAGAATAAGCTTATACAGGGATGTAGAGAAAGTCATATGAATGGAACATATCAGAATTTTTCCATCAGGAAGAGATGCAACCGCAGCTCTTTTTTTTTATTGTTTGCCCTCTGTGGGTAAAGAATTACAATATGCAAGTACCGAGGCCGAAGGAAGATTCTAGGAAGTCACTCACGTAGGTACAGACATCATTCCCCGTCACACCAGCCAACAAATGCAGGACTGGACCTCAGAAAACAATCATTTGTATCAAATAAGGGTGGAGCCCACGTAGCAAAATTGAAGAATGCAATCAATTGCCTGTTTAGGGATAACTTCAAAAGAATACATATTGTGAAGTAATTAATGTAACTGTTTATAAACAAATGACATACCTGAACAATACACCTGGTGGAAGCGAACTTATTACATTCCTTCTAATATCTCCTACAAACAAAATTGTCTAATGACACTTTGTTCTTTGATCAGCCAATTTCGAAAAAATAAATGGGTTTTGTTCCAAACTGGCTGCGTAATATGTCGCTGTTGTTTTGTGTACGTTGGCGTCGGTCTGGATTAGCAACAGTGAAATACTTTATAAACAGGGGTGTACATATCTCTGCTCGTGCAGGTAGAACACACGTTTGAGAGGGAGTAGAAATACTTCACTTTAGATTCCACTGAATTAATGCTTTGTTACTTGTTGAAGCAGTAACCCTACGAGCGACTCCCGACATGGTCATTCTTCAAGACGTAGAAATATTAATAACTGTCGCTAATTTCTTCTTGTTTCGACTCGTGCGATAATTACAGGACTAACAGCATCACAAGTGTAACACGAAGCAGCCTGATTTCTTGCAAGGGTATCGCTTATAAACCTACAATCTCCAATCTTGAAGCTCATTCATTCCTGATTGGCTGAAAACAAGCGCGAAAATAATGTTGTCACGTGATTCATTTTGTAAGTCATTTCACGTGACCGCACTTTATAATGGAAAAGTCCCGAGCTGCTAACCTTCAGGTAAGAGACCTTTCTCTAAAAATACCCTATTACTTATGTCTCTAACTCGCTAAAAATAAAGGCTTTATGTTGCTGTATTAACAAAGTAACCAACCTTGGCGTATACAATGGCAACTTCTCACCCTAAGGTTTTGTGTTCTGCTATCTGCTCAGTCTTGGCTACTAAAGCAGATATATTTCTTAATTTAAACCTGTGTAAATTATTAACTAAACTAATAAAATATAAAGCGTACTAATATACTGTTCCAAATTCCACAAGAATGTACAAAGCTAATACTTTGTTACTTGCAAGATGCATAGAGTAACGTATTTCACAGTTTGGGTAGGAATTATGGGACATCACACGTTTCGAAATAATTAATCACTTAAATGAATTAAAGGTATACTCCGAGCAGCTTTTCAGAGGTGAAGCAACTCGGCAGTTTCTGGATGTAAACACGTCGGTCGCTTGCAAACACGACGCAGGGTGGGGGATAACGAGTTCAATTGGCCTGCACTGCTGTGATACCAGCTGCGGCGTGTTTGTGCAGGCTCTTACCTAGTGAAAGTGACACCCATACAATCTGACACGTTTTCTGTCTCTTGTTTTCGACAAAACAAAAATATCTCCTTAGGAAATGGTCAGAGACAAAGAAGTTAGATACAAATACCGAGATGTATCAGCGGTTTAAATTAATGTAATGACTTCCCTTGCACCCGATATATAGTATGTTAGTTGTATTACTATTACAAGCTGCCACCGAGCGATATCCAACTGCACAGAATACATACATGTGGGGCTGACTTAATCATTCTTTTCTTAACGGAGTCAAATTCAAAATTTCTATATTTCTGTATACATCATTTTGAAAATTTACTGTAAGTGTGATGCTGTTAACTACTGTATTTAATTCAGATTGGCTTTCAACATAAAACTTGTTTAATTCCTTTTATTGCATAATAAACATGTTCCGTGTGTTTCAAAACTCGAGAAAATTCATTGCAGCTTTGAACCACACACAAACACGTTACGCGGTGATATTCAAATAACTTTCATTACTGATTTATAACAGTTTCTTTAAAAAAGTGCTACATACTTTAATGTCTCATGAATATATATTTTTTAAGATAACCATTCTGATCATATACTTGGTATTGTAAGCTCGTACGGGAACTGGTATCCGATTAGCATGAAGTAGTCTATTCTTATTAAGAGATGTAGGGAAAGAAAACAATTGGGGTATCGGCAGGCTCATGTAATTGAGGGGAAAACCCTGACTAAGCTCTTACCGCAAAAACATTCCATTACTGACTGCTTACGTAAACGCAGGACCACAATACAGCACTTTGGGCCAGTTGTACGAACTCGGAATGCTAAACTGTCTTGTACGACAACGGAATAGACACTATCAAAGCAATAACTTGTTCTATGGTTCCTTGCCCATATTCCGAGAATAGAGTAGAAAAAGGAAAATGGCTGCTTGAGTACGCGACACAATTTCACCCATATTAAATGGAAATGGCGTGTTATTTATGGACGTTCTTGAACTGCTTTGGTTCTCAGCTTCCCATTCTATATTGGGCGTGAAACACCGCTTAATTTTGCTCAGTGGCCTCTCTATCAGGCTTGAGGTTCTTTTACGTGCCGTAAATCTACGACACGGGACCAACGACTTTACTTCCCTTCCGAAGGAAGCCATGCTAAGGATTTTTACACATCGTCCTGCGCCGGGTTTGAACCCGCGACCTTGGGTATATGAAGTTAGCATGGTAACCATTACATCGGAGGGCGACTGACCTTTATCAACGATTCATTTCTTTACAATATGTTTTTAAGGACATATTATACCTAAATACAATATATTGTAGGGATAGTCCGATAAATGTACACGGCTATAATAAGATTAAAGTTGATATCACACAGAAACTTGGTGGTTATAAGATAAATATGACAAGAAGATACAATAAATTTTCATTTATACAATATTATCATCAAAATTCCTCTATTTTTATGGAAACAATTACATTTAATCCAACCCAAGATAAATATAAAATAGTGTAGTGCAGCAATTCACCAGCACAATGAGGTTACGTTTTATTGACTAAATACAAAGGGCAATATGCTTCAAAACGTAAGATAGCCACAAGTGTCATTCTCTACAATATTCAGATTTGGGAGGTTATGTGCAAGTTTAAAAACGATAAGACTACAAGCTTTGTGATGTAGGCAGGAGATATTCAGATTAAAAGACGCCTTCACAACTCGTAAACCTAAATATATTATTTTACAATAAATTCATAATTTTTCGTATTATATAGTACATGACAGACAATTTTCATTGAATAGAGAATACCTTCCGTAAAATATAACGTTCTCGGGTTTATTGGTTGGGTTGACAATTTCTAGCTGCTGTATTAAATATTGCCATCAGCAAAGTGCGAACAATTTAACATACTATTCGACATAACTACTAATATTTCTGTATAGCAAACTGGTTTTGTACTTATCTTGGTGCAACGATTCAACTATGCATATCTTATGTCATTTTCAAAATTCGCTTACTAAGTATTTTAATGAATACAATACAGAAATCAGGAAGTACGTTAGCTGTTTTGAGCATGGAAACGGAAAGATGTCATATATCAGCACAAGATACAACTTTCCGAATACGGTAAGGTTTCATTCCCATACTAACCTGTCGCAACAAGTCACTGCGTGGGTGTGTGTGGTTTGTAAAGTGTATAGCGATTCTACATCCGAACACGCTTGTCAACATTCATAGTTATTTCATAGTACCGTAAGTAGTTAAAATAATAAATAACGCATAGTTTATGAACAGCTGATTGCGAAAACAATGCACATTTTCAGCAAAATAAACAGTAATTACGTAGTGAAGCGCACTTTGATTTTAAATCCATTTTATTGTCTGGATGAATTTTATAATACTGCCAATTGTTTCTGACGTTGCTACACAATTTCTTTGTTCTGGCATATAAACTTACTTACTTTCCATCCATCCAGTTGGCCACGAATGACTCGTAACATAGCCAACATTAGTTTTAAATCTACAAACAACCGAATAGATATCCAAGGAATAAAATTGCATCGTACAACCCAGCACCACATTTATACCATGAATAGCGTATTCCAAGAATAACTATTCCAGGATTTATTCCGAGTTCGTACAACAGGCCCTTCGTCTTTTCAGGATAAGGGAAAATCTAATCAGTGGCTAAGTGGTTAGACCATTCGCCTCTTACCTAGACGGCCTGGATTCCCAAGCGACCGATGTGAGATTTGTGGTAGACAAAGCGGCGCTGGGGCGGGTTTTCTCCGGTTTCCCCCGCCATCGCATTTCACCGGTGCTCCATCCTCATTCCATGTCATCGCCTGCGGTGCCATAAGTGGTAAAAGCGGGCGTAAAACACTACAAAAAATATGGAAAAATCTCCAGAAAAAAAATTGATCCGCTATATCGAAATCCCAAATTCTGGAATAAGACCACTACTGTATTCCACTCAAAATTCGATACCTATGTTTCACTGCAAATATATCTTTTCCCTGAATAAAGAAGTAAAAAAAATCTTTTGAGAAAAAGGTGAGTGTGTCTATGAAGAGGAAACTGAGAAAGGAAAAGTTGGTAACAACTTGGCATTTAAGTTTAGTATGCTCCAAGGATGCGACAAGAAGATTTC
Organism: Hymenopus coronatus; assembly: GCA_030762935.1. Taxonomy (NCBI): domain Eukaryota; kingdom Metazoa; phylum Arthropoda; class Insecta; order Mantodea; family Hymenopodidae; genus Hymenopus; species Hymenopus coronatus. The sequence goes on along the minus strand of CM060895.1, from coordinate 2,418,544 downwards.
CAACAGAATCCCCCACCCCAACTACTCTTTACATGGAAAAGTTTCACTTTCATTTTCTCACAAACGGCTCCAACGATTTTCTTTAAAATACTGTAAATTAAACATATATACATGAATAATCAAATGTATGTGCATTTTGAGTTTTGTGGGAACAGGCTCTTTATTCCGGCTGCACTGGTAAAGCCTACGAGATATACTAAAAATGTAGAATCTCATTAAAACATTCAATTTATGTTTTGACCATTTATAAGATATTGCTAGTTATTACTTTCAGTTTTAAAATATTTACACATTTCAAATATATGAATTTCTCAACTCCTGGGCACGCAACCACATTTTAAAGCATTTGACTCTAGTGTGTTGCCTTCTACTTACAAGGAATAAGACAATTTCTGTTAATGTTTATCATGAGGTAGACAGAGGAGTAAGCGTGAAAAGCTCGCAGATACAAAAGTTGGACAGCTTACTATAGTGAAGTGACGCAACACCGGCGTGCTGAGACTGTCAAACTCAAGCTTATCTGCCAGTTTGTATGCTAGTGTTGTATCAGAGTTGGCAATTCTTTTAAACAACACCATCCCATGTGTTCCTTCACATCACATCTCTGCACATTCTTCTATATACTTCATTAACAGAAATGTTTTCACTCGGTGAAATGCTTTAAAAGCTGGTTGCTTCTGATTCAACTCCGATCCTTTACATTGCTAGCAGTTAAAATATCTCAAAAACGTCAATTGCGAGTTTAAACGAGGTCTACATTTTTGTCTCTCTTACAGCAAAATCCATCCACAATAAAGTAGTCTTCAGAGGCTACTCCCAGAAAATTCAACATATACATTTTATTTGTCATGTAATTATATAGTATTTTAATCGTTTTTGAGAGAATCGAAATTTTGGAAAAATTTTCCACGTTTGGTGGTAGGGGGATTTTCTTGAAAATTTTCGTGTCGCATACTTGGTAAATAATGAGCTTATATTTTTGGTATTTAACGAACTTTTAATGTTTGAGCTATGCTGTTGACAAACTTACATATGGAATCAGGGAACCCCAAAACATATTTACTGAACATTTAGTTGCAATAGAATACCTTCTCTATACACTATGTATCTAGTTAAACATAAATATAGGAATAGCATTTGCAACACAACGATAGAATAGAGAAAGTCACAGACAGAGGATTTCTTGAAAGTGGAGGTGCCAATATTCTCGTACAAGGTTGCTATGAGGAAACAGTCACACCATTTTCTCTACTTATTCTTTTATCCACGTGATGCTAAACATTAACAGAACTTGCTGCTTCCTTGTAAGTACAAGGCAATACACCAGGATAAAGTGATAGCAACCAGCTCATAAAAGATTTGACTATGTTATCACTTTGAAATTCTATACCCTTTGCATGGTCAGGAGTTAAAAAACCGAGAAAAAACATTTTGAGAAAATGTAAACCCATGAAAAGTAACATCTCCAAAATGATTTTAAAAAACGGCATTTGACAAAATTTTAAAAATGACATTTATTTGTGCAATAAGATTATCTAGAATGAACAGTTCTTCAGACAATTCAAGATGTATATTTTGCACGTCATGGAAATGTTTAACGATATGGTATTTTAATAAAAATATCAAGTTTGTTTTAGAATTATGGTTATCTTAGAGAAACACACACGTATCTTATTCTAAAAATGTTTTAGGGTCCTCAAAACATGGATTTCCGGTGTAATCTTGGTATAGGGTTGTTTATTGGAATGAAATCACTTCTCTACCTGCTATGTACATTAGAATGGTAAATAAAGTTAATTATTGCATTCAGGGAGTCTCAAATCGTGTATCTATAACCAGCGAAATCCCGTAGGTATCGACATTTTGGGTGGCATACAATATTTCCCCTACTGCCTATACACATATTCAACTGACGAAATATCAGTATTGACAAAACATGAAACATTCTTCCACATTTCTCAAAAATGGCCCTAACGATTTTGATTAAAACATCGCATATTTAAGATATTTACATGAAAAATAGAACGTATATGTTGAATTTTCTGGGAATAGCCTCTGAAGACCTCTGTATCACTGGCAAACCATAAGAGATATACAAAAATGTAGATCTTGTTAAAGCACACAATTTATGTCATAGGTACGTTTTTCTTGTAGAACTGATAGTTTTCGAAATATTTCTTATAATTGGTTTCAGTTTTAAACTACCCAACTTTTCTCAAAGTGGGCCATGCAAAGCGAACCGTACGTCAATTGTTTCATATAGCGATGAAAAACATTTGACTATCACTTTATCCTAGTGTATTCCCTTGTACTTACAAGGAAGCAAGTAATAAGACAATTTCTGTTGATGTTTATCTTGAAGTGGATACAAGAATAAGCTGTTGTAGGAATACGTTGTGTGCAGAAGAGCGCGAGAAAGTCGTGTGGTTATTTGTTTGCCAGTCAGAGGTGATCTTGGGTTTCTCAATAATTAAACGTAGTCACGACCCCGCGAAAAGTAAATGTGCGGATTGTAATACAACATACCCTCCTTGATATCAGAAGTAAAATACTAACTTTTCAGACATTTGCCATGTAAAGGGAAGTTAGGGGTGGGGGATTTTCTTGAAACTCTTCGTATCGTATCATATCGCATCGCGTTTGCTGTTTTATGGATTTTTCGTTTTTGAATTATGCTGTCCACAAACTCGGGTGATCCGGCGAAATCTGGACATGGACGTTCTCTAGCTACTGTGTACATAAGTTAACTCCATAACAAACATGTTCATCTACGAGAAGTTATATCGTGGATACTTCACTTGTTTATACCAGGCTCATCCAGAAACTGACACACCATTTGACATAACTAAACAATAACGAAAGTTATCAACACAAAGTTACACTATCAAGGTATTTATTGTCACGTGGTACACGTGTTATACTCTTCCACCGCTAAACACCAGAGCCAACATGTTGAGGTCTTCATGGCTGGCAAATCTTTTCCATCCAAAAAGTCATGTACGGTGTCCAAAGTGAAACACCGGTTTTTCTGAATTCTTTTGTCAACATTTGCTTTCAACTGCTCCATAACGATTGATGAACTTCCACTCCGGTCTTTATCGTATACACTGTTATGTTCTTCCTTGGTTACTTGTAAATGATGCTCCATTTCCTCACTGAAGACTCGTTCATTGCATTATCACTATACACTTGCGTTATTTGACTATAAAGTTCGGTTCACCAAACATTTTGTGCATTCAAAAAAACCAGCAAATTCTTTGGCGGTACAAAAGTATAAGACCAGCATTGTAAAACCGGTACCACGTGACAAATATTTTGATATCAATGGCGATTACGTTGAGAAAGGTAGTGTAACTTTGTGAATAAAGTTTTGTGTTGATAAATTTCGTTACTGTTTAGTTATACCAAATCGTTTGTCACTTTCTGAACGACCTTCGTATTATAACGTGTATACGCAATACCACAATACCTTAATGGTTAGTTGTTCAACAACAGATAGAGCAAACTGAATTCCGTTTATCTGAACGAGGAAGTGATGGCGATGTTACTATTATGGAGAACGCGTCAACTGAAGTCTGCTGAACGCGGAGCAGCTTATGGTGAACCATGACCAAAAACATTCAAGCTAACTGATTAGTCCTTACTGACAGTGTCCTTTACAAGGAAGTGAGGAATAGTCCTTACTGACAGTGTCCTTTACAAGGAAGTGAGGGATAATCATTACTGACAGAGTCCTTTACAAGGAAATGAGGGATAGTCCTTACTGTCAGTGTCCTTTACAAGGAAGTGAGGAGATAGTCCTTACTGACAGTGTCCTTTACAAGAAAGTGAGGAGATATTCCTTAATGACAGTGTCCTTTACAAGGAAGTGAGAGGATAGTCCTTAATGACAGTGCCTTTACAAGGAAGTGAGAGGATAGTCCTTACTGACAGTGTCCTTTACAAGGAAGTGAGGACATCCTGATAGTCCTTACTGACAGTGTCCTTTACAAGGAAGTGAGGACATCCTGATAGATCTTACTGACAGTGTCCTTTACAAGAAAGTGAGGAGATAGACCTTACTGACAGTGTCCTTTACAAGGAAGTGAGAGGATAGTCCTTACTGACAGTGTCCTTTACAAGGAAGTGAGGATATCCTGATAGTCCTTACTGACAGGGTCCTTTGCAAGAAAGTGAGGAGATAGTCCTTAATGACAGTGTCCTTTACAAGGAAGTGAGGGGACAGTCCTTACTGACAGTGTCCTTTACAAGAAAGTGAGGGGACAGTCCTTACTGTCAGTGTCCTTTACAAGGAAGTGAGGAGATAGCACTTACTGACAGTGTCCTTTACAAGGAAGTGAGGAGATAGTCCTTACCGACAGTGTCCTTTACAAGAAAGTGAGGAGATAGTCCTTACCGACAGTGTCCTTTACAAGAAAGTGAGGAGATAGTCCTTACCGACAGTGTCCTTTACAAGAAAGTGAGGAGATAGTCCTTACCGACAGTGTCCTTTACAAGAAAGTGAGGAGATAGTCCTTACTGACTGTACTTTACAAGGAAGTCAGGATATCCTGATAGTCCTTACTGTCAGTGTCCTTTACAAGAAAGTGAGGAGATAGTCCTTACTGTCAGTGTCCTTTACAAGGAAGTGAGGAGATAGTTCTTACTGTCAGTGTCCTTTACAAGGAAGTGAGGAGATAGTCCTTACTGTCAGTGTCCTTTACAAGGAAGTGAGGAGATAGTCCTTACTGTCAGTGTCCTTTACAAGGAAGTGAGGAGATAGTCCTTACTGACAGTGTCCTTTACAAGAAAGTGAGGAGATAGTCCTTACTGACAGTGTCCTTTACAAGGAAGTGAGGAGATAGTCCTTACTGACAGTGTCCTTTACAAGGAAGTGAGGAGATAGTCCTTACTGACAGTGTCCTTTACAAGGAAGTGTAGAGATAGTCCTTACTGACAGTGTCCTTTACAAGGAAGTGAGGAGATAGTCCTTACTGACAGTGTCCTTTACAAGGAAGTGTAGAGATAGTCCTTACTGACAGTGTCCTTTACAAGTGAGAGATAGTCCTTACTGACAGTGTCCTTTACAAGAAAGTGAGAGATAGTCCTTACTGACAGTGTCCTTTACAAGGAAGTGAGAGGATAGTCCTTACTGACAGTGTCCTTTACAAGGAAGTGAGAGGATAGTCCTTACTGACAGTGTCCTTTACAAGGAAGCGAGGACATCCTGATGGTCCTTACTAACAGTGTCCTTTACAAGGAAGTGAGGACATCCTGATAGATCTTACTGACAGTGTCCTTTACAATAAAGTGAGGAGATAGTCCTTACTGACAGTATCCTTTACAAGGAAGCGAGGAGATAGTCCTTACTGGCAGTGTCCTTTACAAGAAACTGAGGAGATAGTCCTTACTGACAGTGTCCTTTACAAGAAACTGAGGAGATAGTCCTTACTGACAGTGTCCTTTACAAGGAAGTGAGGAGATAGTCCTTACTGACAGTGTCCTTTACATGGAAGTGAGGAGATAGTCCTTACTGACAGTGTCCTTTACAAGAAAATGAGGAGATAGTCCTTACTGAAAGTGTCCTTTACAAGGAAGTGAGAGGATAGTCCTTACTGACAGTGTCCTTTACAAGGAAGTGAGAGGATAGTCCTTACTGCCAGTGTCCTTTACAAGAAAGTGAGGAGATAGTCCTTACTGACAGAGTCCTTTACAAGAAAGTGAGACATCCTGATAGTCCTTACTGAGTGTCCTTTACAAGAAAGTGAGGAGATAGTCCTTACTGTCAGTGTCCTTTACAAGAAGGTGAGGGGACAGTCCTTACTGACAGTGTCCTTTGCAAGAAAGTGAGGACACCCTGATAGTCCTTAATGACAGTGTCCTTTACAAGAAAGTGAGGACACCCTGATAGTCCTTACCTGCAGTGTCCTTTACAAGAAGGTGAGGACACCCTGATAGTCCTTACTGACAGTGTCCTTTACAAGAAAGTGAGGACACCCTGATAGTCCTTACTGACAGTGTCCTTTACAAGAAAGTGAGGAGATTGTCCTTACCGACAGTGTCCTTTACAAGAAAGTGAGGAGATAGTCCTTACTGACAGTGTCCTTTACAAGAAAGTGAGGACACCCTGATAGTCCTTACTGTCAGTGTCCTTTACAAGAAAGTGAGGACACCCTGATAGTCCTTACTGTCAGTGTCCTTTACAAGAAAGTGAGAGATAGTCCTTACTGTCAGTGTCCTTTACAAGATAGTGAGGAGATAGTCCTTACTGACAGTGTCCTACAAGAAAGTGAGGACACCCTGATAGTCCTTACTGTCAGTGTCCTTTACAAGAAAGTGAGGACACCCTGATAGTCCTTACTGTCAGTGTCCTTTACACTAAAGTGAGGACACCCTGATAGTCCTTACTGACAGTGTCCTACAAGAAAGTGAGGACACCCTGATAGTCCTTACTGTCAGTGTTCTTTACAATAAAGTGAGGACACCCTGATAGTCCTGTCAGTGTCCTTTACAAGAAAAATGAGGAGATAGTCCTTACTGACAGTGTCCTACAAGGAAGCGAGGACATCCTGATAGTCCTTACTGACAGTGTCCTTTACAAGAAAGTGAAGACATCCTGGTAGTCCTTACCTGCAGTGTCCTTTACAAGGAAGTGAGGACACCCTGATAGGGTTTGCTGGCTGTCAGTTTGTGCTATGTAAGGTATGAGGACATCCTAACGCGGATATAACATATAATTGGAAGCATTATGAATTCCTCCATCATAATTTGACATAGGGGTATATAAAAAGATAAAGGGCGGGGTATCAAGTATCAAATTAAAATGATTAATCTGACCAACCATAAATTATATATTATTGTGGAAGATGATTGGGCACCCCGGTCAGTGGAGACGCGCTGTGATTGGCTGAGCCAAGGACAGTGGCGATGTTATATAGGAAGTTACCTGCAGGAGTGCAGCTTCAGTTACTTTGATGTCGCGCGCGCTGTGTTGCTGCCCAGGTAAGTGTGTACTTTCTTCTCTAGGCGATCTCCTCTATATTTAAACACCGAAAACATATTTGTGGTCGAGTGGAACAGGTTTCACAAAATCTCTTCTTTCTTCGACCAGTTTTCTGTATCGTAATGAGAAACTGGTCAATTTTATACATAAGAGCAAACTGACAGTTTCACAAAGTCAAGTTCAAGACGAATTTCTCACCTTGGATATTCCTGTTTCACAGCTTATACTAAATCGAGTGAAAACAAACAAATTCAAATGTCTACAGCAGCGATACTTCCGTTTCCTCAGCTGTAACGACACCAGCATCTCCTTTTCCGTTTTCATGTCTTAATTGCATATAGATATTTCGGTATAAATTTCATAGACATACCTACTTGTAAAATGTTTAAAATATTGGTAAAACATCAAAACTTAGTAATTAACAGTGTTAGAGAAGAGAGATTTGATGGTAAAGTTTAACTTTAGCTATTGGCATCACGCTCATATTTCCTTCACTACACAGTTTCCAAGTTGTGTTATCAAACTCAGGTTACACTGTTTAATGTTATGTTTGAAAGCAATTTCTGAAGAAGTAAAACGTTCTAACAAATGCCTCGTTCTCTCAGAAACCAATTGACACTAAGGGCTGACATTTTTACCACACATGTGCACCTAAATACACTTTACATTAACGAAAAGGTTTTTATTTTTAAATATAAAAATCATCATTTCTCTATAAAATTCTTAGAGCTTTATTAAAGCAAATCAAATACAATTATTTTAGTTTGCAACAGTGAAAAGTAGAGGAATTGCTGAATACACCTTAGCTCATTAGTTTAATAGCATTGGGACATGTCAGACAAGCCTACCACTTACCCGAAAACTGCCATTAAATGTGTCCCTTTCCTTACTTCATACATAGCAGGTAGAGAAGGTATTTCATTCCATCTAACAGTCCGACACACATTCCACTAGAAAAAGAAACCATCATGTCTTCCATTCACATAACTTTCTTCCTTCATCTCTAAAATAAATTATTGTTAAAAAGCTAATTCTTCTTTTTACTTCTTGCTAATCGAGAAAAAATTACCAGAAATAGTCTTATTACTTGCTTCCTTGTAAGTAGAAGTGAAATAAGGGAGCAGCAAAGGTTAAAGCGATAGTCAAAAGCTGGTTGCTATGTGACTGAAGTTCCTTTGTTTGTGTGGACGGGAGTTGACAAATTCCTGTATGAGAAAAGTATAAGTTTTTCATAGCAGAAACCAATAACAAGGAATATATCAAATATGATCAACTCCACGAAAAAAATGTATATAACATAAATCGTGTGCTGTAACGTGCTCTACATTTTTGTATGGCAACTTTTTTGTCCATCTCTTACGCTTTAGCAGTTATGCAAAATTCGTCCAGAATAATGTAGTCTTCAGAGGCTATTCCTAGAAAATTCAAGTTATCCATTTTATTTGGCATGTAAATATCTTGGATATGAAAGATTTTAATAAAAATCGTTAGAGCCATTTTTGAGAAAAAAGTTCCATGTAAGGATGGGAGGATTTTCTTGATCATAATCGTGTCGCATCCTTCAAAGATACCAACTTTAGTATTCTTTGCAAATTTCCTTTTGGAGCTGTGCTGTCCACAGACACAAACGGACATTTTTCTAAAAAGGATTTTTACTTTCTCTACACGTACTATGTACAGAGTGTACAAAGAAGGTATTGTAATGCACTCATAATTTCGATACCCAGATTTTACCGTAAATATTTTTGAGTCCCCCTGAATCCAGAAAAAGAAATTTTAGAAAAGTGTGTGTGTGTGTGTGTGTGTGGACAGCATAGATCAAAAGTGAAAAGAGCGTTAAATATCAAACTTGGTATTTAGGTTTGTTATCTCCCAAGGATGCGACACAAAGAATTTCAACAAAATCTCCCTTCTACAAATTACTCTTTACATGGAACATTTTTGAAACTTTTGATTTTATCAAAAATGGCTCTAACGATTTTGATTAAAATATCCTATATTAAAGATATTTACCTGACAAATAAAATCTTTATGTTGAATTTTCTGGGAATAGTCTCTGAAACTACTTTATTCTGAATTAATTTTACCGAATTTTGCAAAACTGCTAAACCGTAAAAGATAGACAAAAATGTAGAGTACGTCAAAACACACAATTTATGTTATATACACTGTTTTCGTGGAGTTGATCGCTTTTGGGATATTCCTTGTTTGTGGTTTCAGCTTTGAAAAACTTATACCTTTCTCATACAAGAATTTGTCAACTATTGTCCATACAAAGGAACTTTAGTTACTTAGCAACCAGCTTTTGACTATCACTTTAATCTATGCTACTCCATTTCTCTTCTACATACAACGAAGCAAGTAATAAGGCTATTTCTGCTAATTTTTGTTCTCGATTAGCATGAAGTAAATAGAAGCATAAGCTTTCTAACAATAATTTGTTGCAGAGATGTAGAGAAAGTCATGTGAATGGAACATATTTGCTGGGAACAGCCTCTGAATAATTTATATACTTACAGAAAGGTCATGTAAATGCACGTTTGGACTGCTGCATCTCCTCTAAACGACGGCTTTTTCTCGTCTTCATTACTTTACTCAGGTACACAACACACCTTTCTTTCTAAAAATGTTTCAGGTGAAATCTCGACATCGAATTTTGTATTCTCTATATATAGTAGAGAAAGGAAAAACCTCATGTGTACTACTTACTCCGTCTGTTCTGCAAACAAATTGTTCTTACAAAGATTGTTTTTTCTGCATTATGATAATGGAGATAAAAATTGTCTTATTACTTCCTTGTAAGTAGAAGGGAATACACTAGGATAAAGTGATAGTCACATGTTTTAAAAGCGATTGTGACATTGCCCTTCCATGGCCAGCTGTAAAACAAATGAGGATGTACTTTATCAGTTATACAGAGAAGCTCCTCACATAACACCTTTTATATACGACGTCATCGTAATCAAGACATTCTATACTTGCAAATGGAACATGTTTAATATTTAACCAACTTTTCGCTCTTCACTTATGGTGTACACACATTTCTACTTTCTCTATACGTACTATGCACATAGTGTATACAGAAGGTATTGCATTCCACCCAAAACTTCAATACACCGGAAATACATGTTTTGGGGTCCCCGTATCAAAAAAAAGCATTTTCAGAAAAAGGTGCATGTGTAGGTGTGTGCGAGTGTGAGTGTGTGTGTTTGTCTGTGAACACGATAACCCAAAAACGAAAGTCGGTAAGATACAAACTTGATATTTAAGTTTAGTATCTTCCAAGGACACGACGACACGAAGATTTTCAACAAAATCCTGCCACCCTAAACTACCCTTTATATGAAAAAAAATGTCTTATATTTAAGATATTTACTTGCAAATAAAATGTATATCTTGAATTTTCTGGGAATAGCCTCTGAAGACTATTATGGATGCATTTTTTGGAATTTTGCCTAACTGCTAAACCGTAAGAGATGGACAAAAAGTTACAACAGAAAAAATGTAGAGCACCTTAAAACACACAATTTATCTTATATACATTTTTTTCGTGGAGTTGATTGTTTTAAGATACTCCTTGTTTTTTGGTTTCAGCTTTAAAAAACTTATACTTTTCTCATTCAGGACTTTAACAATTCCTGTTCATACAAACAAAGGAACTTCAGTGACATAGCAACCAGCTTTTCACTATCACTTTAACCTTTATTTCGCTTCTACTTACAAGGAAGCAAGTGATAAGACTATTTCTCGACTAGCATGAAGTAAATAGAAGCATAAGCTTTTTAACAATAATTTGTTGTAGAGAAAGTGATGTGAATGGAACACAGCATCGAGTTTTGGATGGAGCACGTAAAACAGATACAGCAATACTGCGTGAGAAAGTCTAACCTTCACAAAAAGCTATTGTTGCACTTTCTATCGGTTTGCTCAACTTTCCAAATGTTTTAATTACGTAAATGATTACAACATAACTTCGAACTTCAGCAATCTTGCAGGTTTAAGTGGATATTAATGTATTTTATTCTTGATCCAAAACCTGAAACCAGTTTCATTGTTTCCTGAAGGTCGCCATCTATTGCGTTCCATTTACGTCAACACCACTTTCCTGAATGTTCTCTCGATAGATACCGTATTTTAACATTTCTCACGTTTTCAGCAAAAACATTCCCACGAACCCTTATTAATTTCTCTATGTGTACTAAGTACAGAAAGTACTGCATTCCGCCTAAAAATTTCATATTCTGAGACAACAGAAATTAAAAAATCTGATATGTTCCATTCACATGACTTTTTCTATCTCTCTGTAACAAATTATTGTTAATAAGCTTATCTTTTATTTACTTCATGTTAATCGAGGAAAATTAGCAGAAATAGTCTTATTCCTTGCTTTATTGTAAATACAAGCGAAATAAGGGAGTACCATAGGTTAAAGTGACAGCCAAAAGCTGGTTGCTATGTGACTGATGTTCCTTTGTTTGTGTGGACAGGAGTTGACAAATTCCTGTATGAGAAGAGTGTTTTTCAAAGCTGAAACCAAGAAAAAGGAATATCTCAAAAACGATCAACTTCACGAAAAAAATGTATATAACATAAATTGTGTGTTTTAACGTGCTCTACATTTCTTTTTTGTGTTAAGTTTTTGTCCATCTCTTACGGTTTAGTAGTTATGCAAAATTCATCCAGAATAAAGTAGTCTTTCGAGGCTATTCCCAGAAAATTCAAAATATACATTTTATTTGTCAGGTAAATATCTTTAATATATGATATTTTAATCAAAATCGTTAGAGCCATTTTTTAGAAAATCAAAATTTTCGAAAAAAAGTTCAATGTAAAGGGTAGTTTGGGGTGGGGGGATTTTTCTCAAAATCTTCGTGTCGCATCCCTGAAAGATACTAAACTTAAATACCAAGTTTAGTATTTTACCGACTTTTCGTTTTTGAGTTATCGTGTTCACAGACACACGGACACACACGCACACGGACCTTTTTCTGAAAATACTTTTTTTGGATACAGAGGACCCTAAAACATGTTTTCCGGTGAAATCTCGGTATCGAATTTTTTGGTGGAGTGCACTACATTCTCTATACACTATGTACATAGTGAGTATAGAGAACGTAAAAAAATGGATATGTTCCAACAAACTTTTCTTACAAAAGCTTGTTCTTCTATTTACTTCATGATAATCAAGATAAACAGTAACAGAAATTGTCTTATTACTTGGTTCCTTGTAAGTAGAAGGCAATACACTAGGATAAAGTGATAGTCAAATGTTTTAAAATTGAAATTCAGTTCTCCTTGCTAGCCAGGACTCAAACAAAAGAGAGGCGAAAAGAAAGATAACTTCCCATTTGAGAAAAGTATAAGTAGCTTAAAACTAAAATCAAAATTGAAACCAGTAACTCGGAATATCTCAGAAACAGTAATATATATATATATATATATATATATATATATATATATATATATGAGAAATTGGTTGTTTTAACAAAATTTAGATGGTAACATTTTTGAGTACCCCTTACAGTTTTGCAAGAACGCAAAATTCATTGCAATGAAAAGGTCTGAAGGCTGTTCCCGAATACACATTTTGTTTTTCATTTAATGAGGCTACCTTGCAATAAATGAAGCCATTTTTGACAATATCACATTTTCTAAAAAGTGTTCCATTTAAAGGGTAGAGGATTTTCGTTTTTGAGTGACCTGTTCACGCAGGTCCATTTTTTTTTGTTATTCAGAGGACCTCGAAACATGCATTTCCGGCAAAATCTGACATCAACTTTTGGGTAAAATACAATATCTTCCCTATTTATGTTCAATATCCCTCCACTGCTCATGCCCAATGAGATCCTCTTTGTTCTGGACATTTACTATACAAAAATATAGAGCTCGTTTATGTTAATGCATGTTTACTTTCTCTACACGTACTATATACTTAGTGTTTAGAGAAGAGATTGCAATCGACCCAAAAATACACGTATAAAAATCTGAGGTGTTCCATTCACACGACTTTGTCTACATCTCTACAACAAATTATTGTTAAAAAGATCATTCTTCTGTTTGCTTCATTGTAATGGAGAACAAATTGTCTTATTACTTGCTTCCTTGTAGGTAGAAGTGAAATAAGGGAGTAGCTTAGGTTAAAGTGAGTCAAAAGCTGGTTGCTATGTGACTGAAGTTCCTTTGTTTGAGTTGACAAATTCCTGTATAAGAAAAGTGTAAGTTTTTTAAAGCTGAAACCAATAACAAGGAATATCTCGAAAACTATCAATTCCACGAAAAAAACTTACATGACATAAATCGTGTGTTTTAACGTGCTCTACGTTTTTTTGTGTGGTGAGTTTTTGTCCATCTCTTACGGTTTAGCAGTTATGCAAAATTTCATAAAATTGATCCAGAATAAAGTGGTCTTCAGAGGCTATTCCCAGAAAATTCAAGATACATATTTTATTTGTCACGTAAATATCTTTAATATACGATATTTTAATCAAAATGGTTAGAGCCATTTTTGAGAACATTAAAATGTTCAAAAAAAGTTCTAAGTAAAGGGTAGTTTGGGATGGGGGGATTTTCCTCAAAATCTTCATGTCGCATCCCTGAAAGATACTAAACTTAAATACCAAATTTGGTATTTTACAGACTTTTCGTTTTTGAATTATCGTGTTCACAGACACACGAACACACACACGGACCTTTATCTGAAAATATTTTTTGGATACAGGGTACCCTAAAACACATATTTCCAGTGAAATCTCGTTATCGATTTTTTTTGGTGGAGTGCAATACCTTCTCTATACACTATGTGCATAGTACGTGTAGAGAAAGTAAAAAATACCTGCGCGCGAGTGTCCGTGAAACACGATAACTCAAAAAGGAAGAGTCCGTTAAATACCAAACTTGGTATTTAAGTTTAGCATCTTCCAAGGATGCGACACGAAGATTTTGAGGAGACTCTCCCCCACGCCAAACTAGACTTTACATGGAAATTTTTCCGAAAATTTTGAATTTTTCAAAAATGGCTAACCATTTTGATTAAAATACCGTATATAAAAGATATTTATATAACGACTAAAATATATTTGTTGAATTTTCTGGGAATAGCCTCTGAAGACAGGTTTATTGTGGGTGAATTCTGCCTAAATTTCCCTAATTGCTAACCCGTAAGAAATAGACAAAAATGTGCTACACAAAAAGTGTAGATTTCGTTAAAACACACAATTTGTGTCATTTACATTTTTTGCGTGGAGTTGACCATTTTTAGATATTCTTTGTTATTAGTTTCAGTTTTAAAAGAGTTTTAAAATGTTCACACACGGGCATTTGTCAATTCCTGACAATGCATAGAAACGGATTTCAATCCCATAGCAACCACATTTTAAAACATGTGACTATCACTTTATCCTAGTGTATTCCGTGCTGCTTACAAGGAAGCAAGTAACAAGACAATTTCTTTCAATGTTTATCTTGATTAGCAGATAGAGGTTTTCTAATAATAATATGTCTATGGAACAGCTGAATTCTGTAGCTGTTCCATAGACAGCTTCAAATTTGTTTGAATTCAGAGGACCCTAAAATGTGCACCTATTTCCAGTGTAATCTCGGTATAGAATTTTTGGGTGGAATACAATACCTTCTCTATGTACATTGTGCATGCGGGAGAGAGAAAGTAAAACCGAAACATGTCTTTCGTAAACGGTAATTTGGGATGCGCCTTGTCGCATATATACACAACTTGAATAGCAAGTTTGGCGAGAAATATCGAGTTGTGAGTAGAGGATATGATATTGATAATTGTTCCCTACCTTGACTTTCTGTGTGAAGCAGAAGGGAGCGACCACCTTTAACTGGGCAGTGTCGAGACGTCTTCCATTCACATAACTTTCTATAGGTACTAATCGAGATAAACAGATATTGTCTTATTGTAGGTAAAGTGAGAGTCACATGTTTTAAAATGACAATTTGCCGCTTGAGTCAAGTGTTAGTATTAAAAAAGCATGACACACACAAATGTTGTGTTCTACGGTTAAAACAAAAGCCATCCGCACATTTTTTTGTAAATATTGTATTTTAAGCAAAGTTGATAGAAAATAAAAATGCTTCATGCCCCATCCTTTTCGTTTGTCCTACTCATACATTTGCGGTGAAATCTTTTTGGCTGCAGTACAATATTTTCCATAGTAACGACATTAAAAATCTGACGTGTTCCATTCACTCGAGTTTCTCTGCAACAAAGTGTTGTTAAAAAGCTTGTGCTTCTATTTACTTCATGCTAATCGAGAAAAAATTAGCACAAATAGTCTTATTACTTGCTTCCTTGTAAGTACAAGCTAAATAGGCAGTAGCATATGTTAAAGTGATAGTCAAAAGCTGGTTGCTATGTGACTGAAGTTTCTTTGTTCATATGGACAGGAGTTGACAAATTCCTGTATGAGAAAAGTATCAGTTTTTCAAAGCTGAAAGCAAAAACAAGGAATTTCTCAAAAACGATCAACTCCACGAAAAAAACGCACATGACATAAATTGTGTGTTTTAAAGTGCTCTACATTTTCTGTGTGGTAAGTTTTCTCCATCTTTTACGGTTTAGCAGTTATGCAAAATTCCGTAAAATGCATGCAGAATAAAGTAGTCTTCAGAAGCTATTCCCAGAAAAATCAAGATATACATTTTATTTGTCAGGTAAATATCTTTAATATACGATATTTTAATCAAAACCGTTTGATCCATTTTTGAGAAAATCAAACTTTTCAAAAAAAAATTCCATTTAACTTGGGGTGGGCGGATGTTTGTCAAAATCTTCGTGTTGCATCTCTGGAAGAGACTTAAATTAAATACCAAGTTTGTTATTTTACCGACTTTTCGTTTTTGAGTTATCTGTTCATGGACACACACACGGACCTTTTTCTGAAAATGTTTTTTTTTTACCTTATAGCATATATTTCCGGTGAAATCTCGGAATGGAATTTTTGGTTGGAGTGGAATACCTTCTCTATACACTATGTACATAGTACGTGTAGAGAAAGTAAAAAAACAGTATATTTATGATTTAGTTATGAAAGTAACACAACGTTGTTGAGAAACTTGGGAATTCCCCCCAATATACATAATATTAATAATAATAATAATAATAATAATGCGTTTTTGCTTACTCTAGCACATAGTAAGTAGAGAATGTATTGTATTGCTTGTTGTTTTCAAGTTTGTGAAACGTACTCGCGGCCACGTAAAGACAAGAGATGTGATGTTTGGAGTAACTCAAGTGTCACGTTTTCATTATTGTAATCAAGTGCCAGGAAGAACCTTGACATCTTCCACACACAAAACGTTTCTTATATCCGGTTAAACAAATTGTCTCATTACTTGCGAATACACTAGGATAAAGTGATAAGTCAAATGTTTGCTTTGCAAGCTACTTATTTTAAAACTAAAAGCAACGGTCAACTCTACCAGAGAAAAACATAAATTGCCTGTTTTAACCATCCCTACATATTTTTGTTTGCCAGTTATACAAAGAGAGTTATTCAAGGTGTATGCCATTAGATATCTTTATTATACCTGCGCTATTCACTTAAAATCGTTAGAGGCATTTCGGAGAAAATAAACAGTTCCAAAGTTGTTCTATACAAAAGGACTTTTGGTTGGGGGGATTTTCGTGTTGCAGCAAACTCAAATGTCAAATTTGTCATTTAACGGACTTTCACAGGCGCCCCCCCCTACACTGACGCTTTTCTACAATTTTTTTTTTATTCAGGGTATAATATGGTACATATATAGGAACTCAAGTTGAATATGAAGAAAGCCGTCGCCGTTGAGCTTTTCAAACTCCAAGTTGCAATAATAGCATTACTATTTGTTTCAGGCGTGGGCTGCAAGTAACCTTTCCAGGCTCCTCCTTTTGTCCATTTTTACTTTCCCTACACGTACTATGTACAGAGAAGATATTGCACTCCACCCAAAAATTCAATACCGAGATTTCACCACAAATATACGTTTTGGGTCCCCCTGAATCAAAAAAACATCTGTCTGTGTACAGCATAACTCAAAAACAAAAAGCCCGTTAAATACTAAACTTGGTATTTAAGTTTGCCATCTTCCAAGGATGTGACACGAAGATTTTCAAGAAAATTCCCCCACCCCCAACTACCCTTTTCATGGAACATTTTTCGAACATTTTGATTTTCTTAAAAATGGCTGTAACGATTTTGATTAAAATGTCAAACATTAAATATATTTCTTGACAAATAAAAGGTATGTCTTGAATTATTTTGGAATAGCCTCTGAAGACTACTTTATTCAGGATGAATTTTACGGAATTTAGCATAACTGCTAAACCGTAAGAGATGGACAAAAACTTAGCACATAAAAAATGTAGAGCATATTCAAGCACAGGATTTATGTTACATACATTTTTTGCGTGGAGTTGATCGTTTTTTGGATATTCCTTGTTTTTGGTTTCAGCTTTGAAAAAGTTTTACTTTTCTCATACAGGAATTTTTCAACTCGTGTTCATACAAACAAAGGAACTTCAGTCACATAGCAACCAGCTTTTGACTATCACTTTAACCCATGCTACTCCCTTATTTCGCCTCTACTTACTAGGAAGCAAGTAATAAGACTATTTCCACTATTTTTTTTCTCGATTAGCATGAAGTAAATAGAAGCATAAGCTTTTAACAGTAATTGTTGCAGAGAAAGTCATGTGAATTGAACACATCAGATTTTTTTCCTTGCTCTCTCCTAGTTATAGAAGGAGCACGATATTTCAAAGTTTGACGATCGCGTGTAACCTACACTAACACGTGTAAATGTAATCCGTATTAACTCCGCCTGGCTTAAGTTAAAACAGTATACTTTGACACTATCTGTCAGTAATCCTTGAGTGCCTAATCCCAAGCCGTACCACTTCCAATGCAACTCCCCGTAACGATATTGTAGCTATTCTACCCCCTACATAATAGGTAATGCTCTGCACTTAAAATTTCGATAGATACCGAGATTTCACCCATGTTCTGAATCAAAAATAAAAGCATTTTTAGAAACTGAACAGGATAACTCAAAACGAAAAGTTGGTTAAGCATTCTACAAAGCATTTTCAGGAAATTTCCACCACTCGCGACTATCCTTTATATGTAAACATTTTTATTTATATGCGACAATTATCCATTTTCTCAAAAATGTATATAGCAAATAAACTGCGTAAGTTGAATTTGAAGACCTCTTCACTCTGGATAACTTTTGTTTAACTGGTAAACCGTAAGAGTTAGGCAGATCATTTGTTTCACATACTCCTTTTGTGGAGATAATCTTTTCCGAGTGTTCACTTTTCCCATCCCGACTATGGAAAGAGAACTGAAAATCAAAGTCAACGCATAGCGACAGCTTTTAAAAGATTGGATTATCACTTTAGCCTTGTGTATTACTTTTTAGTGTCTCTAGCAGATAGGTATTGTGAACAGCATAACTGAGAAAGGAAAACACGGTTTAATACAACTTGGTATTTACGTTCAACCATGAGACAGGAACGTTTTCAGAAAATCGCCTCACCCTCAAACATGGAACATTTTCTTAAAACTGCCGCTAACGATTTTAATTATAATGCAGTGTATTAAAGATATTTACACGATACAAAATATGTATCCTGAATTTTCTGAGGAGTGTCTGAAGTCTCTTCATTCTGAATGATTTTTGTATAAATGATAAACCGTAAAATTTATACAAAAGCTTAGTACAACAAAATGTAGATGTCGTTAAAACACACTTTTTTATTTTCGAGTTAACCATTTCCGAGATATTCCTTGTTATTGGCTTTTAAAATTTCCAATACTTATACTTTTCTCAAACGGGAGTTCATTTTGTCCATCCTGGCAATGCAGAGAATCGAATAAGAATTTCTTCATTATGTTATTTTATTTTTTATCAAATGCGAATTTGATACAATTTGTTTTTATGTTTAAGGTAAAAATTACTTACACGAGTCGTATAGAAGCTGAACAAATAATCATACCGTAATATTTAAATAAAAATGTTGTTGCAACCTTTAACACGGTGTTGTTAGATGGCGGTGATATGGATATGCTGTGCGCCTGTGTAACGGGTATTCCGCACTACAACACTTCCATTTCCCTTGTCTTACAACACCAGCTTGCAACAACAAAATAAATATTTCCATTTTCCTTGCTTCTAAATTAGCAGACCTTGAGCTGGTCACTGCTTGTTTCGCTATGTGACTGACACTAGGCAGGAGCGGATAGCGGCGCACGACCGTTGCCACCCCGTCCCTTTTACAGAGCGAGGTAGCGAGGAATATATCATGATTCAGGATAACCCAGATGTAAAGAATAGGTTGTAGAGGAATAAGTGCTGTGGATGTATACTTCCTGTTATAAACCATTATTCTCCAGGACCACTAATAACCAACAGTGACGCCTCGTGTAGACACACTGTGTTGCTTCAGGTGATTCATGGTATGGCGGTCCAGATGTCCTGGAGAATCTGGCCACTAATAACATCTGGCTTGCGGTGAGATGTTTCACGACCACGGTGACTTGTTTTCGCAGAATGATCTTGAGACCACTCTTGCTATTGTTGCTACTGTCAGCACCTGTGGCCCAGGACATCCTGGAGAATCTGGCCACTAACAGCTAACAGTAAGGCTTTCTGGTGAGATGTCTCATGAGAATGCTGACTTGTTTTCGCAGAATGATCTTGAGACCGCTCTGGCTATTGTCGCTGCCGTCAGCAACTTGTGGCCCAGGACATCCTGGAGAATCTGGCCACTAACAGCTAACAGTAAGGCTTTCTGGTGAGATGTCTCATGAGAATGCTGACTTGTTTTCGCAGAATGATTTTGAGACCACTCTTGCTATTGTCGCTACTGTCAGCACCTGTGGCCCAGGACATCCTGGAGAATCTGGCCACTAACAGCTAACAGTGGAGGCTTCTGGTGAGTTGTTTCACGACCACGGTGACCTGTTTTCACAGAGTGATCTTGAGACCACTCTTGCTATTGTCGCTACTGTCAGCACCTGTGGCCCAGGACATCCTGGAGAATCTGAGCACTAACAGCTAACAGTGGCAGCTTGTGGTGAGTTGTTTCACGACCACGGTGACCTGTTTTCACAGAGTGATCTTGAGACCATTCTTGCTATTGTCGCTACTGTCAGCACCTGTGGCCCAGGACATTCTGAAGAATCTGAGCACTAACGACAAACAGTGGAGGCTTCTGGTGAGATGTCTCATGACAATGTTGACTTGTTTTCATAGAATGATCTTAGGACCACTCTTGCTATTGTCGCTACTGTCAGCACCTATGGCCCAGGACATCCTGGAGAACCTGGCCACAAACAGTGGAGGCTTCTGGTGAGATGTCTCATGAGAATGCTGACTTGTTTTCACAGAATGATCTTGAGGCCGCTCTTGCTATTGTCGCTGCCGTCAGCAACTTGTGGCCCAGGACATTCTAAAGAATCTGGCCACTAACAGCTAACAGTGGAGGCTTCTGGTGAGATGTCTCATGAGAATGCTGACTTGTTTTCACAGAATGATCTTGAGGCCGCTCTTGCTATTGTCGCTGCCGTCAGCAACTTGTGGCCCAGGACATCCTGGAGAATCTGGCCACTAACAGCTAACAGTGGAGGCTTCTGGTGAGATGTCTCGTGAGAATGCTGACTTGTTTTCACAGAATGATCTTGAGGCCGCTCTTGCTATTGTCGCTACTGTCAGCACCTGTGGCCCAGGACATTCTGAAGAATCTGAGCACTAACGACAAACAGTGGAGGCCTCTGGTGAGATGTCTCATGACAATGTTGACTTGTTTTCACAGAATGATCTTGAGGCCGCTCTTGCTATTGTCGCTACTGTCAGCAACTTTTGGCCCAGGACATTCTGGAGAATCTGACCACTAGCAACGATGACAGCTTCTGGTGAGATGTCTCGTGACAATGTTGACTTGTTTTCACAGAATGCTCTTGAGATCGCTCTTGCTATTGTCGCTACTGTCAGCAACTTATGGCCCAGGACATTCTGGAGAATCTGGCCATTAACAACAACGATGACAGCTTCTGATGAGATGTTTTATGACAATCTTGACTTGTTTTCACAGAATGATCTTGAGACCGCTTTTGCTATTGTCGCTGCTGTGTGTATGCAGTCAGCGACTTGTGGCCCAGGACATCCTAGAGAATCTGGCTAGTCTTATACAACAGGGTGCCCAGAATCTGCCGAGACTGATCAGAGATGCCCTGACACAGCACACTGAGGAGCCAGCAGACCGCACTCAGCTGCTTAAAGAGTATGACTTCATCATCGTGGGAGCCGGCACGGCGGGGTGTGTTCTCGCCAACCGACTATCAGAGGTCCCCGAGTGGAAAGTACTCCTTGTGGAGGCTGGAGGCAGAGAGGTGAGTAACAGCGTTACATCTTGTGCATTAGTATACTACTAGTACATAGGTAGAAAAGTTGCTGCATTCCGCCTAAAAGTTCGATACTACCGAAATTTCACTTTTAAGGTCCCCTGTATAAAAAAAAAAAAGAACAGAAAGAAAACCTCTGTCCCGGTAATGTAATCAAAAGCAGCAGGCTGTAATTGCTTTGATTCGTTTGAATGTTTTTGTCAATCACACAATGGTTCCTGTTAAATTGCCGAAAGAGTACAAAAATATCATATTAAACTATGCAATGCTGTCTAAATAATATAGTATGAATCATTAAGGAACATTTACTGAGCATTTAGACATTAATTCTTAATGTAAAAATGCACATCTGTTCTGCAGTTCTTCTGTAACGGCAGCTTCTAGTCAGTAAGTAATGAGGGAACAACATGTAATACCACTGTGGTGAAACGTAACCAAGGAAAGCGTTAAAAAAAGTGGCGAGAAAAAATATTCCTAATGTTTTCTGAAAAATATCTTACTCTTTCATCAGACAAAATTCTCATCTCAAAGACAGAATTTACTGGTGTTTCCAAAATCAGTACGACGTGTGTAGAATTTTTAAATTATTTGAGGAATTCAATAAACGAAAATGCAGTGTGTGTGTTCGGGATGAGTAAAAAGAGGGAATGTTGGCCGACTGAGTTTTCAATCCCAGAAATGACTCAACACATTTTGAGTACAATTGCAACACATACATCTTATCTTGAAGGAGTGGGACCAGTTCCATCTTCCTCTATCGCATTATAATTAGAGAAATGTGCAGTGTATACATGAATCCTGGCAGTCGCAAAAAAAGTTGCAATACTTCAGCAAACTTCCAAAACAACAGGTCTGCATTTTGTAATTTTACATTACCGGATAATATCCTTGTTTTTATTGAGCTTTATTTATTATGCATTTCAAGGAGTTAATCTTGAACAGTAAATATTTCTCTTCCTGTTACACGTAGGTACGTAGTTTTAGAATTGTACACGAGACGAACACAGCTTAGCACCACGTGGTGTGTGCACGTACTTTCGCGGAAAAATACAGTTTGGTCTCTTTACGTCGCCAGCGAATTAAAGATGGGCAAATAATACTGATATTTTATTGAGATGTACTAGAAGCGAAATTTCATTGTATTCAAGAAAGGCCTAAGTTCTCTACTCAATAAAACGGGAAAAATTGTATGGGGTTAATTCCAAAAGAAAGGAAACTACCAAACCCGTCACCTGCAACGATCCGTACTCCAGTAAAAACCTTTGTCTCAGGCACACAACGAAATATTGCATGCATCATCGAAACGTAACACCATAATCAACAGGAATTTGCCCTTGGTAAAGTGTCATAAAGAAGGAGTTTACAAATTGTTGGAAACTGTTTTGAGAGCCAGCTGGCGGGTGAAACATGGAAGTTTCTTGGGGCATGCGTCTATCAAAGCGACTGCAACAAAGACAGAAGCATTTTCAAAAATGGTACCTCAAAAGTAAGTTTATGATTGTCGCCGAATACTGTTACAATGGTGAATCGATAATCCGCCAGTACTATTTGAGCTCGGCAGACGGAAACAAGGTCTGGGTGCATCAGTCACACATCGGGTTCTAGAGGCAATGGAGCAACAACTTTTCAGTGAAATCGCCTACTTCCTATAAATGGCCTTGGAAAGGTACCCGTAAACACCTTCTGCAATGGAAATTAAGGTGAAGCGACACGATAAGGGGTGGAGACTTGCAATTTCCTATGACAAATTTCAAGGGAAGTTCGCTACCGGAGATCGGAAACAACCTCGGTATTTAATAGCTTCACTAATATAACCAAGTCAGCCAATATAATGTTTTACAACACACACAAGTCAGGTTTTACTGTTACGTTGTGTGATAGGATGTTTTATAAATCTACGAGATTTCCGACGTTTTATTTCAGCTCTTCAATATACTTAATTTATATTAAGGGATGTTTAGGGAAACTTTCCATTTTTGGGCCCCTGCGATAAAACTCAAGAGGATCAACTTTCAACTAACGTGAATAAATTTAAAATAAGTTCACTCTTTCTTTCAGTACCGGCCCCGCTGGTACGAGATAGGCAATTGATATCGTCCTGATCTAAACAGTCTTTTGTTGACAATGATTACTTATTCTTCCGCCTAGTCTTCTTGTTTTGCTATTTATCTCCTCGAATGAAGGACACAAGCCAGCACCTAGGGTCAAATATATGTTGTTGAGCCTGGATCAGAGAGAATAGCCAGGATGGGTGATTAGCTCGATGCCTGTATGAGAGATAATATGAAGTGACATGAAATTAATGAAAGGAAATGTGATTGGGGTAGCGGAAACCGGAAAACCCGAAGAAAACTAGTCTACCATAAATAGCATATGTGGTACCTTGGGATCGAACCCGGGCCTTTTGGTGAGAGCCGAGAGATCCAAACACTCGGCCAAAGCGATGTCTTAATCTTACAGAACATTTAGTATTGGATGGTAGAACTGTATCCAAGGAATAATTGTCTTTTGTAGCTTAACGTCCTTTAACCAGGTTGGTAATATCTGACGATGAATGAAATTGGTGAAATGATACTCACATGATTTCTAGGTCCATGGAACCTAAAGTTATTCAACATTCATCTTCTCAGGATAAGGGAAAACCCAGAAAAAAACCTTATCCGGGTAACTCACCCTAACTGAGATTCGAACATGCGACCTGTTGAATGTGAGGCAGACACGAAAAATGTACAGGGTTTCGCGACTCAGTAGGTTTGTACTGCGAGAGAATTATGAAATTTAACCGCGTAGAACTGGTTCAACCCTCTTCCTCACATTTAAGAGGTACCAAGTTCCAATCTCGGTTAAGGTGAGTTACGCGGATAAGGTTTCTTCGCTCGCTAGAGGAGGACGTTCAAAAAGATGAATTGTGATAATGTTGACCTTGTTGCAGAACTTCATCATGGACATTCCAATCGTGGCCAACATCCTGCAGCTGACGGACGCCAACTGGAAGTTCAAGACGGTGCCATCGAACCATTCTTGTTTGGGACTTAAGAACCGACAGTGTAACTATCCTCGAGGTAAAGTGATGGGGGGCAGCAGTGTTCTCAACTATATGATATACACTAGAGGACATCCCAGGTAAGTCATCCGGGGTCTACACCCTGCTTCATGTAACCTTGTTCCGTCAGTGTTAAATTCCAGCCTTGTGTCAAGGAAACACGTTGCCACATTTTTGTAACAGGGATCGAAATTCTTAGGCTCAGCCCGGCACGAATGACGGATTTTGTTTTAAATAAACGTTCCGGTTATTATTACATAAAGCACTGCTTTGATTTCTTCAAGATGTACATTTTTGGGATATTTCCTAACTGCACCGAGTCTAGGATAGCTCAGGCAGTTTCGTCGGTGGCCGCATTCGGGAGGTCGCGGGTTCGCTTCCCGTGGCCGGTCTACCTGACCCATGAGTTTTTGGGGGTTTCTCCGGGTTGCTAGGCGAACCTGAGTAGGTTTCATTCATCCCCGAATGTCCTGTACCTCCATGTCGCTTCCACTATCATTTCATTTAAGTTGAGTTCTTTCAGGGTTGAAAGTGTCGGCGATGGTGTTCGGTGGGGCGTGACAAGAACAACATTGCTTAATGTGACTATCTCCGCCCACCGACTTCAACTGCATGCCGGGATGACCGCTCCTGGCGGAGGTGACAAACCCAATGGGGCCAGGTCCCAGGTCTACCTGTTCGACTATTTTTGTCTAGACGCGGTAGGCACCCTGCCATTACTGTGCCGTCGCTCCTGTGAAAAGATTGGCCAAAGTAACCGAACCAATCCCAACACTTTATTTTATATTGGATTGTAAATTACTTTAGGATCCTGACAGTTCACTTTGAAGGCTTTGGCACCGGCGGTGACTGCGCCCATACACCCAACTCCAACCAGTTAGGGCGAGCTATCCTTATTATCTATCCCTCATCTTTTAATTAGCTGGAGCTTTGGGTGAGACACGGACGCCACCCGTACGTTAGCCTTCGAAGTGAACTGTCAGGATCCAAAGTAATTTAAATGTCATTACTGATACGACTGACCAGATGTCTGATTAACCTACAATGCCGTGAAGCTCAGGGCGCGAAGCAAGGTTATAGGAAGCAGGTTTACATGTCAACCCTCCTGTCCTGTCTCTTAGCAAGTAGTACTTGTTTTAGGGACTACGATCACTGGGAAGAGCTGGGGAACAAAGGCTGGGGCTACAAAAATGCCCTGTATTACTTCATGAAGTCTGAGGACATGGCCGAGCACGACCTGTCCCAGGACACTGCTCACCACGCCAAGGGAGGTTACCTCACCGTCAGCTATATACCATATCGAACACCTCTCTCCGGGGCCTTCCTGCAGGCAGGACGGGAGACTGGCCAGAGAGTCCTGGACTACAACACTGAAACTATGGCAGGTTTCAGCTACCTGCAGACCACGATGAAGAACGGCACCAGATGGAGCGCTTCTAGAGCTTTCCTTCACCCAATCCGCAACAGGAAGAACCTTCACGTGACCAAGCTGAGCACCGTTACCAAGTGAGTACATTATCATCTGGCATGTCAAGAACGTTGCACCGTACCCAGGTGGGTGTTCTCAGTAACGCGTATTTCCTTCTGATCGGCAGGATCCTGATAGACCCCGCGACTCGGACGGCGTACGGAGTGGAGTTCAGGAAGGGGTATGGAGCCCAAGCGAAGGAGAGAGTAGTGTTGGCCAGGAAGGAAGTGATCCTGTCTGCTGGAGCAATTAACTCGCCACAAATTCTGATGCTCTCTGGCATCGGGCCCAAGCAGCACTTGCAGGATATGGGTATCCCTGTGATAAGGGATCTGCCGGTGGGCTACAACCTCCAGGATCATGTCTCAATGGGTGGTCTTCTCTTCCTAGTGAATGAAACCGTCTCGCTGCGACCGGATCGCGTCCTGGACAAGCCCTCCATGTTAGGAAACTACCTCTCACTTCACGATGGCCCGTGGTCCGTTCCTGGCGGCTGCGAGGCCGTAGCTTTCTACGACCTGGAACACCCTGGAGATCCCCAAGGATATCCTGACCTGGAGCTTCTCTTCATTGGTGGATCCATTGTATCACATCCAACACTGAAGGACACGTTTGGGATATCAGACGAAGTTTACAAGAAGGTCTACCAAAAGATTAGCAATTCGGACTCCTGGATGGTGCTTCCGATGTTGCTGCGACCAAAAAGTCGAGGGCGCATTATGCTCGCAAGCAAAAGTCCTCTCAAGAAACCTCTGATATACGCCAACTACTTCGACCATCCGGACGACATACCTATTCTAGTAGCGGGCGCCAAAATCACCATGCAGTTGAGTAAAACCAAAGCGATGCAAAGGTTCGGGAGCAGACCCCACGACGTGCCTCTACCCGAGTGTGCCCATCTGCGATACGGCACAGACGAATACTGGGAATGTCTAGCACGTCAACTTTCCTTCACGATCTACCACCACTGTGGCACCTGCAAGATGGGACCCGACTCGGACCCGGAGAGTGTTGTGGACCCCAGACTCCGGGTCAGGGGTATAAAGAAACTGCGAGTGATAGACGCTAGCATTATACCTGTGATACCTGCAGCTCACACCAACGCTCCAGTCTACATGATCGCCGAGAAGGGGGCCGACATAATAAAGGAAGACTGGCTTCTCAACAACACTTAAAACGTTCTTGTAATTAACAAACATGTGCCAACAACAGGATCTTCTGTGATAAGAACAATTTCTGATGTACAAAAAACATTTGAGAACAATGACAGAGTCCCCCAGGACACACATCGCGAAACATTTAATTCTGTTGTATTTCTTAAACAAAACATTTGTATGTGCTGAAGTGTCACAGCATGGAAGATAAACTCACCAAATTTATATCCATTGCAATTTACCATTTTAGTTCCGCCACTAAAAAATGGCACAGCGTACCAAAGGGAAAAGGGAATTCGCTCGTTGCGAGTCTGTGTGTGTGTGAGAGAGAGAGAGAGAGAGAGAGAGAGAGGGAGAGTGAGAGAGAGAATTCATTTGTTTATAGCAGAATAGCGAAGCCGTGCAGTCTACAACATTTACAGCTAAACACACGATGGGGGGGGGAGGCGGGATATTACTTCGTTTGATTTTGTGTATGAGTAATTTTAAACTTTACACCCCTAATATAGCAAGCTGAGCAAATTGATTTTTTTTCACGTAACTGAACACACATCCCTTTATTTATAAGTAGCCAAATGAAGCACATCATGCACCATCTATGTTATCAAAATGAGTTTTGATAACTGACAAAAAGAAATTGCAAGACGGGGAATGTCACTTAATTGCACTTCTGCATAGTTCTTTTGTTCTTATGAGGATTTACAGACCTGCTTGACCTGTTCAAAATCATTAAACTTTGCCCAAGAAATCGGTAATAAATGCGAATGTTATCGCTGCTAATGAGCTGTTCATAGAATCACATGTCTTTTACCTTGATCAGGCAGCACACATTTCCCACTCTGTAGCTTAGAACAAAGGAATGTCTATTGTAGTGTACCAAACACAGGGCACGGTATTCTCCCCATATTGTGTTCGAATCAAATATTTAAAGTAGTAGATGAGAAACATTATCATCCTTTTTATTGCATTAAAGGTTGTGATATTCTATTGGATTATATATATTTTTGCACATTCTTCTCTAGCGCAGTGGACTCTTCATATGGAAGAGTTTCAGGAATAAGTTTAGTCTTCGGTGATAAGGCAATCTCTCTCACTTAATGGGGCAGCCATGAGGTTATGCCCGAGGGAAATAACTAATCAAGAGGTGACACTCCTTATCCAGACGTATTTACATTAGCGTTGATATAATTTTACTAAGTGAACCACCTGAAGAGTGGATCCATCTGTTCAATTTAAGTCAACTGCAAAACCGTTAGAGGTTTATGACAACGAGGTCTCACCACACGGGGACCACTTTGGAGATGTGCAGGTCTTAGAGGGTGTTCACCAGCACTAAGGCCCGCCAGTGGGTTCTGCGATCCTGACCGCCTCTGTAATTACTCCCGACTAAATATGGTGTGGCACAGCCCTAAGTTTCAACTAAATCAGAAACCAGTACTTGGGCTTTCGAAAAATGTCCCAGTGACGCATGACAATCAAATTGCTAGGCGGAAGCTCATCTGAGTTAACCCCCTACATATCTGTTTCGTACTGCGAGCTGCTAAGCTCAGTAACTTGAAAAAGAATTAAGAATGTAAAACTGCCCAATATTAGAACAATTCTGTGATCCTAAATACGAATAAATATCTTAAATGCAACATCGGTACATGCAACAGAAAGAACCCTCGCTTTCTAAATTTTCCGGAAGGAATCTTGTCCAATAAGAAGCTGTGGTATAACGCGGTCCCTGTTTACTGGGTGATCAGCCCAGGATTCCCGGCAGCGCTCATTGCTATACGTCCTGAGCGGATGACAGCAGTCTGCGGTAATATTAGCTCTTTATCAGGCTTGAGGTTCTTTTACGTACCTCACAACATGGGATCAAGGGCTTTACTTCTCTCCCGAAGGAAAAATCCATCGTCCTCCGTCGGGTTTGAGCCCACGACTTTCAGAACCAGAGGCTAGCATCATACCCCCAGATAGCAACATTTCTAACAAAGAAACAAACATTCTGATGTGTTCCATTCCCATGACTTTTTCTACATCTCTGTAAACAATTATTGTTAAAAAGTTTATTCTTCTACTTCATTTTAATCAAGATAAATATTGGCAGAAATGCTTTCTTGTAAACAGAAAAGAAATAAGGGAATACACTAGGCTAAAATGACATTAAAAGCTGGTTGCCGTATGGATGAATTCTATTTCTATGCATTGCCAGGAGTTCACAAATCCCCGTATGTGAAAAGTTTCAAGTATTTTAAAACTAAAAACAACAAGCACTATCTCAAAATTATATACCACAAACTGTGTGTTTTAACGAGATCTACATTTTTTGTGTAGTAAGTTTTTGTCTATCTCTTACGGTTTAATAGTTATGCAAAATCAAGCAAAATTCATCCAGAATAGAGAGGTCATCAGAAGCTATTCCCACAAAATTCAAGATAAACGTTTTATTTGCCGTGTAAATAACTTTTAATATACGGTATTTTAATCAAAAGCATTAATCATTTTTGAGGAACTCAAAATTTTCGAAAATTTTTCCATGTATAGGGTAGTTTGGGCTGGGGGGATTTTCCTCAAAATCTTCGTGTCGCATCCTTATATATCAAGTTTGGTATTTTACAGACGTTTCTTTTGAGTTATCGTGTCCACAGACACACGGACCACGAATATTTTTTCTAAAACTGAATTTTTAGATACTGAGGACCCTGAAACGCCTATTTCCGATGAAATCTGGGTATCGAATTTTTGGGTGGAATGCAATACCTTCTCTATGCACTACTTGTAATGAAAGTAATACAGCATACATCAAACCAAGAAAATCATTTTTGGCACCTACTTAGGAAATTGGCCATTACACTCCATAACTCTCCCTGAGAAATGTTATTGGTAGGTTTCTCTACAGCGTGTGGATTTGTTATGCAAACTTTTTCTTTCAATCTCCTCTAGACATAAAACTCGCAGAGGGTTAAATCGGGGAGACACGGGTGCCAGTCTCAAATTGTGCACGTACGTATGTTTGATTCATAAATACTTTTTTTTTTGGAAGAGAATACAATACCCGAATAGAGTAATTTTATTTAATATGCAGCGTACTGCGTCAGCTAACGGTTTGTAAGAGTTCAAATCACATTGAAGCCTCACGCTTCACTTGTTCTACCCTATGCTGAACACCCAATATCTATACTAGCAAATGTCCCTGAGTGGTAATGATCCTAAGCCACCCGCCTTGACCCCTTGTAGCGTTGTGTGAATGATGAATTTGACTGCACGCTAGAAGTGGCCAATTCAAAATTTGGTGAGTTTATGTTTGATGCTGATTTGATGTCAGCATATCTGAATGTGTATCTAAGCTCGCCAAGGTCTACCGTCCCATAATTATAGTCAACTATTTGTTTTCAGCATAAAAAGTGGATCTGCTGCCAATGAGAAAATCGAGAAGTTGGGTGGATCCTTCGTCTCCTCCAAGGTTATCCAACAGTATCCACACCTCAGGGAGAGACGTCGGTCATTGCAACAGCTGGAGGGGCTCGCTCGAACTGTCCTCCAAGGTTTCCAAGAGCAACAGTATCATGTACACCAAAAGGAAGAGAGACGGCCCCGGGCCCATTGCAATACCAGAACTGTCCTCCACACCATTAGGGACAGACGACAATCGCTGGTGCCATGTATGGAGAGAGACGGCATGCATGTACACATTTGACACTAGGGAACTACACCAATTTATTTTAAAACATGTGCAACGTTTACATAACTTTCGCTACTCATTCTCCTCTTGTTTTGGTAATACATCTGTGAAATTTGGAAAACCCGCAGTATGCAAGTCATCTTGTTAAAATGTTATTACACATAACAAGTGACATTCTTGCCATGTTTCAATATTGTACTTTTCACAGTTATTTAAATGCATTGTTTTAATAAAAATACTCCTTACGAAACTATTCGCATCAAACTTTCAAATTGTACAGGCTTTACAAACAGAGCCATCATATAACATTTTTTAATTTAGTCCTAATTATATCAGAAACATTGTTGTAATATGCACTTTCCAAAATTCTCAAATTGTCAAAAGGCAATAATTAATCAAAATTGCAGCGTCTACAAACATTATATAGTTCATTTCCTTAATGTACTTTTCAGAGGCAGTACAAAACTTTTGAAACGATTACTGAAAAATAATATCGTGTGGCGAATTTTGAATATGGAAAAATGTTGAGCTAAACTTTGAGCGTAAACAACGTTTAAACTTGTGCGTGTCTAATTATAACGAGTTCAAATTCGCTAGTTTACAGATCATATTGCTTTGTTATGAAAAAGATAACGTTTACAGATGCACCACCTTCATTAAACATTTTGTTGAATGTATTTAGATTTAGAATGTCGCCAAGTGGTGAGAAACTCCATGCATGACGAGTAACGATTCATCACATATGCAGTTAGTTGCTGTACCATCTACAGCTAGTTATGTACCTTTCCCTCTATTTATACACTACCAACTTAATGTGTTTATAAGTTACAATCTCGTCAGTTCTATTATTAAGATCCTCTCTTTCCTTGGCGATTTTGTTGCCCCGTTTCTCTCTTACTTTCCTTGTTGTTTCAGAAATGTTTCCAAAAACGTTTTATGTACCTTATCTCTGTCAGCAAATTTCTCCAGTTTTTATTTTACATTTTCTCTCTCCACATTTTCGTTTCTTCGCACTCAGTTATACAGTGTAAATTGTTACCAACATTAGCACATAGATCTTTATCAACTTTTAATAACATTGTTGCTGTTCTTTGCCATTTTTCCACAAAAACCAAAGTATTTTTCTCTTCCCCATTTTCTATACAATATTAAAGTACATATTATTTCTTGTTCCTCTATCCTCGCTTTCACCTTATTCCACAATTTTTGTCCCCCTATTGTCTAGCTCGCCCAATCCAACTTCTCTTACAATTGACTAACATATCCATCCCCGAAACAGTCTTTGGCAATATCTTCCCATTTGAACTAGTGCAACTCCATTAGGAGCTCCTCATGGTAATCCAAAACGACATATACATCCCCCCCAAATCTCAATATTCTTGATTCCACTGGTCTAGTAACTTAAAAACAGTTTATAATCTACTAACAAATAATATCTCTGAAACGGTTAACACCACAGACATTTTTACAAAGTTTTTATAAAATTAAATGTTATATACGAATTGGTCCTGAGTTGATAAATCGATGTTATAAAGCGCAGAAATTTGAATTTTTGGCAAGGAGGGTTGCAACCCCTCCGTTTTCGTCATAAGATTTTGCTTATTTCTTACACTGTAGCAATGATACAACATTTCATCTCAGAAAATGCGCCACATACATCGTTAGTCCTTTTTAGTAAAATAAAAACGGAAATTTTCCCTACGTAAAGAGCAGTTTCACTTGCTGTCTCATCTTTGTAAAAAATGATTGCTTTTAAATAAACGTTTCATTTTTTAATTATGTTTACGCACACCACTGCGGGCAAAGCTCATTTCACCAGACATATCTACACCAATTTGCGACGAGAGACCTTATTGAAGATATAACTGTGTCAATGACCGTCGTCTCTTGAATGTGGCTTTAAAAAAGAAAGCAAAACATTTACCTCATGTCTCATTCTCTGCCAATTATCCCAAATAGAGCAAAATGGATTTCACCGGGCGCGCTTCTCCCAACAGTTGGTTAGGAAGATTTAAACAAAATCCACTGCACTTTAAATGGAAAATTGTTCTTTATTTTCTAAATAATGGCTTTAAATATCATAGCTTGACTTATTGACATGTGCATTTACTTTGAGCACGGGTATAGAAAAGCACACAAAACATGTAGAGGTTTAGGTCGGTATTGATTTTGTTTCTCGTGGAAAGTA
Organism: Hymenopus coronatus; assembly: GCA_030762935.1. NCBI lineage: Eukaryota > Metazoa > Arthropoda > Insecta > Mantodea > Hymenopodidae > Hymenopus > Hymenopus coronatus. The sequence goes on along the minus strand of CM060895.1, from coordinate 2,385,637 downwards.
AATTAGGTCGAGTCAATGTATTGTTAAATAAAGATAGTAACACTGATTGTATTGTTTCAGTAATAACTATTTTTGATGTGTTTGTAGCTTACAGTTAGCTACAAAAACATCCAAATAAAGTGGACAGTAAACGTCACTTGACTTGGCCAACGTTACGGTTAAGTTTTAAATATTTCTTTCCAGTGCTAAGAAATGGATGTGTTCCATTCACATGACTTTCTCTACAGCTATTATTTACTTTATGCTAATTGAGAAAACATTAGCAGAAATAGTCTTATTATTGCTTCCTTGTTAGTAGAAGCGAAATAAGTGAGTAACATAGGATAAAGTGGTGGTCAAAAGCTGGTTGCTATGTCACTGAAGTTCCTTTGTTTGTATGGACACGAGTTGACAAATTCCTGAATGAGAAATGTAAGTTTTTTAAAGGTGAAACAAAAATCTGCACATTGCGCAGTTTTTATTTAAGTATTTGTCATCCTTTTTTACTTTCTCTACACGTACTATGTGCATAGTGTATACGTTAAGTATTGTACTCCACCCAAAAATTCAATACCCAATTGTCACCGCCAACATATGTTTTAGGGTCCCCTGTATAAAAAAAAAAACATTTTCAGAAAAAGATCCGTGTGTATGTGAACACGAAATTTCAAAAACAAAAGTGGGTAAAATACCAAACGTGGTATTCAAGTTCAGTATCTTCCAGGGATGGGACAAAATTTTAAGAAAAATCCCCCCCACTCCAAACTACCCTTTACAAGGAACTTTTTTCGAATTTTTTTATTTTCTCAAAAATGGCTCTAACGATTTTGATTAAAATATAGTATATTTAAGATATTTACCTGACAAATAAAATATATATCTTGAATTTTCTGGGAACAGCCTCTGAAGACTACTTAATTCTGGATGAATTTTACGGAATTTTATATAACTTCTAAACCGTAAGAGATGGACAAAAAATTTACCACACAAACATGTAGAGCACTTCAAAAGACACAATTTCTGTTATATACATTTTTCTCGTGGAGTTGATCGTTTTGAGTTATTGCTTGTTTTAGATTTCACCTTTAAAAAACTTATCCTTTTCTCATACAGGAATTTGTCAACTCGTGTCCATAGAAACAAAGGAACTTCAGTCTCATAGCAACCAGCTTTTGACTATCACTTTAATCCATGCTACTGCCTTATTTCGTTTCTACTTACATGGAAACAAGTAATATGACTAATTGTGCTATTTTTTCTCTCGATTAGCATGAAGTAAATAGAAGCATAAAGTTTGTTGCAGAGAATAGAAGACATGAGATTTGTTGCTCTGTGTTTACTTGACAACAGGCTTCTTTACCTGACGGTCGGTGGCAAGCTTCCTACCTCTGCTTCTTACTCACAGCACAATTTCATTCAATCAGAAAATGCTAATGCAGTCTTCAAATATAATATACATGCATATTCTAATACTATACCATTTTTTTTTTTTTTTTTGGAAACACACATGTAACTGTAAATTATGCAAAACTTACATCTCTGAAAAATTCAATATCAGAGCTAATCTTTGTAAATAAATGTATTAATAATTATAAAGAGTAATCAATAACATGTATTTTCTGAGTTGATGTACATCCTAGAGTGTCTAATCTCAAAACAAAATGCACAAATCGATCATTGTCTTTGGAAAAAAGAAATAAGTTGTGATAAATATTGTTCACGTTGACAGCGCAGTTGCTTTATTTACACAAGCTCTGGCTGCGATGTCGGGTTTATATCCAGGTACGTATTATTTATTCATGTTTAAATTGATCCGCATCTAAACAAAGCCAGGTACATGCGACCAGCATGCTTTGTTATTGGTTAAACACAATAATATTCATTGTTCCAACAAAACAAATGTACATCTTCAATATTCTTGGAGTAGTGTCTCAAGAACTCTTTTTTCTGAATTTTATATAACTAGTAAACCGTAAGAGGTGCACAAAATATGTATAGCTCCTTAAAAAACAATTAATGCCATATAATTTTTTTCGAGATATTACTTTTTATTGGTTTCAGTTTTAAAGTATTAACATTTTCATACAAGAATATGTGATCTCCTGGCCACGAAAAGAAACGGATTTCAATCCCAACAATTTTCCTTTACACTGAGAGCCGGTAGGTACTTAGAGCACTTTTTATGCAAAGTGTTGCTTATTCAACACTAGTCAATGTCATACCCTGGTACTTTAATTCCTTAAACTGAAGCACATCTAAAACATTTCTTACGTCCACATGTTTATCTAACATTACTTACTAAACCATTCTTACAAGAGCCTAATTAACCTCAACTAAAAAAATCAGATGTGTTCCATTCACATGACTTTCTCTACACCTCTGCAACAAATTATTGTTAAAAAGCTATGCTTCTATTTACTTCATGCTAATCGAGAAACAATTAGCAGAACTATTCTTATTACTTGCTTCCTTGTAAGTAGAAGCGAAATAAGGGAGTAGCATAGGCTAAAGTGATAGTCAAAAGCTGGTTGCTACGTGGCTGAAGTTCCTTTGTTTGTATGGACATGAGTTGACAAATTCCTGTATGGGAAAAGTATAAATTTTTCAAAGCTGAAACCAAAAACAAGGAATATATAAAAAGCGATCCACTCCGCGAAAAATATACAGTAAATTGTGTTTTAAGGAGCTCTACATTTAATTAGTTTTACGGTTTGCAAAAGTCATCCAGAATAAAGTAGTCTTAAGAGGCTATTCCCAGAAAATGCAACATATACGTACGTCATGTAACTATCTTTAATCAAAATCGTTAAGAGCCATTTTTGAGAAAATCAAAATCAAATTTTTTCCACGATTAGTTGGGCGTGGGGGATTTTCTTGAAAATGTTCACGTCGCGTCCTTCAAATACACTTTAGTTGAACACCAAGTTTGATAGTTAACGGTCTTTTTGCTTGCAAGCCCTGCTGTCCACAGACACGGCACTTTTTTCTAAAAATGGTTTACTTATTACTTTCTCTATACGTACTATGTACATAGTGTATACAGAAGGTATTGTATTGCACCCAAAATTCGATACCGAGATTTCACCGGAAATATGTTTTGAGATCCCTAGAATCCAAAAGAAGCATTTTTAGAAAAATGTTCGTGTGTGTGTGTCTGAGGGCAGCATAGCTCAAAAATGAAAAGACCGTTAAGGTATCTTCCAAGGATGCGACACGAAGTTTTTCAAAAAATTCCCCCACCCCAAACTACCCTATATATATGCAACTTGTTTCAAACATTTTGATTTTCTAAAAAATGGCTCTAACAATTTTGATTAAAATCTCGTATATTTAAGATATTTACTTGACAAATAATATGTATATCTTGAATTTTATGGGAATAGCCTCTGAAGAGTACTTTATTCTGGATGAATTTTACGGATTTTTACATAACTGGTAAACCGTAAGAAATGGACAAAGCTTACCACACAGAAAATGTAGAGCACATTAAAACAAACAATTTGTTATATACATTTTCTTTCGTAGAGTTGGTCTTTTTAAGATATTCCTTGTTTTAGTTTCAGTTTTGAAAAACTTATACTTTTCTCATACAGGAATTTGTACAACAAAGGAAGTTATGTCACATAGCAACCAGCTTTTGACTATCACTTTAACCTGTGTTACTCCGTTATTTCGCTTCAATTTACAGAAACAATAAGACTATTTCTGCTAATGTTTTCTCAATTAGCATGAAGTAAATAGAAGCCTAAACTTCTTAACAATATTTTTTGACAGAGATGTAGAGAAAGTTATGTGAATCGAACACATCAGATTCTTTTTTATTATTTATTCAGGCGACCTCAAAACGCATATTTCCGCTAAAATCTAGCCACCGAATTTTTGGGTGGAATGCAGTATATTCTCTAGTTACTATATGCATAAAACGCGCAGAGAAAGTGAATAATTCTGAAATGATCTCGAGGTCCATGGAGCTTGAAGTTACTAGACATTCGGATAAGGGAGAACCCCGAAAAAATCTTATCCAGGCGGGCTTAATATTTCATTATTAAGTATCAAATGCTTAATGATTTTCAAATTAATTCTTCATATTTTAAACTTTTAAATTTACTTATTATTTTTAAATATTCTGTTATTTTATCCAAACTTTTTACAATTAAATTAAAATAAAACTAATAAATAGAATTAAATCTAAATATTTTTACTAATATATCTCGCACTACTGGAAGCCGGCGGCAACGCAACACTCGACTGACTGGCCAGCGGCGCACTCCTAACAAATCAAGGTTACTGTAGCTTGACCACCAGATAGCTGTTTAAAAAACTCATTACTATCATACATGAAAGCAAATTATAACTTTAAGATTAAGTTAGAGTTGAGCCATAAATTACATGGAAATGTACAGTAATGTGGCAATTTTGAAGATTGACTTGAGGAGTCTATCACATGAATTGGCATTCGCTAACACCAACTTGTGATTACGCGCATCAATAGGATCAGACTCTCCATAATTTCATAAAAATCATCCATTATCGAAAATGGCGATTTGTTGATTTCTATTGACTATAGTAGTTACCATGGCAACACGATATCAATAGTAATTGAATTAAAATTGTTCACTGATATAACATTTAATATGTCATATATTCAACAAAAGTAGCTCATTAACTCGTGATCTAACTTCACCCACCAGTTAATAAACATCCACTTTTACACCTAATTAAATATGACATTTTAATCAAAATCTTTAGCCATTTCTGACAAAATTCAAAATTTCATTTTTTTTTTACATATAAAGGGTTGTTTGGGGTGGGGGATTTTCTTAAAAATCTTCGTATCGCAGCCTTGAAAGACGCTTAAGCACCAGTTTTGATATTTATCCGACTTTTTGAGTTTGCTGTCCACACACATACACATTGTATTCATGGGTCTTCAAAATGTTTATTTCCAGTATCAAATTTCTCTATCTACTAGCTATTCTTGTAAGTTTTGGTGTTTTAGCCTTGGAAGATACTAAACTTGATTGCAAAGTTTGGTATTTAACCGACTTTTCCTCTAGCATGTACGCACACTGCAATAATGTCACAGGGCTTCCTGGAGAAGAATCTCGCGAGCCCAACTGCGGTGACTCGGAAACGTGAGAACCATTGCACATGACGCCACTGTCACAATATACGTAGTAGGTGGACAAGTTATTGTATTCCACTCAAAAAGTCCATACCGCAAATATATGTTTTGAGACAGCCTCAATCAAAAAAAGAAAAAACCATTTTAGAAAGAGATCTGTCTATGAACAGCATAACTCAAAGTCCTTTAAAAACCAAACTTGGTATTTAACTTTAGTGTCTCCGAAGGATGTAATACCAACAAATTCGATAAGAAACCCACACCTAAAACTACCGTCGACATGAAGAATTTTTTAAAAAAAATTGATTTTCTCAAAAATGAATATAACGATTTTGATTAAATTTATTAAAGATGTTTACATGACAAGTAAAATATATCTTGAATTTTCTGGGAATAGCGTCAGAGGAATTCATAATTCTGGAAGAGACTTTTGAGTAACTAGTACGGATAGACAAAACTTTCTAAAAAAAAACAAAACAAAAAAACTATATACATATATGTGTGTGTGTGTGTGTTGATCTTGTCAAATCACAAATTTAAGTCCTAAACAGATTTGCTGTGGAGCTAACCGTTTCCGAGACATTCGTGTTATCGGTCTCAATTTTAAAATAATTATAGTTCTCTCAAAAAGGAAATCGTCCGTGTTTCTTTTGGTTTACTTCTAGCTAATAAAAGAACTGTATTTGAATGACAATCGAATAGCGGCAACTTTTAAAACATTTGACTTCGTTTTAGCCTAGTACGAATATTCCCATATTTTCCTTCTCCTTACAAGAACGCAAGTAATAAGGCAATTTCTGTTATTGTTTATCTTGATTAATATGAAGCACATAGAAGAATAATCGTTTGTAAGAAGTTTCTTTGTAGAACAAGTAGAAAAAGTAATATGCGTGGAACACATAAAAGATTATTGCGTTAGGCTGTCTGTCCACAAAGACACCTTTTACTGGAACAGTATTTGCGCTCAAATCTCAGTATCGAATTTTTGGTTGTAATACAACGCCTCCCTTTCTTACATAGTAGAGAAACAAATTGTATTACAAATGAAAGCGCATATTCAAACATAATTCAACATATACATTTTATTTTTGTGCACATTTTAAATAAACTGTTAACGCCAATGTCGAAAAAAACCAAACGTAACAAATTTAAACAATCTGATGTGCTCCATTCACTTAACTTTCTCTACATCTCTGCAAGAAATTATTGTTAAAAAGCTTATGCTTCTATTTACTTCTTGATAATCGAGAAAACTAGCAGAAATAGTCTTATTACTTGCTTCCTTGTAAGTAGAAGCGAAATAAGGGAGTAGCATAGGTTAAAGTGATAGTCAAAAGCTGGTTGCTATGTGACTGAAGTTTCTTTGTTCATATGGACAGGAGTTGACAAATTCCTGTATGAGAAAGGTATAAGTTTTTCAAAGCTGAAACCAATAACAAGGAATATCTTAGAAAAGATCAACTCCACGAAAAAAATGTATATAACAAATGTGTTTTAACGTGCTCTATATTTTTTGTGTGGTAAGATTTTGTCCATCTCTTACGTTTAGCAGTTATACAAAATTCCGTAAAATCCACCCAGAATAAAGTAGTCCTCAGAGGCTATTCCTAGAAAATTCAAGATATACATTTTATTTTTTAGGTAAATATCTTTAATATACGATATTTTAATCAAAATCGTTAGAGCCATTTTAAGAAAATCAAACATTTCGAAAAAAGTTCCATATAAAGTGTAGTTGGGGGAGGGAGAATTTTTCTCAAAATTTTCGTGTCACATCCCTGGAAGACACTAAAGTTAAATACCAAGTTTGGTATTTTACTGAGTTATCGTGTTCAAAGACACGTGAAAATGCTTTTTTTGGATACAGGGGACCCTAAAACACATATTTCCGGTACAATGCAATACACTATGTACATAGTACGTGTAGAGAAAGTAAAAGTTGTTTGATGTCAAGATTTGTTCAACAGTATGGCAGGACTTTCTCAGAAAATACTGAATTAAATTGCTAAGTAATGTGTTGAACAGTGGTCTTGTTTCACAAACGCGCGCTTTAGTTGGATTCACGTACTCGTGGTGAATGTCACACCTGCTAAAGGACTACAAACATATTTCTTTTAGCCTTCCTGTACAAAAAGTGATTCGAAAGCCATGTAACATTACGGCATTAACATAATCAGTGCAATTTGATCAAACAAAATATGTGAAGTACTCCATTCACATTGCTACAACAATTTTTTAAAAAGCTTATTCTTCTATTCACTTGATGCTAATCAAGATAAACATTAACAGAAATTGCTTCCTTGTAAGGAAATACACTGGGATAAAGTGATAGTCAAATGTTTTAAAAGCTGAAATCAGTTTTTTTGCAAGACCAGAAGTTGACAAAGTCCCGTATGGGACAAACATTTTGAAACTGAAACCAACAACTCCACGAAAAAGAATTGTGTGTTTTAATGCTTTTGTCTGTATCTTACGGTTTACTACTTGTACAAAATTCACATGTCATGTAAATATGCGGTACTTTAATCAAAATTGTTACAGCCATTTTTGAGAAAATGCACATGTTTGTCGCATCCTTGAAAGATACTGAACTTAAATACCAAGTTTCATATTTTACGGACTCTTCGGTTTTGAGTTATCGTGTTCATAGACATACACGGACCTTTTTCTAAAAATGTTTTTTTTATCGAGTGGACACTTAAACGTGTATTTCCGGCGAAACCTCGGTGGGATGCAATACTTTCTCTATACACTGTATATATAGTGCGTGTAGAGAAAGTAAACATGCATCGTATGGGGCATTTCATTAACATAGGCATGTAAGTTGGAGTTTTGAAACGTTGCAAACTTGACGCAGTTACTTCGTGTAATAACCGATAAGATATCTCCACTCTGTCAATTGTCAAGGCATTCATTTACACTACAGGTTTGCCAACTTACACATTATTTGTCATGGGTACACTTAGTTCCGTCCTTACCACTTTCGTAATTAATACGAGGGTCGTCCAGAAAGTGACACACCAAAGTTACTCTATTTCTGCTATCAAGGTATTTATGGTCACGTGGTACCACTTTTTCAATCTCTATATTATACTTTTTTACCGCTAAACAACTTATTAGTTTTTTTGAATGGACCAAATGTGCGGCCAATAGAATGTTATAGTCAAATAACGCAAGTGTATGGTGATAATGCAATGAACGAGTCTTCAGTGAGGAAATGACACATAATTTACGAGTAATCAAGGAAGAACATAACAGTGTGTACAATAAAGACAGGAGTGGAAGTTCATCAATCGTTATGGAGCAGTTGAAAGCAAATGTTGATAAAAGAAATCAGAAAAACCGGTGTTTCACTTTGGACACCGTACATGACTTTTTGGATGGAAAAGATTTGGCAGTCATGAAGACCTAAATATCTTGGCTCAGATGTTTAGCGGTGGAAGAGTATAACATGTGTAACAGGTGACAATAAATACCTTGATAGCAGAAATAGAGTAACGTTAGAGTGTAACTTTGTGTTGATAACTTTCGTTATTGTTTAGTTGTAACAAATCGTCTGTCACTTTCTGGATTACCTTCGTAGTATTTTAAACAGAATATTTATTACTTTGGCAACATCTGGCAAATTTTTTTGTAAGGTGCTCGCATTAAAGCATACAATAAAAAAAAAAATCTGATGTGTTCCATTCACATTAATTTCTCTAGCTTTTCCACAAAAAAAATCCTTCTTTACAAAACATAACATACTATCTACTTCATAGTAATCAAGATAAACATTAGCATCGTGTCAAGGTTTTAACTGAATATCAAAATTTGAGGTGGCATGTACTCAGAACTGTATTAAGTTAGAGAAGACATACGCTCATCAACTGTTCTGACAGCCGCCTTGAGGTCAACATGACAAGCAATCTACCAACTAGCAGTTTTACTTTCTCTACTGTCTATGTGCAAGTAGTTAAACAAGGTGTTGCATTCCACCCAAAAATTCAATACACACATTTCACCGAAAATACATTTTTGAGGACCCCGGAATCTAAACAAAAAATAATTTTAAATATATGTACGCAAGCGTGCGTGCGTGGGTGTGTGTCTGTGGACAGCATAACTGAAAAACGTAAAGTGGGTTAAATACCAAACGTATTTAATTTTAGTACCTTCCAAGGATGCCTCTGGAAAATACCCCCAGCCCAGATTACCCTTAACATGGAATATTCAATTCTCAAAAAGGTAGCTCTAAAGGTTTGATATTAACTCTGTCGTGTATACACATAGCAAATAAACGGTACCTATGTCGTGGAAATAATCTTTGATGGGTTCTCCATTCGCAATCATTTGTGTATAAGTGATTAAGCGTAAGAGATAGACAAAAACTTGCTAGATCCCCTTTAAACACATCATTTCTCATATAGATTTTTATTTTTTGAAGTAACCAATTTTAGAGATATTCCCTATTGTTATTTCCAGTTTTAAGTTTCCTCAAACGGGAATTCCTCGTCCGTTAAAGCCCTTTTTTTTTTTTTTTTTTTTTTTTTTACCCCCTGCCCTTGAAAAGAGAACCGAATTTCAATAGCAAAGGCATCGCGACGGTTTTAAAATGTTGACTGTCACTTTATCCTAGTGAACTCCCTTATTTACCTTCTACTTACAAGGAAGAATTTCTGTTAACGTTTATCTCGATTACCATGAAGTAGATAAAAGAATAAGCTTTTGAAAGAATACTTTGTTTGCATAATAGATAAGGTCACGTGAATGGAACACACCAGTTTTTGATTGTATAATTTTTCTTTTAAAAGAACGCACAGTATTTATTGTATAGGTCGCCTCTAACTGAGGCATATTGGTGTACAATCTATTTCTTCGTAGATTAGATGACACACTGTCAGTCACTCAATCAGTCATACTTCCAGACTCGCATCTTGATACATTAGATGACATACTGTCAGCCAGTCAGTCATACTTCCAGACCCCCATCTTGGCACATTTGATGACACACTGTCAGTCAGTCAGTCAGTCATACTTCCAGACTCGCATCTTGGCACATTAGATGACACACTGTCAGTCACTCTTACTTCCAGACTCGCATCTTGGCACATTAGATGACACACTGTCAGTCACTCTTACTTCCAGACTCGCATCTTGGTACATTAGATGACACACTGTCAGTCACTCTTACTTCCAGACTCGCATCTTGGCACATTAGATGACACACTGTCAGTCACTCTTACTTCCAGACTCGCATCTTGGTACATTAGATGACACACTGTCAGTCACTCTTACTTCCAGACTCGCATCTTGGCACATTAGATGACACACTGTCAGTCAGCCAGTCTTACTTCCAGACTCGCATCTTGGTACATTAGATGACACACTGTCAGTCAGCCAGTCTTACTTCCAGACTCGCATCTTGGCACATTAGATGACACTGTCAGTCAGTCAGTCATACTTCCAGACTCGCATCTTGGTACATTAGATGACACACTGTCAGTCAGCCAGTCTTACTTCCAGACTCGCATCTTGGTACATTAGATGACACACTGTCAGTCAGCCAGTCTTACTTCCAGACTCGCATCTTGGTACATTAGATGACACTGTCAGTCTTACTTCCAGACTCGCATCTTGGTACATTAGATGATACTGTCAGTCTTACTTCCTGACTTGCATCTTGGCACATTAGATGATACTGTAAGTCAGACAGTCATACTTCCAGACTCGCATCTTGGTACATTAGATGACACACTGAAAGTCAGACAGTCTTACTTCCAGACTCGCATCTTGGTACATTAGATGACACTGTCAGTCTTACTTCCAGACTCGCATCTTGGTACATTTGATGACACTGTCAGTCTTACTTCCAGACTCGCATCTTGGCACATTAGATGACACTGTCAGTCAGTCAGTATTACTTCCAGACTCGCATCTTGGTACATTAGATGACACACTGTCAGTCAGCCAGTCTTACTTCCAGACTCGCATCTTGGTACATTAGATGACACTGTCAGTCGTACTTCCAGACTCGCATCTTGGTACATTAGATGACACTGTCAGTCTTACTTCCAGACTCGCATCTTGGTACATTAGATGACACTGTCAGTCAGTCAGTCTTACTTCCAGACTCGCATCTTGTCACATTAGATGACACACAGTCAGTCAGTCTTACTTCCAGACTCGCATCTTGGCACATTAGATGACACACAGTCAGTCAGTCAAACTTCCAGACTCGCATCTTGGACACTTTAGATGACAGTGTCAGTCGGTCAGTCTTACTTGCAGACTCGCATCTTGGCACATTAGATGACAATGTCAGTCAGTCTTACTTCCAGACTCCCATCTTGGCACATTAGATGACACTGTCAGTCAGTCTTAGTTCCAGACTCGCATCTTGGTACATTAGATGACACACTGTCAGTCAGTCTTACTTCCAGACTCGCATCTTGAAACATTAGATGACACAGTCAGTCTTACTTCCAGACTCGCATCTTGGTACATTAATTGACACTGTCAGCCTTACTTCCAGACTAGCATCTTGGCACATTAGATGACACTGTCAGTCAGTCAGTCATACTTCCAGACTCGCATCTTCGTACATTAGATGACACACTGTCAGTCTGCCAGTCTTACTTCCAGACTCGCATCTTGGTACATTAGATGACACTGTCAGTCAGTCAGTCAGTCTTACTTCCAGACTCGCATCTTGGCACATTAGATGACACTGTTAGTCAGTCAGTCAGTCTTACTTCCAGACTCGTATCTTGGTATATTAGATGACACTGTCAGTCAGTCAGTCAGTATTACTTCCAGACTCGCATCTTGGCACATTAGATGACACAGTTAGTCAGTCATTCAGTCTTACTTCCAGACTCGTATCTTGGTATATTAGATGACACTGTCAGTCAGTCAGTATTACTTCCAGACTCGCATCTTGGTACATTCGATGACGCACTGTCAGTCAGTCAGTATTACTTCCAGACTCGCGTCTTGGCACATTAGATGACACAGTCATACTTCCAGACTCGCATCTTGGTACATTAGATGACACAGTCAGTCAGTCAATCATACTTCCAGACTCGCATCTTGGTACATTAGATGACACAGCCAGTCAGTCATATTTCCAGACTAGCATCTTGGTACATTAGATGACACAGTCAGTCTTACTTCCAGACTCGCATCTTGGTACATTAGATGACACAGTCAGTCAGTCATATTTCCAGACTAGCATCTTGGTACATTAGATGACACTGTCAGTCAGTCATACTTCCAGACTAGCATCTTGGTACATTAGATGACACAGTCAGTCAGTCATATTTCCAGACTAGCATCTTGGTACATTAGATGACACTGTCAGTCAGTCATACTTCCAGACTAGCATCTTGGTACATTAGATGACACAGTCAGTCAGTCATATTCCCAGACTAGCATCTTGGTACATTAGATGACACTGTCAGTCAGTCATACTTCCAGACTCGCATCTTGGTACATTAGATGACACAGTCAGTCTTACTTCCAGACTCGCATCTTGGTACATTAGATGACACAGTCAGTCTTACTTCCAGACTCGCATCTTGGTACATTAGATGACACAGTCAGTCAGTCAGTCTTACTTCCAGACTCGCATCTTGGCACATTAGATGACACAGTCAGTCAGTCATACTTCCAGACTCGCATCTTGGTACATTAGATGACACAGTCAGTCAGTCTTACTTCCAGACTAGCATCTTGGTACATTAGATGGCATTGTCAGGCTTACTTCCAGACTCGCATCTTGGTACATTAATTGACACTGTCAGTCTTACTTCCAGACTAGCATATTGGTACATTAGATGACACTGTCAGTCATACTTCCAGACTAGCATCTTGGTACATTAGATGACACAGTCAGTCTTACTTCCAGACTCGCATTAATGTATATTAGATGACACTGTCAGTCTTACTTCCAGACTCGCATCTTGGTACATTAGACGTCATAGTCAGTCAGTCATACTTCCAGACTCGCATCTTGGTGCATTAGATGACACTGTCAGTCAGTCATACTTCCAGACTCGCATCTTGGTGCATTAGATGACACTGTCAGTCTTACTTCCAGACTAGCATCTTGGTTCATTAGATGACACTGTCAGTCTTACTTCCAGACTAGCATCTTGGTTCATTAGATGACACTGTCAGTCTTACTTCCAGACTCGCATCTTGCTACATTAGATGACACAGTCAGTCTTACTTCCAGACTCGCATCTTGGTACATTAGATGACACAGTCAGTCTTACTTCCAGACTCGCATCTTGCTACATTAGATGACACAGTCAGTCTTACTTCCAGACTCGCATCTTGCTACTTTAGATGACACAGTCAGTCTTACTTCCAGACTCGCATCTTGCTACATTAGATGACACAGTCAGTCTTACTTCCAGACTCGCATCTTGGTACATTAGATGACACTGTCAGTCAGTCAGTCTTAATTCCAGACTCGCATCTTGCTACATTAGATGACACAGTCAGTCATACTTCCAGACTGGCATCTTGGTACATTAGATGACACTGTCAGTCAGTCAGTCTTAATTCCAGACTCGCATCTTGCTACATTAGAAAACACAGTCAGTCATACTTCCAGACTCGCATCTTGGTACATTAGATGACACAGTATTTCAGTCATACTTCCAGACTAGCATCTTGGTACATTAGATGACACAGTATTTCAGTCATACTTCCAGACTCGCATCTTGCTACATTAGATGACACAGTCAGTCATACTTCCAGACTCGCATCTTGGTACATTAGATGACACAGTATTTCAGTCATACTTCCAGACTCGCATCTTGCTACATTAGATGACACAGTCAGTCATAATTCCAGACTAGCATCTTGGTACATTAGATGACACAGTATTTCAGTCATACTTCCAGACTCGCATCTTGGTACATTAGATGACACAGTATTTCAGTCATACTTCCAGACTCGGTCGTGGTACATTAGATGACACTGTCAGTCAGTCTTACTTCCAGACTCGCATCTTGGCACGTTAGATGACACTGTTAGTCAGTCAGTCTTACTTCCAGACTCGCATCTTGGCACATTAGATGGCACTGTTAGTCAGTCAGTCAGTCTTAATTCCAGACTCGCATCTTGCTACATTAGATGACACAGTCAGTCAGTGAGTCAGTCAGTCTTAATTCCAAACTCGCATCTTGCTACATTAGATGACACAGTCAGTCTTACTTCCAGACTAGCATCTTGGTACATTAGATGACACAGTCAGTCTTACTTCCAGAGTCGGTCGTGGTACATTAGATGACACAGTCAGTCTTACTTCCAGACTAGCATCTTGGTACATTAGATGACACAGTCAGTCATACTTCCAGAGTCGGTCGTGGTACATTAGATGACACAGTCAGTCTTACTTCCAGACTAGCATCTTGGTACATTAGATGACACAGTCAGTCTTACTTCCAGACTAGCATCTTGGTACATTAGATGACACAGTCAGTCTTACTTCCAGACTAGCATCTTGGTACATTAGATGACACAGTCAGTCTTACTTCCAGACTCGCATCTTGGTACATTAGATGACACAGTCAGTCTTACTTGCAGACTAGCATCTTGGTACATTAGATGACACAGTGTCAGTCAGTCTTACTTCCAGACTCGCATCTTGGCACATTAGATGACAATGTTAGTCAGTCAGTCTTACTTCCAGACTAGCATCTTGGCACATTAGATGACACAGTCAGTCAGTCAGTCAGTCTTACTTCCAGACTCGCATCTTGGCACATTAGATGACACAGTCAGTCAGTGAGTCTTACTTCCAGACTCGCATCTTGGCACATTAGATGACACTGTTAGTCATACTTCCAGACTCGCATCTTGGCACATTAGATGACACTGTTAGTCAGTCAGTCATACTTCCAGACTCGCATCTTGGTACATTAGATGACACTGTCAGTCAGTCAGTCAGTCTTAATTCCAGACTCGGTCGTGGCACATTAGATGACACTGTTAGTCAGTCAGTCAGTCTTACTTCCAGACTCGCATCTTGGTACATTAGATGACACTGTCAGTCAGTCAATCATACTTCCAGACTTGCATCTTGGTACATTAGAAGACACTTACAGTCAGTCATACTTCCAGACTCGCATCTTGGTACACTAGATGACACACTGTCAGTCAGCCGGTCTTACTTCCAGACTCGCATCTTGGTGGATTAGATGACACTGTCAGTCAGTCAGTCAGTCAGTCTTACTTCCAGACTCGCATCTTGGCACATTAGATGACACTGTCAGTCAGTCAGTCTTACTTCCAGACTCGCATCTAGGTACATTAGATGACACTGTCAGTCAGTCTTACTTCCAGACTAGCATCTTGGTACATTAGATGGCACTGTCAGGCTTACTTCCAGACTCGCATCTTGGTACATTAATTGACACTGTCAGTCTTACTTCCAGACTAGCATCTTGGTACATTAGATGACACTGTCAGTCATACTTCCAGACTAGCATCTTGGTACATTAGATGACACAGTCAGTCTTACTTCCAGACTCGCATTAATGTATATTAGATGACACTGTCAGTCTTACTTCCAGACTCGCATCTTGGTACATTAGACGTCATAGTCAGTCAGTCATACTTCCAGACTCGCATCTTGGTGCATTAGATGACACTGTCAGTCAGTCATACTTCCAGACTCGCATCTTGGTGCATTAGATGACACTGTCAGTCTTACTTCCAGACTAGCATCTTGGTTCATTAGATGACACTGTCAGTCTTACTTCCAGACTAGCATCTTGGTTCATTAGATGACACTGTCAGTCTTACTTCCAGACTCGCATCTTGCTACATTAGATGACACAGTCAGTCTTACTTCCAGACTCGCATCTTGGTACATTAGATGACACAGTCAGTCTTACTTCCAGACTCGCATCTTGCTACATTAGATGACACAGTCAGTCTTACTTCCAGACTCGCATCTTGCTACATTAGATGACACAGTCAGTCTTACTTCCAGACTCGCATCTTGCTACATTAGATGACACAGTCAGTCTTACTTCCAGACTCGCATCTTGGTACATTAGATGACACTGTCAGTCAGTCAGTCTTAATTCCAGACTCGCATCTTGCTACATTAGATGACACAGTCAGTCATACTTCCAGACTGGCATCTTGGTACATTAGATGACACTGTCAGTCAGTCAGTCAGTCTTAATTCCAGACTCGCATCTTGCTACATTAGATGACACAGTCAGTCATACTTCCAGACTCGCATCTTGGTACATTAGATGACACAGTATTTCAGTCATACTTCCAGACTAGCATCTTGGTACATTAGATGACACAGTATTTCAGTCATACTTCCAGACTCGCATCTTGCTACATTAGATGACACAGTCAGTCATACTTCCAGACTCGCATCTTGGTACATTAGATGACACAGTATTTCAGTCATACTTCCAGACTCGCATCTTGCTACATTAGATGACACAGTCAGTCATACTTCCAGACTAGCATCTTGGTACATTAGATGACACAGTATTTCAGTCATACTTCCAGATTCGCATCTTGGTACATTAGATGACACAGTATTTCAGTCATACTTCCAGACTCGGTCGTGGTACATTAGATGACACTGTCAGTCAGTCTTACTTCCAGACTAGCATCTTGGCACGTTAGATGACACTGTTAGTCAGTCAGTCTTACTTCCAGACTCGCATCTTGGCACATTAGATGGCACTGTTAGTCAGTCAGTCAGTCTTAATTCCAGACTCGCATCTTGCTACATTAGATGACACAGTCAGTCAGTGAGTCAGTCAGTCTTAATTCCAAACTCGCATCTTGCTACATTAGATGACACAGTCAGTCTTACTTCCAGACTAGCATCTTGGTACATTAGATGACACAGTCAGTCTTACTTCCAGAGTCGGTCGTGGTACATTAGATGACACAGTCAGTCTTACTTCCAGACTAGCATCTTGGTACATTAGATGACACAGTCAGTCATACTTCCAGAGTCGGTCGTGGTACATTAGATGACACAGTCAGTCTTACTTCCAGACTAGCATCTTGGTACATTAGATGACACAGTCAGTCTTACTTCCAGACTAGCATCTTGGTACATTAGATGACACAGTCAGTCTTACTTCCAGACTAGCATCTTGGTACATTAGATGACACAGTCAGTCTTACTTCCAGACTCGCATCTTGGTACATTAGATGACACAGTCAGTCTTACTTCCAGACTAGCATCTTGGTACATTAGATGACACACTGTCAGTCAGTCTTACTTCAAGACTAGCATCTTGGCTCATTAGATGACACTGTTAGTCAGTCAGTCTTACTTCCAGACTAGCATCTTGGCACATTAGATGACACTGTCAGTCAGTCTTACTTCCAGACTCGCATCTTGGCACATTAGATGACAATGTTAGTCAGTCAGTCTTACTTCCAGACTAGCATCTTGGCACATTAGATGACACAGTCAGTCAGTCAGTCAGTCTTACTTCCAGACTCGCATCTTGGCACATTAGATGACACAGTCAGTCAGTGAGTCTTACTTCCAGACTCGCATCTTGGCACATTAGATGACACTGTCAGTCAGTCAGTCAGTCTTACTTCCAGACTAGCATCTTGGCACATTAGATGACACTGTCCGTCAGTCTTACTTCCAGACTCGCATCTTGGCACATTAGATGACACTGTTAGTCATACTTCCAGACTCGCATCTTGGCACATTAGATGACACTGTTAGTCAGTCAGTCATACTTCCAGACTCGCATCTTGGTACATTAGATGACACTGTCAGTCAGTCAGTCAGTCTTAATTCCAGACTCGGTCGTGGCACATTAGATGACACTGTTAGTCAGTCAGTCAGTCTTACTTCCAGACTCGCATCTTGGTACATTAGATGACACTGTCAGTCAGTCAATCATACTTCCAGACTTGCATCTTGGTACATTAGAAGACACTTACAGTCAGTCATACTTCCAGACTCGCATCTTGGTACACTAGATGACACACTGTCAGTCAGCCGGTCTTACTTCCAGACTCGCATCTTGGTGGATTAGATGACACTGTCAGTCAGTCAGTCAGTCAGTCTTACTTCCAGACTCGCATCTTGGCACATTAGATGACACTGTCAGTCAGTCAGTCTTACTTCCAGACTCGCATCTAGGTACATTAGATGACACTGTCAGTCAGTCAGTCTTACTTCCAGACTCGCATCGTGGTACATTAGATGACACACTGTCAGTCAGTCAGTCTTACTTCCAGACTCGCATCTTGGTACATTAGATTACACAGTCAGTCAGTCAGTCTTACTTCCAGTCTCGCATCTTGGTACATTAGATGACACACAGTCAGTCAGTCAGTCAGTCTTACTTCCAGACTCGCATCTTGGTACATTAGATGACACAGTCAGTCAGTCAGTCTTACTTCCAGACTCGCATCTTGGTACATTAGATGACACACAGTCAGTCAGTCAGTCAGTCAGTCAGTCTTACTTCCAGACTCGCATCTTGGTACATTAGATGACACACAGTCAGTCAGTCAGTCAGTCTTACTTCCAGACTCGCAACTTGGTACATTAGATGACACACTGTCAGTCAGTCTTACTTCCAGACTCGCATCTTGGTACATTAGATGACACATTGTCAGTCAGTCTTACTTCCAGACTCGCATTTTGGTACATTAGATGACACACTGTCAGTCAGTCTTACTTCCAGACTAGCATCTTGGCACATTAGATGACACACTGTCAGTCAGTCTTACTTCCAGACTAGCATCTTGGCACATTAGATGACACACTGTCAGTCAGTCTTACTTCCAGACTAGCATCTTGGCACATTAGATGACACTGTCAGTCAGTCTTACTTCCGGACTCGCATCTTGGCACATTAGATGGCACTGTTAGTCAGTCTTACTTCCAGACTCGCATCTTGGCACATTAGATGACACACTGTCAGTCAGTCTTACTTCCAGACTCGCATCTTGGTACATTAGATGACACACTGTTAGTCAGTCTTACTTCCAGACTAGCATCTTGGTACACTAGATGACACACTGTCAGTCAGTCTTACTTCCAGACTAGCATCTTGGCTCATTAGATGACACTTTTAGTCTGTCTTACTTCCAGACTAGCATCTTGGTACATTAGATGACACAGTCAGTCTTACTTTCAGACTAGCATCTTGGTACATTAGATGACACACTGTCAGTCAGTCTTACTTCCAGACTAGCATCTTGGCACATTAGATGACACTGTCAGTCAGTCTTACTTCCAGACTAGCATCTTGGTACATTAGATGACACTGTCAGTCAGTCATACTTCCAGACTCGCATCTTGGTACATTAGATGACACTGTCAGTCAGTCATACTTCCAGACTCGCATCTTGGTACATTAGATGACACAGTCAGTCAGTCATACTTCCAGACTCGCAATTTGGTACATTAGATGACACTGTCAGTCAGTCATACTTCCAGACTCGCATCTTGGTACATTAATTGCCACTGTCAGTCTTACTTCCAGACTAGCATCTTGGTACATTAGATGGCACTGTCAATCTTACTTCCAGACTAGCATCTTGGTACATTAGATGACACAGTCAGTCTTACTTCCAGACTCGGATTATGGTACATTAGATGACACTGTCAGTCTTACTTCCAGACTCGCATCTTGGTACATTAGACGTCATAGTCAGTCAGTCATACTTCCAGACTCGCATCTTGGTGCATTAGATGACACTGTCAGTCTTACTTCCAGACTAGCATCTTGGTTCATTAGATGACACTGTCAGTCTTACTTCCAGACTCGCATCTTGCTACATTAGATGACACAGTCAGTCATACTTCCAGACTCGCATCTTGGTACATTAGATGACACAGTCAGTCATACTTCCAGACTCGCATCTTGCTACATTAGATGACACAGTCAGTCATACTTCCAGACTCGCATCTTGCTACATTAGATGACACTGTCAGTCATACTTCCAGACTCGCATCTTGGTACATTAGATGACACTGTCAGTCAGTCAGTCTTAATTCCAGACTCGCATCTTGCTACATTAGATGACACAGTCAGTCATACTTCCAGACTCGCATCTTGGTACATTAGATGACACAGTCAGTCATACTTCCAGACTAGCATCTTGGTACATTAGATGACACAGTATTTCAGTCATACTTCCAGACTCGCATCTTGCTACATTAGATGACACAGTCAGTCATACTTCCAGACTCGCATCTAGGTACATTAGATGACACAGTATTTCAGTCATACTTCCAGACTCGGTCGTGGTACATTAGATGACACTGTCAGTCAGTCTTACTTCCAGACTAGCATCTTGGCACGTTAGATGACACTGTTAGTCAGTCAGTCATACTTCCAGACTCGCATCTTGGCACATTAGATGGCACTGTTAGTCAGTCAGTCAGTCTTAATTCCAGACTCGCATCTTGCTACATTAGATGACACAGTCAGTCAGTCAGTCAGTCAGTCAGTCTTAATTCCAAACTCGCATCTTGCTACATTAGATGACACAGTCAGTCATACTTCCAGAGTCGGTCGTGGTACATTAGATGACACAGTCAGTCTTACTTCCAGACTCGCATCTTGGTACATTAGATGACACAGTCAGTCAGTCATACTTCAAGACTAGCATCTTGGTAAATTAGATGACACAGTCAGTCTTACTTCCAGACTCGCATCTTGGTACATTAGATGAGACTGTCAGTCTTACTTCCAGACTCGCATCTTCGTACATTAGATGACACTGTCAGTCAGTCAGTCAGTCTTAATTCCAGACTCGCATCTTGCTACATTAGATGACACAGTCAGTCATACTTCCAGACTCGGTCGTGGTACATTTGATAACACTGTCAGTCAGTCTTACTTCCAGACTAGCATCTTGGCACGTTAGATGACACTGTTAGTCAGTCAGTCAGTCTTACTTCCAGACTCGCATCTTGGTACATTAGATGACACTGTCAGTCAGTCAATCATACTTCCAGATTTGCATCTTGGTACATTAGAAGACACTTACAGTCAGTCATACTTCCAGACTCGCATCTTGGTACACTAGATGACACACTGTCAGTCAGCCGGTCTTACTTCCAGACTCGCATCTTGGTGGATTAGATGACACTGTCAGTCAGTCAGTCTTACTTCCAGACTCGCATCTTGGCACATTAGATGACACTGTCAGTCAGTCAGTCTTACTTCCAGACTCGCATCTAGGTACATTAGATGACACTGTCAGTCAGTCAGTCTTACTTCCAGACTCGCATCTTGGTACATTAGATGACACACTGTCAGTCAGTCAGTCTTACTTCCAGACTCGCATCTTGGTACATTAGATGACACAGTCAGTCAGTCAGTCTTACTTCCAGTCTCGCAACTTGGTACATTAGATGACACACTGTCAGTCAGTCAGTCTTACTTCCAGACTCGCATCTTGGTACATTAGATGACACACAGTCAGTCAGTCAGTCTTACTTCCAGACTCGCAACTTGGTACATTAGATGACACACTGTCAGTCAGTCTTACTTCCAGACTAGCATCTTGGCACATTAGATGACACACTGTCAGTCAGTATTACTTCCAGACTAGCATCTTGGCACATTAGATGACACACTGTCAGTCAGTCTTACTTCCAGACTAGCATCTTGGCACATTAGATGACACACAGTCAGTCAGTCAGTTTTACTTCCGGACTCGCATCTTGGCACATTAGATGGCACTGTTAGTCAGTCTTACTTCCAGACTCGCATCTTGGCACATTAGATGACACACTGTCAGTCAGTCTTACTTCCAGACTCGCATCTTGGTACATTAGATGACACACTGTTAGTCAATCTTACTTCCAGACTAGCATCTTGGTACATTAGATGACACACTGTCAGTCAGTCTTACTTCCAGACTAGCATCTTGGCACATTAGATGACACTGTCAGTCAGTCTTACTTCCAGACTAGCATCTTGGTACATTAGATGACACACTGTTAGTCAGTCAGTCTTACTTCCAGACTCGCATCTTGGCACATTAGATGACACACTGTCAGTCAGTCTTACTTCCAGACTAGCATCTTGGTACATTAGATGACACACTGTCAGTCAGTCTTACTTCCAGACTCGCATCTTGGTACATTATATGACACACTGTCAGTCAGTCTTACTTCCAGACTAGCATCTTGGTACATTATATGACACACTGTCAGTCAGTCTTACTTCCAGACTAGCATCTTGGTACATTAGATGACACACTGTCAGTCAGTCTTACTTCCAGACTAGCATCTTGGTACATTAGATGACACACTGTCAGTCAGTCTTACTTCCAGACTCGCATCTTGGTACATTAGATGACACACTGTCAGTCAGTCTTACTTCCAGACTCGCATCTTGGTACATTAGATGACACACTGTCAGTCAGTCTTACTTCCAGACTCGCATCTTGGTACATTAGATGACACACTGTCAGTCAGTCTTACTTCCAGACTAGCATCTTGGTACATTAGATGACACACTGTCAGTCAGTCTTACTTCCAGACTAGCATCTTGGCTCATTAGATGACACTTTTAGTCAGTCTTACTTCCAGACTAGTATCTTGGTACATTAGATGACACAGTCAGTCTTACTTCCAGACTAGCATCTTGGTACATTAGATGACACACTGTCAGTCAGTCTTACTTCCAGACTAGCATCTTGGTACATTAGATGACACACTGTCAGTCAGTCTTACTTCCAGACTAGCATCTTGGTACATTAGATGACACACTGTCAGTCAGTCTTACTTCCAGACTAGCATCTTGGCACATTAGATGACACTGTCAGTCAGTCAGTCAGTCTTACTTCCAGACTCGCAACTTGGTACATTAGATGACACACTGTCAGTCAGTCTTACTTCCAGACTAGCATCTTGGCTCATTAGATGACACTGTTAGTCAGTCAGTCTTACTTCCAGACTAGCATCTTGGTACATTAGATGACACTGTCTGTCAGTCAGTCAGTCTTACTTCCAGACTCGCATCTTGGCACATTAGATGACACTGTCTGTCAGTCAGTCAGTCAGTCTTACTTCCAGACTAGCATCTTGGCACATTAGATGACACTGTCAGTCAGTCTTACTTCCAGACTCGCATCTTGGCACATTAGATGACACTGTTAGTCAGTCAGTCTTACTTCCAGACTAGCATCTTGGCACATTAGATGACACAGTCAGTCAGTGAGTCTTGCTTCCAGACTCGCATCTTGGCACATTAGATGACACTGTCAGTCAGTCAGTCAGTCTTACTTCCAGACTAGCATCTTGGCACATTAGATGACACTGTCAGTCAGTCTTACTTCCAGACTCGCATCTTGGCACATTAGATGACACTGTTAGTCATACTTCCAGACTCGTATCTTGGCACATTAGATGACACTGTTAGTCATACTTCCAGACTCGCATCTTGGCACATTAGATGACACTGTTAGTCAGTCAGTCATACTTCCAGACTCGCATCTTGGTACATTAGATGACACTGTCAGTCAGTCAGTCAGTCTTAATTCCAGACTCGCATCTTGCTACATTAGATGACACAGTCAGTCATACTTCCAGACTCGGTCGTGGCACATTAGATGACACTGTTAGTCAGTCAGTCAGTCTTACTTCCAGACTTGCATCTTGGTACATTAGAAGACACTTACAGTCAGTCATACTTCCAGACTCGCATCTTGGTACACTAGATGACACACTGTCAGTCAGCCGGTCTTACTTCCAGACTCGCATCTTGGTGGATTAGATGACACTGTCAGTCAGTCAGTCTTACTTCCAGACTCGCATCTAGGTACATTAGATGACACTGTCAGTCAGTCAGTCTTACTTCCAGACTCGCATCTTGGTACATTAGATGACACACTGTCAGTCAGTCAGTCTTACTTCCAGACTCGCATCTTGGTACATTAGATGACACAGTCAGTCAGTCAGTCTTACTTCCAGTCTCGCATCTTGGTACATTAGATGACACACAGTCAGTCAGTCAGTCAGTCAGTCTTACTTCCAGACTCGCATCTTGGTACATTAGATGACACACAGTCAGTCAGTCAGTCTTACTTCCAGACTCGGATTTTGGTACATTAGATGACACACAGTCAGTCAGTCAGTCAGTCTTACTTCCAGACTCGCATCTTGGTACATTAGATGACACACTGTCAGTCAGTCTTACTTCCAGACTAGCATCTTGGTACATTAGATGACACACTGTCAGTCAGTCTTACTTCCAGACTAGCATCTTGGCACATTAGATGACACACTGTCAGTCAGTCTTACTTCCAGACTAGCATCTTGGCACATTAGATGACACTGTCAGTCAGTCTTACTTCCGGACTCGCATCTTGGCACATTAGATGGCACTGTTAGTCAGTCTTACTTCCAGTCTCGCATCTTGGCACATTAGATGACACACTGTCAGTCAGTCTTACTTCCAGACTCGCATCTTGGTACATTAGATGACACACTGTTAGTCAGTCTTACTTCCAGACTAGCATCTTGGTACATTAGATGACACACTGTCAGTCAGTCTTACTTCCAGACTAGCATCTTGGCACATTAGATGACACTGTCAGTCAGTCTTACTTCCAGACTAGCATCTTGGTACATTAGATGACACACTGTTAGTCAGTCAGTCTTACTTCCAGACTCGCATCTTGGCACATTAGATGACACACTGTCAGTCAGTCTTACTTCCAGACTAGCATCTTGGTACATTAGATGACACACTGTCAGTCAGTCTTACTTCCAGACTAGCATCTTGGTACATTAGATGACACACTGTCAGTCACCCTTACTTCCAGACTAGCATCTTGGTACATTAGATGACACACTGTCAGTCAGTCTTACTTCCAGACTAGCATCTTGGTACATTAGATGACACACTGTCAGTCAGTCAGTCTTACTTCTAGACTAGCATCTTGGTACATTAGATGACACACTGTCAGTCAGTCTTACTTCCAGACTAGCATCTTGGTACATTAGATGACACACTGTCAGTCAGTCTTACTTCCAGACTAGCATCTTGGTACATTAGATGACACACTGTCAGTCAGTCTTACTTCCAGACTAGCATCTTGGTACATTAGATGACACACTGTCAGTCAGTCTTACTTCCAGACTAGCATCTTGGTACATTAGATGACACACTGTCAGTCAGTCAGTCTTACTTCTAGACTAGCATCTTGGTACATTAGATGACACTCAGTCAGTCAGTCTTACTTCCAGACTAGCATCTTGGTACATTAGATGACACACTGTCAGTCAGTCTTACTTCCAGACTAGCATCTTGGTACATTAGATGACACACTGTCAGTCAGTCTTACTTCCAGACTAGCATCTTGGTACATTAGATGACACACTGTCAGTCAGTCTTACTTCCAGACTAGCATCTTGGTACATTAGATGACACACTGTCAGTCAGTCTTACTTCCAGACTAGCATCTTGGCTCATTAGATGACACTTTTAGTCTGTCTTACTTCCAGACTAGCATCTTGGTACATTAGATGACACAGTCAGTCTTACTTCCAGACTAGCAACTTGGTACATTAGATGACACATTGTCAGTCAGTCTTACTTTCAGACTAGCATCTTGGTACATTAGATGACACACTGTCAGTCAGTCTTACTTCCAGACTAGCATCTTGGCTCATTAGATGACACTGTTAGTCAGTCAGTCTTACTTCCAGACTAGCATCTTGGCACATTAGATGACACACTGTCAGTCAGTCTTACTTCCAGACTAGCATCTTGGCACATTAGATGACACACTGTCAGTCAGTCTTACTTCCAGACTAGCATCTTGGCACATTAGATGACACACTGTCAGTCAGTCTTACTTCCAGACTAGCATCTTGGCACATTAGATGACACTGTCAGTCAGTCAGTCAGTCTTACTTCCAGACTCGCATCTTGGCACATTAGATGACACACTGTCAGTCAGTCTTACTTCCAGACTCGCATCTTGGCACATTAGATGACACTGTCAGTCAGTCTTACTTCCAGACTCGCATCTTGGCACATTAGATGACACTGTCAGTCAGTCTTACTTCCAGACTCGCATCTTGGCACATTAGATGACACTGTTAGTCAGTCAGTCTTACTTCCAGACTCGCATCTTGGCACATTAGATGACACTGTCAGTCAGTCAGTCTTGCTTCCAGACTAGCATCTTGGTACATTAGATGACACACTGTCAGTCAGTCTTACTTCCAGACTCGCATCTTGGCACATTAGATGACACACTGTCAGTCAGTCTTACTTCCAGACTCGCATCTTGGCACATTAGATGACACTGTCAGTCAGTCTTACTTCCAGACTCGCATCTTGGCACATTAGATGACACTGTCAGTCAGTCTTACTTCCAGACTCGCATCTTGGCACATTAGATGACACTGTTAGTCAGTCAGTCTTACTTCCAGACTAGCATCTTGGCACATTAGATGACACAGTCAGTCAGTCAGTCAGTCTTACTTCCAGACTCGCATCTTGGCACATTAGATGACACAGTCAGTCAGTCAGTCAGTCAGTCAGTCTTACTTCCAGACTCGCATCTTGGCACATTAGATGACACTGTCTGTAAGTCAGTCAGTCAGTCTTACTTCCAGACTAGCATCTTGGCACATTAGATGACACTGTCAGTCAGTCTTACTTCCAGACTCGCATCTTGGCACATTAGATGACACTGTTAGTCAGTCAGTCAGTCTTACTTCCAGACTCGCATCTTGGCACATTAGATGACACAGTCAGTCAGTCAGTCAGTCTTACTTCCAGACTCGCATCTTGGCACATTAGATGACACAGTCAGTCAGTCAGTCAGTCTTACTTCCAGACTAGCATCTTGGCACATTAGATGACACAGTCAGTCAGTCTTACTTCCAGACTCGCATCTTGGCACATTAGATGACACTGTTAGTCAGTCTTACTTCCAGACTAGCATCTTGGCACATTAGATGACACAGTCAGTCAGTCAGTCTTACTTCCAGACTCGCATCTTGGCACATTAGATGACACAGTCAGTCAGTCAGTCAGTCAGTCAGTCAGTCAGTCAGTCTTACTTCCAGACTCGCATCTTGGCACATTAGATGACACTGTCTGTCAGTCAGTCAGTCAGTCTTACTTCCAGACTAGCATCTTGGCACATTAGATGACACTGTCAGTCAGTCTTACTTCCAGACTCGCATCTTGGCACATTAGATGACACTGTTAGTCATACTTCCAGACTCGTATCTTGGCACATTAGATGACACTGTTAGTCATACTTCCAGACTCGCATCTTGGCACATTAGATGACACTGTTAGTCAGTCAGTCATACTTCCAGACTCGCATCTTGGCATATTAGATGACACTGTCAGTCTTACTTCCAGACTCGTATCTTGGCACATTAGATGACACTGTTAGTCAGTCTTACTTCTAAACTCGTATCTTGGCTAGAACTGTAGCGTATGGTTTAGGCTACAATTTTTCTTGAAACAAACTGGTGCAATAATGTACCACATATTCTTTACAAACAAATCTAATGTGTTCCATTCACACGACACTCTCTACCTCTTACACAAACAACTTCTCTTACAAAACAGCATTCTTTTATTTACGACATACTAATCAAGTTAAACATTAACATGGTCTTGTTACTTGCTTCTTTGTAAGTAGATGGTAAATAAGGGAATACACTAGGTTAAAGTGACATTCAAATGTTTTAAAGGTTGGCAGCTATGTGAAAAAAATCTGATGTGTCCCATTCACATGACTTTCTCTTTATCTCTGCAGCAAATTATTGTTGAAAAGCTTATGCTTCTATTCACTTCATGCTAATCGAGAAAAATAGCAAAAATAGTCTAATTAATTGCTTCCTTGTAAGTAGAAGCTAAATAAGGGACTACTATTGGTTAAAATGATAGTCAAAAGCTTGTTGCTATGACTGAAGTTCCAACACCAGCTGTCAAATTCCTGTATAATAAAAGCATGTTTTTCAAAGCTGAAACCAAAATCAAGGACTATCTTAAAAATGATCAACTCCACGAAAAAAAAGTATATAACATAAAGTGTGTGTTTTAATGCGCTCTACATTTTCTGTGTGGTAAGTTTTTCTCCATCTCTTACGGTTTAACAGTTCTCAAAAATTCCGCAAAATTCATCCAGAGTAAAGCAGTCTTCAGAGGCTATTCCCAGAAAATTCAAGATATACATTGTATTTAGCAGGTAAATATCTTTAATATGTGATATTTTAATCAAAATCATTACAGCCATTTTTGAGAAAATCAAAAATTTTGAAAAAAGTTCCATGTAAAGGGTAGTTGGGGTTGGGGGGATTTTCTTGAAAATCTTCGTGTCGCATCCTCGGAAGATACCAAACTTAAATACCAAGTGTGGTATTCAACGGGTTTTTCGTTTTTGAGCTATGCGGTCCACACACACACACACACACACACACACACACACACACACACACAGACGTTTTTCTAAAAATGCTTTTTTGGATTCAGGGAGTCTCAAAACATACATTTCCGGTGAAATCTCGGTATCGAATTTTTGGGTACAATACTATACCTTCTCGTACATAGTACGTACGTATAGAGAAAGTAAAAATTGAATGGTGTGAAGTAAAACAAGGGAGAAGAAACGAAACATCACTTCCTGTTTGAGAAAGTTGAAGTACTTAGTTTAAAATTGAAAGCAATAACAAAGAAACGGTCAGCTCTACATAAAAACCGTGTAGATATAATCTATCTCTTACGGTTTAGCTCTTAAGCAGAATTCTGCTAAAATAATTCAGATTAAAGAGGTCTTCAGAGGTTATTCCCAGAAAATTCAAAATTTACAGTTTATTTGTAATATACATAAATATCTTGAATATACTGTATTTTAACCACAACCGTTAGTCATTTTTGAATAAAACAACATTTTCAAACAATTTTCTATGTAAAGGGTAGTTTGCGATGAGGGGTGGGGGATTTTCTTGAAATCTTCGTGCCGCATACTTGGAAGATATTGAACTCAAATACAAAGTCTGGTATTTAACGGAGTTTTCGTTTTTGAGCTATGCTGACCACAGACACATAGACCTTTTTCTAAAAATGCTTTTTTCGGACTCTGGGGACCTCAAAATGCATATTTGCGGTGAAATCTCGATATTGAATTTTGAGTGGAATACAATACCTTCTGGATATGGGGCTAGAGAAAGTATTGGACAGCAATCTGCGTGCGACTTTACTTCCTCATACATGCGTACATCATCACGATATGCCAGCAAACTTCTGTCAACATATTCAATTTGATAACTCCCATACTACCAAAGAAACAACAGCAAAATGTTACAACCACATAACTTTCTCTACCCATTCTTCAAAAAAATCATATGCTTCTTCTAGTTAACGTTAATAAACATTTGCAGAAATACATGTGTCCTTGAAGCTTTGTAAAAGGGCGAATGGGGAACAATAGATAGTCAAATATAAACGTTAAAAGTTAAGAGCTGGTCGCTATTTGATGCTTTAAAACTCCCTTCTCTTTTTCGACTACAACAAAAAATGAAAATATATATGATAGAAATGTTTTAACTAGCTCTATATTTTTTGTATCGAAAGGTTTTGTCTATATCTTACGGTTTATCAGTTATACAAAAGTCATTGAAAATGAAGAGTACTTAAGGGGCTATTCTCATAAAACCTGAGATATACATTTAATTTGCCACAAAAATATATTAAATATACGGCATTTCAATCAAAATCGTTACAGCCATTTTTTAGAAAATAAATAATGTTCGAAAAATGATTCATGTAAAGGGTGGTATGTTGTGGAGGATTTCCTTTAATATCGTGTCGCATCCTTGGTAGAATACCAAGATTTCTACTTAACCGACTTTTCGTTGTTTCTTTTCAGCTATTCACACACATGCGCGCGTGCGAGCTTGAACGTTTTTCCACGTTTTTAATCAGGGAATCTCAAAATAAATATTATTTTCGATGGGTTCCTGGCATCAAATGTTTGGATGTCATCTGCTTACTATACAGCAGAGAAAATAAAACAGAGCAATGTCTACAATAACACCATTTGTCTTTTACCAACTGCTGGATCATTGATTGATGCTCTAAAATTGGCCCATTTTACTGTGACATTTATGAAAACCCAAAGTCACAGGCATATTCTGGTTTTTGACTACATTTTAATAAGTGTAAGAAAAGGAGAATGTTTCTGTTTGTGAGGTATCAGTTATATTAACAAACCTAGTAGCCATACTTACAGAAACACATGGGACAAATTTAGAAAGGTCAAAGTATTTTAAAGAATTTATTAGACTCTGTTAAATAGACACCTAGTTTTATATGCATACTATACATTTGTTGAAAAAGACACCTAGTTTTATATGCATACTATACATTTGTTGAAAAAGTGTGGCATGTTTGCAAGTCGTTTTGACGATATCTCTGAAAACATTAAAAACTCTATTACAGCCTAGCGTTATTAGCACGCTTGGGCGAGTTGCAGATGAGGAGTCGTTAAATGAGCGAACTGGATGTATTAGTCACGTTAATATCCTACCTAGTGTTGACAGAGTTGTTCAAACGTATCCTATACATAGTATTGAAAGGAGATTCCCCCTCACCAACACTCATTGGTCTACCCAGCGTAAAGCGTATCCCAAAACTTCACTTGCAATCAATTTTGTGATTATTTTCAAAACGATATCAAACGTCAGAAAATATTACGTGCTAAATTATAAAACAATAACATTCCTTTTCTACATTTTTAACGTATACTAAAGTTGTAACATGGCAATCCTACACCACTCTAATATTTGATGAAAGTAATGTGACTTGTAGCTGATGTATACGAGCGCATTTGACGCAACAGGAGCGTCAACAACTATCGTTGCCGCTAAACGATCCGTTACATTTCCCCATTCTCTTAACAAGTTCATCGAGAAAAATAAAACCGATGCATTTGCTGAATGTCCTGAAATGTACCCGCGTACTGACTTTATGGGGATGAAAACCACGTGGTCCAGGAGGATGCTGGGAAATACTCTCGTGATTTCTCTCGCGAGGCACGACATTTGTGACACCATCTATTTTGGGGGGGATGTTACGAAATAGTGTAATTTGTCAACAAAGAATACCATTACTTCTGTGCACTTTTATATAAGGGGTGGAAATACTTTTACAATAGCAGCATACAACTTCTACGTAATACGAACCCTTGGAACTATGCTAGAAATTGACACCCAGGCAACCCTAACCTCTAAGCCCAGTTGTTCTTCTGTTATGAAATATGATTATGGACGTGATACATTTTCCTGGTATCATGGCGAATATGCGTCCGCTAGTACTATAAATATCTAGCACAAGCTGAATTAATTGGACTATTTTACTCATAATGGACATGCTGCAATAATTTGGCAGCATCAAATTTAACCACTGACAGCAACTCTGTTGCGTGTGAATGATATATTCTTGTACGGGCTGGCCTGTGCATTAATGTGACCAGTTCTCAGTACTGTTCACGAGCTTGGAATTCACGTGAGTGACGCAATAACTTCATGGTCAAACTGTTTACGGCTTATATACAGACTTTGAGATGATACACAGCTACGCTCAGTTTTCTTCTCTGAAGCTACAAAAACTCATTAACTGAGATGCAACAGAACATTCCTAAAACACATATTAGCCTATAAATTGACGAAACTGTTGCCGGCTAACATTTATACAATATAAAACATTACAGTTTTTAGAGGATCATGTTTTAAATAGTTATTGTAACCAGCAACACCTTTCAACTCTATATTTTCACATTATACTTTACCATAACTTACTATTTCGTTAACTGACGAGACAAGCTCGAGCAATTTGCAAGAACTATTACTGCAATGACAACTAAGAATTCTGTAAACAAGCCTACACTGGATAAGTAATAATTCGCAACAAACCAATTTTAGTGACTTCTAAAGATGCTATATCATGTGTAAGCAATACCTAATGTCTAATTTTCTTATCCACATGCTTTCATTGAACAAATACTATGAAACTAGTAAACAATGTTTGCCTCAGGTGTTTTTAGGATCCCAACGTGAAGTTACGCCTACCTGATACTATAAGCGCCTCATTTGGTCCCACGGTGTAAATATTTCCCATTGCTGCTGCACTCCAGGCGATGACACAGATCTTGACAGTATTCTAAATACACACTAAGCACCACCCTTATCCGACAACATCAACACATCATCCCAAAATACCAAAACTAGTAGCACTGACAGTTCTTCTCTATTTGCTACGACGGTGATGCTTTCCCGTCATGCTTTGCTGTGAGCCAATCGATCGAAATTCTAGTCCCATTCAGAGAAACATTCAAATAGCAGTTCGTAAAAGCTGTAACATTCAAGCAAAAATACACTAAAGGTTCAAAGAATTGCGAAATTATTTTAATCAGGCTTACGATTTATTAGTCTAAGAAACACAAGGGTAATGTTTTTCCCTAGCAGTACAAAATCCGAACACGGATAACAAAGCGCCAATTTAAAGCAGCCAATCAGAAATGGGGATGAGTGCAGCA
Source organism: Hymenopus coronatus (assembly GCA_030762935.1). NCBI lineage: Eukaryota > Metazoa > Arthropoda > Insecta > Mantodea > Hymenopodidae > Hymenopus > Hymenopus coronatus. The sequence goes on along the minus strand of CM060895.1, from coordinate 2,352,981 downwards.
GGAATTCTGGGACATCAATGGCAGTGTGAAGTGAAATGACGACAGTTTTCCGAGCATATTAATCGTTTCACAACTTTTCGTAAATTCGGTAACCTCTTTCTGTATACATTAATAGATAATTCAGTTAGCATACTTGTAGCGCGAAGTCCCAAAGAAATGCATTTATGAAACGAGAAACATCAAGCTTTACGTCAAATACAGAATAAAATTGGCAGTGCTAATTGTTTTTGCAGGTACGCTACGGAAATGACTGAATCCAGTGATCTTGATCGTCAAATTGAACAGCTAAAAAAGTGCGAAATAATAAAGGAATCAGAAGTAAAAGCCTTATGTGCCAAAGCTCGAGAAATCTTAGTAGAAGAAAGTAACGTTCAAAGAGTGGATTCCCCAGTTACTGTAAGTACAAATTGGTTCAACAATATGAGTTTAAAAGTTCTGTAAACTTCATAGAATGCAGTTTTTATAAATAAGTGAACATGTTCTTCATAAGATTAAGGGGCAGTACAAAATCGAGGTTATACCACATCTGTGTTACGGAGGATTAAAGTACCTAATATTCACTGTTTCCAGGTGTGTGGGGATATACACGGCCAGTTCTATGACCTCAAGGAGTTGTTCAAAGTTGGTGGTGATGTTCCTGAAACCAACTATCTGTTTATGGGAGACTTTGTAGATAGAGGGTTTTATAGTGTAGAAACTTTTCTTCTGTTATTAGCTCTCAAGGTAATGGCAACATAGTTATAACAACTTACTATTAACGTAGTATACAACATATTCATTTATCAATAATCCAATGCTAAAACTTATCAAAATGCAGTTTGCATTTGTACAAATTGTAAAGGAGTTTTAATTATTTTTTGCAGGTGAGGTATCCAGATCGCATCACTCTGATACGAGGTAATCATGAATCAAGACAAATCACTCAGGTTTATGGATTCTATGATGAATGTCTCAGAAAATATGGAAGCATAACAGTGTGGCGATACTGCACGGAAATATTTGACTATTTGAGTCTTTCTGCAATCATAGATGGCAAGGTGTGTTCTGAAAACTTTTCCTTCTCACTTTTTTGTATTGCAAAGCGGGAAAAATTGGGTTCTTTCCTTTATGTCCAGTTCTGACTTAAGCTGCAATATTGCATCTTATGGGAAATCAGAAATATGATTGGTACATTAAAAGTACCTATTATAGCCCTTAAAAATTAGACTTATATTAACTGGGATGAAATAAAACAAAGCCTAAATGTATTGATAAACTCCTATGGAGGGAGCCACTTAGAATTGCTACAGATGTGCAGAACACATATACATCTGCAGTGTAAGTCTTACAATATTTCACTTTTGTTTCTCATCACAGTCATCCCACCTGAGGCATCATGGGGACATAGCTATGACAGGGCAGTCGCCCTCCGTGGTGTAATGGTTACCCTGCTGACTTCATATACCCAAGGTCGCGGGCTCAAACCCGGCAGAGGACAATGGATTTTTTCGGGCGTAAACATCTTTAGCATGGCTTCCTTCAGAAGGGAAGTAAAGCCGTTGGTCCCGTGTCATAGATTTATGGCACTAAAAGAACCTCAAGCCTGATAGAGAGGCCTCTGAGCAAAATTAAGCTGTATTTCACGCGCAGTATAGAATGGGACGCTGAGAACCATAACAGTTAAGAGCGTCCATAAATAAAATGCCATTCACATTCACGACAGGGCAAAGCTCTGGGGTCTGTTGTAACATTGATTTTCATTTATTCGGAAACATTAAGTTAGTGATTTTTTGGCAATGTTTGACCACTTCCAACATGATTTTGTTTGAGCAGTATCTTAAACTTCCACAGGCAATCCAGATTTGAAAGTGTTGCAAACAGACAATGTTTGGATTTGGATTCTGCTAGGTTAAACTTCTTTTTGGGATCATTGAGGATTTAGCTTCGCAGATACCTTAGCTGTTGCTCTGTTTAAGGTTGCAACTGCTCCACTTCTACTTATAAAAAACATCCCTTGGCTACGCTTTGCAGTTCAGGGCTCTCTATCTAGGGCCTCACTTTGTGGCTTAGGACCCTGAAAGTTTATAACAAGATCAGTAACTACAGATGAGCTCTCATGGCACAATAATGAAAGCAATCTTGGCAAGGAATCAATATCTGTGCTTTTGCAGATGACAGTAGTGGCTTGTGTCTGAAAAATCACATCGATACTTAAGAGATCCTGACAATAAAGCTTTTGAGCAGCTCAACATTTGGTTTGAGGCAAATATGCTATCATTAAACTATGATAAAAAGAAGTTTCATTCAATTTAAAACTAAGCATATGCAAGTACAGGAATTAGATACAACAATTATACTATAAGCAAAGTCTCAGAAATTTTTAGGGCTCCAAATAGATGAAGAGCTCAGCTGGAGAAATCAAGTAAAAATAATGTTACCAAAACTTGGCATTAAGAAATTTAAAGAACCTGCTTAATGAAAATACCTTAAGAGCAGCATATTTTGTGTACTTCGACCCGCTGATGAAATATGGAATTATTTTTAGGGGCAATTCAGCAGGCAAGTGTTTATATTACAAAAAAGGGTGACATTATTATTTGTGGTGTTGCTTCCCAGCAGCCATGTAGGCACTTATTGAGAACATAAAAAATTCTTACTCTAGTAGGTGAATACATATATACTCTGCTGAACTTTCTTGCAGATAGTTCACAACTAACCTTGCTGTACATGATTTACATTGAGCAGTAAGTGAGTTAGGATGTTACTTCTCTGCAATACAAATATATAACGACCTTCCAAGTTATTAGGAATTCTCTTCTTTCCTTGTTAGAAAGAAAGAGAGAAAGAATATTATTGGTTAAGATGCATGTTGCATTTGTATGACATATTCAACATCCCTGAGCTATTGCTCGCACTGGAGCCAAATGTAGATCATATATTGTGATTTATGCTTGAGCATTATGTTGGATATACAGTTGTCTGGATTCTGCTAATATAACAGGGTAGCAAGTGTGTCTGCCTCACGGTTATTCCTAGAAGACAAATGTCAGGTAACTTAAAGCTCTATAAACTCCACGCTCATTTGAGCATCATCCAATGTGATCTACTGTGTTAAAGGATGTTAAACTTAGACACAAGTGACATGAGCAGTTGCTTAAAACAATTTTGTGGTGTGTTTCAAGTTGAAGCCTACTGGGTTAAACAGTTTAAACTTACACAACTGTTTGTGAACATTACAGCACCAAGAAGGAAACACATGAATACAATTAATTTAATAGCTCAGATTGGAACATGACTGTAAATAAATATTAAGTTTTGAAATGTGTACACAACCTTTGAGTATTTGGTGTGACCACCATGTGCTGCTATATGGATTATAGTTGCCAGCGAGCTTTGAGCTACCATCCAGCGGTAAGAGTGGTTCCTGTAGGGCAGTTACCCAAATCTCTGTAGCCCAAGAAACCATAATAATGAATGCCAGCAGATGTTAATATGTTTTTGAGGTATCCACTTGCACGCAGTTTGTGTGGAATCCTTTACTGGAGGACCAACCACATCCCAGACATGTGTCTTGCTGAAATATGCAGTACCTCTCCCTCAATCATTGTAAAACCGTCACACCTGGTGGTGTTTTGCTCAACAATGCAGGCCTGCAGGTTGTGCTCCCTAGGCTACCAAAACTGTAGGGCAGGTTGAAGCAGGATTTGTCCAAAAAGAGTAAGAAGATTTTGTCACCCAGCGTGCCAGTGATGGTGTTGGAAATGTTTTAACTGCTGTGCTAAAAGATCAGTTAATTTTGTTAGACTTCTATGTGCTGTAAATCTACAACATGGTACCTAAGGAAGCCATGCTAAGGATTTTTATACCTGAAAAAATGCATGATCCTCCTTGTATGAAGGTAGCATGGTAACCACTACATGGTGCTTGTGGTTCTGAGAAATGAAAATGTCGCTGTATAACAAAGCTACTTGCTAGAGACACCTCTACATGACTACACAATAGGGCCCTCTCTACTTGCACACTCTTCTACACATCCACCAAGTTTGCATTTATTTGGGAAATTCTCTCATAGTGTTCCAATTAGCAATAGTGTATATGTCATATCAGGGATTTGAAGCATGCATCTCCCGGTTGCTCTGACCATTGAACTTCATGCCAGCAGAGAACTGATTCCGGTAAACCACAAGGTGATCTCAAATTAATGACGACGTGCCAAACTTGATAGGTAAGCTAACATTGAATTTTTCAGTTGGCTCTACCTATCCAACTCCTGGCTTGTGTGAAAAACAATTTGAGATCAGCGTGTGCTTTGCCAGGAAACATGTGTCAGTTGAGGAATGTAGCTCAAAGGTTATAGCAACATGGTAGAGATGTCTGTGGTTCAAATCCCGGTTATGGCATTGAAGTTTTTATGTAGTCATACATGCATGTTGTCTTCCTTATGTTTTGGTATATTACTTTCCCAATCGACAGTTTCTAATTTCAACAAAGCACTACATTATTACAATATGAGACTATCATGGCATAGAAACAACTCTTTGATACTTCAGACAGAAAATAAAACAAAAGCCAATAACACTATAATATTTGTGTGAAGCTTACCTCAAAAACTTTTAATAACTGTTTTGTGTGTATTTTATAATTGAGTTCATTACTAGATGGTTTTTCTAGAAGGTTACAGAGTATTTGTTGTTTCCAAAACAAGGTACTGACTTTACCATAATTAAGTCATTTGCTGTGCATCGAAACATTTATTATGGCCATTTTATTTCCCTGTACGCCAGCATTGCAATATGAAGATGGTGGAGCAGTAGAGGATAGAAATGCCCACATGTAGCAATCTGGTAGCCTTAATGATTTGGAGGAGGTTCCGGGTTTTGTAAGCAAATGTTGTGTTGTTGCAGATTTTCTGTGTACACGGAGGTCTCTCCCCATCAATACAGACGCTGGACCAAATACGCACGATAGACAGGAAACAGGAGGTTCCCCACGATGGGCCGATGTGTGATCTTCTGTGGTCTGATCCTGAGGACACGCAGGGCTGGGGAGTGAGCCCTAGAGGAGCTGGCTACCTGTTTGGTTCCGACGTGGTTGCACAGTTTAATGCAGCAAACGATATAGACATGATATGTAGAGCTCACCAGCTCGTCATGGAAGGTTACAAGTGGCACTTTAACGAGACAGTGCTCACCGTGTGGTCTGCCCCCAACTACTGCTACAGGTACGGTCAGTGTTCTGATTCATTTCATGTTTCGATGACCAGAAGTGATGGGCAATAGTGAATTTGTTTGTTTCTATTTAATTGGCTTTGAGGATGTTTTAGTCTTGGTTCTAAAATTTCTCTTAAGGGGGGCAAACATGTGCCAATAGGTGATTTGTTAAAAAAAATCACTTATTTTGCTTTTTGGCAAAAATCAAGTTTTATGTATTTCCCATTCTTGGCGTTTCTAACTTAATAAAATGCATTTTTTTTATTTATTTATTTACTAGCATGCACCCTTTAAATGCCCCACATGCATAAACTTTTAACTTAATTTTCTGGCACTTTACTTTGTTTGGCTTTTTACTGCAATCAAAAGCGTCTTCTTTAACAATGTGTTTGCAAAGAGTTTGAAAATTGCACTGGATATTCCACTGTCTAATAAAAGAAAATATTGCTATTTTAATATATTGCATGGTTCAAGAAATAAAAAAAGTATGCAACATGAGAGCAAAAAATGCCAACATTTTGTTATCAGTACACTTAAATATTTTTTTATTCTTCAGGGGAAGCAGATATGAAAAATCTGATAATTGCATTAAAATTGCAGGAAGAGTTTGAAAACTCACATTTTTAAGCACAAAAACATTAATAGCACTGACCAACAAAAAAACAATTTTTGAATGTTTTCTGCACTTCATGAGCCAATTCTTACTAATTTTGGGCCAAAAAAAAACAAATATGACAATGAAAAAATGTTCTTAGCTCTAGTTTCTGTGATACACGCTAGGTGGAACTGTTTCATATTAACGGATTAATAGAAAAAGCTACATTTTAGTTACATATGCTAACAGCTTGAAGTGCATTTGAATTTTAGTTATATTGTAAGAGTTCTAAATTGCTGGAAGAGAATCGTGTGGTCATCGTCATCTTTTAGCTTGCCTCCTGTAAGGGAGTTCTGGAGCGTCCCTACACAAAGACCAACAGTAAACTGTCAGCATTGTTCCATAACAGAACTGTCTGGAATATTTGTCTATGTTCATCCACAAAGGTCAAGAAAATGGACTTTAAGGGACATGTTGCAGGAAGGTTTCCCTCTTCAAAACTTAGTCAAGTTCTTGAACTTGTGCACCGACAAGAATATCTTGCTTAACTTTTGCACTTGGTTCATACCCTCAAACATATGTAGGTGTGGAGGAAGAGCTTGTTTACGACATTTTTCTTATTAGGGTTGCTACAGCAATGTTGCAAATCACCACAAGAGGGCTGTCATAGTGAAGTAACACAGGAGGAGTCTCCATTCACTTGGATCATGATTCAAAGATTTCATCACTTTTGAGAAGATTCCTTTGCTGTAGTCGAGGCCCAAAAACTTCGGCCTTCTCCTTGACAGGCCAAAGATAGTCAATTCTGCTTCCTCTTTATCACCTTTTCTCTCAAATGGGACGTGTTCCACACTGTCTTCATTTTCATACACAATTTTTGGGTGGAAATTGCAGATCGAAGATTCGGGTATTGAACTGAATAGCAGTCATCTGCTCCTGCCAAACCTCGCACTGTAACTGAATATGTTGCAACATATATGTGGAGCCTAACACTTATTCTGAATGGCAGTCTTCACAAGAGGAAAATTACATTCTATCACAAATGTAATATTTACACATTTTCGTGGCAGTTTTACATAAAAAAACCCTCTTATTGGACAGGTGTGCCAACTCCCAAACTGAAAATGTCTATAAAAGCTTTATCTCCAAAGCAAGAGCTAGGTCATTTTTATGTTCATTGTTGGCCAGAACTACTAAAGCTACAGTGTGCATTTTGTAACATAGACGTACAACAATTTTAGCTGGTAGCTTTAAAACTCTACAAGTTAGATTTGAAATCCATCAGTTAAAAAGATCATCAAGCTGAGAATTAGGAAAAAGTACATTTTAGTAAGTCTTCTGGCCAGGTAAGTATATGGGGTCAATCCATATATTTACCTGGTAGAGTTGTAACATTGTCAGGAAAGCTTCAACTCTTACTTCACATTTTAGTCATTTTTTCTGTTAAAAGTATTTGAATTGTGTTTCAGGTGTGGTAATGTGGCAGCGATCCTAGAACTGAATGAGCATTTGCAGAGAGACTTCACCATCTTTGAGGCAGCCCCTCAAGAGAGTAGGGGCATACCCTCCAAGAAACCTCAAGCTGACTATTTCTTGTGAATATGTGTTCATCTGTGTGAGAGAGAATGAGAATTAGCACATAATGGTGATTATCTAGACATTTCTAAATCTCATATGACTGATATCATGAACACAACTCTCAAAGTATTAAGTTCAATTTTGTTTTAATAATAGCTGAATATTAATTTGGCCAATTTTTAGTATAATTGTGATTTAAAATATTTTCAAATAAACGTTTTTTCAGCAGAAATTTTAAAATAATATTACTCTTTTATACTCCTTTCCTAATCAAAATCCCTCAACGCGAAAAAAATTACAAGCCCTGAGGTATCATATATAACTATGGGCAGCTTCGTCATCTAGTATAATTGCACATTCACACAGCTTTCTCTACCTGCTATCATTTATGAGGCCCCTTTAATATCAGGGGCTTTGCTTTAGAAAGAACTACTGGTGTTTTCTTGCGGAATTGTAGGGATTTTGAATATTATGCTCTTAGGCCACACATATCCATACTACTTACAGACTCTAGGGGGGGGGGGTAAGGAATGATTCTAGTTAAAGAAAAATTCCCTACTGTAGCCAGGAATTGAGCTCTGGACATCTGTGTGGGAAACCAGAATGCTGACCACTCAATGGCGGAGGCAGTCTGCTTATTCTTCTTAACTACTTTTCTCAAATGTTTCTATAATCACTAAATTTACCCAAAAACAGCATGATCCCCATTTTTCATACCTTAATTTTGCAATTTAGCATATCTTTGTAAAAATAGGACAAGATAATTTTAAAATGAAATTTAAAATTTTGCATATATTTTGAACAAACTAAGGTACACTTATCCTGATGGTCTTATTTTTTTTATTTTGAATTTTTGCAGAAATTAATGTGGTTGGTAGGAGAGAGGGAGAACAGATATGTGTGCAATCCGAGGTGATGGCTGCGCAACTGTAACAATGATAATAAATATAATCATCTTTAGCTAATATACATCATTACCCAAATAAATAATTTGAATTTGCACGTAAACAGGGCGGTACAGAAATGTGTGCAGTGGTAGCATATCTGTAGCATGAGGATATGATTTTCTATTAGACAGCTTACTGAATATAGTGTATCCTTGTGCAGAAATTGACGTGAAGAGGAAAATGTCCGGGCTGACTGCAGCAGATTAGCTCTAACAACAAATTGACGTTTTGGGTGGCAGAGAGGCAAACACGTGCACTTAAGTGCTTGAACTTGACTCCCAATTATGACGACATAATGTGCAACCACCGATAAGAAAGGGAGTCCTCTATTTTGATTTATTCTCTGAGAGAAATCTTTTTTCTAATGAGAATGCCTATAAGCCTGTTAACAGCAAACTTTTCAGTTCGAAATGAAAACCATAAAATGTGCTGCATGTACCACAATGTTGGTTTACCATTTCCCCCAGGGTTTGCTGCAACTGTGAAGTTGGATACTGTTTGTTATTCGGAAAACACATTGTCATTGCAAGATGACCCCAAGTTTTCAACGTTAATATTTTGTATTAATTTGAAACACACACTTAAGCTGATTAACTTTTTTCTTTTTTTTGGAAAATTGCACAGAAATTCACAAGATGGGTGGGAGAGAAACAGAGGGAGAATTGATATGTAGTAAGAGATGTATGAGCAGTGATGATGGATAAGAGTTTCTCTGTACTGTAAACAGTTTTACGTAATTCAGCAGGAGTGGGGAGATAGATGACATCGCACTGCAACATAATATACTTAACAAAACACTGCATTATTTGAGTTTGCACAAGCGAGAGTGCAAACATCCTGCTGAGAAACATTAGCCACAACTGACAATGAGAAAGGAAATGCTCTATTTTTATTTAATCTCGGAGAGCAAATCTTTTTTCCAGTGAGATTTTCCTTGCTTGGTCGATTAACAACATAAAATAAAATTACCTTGGTGGTAATCTTAACAGTTCCACTGCCACATGCTATTTGCAAATACAAGACACTACCCAATATCTTGGAAAGAAACCTGCTCTGTACTCAAACAACTTTCTCTGCTTGTCTAGTTATAAACTTAAATGTTTGTATAACCAGTTTCATCAACATTTCCTTGTAATAGTTACAAAGGAGATTAGTGTATATATATATACTAGCCTTGAAAATTCTGATGTCACCAGAAACCAGGCCTCAAAATATATATTTGTGGGTGGAAGGCAGGTACATGGTAGAGAGAACTAGTGCCTGTGAACAAGATATCTGATGGGTTGCATTCACATGACTTTCTCTAGCTTTTCCAAATACAGAAGATTATTCTTTTATCTACTTCATGCACATTAACAGAAATGTTCCGTGTATGTAGAAAGGGAATATAGGAATACACTAGACCAAACCCATATTCAAATTGTTTACACCTGGTCACTATGTGAAACAATTGAGGTTCAATGCACTTTGCTGTTTGAGAAAAGTTAGGTAGTTTAAAACTGAAACCAATAACAAGGAATATCTTGGAAACAGTCTACTCTACAAGAAAAACGTATGTCACATAAATTGTGTGTTTTAACAAGCGTGTTTTGTGCACTGCGTTTTTGTCTAATGTTATGCAAAATTCTGTAAAACACATCTGGAATAAAGAGGTCTTTAGATGCTATTCCCAGAAAATTCAAGATATACTTTTGTGATGTAAATATCTTTAATGTACAGTATTTTAATCAAAATTGTTAGAGCCATTTTGGGAGGAAATAAAATTTTTCCAAGTAAAGGGAGTTTATGGGGAGGGAATTTTTTTGAAAATCTGTTGGATCTTTGGGGCGATACTAAACATAAATACCAATTTTGGTTTTTAATGGTATTTTCTTTTTGGAGCTTTGCTGTCCACAGACACATCATACCTTTTTCTAAAAATTTATTTTTTCGGACTCAGGGGACCTCAAAACATATTTCTGATGAAATCTACGTCAAAGTTTTGGCTGGAGTATGCAATACCTTCTTTGGCTACTATATACATACATCTAGGGAAAGTAAAAAACTTATTCTACTATCTACTTCACATTAATCCAGATAGACATCTGTAGATGGTCTATTATATAATTAATTCCTTGTAGGTACAATGGAAATACAATAGGCTTGAGCAATATTCAAATATTTTAAGAGGTGATGGTTTTGAAATTCTGTTCTCATTTCTTCAACAGGAGAAAGAAAAAATATAACTGCATTTTTGGGTTGGGCACACTGGGTGTTCTATCCTGCCTGAAGTTGGAAGGGGAAGGTCCAAGTTAAATAATTGGTGTATGGCATGCCTGGATGACAATGGAGCAGGTAGAAACACCCAGTGTGAGGTCTGTTTTGTAGATTTTCCAAACATTGTATTATACTAATTTTGTAAAAAATATTGCATTATGCATATGATTTTGTTTTCACTTGTAATTTTTAAAATAATGTACAATTTTAGTGGGATTAATAACACTACAAACTTGCGAAAACAAAAGCTGGTGCCTGATTTAGACAAGGGGCATGGCACAGCTGCGGTGTCAAGGTTATAAAATTAAATGTTGCTACTTAGTCTTAAGATTAATATTTTTTCTGTTAAAAGTTTAGGAAAACTTAATTTTTGCCCTCTCTAGCACATATATACAATGTACTTAGTGGTTAGAGAAGGTGTCGATTCCACCCAAAAAAATCTAATACAGATAATTCATCAGAAATAGTGAAATGTTTAAAGAAAAGAAACACAATTTTTAGAAAAAGGTCATTGTGAGTGAACATAACTTGAAAAGTCGGTTCAATACCAAACTTAGTAATTAAGTTTAGTGTCTTCCAAGGATATGAAACAAACATCTCCCCACTCCAAACAACCCTTAGATCAAAATGTTCAGTTTTCTAAAACATGGCTTTAATGATTTTGACTAAATGCTGCATATTTTAGATGTTTACATGGCAAATAAAATGTGTGTCATAAATTTCTTTGGAGTGGTCCTCTTCATTCTAAATAACTGGTAAACCATAATAGATATTAAAAAAGTCACTATACAAAAAAATGTACATCTCATTAAAAGACAGTTTATGTCTGATACATTTTGTGTAAAGCTAACCATTTCAGAAATATTCTCTATTATTGGTTCAATTTTAAAATACTTAAACTTTTCTTGAAGGCCTCATCTGTTCTACTTCTGGAAAAGAAACTGAATTTCAATGTCAGTCTCGAAGTCACAGTTTGACTATCACTTTATCCTAGTGTATTCCCTTCTACTTACAAGGAAGCAAGTAGTAAGACTTTTTCTGTTAATGTTTATCTTGATTAATATCAAGCTTGGTATTTAGCATCACATCTTCCAAGGATGCAACACAGATCTTCCAGAAAATATACCCATCCCAATTTTTCCTTGTTTTTGACTTTCACAAAACTGGCTTTTAATCATTTTGATTCCAATGTGTATTGTATGTTACGGCAGATAGAGAAGGTACTGAAATTCACCCAAAAACTCTGTTTCACTGGAAATGCATATTTTGAGGACCCTTAAATGAAAAAAGAGGGGCGTGTGCGTCTTTGAACAGCAAAACTCATAAAGTCTGGTACTAAATGTTAATCTTCCAAAGATGAAACATAAAGGTTTTCAGGAAAATATCCCCAACCCCAAATTACCATTTACTTGGAACATTTTTTTAAAATTGTTTATTTTCTCAAAAATGTCCTTGACAACGTTTTTAAATATGTATATTTGGGAATAGCCTCTTGTTTGTATAACTGGTAAATGTTAAGGAGAGTGGAGTTTTTTTAATTTATAAGGATACTTTTAATTACTGTTTCTCAAGAGTCTCTTTCTATGTTGGGCATGAAAGACAGGTTAATGTTGCTCAGAGGCCTCTATTAGGCTTGAGGTTCCTTTATGTGCTATAAGTCTACAATACAGGACCAATGGCTTTACTACTTTTCTGAAGGAAGCCATACTACAGATTTTTATGTCCAGAAAAATCCATTGCTGCTGGGGTTTGAACCCATGATTTTGGGTACAAGAGGCTAAAATGGTAACCACTACACCACAGAGGGTGACTAAACGTTAAGGGACAAATGTAGATTTGTTTTTAATGGTTTGACGTGTTCAATATATATTTAAGGATGCATTTTATGATTGCTTTATTCAGTGGCTCAAAAAATTAATTTATACTTTAAAAATAGAAAATGTTAATATGAAGATGGTTTGAGTCTGGTAAATTTCCATTAAAGAATGGAACTTTTTTTGGAGTTAGTAAGCTTGAGTATTCAAAGGATTGTATAGAAGTTTGAACAGACGTCCAAGTGGCACAATTAGTTGAAAATGGAAAAAACAGAATTTCATGCCATTATATTTGAAGAAATGGAATTGAAACAAGTTCACACAGACTCTGCTCTATCATTGAAGAGTATTACATTAATGAACTTAAATGTGGCCAGACAAGCATGCTTTGGCTGTTCAATTGAAGACGCTACACAGAAAACCACATGACTTTCTCAACATCGCTGTAAGAAATTATGTTAAAAAACTTATTCTTCTATCTACTTTATAATTGAGATAAACATTAACAAAAATTCTCTTAATTAGTTGCTTCCTTGTAAGTAGAACAGAAATAAGGGAATACACTACGTTAAAGTGATCGTCAAATCTTTTAAAAGGTGGTTACTATGTTATTGAAATCCATTTCTATGCAGGGCCATGCGTTTACAAATTTCTGTGTGAGAAAACTTTAAAAAATGTTTTAACGAGGTCTATATTTTTTGTGTTGTAAGTTTTTGTCTATCTCCTATGGTTTACCTGTTATGTAAAGTTCATTCAGAATAAAGAGATCTTTAGAAGCTATTCCCAGAAATTTCAAGATATACATTTTGTCATATAAATATTTTTAGTATTACAATATTTTAAACAAAACCGTCAAAGCTGTTTTTGAGAAAATCAAAATTTGTTAAAAATCTTCATGTCACATCCTTGGAAGGTAATACACTTAAATACCAAGTTTGAAAATTAATGTTCTTTTAGTTTTTGATGCTGCATTGTCCACAGACACACATACGCACAGACCTTTTTCTAAAAATTTCTTCTTTGTATTCAGGGGGTTCCAAAAGATATATTTCCAGTGAAATCTCAGTATTACATTTTTTGGGTGCAATATATTCTTTATATACTATGTGCATAGTACGTGTAGAGAAAGTAAACATTTGTGAGATTACTGAGACTGTAGATGTCTCAGCTAGTAAGTGCACAATATTAATATAATAATTGTAAAAATTTCCACTTATCTTTTTGAAATCCAAGGAGTAGTCTCACGATAAAAGAATCTATTGCATTGTCAAGAAGAGCAAAAAGAACTTGAGCTGACGATGCAATAGATTCTTTTATTGTGAAACTAGTCCTTGGATTTCAAAAAGATAAGTGGAGAATTACCCTTTCAGTGCTAGGGTGTGATAACTTGACCATAGGTTTGAGCCATTGCAAGTCTTAGAAAATTTTAAATCAATTATATGTGTCAAGTCTCGTGGACTGTTTACACTAATATATAAAGCAAAGGGAAAACTGCAAGTCAAGCTGCACTCTGCTGCCCAACAGTCTCTATTTCACAGCCAGGGATATGCTGTTGGTGGTGCGTGGGGAACTCTGGTTTAGGATGGGGAGGGCCCAGGTTAAATAATGGGTGATACAGCAAGCCTGGATGATAATGGGACTGGTAGAAACAGCCGGTATGAGACCTGCTTTGTAACATATTACTATACTCACTTTTTTAGTTGTTAGTGCATATTATTATATTACTTTCTCTGTGCATAATGTGTAGAGAAGGTATTGTATTGTACCCAAAAATTCAATACCGAGATTTCACCAGAAATATACGTTTTTAGACAAAATATCTGTATGTGTGCGTGCCCTTGGGCAGCATAGCTCAAAAACTAAACAACCATTAAAAACCAAACTTGGTATTTAGGTTTGGTATCTTCCAAAGATGTGACACGACTTTCAAGAAAATCCCCCAACTACCCTTTACAGGGAACTTTTTTCAAAAATTTTGATTTTGTTAAAAATGACTTAACGATTTTTGATCAAAATCCCTTATATTTAAGATATTTACTTGCCAATAAAATGTATATCTTGAATTTTCTGGGAATAGCCTTAAAAGACCTTTTTATTCTGGATGATTTTTACAGAATTTTGCAAAACTGGTAAACTGTAACAGAAAGACAAAAACTTACTACACAAAAAATGCAGATCACAATAAAACACACAATTTATGTTATATATATATATAATTTTTTTTTTTTTTTTCATGGAGTTGATCATTTTTGAGATATTCCTTTTTATTGGTTTCAGCTTTAAACACTTACACTTTACTCATACAGGAATTTCCATACAAACAAAGGAACTTCAGTCACATAGCAACCACCTTTTGACTATACTTTAACCTATGATACTCCCTTATTTCGCTTCTATTTACAAGGAAGCAAGTAATAAGACTATTTCTGCTAATTATTTCTCCATTAACATGAAGTAAATAGAAGCATAAGATTTTTAACAACAATTTGTTTCAGAGATGTAGAGAGTGTCATGTGAATGGAACACATAAGATTTTTTTTCAACTTGAAATACACACATTGATGGCCTAATGTTATCAAATTTTGGATGTTTCAGGAATTTTTCACCATAGTGTCAAAGAGGTGTTTTGTCTAAAAATATATTAGCAGTGAAAGGGTTAATATTTGCGTTACTAGATTCCTTTTTACACATTATAAGTATATAATATCCTGCACAGAGAATTGTATATGTGCCACGATTGCTCAAAAATGCATCCAGAACAACAAATGTTTAATCACATTATACAGCAATTTGATACAAAAGTCAAAACATTGGACAAAGGCTGGTGAAGAAGGCCAAAACATTTTATCACCTGGTCACTCTTTGATTCGTCGATTACTCAGAAAAAGGCAGAACCATAATATGCTTTATTGTTGGATTGTTTGAAAAGTGTTCTCACTGCAATAACAATGATGAAAATGCATCACTTGTTCCTCATTCATCAGACTTCTTCCTGTTGCCAAATTTGGAAGTGGCAAGAGATTTTCATCAAATGATGAAGTGATAGTGACAGTTAACAAGCATTTTGTAGGATTACAGAAGCTATTTTACAATGAGATGAACAAGCTGGACCTAGTGTATATATATATCTCTTCATGAAACAAACCTTTTTTTCACCAGACTTATCAAACCATCCTTGTACCTACAACCTCATAAAAACAAACATTTACTTCTCAAATCCTTACATTTGTTTTGCCTGTACTTAAGTATCCGAGAATGTCACTATGAGACTTCTCTGACTAACTTGATTTTATGCGACAAGGGTAAGCCAATTATAAAATGAGAAAACAAATTATTTGAGCTACAGCTTTGAGTTTTTACAAGTGATTTCTTTATTCATAATAAGTGTACCAATTTTCAAGAAAATGGCTTGAAAAGTTAGAAAATTCACTGCCAGTATCCCTTAAAATGCTGTTGATATTCTGAGTGGATGGAAAGAGGGCGGTTGTTAAACTTCCTCCAGTGTCCAGAATTGCAGCCAGACCGTACACAGTTTGTCATGCCCCACTGCAGGAGTTGATCCCTGAAGTAATAGCGCGGGAGTGACAAGCCTAACCTCAAGTAGCGAGGTGTTACAACTCCACCAGGGGTACCAACAAACAGATGAAGTACAAGTGGCACTTTAGAACGCTTCACATAAAACTTGTGGTGTAAGCAGAGTCCAGGTGGATTACATTGAACAACAAACTCAATATTCAAATAATAAGACAGTTAATTCAAAATCTTCTCGGGCTTCTAGCCAGGTAAAAACTTGGCTTGACACCAACGTTTCGAAGAAGTGCATCTTCCTCGTCTTCAGGGTGAAGGTTCAGTTCACCCTGAAGACGAGGAAGATGCACTTCTTCGAAACGTTGGTGTCAAGCCAAGTTTTTACCTGGCTAGAAGCCCGAGAAGATTTTGAATTAACACGTCGCCAGGAAAGTTTCAGTTCTTATTTTAATAAGACAGTGCTCCCAAAGTGGAGCAAAAAGTGTAAAAAAGGTGCTCAATTCTTCAATAAATATGGATGTTTAAATAATACATATTTTCCTTCTCACTAGCCAAAGTACTTTTTGTGGACACATTCAATGCAGTGTTCTCATGTTCCTTTGCTTCATCTTATACTGAGTGTTATTTTCCATTCATTATTTCCTATCACCCTCCATGGTGTAGTGTTTACCCAAGGTCGTGGGTTCAATCCAGCAGAAAAATCCTTAGCATGGCTTCCTTTGGAAGGGAGGTAAAGCCTAGCCGTAGATTTACGGCAGGTAAAAGAACCTCAAGCCTGATTAAAAGGCCTCTCAGCAAAATTAAGCAGTCTTTCAGGCCCAGTATAGAATGGGACGCTGAGAAGCAGCAGTTAAAGAACATGTATAAATAAAACTCCATTTTCATTTATCCATGATTTCCTGCACAAGATATCGATGCTAATGATGTACAATCCCTCTAGTGACAAAAAATCATACTTAATGCAACCAAGTTGAATGCTGTCCCTCTAGCAGCAGGATGTACCGCTATCCTGACTTCAATATTATGCCTATTTCAGAATCAGTCCTATTTTGTGGTGACAAGGTGTGTTCAGCTTGTTGAAAATGAACAGAGCATATTTGAATGTTATTCATTACTTTGCCAGGATGCGACGCTGGTTCCCTTTCTCTTCTGCAATTATGGCTTCATTGTAGTCTAACTACTCAACTATGGTATCTTTGTCACAGTGGCATGTGCTGGGATTATGACCAACGATCCCGTCGTATTTCAGTAGTGAGAATGGTAGTTTGTCGTCATGAGATTGTTTAAACAACGGAAATGGCACTTATTGCCATGCAGCAGCTTTTTTATTGTGGTTTCCTAAAGAAAAACAATAGCCATGCACAGAAGTAGAATAAACTTTTGAACAAAGAATATTTGTTGAAAAAAGCTTTTAAACATAATTTCCTATTTATATGTATATTTTGTAACTTAACAGCATTAAATGACAGGTTTCTCGATTATTTGTGCTTCTTCTTTGAAGAATTAACACTGGCAGCTGTATTGGTGCACTATTAACTGAATAATACTAATATAGTATACTCTCTATTATCCAGATAATATGGAGAAGAAGCACAAATAATCGAGAAATCTGTCTATAATCCTCTATACCTCAGAGGGTGTTCTTGACAAACAAATGTCATGAAAACAAACAGGTTTCCACCTGTCTGCTATCAGCAAATGTGTCCTAGCATTCAGGTAATGGGGCAAAGGACAGTTACCTACTCAAAACACTACTTATGACTAGAGGTTATTAAGAGCAAAGCATTTCTATTTTACCCGAACTGTCAGTATCTTGTATTTATTATCCTAATACAACAAGTTAATGTAAATATCAACAAGAACTTGCAGTTAAATGTTTCACGTTAAAGACAGTATATAAACTTGTCTCACTGCAAAAGGGATTTAGTTTACTTTAAATTTAACTACATCGTTTGGTAGCATTTCTGCCATGTCCTTGTCTCCATCCTCAAGATCACTGCCATTAAACTGTCTCTAAAACATACCATTAATGGCGTATGTATCCTAGCTTATTCAGTCATTGGCTGTTATGATGAAACATGTTGGAGGAATTCACAAACAACTAAAGGCAACAGAGGTTCTTTAACAGGATTTCATAAGACAATCAATCCCTTAATGATAGCTAACTACTTTACAGCATGGCAGTATGTTTACAAAAACACTACGAAAGTATGCATCGGAGCTTCCCAAGCTACCTAAATTACTTCAAGTAGTTTTATTCCTGGGTAACTGCTGACCATACACCATTTTTCTGAGTTTATTTTCATATCAAATAGCATCTGAAGAATAAAGTCTACATCTTGGTTCAGTGTCATTTCAGAACACATATATACTCCTGGTGATATGGAGCAGAAGAAGTAAGTTTTTTTTAATATCTAGTGGAATGTTGGATTTCTTTATAAGCTGAATTATACGCCTTTCAACTGAGTTGTTTAGTGATAAATTTGCAAGAATTGCATAACAGTTGTCACCTTTTTTTCTTATGCTGTGTACAGTATATCATATGGTGGCGTTTCCTTTGTCTGCTGGTAATATAACTATATCCTCGTGATGATCTGTAACACTGGTGAGGATTGGAGAATGGTGGAGTTTCCTTTGTGTGCTGGTAATATAACTATATCCTGGTAATGATCTGTAACACTGGTGAATATTGGAGAATGGTGGAGTTTCCTTTGTCTACTGGTGATATAACTATATCCTGGTGATATTCTGTAACACTGGTGAGGATTCAGAATGGTGGCATTTTCTTTGTCTGCTGGTAATATAATTATATCCTGGTGATATTCTGTAACATTGGCGAGGATTGAGAATGGTGGCGTTTCCTTTGTCTGCTGGTAATATAATTATATCCTGGTGTTATTCTGTAACACTGGTGAGGATTGAGAATGGTGGCGTTTCCTTTGTCTGCTGGTAATATAACTATATCCTGGTGATATTCTGTAACACTGGTGAGGATTGAGAATGGTGGCGTTTCCTTTGTCTGCTGGTAATATAACTATATCCTGGTGATATTCTGTAACACTGGTGAGGATTGAGAATGGTGGCGTTTCCTTTGTCTGCTGGTAATATAACTTTATCCTGGTGATATTCTGTAACCCTGGTGAGGATTGAGAATGGTGGCGCTTCCTTTGTCTACTGGTGATATAACTATATCCTGGTGATATTCTGTAACGCTGGTGAGGATTGAGAATGGTGGCGCTTCCTTTGTCTACTGGTGATATAACTATATCCTGGTGATATTCTGTAACCCTGGTGAGGATTGAGAATGGTGGCGCTTCCTTTGTCTACTGGTGATATAACTATATCCTGGTGATATTCTGTAACCCTGGTGAGGATTGAGAATGGTGGCGCTTCCTTTGTCTACGGGTGATATAACTATATCCTGGTGATATTCTGTAACCCTGGTGAGGATTGAGAATGGTGGCGCTTCCTTTGTCTACGGGTGATATAACTACATCCTGGTGATATTCTGTAACACTGGTGAGGATTGAGAATGGTGGCATTCCCTTGTCTGATGTAATATAACTGTATCCAGGTGATGTTCAGTGGTGAGGATTGAGAATGGTGGCATTCCCTTGTCTGATGTAATATAACTATATCCAGGTGATGCTCAGTGGTGAGGATTGAGAATGGTGGCATTCCCTTGTCTGATGTAATATAACTATATCCTCGTGATGTTCAGTGGTGAGGATTGAGAATGGTGGCATGCCCTTGTCTGATGTAATATAACTGTATCCAGGTGATGCTCAGTGGTGAGGATTGAGAATGGTGGCATTCCCTTGTCTGATGTAATATAACTATATCCAGGTGATGTTCAGTGGTGAGGATTGAGAATGGTGGCATTCCCTTGTCTGATGTAATATAACTATATCCTCTTGATGTTCAGTGGTGAGGATTGAGAATGGTGGCATTCCCTTGTCTGATGTAATATAACTATATCCTCTTGATGTTCAGTGGTGAGGATTGAGAATGGTGGCATGCCCTTGTCTGATGTAATAGAACTATATCCAGGTGATGTTCAGTGGTGAGGATTGAGAATGGTGGCATGTCCTTGTCTGATGTAATATAACTATATCCAGGTGATGTTCAGTGGTGAGGATTGAGAATGGTGGCAGTCCCTTGTCTGATGTAATATAACTATATCCAGGTGATGTTCAGTGGCGAGGATTGAGAATGGTGGCATGCCCTTGTCTGATGTAATATAACTATATCCTCGTGATGTTCAGTGGCGAGGATTGAGAATGGTGGCATGCCCTTGTCTGATGTAATATAACTGCATCCAGGTGATGTTCAGTGGTGAGGATTGAGAATGGTGGCATGCCCTTGTCTGATGTAATATACCTATATCCAGGTGATGTTCAGTGGTGAGGATTGAGAATGGTGGCATGCCTTTGTCTGATGTAATATAACTATATCCTCGTGATGTTCAGTGGTGAGGATTGAGAATGGTGGCATGCCCTTGTCTGATGTAATATAACTATATCCTCGTGATGTTCAGTGGTGAGGATTGAGAATGGTGGCATGCCTTTGTCTGATGTAATATAACTATATCCTCGTGATGTTCAGTGGTGAGGATTGAGAATGGTGGCATGCCCTTGTCTGATGTAATATAACTGCATCCAGGTGATGTTCAGTGGCGAGGATTGAGAATGGTGGCATGCCCTTGTCTGATGTAATATAACTATATCCAGGTGATGTTCAGTGGTGAGGATTGAGAATGGTGGCATGCCCTTGTCTGATGTAATATAACTATATCCAGGTGATGTTCAGTGGTGAGGATTGAGAATGGTGGCATGTCCTTGTCTGATGTAATATAACTATATCCAGGTGATGTTCAGTGGTGAGGATTGAGAATGGTGGCGCTTCCTTTGTCTGATGTAATATAACTGCATCCAGGTGATGTTCAGTGGTGAGGATTGAGAATGGTGGCATGCCCTTGTCTGATGTAATATAACTATATCCAGGTGATGTTCAGTGGTGAGGATTGAGAATGGTGGCATGCCCTTGCTGATGTAATATAACTATATCCAGGTGATGTTCAGTGGTGAGGATTGAGAATGGTGGCATGCCCTTGCTGATGTAATATAACTATATCCAGGTGATGTTCAGTGGTGAGGATTGAGAATGGTGGCATGCCCTTGCTGATGTAATATAACTATATCCAGGTGATGTTCAGTGGTGAGGATTGAGAATGGTGGCATGCCTTTGTCTGATGTAATATAACTATATCCTCGTGATGTTCAGTGGTGAGGATTGAGAATGGTGGCATGCCCTTGTCTGATGCACGAGGGGCATACTGAAAGTCACGAGCAACCCATTGTAAAAATTTAAATTTCAACAATGTAACGAAACGAATTGCAGGATCGTAATCTACAGACTTTAAGCCACATGTTGACATATTGTGACGTCATTAGCCTCTATCACGTGACCACAGACGGTGTTTGAAAAATGGCTGACATTGATGTTTCGTTTCGACAGGTTGCTGTCATTGAATTCCTTGTGAAAGAAGGAAAATCTGCTCCTGAAATTCATCTCAGACTTCAACGTGCATATGGAGGTGTCTGCATGGGTGCCAGCAGTGTTAGAAGATGGGTGAAACATTTCAAAGATGGAAACACGAATCTGCAAAATGCGCCTCGTAGCGGGCATCCTCGAACTGCCTCTACAGAACGCAACAAGGAAAGAGTTGATGAGCTCATTACAGGAGATAGGCGTTTCACTGTGAATGAAATTGCTGCGCTTCTTGGAATAGGACATAGTGCAGTGCAAGAAATGATCCACAGTTTGGGTTATCGAAAGGTCTGTGCCCGTTGGGTCCACCGTTTATTGACTGAAGACCACTAACTTCAGAGAAGAACCATTGCACAAAACCTTCTTCAGAGATTTCATAATGAAGGTGATGAATTTTTGACGTGTATTGTGTCTGGAGATGAGAGCTGGTTCCATCACTACGAGTCAGAAACGAAACGTCAGAGTATGGAATGGCACCACTTGAACTCACCATCGAAGAAGAAAGCGAAGACAATGCAGTCTGTAGGAAAAGTTATGGGAAGTGTCTTTTGGGATGCACAAGGTTGCATTCTGGTTGACTTTCTTGAACCTGGACAAACCATAAATTCTGCCTGCTACATCAAGACAATTCTAAAGCTCCATCAGGCTTTGCGTGATAAACGCCCTGGAAAGAGGATCATCCTTCAACAGGATAATGTGCGTCCGCATACTGCCCGTGCCACTATGGAGAAGATCAGGTCATTAGGGTGGGAAACTCTTCCACATCCTCCCTACAGTCCCGACTTGGCACCCTCCGACTACCATCTTTTCGGTTCTGTGGCCAACGCTACGAGACGCTGGAGGATATTTGGAAAGCAGTGCATCAGGGTCTGCGGGCAGCTGGAACGGAGTTGTATCACAAGAGCATTTTCAAACTTGTAGAACGATGGGAAAAATGTGTGCAAAACAATGGAGACTATGTCAAAAAGTGAAAGAAAGTCTGTAGATTATGATGATGTATTTGGTTTGGCTTAAAAATAAATATTAAGATTGTAAAACAGTGTTGCTCATGACTTTCAGTATGCCCCTCGTAATATAACTATATCCTCTTGATGTTCAGTGGTGAGGATTGAGAATGGTGGCATGCCCTTGTCTGATGTAATATAACTGTATCCAGGTGATGTTCAGTGGTGAAGATTGAGAATGGTGGCATGCCCTTGTCTGATGTAATATAACTATATCCAGGTGATGTTCAGTGGTGAGGATTGAGAATGGTGGCATGCCCTTGCTGATGTAATATAACTATATCCAGGTGATGTTCAGTGGTGAGGATTGAGAATGGTGGCATGCCCTTGTCTGATGTAATATAACTGTATCCAGGTGATGTTCAGTGGTGAAGATTGAGAATGGTGGCATGCCCTTGTCTGATGTAATATAACTATATCCAGGTGATGTTCAGTGGTGAGGATTGAGAATGGTGGCATGTCCTTGTCTGATGTAATATAACTATATCCTCTTGATGTTCAGTGGTGAGGATTGAGAATGGTGGCATGCCCTTGTCTGATGTAATATAACTATATCCAGGTGATGTTCAGTGGTGAGGATTGAGAATGGTGGCATGTCCTTGTCTGATGTAATATAACTATATCCAGGTGATGTTCAGTGGTGAGGATTGAGAATGGTGGCATGCCCTTGTCTGATGTAATATAACTATATCCTCGTGATGTTCAGTGGTGAAGATTGAGAATGGTGGCATGTCCTTGTCTGATGTAATATAACTATATCCATATGATGTTCAGTGGTGAGGATTGAGAATGGTGGCATGCCCTTGTCACCTATATTCTGTATTATTGTTTGGTTTCTCTTGTCTGCTGGTAATACAATTATATTGTAATATGGGAGGATATATTTATAAATTGCTGTATTTGAAGGATATTGTTTACATGTATAGACACTCGGAAGCTGGGATTGACACACCAACAGTTTTTTGGCAAACCAACATTCTTTTTTAATACACATAAGCAATATAACCTACACAATGAAGATACAGGCCAATGTAAAAATTCATGATCAGTCAATTATCACACAAGAAACCAAAACAATAAATTATATTGGCAGCTTTCTTTCTTAAAAAATATTTTTAACATTCAACTATTGTACGGTCACATTTCAATGACTCACCACATAATTACAAAATATTCATTTAATGCATATATATATATATATATTTATATATATATATGTATGTATAGAGTTTGGTTTTTTTCTTTCTTTCTTTTTCAGATTTGTACAGCTAACGTTGAGTACAAAATTAATTCCTTATAGAAATTGAAGAACAATTAGTTCTTTAACACTATTCCTCCCTTCTTCAGGAATAATTAATGAAGACTTGGCTCATGGTGTACTTAAATACAGTCTGAGCTTCTGACAACAATATTTATAGTTTTTTATTATTCACTTTTTAGTTTACTTTTATTAAAAAAAAGGAAACATCAACCCTTTAAATAATTGCGCAGTTTTTCTATAATGCATGATAAATTAATGCAGGGTTAACGACTTCATACAAAGTGGAACATGCATTCTGTACAAAATCTTGAGGAAACCTCACCTACCGAAAGATGTATTTATGGGAAGCAATTTTTACAGCATCACAACTACAGATGAAGAGAAAAACCAACGTGAAGATGAACTATTTGCTACAGCTTTCAGTATGCAAGGTATTCCACACAATACCCAAATAGAATACAGTGATAAACGTTTCTGAGTTAACTCTCATTCTCGGACAATGGTTCCCTCCATCAATTTATGCGACATAATAATATATTTTAAACTTTTAACCTTGCTAAAATTCCATTGGTGCCAATCAGAGTCAACTCAGAAAATAACAATCAATCACATTATTTCCACAGTGATGAATATTTTGTTTTCCACCCTCTTTGGTCCGACTGTTTTTTGTTTCAAAACACATTTTCCTCACCACAGCAAAGAAAACAGGAAACGGAGCAAATGAAGATCAAGTTCAGGAGCCAATCTTGTGTGCATTTAAAACGCAAGGTTCAGTAAAATTTTCAAAACTGATCATCTGTCTTATGGACGCAACTTAAGGGTTAGTTTTTTGTTTTTATTGGACCTGTAACAAAGAAAAGACAAAACATTAGTGCAACAAAATGGAGCATTTCACTTCAGTTATTACTTTCCACCCAAACATTTCATTGGAAATACATGTTTTGAGACTCTCTGAATATGTTACAAACTATTCTAACAAAAGATTATTCTTGTATTTCATACTAATTCAGATACTTATTTTCTTATAGCTTCAATATACTAGCCTAAAGCAATAGACAAATCTTTTAAAAGTGGGCACTGTGTGATGATATAGAAATTCCATTCTCTTTGTATGACCAGGATAAAAAAGAAAACCATCAATGATGAGTTCTCATTTGAGAAAAGTATTGGGAAATTTAAACCAAAAATAGAAGTATCTTGGAAATGGATAACAAAAATCTGATGTGTAATACTCACATGACTTTCTCTAGCTGCTCAAACAAACTTCTTACAAAAGATAATTCTTTTATCTACACAATGCTAATCGAGATAAACATTAGCAGAATGTTCTTATTACTTAGTTCCTTATAAGTAGAAGGCAACTAAAGGAATGTACTATGCTAAAGTGATAGTCAAATGTTTTAAAACTTATTTCTATGCAATTGTCATTGAAATGCCTTTTCTTGGCCAGGAGTAGAACAAAAGAAAAACAACTTCCTGTCAGAGAAAAGTGTAAGTATTTTAAAACTGAAACCAATAACAAGGAATATCTTGGAAATGCTCAACTCTACAACAAAAATGCATATGACATAAATTGTGTGTCTTAATGATATCTACATTCTTTGGGTGGTGAGTTTTTGTCTATTTCTTACAGATTACTAGTTGTTCAAAATTCAGAAAAATTTATCCAGAACTGACAGGTCTTCAGAAGCTATTCCCAGAAAATTCAAGATTACATTTTATTTGCCATGCAAATATCTTAAATATTAGAGTTTTTAATCAAAATCATTTTTAAGAAAACCAAAATTTTTTCCATGTAAAGGGTAGTTTGGGGTGGGGTATTTTCTTGAAAATCTTTGTGTTGCATTTTTGGAAGAAACTGAACTTAAAAATCAAGTTTGGTATTTAACAGAGTTTTTGTTTTTGAGCTATGCTGCCCACAAACACACATACAGACCTTTTTCTAAAAAATGCACTTTTTTTTTTATTCAGGGTGTCCCAAAACATGTATTTCTGGCGAAATCTTGGTGTTTAATTTTTGGGTGCAGTACAATACCTTCTCTATACACTATGTACACAGTATGTGCAGAGAGTAAAAAGAATAATTCACTTATGCTATTAAGTAGGCAGTATTACAAGATTATAAGATCAGCTTATACTGCAACTATATAAGATATGGTCAAAGGTTTGCACCTCACAGGACCAACATTTTTAATTTTAATACTTCACCTCCATTATTGGGTTATAATTACTATTCACTTAAATAACATTAAGTAACTGTCTTGTATCGCGTTCCCTGATTCGAATTATTATATGTTCCAAAACAGCATCTAGAGTTCGTTAGCATAATTACATGATAAGATGCTTTATTGTCACATACGCTTACAATAAATGAGTAAAGACTCCATAAACAGGTGACTCGTCAAGTATAAAAGTACAATAAATATAAACCGGCAGTGTTTAATTTTGATGGTACTAACCTATGAACAATAGTGTAATATGTAACAAAAGTTAAAAAGATTTACCATTTAGTGACTGAGTAGTACACTTTGTCAATTTTTCTTGAAACAATTCCTGGTTTTTAGTTGTAATTTGGACTTTTTCCATATAATGCTAATCTATGCATGGGTACTTTCTCTACATGTACTATGTCCCTATAGTGTATAGCAAAGGTATTGCATTCCATACCAAGATTTCACCGGAAATACATGTTTTGGGTCCCCCTGAATCCAAAAAAGTATTTTTGGAAAAAGCTTTGCATGCGTGTGTGGACAGCATAGCTAAAAAACAAAAACAATGTTAAATACCAAACTTGGTATTTAAGTTTGATATCTTCCAACGATGCGACACAAAGGTTTTCAAGAAAATTCCCTCCATCCCAAACTAGCCTTTAAATGGAAAAAATTTCGAAAATTTTGTTTTTCTCAAAAATGGCTTTAACGATTTTGATTAAAATCTCTTATATTTAAAATATTTACATGCCCAATAAAATGTATATCTTGAATTTTCTGGGAATAGCCTCTAAATACCTCTTTATTCTAAATGATTTTATTCGGTTGTGCATAACTATAAGAGATAGACAAAAACTTATTACACAAAAATTGCAGGGCACTTTAAAACACACAATTTATTTCATACACATTTTTTTCATGAAGTTGATCGTTTTTGAGATATTCATTTTTATTGGTTTCAGCTTTAAAAACTTATACTTTTCTCATACAGGAATTTGTCAACTGGTGTCCATACAAACAAAGGAACTTATGTCACATAGCAACCAGCTTTTGACTATCACTTTGAACTATGGTACTCCCTTATTTCACTTCTACTTACAAGGAAGCAAGTAATAACACTATTTCTGCTAATTTTTTCTGGATTAGCATTAAGTAAACAGAAGCATAAGCTTTTTAACAATAATTTGTTGCAGAAATGGAAATGGCGTGTTATTTATGGACGCTCTTTAACTGCTGTGGTTCTCAGCGTCCCACTCTATATTGGGTGTGAAAGACCGCTTAATTTTGCTCAGAGGCCTCTCTTATCAGGCTTGAGGTTCTTTTACATGCCGTAAATCTACGACACGGGACCAACGGCTTTACTTCCCTTCCAAAGGAAACCATGCTAAGGATTTTTACACCCGAAAGTGATGTAGAGAAAGTCATGTGAATGAAACACATCAGATTTTTTTTTAGTTCTTGTTCAATGATTATGTTTGTGAGTTATACATGGCATCAAAGTTTGTGTGTATGTATTTATTTGTTTCATATTTGAATTGGGATGATAGGGTTAGAATTTTCAAATTTTTGAACATATTTCTGCAAGGTTCTTTTGCCCCTGTTTGTGTCATTATATATGGATTATTTTCTTTTGAGTTTTAAAGATTGTTTCCCATCCTGTCGAGATTCCCCATAGTATTATTATCGAGTGAAAGTAACTAAAGTAAACTATTTTTCTTGTTTCGAGGTTTGTGACTGGCTGAGGAGAGCAGGGGTAGTTCAGAGGTTTCATAGTATTTAAGTACATCTGGATCTTTAACCAATAATCGTATTCAAATATTAATCATATACTTATGAGGTCCCTACACAAAAGAAAATTAAAAATATGTTTATATAGGATGTATTTCTTGTGCAAACTATTCTTGCAAAAGCTCATTATTTTATTTATTACAAACTTAAACTAGAGGAAGGTTGTATTCCACCTGAAGCTGTTATACACTTAACATTTTAGGTGTACCTAGTAACCAGATGTTATTTTGCTAGTAGCTAATTTTACTATGATGATTTAATAATTAATGAAATTTGTCATACAAGGTTACTGTTGTCCAGGAATTGCTACCATGTGATCATGTGAGTCGTCAGGTAAATTTCTGTAACTGCATTTTAAGCAATGTTACTGATGGAACAATCGATTCACTATTCAGTGACAAAGCATGTTTCATTTACATCACCAGAACACAACAGATATTATGCTACAGACAAACCCAATTTTCATCATGAAACTCCATTGTATCATCAAAAAATCAGGGTACAGTGTTTTGTGTTTATTGTGAAAATTGGTGATGTGATTTGAGATTTTATTTGATGTCCACGCAAGTGTGGCATATTATTTTAGGTTGATCCCCGCCAAAACGGATCCACGTAGTCAATGCACTGCAGTACAACACAGTCGCAATGCGCGCAGTAATGTAATACCATGCTAATAATCTAAATTTACAGAATGAATTTATACTTAAATGTATAATATTCTACACAAATGCTTAAGAGTTTAACAAACGCCAATTTAAACCGTTAAACGCAGCTATAAGACCCAATATGCAATTTATTTGAGTCACCTGATTTCCTCAATATTGTATACACAGCAACAGTTGCTTGCACAGCTGTTTAGAATCATGGAAAACGGTCACATGAATTACCTCTTGCTTCTTTGTCGAGTTACATAAGACTGGTAAACCATTGTCTAGTGGTGGGAAAAACAATAGCGTTGAATGTTTTTTGTAGGCTGCGTCAGAAATATCCAACACTTTCCTTAAAATAAATGGTGAAATTAACTTCTGAGTTCACCGGTGTTATTGGTACTAATATAAACATTGCTCTGAAAGAGGAAAAGTAGTTACACCCGAGAAAATAAGAAAGTGTGTAAAATACACGATGCAATAATGTGATGATTTTGTGAAGAATGCAATTCACGTAATAGTGCACAATTTTTTTTATGAGCCACCAAAGTGATAAAGTGCTACTTGTAACGAAAGAAGAAGTGATGTATTGGGAGATAGATAGTTTAAGCAACACTGTTGTTGATATCAACCTTGCAATGGAAAGCAGCAGTACAAACAATTCAGGCGATTCTCATCTGGAGCGAATAAATGCAAGTTGTAGCATGCACATTTTTTCCCGAACGCATCTATTTTGTTACGACTATCAATTTTATCGCCAATATACTTAACAGAATAATTTTGTCACCATTTAAATTGTCGGAATATGGGCTCTTCGCTTTGCATTACAAAATGCTGTGTGTGCGCTCCACGTGGTCATGAGAGTATGACAGCATTTCTGGTACAAATAGCGGAAGGCTACATTATAACAGATCGCCTGGGTTTTGTGTTGATGAGGATCAACTTAAGGCTGTGTGCCATATGACCAAGATTTGTAGCATACTTATTGTCGAACCATTATACACAAGAGCTGTGTAATTGACACACATATGGGGCTAGGTTCTCATTTACTCACATATCAAGTATAAAACAGGCACAAATTCTTAGGATTTTCACAAAAATGTTGCAAAATGGAAATAGTTCTTTCAATAAAATCCCCTCATTCAAACTACCCTTTTATAAGCAACAATTTTCGAATATTTGGTTTTCTCAAAAATGAAGA
The DNA here is from genome assembly GCA_030762935.1 of Hymenopus coronatus. NCBI lineage: Eukaryota > Metazoa > Arthropoda > Insecta > Mantodea > Hymenopodidae > Hymenopus > Hymenopus coronatus. Next base: position 2,323,413 of record CM060895.1, on the reverse strand, counting down.
AGTTGCTCTAAGGATTGTTATTAAACCACTTATATATAAGCACCACACTATATGTAAAAGCGCTCTTTCACGCCCAATTGAGAACCACAGCAGTTAAAGAACATCCATAAATAAAACTACATTTCCTTTTTCCTGGCAGAAAAGCAGAGAGGTTACGTGTTCTTGAAGTACAACAAAATCTTGTTCTCTCAGTCTTTATTAAACATTTGCTGCTCACTCATATTGCACATGTAAGCCATCACTGCACTGAAACAACCAGTTTCTTTGGCTCTACATGAATGTTGAAAGAGAGTAGTTTTATAATGTTCTGAAACATATTTCTTCACCAAGTAGTACCACAATAGAAAATTGGAAACATTAATTTATATACACACATTCATCTTAACGGATTTGAAGCTAACCCCGCACTAAATTTGAAAACCATCGGACCCAGTGGTTTTGTCTACAGAAACAGATAAAAAGAAATTTAAAAAAGAAAACTTATATACTCCTCCATCAACTACTATAGTCACAGTAATCGGTGAATTACTGCTACGGGTTCTCATGATGCAGTAAACCTGCCAAGAGTGACATATGACATTCTTGCACACAAATAGATGTCTTCTGCCAGCAACAAAGCTTTTTCATTATAAATCCAGTGTTTCAGCATATACCTATACATTATAAACCATTTATTATTTATATAATACTCGTTTATGTATAATTATTTGATAAATAACTGTCATATATGCAAAATACCAACCATTCCAGCATGCACACGAATTTGTCTATAATAAAAAACAAGCTTTTCCAACAAATAAAACCTTTGAAATTGTTATCAGAAATACAAAGTCAATCAATCACACTTAGTTTTATTCAATTTTTAGAGCGGCCCAAGTTCTGCATAATAACCAAATTTCCTGTTCCAGGGACAAAGGGAACATTCCTGTTAATTATGAATGCTCATTTTATTTTGACTTTTCCATTCTCAATTACTGTGACACACAGAATATTTAATATTCTTCAGCAACTAGTTCAGGATTCCTGGGGATGCACTGTAGTTATCATATTGTTACACAGAAACTTCACTATTCACATGCAGTCATCAGTCACTGAATACAATCTGTATTGCTTTCTCCTGCGCAGACTTGGTGACTTGCCCACTCACTCAAGAAGCAACAAATCAGCCTGAACAATGTCAACACAAAGTCCTCGCTATTAAAACTGTACGCTGTATACACCCTTCTATTACATTATAAAAAGGAGACATGATCCTCGCAGCTGATATATCTTTTGTTTACATCAAGTAACAAAGTGGCAAAACAACCTGCTGTTGCCTCATTCTAAGAGGCATGTAGATGGCATTACTGTATTTATCCCAATACAAGACAATGTTTTTTTCCAAAATATTAATGTGCCTTGCATTCATGATATATGTTTTCCGAGTGCAAACAGGGAAAAAGTTTAAAACTTTGTGGGTATGGCAGTGGCGAAGCCTGGGGAAATGGTATACATTACTGTGAAGGTTGCAACGTATGCAACAGATTTTGAGTGTTTCATTTCGCCCCAAAAATCAGCTGTTAAGGCGCTATGAGCATTCTCATTGGAAAAAATATTATTCTCCAAGACTAAAATAAAATTACAGGACTTCCGTTCGCATCGGTGGCTGCTCATAAATCAACAGTGAAGCAGAAAGCTGCACATTTACCCTCCTCGGGCCACACATGTTCCACAATGTGACTTTACATGCAAGTTTGTACAAGGTAAAACATTTTATGATATATTAAGTATGTTGTCTTAAGAGAAAATAGTATCCATAAAAAATTGTTACAACTATGCTGCCGTCATGTTTTATCATTTCAAATACCAATCATTTTGTTCTCCCTTCTCTGTGTTTCCCAATGGCAATGTCAATTTCTGCGAAAATTCACATTACATTGTGTTATATTAAGTCTGTTGTCCAAATACAAAATCATATCCATCATTGTTGTTACAGTTATGCTATGACTCGTGCCAACATCACCGTCACATTGTACTCAAACCATGCAAGTGCTCAAAATGTGAATCTCTGCACAGATTTCTTAAATACAATAAATAAATAAATAAATAAATAAATAAATAAGGGACTTATCAGGTAAAGTGTTCACAGGACATGGATGATTGGCCACAAGCTTCTTCTTGTCTTGATGTGCAGAGAGGTGTTGCCCACCCCTAGGACAGGTGTCTCCAGCCTCACAATCATCCCAGTTGTGCACATTGCCAAATAAATAAAGTAGGATGCTGCACGAGTTCTTTTACACGCCAGTAATCTGGAGTTGTCACTTTTGGCCTATTGATAATGATGTCTAGGATGATTTGGCAGAGCAATGGGAAACAGTATTCATTCTTCTTCACCACAAGCTGCTGTCAGCTGTTCCACCCTTGATGCTCTGGTCAATGTCCGCGTGGCTCCCTCGTAGTGTAAATTAGCCTATTTGTGCGAGGAATGTATGGCGCAGCTGCCTCTATCAGCACACACTGACTGCACCTCATTGACACTGTCACAAGCTTCTTTACAATAGAAGTGCAGGTAAGACAATAACTGTAAACTAAATCCCGATAAACGTGTAAACATCTCACCTGCTGAGCAGCAACCAATGACGACATAAGCGGAGTGAAGGGGAAAAAACAAGTGTTTACTTTGGAAGTTTTTCTTCTCGAGGTTTGGCTCCACCAAAAATCTTGGACGCTTGACTTGTTTCTGCCATCTGGTTGAGTGGCTTGTTCACAGTCCGTGGCTTGAGCTGCAACCTGGGACGAGCTGAAGTATCTGCTGCAGAGACAACACGAGTGTTCAGTTTATGGGTCACTTTTGTTGCCAGGCGCAGCAACAGCAAAAAGCAGTAACGTATCGCTTACCTGCCGGTGGTTCTTTGAAATCCTCAGGGAAGGGTCTTCTGTCCCTACCAGGCTCATTTCTGGGCCTGTTGGCGAAACCTCCAGCACTACCACCTCCTCCTCCGCCGCCTCTACCGCCTCGGCCCCATTCCCGACTACCACCTCCACCACCACCTTCTTCAAAATGACCATAAGAACCTCGGTTACCTCTTGCATCGCTGAAACCACCCCCACCACCACCACCGCTGCCGCCTCCTGCTCCTCCACCACCTTGCCTACCGCCACGGCCACCACGATCACTGAAACCACCACCACCGCCACCTGCAAAATATCACATTAAAACATTTACTTTTTTTTATCATTTAAAATAAATCATGTTTAAATTACATAATTATTTCATTAAACAATTATTGTTGGGGTAACATTATTGTGACTTTCATTCTACTACCTACATAGTTCATAGGTAGAGAAGGAATTCAGCCCACCCTACATGATACTGACATTTCACTGGTAGCCTCAATCCAAAAAATTAGTTTTAGAAAAAGTACCAGGGCAACTTTCAAACAATTCTTTTAAGTGTGAAGGTTCACCACTGCGCAGGCGCCAGCAGACAGAAACACAAATAGCCAATCTCTGCAAACAATCCTCAGACATACACACAACAAATAGCATGGAAGTGATTAAAAGTCCTGACCAAACTTTCTCTCTGGTTTTATTGCTTTCCAAACATGCAGAAGTTCTTGCTGATATTCTGACACAGAGTGCTGTCTTCCAGGTTTACTGAGAACAACAATGTCATGTTCACCCTTAAGAGATGGGTATCCTGAGTTTTATTGCACATAGCACAATGTTAACGTAGGACTTAATTATCTAGTAATTAACTATATTTATTATTCTTTTTAGAACTGGACATGAAAAAGTCATGCAGTCTGTGTGCAAAGGTTTGAGTGGAAAAATTCTTTCTCTCAGTCGCTGCTTTGCTTAGTCATATGAGGTAACGGACCAATGCAGATAGAACTGGCTTTTACAACATTTAACTTTAACTTCTTTGTAAACAGCTGTAAAATCCTCTTTCTTTCAAATTAAACTTATAATCTTGCATAACCAATATAGGTTAACATACTGTACAAAGAGAATAGTTCTCTTCAAAACAAACAATTTATTCCAAATAAGTTATTACTCTCTCTACACGTACTAGTGTATAGAGAAGTATTGTAAGGCACCCAAAAATACACAGAGATTTCACTAGAAATACATGTTTTGGGTCCCTCTGAATAAAAAAAAAAATGGAAAAAGGTCTGTGTGTGTCTGTAGACAGCATAGCTCAAAAACGAAGACTGTTAAATACCAAACTTGGTATCTTCTAAAGATGGGAACACGAAGATAATCAAGAAAATCCCCCACCCCAAACTATCCTTTACATGGAAATTTTTTTTAAAATTCTGTTTTTTATCAAAAATGGCTGTAACAATTTTGATTACAACACAGTAATATTAAAGATATTTACATGACAAATAAAATGTGCATTCTGAATTTTCTAGGAATATCCTCTGAAAACCTCTTCTTTCTGGATGACTATTTTTTTGTAGAGCTAACATTTCTTGTTATTGGTTTTAATTTTAAGCTACTAATACTTTTCTCAAGCAGGAGTTAATTTTTCGTTTCATCTCTCTTGTTTTACTCCTATGCATGCAAAGCAAACTTCAATTTTTTCACATAGCAACTGGTTTTTTATCAGATTTGACTATTGCTTTAGCCTAGAGTATTGTCTTATTTTTCTTCTACTTATAAGGAACTAACACAATCATTTCTGCTAATTTTTATCTTGATTACCAAGTTGCAGATAAAGGAATGTCTTTGTAACAATGGTTTGTAGAGAAAGTCATGTGAATGGAACATATCAGATTTTTTTTTTTCTTTCTTGGTTTTTTTATTGCTAGATTAATTATGGCAGAAATTCCACAAAAATTCTTTATATTAAATTTTGTAGATATGAACATGTAACATAATTTAATAGTATTTTGATGACACAGGATTTGTATTTCTTTGAACTGATAATAAATCTACCTTGTACATTTTTTCTGAGGCATTAGAGGTTGAAATTACAAGCTTATCTCTGTCAGGATGAAGAGCGCTTCTCAAAATTTGCTTTGTCGCTTCCTCGTATCACCAGAGCAAACTATTTTAAGTTTAAGTGCAATTTTACAACTAGAAATCTTAAACAAAACTACATATAAATGTTATCTTGGTCCAGAATTTCCGGTGTAGACCGCGTCTTAAGGCTAAAATCTGCCGACGTTTCGCCCATCTTATGATGAGGCTTCCTCAGGGCTAATAAGATGGGCGAAACGTCAGCAGATTTTAGCCTTAAGACGCGGTCTACACCGGAAATTCTGGACCAAGATAATTTTAATATTGGCCGTGTAAGTTTACGAAAACATATATACATATAAATGGTTTTATGGAATATTTTTCAGCTGTTATAAGTTAATACCAAGTAGAATACAATATTACAAATGCTTTATGACTTTTTCCATTTAATTTCTCACCTGCAACCTTTTTAAATAAGAAAACAATTCTTAGTATTATTACCAGAAATAATGTTAAAGCACTTTGTTGCATAATTTGAAAGTATGTTTGGTTCTATTTTATCTGAAACATGGAGTTAGGCTGTCACACCTTTTTTTCTCATGTGTCGTAACTAAAAATGATTATCTTTTGGATAAAAACATTTAAGTTTCTTTATGCTTGGATATAATACAACTTTTTCTAATGAATCTTGGGATTTGGATGATAAAATATCCAAAACAGGATCAATGCATTTATACAACTTTGTTCAAAGCAATAGGCCCAAAAACTACTTATAAATTGTACATAGGTAACTCAAAACTGACTCCGAAATACAACTTTTAGAATTGAGGATGCCATGTGCTGTTTATTTCTTTGTTCATATTTATACTGCATACAGACAAAACAAGTCTTATATTTCATTCTTTTTTGTTGCAGTTTTCTTTCTCCATCTGCTATTTGAATCATGAATATTATTGTAAATTAATGGACATTCTTTGATACCTATGGCACTGAGCTGCTTTCACAGTTTGCTGGTATTCCCTGCATACGATGCTTCCTATCTGTTGATAACATTCACAACTGCAGAGCTGCAAACAAATATTGTCATACCTACATTTTGAGAGCTGCAAAGCTTAGCCCAGTGCTAGGACTGTAAGCCACAAAGTGTAGCCGAGATCTGGGAGCTGTACCCCAATGATCCCTGCTGGAAGAGGGGTAACATATAAAATAGGGGGAATTAGTATTACAACTACTTACACTTCTTTGATAGCATTACTACTCTTAATAAACTTCCTTGTTATTTTAAAACACTCAGCTTAAAACTTGCAAATCTAGCAGTGCTCTATTTATTGGCAATTCCTTCATGCCTGTGAGATAACACAAACATGTTCAAATATACAAGATGTTGTCTGAAAAGGACAGGTTAAAAATGCCACAGTGTTCACATCGCTCTCGAACAGCAAAATACATCCCACTTTCACTGCATTTTCTATGGAGCCATACGTATCAAAGAAATGTCCTTTATTTCATTTAAGATACATACCTCCTCCAAAGTCATCAAATCCTCTATCATTTCGTCCTCCTCGGAAACCACCTATGGAAAATCAGGTATAAGTTAACATTTCACCATAGGAAATCATAACATGATCAAGCTAAACTGAAATTTCTTAATTAATTTATCCCAAGCAATTCCTTTGGAACTCTCTCTGTTTGAAGCACAAGAAGCATCATCTTCTGTTGCACACAACGCAAGTGTGTTCGTAAGTTTGCACTTTGTTTGGATGCTGAGGTGTAAAGAACCAGTTAAGATGCTACATTAAAATTACCTTGCTGCTTCTTCTTCAAATAGAATTCCAAATAGATGAGTTCTCAGAAAGTGAAACCTCATTAATTAAGTGCAAATCTTGCTTCAGCCTTTGAATAAATTCCATGTAAAAATGACAAACCTCGTGAGCGCCCTCTGTCACGCTTTCCTTCTGCAACATCAATTCTGATAACTTGACCTTCAACGGCAATTTGACCATCCATGTCCAGAGCCTGCTCTAAGCCTTCAATATCTTCAAATTCAACATAGCAGAAACCTTTAAATTTATCAGTTTCTCTGTCCCGCACTAGACGAATGCTTTTCACCTTTTGAAAGGAAAAGAGACAGAAAACAAAAATAAACGTTGAACAATAGCTGAGGACAAAAAGATATACCTTATGAGATTGCAATGTATAAACAATGCTTCCCTCTACCTGGATTTTCTTCGAATCTGTGAATATTTTTTCAACATCTCCTTGGACGACTCCTTGGGGCAGGTTTCCCACGTACGCTGTATACGGAGGTTCTGTAGGTAAAACCCTGCTGCGTCTACCACCTCCTCCTCCACCATAATCTCTGTAGGTTAGAAATATTGTTATGATTTACAAGTTCGCAGACAAACCAAATCTGCTTCCTATAAAACACACTTGCCGCCTCGTCCTTTCTCTTAACCTCACAAGCGAACATACATATTATTCTTACTTACTAAATGCATAAAACAGAGTTAATAAAATTATGAGGTACTTAATGACGAAATTTACAAAAGTATCAATGCTATTAAGCTACATAAGTTGTTTACTTGCCTATTATCGCGATCATCGTATCTACCACGTCCAGCCATGTTGGATGCGACCAACCTCCCAGGAACGTACAATTGATACCGGATTAAAGAATAAATCAAACACTAGATACGTTAGAAGCAGGTTAATATGACATGAAAGCGCACTTTATACGACAATAAATTTTGTTTATTTGAAGAGGGCCTCACAGACTGTAAATTTTGGCAAGAAGCAACCAGGTTTCGATAACAATATACGATCGGTTAGTTGAGCCTGGCAAAATGGATGCAAGCGAGGACCACATGTTAAATTCTAATGCACTAAAACGAAAAATGCATGCCACTGTATTAGATTCCTTTACAGCTCTAAGTAAAAATAATGAAAAAGGTCGAATCGAAGCAGGAATAAAACTACTGGAGCATCTACACCAGAAACAGTTCAGTCATCAGGTATGATCCACTTCACTGAATTAGACAGTAAATTAAATAATATTTTTTGCCGATTTCGAAAGAAATAAACTAGGAAAAATGAAATGTTTTAAAAACTGAGCAATTTTATTGAACATTTTATGTACTTTCACCGAAAACACGGCATGTAAGGCATGATGTAGAGGTTAAGTGGTAGTTTATAGCAGTAGATAGCAGAAGATCAAGAGGTTAGCTTCCTTAAAAACAAGTAGACATAAAGAGAGATTAAAATAATAATAACCCCCCAAAAAAAAGTTTATTAGTTGCTTTCACTAATTGATTGATTCATAGAGAGTATTTTGAATCGAGAGTGTAGAACTGGTGTACCTAGCCCATCTTCCATATATGTTAAACTTCCAAGTGTATTATGTGTTAGCCGAAGTTATACAAAATGGAAGAACATTTAATTTTCTATAATCTGGTGCTTTAAACCAAAAAGTGAAGACGGGTTTAAATTATGGAGTCAATTTTCTGAGAAATGTTTTGTTTTTTTAGGAAAGTGGTTTGTGTTCTGAACTACAATATGCACTAGAAAGGCTAGTACGAGGAGTAGCATCTTCACGTGCCAGTGCGAGAGCTGGATACTTCTCAACTCTTGTCGGACTTTTGTCAACAATCCCCGTTGTACTTCCAGATAATGTTCTAAATGCTGTTGAGAAGGAGCTTCATGTTTCCAGCAATTCAAAGAGTGTAAGTCACATAGATTATTATCTTCCTCATCTGAACACATTTCTTGCACACCTAACGACAGAAGATGTGTTATCGATTGGAGTTAAACTGAATATTGTAAATGTTGTGTTTGTTTAGGGTAAAATGAGGTTAACTCTGAGATATGTTGTTCAAAATAACAACTTAATTCAACAATAGCTTATATCACTGTTGCTGAATCAGTGGACTTGACAGTTTGGGTGGCTTTGCACAATTTTAGCTATATTGTGGATGTAATCCTGCCAGAGCCGCTAATAAGCAACATCTGATGTCAAATTTTTCTATCGTGTCTAAAGTAGTATATAAACAGTGGACATATATAATAGTGGCTTCCAATGAATTAATCAAATTCATTATTATGGTTAACTAGCTGCCCGCCCCGGCTTCACACGGGTGGTGTACCTATCGAAAAAAACTCGGGACAAAATCTTCCGTTTACAGTATGACCATGCAATGAAATAAAAGTACAGTTAAATAATTTGACAGTACTTTATTGTAATGCCTTGTAATGTACAATTTTCCTCACGGAGAGAAAAAAAATAGTGCCAATACTTTGCCGACTCTCGAGCACGCAACGTACTAAGTGCGAAAAACACAATTCAAGGTATATTACACACACTTGTAATGATTGATCTTGGGATTTATTGTCATTGCGAATGCAAGGCGCACTTAAATTCAAAACGAAAGTCATTTGACATTAGTGGTGTTCTTGGAATAAGTATATCCTCGCCTTTAACTTTCCCATGTTATAGTAACTTAAATCAAATTTTTTTAACAGTGAGTTTGTTCTGCTGCATATTTCGGCTGATTGATATTGCGTTGTATAATTATCACTGAGTCAACCTTAGGCTGTAAATTGTGTGGCAGGAATCCTGGCAAATCCCATATGGTAGTGTGGAAAGGATGACATATGGAGTTAACAGCGTTGGCAACCAAGATGTCGTTGGCATAATAACAGTAATGGCAGCACATCCATAGTGTGGTGGGTAAACGCTGGCATAGGTAATGAATTACATTAAGGAGAAAGTCATAAAGTAACATTCATGTTGGCATAATAACAGTAATGGCAGCACATCCATAGTGTGGTGGGTATACACTGGCATAGGTAATGAATTACATTAAGGAGAAAGTCACAAAGTAACATTCATACTTCTTCCGAATCTCTTTCTTTCCTTTACTCCTAATGTTTTCCACCTTTCTTTATTTTCTTCTATGTCAAAACAGCAATTTCTAAGGCTAACAATGACGTAACTAAAAAGCAAGTAGATCCAGTTAGTCAATTGATAAGTTTTTATTTCATAATAGTTTTGTGTATTAAATTTCTCCATTTAACCCAAAATATTACTTGATCAAATGTATTAAGAACATCGTAATTGTAGTGTGATGGTGATGCAGGTATTTTTATGTTCTTTAGCTAGCTCATGTATCACATAATGTCAAATAACCAACATCTGCAATAGGAAGTTACTCCTAAAACGGATCCCATTAATTTCAGATTCTAAGAAGGGTGAATGGTTGTGTGCATAGTTTATAACTTGTTCATTTTAATGAATTACAACATAAATATACTTATTTCTTTATTTAAACGATGTGACCAAGGGAACAATAGTTAATACATAAGAAATATATTTATTTTTCACAGTTAGCTTGCATCATTGTCTCCATAACCAGGTGCATGCCCTTAGCTTTGAAGAAGAAAAATAGAGCAGTAGGTACTACGGCCTTCTGGTAGCAAATAATAAGCACGTATTTCAGGTGTTCATCGCCAGCAAAGCTTCTTTATTTTAAACGATAGGAGCTAGTAAAGGACAGTTAATACATAAAAATGTATTTGAATTTCACTGCTGCGTTGTGTCATCTCGATAACCTGTTGCATTACTTTAACATTGGATGGGGAGGAAAAATACTACTATCACTATCTATTGGAAAATAAATAACTACTTACTGTAGGTTCGTCGTTAGGAAAACTCCTTTGATTCTTTATTTTAAATGATAGGAGTAAGGAAAGGACAGTTAATATATAAAAATGTATTTGAATTTCACTGCTGCATTGCGTCATTGTGTCGATAAATTGGTGCATTACCTTAACATTGAATGGGAAGGGAAATATATAGCAGTACTATGACCATTTAGCAACAAATACCACTGCCATCTGGTGGCCATTTTCATTTCGACAAACCTTGTCGTGACAATAACGAACACAACGAAAAAGAATTGTTCAATTTGATGCAGTCGTTGGGAAGTGATATGCGTACTTACATTTCAATGATTCATTTTTATATATATGGATATACTTGATTTACACAGTTATCTTGCGTCATTGTCTCCATAACCAGGTGCATTCCCTTAGCATTGAAGACGAAAAATAGAGCAGTATGAACCACGGCCATCTGGTGGCAAATAATAAGTACATATTTTAGGTATTCGATGCTAGGAAAGCTTCTTTATTTTAAACAATAGGAGTAAGGAAAGGACAGTTAATAATTACAAATATATTTGAAAATTTCACTGCTGCATTATCTCATCTCGATAAACTGTTGCATTACTTTAACATTGGATAGGGAGGAAAAATATTACTATAGCCATCTTTCGGAAAATAAATAACTACTTACTCTAGGTGGTCATCATTAGGAAAACTTCTTTGATTCTTTATTTTAAACGATAGGAGTAAGGAAAGGACAGTTAATATATAAAAATGTATTTGAATTTCACTGCTGCATTGCATCATTGTGTCGATAAACTGGTACGTTACCTTAACATTGAATGGGAAGGGAAATATATAGCAGTACCACGACCATTTAGCAACAAATAACTTGTACCACTGCAATCTGGCGGCCATTAACTGTAATGCGTTCACTTAGCATGGTTTTTATTCATATTATGAGATTTCAAATGCTTTCCCGTACTATTTTTAAACATTTTCATCTCCACAAACCTTGTCGTGACAATAACAAACACAACGAAAAAAGAATTGATGCAGTCGGGAAGTGATACACGTACATACATTTCAGCGACAAATTTTTATATATATAGATTGAAAATAACACATGTATAACATAGGGTTGTTAAATTATATGTCATGGCCTCTCTGCACTGTGTGAGAGATCTGGGAGTCGCTAGCAAAGTTGCACCAAAATACGTATCTTAAAATAAATTACAGAAATGTTCAGCTTTTGCTCACATACGGGCAACAGCAGCAGGAATCCTTGTGATGTTATGTAGATTACACAGGGATTTCTGCTGCTCTTTAACTTGCTATACTGTCTGCTTGGGAGCAGCATATAAGGTAAGGACTGCAGTGCACCTTTGCCAGCAACACTAGGATCTGTCGTGCAATGGAGAGAGGCCGCAAGACCCTATATATTGTAATACATGTAGAAAATTACTTTGGGATAATATAGAACAAATTGATGTGTACTTGCTTGTTACAAGAAGAGAAATGAAACAGAATGCTTTAAAAGTGTGTGTCATCCTCGGAAGTATTATTTGACTCTCTCGCCGAATGGTTTTATCAGCAGGAATAGAGGGCTTAACCTCCACTCTTAGTGAATCATAACTGGGTCATTACACATTTTTCATGCTTCCAATCTTGTATAAATAATATTAATGAAATAGATATATAAATAGATAATTAATTACATATATAAACACCAACAATATTAGGTATCAACAATAACAACAAATCTAAATAGGAACAGATGATGTGTAGCTTTCAAAGAGCAACTCGACACACATTGTTGGAAATAACCATATTAGAAGCTGCCTATTTCGGTTCTGGTTTTGGTTTAAGACTGGAACACTGGCTTGTGATTGGTTGAGAAAGTGTAAACCTTTTCATCAGCTTTGTAATGAATGTACCAACTTAACGGCTGGGTGTCGAATGGAAAGATTCAGCAGTGGAGTATTGGTAATACCAATATGGAGAATCTATAAATAGATTTACTATGCTAATCATCACATATTATTAGAATGCTGGCTGATATCAGAAAAGTTCTATTATAAGACGACCATTTGAGCTAAGTTCTGAAGATCACTATTTGATCGCAAATAAACAGTCACATACTGCTTTAACAAATGCCAATTAATTTCAGTTCAATGAAAAAAACTGAATGCCCCTTCTGTCAGTGTGTATGTTGAATTATTTCAACTCTAGCAGCATAGTTACTCTTAGTCTAGCAAAATTAAGAAGTTTCTCTTAATGAACATGTGCCCAATTGAGCAATCTTTTTAAATGGTTTCCATGAGTTAAGTATTGAAGAACCAATAAATAAAGTTGACCCTCATTTTTTCCTACACAAAAGCAGGTTGTTATTTTATGATAGACACAAGGTGTTGTACCAATTCCCTCAGAATATTGAAATTTTCCTGCCTTTCCCTAGCACCTTTACATCAATTTTGAAAAATATGAGGAATATAATTTGTTGTGAGGGTTTTTAATTATAGTGTGAGAGAGTCTTTGTTCATTTCTTAGGTTACAATGTTGCTAGGATACTAGTGACGCTGGTAATGAGGTGTCCCAAAGTGCCAAGTCTGATCTTGAGGTTTGGAGAAAGCAAACTACTGCCAGCAGCAAGAATGTGGCTGGAACCAGGTTCACAGTGGTTATTGGCAATGTCAGTGTATAATGTTGCTAGGATGCTAGTGACGCTGGTAATGAGGTGTCCCAAAGTGCCAAGTCTGATCTTGAGGTTTGGAGAAAGCAAACTACTGCCAGCAGCAAGAATGTGGCTGGAACCAGGTTCACAGTGGTTATTGGCAATGTCAGTGTATAATGTTGCTAGGATGCTAGTGACGCTGGTAATGAGGTGTCCCAAAGTGCTAGGTCTGATCTTGAGGTTTGGAGAAAGCAAACTACTGCCAGCAGCAAGAATGTGGCTGGAACCAGTGGTTATTGGCAATGCCAGTGTATAATGTTGCTAGGATGCTAGTGACGCTGGTAATGAGGTGTCCCAAAGTGCTAGGTCTGATCTTGAGGTTTGGAGAAAGCAAACTACTGCCAGCAGCAAGAATGTGGCTGGAACCAGGTTCACAGTGGCTATTGGCAATGTCAGTGTATAATGTTGCTAGGATGCTAGTGACGCTGGTAATGAGGTGTCCCAAAGTGCCAAGTCTGATCTTGAGGTTTGGAGAAAGCAAACTACTGCCAGCAGCAAGAATGTGGCTGGAACCAGGTTCACAGTGGTTATTGGCAATGTCAGTGTATAATGTTGCTAGGATGCTAGTGACGCTGGTAATGAGGTGTCCCAAAGTGCTAGGTCTGATCTTGAGGTTTGGAGAAAGCAAACTACTGCCAGCAGCAAGAATGTGGCTGGAACCAGTGGTTATTGGCAATGCCAGTGTATAATGTTGCTAGGATGCTAGTGACGCTGGTAATGAGGTGTCCCAAAGTGCTAGGTCTGATCTTGAGGTTTGGAGAAAGCAAACTACTGCCAGCAGCAAGAATGTGGCTGGAACCAGGTTCACAGTGGTTATTGGCAATGTCAGTGTATAATGTTGCTAGGATGCTAGTGACGCTGGTAATGAGGTGTCCCAAAGTGCTAGGTCTGATCTTGAGGTTTGGAGAAAGCAAACTACTGCCAGCAGCAAGAATGTGGCTGGAACCAGTGGTTATTGGCAATGCCAGTGTATAATGTTGCTAGGATGCTAGTGACGCTGGTAATGAGGTGTCCCAAAGTGCTAGGTCTGATCTTGAGGTTTGGAGAAAGCAAACTACTGCCAGCAGCAAGAATGTGGCTGGAACCAGGTTCACAGTGGTTATTGGCAATGTCAGTGTATAATGTTGCTAGGATGCTAGTGACGCTGGTAATGAGGTGTCCCAAAGTGCTAGGTCTGATCTTGAGGTTTGGAGAAAGCAAACTACTGCCAGCAGCAAGAATGTGGCTGGAACCAGGTTCACAGTGGTTATTGGCAATGTCAGTGTATAATGTTGCTAGGATGCTAGTGACGCTGGTAATGAGGTGTCCCAAAGTGCCAAGTCTGATCTTGAGGTTTGGAGAAAGCAAACTACTGCCAGCAGCAAGAATGTGGCTGGAACCAGGTTCACAGTGGTTATTGGCAATGTCAGTGTATAATGTTGCTAGGATGCTAGTGACGCTGGTAATGAGGTGTCCCAAAGTGCCAAGTCTGATCTTGAGGTTTGGAGAAAGCAAACTACTGCCAGCAGCAAGAATGTGGCTGGAACCAGTGGTTATTGGCAATGCCAGTGTATAATGTTGCTAGGATGCTAGTGACGCTGGTAATGAGGTGTCCCAAAGTGCTAGGTCTGATCTTGAGGTTTGGAGAAAGCAAACTACTGCCAGCAGCAAGAATGTGGCTGGAACCAGTGGTTATTGGCAATGCCAGTGTATAATGTTGCTAGGATGCTAGTGGCGCTGGTAATGAGGTGTCCCAAAGTGCTAGGTCTGATCTTGAGGTTTGGAGAAAGCAAACTACTGCCAGCAGCAAGAATGTGGCTGGAACCAGGTTCACAGTGGCTATTGGCAATCTCAGTGTATAATGGGGCTCATTATACATGTATAACAGCATCCGTATTTTAACCACAAAATAATGAGCTTATAATGCATGTGAACCACCCAATGTTTGGAAAAAAGATATTTATCAAAAAAAACTTGCACCGGGTCATGAAGTTTAAAATACTGCCACCAGACGTATTCGAGAAGTACATCACGCCATCTACAAATCATAGATATGGAGAAGATAATGCCATCCACGCTGCTTGAAAAACTACAGCTGAAGATAGAAAGTAACAACTTATGAAACATGTCCTGTTTAAAAAAATCTGATGTGTTCCATTCACATGACTTTCTCTATATCTCTGTAAATTATTATTAATAAGCTTATATTTTATTTATTTCATGCTAATCGAGAAAAATTAGCAGAAATAGTCTTATTTCTTGCTTTATTGTAAGTGGAAGCGAAATAAGGGAGTAGCATGGGTTAAAGTGAAAGCCAAAAGCTGGTTGCTATGTGACTGATGTTCCTTTGTTTGTATGGACAGGAGTTGACAAATTCCTGTATGAGAGAAGTATGTTTTTCAAAGCTGAAACCAAGTAAAAGGAATATCTCAAAAATGATCAACTCCACGGAAAAAATGTATATAACATAAGTTGTGTGTTTTAACGTGCTCTACATTTTTTGTGGGTTAAGTTTTTGTCCATCTTTTACAGTTTAGTAGTTATGAAAAATTCATCCAGAATAAAGTAGTCTTCAGAGGCTATTCCCAGAAAATTCAAAATATATGTTTTATTTGTCAGGTAAATAAGTTTAATATACAGTATTTTAATCAAAATCGTTAGAGCCATTTATTAGAAAATCAAAATTTTCGAAAAAAGTTCCATGTAAATGGTAGTTTGGGGTGGGGGATTTTTCTCTAAATCTTTGGGTCGCATCCCTGGAAGATACTAAACTTAAATACCAAGTTTGGTATTTTACAGACTTTTCGTTTTTGAGTTATCGTGTTCACAGACACACACACACATACACGGACCTTTTTCTGAAAATACTTTTTTTTGGATATTGGGGACCCTAAAACATATATTTCCGGTGAAATCTCGGTATCAAATTTTTTGGTGGAGTGCAATACTTTCTCTATACACTATGTACATAGTGAGTATAGAGAAAGTAAAAATAGTAAGTGAAGCAATAGGTGTATACGCCTTGACTGAGAAATTTAATTTGTATGAATATTGTGTGAAGAAGCCACTATAATGGTACAGAAAATGATGTGAATGTGTTGCAGTTGGTTGTCGAAGCACACATTGATGTTGATAGCTACACATGTGTCTCAAGTTGATTGTTGAGGTGGTGGAGACGCAGCTTTACGTGAACGCTGTTGAAGATCCTGTTAAACCGCACAGTTTGTCATTTTTGCTGGTTGTTGGTTTCAATTTTAAAATATTTACACTTTTCTTAAAGAGGAAACTGTCATTAGTTTTATATCTGATTTGTTTAATATTGCACAGAGGCCTCTTTATCAGGTTTGAGGTTCTACGTGCCGTAAATCTACGACATGGGACCTTCCCTTCCGAAGGAAGCCAAGCTAAGGATTTTTACACCCAAAAATATCCATTGTCCTCCGCTGGGTTTGAACCCACCACCTTGGGTATATGAAGTTAGCATGGTAACCATTACACCCTGGAAGGCGACTACTTGTATTGTAAGCAGGAGGTAGAGTATAGCAATGGTATTAACTTGTGTACAATTGTTGGTTTTATATGAGGTGCATTCAATAAGTCCTTAGAAAAATTATTTTTGGTAGAGTTTTTTTTTTTCTCTCTCTCAACATATCTCTATTTAGCTCAATACACTTTTCCCAGTGTTTCTCCAACTGTTTTAAGCTTTCCAAAAAGTAGGATTCCAGGAACATCCTCAAAATAGGTGTATCTTTGGGAGATCATCTCTTCCTTAGACGTAAATCACTTTCCGTTGAGGTTTAGAATCACTGGGGGCAAATCTGGTGAATATGGTGAATGTTGCAGTAATTCAAACCTTAATTCTAACATTTTTGCAGTTGTGCACCCTTGCATTGTCTTGATGGAAGAGAATCTCTTTCTTCGCCAGATGTGCACGTTTTTTCTTGATTTCTCCATTCAACCTATGCAATAGCAGTGCATAATATTCTCCATTTATTGTTCTTCTTTTCTGCAAGTAATTAATGTAGATTCTGCGTACATCCCAAAAAAACAGGCCTTCACCCTACCCTATATGCGGATTTCACCACCTTTGCCTTCTTCAGAAGCGGTTTGCCTTTAAAAGCCCACTGTTTCGACTGTACTTTTGTCTCTGTAGTGTAGTAGTGTATCCATGTTTCATCCACAGTTGTGTATTGATGCAGAAACTTATGGATTACAATGGAAAAGTACCAAATGAGCTTCCGAATCGATCTTACGATTGCATTTGTTCTCCATTGAGAGCCAACGAGGCACCCATCTTGCTGAGAACTTTGTCAGACCTAATTTTTGGTGCAAAATTGAGAACTCTGTACCTTGTGATATGTCTGTGGCCTCTACTATTTCATAAACTTTGATTCACTGATCACTCAAAACCATATCCTGGATTTTGTCAATCATTTCGGAGGAAGTCACTTCTACCGGATGTCCGGAACGATGTTCATCATTTGTGAATGTACGGCCACGTTCAAATTCATCTATCCAATTGTAAATTGTTGCAAATGCAGGGGCAGATGTGCCTTGAACTTCATCCAACTTGGCTTTTATCTCTTTTGGTGTTAATTCTTTTAAATACATACAAAACTTGTTTTTTTTTTTTTTTTTTTTCCATGTTTCTAAAGAAGCACAATATTGTTGATTCAATTGTTTATGGCAATGATTGATAGAGCTGAAACTTTGACTACCATCTAGTAAGAGACGACGGTTACTCGATGCTACGAGTGTAAGTTGTTGGATTTTGTAAAGACTTATTGAATGCCCACACTTGCGGGTGCTCTATTGACTGAGCTACAGCTCCAGCCTAAACATGTTAGTTAGCTTAGGCCACATCTAACAAACTTTAAAATAGAAAATATTATCTTGTTATTGCCTCTTGTATGCAAATGATATTCCTAAGTTAGAAAAGAACAACATTATATGCTATGCAGATGGTACAACTGCAGTATGTTGGGGTGCAACAAAGCATGAGCTCAACACTACCATTGAATCACTTTTTAACTACTTTAAAGGAAATAATCTTAAATGCAATATGTCCAAAACCACTTTAATCCAATTCAGTTTAGGGAATACAAATGATTTACATACTATTCTACAACCTAATTGATGCAATCACAAATTGTTGGGAATCATAGGCTAATATGGTGTAAATATATTCATTATATATGTGGGAAGATTATATCTACTTAAGCATTTCACCAACCTGTTAGGAGAAAAGCAATTAAAAATGATATACTTACTATGGCGTCATATTTGCACATTTGGGGAAGCTACATGGAAATAATGTAGCATTTAAAACCTAGAGATTCATGCATTTAAAGAAAAACCGATCTTGACAGTTATATAAAGTAATCATCTAAGCACTGCAAAAAGAAAATGTAAGAAACAACAATGTTCATCACTATAATACACGAGGACTTTTTAGGCAAGGTTTGAGAATCAGTATTTGCTACAAGGATCCTAACGTTTCTGTACAATAAATTCACAAAGCAGCTTAGTGGAACTCGTACATTTAAATTGTATTTAACAAGTAAGGTTCTATATAGGTTACATGGTTCTAGCCATATATTTGTATGTAACTTTGACAATGTCAGAAACTGTGTATGCAATCTATCGTTGACTTTGAAAAACTTCAGTTTGGTGCAAAAAACACTTGAGTGTTTACAGTGCCAATGGAACACACTTGGTTATTTGCCTCTAGATGTCAGTTGTGTTCTCTTCCTCGTACAATGGCAAGTAAACGTAAGATAACAATCCAATTCAATGTCCTAGTACATTCCCTTTCTCCTATTGTTTAAAACAGCATAAATGGCTATAATTTGTTTGACATGACTTTTGTGCTTATTTTCCTTTACAACAATTGTTTCACTTTCCTTAAAGGCCAAATGGTGGGATTCTTGGAAACATGTTGGTGTTAGCTTGTTTCCGATTGTCCTAAAGGAAAACAAGATTTCTGAAGCATAAAGGTGTTTATGTCAAATCGATGCTACCTTACTTCAAAGTGTAAGAATTGCAATAAACAATATATTATTGTGTCTAAACAAAAACATATAATAATAGCAGAGGAGTGGTGTGTCAGGTCAACCTGTTATGTGGTACATCACACTGCAATTGTAGCGCTTTTAATATATTTGGGTTAAAAGTTTAATACATAAGTAACAAGCTCCTATCAATCAAACACATAGCAATAATAATTAGTTTTAACAATAACTGTCAATGGAACCAGATCTACTTGCTCTTATTGTTAGCCTTAAAAGGCTTTCTTGCTCTAGAAGTAATTATTGTATTGGTTAACTGTGGCACACAAAGTGTGCATGTCATTGTTTCTCTGCCCTCCCATGACTGTGGTATGATAGTCCCATAATGAACTTTTTGGTCCCACATTACCACTAAAGTGCTACATTCATATAACATTGGCATTGTGAACTAATAAGTTTTCTGTTTGTGATAAATGTGGATGACGACACATAGTACATAGGTAGGGAAGGTATTGCATTCCACCCAAAAATTTGATATTGTTATTTCACTGAAAATACACATTTTAGGTTTTCCTGGTTTTTTGGAAAAAAGTGTGTATGTATGCGTGAGCATGGGGGCATGCATGCTTGTATGGTGTTTTTTTTGTTTTTTTTTTCCCCCAAAGATGTGATACCAAGGTGGTGGACAAAAAGTTACTACACAAGAAATGTGGAGCTCATTAAAATACACAATTTATACCATGTACAAGATATTCTTTAAAATAAGAACTGAAGCTTTCCTGGCAATGAATTAATTCAGGTACACATTTTTTCAGGTATGTAGATGATACATTTGTAATTTGGCTGCATGGACTGCACACTCTTCCAGATTTTCTTGCACACTTAAATAGCCTCAGATCACAAATACAGTTCACAATGGAAGTTGAGAAAAACGCTTCCCTCCCCTTTCTGGACATTCTGGTTACCAGAAAAGTGGATGGAACTCTTGGTCATGCCGTCTACCGAAAACCTACACACACGGATCTTTATCTCAAAGCAAACAGCTTCCACCATAAGCCACAACGAATGGGCATTCTCAACACATTGGCACATAGAGCAGTTTCTGTATCAGACCCAGATAACCTGCAAACTGAATTTCAACACTTAAAATTCACACTCCAACAAAATGGATATTCAGCCAAGGACATCACATCTGTGTTGAAAAGAGCCGAACGAAAAAGAAACCCCAGCAAGAACAGTCAACAAAAAGACAAGCCAGCAGCCATAGCCTATATACCGTTTACTGGCAATTTTTCGGGAAAGATTAGTAGACTACTCTACAAATATAATATCAAAACCATCCATAAGCCACCACCTAAAATCAAAAATTTGGTCAGGCCAGTTAAAGATAATTTAGCTTTAAGAGTATCTGGTGTCTACCACATCCTTGCGAATGCAGCACAGCGTACATTGGCCAAACAGGACACACTATTGCCACACGTGTTTCTGAACACCAAAGATCAATAAGGCTTATGCAACCCGAAAAATCTGGACTGGCTGAATACTGTATAGAACAAAGCCACAGAGCTAGCTTTACCAACACCAAGATAGTGGCTAGGTGTTCGAATTACTGGGAAAGGAGACTAAGAGAAGCTTTAGCCATCTCATCTGAAGCAAATAATCTAAATCGCGATTCTGGCCTACTAAGTTCATCATGGACACCGATGTTAAAGAGCCTTAACACCTAATCCTCTACCTGCAGTCTTCCAAGACTTATTTTCTAGCAGGTGCGTGCTCAAACACAAAACATTAGCCGTATAACTGCTATAAATAGTTTTCTACGAAATCCGTGCTCATGTCTCAGTCATCTTAAATACTAGGCCATAATATCACGCGAACCAATCAGATGTTAGCTTCATTCCAGCTCTTGTAAATACCAGTCTCCGCAAGCTCAATCCATCAGTTCACCCTGAAGACGAGGAAGATGCACTTCTTTGAAACATTGGTATCAAGCGAAGTTTTTACCTGGTTAGAAGCCCAAGAAGATTTTGAATTAAGATATTCTTTGTTATTGGTTTCAGTTTTAAAATACTTGAACTTTTCTCTTACAGGAATTTGCAAAAGAATCAATTTCAATCACATAGTAACCACCATTTAAAACATTTGAGTATTGCTTTAGCCTAGTATATTCCCTTATTTACCTTTTACTTGCAAGGAAGCAAGTAATAAGACAATTTCTGTTAATGTATATCTTGAAGCAGATAGAAGATTAATAGTCTGTTTGTAGAAAGGCATGTGAATGGAACAGATGAGATATTTTTAAGTGGCACCATGGTACAAGAAAGAGCTAGGTAGATGCAACCATGGCTGCACTATTGACAGGCAAGATTATTTAGCTCCAGAGATATACGGTTATAACCACTAAGTTGATTGTTTCAGGAAGAAGCGGACGTGCTGATGGGGCAGATCTTGGTGTATGGAGCGCTGATAGAGTCAAACAGAATGTCAGAGGAAGTAGAGAAGTTGCTACAGCTGCTGTGGGAAGCTGGAGGCAAACGCAGTTACCTCAGAGTGTTGTCACACATATTTGTGATGAAAATGCTTCACAAGGTACGTGCTGCTGTTGTTGCTGTTGAGTAGTTGTGTGCTGCCATCTGTAGGTATTGCTGACTGGTTGCTGTTGTGCAGGTCGACGAGCAGTGTTTCCGAGACGTGGTGTGGCCGCAAGTGAAAGTAAGAGTAAGCCAGTGGCCAGAGCAGTCCCTAGAGATGCTGCATATCTTGCTGTGGGCGAGAAACTGCTATCCTGCTGTTGTTAAGAAGAAGTTCCTCACCAGTCATTTGGGTACCCCTGAGGTGCTCGACGAAGGTGCGATTGAGCACTGGACCAAACTACTTATGGTAAACAGATCACTAAGCAATAAGAATTTTTGTTTGATAAGGCATTCATTATTACAATTTGGTATTGATAAATGCTACTAGTGTTGTCAGTGCTGAGCGCTTTCTTATTGCAACATGGCTCATCAGTTTCACAGCCGTTCATGACCCCTTTTGTTACAACAGTACATTTATGTAATTAATTTACTTTAGCTTAAAATGTAGTTATATAGTAACAATATGTTGAAAACATGCCCAAAAGTACACATTTTAGCTAAAAAGAAAGAAAGAAAGAAAGAAATTAAAAGACTTTGTGGCAATTGGATGCAGTAAGAAAGAGGTACACACGATGAGTGTTGGGTTACTTGAGAATGCTATTTTTTTTTTTTAAGTAGTAAATGCTATTTCAGGCAACTGACCCTGTCCAAGATTGAAACTCAGGGCTGTTAATGTGAGGCAGACAGCGTACTCTCACACTGCGTATTTTAATAATTGGCATGGCTTTTGTGTGAGCCATAAAAATCATCTACAATTTGTGTTGTGATGTTAGCTGTATATTCAAATAAACACATTCATGGACTGTTAACAGCTTTTTAATTTAAAGTTAACCACTAATAAAAATCACACTTATTTATCTTTAATTTGAAAATATATGTGAAATTATAAAAGCACTGGTGTGAGATGGGCCATCTTGAACAGTGCTGAGAGTGGTAAACAGGAATATACAGAATAGATTGTAATAAATTTTACATAGGAAAACAAAAAGACATGTTGAAACTACAACACTCAAGAGCAGTAAAACACAAATCAACTGTTGCACATCACTTCTGGACTATGAAATATCACCAAACATATTTGTAATAAAACCAGTCAGATATGCACCACACATTCAACAAAACATATTGTGGAAGTTGATCACTCAGTCACACCTCAACATGGAACATCCTGTACAGATTGAGTTGGAAACCATCAACAATGTTAGAAATCCAACTCATCTATTTTATTGATACATTGTATCCCATCCTTTCATAGGAAATTTGGTGGTAAATCAGTATTGCTTATTAAATCCAGCGTCACTGTACATTTCTAGTGGATTCATTAACCCTTTAGTACCAACCCGAATAGCAAAATACTGTCAGAAAAGTGCCAAGCAATTTAGAGCAGAATGCAGGCTTTTAAATTATTAGTAATAAAATGAGTTCCAAATGACATAGAGAACTGAATCTTTTTTCATTTTTAGTAAACCCTTTTGTTTACTGTATAATACGCATCATATGTATGGGAAGTATCTACAATATTTTTAAAAAATTGAAAACAAAAGAAATATTTTAAAATAATATTAAAAGTCCCAAAATAATCAATAATTAAGCATACAAAAGCTCACTACACAGAAAGTTCAGGCTAATTACATGAAAGTATGGATATTTCTTTACTAAAACAGCATCCTGTTTTGGTCTGGTGTTTTATTTTTAAAATACAAAATATGAATTCATATAACCTGAAACTGAAAACACACACACATAAGAATGATATCACTAATAATGAAAACGGCATGTAGCAATAGGATACAAATGTAACGTAGATTACTGTGTTGTTGCGCAGTTGAATAGTTGATTCACGTTGCATTCGTCATCTGGTTACACTTCCATAAATCCATTTTGATAAGTACACCAATTATTTGCATGCGTACGAGGTCTGTTGTTATCGGATGCATTTTCATCGCTGGAATATATATCTTGCTCTTTTACTTCAATGTCTGAAAATTCAAAGTCACTCACTTTCTTCTAATATATTGCGAACTGCAGCTCTTATTTTCTCTTCGGTTCACAACCTTTGGCTAGACAACGCCATGTTTCAACCCATAAGCAAACACCGGCTAGAAAAATGAAATTTGGAGTTAAGATAAGGTCCAGAAAACCTTTTTCTATGGCTATGATGTAGAAAATACACAGACTTTCCCGCTGGAAAGAGTTAAAACATATGAAAGCAGCATCATGATTAGATGGTGATTGGCACTATTGATGCTGTTCTTGTTGCTTAAGCAGAGGTAAATGAGGATTTTTCTTATTTGCATGAAAGAGTGAAGTTGTTTATGAATTTTGTTGAAATGGCGACAACTACAATTTGGCCCTAAGGCATTCATATACAGTTTCCTTATGTGTGTGTTCTCATTGTTTATTGACATTGTGCATTCTCCCTCTCTGCTTTATCAATCACTTTCATGATATTAGCTACTGAAAGTGTAGCAAACTATTACTCATTTTATGAAATATTCTGTTTCTTTCCTTTCATTTTGCAGGGGGGGTAGTTTAATATCCATTAATCTGGTGGCTCATATTGAATAATAAATGAAACCAATGAAATGATGCTCAAATAATCTTGGTGCTTAAAATAATTCAACATTGGTCTTCTCAAGATATGAGAAAATCCTGGAAAAATCTTATCTGGATAACTCACCTTAACTAAGAATCAAACTCAGGACCTCTTGAACATGAGGCAGACACACTACCAGCATTCTATAGAGATGGGAGAATACTTTTTGTAAATGCTGAAATGCATGGCTCAATACTGTAAAATTGTTACTTTTTCTACATTGTACATAGGACATAGGTAGAGAAGGTATTGCATTCCATCGAAAACTTCTATATTGAGATTTCACTGGAAGTACATGTTTTAGGGTCCCTTGCATCCAAAAAAAGCATTTTCAGAAGAAGATCTATGTGTGTCTGTGAATATGATGAAAATTCAGTTAAATGCCAAACTTGATGTTTAAGTTGTGGCACAAAGATTTTTAAGAAAATCACTGACCATGTGTGTATGGCTTACTGATTGTTGGCTGGCCGTCACCCTCCGTGGTGTAATGGTTACCATGCTAACTTCATATACCCAAGGTCGCGGGTTCAAACCCGGCGGAGGACGATGGATTTTTTCAGGCGTAAAAATCCTTAGCATGGCTTCCTTCGGAAGGGAAGTAAAGCTGTGGGTCCCGTGTCGTAGATTTAGGGCACGTAAAAGAACCTCAAGCCTGATAAGAGAGGCCTCTGAGCAAAATTAAGCGATCTTTCATGCCCAATATAGAATGGGACGCTGAGAACCAAAGCAGTTAAAGAGCGTCCATAAATAACAGGCCATTTCCATTTGATTGTTGGCTGTCACTGTTACCCCTGTGTGAGTGGGCATTGACGCCTCGCATGGCTAAGTCTGAGTGACTTTTGCATGTACAGCTTTTCTAGTGAAGCAACCAGCCCCATTTGCAATTGTTAGCATGTAACAGTTGGGTTAGCTCAACAGAATTTTGTAGCGAGCTGTATTGTCACCGCAATGAACATTGAAAGAAACTTTACTCCAGAATTGTAACAAAAGACAGTTATTGTGATCAGTTTATGGTAAAATAAAGAGTTGTTGGAGAAGAAGAGTTTTTGTTACATTGTCGAAACATTTTTGAAAATTTTGATTTTTCTCAAAACGGCTATCAATTTTGCCCAAAATATAGTGTATTAAAATTATTTACACAGTGAATAAAATATATATGTTAGATTTTGAGGGAATAGTCTCTGAGGTCCTCTTCATTCTGAATGCCTTTCTCATAACTTGTAAACCATAAATTTAGATCTTGTTAAAACACACTATTTTTGTCATATAGCTTTTTTCCATTTGTGAGATATTCTTATTATTGGATTGAATTTTAAAATTGTTAATCTTTACTCAATCGGGATTGTGTCACTACTTTTGCTCCTGCTCAAGCAAAGATAAGTGAATTTCAATCTCATAGCAACCACATTTTAAAACATTTGACTATCACTTTATCCTAGTGTATTGCCTTCTACTTACAAGGAAGTAGCAAGTAATAAGACAATTTCTGATAATGTTTATCTTGATTAGCATCAAGTTAGATAAAAGAATAAGCTTTTGTAAGAATAGTTTCTTACACAATAGTTAGAGGAAGTCAAGTGAATGTACAAATGAGATTTTTTTTAAAGATTACTCATGCATTTCAAGTAGAATTATTTTGTTGCTTTTGCTGGTTAAAGTGTTTATCTGAAGAATTGCAGTATTTGTGTTGCAGACCATTCGTCATATCTCAGACCTGTACCATCCAGTGTATGAAGAGTTATGTGTGCAAGTTGTTGAGTCACCGTTGCTGACGCTGTTGTGGGAAGCTGTCGTGGACCAGAGTCTAGAGAAAGCAAGTGACTCTAAGAGGTATCTGGTGATGGAGATGTTCCATAAAATGTTACAGCTCTCCAAGGACAAGAGTGTGGTAAGTAACTGTCACCTTTTAGAGTGTGTTCCATTTTGGACTGGCAATTTATAGAAAACCTACACCAATATGATTAAACTAAGAAACGAAATCACTATTTTAAAAAAATAGAAGACATTTATAAAAGACACTTGGGCTTTAGGAACTAAGAAAACAATTTTAAATAGTAAAATATCAGATTAGGTAGCGCTCTAGGCAGCCTGGGTCTGATCCCAAGCACCCACCCGCATGTAAGACAAAGCAGCATCGTCCACCATGTTTCCTGTTAAGTAAGAAATGAGAAGCCAATTTGTGCTAAAGTCAGTTTATTGCCACTGTCAGAACTCATGATTGCTTTAGCATTTGTCAGACTTTCCAGCTCTCTCATAGCTTGCAGGAAAGTAACAAAAAGGCTTTGCCAAGCATGTCAGGCAACAATTCAAGTTTGAGAAACAAACTTGGTCTGGCTTCTTTATTACATTTCTACCAACAATACTGTAACTTGTTTATATTTTCAGTTGAATAGCATCATCAGCTTCTTGTTGTTCCTGTCGTTTATTTATTAAACAACAACAACAAGAAGTTGATGCAAAACTAGTCGTTTGAATTTGAAACAGATAGGTGAAGTTTTATTACAACTTATTACTTGATTGATGTTTGGAGGAATTTAGTAAGAGCGACAGTCACATTATATGTGGCATTAATTTGTTGAGTTGGTATTTTTAACTGACATTTTCATCGTTGTGTAAACTTTGATATCCTGCCAGCTGCTAGAGAAGAGAACACAGGCAGACGCAACCAAGTGTTGCTTTACTGTTAGCAGCCCTTGGTGATTCCTTCCTACTTGTTACTGTATCAGATCTGTCTAAACACATGAGCACTTGTTGCCGTCTGCCACTGTCATAGAAGGCGCAGATGAAACCTTGCAACATTTTAAAGGCATTACTTACAAATGTCATTAAAGGAGATGGCGACATACATTTTTGGCACCTCTATAGGAAGCTATCTCACGTTGAGAAATGCTGGCAATTTGGGTTAGTTGCACACTTTATACTCCAGAGATAGTAATCGCAAGGGGACAGAGGGGGTCACAAATCTCTACTACTTTCAGTTGTTCTCATTGAAAGATTGGCTGTATCAGTCTTGTTGAAAAGAAGTTAGAATCACACTGCCTGTCTGTTAATTCTCTAAAAACAGGGAGCAAAGTTGTGTCTATGTTTGTATGGGCATCAACTGTTGACTCAAAAAAAATTAGGCTATAACTCTAAATACACTTTGTGACTGAAGCACAGGATATCACCGTCAGCTCAATACTGCATGGTGACCTTGTGTTATCATGTATCATGTTATCTTTGGTCTACCAGCTTTCCTGGTCCCTTCTGGAATTGCATGTAAACCATGCTCCTACCACTGACCAGTTAGTATTTTAGTGTTAATATACTTCACAAGTGTTGAGCATTTTCTTGACAGTTGAAGCAGGCAGATGGATGCACATAGCACACAGCTCCTGTGGATGAGAGTAAAAAGGAGACAAGTGACATGGCAGCCAGAGAAATTTAGAGATTTTGTGTAGGAATGGGAAAACTACTAGAAGTATAAGAGAGATGGAGATAGTAAGATATGGGAAAAAAATCTGATGTGTTCCATTCACATGACTTTCTCTACATCTCTGCAGCTAATTATTGTTAAAAAGTTTATTTTTCTACTTACTTACTTATTGCTAATCGAGAAAAAATTGACTGAAAGAGTCTTATTACTTGCTTCCTTGTAAGTAGAAGGGAAATAAGGGAGTAACATAGGTTAAAGTAATAGTCAAAAGCTGGTTGCTATGTGGCTGAAGTTCCTTTATTTGTATGGACTCAAGTTGACAAATTCCTGTATGAGAAAAGTATAAGTTTTTTAAAGCTGAAACTAATAACAAGGAATATCTCAAAAATGGTCAACTCCATAAAAAAATGTATATAACATAAAGTGTGTGTTTTAACCAGCTCTACATTTTTTGTGTGATACGTTTTTGTCTATTTCTAATGGTTTACCAGTTATTCAAAATTCCGCAAAATACATCATGAATAAACATGTCTTCACAGGTTATACCCAGAAAATTGAAGATATACATATTATTTGTCACAGACATAACTTAAATATAAGAGATTTAAACAAAATTGTTAGAGCCATTTTTGACAAAATCAAAATTTTCAAACAATGTTTCATGTAAAGGGTAGTTAGGGGTTGTGGGATTTTCGTGAAAATGTTTGTGTCACATCCTTGGAAGATACACATACAGACATTTTTCTAAATGCTTTTTGTATTCAGGGGGTCTCAAAATGTGTATTTCTGGTGAAATATCAGTACTGAATTTTTGGGTGGAGTACAATACCTTTTGTCGCCTTCCATGGTGTAGTGGTTTACATGCTACCCTAGGTTGCAGGTTCAAACCTGACGGAGGACATATTTTTTCGGGTGTAAAAATCCTTAGCATGGCTTCCTTCGGAAGGGAAGTAAAGCCGTTGGTCCTGTGTCATAGATTTACAGCCCATAAAAGAACCTCAAGTCTGATAGAGAGGCCTCTGAGCAAAATTAATCTGTCTTTCACGCTCAGTATAGAATGGGACACTCAGAACCTCAGCAGTTATCCATTTTTAATTTTCTTCGTTGTGTAATAAATTGTTAAAAAGTTACTATTCTATGTACTTGATGCTAATCAAGACAAACATTGTCAGAAATTGTCTTATTACCTGCTTCCTTGTAAGTAGAAGGGAAATAAGGGAATACACAGTCACATGTTTTGAAAGCTGGTTGCCACGTGATTGAAATTTGTTTCTTTGAATGGCCAGCAGTGGACAAATCCCCATATGAGAAAATTTAAAACTGAAACCAATAACACGACTATCTCAGAAATGGTCAACTCCAAAAAATAAATGTATATGACATAAATTGTATGTTTTAATGAGCTCTACATACTGTGTGTAGTAAGTTTTTGTCTATCTCTTACGGTTTATCAGTTGTGCAAATCATCCAGAATGAAGAGGTCTTTAGAGGCTATTTCCAGAAAATTCAAGATATACATTTTATTTGTCATAAAAATGTTAAATATACTGTATTTTGATCAAAATTATTGGAGCCATTTTTGAGAAAATCAACATTTTAAATATTTTTTCCATGTAAAGGATAGTTTGGGGTGGGAGGATTTATGTTAAAATGTTTGGGTCACATCCTTGGAAGATATACAGCTTAAGTTCAAGTTTGATATTTTACTGATTTTTTGTTTTTGAGTTATTGTGATCACAGACACACAGGCATGCATGTATACACGCATATGCATGCACAGACATACACTCAGACCTTTTTTTATTGTATATAAAGAGACCCTAAAGATATATTTCTGGTGAAATTTCAATATCAAATTTTTGGGTGGAGTGCAATACCTTCTCTACCTGTGTACTACGTACTAAGTAGGAAAAGTAAACATTTAAAAAAGATAAGAAGTTATAAGAAATGAGCAGTAAAGTAAGAAAGAAAAGGGCGGTAAAGTA
This sequence comes from Hymenopus coronatus, assembly GCA_030762935.1. Lineage (NCBI taxonomy): Eukaryota > Metazoa > Arthropoda > Insecta > Mantodea > Hymenopodidae > Hymenopus > Hymenopus coronatus. Next base: position 2,293,458 of record CM060895.1, on the reverse strand, counting down.
AGAAAGAAAAGGGCGGTAAGATAGATAAAAACAAAGAGCAGGAATTGTCCACAGACGAAAGAGAGGAGGGCATTGGCCACCATATATGATATAACCAGGTGTTCTGTTATATGGGGCCCAAGATAGAGAGATAGCTGTTATATCCATAGCATCTGATGTAACAGTGCCACAAAACCATAAAACAACTAATTAAAAGATTAATACTTCAATGGATACCAGCATATTGCAGAATACAGGATAATGAAACAGCTGACTTTCTAGCCAAGAAAGTAGTAAAATTACATCAAATTCATGAGATCCAGTAAGTTACCACTCTATCAAAAGAATCATTATATCAACATATAATAACAAAATTAAAGAACATAATATATCACAAACAAAAGGAAAATTTATGTAATAACACGACCAGAATCACTACACTATGAAGACAAGAGGTTGTACTTTGCTATTTGTATGTTATAGATTCCATCACTGCTGATACCAAAGTTTGTGGACTTGATGGTAAAGAATCTGGAGAAGTTGGCACGTAAACTGCTGAGTAAAACAGATGTGTCATGTGGTCACACTCAGCTGGTCGTCAACTACATGGTCACAACAGCCGTCAAGGAAGCAAAGGGAAAAACAGTCGTCAAAATAATCAAACATCTTGTCTTCAAGGCAGGAGGGGAAATGATGTTTGACAGAATTACAGGTGAGTCACATAACAAATGTTCATAAGCTGACCAAGGCAAGTAAAGTCCTGCACTGGGAGTGGAAAGTTGGTCAACTATGCGATACAAACATCAATATTGGTAGTGGTGGGACGTAAAGAAAGTAGAGTTGTTGACAAGCAAGCTGCATGGCTGTTGCGAAAGATTAGTGAGCAAAAGCAAATCACCTCGTAAGATACTAGAAGAACATTTCAGGAGAATTGTGAGGTTAAAAAATGTGTCGTTGCTCTCTGGTCACCATGTACCTGCCCTGGTAGTCGCTGTGGTGTTTGCTTGCTGTTTTATAAGTAGACCTGGGCATGTGTGCACTGCGGTATAGCTCACTTCACGTCCGATTTTTCTCTCAAACACGAGAGCCACTTGGAGGGATTACATTTGTTTCTTTACCTTGCTTTGCTGTGCTGGACACTAGAGCACCTTAGCAACTCACATGTGTATTTATATTGATTTTAAAACTGGCTTTTTGCCTTAAAATTATCCTGTTATTGGTGAACCTTTTCATGACTTGATCTCAATTTTCTGGCAGTTTGCAAGCAGTCCGCTTCACATTGGCATGTCAAATATTGAGAATTTCTGGTTGCCCTCCCTTGACCTTGCTTGCTGTATGGGACTTTCGGAACACAATAACCAAACATAATGGTACATTTCCGGACAACTTTGACCCCTTCCAAAATAACCTGCAATATGACAGGACTTTTCGTCTGACAGGTCTACAGGTTACATACATTCTGTTTTAGGTTTTAGCAATGAAATATCTTAAATTATTTAATTTACAATAAGTAAAAATAAACTTACATCATTACATCTGAAAATAATTAAATAGCTGGGAAGCAGTTGCTGCCTCATGACTCTTCATGTAAAGGATAGTTTGTGGTTGTATCCTCATAAGATATTGAACAGAAATATCAAGCTTAGTATTTAACACACTTTCCGATCACAGACATGCATACCCTTTACCAAAAATGTTTTCCTATTTACTGATAGATTCTCAAAACATGTATTTTCTGCGAAATCTCAGTATCTATTTTTTCTATGCATGTGGTAGGGAAAGTAAACAGAAATCTTTTAACTACAAAAATTATTGCAATTTTGCAAGAAAGATTTATTTCACAGAGTTAGAAAATAGCGAAATCTATTGGCTTTTGATTCAAGAAATGTAAAATTAAAAGGATTATACCGAGTGAATGTTGTGGCTCAGAGCATATTGTTTCTTAGAACTCTTAGAAGAAAATACAGTAATAATAAATTATGCAATTTGGATTCTCAGTTGCCAAGTGTTGGCAGAATGATAATATTCCAGGTTGGTTGGTATCTAATGTTGAGCAGTTGGCAGTGAAGCCATTCACTCTCTTGCATTCCAGCATTTTGATGTCATGTTGACTAAAGGTTGGGCAGCGCATCCATATCTTGTTTAAGTGTACAGAAAGATCTCACTATAGCAGTCATGTCCTGTTAGGAGTCTAAAAGTTGCTACACACCATTTTGTAGGTAATGGTCGTGTTATTACATAAATGTTGCTTTTGTTTGTGATACATTTTGTTGATAGAGTGATATTAAGTTATTGGATCAGATGCTGGCACTGCAAGTAACTACCAAGTGTATGAAACGTGAGATACAAGTAGGGTACTCTCACCTACCATTGCTTTAACACTACAACTAATGCATGATATTCTGTACCAAGTAGACAAGATATTGTATTCCACAAAAAATTTGATAACAAAATCTCACTGGAAATTATGTTTTGAAGTCCACTGAATTAAAAAATATAATTTTTAGAAAAAGGTGTGTGTGTGCATAAATCAGAAATGAAGTTTTTTAAATATAAAACCTGATATTTAAGTTCAGGATCTTCCAAGGATGTGATACTAAGATTTTCAAGAAAATGTGCGCAACCCAAACTACCTTTTATGCAAAATGTTTTTCTAAAATTTGATTTTGTCAAAAATAGCTTTAATAATATTTATTAAAATGCCATATGTTTAGATATTTACGTCAGAAATAAAATATGCATCTTGAATTTTCTAGGAATAGTCTCTTCATTCTAGGTGATTTTTATATAGCTGGTGAACCAAGATGTGGACAAAAACTGTACACCTCATTAAAATACACAATTTATGGCAAATACGTTTTTTTTTTAAATTAAGCAATAACGTAATGTAAAACTTGGACATAACTTTATATGCCATGTTGTCATTGATATGCAGCAGCCAATGACAAACAGATGAACTAATATGACAAACAAGATTATGTACATATAGGAAAATGGACAAGAAAAACAGCGTTGTGAATAAAACGATGAACTGTGAGAGTACTGTTATATAGCCAGTTTTAGGATTTGATTGCAGGTGCCAGGAGATAAATTTAAAGCTTTACTCACAAATTAGTGATGACCATATACAAGGTAACAGTAACTTGTAAACATGTAATTGTGTTTCAGGAACGAGAGTGATACACAGCTTGATATTGCAACTGAAGCCACATCACGCCAAGAGTTTGGCAACACTGTTCTGGGACGTGGTGTGCTGTGTGAGCAGCAAGCCTGGGGAGGAGCCCCGACACTGGAACACCAAGGAGAGAATGTATGCTTGTGACATGTTTGTCAGGATCGTGGGATCTCCAAGTCTAGTGACAGACGTGGAGTGGAGGACAGACCAAGCCAAACTCTTGTTACAGTACAGCATCTTCACTCCAACCTCGAGTGACGACATTCCTGTTGGCAACATGTTGGCAGGTAACCAGAACAATTGACAGCTTACTGCACAATTATAATGTTGGCTCAATTGGAGAGTTAGAAAGGCCACACCATGGCCAAGTGGTCAGACCATTCGCCTCTCACCTAGATGGCCCAGCGGCGCAGGGGTGGGTTTTCTTCAGGTTCTCCGGTTTCCCCCACCATCTCATTCCACCAGGGCTCCATGTTCACATATCATCAGTGTCATCACCTGCGGTGCCAGAGCAGTAAAAGCGGGTGTTAACACTACCCAAAAAAAAATCTGATGTGTACCATTCACATGACTTTCTCCATATCCCTGCAACAAATAATTCTTAAAAAGCTTATACTTCTATTTACTTTCTGCTAATCAGAAAAAAATAGCAGAAATAGTCTAATTACTCGCTTCCTTGTAAGTAAAAGCAAAATAAAGGACAACCGTAGGTTAAAGTGATAGACAAAAGCTGGTTGCTATGTCAATGAAGTTCCTTTGTCTATATGGATAGGAGTTGACAAGTTCCTGTATGAGAAAAGTATACGTTTTTCATAGCAGAAACCAAAAATAAGGAATGTCACAAAAACGACGAACTCCACGAAAAAAATGTATATAACATAAATTGTTTGTTTTAATGTGCTCTACACTTTTTGTGTAGTAAGTTTTTGTCCATCTGTTACGGCTTAGCAGTTATTAAAAATTTAGTAAAATTCATTCAGAATAAACTACTCTTCAGAGGCTATTCCCAGAAAATTCAAGATATACATTTTATTAGTCAGGTAAACATGTTTAATATACGAAATTTTAATCAAAATCGTTAGAGCCATTTTTGAGAAAATCAAACTTTTCGAAAAAAGTTCCATGTAAAGGGTAGTTGGGGGTGGGGGATTTTTCTCAAAATCTTTGTGTCGCATCCCTGGAAGATACTAAACTTAAATACCAAGTTTGGTATTTTACCGACTTTTCGTTTTTGAGTTATCGTGTTCACAGACACACACACACAAACACACACACACACATACACACACACAGACCTTTTTGTGAAAATGCTTTTTTTGGATATTGGGGACCCTAAAACATATATTTCCGGTGAAATCTCGGTATCGAATTTTTGGTGGAGTGCAATACTTTCTCTATACACTATGTATATAGTGCATATGGAGAAAGTAAAAAAAAAAAGGAGGGTTAGAAACAAGACAAGTCTGAGTGCACAAAATTGATCAGGAAAAAGAGAATATCTCCTTCCTGGATATCCCCTTTTAACTTGTATGGTCATATGGGGGGCTTTGTTTTAGAAACAACTGCTGGTGTTTTCTGGCCAAACTGTATTTCTTTTTTTCAATTCAATTTATTTATTGCTCATGAAACTTTTACAAGCATGGAGCATTGTCAAAACTTTAACACACACACTCCAAATTATTCAATTGTACACAATCATAGTTTCAAATATAAAATTGACATCTAAAAATAAATAACTTGTTTTGCAAAATGTACATACAGTTTAAGAAAGATTTTCAATTGTATACCTTTACAAAACATTGACTGATAATAAATAATTAAAAAACAATTTGTGAGTGCAGATTAAAATCAAAGTCTATTTGTTATTTACACATTTTTACATAAAATTATATTACATTTTAATTCCTTATCGCTCTTTTTAATTAATCTCTCCATAAAACAGTAATAGCTTTTCTTGAATCTACTTTTTTCAATTTTTATAATTTTTACTATTTTAATGTAATAGGTCTTCTAGTTTGTATGGACACTTCTCAATTAGATGTTTTTTCAATTCTTTTGCAAAGGAATTTTTCCCTGTGCAATCCTTAATTCCTTTTGGTAGAGCATCATTCTCATAATTATAGCATCCTTTTTTGTTAAGGCCTTTCCTCAAGTGCTATAGGAATGAATGTCTGTATTTTTGAGGAGTGTTTTATTTTGAGCCAGTATTATTATTATATATGCATAAATGCCAATAATGGTTTTGGATTTTATTATTTCTAAAGATTGGCTTACATGTATCAGTAATTTTTATGTGATAAAGATAATGTATGCATCTTTTTTGTAGCAGCATTAACCTATTTAATTTTGTCACACCACATCCTCCCCAAATTTCTATACCATATTCCAGGTAAATAATTCCATAATATATAGATTTAAGTTTTCTACATTTAGGTAGTTGGCAAAATATTTTAAAATGTTTGTCTAAATATATTCCTAAAATGAATGGAAGAAATCTATAATAATACCTATTTTGAAATCAAAACAAACCAGCAGAAAATTTTTCAAGTTATTGTCCAATAGCACTTACCAGCGTATTAGCAAAAATCATGGAAAAATTATTTCCAATCGTTTAAATTGATTTCTAGAAAAAAAAAAACTTAATTTCAACTAAACAAGCAGGATTTAGAAAACACCATTCAACAAATAAACAGATTTTAAATCCTAGTCAAGACATTAAAAATGCATTGAATAAAAAAGAAGACACTCTAGCAATACTTTATGACTTTCAAGGAGCACATGATTGATTTGGAGATACAAACTACTTGATAAACTTAAAATTCTAGGAATCCAAGACAAAATGTTACATTGGAAATACAGCACAATAATCCTTGATGGCATTACAGAATTAGACATCTAATAACTTAATGAAAATTAATACACAGAAAACAAATTATCAACTATTTACAGTAAGGAAGAAACCAATAAATATTTCCCTTCAACTAAATGGAGAAACTCACACAGAAACACGTGAAGCCAAATACTTAGGTATTATTTTTGATACAAAATTAACATGGAAAATACACATTGATAATATGATAAAAAAAATCAAGAAAAAAATTACCACTGTTAAAAAGACTGGCAGGCAAGAAATGGGGAAGGACTACACAAACTTTAAACACATCTTGTATATTAAACCAACATTTAAATATTGTGAAGCGATACTAATAACTGCAAATATAGAAAAACTTAATATTCTACAAAATCAAGTTCTTCGCTTAGTAACTGGAGCTGTTAAAACTACCCCAGTACTTGCTCTACAAATTTTAACAAATAATCCAAGACTGGAACTTGACATTGAACAAGCAGCCATCTTACAACATGAGAAATTAATCAGACTAGCTTTTAATGACTGGGAAAAACGAAAACCACAAGTAAACCTAAAAACTCAACAAAGTTTCCTTAATAAAGTCAAAGAAGTCAAAAATAGATTAAAACTTCCTTACTTAAAAGAAAACATAGAAAAAATATTAACCCATTAGAACTATTTGATATTGAACACTATCTACACTTAGCTGAAGAATTTACAAAATCTGAAATCTCTTCATGTGTTCTGAAACAAATTTAAGATACGCTACCAACGAATGGCTACATGTTTATACTAACGGTTCTAGCTTACCAAATAACAGTGGTACTGGTGCAGGTGCAATATGCCCTCTCTTCTCTTTCTTCAAAACATTAAGTTTAAATACTACAAATTTTGATGCAGAGATTTCAGCAATACTTCAGAGCTTACAAAACCTGCTATATCATATAAATAAATTTGCAAAAGTTGTACTATTATCTGACTCTAAAGCAGCTATTATATCCATAACATCTGATGTAACACCTAATAACTTAAATATTGCAGAATGCCGCAAAATCATAAAACAATTAATGAGTTTAAATAAAAGATTAATACTTCAATGGATACCAGCACATTGCGGATTACAGGGTAATGAAGCAGCTGACTTTCTAGCCAAGAAAGGTAGTAAAATTACATCAAATTCAGCTGATCCAATAAGTTATCACTCTATCAAAAGAAATCATTATACCAACATATAATAACAAAATTAAAGAAGATAATGTATTACAAACAAAAGGAAAACCATGGGGGAATATATGTAATAACACGACCAGAATCACTACATTACCAAGAAAATCCTCTGTAGCAACGTTTAGGCTCCTAACAGGCCATGACTGGTATAGTGAGATCTCCTCTGTGTCCTTTCTGTACACTTAAAAGAAGATATTAATGGAAACCATCTACTGTGCTGCCCAACCTTGAGTCGACATGATAATATGACATCAAAATACTGAAATGCAAGAGAGCGAATGGCTTTACTGCCAACTGCTCAACATTAGATACCAACCAACCAACCATATATTCTTAAAAACTTTTGGCTTGGCACCTGCTCTATCTTAATATTTTCTAGTGTTACATTTATGTTATTTTGTTCATTTCTATTTGACTGGTGTCGAAAGTGAATAAGTTTAGTCTTTTCAACATTTAATTTTAAAAAATTGTTGGAGTAATTTGAAATGCGAGATAGATTATGAGTTATTTTATCCTGTAGATGTATGAAGTTTCTACCCTTACAGATGAGTGACGTGCCATCCGCATATGATGTAACTTTTAGCTCAGTGGATTCTGCCAGATCATTTACATATATAATAAAAAGCAATGCTCCTAAAAGAGATCCTTGAGTGTCTGATTGAATAAGCTTCATTTGGTTTCCATACTGCCAATCAAGTTGACAACATTGTTTGCGATTAAATAAGTAAGATCAATATTTGATTTATTTTACCTCTTAAGCCATAAGTTGGTAGTTTTTTTAATAGTACCTCATGTGATGCACAATCAAAAGTCTAAAAATAAGCCTACAGTATTTACACCTTGTTCCATGTTTGTCATCACTTCATGTAGCAGTAATAGTTGAGAATCCTTTCCGAAATCCATGTTGGGTATTCGTTATTATGATATTTTCATTTAAGAAACATACTGTTCGTTTTTCCAGCACTTTTTCAAATAGTTTTGCAAAAACTGATGTTAAAGTAATGGGCCTATAATTAGTCTCGTCCATTTTATTACCACTTTTATAGATAGGATGAACCATACTTATTTTCAGCATTTTGGTGAAAATACCTTCATTTATTGAGTAATTTATTAAATGTATCAATATATCTAATAAAGCATATTTGCATTGTTTGAGCATAGCAGGGGAGTAATCATCCCAGCCAGCAGATTTCTTGTTATTCAAACTATTTATTGTACCTTTGAATTCACTTACGTTTGTTTCAAATATGTACATAGTTTTGAATATACTCTTATTGTGAAATTCCACATTATTTTGGCCTTTAGCATTTCCAACGTTAACAAAGTAATTATTAAATAATTTTACAGGGCCTGCTATCACTTTCTAGACAAATATTTGTTCCTGATTTTTGTGATTATTAATGATTTTCCACATTGTTTTAGTTTTGTTTTCTGAATTTGTAATTTTATTTGCATAAAAATTTACTTTGTTTGCTTTTAATTGCAATGTGTTGTGTTTTTTGTTGATTATACAGTTGTGTATATATATCTAGCTTTGTGTCACTATAAGAGTTATTAACTTTAGTTCTCTTCATAGCTAAGTGCTTGTCTAACTTTGGGCACACAACATTTAGATATCTTAACTTTGCTTTTTCAGTGTTATACTATTAAGCATACACATAACCTTAGTTTGTGGAGTTTTACAGCTGAAAAAATCCATTACCCTCTGCTGGGTTTGGACTCATAACCATGTTATATGAGTGCTAACATGAAGGGATCAGTGATTGAAAATGTTCACTTTGCCACTGCCTTAATAAATAATTCACTTCAATTTATTAGTCCTATACATGATATAGGATATGTCAGTGTTTACAGTTTTGTAGAAACATATTTACAATTTACATAAATATGAATATTTCATACAGTGATTTAACCTTTTTGTTTAAAAAAAACACATTATATAAAAATGATTGCACACATTTATTAAAATGCATTTTGAAAGAATTCTTTATGTGAAGGAAACATGACAAGTATCTATAGTATGACAACAAGGGATCAGGAAGTTGTTTGTTTTTGTTGCTGGTATATCTCACTCAAACCACTTTTAACATGAATCAACATTTCTTTTATGTACAGAGGTTAGTTGCTTAAAATACTCTGTACAGCTTTCTCTAAGAGCAATCCCCAACACACTCTTTTGCACTTTAAATATTGTGTTACTGTAACTAGAATTCCCCCTTAGCGTTACTCCATATAACAATAGTGAGTAAAGGTTTTAATACCTCACTAGAAACACCACTTATTTATCAACCCACACACCCAAACATTTTGCTTTATAATCTGTGTCAAGTTAGTTCTGTCCTGATGTCAACATATGGGAGGGAAGAGAGAGAGATACGGAAACAGATTGATTGGTTCAGGGATGCATATTGTATCAGCCTCCTAAAAGTGCAGTACTGTAATAGTTTTAGATCACTGCTCTGCGCGAGTTAGTTTCAGAGAGAAAAGTATGCAAATGCTTCGATTCTTATAAAAGGTAATAGCCCGACATTTTATCCAAATCCGACACATGCCAAGCAGATGGCTCTGGGTTCGTGAATTCTGAAAGGAATATTTACAACAGACGTACACATTCTGTAAAAAAACACATATAGGTTAGACAGAAGACCGGCGAAATTATATATTGACTTTAACTTATTACTGTTAAATAAAATGCAGCTAACTTATATTACTAAAGAACATTGGTATTATATACACAATAAGTTACAAGCCTGTACCAGACAGCTCTCTTAAACAACTGGTAATTCTCTAGGTGAATGCTGATTAAGCTGTTATTGTTTATAGTGCAGGGTCACCTCTGATAATATGTTATTTAAGACTGTATTTCCTGTACATCTCGCATGCCTCACAAGCCCAGGGGACTTGCCATATGCAGTTTAAAAGCAGTAAGCTTTTAATCATGGAACAGACCAGTGCTTCAGCCGTAATAAAACACAACCAAGGCAAGCCTTTAAAAAGGGGCAAGAGGCGAATGGTCGCACATTGTTTCGCAGTGCTTAAAGAAAGGAACCCCTAATCGGCCATAAAGAATATCGAAAAAGAAGCGGGTGATCTCCTTAGCATTTGTGCATTTAGTGTGCATAGTGTTAGATTGGAACAGCAAGCATCCGGAGGCCTAAGAACACCGGGAAAATCGCGTGAACGTAAAAAACGTTTGGAGAAATACGATGATTTTGCGAAAAGTGCTATTCATGGTAAAGTTCATGATTGTTTCTTCAGAAATGAACCGACTCTAAATAAAATTTTGCATGCAGTAAATTGTGAACTGCCACATTTCTCACGAAGTACTCTCCACAGGTTGCTGATTTAAATTTCAATCGCGAGGGCGAAAATCAGTTATGGTGGACAGAGATGACATTGTGATGTGGAGACATCAATATTTGCGCCAGATCAAAGCTTTTCGCAGTGAGGGCCGCAACATGTACTTCCTTGACAAAACTTGGCTGAATGAGGGATATACAACTTCTTCAGCTTGGTGTGATACAACCGTGAGAGATAAAAAAACAAGCATTTCTCTCTGGTCTCTCCACAAGTCTGAAAGAACCAACAGGCAAAGGAGGAAGACTCATCATAGTTCACATTGGAAGTGAAACTGGTTCTGTAGACGGTGGTTTATTCACTTTTGAATCCAAAAGCACCAAGCACTTTCATGAAGAAATGACTGGTGACGTTTTTCTTCGGTGGTTTCAATCTGTCCTTCCAAAACTTGAGCCTAACTCCGTTATCGTATTAGATAACGCTAGCTACCACAGTGTTAAAGCAGAAATCATCACCAGTATGTCTTGGAGGAAAGATGACATTATTATTAAGTGGCTTCAGGACCATGCGTGTGAGCTTAGTGCCGAGATGGTTAAACTTGAACTAGTAGCCATTGTAAAAAATGTGAGAACACAATTCGATAAGTACGTTGTGGACGAGGCAGCAAAAAGTGCAGGTCAGATGAAAGGCAGCACCTTTAAGCTGAGTGAGGTTCGCTCCCTGCTTGTCACCACTTCGCTGGATTGGTTTAACTGTGTTCAGCATGCAGTAAAAGAAGAAGAGAAGATGTGGCACCTGGATGGACTCACCGATAAAGTTGTTGAAAGACTTGTAATCACAGACGGTAGCAGTTCAAGTGACTGCGAACATACATCAGGAGATGAAGTTCTGCAGAATTCCCGATTAGAGGTAACCATTAATGCTGTAGTCTATAAGTTAATGTGTTTCTAAACTTGATTTATTGTCAACAAGTTAGCGCTGCTATATATATCGCTAGTGTTGCAAAACTTATGTGCGCACATGTACCGTTACGACGCGGCGAGTTGTTGACATCAGGACAGAACTGACTTGACACAGATTATAGTCTTTAGTTGAATTATTTTTGATCCAAATTTAATGCTTGGCAGTCCTTGATTCTTTAAGGTTCTATTATGAAATTTGACAGCTATAGTTTTATCCTCATTGATTATTAGCTTATTTACTTTGAATTGGAATTAAACCGTTACAGCATCTGGGGGAAATTGTTAAACAAGCCAACAATGGTACATGTAGCTAAATAACATGACTATTAGAAAAAAAGTTAACCTTTTTTTTTTTTTTTTTTTCCAAAGACATCACAGTCTGTAGATAATGGCTGAAAATTTTGATTTTTACCTTCACATATAGCTAGAGAAGATATTGCATTCCACCCAAAAATATGATGCAGACATTTTACAGGAATTATTATTATGTATTTGTGTGCATGCGCACATTTTTTCTCCAAAAAAGTAAAGTCGCTCAACTACCGAACTTGATGTTTAGTTCTACATATTCCAAGGATTAAAATATCATATGTTTAAGAAATTTATATGAAAAATGAAACGTATACCTTGAATTTTCTGGGAACAGCCTCTATAGCCTTCTTTTTTCTGGCTGCCTTTTGTATAATGGCAAAAGGTAACAGATAGAGAAAAAGTGTAGATCTCATTAAAACATGCAATTTATGCCATTCCTTTTGTACCTAATAGTAAATATGTAATAGCATTATTACATATTGCTAATGTTTATCTTGATTAGAATAAGTATATAAGAACAGTCTGTTGCAGAATAGGTAGAGAAAATCATGTGAAAGTAATGCATCAGATTCTTCACTTTCTCTATTTAGTGCATAGGTAGAGAATGTAATTGCATTTCACCCGAAGTAGGATTTGATGGAAATACACGTTTTAGTCATAACTCGAACATGAAACATTTGTTAGACACCAAACATGGTAATTAAGTTGAGCATCTTCCAGGGATACAATGTAAAGATTTTCAGGAAGATCTCCCGCCCCCCAAACTGCCAATCATAATGTAATTGTGATGCTGTTTTAACTCTTTCTATGAATGTCTTAGACATAAGTATTTGCAGAGCCTATCTTCAGTCCAATTGGCTCCAAATTTAATATCTGTATGCCAGTTGAAACCTGGTGTCATCTGGCTGAAGAGAAAATAAGAGCTGCATTAGAAGAAAGCAAGTGGCTTTGAATTTTCAGACCTTGATGAAAGAGTTTCTGACATTGACGTAAGAGAGGAAGATATATATTCCAGCGATGACAACAGACCTCGTACGCATGCAAATAATTGGTGTGCTTATCAAAAGGGATTTATGGAAGTGTAACCAGATGACGAATCAACTACTCAACTGCGCAACAACACAGTAATCTATGTTACATTTGTATCCTATTGCTACATGCCGTTTTCATTATTAGTGATATCATTCTTATGTGTGTGTGTTTTCAGTTTCAGGTTATATGAATTCATATTTTGTTTTTTAAAAATAAAACACCAGACCAAAACAGGATGCTGTTTTAGTAAAGAAATATCCATACTTTCATGTAATTAGCCTGAACTTTCTGTGTAGTAAGCTTTTGTATGCCTAATTATTGATTATTTTGCGACTTTTAATTTTATATTCAAATTTTTCTTTAGTTTTTAATTTTTTAAAAATAATGATTGGAATTCTCATACATATGATGCATATTATACAGTAAACAAAAGGGATTACTAAAATTGAAAACAAATATTCAGCTCTCTATGTCATTTGGAACTCATTTTATTGCTAATAATTTAATACCCTGCATTCTCCTCTAAAACACTTTTCAGACAGTATTTTGCTCATCAGGCAAATAAAAGGGTTAAAATGTTTATTTTTCCAAAAATGACTGTAGTGATTTTAAAACACTGCATATTAAAGATACTTACATGACAAATAAAATGAATAACTTGAAGACCTGTTCATTCTGAATTACTTTTGCATTTTAAAAGGTATGAATGAATGAATGTCTAATACTGTAAATATATTCTTACATTTTTCTGAGACTTGCTATTTTATTTTTCCCTTGGTCCACCATTAACATGGATGGTTATGTATGTATAATGTACCTTGCTTTAATCATGCAACTATTCTGTCCTCCTGTTCCTTATTCTCTTATCTCTTTGTTCTTGTCCATTTCTGTGTGACCTTACCTAAGAAGCTTCTTATATCTGCTTTTGCTGACAGAAGTGTCCCCATTTGATGTGTCCATATCTTTGTTTGATTACAATATAGTTTTATTTGGCTTATGATGTAGATACACTGAAGTCAGGACTGTTGAGGGTGCTGAACCAGAGACTGCCCAAGATGGAGGATGTTCATCAGTTGCTACGCACTCTAGTGCTCCATGTGCACACTATGCTAGAGGGGAGAGACTTTCTGCCTAGGTAAAGCTCTAGATGTACTTCATCAGCTGCCTCATCTCTTGCTTTATTTTGTGGGTGTGTTTTAATATTCACAGCTAGCAGTGAAGTAAACGTTGAAACTATTTCCTTTAATGTATTCCTCCCAGAAAATTCCAAATTTTAATTTTGCATCACTTTTCATAATTCTGATATGTAAGAAAGCTAATGTATCACTTTGTTCCAATTTCATCGTATTGCTATAGAATATGTAAGTGAATTGTGCACTAACTCTAGTCAATGTACTGTACCAAACTGCCACTGAATCCTTGTACTTGTCAGAGCATTATCACCAAGACTTGTCATTAGTGGTTCACATTCCTGATTCAGTTTGTTCTTCCCTCACCAAAAGTCTATCCACCTTTATAATTGTTATGTTCCCTCTCGTACCAACAAATAATTCGTAGCTCAATGCACATGTTGACAAACTGAGCATCTGGTTGCAGCTGATCCCGCTGCTTTGTGATGTTGCAAAAGTCAAACAGGTAAAGCTTTTCATCTGTTTATAGCTGATGTACCAACGTCAAGTGCAAGGGATTAGGTTGCTAGTAGTTGTGCAGGTTAAGATAAGCTTTTTGAAATCTTGAATAAATTTGGTGCTAAGTTTATGCATTTTAACCATTCACTCAGATGTATTAGCTTTGGTATTGGAAAAAGTGACTTAATGTTGAAAGAAACTAAATTGTCAGATGTAGAGTTATTATTATTTTGCATTTCTTCGTAATTTACCAACATTTTGTGTCTTTGTAGCTTCTCCTTCCATAACTGAATATTTATATAAAATAGAAAATAAATAACCTTTATAACACTTTACAGTGTTGCACATGCTATAAACATTTCTATAGAAACTTGTATTCCACTCTATCTGCCTTCAACCTCACGCTTGTTAATTGAATGGATTGATGACTTTGTTTGTCATATACAATGAGTGCTTCTTTTAAAAACTTTAGCCAACCCTTATTAAGGTTTTCTCTTGCTTGGTCTCCATTATAATTCCAATAACAAAACCGTTTCTCACTGCCTAACTTTCCTACTGCACAGGTATGGAATTTTCCAAAAATGTTTCATCTAAAAAATTATAATGTCCATCTTATTAAAGATAGAGAATTGAAACTAGGCAGGTATGAGCACTTGAGCCTTGAGTTGATCCTCGCCATAAACAAAAGCATTGCAGTGTTATAATGTAGCCTTCTGTGGTGTAATGGTTACTATGCTAACTTCATATACCCAAGGTTGTGGGTTCAAACCTGGCAGAAGTTTCATGGCTTCCTTTGGAAGGAAAGTAAAGCTGTTGCTCCCGTGTCATAGATTTACGACACATAAAAGAACCTCAAGCCTGATAAAGAGACCTCTGAGCACACCCAGTATAGAATGGGATGCTGAGAACCACCGCAGTTAAAGAGTGTCCATGAATAAAACTCCATTTCATTTGTTTTTCTGCCATTCACCTCACGGCCACATGTAAAACAAACAGAGCCCTTATTCCCACATCTTAAACATCATGATAATATCATAACAAAGTAAATGGGCACACATGTAAAAATAAACTCTAAAAACACAAGTGAAAAAATAAGTAACATATATGTAGTAACTTACATTCACTCTCTGGAAGAGGGGGGCTCTATACCCTCCAGATCAGAATTGTGCTGTTGCTTTCCACTCCAAAGTTGATAATCAACAATGGTGTCACTTAAACTATCATCTCTCATTACGTTATCAACTGTTAGCAGCTCATTTTTAAAAAATAAATTGTGAATTTCATTCTTCACAAAATTATCACATTCTAGCATTTCATATTTCACACGCTTTCTTTTTCTCCTGGGTGTAACCACTTTTCCCGTTTTGGGGTTTTCTTTGTGAGCACTGTTTATACTTGTAGCTGAAACACAGGTAGACTCAGTGTTAATTTCAGCACTTCTTTCATGAGAACTGTTGGATATTTCTCACAAAATTTATAATAAACATTTGCCACTAGTCAACGGTTTACCAGCCTTATGCTTTATATAACTGGAAAATGCAAGAGGAAATTCATAGTGACAGTCCTCCATGATTCCAAACAGCAACAACCAGCAACCGTTACTGTGTAAACAATATTGCAGAAATCAGGGTTTAATGGTACAAACGGCTTAGGTATTTGATGGTTGGTTGGTATCTAATGTTGAGCAGTTGGCAGTAAAGCCATTCCAGTGTTTTGATGTCATATTATCATGTCGACTCAAGGTTGGGCATCACAGTAGATGGTTTCCATCCATCACAGAGGAGATCTCACTATACCAGTCATGGCCTGTTAGGAGCCTAAACGTTGCTACAGAGGATTTTCTTGGTAATGTAGTGATTCTGGTCGTGTTATTACATATATTCCCCCATGGTTTTCCTTTTGTTTGTAATACATTATCTTCTTTAATTTTGTTATTATATGTTGGTATAATGATTTCTTTTGATAGAGTGATAACTTATTGGATCAGCTGAATTTGATGTAATTTTACTACCTTTCTTGGCTAGAAAGTCAGCTGCTTCATTACCCTGTATTCCGCAATGTGCTGGTATCCATTGAAGTATTAATCTTTTATTTAAACTCATTAATTGTTTTATGATTTTGCGGCATTCTGCAATATTTAAGTTATTAGGTGTTACATCAGATGTTATGGATATAATAGCTGCTTTAGAGTCAGATAATAGTACAACTTTTGCAAATTTATTTATATGATATAGCAGGTTTTGTAAGCTCTGAAGTATTGCCGAAATCTCTGCATCAAAATTTGTAGTATTTAAACTTAATGTTTTGAAGAAAGAGAAGAGAGGGCATATTGCACCTGCACCAGTACCACTGTTATTTGGTAAGCTAGAACCGTCAGTATAAACATGTAGCCATTGTTGGTAGCGTATCTTAAATTTATTATTTCTAGTGTCATTTGTTTCAGAACACATGAAGAGATTTCAGATTTTGTAAATTCTTCAGCTAAGTGTAGATAGTGTTCAATATCAAATAGTTCTAATGGGTTAATATTTGTTTATATGTTTTCTTTTAAGTAAGGAAGTTTTAATCTATGTTTGACTTCTTTGACTTTATTAAGGAAACTTTGTTGAGTTTTTAGGTTTACTTGTGGTTTTCTTTTTTCCCAGTCATTAAAAGGTAGTCTGATTAATTTTTCATATTGTAAGATGGCTGCTTGTTCAATGTCAAGTTCCAGTCTTGGATTATTTGTTAAAATTTGTAGAGCAAGTACTGGGGTAGTTTTAACAGCTCCAGTTACTAGGCAAAGAATTTGATTTTGTAGAATATTAAGTTTTTCTATATTTGCAGTTATTAGTATCGCTTCACAATATTTAAATGTTGGTTTAATATACATCTTGCTTAGGTATTTGTATAGAACATTAAAAAATTCATTTTGTAATTTAGATTGTTAGCATGGGATTATATACTTGCGTGAACTGTTGTGTTGTACCATGGTGCACTGACCACATGGATCCATTTTGGTGTGGATCAACCTAAGACTGAATAGAAAATAATTTAAAAACTCCATGGCACGACAGCTCACGGGGAACCTTGGCCTACCGCCCGGCCGCTGCGTCCCCCATCTTGGTCCACTACAGACGTCCTGGATGGGGTGCAGTGTTGGAGGGTGAGATGTGGTCAGCGCCTCGAATCCCCCCCCGGCCGGTTAATGCAGTCCTCATGACCTGGAGCCGCTACTTCTCATCAAGTAGCTCCTCAATTGGCCCCCCAGGGACCTTACGAGGCTGAGTGCACCCTGGGCCAGGTCTCCCAGCGGGGGAAAAATTCCCACGCCGGTACTGGGAATCGAACCCAGGTCTCCCGCTTGGTAAGTAGCAACGCTACCACCGCGCTAAGGAGACGACTGGAAAATAGTTTACTCTAAGAAAAAATTGTGTTATCTTCTACCCTTTAGGCTATTAGTCATAGAAACAGCAAATAACTTTTACTGAAAAACAAATTTGGGCCTGGAAAAATGTCAAAGGCCCTAAAAGTGTTGTGCATAGGATAATGTGTTGAATTATAGTAAGTGAATATGTAGAAGAGTATAAAGAGTAGACACGGACAAATGTCACTTTTATAGTACAAAGATTGACTCAAGTATTGAATTGTGTGGTTACAGGCAGTCTCTAACAAAGGAAACAATGGACACCTGGCACCAGATGATATCAACTGACAAGACGATGCAGAACGCAACAAAGCAGCAGTCCATGACAAGAGTGTTTCACACAATGATATTATACATGGGACTGCAGCTGCTGGTGGACCCCAAACTGGCCACAGATGCTCTCAATGTACGTGGAAGCTTTCTTGAGCAATGCACAAAGTTTTGTCGTATAATTGTGGCTGAGACAGTGCAGTATAGAATAAGATGCTTCTTGTACCCAAGGTGGAGGACATAGCTTCCTTTAGAAGCCGTTGGTAGATTTACGGCACGTAAAAGAACCTCAAGCCTGATAAAGAGACCTCTGAGCAGTCTTTTGACACCCAGTATAGAATGGGACACTAAGAACCACAGCAGTTAAAGAGCGTCCATAAATAAAACTTAATTAATTTTCACCGCGTGGTAGTGTTCAAATTACTAAACAGGAATTGTGAATATATACTTTATTTCTGCTATACTGAAATGTTTCTAGAATTTCAGCTAACTTATATAACTGAGACATCTTATTTAAATAATTAATGTAAACGTTAACTCCTAAAGTTCCCATGGATTAACTTTGTCTATTTGTAACAATGAATTACAACCCACATTTTGAGGTTTTTGAAAGAAAGTGATTGTCTCCTTTCCAATAATAGGCAGAAAAGCTGCGTACCACAAGTGCATATGTAAAATCTGTTTTACACTTTCTGTCTACATCTGGGTAGCTTAAAGCACTGTTTTCATTTCCAATTACATAGCTTATTTTTCTGTACAAGAGTTTGCAACTATTCTTTTCACATGCATTGAGCTTGTCGATAACTGGTCATTTGTTTTACCAGTTCTTCTCCAGACTTTTCTAAAGTTTGAATTGCAGAGGGAAGAAATGTAAAATTTGGGGTAATGCATGTCAATTGGCATTTAATATCAGGGCCACATAAAAGTGCTTGGGTTGTGTTTATTGCAGTAGCAGTGTTACTGTTGAAATACCTACTTTGGCATTGTGTGTGTGACAGTTGACCACACTCTGTCATTGCACTGACACTTTTTTAAGAGCAGGTGAAATTCCATTCTCTTTCAGAAAAGTATAAGTATTTAGAATTCAAAACAATATCAGAAATGGTTCAACTCCATAAAAAAATGTGTGCTTTAAAAAGTTGTGTTATAACATTTTGTCTATTTCTTATGGTTTACTGGTTATGGAAAGGTATAAGAGATGGTTCACAGAAAATGTAACATGTACATTTCATTTGACATGAAAATATCTTGTCTTATGGTATATTGAATTAATTAATGTGGTAAGTATTAACACACACTTCTTAATTTTATTGTACAGGACAATTGTTTCGCGGACCGTTGCCCGCATTCCCAGCTGTTGAATCACTGTAAACAGCTTCAAAATTATACAACTTATGGTTTATTAATGAGGTGTAGAACCAGAGCAATGCAATTAAGGGGTCATTATGTGGGGGAATGGAAAATTACCTACAGTTTATTTTAGACTGGGAAGAGACAAAATTATGGAAGGACCAATTGGTACCAGCTAGGTGGTTGCACTTACTCTGAGAAATAATTAAAGTGAGAATTAGAAAATCTAAGAATAGAAGAGTTGGGAAAATTATTAGGAAAGACTAAAGAGAAACATACAAGAAGAATTCTTAAATGTTAAAATTCTAATTGGAAGGAATTGGGATATCTTTAAATATAAGGTGGTTAACAGCTAGACAACTCAAATGTAAATATGCAGGAAGAGATGATGTATTTGCAATAGAGTTGAGGTATACACCAATTACAGTTGTGTTTCAGGAGCTGTACAGCTGTTACCAACACGTGCAACTGGAGAGGAAGGATGACCCTGGCTGGGTGGAAGTTTCTGTGGACCTGATTCTGTCTCTCCTGTCTGCCACCTCCAGCATCCCTAAGAATATGGTGGACATGTTCTTCTTTCATCTGTGTCCTCATCTCACAGAGTCGGCCGTCAAGCAAATTCTGCAGGTAGTTAATACCTCTTTCAAAATCTGGCTCAGGTAACATCCAGGCTTTTCCCTTTGCTGAGAAGAAAGCCAAGTGATTCCATTCATCGTCCAGGTTAAAGGACGAACAGAAGGAAAAAATTACTACTTTGTGTACTGTGTGTAGTTTGTCATCTGCTACCATCTCTCTCATCGCTTCAGAAATTATGTAAGTATTTCTGTTGAGGATGTAATGACAGTTATCTGTCCTATACACGGCTTGTGTCAAAAAGCAATTATTCCATACATCCTTAACAATGTAAATAATTTCAATAAAGTTTAATAGATATTGCTTATAATAATAACAGTAATAATAAAATAAATAACACAGGAGGACAAAGAATATAACAATTGTAATTAGATCTTAAATTTTAAAAAAAAAGAATGTTAAATAATCAACTCCATCTATTTTTGAAATGGATAACTTGTGTCTATGAGATAAATTAAGAATCTCTATGAGACTGCCTTCATGGTCAAATGGTCAGCGAGCTGACTTCTCACCCGGAGGTCCCGGGTTCGATTCTCGGCTGGAGCAGGAAATTTTTCTTTAGCCAGATTTATTCCCTATCCCCCACAGAGTCTGGAAGTATGTATGTGAGAGTGAATGTGTGTGTATTTGCGAAAAATAAAAAATGATTTAAACCAATGTAAAGAACCTACAGACGAGTTGTTTCAAATGCAAAGCCCCCATATGACCTTAGATGTTAAAGGGGGCTATATAAATGAAACAATAAAAAAAATATATACATATATAAAAAAAAAAAAAAGAATCTGTATGTTGAGTAACTGTATAATCACTATACAAGAGAAATCAGTTTGCTTTAGCTGTGTGTGAGACATGACATGACGAGAGGTTTGTTGTAGCGACTTCCTCCTTCTCTTCCCACTTACTGTATATACTCGCAGAATATCTCTCCTTTTTTTCCTAAAATTTTAAGTTGAAAAATCTAGGGGGAGGATATTTAAAAAGTTGGGAAGGTGCCTGTGATAAAGCCAAACCAAGTTAAGGAAAAGAAGGCATGGTCGGTTCCATAGTTATGCACTGTTTCACAAACTGAAGAACATTAATTACTTAATTTGCTATCTGTGACAGCAGAAATTTGCGTTGTATTATGAAGTGCTGAAACGCAATTACTTTATCCGTGAAGTCACATGGCAAATCTGAGCAAGTGGTCTGTTCCTCCACGTAACCCACTCCTGGCTAGCTTTGAATTCCACAACAGTCATTCCCTTGCTTTGGACCACAAAACCATTGACTAGTTGAGTTTGCACTTCTCAAATCTTCTTTTTGGCCTCTCCAATTATGGATTAATTTATGTTGTATGCCAAACTCTGTTCCTGGCTCTGTTTTTCTCTGCAAAATTCGATACTTGCAGTTTAAATTGTGTGATGCAACTGTTTGTGTTTCTAACCATTGTGTAATGTGATGTAGGGAAGAGACCAAATTGATTGCTGGCGGAGATTTAACATACGTATATGAGTGTTAAAGAGCCACACTCAGACGTTTACTCTGGTGTAGTCGACAATTGCTTATTGGTAGGGACTCAAGTACCAGCATCACACTTGGACATGTACAAATTTACTGATGAACTTCTGGGTAGATGAACCATTTCTTTGTGCTATATAAAAATTAATGACTTTGGTTTTCTTTTTCAGAATGATTAGATTTTTCCAAACTGTTAATCCATTTGGATTCTACACTAATTTTAATAACTTGGTTCATTGTAAAAATTATGGTTTTGAGTCCAAAAATGGTTCTACAGCTGAATTATCTGTCTGTTTATGCTCTAAATACCTCATTTCAAAAAATTCACTTACCGCCCTTTGGCACCCAAAAATTTCAAAAGATTTTCCAAAAATGGAACATCAACTTAGCCGCAGTTTAAAAAGCCTGCTCCATACAAATACGAAAGATAAAATCTCCCTGCTGAAACAATCACCTGCAAGGAATGTTTTAAAGAACACATGAGGCATTTAAAACAATGAACTAGCATAGACACAACATGATCATTTAGGCTCTCAGTCAAACTGGGAAACTTTCACAGACTAATTATCATGCAAACAAACAGTTCTGAGACCCCCGACTACTTGTGACGCTGACCAAGAATGAAAATGGATGTATAGCATCTAATGTTGTCTTGCCATTCTATTCCAATCTACGATTTATACATGTGATTAAAAACAAAATCCATGACTACATTTACAATAAGAACAGAACCTCAATCCTGATAAAGAGGCCTTTGAACAAAAGGAAGTTGGATGCTGAGAACCATAAACTTAAAGATGGTCCATAAATAAAGTCACTTTAATTTAAAAATAATCAGAGATGTCTTCCCATAATGAACAAAGCTTTTCTATAAAGTTTTGAGAAAAAAGAAATTATATATTTCCGTTTAAAAGTTGCTGAACTTAATTAACAGGTTTGGTATTTATTCATTTTTCTATTTATATGGTTCAGAGAGATGCACACTAACACATAGATCTTTTGTTAAAATGCTGCTTACAGTTTAATCTGGAAGACCTTAAAACTTGCATTGTATGAAATTATTGGATGGAACACAACATAGAGAGAAGGAAGCTGGTGTGTGACAAAGAGCTTGTATATTTTGTAGGTGCTGGATCCCAATGCTGAAGAGAACCCTTTAGGTGCCAGTGATGATGAAGATGAAGAGCAGGATGCAGATGGATCATCAAGTGAGAGTGCAATGTCTGGCCTTGAGGATGACCCTGTGAACGACAAGCTGCGCATGGCTGTGCGTGATGCTCTTGGTGCTGCAGCCCCCCTCACTGACACAGTAAGTAACACACTGCCCTCTTCTTCAGTTGAGGTCCGACCTCATTTTAAGTGAGGTGAGTGTCACTATTCCGACTCATTTTCAACTATTATACTTGAACTACTTCACTTGTCTCAAACTTCTGAGTTATTTAATTAATAACGTAACACCATGTTGTCTGCTAATGACACTGTATACTGACATTTATCATGCATGAGACCCTGTACTGGCATTTACCATGTTGCCTGGCAGTGGTGTGTGAAATTTACCATGTTACCTGACAGTGACACTTTTATCATGTTGCTTGGCAGTGATACTATGTACTGATATTTCTCATGTTGCCAGGTAGTGACACTATATACTGACATTTCTCATGTTGCCAGATAGTGACACTATGTACTGACATCTCATGTTGCCTGGCAGTGAGACTGTGTAGTGACATTTCTCATGTTGCCTGGCAGTGAGACTATGTACTGACATCTCATGTTGCCAGGTAGTGACACTATGTACTGACATCTCATGTTGCCTGGCAGTGAGACTGTGTAGTGACATTTCTCATGTTGCCTGGCAGTGAGACTATGTACTGACATCTCATGTTGCCTGGCAGTGAGACTATGTACTGACATCTCATGTTGCCTGGCAGTGAGACTGTGTAGTGACATTTCTCATGTTGCCTGGCAGTGATACTATGTACTGATATTTCTCATGTTGCCAGGTAGTGACACTATATACTGACATTTCTCATGTTGCCAGATAGTGACACTATGTACTGACATCTCATGTTGCCTGGCAGTGAGACTGTGTAGTGACATTTCTCATGTTGCCTGGCAGTGAGACTATGTACTGACATCTCATGTTGCCAGGTAGTGACACTATGTACTGACATCTCATGTTGCCTGGCAGTGAGACTGTGTAGTGACATTTCTCATGTTGCCTCTCAGTGATACTATGTACTGATATTTCTCATGTTGCCAGGTAGTGACACTATATACTGACATTTCTCATGTTGCCAGGTAGTGACACTATGTACTGACATC
Organism: Hymenopus coronatus; assembly: GCA_030762935.1. NCBI lineage: Eukaryota > Metazoa > Arthropoda > Insecta > Mantodea > Hymenopodidae > Hymenopus > Hymenopus coronatus. Next base: position 2,269,517 of record CM060895.1, on the reverse strand, counting down.
TCATGATGCCTGGCAGTGAGACTGTGTAGTGACATTTCTCATGTTGCCTGGCAGTGAGACTATGTACTGACATCTCATGTTGCCTGGCAGTGAGACTATGTACTAACATTTCTCATGTTGCCTGGCAGTGAGACTGTGTATGACATTTATCATGTTGCTTGGCAGTAAGACCATGTACTGACATTTGTCAAGTTGCCTGCCAGTGAGACTATGAAATTTATCATGTTGCCTGGCAGTGAGACTATATGACATTTATCATGTTCCCCCCAGGGGCCTACTACGGTAGGTACGGGTTTGGTGCCCCCGGGGTCCTGAGCCAATCTTGACTCCCTCAGTGGGCAACCTCTGAGTGGTGAGAGAGTCACTAGGTCAAAATGCCCACCCACGTGTAGGCCGTGCGTGGAGACCCGTGTCGGAAAGGAATATCCTGGTTGGTTGAGGGTTGCGTATCTGAGCCTGGGCCTTCTGTCTTTTCAGTGACTAGGGAGGGTACGCAACTTAATACACCACTTTGGTTTCTGCTTCACCTAAACGAGAGGCTAGGGACTAGCCCACCCCTAGTCAATCGGCCAGGACTAGGTATTATACCGAACTCCAGGGTGAGTGGGACAGCGAGCCTGCTATATCCCCTGTGTAGCCCTGTCATCCCAGTGGGATGACCCCTTGTTGGACTCCGTGGTGGGTGGGGAGCACTGGGGGATGAAAATAAAATTTTACTTTCATGGCAAAATCAAAAAAATCCATTAAATATGGTACTGAGATTGGAAAAGAAGTAGTCGAGTGTTGTGGTCCTCGATTGTCAATAGAACAGAGGAAGGAAGAAAGTTCTCTAGCGTAAGCCCTTTTATTATTCAAAAGGGTATTGATAACATTGCTGGTCCTGTAAAATCTTGTATAAGAGCTCGTAATGGTACGCTCCTGGTAGAAGCAGAATCAGCATCCCAGGCTGCAAAAATACTAAATGCCAAAATGTTAGCTAGCTATCCAGTAAAGGTCGATGTACACAAAAACTTGAATTCCTCACAGGGTGTGGTAAACACGCGTGCATTGGACGGCTTGACCTGTGAGGAAATTCAAGAAAATCTTGCTCCTCAAGGCGTAACATCTGTGTATCGGGTTCAAAGAAAAGTAAATGGAGAATTCGTGCCTACCTGTACTCTGTTTATTACCTTTGATCGGGTAGATCTCCCACAAAGGATAATGGCAGGGTATGAATCCATTGAGGTAAGACTGTATATACCGAACCCGCTCAGATGTTATAAATGTCAGCGCTTTGGCCACACCAGCGAATTCTGCAACGGCGAGTCTACCTGTGTCAACTGTGGCAAAATCTCGCATGACGTTGAATGCACGTCAGCTCCAACGTGTGTTAACTGTAACGGTGAACATCCATCAAGTTCCCGTAGTTGTCCCCGTTTTGCAGAGGAAAAGACGGTCCAGGAGATACGGGTTAAAGAGAAGGTGTCCTTCTTGGAAGCCCGGTAACTCTTGCGAATCCGCCAACCCTCTGTCCCGATGTATGGTACCTATAGCTCAGTTGTAGCTAAATCGGTACAAAGTCGGGAAATCGCAACTCAAACCTGCGATATAAACGGGGTCACGATTGCAGAAAAGATTCTCACAGCCAGCTCACTTCCTAGGCCTTCGACTTCAACATCTAAGTCAGTAGTACCATCTGAAACTGTAAAAAACGCCAAAATTAAATCGCCGCCAAAGCAATCGACCTCGACCAAAGGGTCTGGCAAGCTAATAATATATAAACAACCAGAAAGAAAGTTTAAGAACAACTATGAGAGAACTGACTTCCTCAAACAAAGTGTAAAGCCTATTCCCAAAGCAACAAAGGGAAACAAGAGTCCATGGAGGTCCTCTTCTGAGGATTCGTCTGGGAAGGACTCAGGTCGGCGACTATCATCTTCGCCAGTCTCTATTTCCAATCGGTTCGAGGTACTCAAATCGAAATTTTCAATTGGAAAGGGGTCCTCCAAAGTGGAGGAGATGGAGGAAGGTGATACTGCCCTCACTGCCAGAAGGTCAGTGACAAAGAGGCAGGACCATCCTCCCGTAGAAGGTGTCTTCCCGACACCTAAAAAGAATAAACTCAACCGACCTCCGCAGCCTTCTAAATAGAAACAACCACAATGTACAACTTATCCATTATAAAGAACATGGCTATTCTACAATGGAACTTACATGGAATAAGAACACATCGACCTGAGCTTGAACTGTTGCTTAACCAGAACGATCCTCTGGTCGTATGTTTGCAAGAGACTAAGCTCCGTCCACAAGACAGCTTCAAAATCAAATGGTACACCCCTGTAAGGTGTGATCTATCATCGGAAGAGGGTGTACCTGCGCATGGAGGCACTATGATGCTCATCAGAGATGATATATTCGCGCAATCTGTATCATTACAGTCCGACATCCAGTCAGTAGCTGTAAGGATTAAACTGTCACATACCAGACTCACCATTTGTAATATATACCTTCCTCCGAGTGACGACCTCGCGCTCATTGATTTAGGGGATCTAGTTTCTCAACTACCAACACCTTTTCTCTTGGTAGATGATGTAAATGCCCACCATCCACTTTGGGGCTCACCTCGGGCTTGTGCGAGAGGTAAGTTAATTGCTGATTTCTTGAATACTTCTAACTTAATTCTCCTGAACACCGGAGAACCTAAATTTCTTTCTGATGCTTTCAACAGTTTTTCACACTTGGATTTAGCAGTTTGTTCATCACCATTAGCATCTTCCTTACAGTGGAATGTCATCTCTGATCTACATTGTAGTGACCACTTTCCATGTCTTATCAGTCTCTTGCCACAAGATACATGTTCCACACGTTTACCTAGATGGCGCATAGATCAAGCCAACCAGAAACTTTACTCCCGGTTGGCTGTCCTTCATTACAACGAGCACGACTCTGTGAATGCCTTAGTGGAGCACCCCACGAAAAGTATTCTTGATGCTGCCGAGCAGTCTATTCCACGGTCGACAACCCAAACCAGTCGTCGATTTCCGGTACCTTGGTGGACTGATGAATGCCGGAATGCCATTCGTGCTCGCAGGCGTGCTCTCAGGATTTGCCAGCGTCGCCCAACACTGGATAACCTGATTGAGTATAAAAAGATGCGTGCCAAATCTAGGCAGGTCGTTAAGGATAGCAAAAAGACATCATGGAGCAAGTTTGTCGCGTCTTTCAATTGACATACACCTTCCTCTATCCTATGGGATAAGTTAAGGCGCGTGGATGGAAAAATGACTCATATGCCAATCGCCAGTCTAAATCAGCTGTAGGAGTTGTTGTTAATAAGTTTGACGTGGCCAACACTTTTGGCAGTGCTTTCGCTCAAGTGTCTAGCTCAGAGAATTATTCGCCTGATTTTCTTCCCGTTAAGGCTCAGGTGGAATCGCAAGTTTTCAAATTTCATTCTAAAAATCTTGAAGATTACAATCAACTCTTCACCATGAGGGAGCTAGACCATGCACTATCTTCTTCACGAAACTCTGCACAAGGTCCTGATGGAATACACGTCCAAATGTTGCAACATCTCTCTCCTGAAGGTAAGACCTTCCTGCTCGAGGTCTCTATTCGTGTTTGGGTTGACGCCACTTTTCCAGAAAAGTGGCGAGAGGCCACCATCGTACCTATTTTGAAAGCTGGAAAGGACCGCTTTCTTCCATCCAGCTACCATCCAATTTCCCTCACCAGTTGCGTTTGCAAGGTGATGGAACGCATGATCAATGGACGGTTGATATGGTGGCTGGAAACTCATAACCTACTGACCAACACCCAGTGCGGTTTTCGACGACGTCGTTCAGCAGCTGACCATCTTGTCTCGATTTCGACGCAGATAATGAATGGATTCATGAAGAACTGTCAAACCTTTGGGGTGTTCTTTGACCTCGAAAAGGCTGATGATACGTGTTGGCAGGCAGGAATAATACGTTCCCTATACAACTGGAACATACGTGGACACCTACCGTTATTCATTCAGGAGTTTATGAGGGACCGCATTTTCCGAGTAAGGGTCAGCTTGGTTTTATCAAATATTTTTGTTCAAGAGAATGGAGTGGCACAGGGATCGGTACTAAGTGCCACGCTGTTTGCTATAGCAATTAATTCTATCTCGAAATCTATTCTCCCAGAAGTATCGTCCTGCTTATTCGTGGACGACTTTGCCAGCGCACACCTTTTTTGGAACACCGTCTGCAGCGGTGTTTAGACAACCTCTCAGATTGGAGCTCTAAAAATGGCTCTCGCTTCTCTGCTGAGAAATCACTCTGCGTGAACTTCTGGTACCGCAGGAGGCGATTACCACCTTCGCTGCCGTTTGGCACAGTTTTACTACCATTCGCGGATGAGATGAGATTCCTTGGGTTGATATTCGATAGAAAACTGTGTTGGTCATCACATATAGTACAACTGAAAGCGCGCTGTAACCGTTCACTGAATATTCTACAGATACTAAGTGGCAAATCTTGGGGAGCGGATCGGACAGTCTTGCTGCGGCTTTATCGCTCACTGATCCGAGCCAAGTTAGATTACGGATGTATAGTTTATTCTTCGGCAAGACCATCTGTGCTTAGTAGATTAGACACAGTCCATAATCAGGATATACGTCTGGCTGTTGGAGCTTTTCCAACCAGTCCAGTAGCCAGCCTTTATGCTGAATCGGCGGAACCCCCTCTGCAGTGTAGACGACAAGATGTTCTGTTAACAAATTATGGCTGTGGGCTAAAGTGCATGCCTTCGCATCCAACGTTCACTCCTTTTTTTAACACTGAGCTGGACGAACGTTATAGAAATATCTCAATTAGTCCATGGCCTCCAGGTGTTCGCTTCCGAATGCTTCTTCATAAGCACGATATCATAATGCCTAGAATGTTTCCCAAGGGGGAAAGGGTGCACCCACCTTGGTTACTTACAACATCCCACGTAAACCTCGGGATGACGGCATACCGAAAGTCTACAATACCTTTTTCTTGTATCCGTAGATGTTGTTTAGAATTTTTGTCAAACTACAATGACCGAACTTGTATATATACTGACGGAAGTAAGTGTACCGTTCGTGTTGGGTGCGCCTTCGTATATGATACCGAACAATATACATTCGGTTTTCATAGTGGCACATCTATTTATAGTGCGGAGCTATACGCAATATATCGAGCCATTCTGCATGTTGGCCGTCGAAATTTAAGTGACTGCCTTATATTGAGTGATTCCCTGAGTGCACTTCAGAGCCTTGGTGATCTCTACAACTCTCATCATATCGTGCAGCGTATCCAGGATGCCCTCCACGTTTTATATGCTTCTGGGGTTAATTTGGAGTTTTAATTTGGAGTGTGCATGGATTCCAATTCACATTGGCTTGCCGGGGAATGAACTGGCAGATTTTGCAGCAAAGATGGCAACCACCGAGCCCAATACAAAAATTTCTTGTATAACATCGGAAGACTTTAGGCTTGTTGTGCGCAGGGTGATACTTTCGTGCGGGCACGATGAGTGGTCAGCTCCCCGCGGAAACAAGCTTGGAGTAGTGAAACACCTTCCAACAAACTGGGTAACTTCCTCTCTTCATTCTTGACGGGAGGAAGTAATTTTGGCTCGTTTGCGTATTGGCCACTGCAATTTTACACATAGTTTCCTTTTTAAGAGTGAAACTGCTACATTGTGTCTGCTTTGTGGGGAAGATTTGTCTGTCCATCATGTGTTGCTAAATTGTGTTAATCTAGCACATATTCGGGAATCACTGCAACTGCCAGTCAGTCTTGCAGAAGTCCTGGCAGACGATAATCGAGTGGTAGCTAAGATTTTGGAATTCTTATCAATGATACCCTTCAAATTTCGGATTTAGTTGTTTTTATCCTTGTTTATGTATTAGTTTTGAATTTTTTTTTCTCTCAAATCACCAATTTATGGCTTTTTCTATGATTACTTTTTACACTAATTTTTAGACTAATCTTACGTTCTTATTAATAATATTTCTTATTGACCTTTATCTCTGGCTTTTGCCATGATTTGTTTAATAAGGGCGCTGATGACCTTGTAGTTGAGCACCCATAAAAAAAAAAAAAAAAATATTATCATGTTGCCTGCCAGTGAGACTGTGTATGACATTCATCATGTTGCCTGCTAGTGAGAATGTGTATGACATTTATCATGTTGCCTGCTATTGAGACTGTGTATGACATTTATCATGTTGCCTGCTAGTGAGACTGTGTATGAAATTCATCATGTTGCCTGGCAGTGAGACTGTGTATGACATTCATCATGTTGCCTGCTAGTGAGACTGTGTATGACATTTCTCATGTTGCCTGCTAGTGAGACTGTGTATGAAATTCATCATGTTGCCTGGCAGTGAGACTGTGTATGACATTTATCATGTTGCCTGGCAGTGAGACTGTGCATGACATTTATCATGTTGCCTGCTAGTGAGACTTTGTATGACATTTATCATGTTGCCTGCCAGTGAGACTGTGTATGACATTTATCATGTGTCCTGGCAGTAAGACTGTGTATGACATTTATCATGTTGCCTGCTAGTAAGACCATGTACTGACATTTAACATGTTGCCTGCCAGTGAGACTGTATGACAATTATGTTGCCTGCCAGTGAGATTGTGTATGACATTTATCATGTTGCCAGCCAGTGAGACTGTATGACATTTATCATGTTGCCTGGCAGTGAGACTGTGTATGACATTTATCATGTTGCCTGCTAGTGAGACTGTGTATGACATTTATCATGTTGCCTGCCAGTAAGACTTTGTATGACATTTATCATGTTGCCTGCTAGTGAGACTGTGTATGACATTTATCATGTTGCCTGCCAGTGCGACTGTGTATGACATCATGTTGCCTGGCAGTGAGACTGTTTATGACATTTATCATGTTGCCTGGCAGTGAAACTGTGTATGACATTTATCATGTTGCCTGCCAATGAGACCATGTACTGACATTTATCATGTTGCCTGGCAGTGAGACTGTGTATGACATTTATCATGTTGCCTGCCAGTGAGACTGTGTATGGCATTTGTCATGTTGCCTGCCAGTGAGACCATGTCCTGACATTTATCATGTGCCTGCCAGTGAGACTGTGTATGACATTTATCATGTTGCCTGCCAGTGAGACTGTGTATGGCATCTATCATGTTGCCTGCCAGTAAGACTGTGTATGTCATTTATCAAGTTGCCTGCCAGTTAGACTGTGTATGACATTTATCATGTTGCCTGCCAGCGAGACTATGTATGACATCATGTTGCCTGCCAGTAAGACCATGTACTGACATTTATCATGTTGCCTGCCAGTAAGACTGTGTATGACATTTATCATGTTGCCTGGCAGTGAGACTGCGTATGACATTTATCATGTTGCCTGCCTGTGAGACTGTGTATGACATTTATCATGTTGTCTGGCAGTAAGACTTTGTATAACATTTATCATGTAGCCTGCCAGTGAGACCATGTACTGACATTTATCATGTTGCCTGCCAGTGAGACTCTGTATGACATTTATCAGTTGTCTGCAAGTGAGACTGTGTATGACAATTATCAAGTTGTCTGCCAGTAAAGACCATGTACTGACATTTACCATGCTGCCTGCCAGTGAGACCATGTACTGACATTTATCATGCTGCCTGCCAGTGAGACTATGTACTGACATTTATCATGTTACCTGCCAGTGAGACCATGTACTGACAATTATCATGCTGCCTGCCATTGAGACCATGTACTGACATTTATCATGTTGCCTAGCAGTGAGACCATGTACTGTCATTTATAATGCTACCTGCCAGTGAGACCATGTATTGACAATTATCATGCTACCTGCCAGTGAGACTATGTACTGATATTTATGCTGCCTGCCAGTGAGAGCATGTACTGACAATTATGTTGCCTGCCAGTGAGACCATGTACTGACATTTATCATGCTGCCTGCCAGTTAGACCAAGTACTGACATTTATCATGCTGCCTGTCAGTGAGACCAAGTACTGACATTTATCATCTTTACTGCCAGTGAGACCATGTACTGACAATTATCATGCTGCCGGCCAGTGAGACCATGTACTGACATTTATCATGTTACCTGCCAGTGAGACCATGTACTGACAATTATCATGGTGCCGGTCAGTGAGACCATGTACTGACATTTATCATGTTGTCTAGCGGTGAGACCATGTACTGACATTTATCATGTTACCTGCCAGTGAGACCATGTACTGACAATTATCATGCTACCTGCCAGTGATACATTGTACTGACATTTATGCTGCCTGCCAGTGAGACCATGTACTGACAATAATGTTGCCTAATAGTGAGAACATGTACCAAAATTTATCATGCTGCCTGCTGCCAGTGAGACCATGTACTGACAATTATCATGCTACCTGCCAGTGAGACCATGTACTGACATTTATGCTGCCTGTCAGGGAGACCATGTACTGACAATAATGTTGCCTAACAGTGAGAACATGTACCAACATTTATCATGCTGCCTGCCACCAGTGAGACCATTTACTGACATTTATCATGCTACCTTACAGTGAGACCATGTACTGACATTTATCATGCTGCCTGCCAGTGAGACCATGTACTTACAATTATCATGTTGCCTGCCAGTGAGACCGTGTACCGACAATTATCATGCTGCCTAACATGAGACCATGTACGGACATTTATCATGCTGCCTGCCAGTGAGACAATGTACTGACATTTATCCTGTTGCCTGCTAGTGAGACCACGTAGGACATTTATCATGCTGCCTAGCAGTGAGACCATGTACTGACATGTATCTTGTTGCCTGCTAGTGAGACCATGCACTGACAATTATCATGCTGCCTAGCAGTGAGACCATGTACTGACAATGATCATGCTGCCTAACAGTGAGACCATGTACTGACAATGATCATGCTGCCTGCCAGTGAGACCATGTGCTGACAATGATCATGCAGCCTGCCAGTGAGACCATGTACTGACAATGATCATGCTGCCTGCCAGTGAGACCATGTACTGACAATGATCATGCTGCCTGCCAGTGAGACCATGTACTGACAATGATCATGCTGCCTGCCAGTGAGGCCATGTACTGACAATTATCATGCTGCCTAGCAGTGAGACCATGTACTGACAATGATCATGCTGCCTGCCAGTGAGACCATGTACTGACATTGATCATGCTGTGTAGCAGTGAGACCAATTACTGACACTTATCATGCTACCTGCCAGTGAGACCATGTACTGACAATTATGCTGCCTAGCAGTGAGACCATGTACTGACAAATATCATGCTACCTGCCAGTGAGACCATCTACTGACAATAATCATGCTGCCTGCCAGTGAGACCATGTACTGACAATTATCATGCTGCCTAAAAGAGGGACCATGTACTGATAATTATCATGCTGCCTGCCTGTGAGACCATGTACTGACAATGATCATGCTGCCTAGCAGTGAGACCATGTACTGACAATGATCATGCTGCCTGCCAGTGAGACCATGTACTGACAATTATCATGCTGCCTAGCAGTGAGACCATGTACTGATAAAGATCATGCTGCCTGCCAATGAGACCATGTACTGACAATGATCATGCTGCCTGCCAGTGAGACCATGTACTGACAATGATCATGCTACCTAGCAGTGAGACCATGTACTGACAATGATCATGCTGCCTAGCAGTAAGACCATGTACTGACACTTATCATGCCGCCTGCCAGTGAGACCATGTACAGACAATTATCATGCTGCGTAGCAGTGAGACCATGTCCTAACATTTATCATGTTGCCTAGCAGTGAGACCATGTACTGACACTTATCATGCCGCCTGCCAGTGAGACCATGTACAGTCAATTATCATGCTGCGTAGGAGTGAGACCATGTCCTAACATTTATCATGTGCCTAGCAGTGAGACCATGTACTGACAATGATCATGTTGCCTAGCAGGGAGACCATGTACAGACAATTATCATGCTGCGTAGCAGTGAGACCATGTCCTAACATTTATCATGTTGTCTAGCAGTGAGACCATGTACTGACATTTATCATGCCGCCTGCCAGTGAGACCATGTACAGACAATTATCATGCTGCGTAGCAGTGAGTCCATGTCCTAACATTTATCATGCTGCCTTGCAGCGAGACCGTGTACTGACAATGATCATGCTGCCTAGCAGTGAGACCATGTACTGACACTTATGCCGCCTGCCAGTGAGACCATGTACAGACAATTATCATGTTGCCTAGCAGTGAGACCATGTACTGACACTTATCATGCTGCCTAGCAGTGAGAACATGTACTGACAATGATCATGCTGCCTAGCAGTGAGACCATGTACTGACACTTATGCCGCCTGCCAGTGAGACCATGTACAGACAATTATCTTGTTGCCTAGCAGTGAGACCATGTACTGACACTTATCATGCTGCCTAGCAGTGAGACCATGTACTGACAATGATCATGCTACCTAGCAGTGAGACCATGTACTGACACTTATCATGCTACCTAGCAGTGAGACCATGTACTGACAATGATCATGCTACCTAGCAGTGAGACCATCTACTGACAATGATCATGCTACCTAGCAGTGAGACCATGAACTGACAATTATCATGCTACCTAGCAGTGAGACCATGTACTGACAATTATCATGCTGCCTAGCAGTAAGACCATGTACTGACACTTATCATGCCGCCTGCCAGTGAGACCATGTACAGACAATTATCATGCTGCGTAGGAGTGAGACCATGTCCTAACATTTATCATGTGCCTAGCAGTGAGACCATGTACTGACAATGATCATGTGGCCTAGCAGGGAGACCATGTGCAGACAATTATCATGCTGCGTAGCAGTGAGACCATGTCCTAACATTTATCATGTTGCCTAGCAGTGAGACCATGTACTGACATTGATCATGCTACCTAGCAGTGAGACCATGTACTGACACTTATCATGCCGCCTGCCAGTGAGACCATGTACTGACAATGATCATGCTGCCTAGCAGTGAGACCATGTACTGACACTTATGCCGCCTGCCAGTGAGACCATGTACTGACACTTATCATGCCGCCTGCCAGTGAGACCATGTACTGACACTTATCATGCTGCCTAGCAGTGAGACCATGTACTGACAATGATCATGCTACCTAGCAGTGAGACCATGTACTGACAAAGATCATGCTACCTAGCAGTGAGACCATGTACTGGCAATGATCATGCTACCTAACAGTGAGACCATTTACAGACAATTATCATGCTGCGTAGCAGTGAGACCATGTCCTAACATTTATCATGTTGCCTAGCAGCGAGACCATGTGCTGACAATGATCATGCTACCTAGCAGTGAGACCATGTACTGACAATGATCATGCTACCTAGCAGCGAGACCATGTACTGACAATGATCATGCTACCTAGCAGTGAGACCATGTACTGACAATGATCATGCTACCTAGCAGTGAGACCATGTACTGACAATGATCATGCTACCTAACAGTGAGACCATGTACAGACAATTATCCTGCTGCGTAGCAGTGAGACCATGTCCTATCATTTATCATGTGCCTAGCAGTGATACCATGTACTGACAATGATCATGTTGCCTAGCAGGGAGACCATGTACAGACAATTATCATGCTGCGTAGCAGTGAGACCATGTCCTAACATTTATCATGTTGTCTAGCAGTGAGACCATGTACTGACATTGATCATGCCGCCTGCCAGTGAGACCATGTACAGACAATTATCATGCTGCGTAGCAGTGAGACCATGTCCTAACATTTATCGTGTTTCCTAGCAGTGAGATCATGTACTGACAATGATCATGCTACCTAGCAGTGAGTCCATGTACTGACATTTATCATGCCGTCTGCCAGTGAGACCATGTACAGACAATTATCATGTTGCCAGCAGTGAGACCATGTACAGACAATTATCATGTTGCCTAGCAGTGAGACCATGTGCTGACACTTATCATGCTGCCTAGCAGTGAGACCATGTACTGACAATGATCATGCTACCTAGCAGTGAGACCATGTACTGACAATGATCATGCTACCTAGCAGTGAGACCATGTCCTAACATTTATCATGTTGCCTAGCAGCGAGACCATGTACTGACAATGATCATGTTGCCTAGCAGTGAGACCATGTGCTGACACTTATCATGCTGCCTAGCAGTGAGACCATGTACTGACAATGATCATGCTACCTAGCAGTGAGATCATGTACTGACAATGATCATGCTACCTAGCAGTGAGACCATGTACTGACAATTATCATGCTGCGTAGCAGTGAGACCATGTCCTAACATTTATCATGTTGCCTAGCAGCGAGACCATGTACTGACAATGATCATGCTACCTAGCAGTGAGACCATGTACTGACAATGATCATGCTACCTAGCAGCGAGACCATGTACTGACAATGATCATGCTACCTAGCAGTGAGACCATGTACTGACAATGATCATGCTACCTAGCAGTGAGACCATGTACTGACAATGATCATGCTACCTAACAGTGAGACCATGTACAGACAATTATCCTGCTGCGTAGCAGTGAGACCATGTCCTAACATTTATCATGTGCCTAGCAGTGAGACCATGTACTGACAATGATCATGTTGCCTAGCAGGGAGACCATGTACAGACAATTATCATGCTGCGTAGCAGTGAGACCATGTCCTAACATTTATCATGTTGTCTAGCATTGAGACCATGTACTGACATTGATCATGCCGCCTGCCAGTGAGACCATGTACAGACAATTATCATGCTGCGTAGCAGTGAGACCATGTCCTAACATTTATCATGCTGCCTTGCAGCGAGACCATGTACTGACAATGATCATGCTGCCTAACAGTGAGACCATGTACTGACACTTATGCCGCCTGCCAGTGAGACCATGTACAGACAATTATCATGTTGCCTAGCAGTGAGACCATGTACTGACACTTATCATGCTGCCTAGCAGTGAGAACATGTACTGACAATGATCATGCTGCCTAGCAGTGAGACCATGTACTGACACTTATGCCGCCTGCCAGTGAGACCATGTACAGACAATTATCTTGTTGCCTAGCAGTGAGACCATGTACTGACACTTATCAAGCTGCCTAGCAGTGAGACCATGTACTGACAATGATCATGCTACCTAGCAGTGAGACCATGTACTGACACTTATCATGCTACCTAGCAGTGAGACCATGTACTAACAATGATCATGCTACCTAGCAGTGAGACCATGTACTGACAATGATCATGCTACCTAGCAGTGAGACCATGTACTGACAATGATCATGCTACCTAGCAGTGAGACCATGTACTGACAATTATCATGCTGCCTAGCAGTAAGACCATGTACTGACACTTATCATGCCGCCTGCCAGTGAGACCATGTACAGACAATTATCATGCTGCGTAGCAGTGAGACCATGTACTGACACTTATCATGCCGCCTGCCAGTTAGACCATGTACAGACAATTATAATGCTGCGTAGGAGTGAGACCATGTCCTAACATTTATCATGTGCCTAGCAGTGAGACCATGTACTGACAATGATCATGTTGCCTAGCAGGGAGACCATGTGCAGACAATTATCATGCTGCATAGCAGTGAGACCATGTCCTAACATTTATCATGTTGCCTAGCAGTGAGACCATGTGCTGACATTGATCATGCTACCTAGCAGTGAGACCATGTACTGACACTTATCATGCCGCCTGCCAGTGAGACCATGTACTGACATTGATCATGCTACCTAGCAGTGAGACCATGTACTGACACTTATCATGCCGCCTGCCAGTGAGACCATGTACTGACACTTATCATGCCGCCTGCCAGTGAGACCATGTACTGACACTTATGCTGCCTAGCAGTGAGACCATGTACTGACAATGATCATACTACCTAGCAGTGAGACCATGTACTGACAATGATCATGCTACCTAGCAGTGAGACCATGTACTGACAATGATCATGCTACCTAACAGTGAGACCATGTACAGACAATTATCATGCTGCCTAGCAGTGAGACCATGTCCTAACATTTATCATGCTGCCTTGCAGCGAGACCATGTACTGACAATGATCATGCTGCCTAGCAGTGAGACCATGTACTGACACTTATGCCGCTTGCCAGTGCGACCATGTACAGACAATTATCATGCTGCGTAGCAGTGAGACCATGTACTGACAATGATCATGCTACCTAGCAGTGAGACCATGTACTGACAATGATCATGCTACCTAACAGTGAGACCATGTACAGACAATTATCATGCTGCGTAGCAGTGAGACCATGTCCTAACATTTATCATGCTGCCTTGCAGCGAGACCATGTACTGACAATGATCATGCTACCTAGCAGTGAGACCATGTACTGACAATGATCATGCTGCCTAGCAGTGAGACCATGTCCTAACATTTATCATGCTGCCTTGCAGCGAGACCGTGTACTGACAATGATCATGCTGCCTTGCAGTGAGACCATGTACTGACACTTATGCCGCCTGCCAGTGAGACCATGTACAGACAATTATCATGCTGCGTAGCAGTGAGACCATGTCCTAACATTTATCATGCTGCCTTGCAGTGAGACCATGTACTGACAATGATCATGCTGCCTAGCAGTGAGACCATGTACTGACACTTATGCCGCCTGCCAGTGAGACCATGTACAGACAATTATCATGTTGCCTAGCAGTGAGAACATGTACTGACACTTATCATGCTGCCTAGCAGTGAGACCATGTACTGACAATGATCATGCTGCCTAGCAGTGAGACCATGTACTGACACTTATGCCGCCTGCCAGTGAGACCATGTACAGACAATTATCATGCTGCATAGCAGTGAGACCATGTCCTAACATTTATCATGTTGCCTAGCAGTGAGACCATGTACTGACAATGATCATGCTACCTAGCAGTGAGACCATGTACTGACAATGATCATGCTACCTAGCAGTGAGACCATGTACTGACAATGATCATGCTACCTAGCAGTGAGACCATGTACTGACACTTATCATGCCACCTGCCAGTGAGACCATGTACAGACAATTATCTTGTTGCCTAGCAGTGAGACCATGTACTGACACTTATCATGTTGTCTAGCAGTGAGACCATGTACTGACAATGATCATGCTGCCTAGCAGTGAGACCATGTACTGACACTTATGCCGCCTGCCAGTGAGACCATGTACAGACAATTATCATGCTGCGTAGCAGTGAGACCATGTCCTAACATTTATCATGTTGCCTAGCAGTGAGACCATGTACTGACAATGATCATGCTGCGTAGCAGTGAGACCATGTACTGATACTTATCATGCCGCCTGCCAGTGAGACCATGTACAGACAATTATCATGTTGCCTAGCAGTGAGACCATGTACTGACACTTATCATGTTGCCTAGCAGTGAGACCATGTACTGACATTTATAATGCTGCCCGTCAGTGAGACCATGTACTGACATATTGTGGTTGTTCCCGCAGGAATCTGTGGACATAGATGAGATGGACGAGGACGAAGGAAGACGTCTCGATGAGGCGTTATCTCAGGCTTTCAGCATGCTCAAGAAGACGAAGAAAGATCAGAAGAGTAGGAAGCAACCCAAGGATGAGCGAGTTCTGATGCATTTCAGAATACGTGTCGTGGATCTACTGGAGATGTATCTGAAGTCTGAACATGCAGGCACTGAAACTGCCTTATCCACTTACCTGGAGATCATGTTGGTGCTGTTTGATGTCTTGGAGTTCTGCATCAAGGATGTTCATCAGAAACCCTTGGAGAGCAAAATAAGGTGAGACTTTCTAAATTTGATGAAGAAGTGGAAAATGAGTTGAGATGTTCCATCAAGTTATAAATTACCTGAGGATGATGAAGGACTTAAACTTTCCCAGCGCTGGTTTTTAATGATTTCTTGTTGTCAGGCTTGGGTAAGTTTCCAAGCATTCAACGACGTGCTCTGTCACCAACATGAGGGAAGTTGTTCTGTCGGTGGGATTTATACCAGCAGTGTGGAGGCCCCATGTCAAAATGAAACAACATCTGGGCACGGTCAAAGACAATCTGGGCCGGTATTTACAAAATGGGCCAGACAGGGAGGACTGTGGAAGAGTGCATCAAAGAACACCAATGCTACATCAGAAAAATCTGTGGTGGCGCAACATACTCCAATACTGGCCATAACATCAATTTCTTATCCACCAAAATAATAGAAAAATCTACTGCATATCATGACACATTGATAAAAGAAGCAAGAATAATTGTAACAAAGAAGAAGGTCTGCAAATAAGGAAAACGTGGCTTCCTATAATTGATAACCGCTTGCCCCATCCTCACAGTGCGCAAGGTGGTCCTTGAACCAGCGCCAGAGCATCTTCTCTCCAGTCCCCTGACATCGTGAAGATGTTGCTCAGCTCCTTGTGTCCTCATTCAACAACACTTGCACATGAAGAGCAGCTTATGGTAAATGAGCCGAGCTTCCCTGCACTCAAGAAAGGATGTGAGTATAGCACATGAGCTGTTTTCTTTATGCACTCACATACTCCACCTGTTGCTGACAACAGCTGTGGGTGGAACAATCATCCAGTCACCTGCTCTTCGTTCTGTATTATAAAAGCTAAATAGTTTTCTTTGATGCAGTCAAGATATTGCTACCAAGATTTTACCAGAAATACAAGTTTTGAGAACCCCTGAATAAAAAAAAAGGTATTTTTAAAAAAAGTTGAGTATCTGTGGATAGCATAGCTAAAAAACAACAAAACAATTAAATGGCAAATTTGCTACTTAAATTTAGTATCTTACAAAGGTTTGACACAAATATTTTCAAGCAAAGCACCCACTCCTAACTACCCTTTACATGTTTTTTTTTTTTTTTATGGCTTTGAATAAAATATGATATTATAGATATTTACACAACAAATAAAATTTATATATTGAATTTTCTGGGAGTAGCCTCTGAAGACTGCTTCATTCTTGATCAATTTTGCATAACTGCAAACCTTAAAAGAGAGACAGAAACTTACTGCATAAAAAATGTAGCACTTGCTAAAACACACAACTTATGTCATAGACAATATATATTTGAGTTAATCATGTTTGAGATATTGCTAATTATTGGCTTCAATTTTACGCTATTTCAACTTTTCGGAAGCAGGTGGTCTGCTTTTGTTTCATATCTCTGATCTTTGGTCATGGAAAGCAAACTAAATTTCAATTGTTTTATATAGCAGACAATTTTAAAACATTTGACTATCACTTTAACGTAGTGTATTGCCAAGAAAGCAAGTAATAAGACAATTTCTGGTAGTGTATCTCCATTGACTCAGTGCAGATAAAGGTATAATCTTTCGTAAGAATAGTTTGTAGAGAAACATGTGAATGGAATATATATCAGATTTTTATGTATTTATTTATTTATCTTGTAGACGATATTGTAAGAAAGCTGTTGTTATTGTTTTGAAACTTGTGTTTATTGTGTTGCTTTGACAACAGTTGTGCAGCATAATTTTCCCTTGTTGCATGTGTCCATTGTGTTACATTCCAAAGCTTTGAGGTCGTATAGCCACTCTACATGTGTTAAGCTTATGCAGTGAGCAAACACGGGCAACTTTCCAAAGCAAATTGCTATCACAACAAGAATAGTAAATGTCAAATTTTACTACAGTTTAAGTTTGACAAAGTTATCTCAACTGTAGAATTTGCAGTTGTTTTACTTTCCATTTCAGCATATTAGAATTGGGTACCTTGCTCTACAAATAATACATCTGAAATTGAAGATTCTGTACTCCCAGGCCACCAAGTTAACCCCTTTGGAAAATATACATTATATTGAACCATTGGGAGAAATAATATTCTCACTTTTTAGTAATAAAATATTAGTTATGTAATTAGAAGGGGAAGCATTATCTTCCATGCATAAATTTGATGTCAAGATTTCATCAGAAATGTATGTTTAGATCTCTTGAATCAAAACAAAAAATTACTGTGTGTGTGCAACACAATTTTCATCAAAATCTCCCCACCCCCAATACTTTGTACAGGGAAATTTTTCAAAAATGTTTATTTGATAAAAAATGGTACTGACAATTTTGATTGAAATACCATGTTTAAGATATTTTTATGACAAATGTATGTGCTGAAATTCTGGGAACAGCCTCTGAAGATCTCTTCATTCTGAATGACTTTTGTATAACTGGCAAACCTTAAGAGATAGACAAAAAAAATGTAGATGTCGTCAAAAACATAATTTATGTCAAATGCTTTTTTAATGGTTAACTGAGATATTCCTTGTATACTTTTACATTTCTTAAATGGAAGGTGTTTATTCATTTTTTTTGTGCTGGTGAAGCAAAGAGAGAACAATTTGAAAGTCCTCACATAGTAACCAGCTCTTTACAGATCCTTTGTACGTACACTAAATAGAAATGTTTATTTTGATTAAAACAAACTAGATAGAAGAATGACCTTTTTAAAGCAATAGTCATGTGAATGTACCGTGTCATTAATGCTTTTCTAATGTAGTACTTTTGTTTCTTTATAATATCAACGTAGAGTAAAAATGTAATATATTACTTCACTGATTATTGTTAAAAGTTTATTGTTCATGCTAATCGAGATTAACATTAGCAGAAAGGGCCTGATTACTTGCTGGCCTTGAAATTCTGTTATATATACTTGCTTGATGATTTAGAAAAGAATTGGTAAAGAGAAGCAATATGTGATAGAAATGTGTGTGTTAATAACATGAACATTTTGTGTGTAGTGTTTCTCTATCTCTTAAGGTTTAAGGGCCAGGCAAAAAATTCTCCATAATGAAGAATCCCTACATTTTATTTGTTATATATAAATATATTTTAATATGTGGGCTTTTAATTAAAATCATTATTGAGAAAGTGAAAAAATGCATTAAAAGTTGGGGGATTTTTCCTGAAAATGCATGCGAGGCAGAAGTAAGTAAAACAATGCCAAAGGTTGATAATTGCAACAGTGAGGCCAACAAAATCTCAGAATGAGTAACTGAGTTACTTGTTGATTGGCAGCATAGTTGGATTAGTTTTGCTAATGATTTAAACTTCAGGTTGTGAGATTAAACATACAGTCCAGTATTTTGTGCTAGAAGGAGTTGAAAAATTCAATGTCACGTCCAGGATGCCCAACAACAGTTGGCAGTTAATATACTTATAATATGTTGGTTGGTGTCTAATGTTGAGCAGTTGGTAGTGAAGCCATTCCCTCTGGCATCCATATCTTGTTTTAAGTGTACAGAAAGGAGATCTCACTTGGCCTGTTAGGAGTCTAAACGTTGCTACACACCATTTTCTGGTCGTGTTATTACATACATTTTCCTTTTGTTTTGATAGAGTGACAACTTATTGGCTAGAAAGTGAGCTGTTTCATTACTCTGGCTTACAATATTGTCATTGGTTACAGCAAGAGAACCATGCTCTGTGCCATTGAATTCTTGAGCTGCTTCTAACAGTGATGTGTTCCATTCTTTATATCCCTTCAACAAATTGTTGTTAATTGAGAGAAGTCTTCCTCATAAGTAGAATGCAATACACTAGGCTAAAACGACAGTCACATGTTTGTTATGGGATTCTTTGCATGGTCAGCAGTTGCCAACTTCCTGTATGAGAAAATATTTTTTTAAAAATTTCACCAATAACAAGGAATATCAAAAATGGTCAACTCCAGGAAAGAAATGTATATGACATAAATTGTGTGCTTTAAGGAGTTCTACATTTTTTGTGTAGTAAATCTTTATCTATTTCTTATGGTTTACTAGTTATGCAAAATTAAAAAAAAAATTCACCCAGAATAAAGAGTTCTTCAGAGACTATTCCCAGAAAATTCAACATATACATTTTATTTGTCATGTAAATATCTTAAGTATAAGAGATTTATCAAAATTGCTAGTCATTTTTGAGAAAATCAGAATTTTCTAAATTTTTTCCATGTAAAAGGTAGTTGGTAGTTGAAAACCTTCATGTTGCATCTTAGGGAGATACTGCACTTAAAAATCAAGTTTGGTATTTAACAGACTTTTCGTTTTTGAGCTATGCTGCCACACACATACACACTGTTTTCTAAAGTGGCATTTTTTTTTTTATTCAGGGGGTCCCAAAACATGTATTTCTGGTGAAATCTCAATATTGAGTTTTTGGGTTCAATACAATATCTTCTCTATACACTATGTACATAGTACATTTAGAGAAAGTAAAAAATATACCTATGGTAACACAAATATAGCAGCATTTACAATACAATAACAGTATTTACCTGAGTGCCTGAGGGAAATCATGTGAAAGCCCAAGCCGGATTGCTGAGTCCACAGGATAGAAACCCAGGACCTTCTGATGTTCCTTCACTTTGCTCCGTTGTGTCCCTCATCATCAGTGCTTTTAGTGATGTTTGAACTCGGAAACAATGTTTTAATTGAAACACATTAGAATTGCTAACTAATGTTTGGTATTTGAATGGTGTTGCAGAACGTGCCTGAAGAAACTGGCTTCTCACAGCAAGAAGCTGTCACTGGAAGGTGTGACGGACGAGATAGTTGCAGGTGCTATAGAGAAGTTACTGAGGAAGGGGGAGAAGACGTCAGGAGCAATAGTGATAGACATGGGTCCCCAGCTGGTCGAGTGCTGCACCTTCCTTGTCCGTTGTGCTCAGCAGCTCGAGGATAGTTCCCTCGTGGAGAACGTGTACAAGGATGCTCTTGTCAACTTCTTCACTAAAAGGTCTGACACAATGATTATAAAGTAAGAACAATGTTGGTAGTACGAGTTGTACCCCCTCTAGCCTGGAGGCTTGCACAAATTTGGTTGGAGTATATCTTAATTGTCCTGCTGATAGATGGTATCAGGTACATATGAGGTACTGTAGTGCTGTCAGAGTTCCCTGACCATGATGCCTCTCCAGAACAGAGGCAGAATGACAGCCATTCAAAGTAATACAGGACTGGGGTTCAGGGCTGTTCCAGAAGTACCCGACCTAACAAAGAAACCACAAAAACATGGTCTCCTTTCAGCTCAATACACTTTTCCCGGCAATATTCAATGGCTTCGATACCCTGCTTATAGTGACAACTATCGAGGCCTGCAGACTTCACCTCTTCATTGTTGGTAAATCTTCTACCACCAAGCCATTTCTTCAAGTTTGGAAACAGAGGGGGCTAAATCTGATGAATAGGGTGCATGAGGAAGCAATTCAAACTTTAACTCATTGATTTTGGCTATATTGATAATGGACGTGTGAACTGGTGCATTGTTTTGATGAAACCAAACTTTCTTTTTCACTAAATGCAGCTGCTTTTGCTCAATTTCATCACTCAAACGGTGTAACAAGTTTGCTTAATATCCACCATTGATTACTTTTCATGTTAAGAGATAATCAATGAAAATTATCCTGATTGCATCCCAGAAAAGCGACACCATGACCTTGCCTGCACAGATGGAACTGGCTTTGCCTTCTTTGGAGCTGATTCTCCCCTTCCAATCCACTGTTTTAATTGTTCCTTCATCTCAGGTGTGAAGTGATGGACCCAGGTTTCATCCATTGTTATGAATCGATGCAAAAATGTAGCTTTATTGCAGTGAAACATTGCCAAACACTCATGATGCTGTTTTTGTTCTCTTGTTAGCACACAACTTTCTTATATCCAAATTTTCAGTCAGTATGTGATGTGTCTAGCTTGTGCACTTTCAGTCCACGGTCATCCAATACCATTTTGTGGACTTTATTTACAATTTCTGGCCTGTGACCACTGTGATGTTCGTCTTGGCAGCTCTTAAACTCTGCCAGCCAATATTTCACTCTTGTAAAGGAAGGAGCAGACTTCCCCAAAGTAGAACCTAACTCAGCTTTAATATTAGTTGGACTAAGACCTTTCAAATGAAAGTATTGTATCACATAACAATGACCAGTTTTATCCACGTGTACAAATTCTCTGACAGCATTCACTAATGATGGCTGCCAAACAAATGCTAAACAATATAAAATCATCAAACTTAAGCTTTCTAAGGTTGGTACTTTTTACCATTGTTGTTTGAAACTTGTGGGACAGCCGCTTGTCATCAGTCCATCCTTTGTGGGCATAGCCCCACTGGAAAAATGTGTCGCCCTCCGTGGTGTAGTGGTTACCATGCTAAGGTGGCGGGTTCAAACCTGGCGGAGGATGATGGATTTCTTTGGACGTAAAAATCCCTAATATGGCTGGCTTCCTTCAGAAGCGAAGTAAAGAGGTGGATCCCATGTTGTAGATTTACGGCATGTAAAAGAACTTCAAGCCTGATAGAGAGGTCTCTGAGCAAAATTAAGCGGTCTTTCAAGCTCAGTATAGAATGGGACGCTTTGAACCACAGTAGTTGAAGAGTGTCCAGAAATAAAATGCCATTTCATTTTGACTGCAAACCTAGTTATTTGTGTTGTGGTGTTGCCGTGAGAGCTGGTGTCCTTACATTGCCATGCAGTCCAGCATCGGCCTACTGTCACATACAAATGCCAGACACATGGAAACCCAAAACTATTAGACCTATTTGAAACTGTACGAGTACACTGCAGGCTAGTGATGCCCCTTACGTTGTTATGCTCTAGCAGCTCAGTTATATGTTTTCTCATTATTTGTGGTCCCCTACATGTCAGTCAGTGTATATAAACAGTAAATAAGTTGCAATTGTGCCAGCAGATAGCAGCACACACATGAGTCAGGATAGTGACACTCCCTCACCTAAAATGAAATTGTGCTCCGTGCTCAAACAAAAACAGCAAACATATAAATCAGCCTTTTTGGACATGACACCAGGAAATAGCTAACGACGTAAAGCTGTAAACAACCCGGCAGAATATTCTCATTACACAACACAAAGTCCAGCTCATCGGTCAGACCAACTGAAGAAGAGGGTGAACATGTTTTTAAATTGCATATTAAGTGAGGTGAGTGTGTCTATCCTGACTGATGCTATTATACTTGTCTCAAACTTGTGAGTTGTTTCATTTTCATACGTATGCTTGTTGTAGAGGTTGGGTCACATCTCTGTGGCGTGCAGCACAACAGTGTGAGGTTATGGGTCCACAAATGGATCCAGGGAAGGCAAGGCAGAGGTGCCAACTGCAGCCATAGAACACATATAACATGAACAGTAGTGAGGTTGTGGGTCCACAGATGGCAAGGCAGAGGTGCCAACTGTAGCCATAGAACACGTACATGAACAGTGTGAGGTTGTGGGTCCACAAATGGATCCAGGGAAGGCAAGGCAGAGGTGCCAACTGCAGCCATAGAACACATATAACATGAACAGTGTGAGATTATGGGTCCACAAATGGATCCAGGGAAGGCAAGGCAGAGGTGCCAACTGCAGCCATAGAACACATATAACATGAACAGTGTGAGGTTGTGGGTCCACAGATGGCAAGGCAGAGGTGCCAACTGCAGCCATAGAACACATATAACATGAACAGTGTGAGATTATGGGTCCACAAATGGATCCAGGGAAGGCAAGGCAGAGGTGCCAACTGCAGCCATAGAACACATATAACATGAACAGTGTGAGATTATGGGTCCACAAATGGATCCAGGGAAGGCAAGGCAGAGGTGCCAACTGCAGCCATAGAACACATAACATGAACAGTGTGAGATTATGGGTCCACAAATGGATCCAGGGAAGGCAAGGCAGAGGTGCCAACTGCAGCCATAGAACACATATAACATGAACAGTGTGAGATTATGGGTCCACAAATGGATCCAGGGAAGGCAAGGCAGAGGTGCCAACTGCAGCCATAGAACACATATAACATGAACAGTGTGAGATTATGGGTCCACAAATGGATCCAGGGAAGGCAAGGCAGAGGTGCCAACTGCAGCCATAGAACACGCATAACATGAACAGTGTGAGGTTATGGGTCCACAAATGGATCCAGGGAAGGCAAGGCAGAGGTGCCAACTGCAGCCATAGAACACATATAACATGAACAGTGTGAGATTATGGGTCCACAAATGGATCCAGGGAAGGCAAGGCAGAGGTGCCAACTGCAGCCATAGAACACGCATAACATGAACAGTAGTGAGGTTGTGGGTCCACAGATGGCAAGGCAGAGGTGCCAACTGCAGCCATAGAACACGTACATGAACAGTGTGAGGTTGTGGATCCAGAGTTGGCAAGACAGAGGTGCCAACTGCAGCCATAGAACACGTATAACATGAACAGTGTGAGGTTGTGGGTCCAGAGAAGGCAAGACAGAGGTGCCAACTGCAGCCATAGAACATGTATAACATGAACAGTGTGAGGTTGTGGGTCCACAGATGACAAGGCAGAGGTGCCAACTGCAGCCATATAACACGTATAACATGAACAGTGTGAGGTTGTGGGTCCAGAGATGGCAAGACAGAGGTGCCAACTGCAGCCATATAACACATATAACATGAACAGTGTGAGGTTGTGGATCCAGAGAAGGCAAGACAGAGGTGCCAACTGCAGCCATAGAACACATATAACATGAACAGTATGAGGTTGTGGGTCCACAGATGGATCCAGAGAAGGCAAGGCAGAGGTGCCAACTGCAGCCATAGAACACGTATAACATGAACAGTATGAGGTTGTGGGTCCACAAATGGCAAGACAGAGGTGCCAACTACAGCCATAGAACACGTACAACATGAACAATGTGAGGTTGTGGGTCCAGAGATGGCAAGACAGAGGTGCCAACTGCAGCCATAGAACACGTATAACATGAACAGTGTGAGGTTGTGGGTCCAGAGATGGCAATACAGAGGTGCCAACTGCAGCCATAGAACACGTACAACATGAACAGTGTGAGGTTGTGGGTCCACAGATGGCAAGACAGGGGTGCCAACTGCAGCCATAGAACACGTATAACATGAACAGTGTGAGGTTATGGGTCCACAGATGGATCCAGGGAAGGCAAGGCAGAGGTGCCAACTGCAGCCATATAACACGTATAACATGAACAGTGTGAGGTTGTGGGTCCAGAGAAGGCAAGACAGAGGTGCCAACTACAGCCATAGAACACGTACAACATGAACAATGTGAGGTTGTGGGTCCAGAGATGGCAAGACAGAGGTGCCAACTGCAGCCATAGAGTATAACATGAACAGTGTGAGGTTGTGGGTCCAGAGATGGCAAGACAGAGGTGCCAACTGCAGCCATAGAGTATAACATGAACAGTGTGAGGTTGTGGGTCCAGAGATGGCAAGGCAGAGGTGCCAACTGCAGCCATAGAGTATAACATGAACAGTGTGAGGTTGTGGGTCCAGAGATGGCAAGACAGAGGTGCCAACTGCAGCCATAGAGTATAACATGAACAGTGTGAGGTTGTGGGTCCAGAGATGGCAAGGCAGAGGTGCCAACTGCAGCCATAGAACACGTATAACATGAACAATGTGAGGTTGTGGATCCAGAGAAGGCAAGACAGAGGTGCCAACTGCAGCCATAGAACATGTACAACATGAACAGTTGACTGAAGAAACACTGAGGAAGGAAATGACTTCCTGCCATGAATTGTTACAAGCAAACTAACAACAAAGAAGTTGAAGCCCACATGCAGACATTCTGTGGGATCTCCGACAGGCCTGACAATGCAAGATTAACATAGAATCTGTTTTAAACATTTTGTTGGAAACAATTGGCATATCCACTGCACAGTCCTGACTTAGCCCCTAAAAAAGAGAGGTTACTCGTTGCCTGCGACAGCCGGTGTTCAAGGACTTGTAAAGAGATGGCAGAAGTGTCTCATGTACAGGATTATTATGTCAAAAAGTAAAATACATTTCAGGTACTTACTTTGATTACTATCGATCCAGTTTTGTGACTCACCCCTATATATTAGTGCACAAAACAGTTGACATGTTGAGTGAGGCATCGACATTTTCAAACAAGTAGCCACTACAATCTAAGAAATTGTTTTGAGTTGGAATTGGGAACATAAAAGCATCAAAGGAGTAGGTTTTCAGCTTGCTACCTTCTTTATTCTTCATTTTGGAATTGCTGAATTTGAGACAAACATGCCCAGGTAAAATTATCTTTTAGTCGTCTTTTGTGTTATTAACTGCAACTCAGAATGATTTTAATTCAAGCAAACTTCACAGTTACCAACTTCTGTACATAAATTACATAACATTAGTACAGAAGAAAATTGTGGACTATTGATTTCTACTGAAGCAAAACTACGGAATACCTTAAAACTCAAAAATGTATCCACTGCATATTTTCAATGCCTTATGCTTAAGGAAGTAAATGAAGTGTATTTTCAGGGAGTGTCTGCACCAGCCAGCGTTATTCAGAAGTGTACTTCAGACCCCATGGTCTGGCAACTGGTCATTTGCCCCTCTTCTGGTTAAGTACGCATTTGACAAGAAGGTGAGGCCCTTCAGGAGACACCAGGCACTCGACTTTCTGGTCGACTTGTGTAGGAACCGCAGGCTTGCTTCACAAACACATCTCCTGCAACTGGAACACACAATCTCAAACAGGATTGTCAAGGTAAGTGATTCCACCCCCACACTCCTTGACACACTTTTCTCACCAACACTTCACCACAAGGACCCCTAAATCTGTGTCAGTCAGAGCAGCATAACTCAAAAATGAAAAGTTGCTTATGGTACATGAAAAATTTCAATGAAGCCCTTTAATGGAAGATTTTTTTTTAATTTCTGATTTTCTCAAAAATAACCTTTAACGGTTTTGATTGAAATACCACATATAATGTATATATTGGATTTTGTGGGAACAGCCTCTGAAAATATTCAGAGCATGCTGGATATCCCTTTCTTTTTTACTTTCTCTAGCCCCATATGTACAATGTACATAGGGATAGAGAAGGTATTATAATGCACCCAAAAATTTGAATCCTAGATTTCACCGGAAATATATGTTTTGGGGTCCCCTGAGTCCGAAAAAAGCATTTTTAAAAAAAAGGTCTGTGTGTCTCTGTCTCTCTGTCGACAGCATAGCCCCAAAATGAAAAGACTGTTAAATACCAAACTTGGTATTTAGGTTTAGTATCTTCCAAGGATGTGACACAAAAATTTTAAAAAAAATCCCCCTACTAAAAACTACCCTTTACATGGAAAAAATTTTGACTTTCTTAAAAATGGCTCTAACAATTTTGATTAAAATCCTGTATATTAAAACTATTTATGTCCAAAATAAAATGTATATCTCGAATTTTTGGGGAATAGCCTCTGAAGAAATCTTTATTCTGCATGAATTTTGCTTAACTGCTAAACCGTAAGAGATAGAAAAAAAACTCACTGCACAAAAATTGTACATTACGACAAAACACACAATTTATGTCCTTTATGTTTTTGTTGTGGAGGTAACCGTTTCTGAGATATTCTTTGTTATTGGTTTCAATTTTGAAGTACTTAAACTTTTCTCAACAGAAAGTGTCCGTTTTTCTTTTGTTCTACTCCTGGCCAAGCACAAAAGTGATTTGCGATGACAATCGCATAGCGGTAGCTTTTAAAATATTTGACAATCACTTTAGCATAGCACATTCCCTTATTCTCTCCTACTTATTAGGAACTAAGTAGGTAATAAGAACATTCTGGATTAGCATTGTGTACAAAGAAGAAGAATCTTTTGTAGGAGGTTTGTAGAGCAGCTAGAGAAAGTCATATGAGTGTAACACATCTAATGTAAAATGATTATGATGTACTTGCAGTGGCTACAAAACGAAGACAAAGTGAAAGCAAAGTTTGTGAAGCAGATGGTGCAGCTTCTTGCCACGCTGAGAAAGAGGTCCAAACATAGCGGAGCAGAATCTGGAATTGACTGGGACACCATCAGATCAACTCTAACACAAGCTGACATGTCAGCGTGCTTGAACAAGCTGGCAACACTGCTCAATGTCAAGTGGTGAGTGATTTCAAGAGACATAACTAAGTTTGGCTTGTATGTTTAAGAATTGATAGGTTAGTTTCCTCCCTCCATTGTCAACCGGACATTGACTAATTGCTCAATGGTGGTGCAATGAGTCACCCTGGGGGATATCAAAGTTGTAATCCTATTTTTGTTTTTCCAAATGAACATCTGTTCCCAAGTTGCCAATTCCTACTTTCCAGTTATGTGTTTCAATAGTTTTGGCTCTGGGTTTATGTCCAAAAATGGTAGCAACTGCTGATTTCTCTACATGTTTGTGCTTCCTTGGTTTTCCCAATGTAAACTTTGTTTGGCAAATTCGGAATTTTTTATTTGATGGGATGCTGTCTTTATTAACTGGTGCCAATTGTATGTTACATTCTTTAAAAATCTTCTTAAATTTGTAAAATATATGTGGATGAAATGTGAACTTTTTGAAACACTTTTTCACCTCTTTTGTATGGAGTGTGGTTGTTTCCTTTAACAATTTTTTTTCTTTTTTGCTGCATTTACTTTTTTGTCTACTAGTGACTTTTGGAAGCCATTTATTTCTGCAATTTCAACTGTTTTTTTATATTCTGTTTCATATTCATGTTCTGAGAGTGCTATGTTCACCAGCCTGTGCGTTAAACTATTGAAAACTGAGATCTTGGGTTGAAGCCATTTGCTTTTATATAATTATCCGTTTGTGATGGTTTTCTGTATACTTCATTTATTCTGTGTGCATTTTTAATGATTTTAATATACAGAAACGGAAGTTGTCCATCCTTTTTAGTTTCTAGTGTGAATGTCATGTTATTTTCTTGCAAATTTAACAGCTTTAGTGCATCCTGAATATGCTTCTTTGGAACTATTACAAAAATATTGTCCACATATCTTTGCCAAATTTTTGTTACTCTAGTTTCTAAGGAACTTGTACAAAAATCTGCAAGCAATGATGAAACAGTTTTGTCCATTGCTAAATCTGATGTTTGGAAGTAATTCTGCTCTATGCATAATTTTGTAAGGTCAATGTATTGAGAAATCCCTCTATTGGGTATCTGTATAGAATGAATCCAGTTTCATTATTGGTATGCTTGGAAAAAGAGATCAAATGACACAAGCATGTTGTAACTATAAGCCCACCTGCCTCACATTGAGGAGACAAATGTGCATCATCCGATAAAGGCTGCTAAGCTAATATATACTCAAGGAAAGGGCTCTCTCTTCTTCCCCATTAAAAGATGTACATATATGACTCAAAGATTTTCAAGCTACCCTTCACATGGAACATTTTTCAATAATTTTATTTTCTAAAAAGTGGCTCTAATGAATTTGATTAAAATACCATGTGTTTAAAATATTTTCATTAATATGAAATGTATATGTTGAATTTTCTGGGAATAGCCTTTGAAGTCCTGTTCATTCTGGATGAATTTTCCATAACTGGTGAACCATAAGAGATGGACAGAAAATGTAGATTGCATTAAAACACACGATTTATGTCATATACAGTTTATTTGTGGAGTTGAGCATTTCTGAGATATTCTCTGTAAACTTTTCTCACACAGCATGTATTTTGTTTTTAGTTAATCCTGGCTGTGCAAAGACAACTGAAAGTCAGTCATCACGAAGCTAGATTAAACTATCACTTTAAGCCTATTGTATTCCCTTCTACTTACAAGAAAGCAACTAATAAGATAATTTCTGGTAATGTTCTGTAATAATATTTTGTTTCTAGAACGGGTAGAGAAAGCCATACGAGTGGAACACATCAGATGTTTTGAGTTGTGATGTTGTTGAGACATTTAGTTTTCCAAATGTGATCAAGAAACTTTTGTTAAACTAAATCTGTCATTCTAATAGTTTCTGGGTTTTCTTAAGGAGTGTACTTTAGTACGAGGGGCATACTGAAAGTCATGAGCAACCCATTGTAAAAATTTAAATTTCAACAATGTAATGAAACGAATTGCAGGATCGTAATCTACAGACTTTAAGCCACATGTTGACATATTGTGACGTCATTAGCTTCTATCACGTAACCACAGACAATGTTTGAAAAATGGCTGATATTGATGTTCGTTTCGACAGCGTGCTGTCATTGAATTCCTTGTGAAAGAAGGAAAATCTGCTCCTGAAATTCATCTCAGACTTCAATGTGCGTATGGAGGTGCCTGCATGGGTGCCAGCAGTGTTAGAAGATGGGTGAAACATTTCAAAGATGGAAACACGAGTCTGCAAAATGTGCCTCGTGGCGGGCATCCTAGAACTGCCTCTACAGAACGCAACAAGGAAAGAGTTGATGAGCTCATTACAGGAGATAGGCGTTTCACTGTGAATGAAATTGCTGCGAAACTTGGAATAGGACATAGTGCAGTGCAAGAAATGATCCACAGTTTGGGTTATCGAAAGGTCTGTGCCCGTTGGGTCCCCCGTTTATTGACTGAAGACCACTAACTTCAGAGAAGAACCATTGCACAAAACCTTCTTCAGAGATTTCATAATGAAGGTGATGAACTTTTGACGTGTATTGTGTCTGGAGATGAGAGCTGGTTCCATCTCTATGAGTCAGAAACGAAACGTCAGAGTATGGAATGGCACCACTTGAACTCACCATCGAAGAAGAAAGCGAAGGCAGTGCAGTCTGTAGGAAAAGTTATGGGAAGTGTCTTTTGGGATGCACAAGGTTGCATTCTGGTTGACTTTCTTTAACCTGGACAAACCATAAATTCTGCCCGCTACATCAATACACTTCTGAAGCTCCGTCAGGCTTTGCGTGATAAACGCCCTGGAAAGAGGATCATCCTTCAACAGGATAATGCGCGTCCGCATACTGCCCGTGTCACTATGGAGAAGATCAGGGCATTAGGGTGGGAAACTCTTCCACATCCTCCCTACAGTCCCGACTTGGCACCCTCCCTCTACCATCTTTTTGGTTCTGTGAAGGAGCAGATGCGTGGCCAACGCTACGAGACGCTGGAGGATATTCGGAAAGCAGTGCGTCAGGGTCTGCGGGCAGCTGGAACGGAGTTCTATCACAAGGGCATTTTCAAACTTGTAGAACGATGGGAAAAATGTGTGCAAAACAATGGAGACTATGTCAAAAAGTGAAAGAAAGTCTGTAGATTATGATGATGTATTTGGTTTGGCTTAAAAATAAATATTAAGATTGTAAAACAGTGTTGCTCATGACTTTCAGTATGCCCCTCGTTTAATGACAAGAGTACATTAAAATAAATTCCTCTTTATTATAAATCTCAATAGTAAATACAACATAACAAAATATAATGTTTGGAATTAAATTAAAGCTGAAAACAGAAACATTTAACAATAACACTTGAAACTTACTGCCTTCAAATTAAATACATTGTACATATTAAATATAACACAAATGGTTGCTATGTGCCACATAGTGGTAGTTGTTTCAAAAAATTATTGGGGTAGCAAGTACAAACCTTACATGATAAATAGTTATTTGTGATAGAAGAGGTAAAAGTGCTGTTTTATATTGTAATGAGTAGGAAGCTGTTAAAACAATGTTAACACTATGTGAGTTATTGTCAATATTATAATTATAACTAGATTGTTGTTGGCTTGCTTAGACTTGCTCGTACAGAACAGCAGATTCAATACTTTGAGCTTTCATAGCAGCAGTCTACTTGAGTGAGGTCGTGGACACACAAACCAAACTTGCAGTAACACTCAGTGACACAATTAACACTACTCACATCTGGTAGAAGACATACTTTCATAGCAGCAGTCTGCTTGAGTGAAAAGGTCGTGGACACACAAACCAAACTTGCAGTGACACTCAGTGACACAATTAACTCTACTCACATCTGGTAGAAGACATACTTTCATAGCAGCAGTCTGCTTGAGTGAGAAGGTCGTGGACACACAAACCAAACTTGCAGTAACACTCAGTGACACAATTAACACTACTCACATCTGGTAGAAGACAAACTTTCATAGCAGCAGTCTGCTTGAATGAGGAGGTCGTGGACACACAAACCAAACTTGGAGTAACACTCAGTGACACAATTAACACTACTCACATCTGGTAGAAGACAAACTTTCATAGCAGCAGTCTGCTTGAATGAGGAGGTCGTGAACACACAAACCAAACTTGCAGTAACACAATTAACACTACTCACATCTGGTAGAAGACATACTTTCATAGCAGCAGTCTGCTTGAGTGAGAAGGTCGTGGACACACAAACCAAACTTGGAGTAACACTCAGTGACACAGTTAACACTACTCACATCTGGTAGAAGACATACATTCATAGCAGCAGTCTGCTTGAGTGAGGAAGTCGTGGACACACAAACCAAACTTTGTACATAATTTTATAACACTGAGTGACAGAATTTTCCACTTTTAACACTTCTGACATCTGGTAGAAGACATACCTTTAGCATCAACTGCCTAAAAATATACAGTTTCTTTGATTGGTAACGTGTTGCCAATCTAAAAGATTAAAGTTATTAATGCCGTTGAGTAAAACTCTTCTGCTAAAATTGAGTTCCTGAAGCTTGTAACATGTGCTTCGAACCGAGAGATCAAATAACTTATGCTGGTAAGTACTGAATCTTCTGTTCACGAGTTTCAGAAATTTGTATTATTTGCCAGTCTGAGTATTCAAGATTATGCTGCTGTTAGATAGAAAATATTTGGCTTAAATTTTATTTCTGAGATTGATAACATGTTGCCAACATAAGAAATCAAAATTACTGAAGCTGCTTAATACACACACATTTTTGCTAAAATTGAGTTCTTGAGATTGGTAACGTGTTGCCAGCCTAAGAAAACAAATTAAATATGCTAACATTGAGTTTCCGAAATTGGTATCAGGTACCATTCCAAGATATCAAATTACCGATCCCACTCAGAAAATCGTCTGCAAACAATGAATTTCCGATATGGGTAACATGTTGTGAACCTAACAGATCGATTATTCAAGCAGTGATTAGGATTTTGCTAAAATTGTTTGTGAGATTGGTAATGTGTTGCCAACTTAAAAGATCAAAATTATCAATGCCGCTAAGTACAGGATGTTCGGCTGAAATTGGTAATGTGTTGCCAGCCTAAGAAATCAAAATATTTATGCCAAGTAGAATATCGTCCGCTAACAATGAGTTCCAAGAATGATAATATACAACTATCCGAAGGAAATGTATGTAGTCACTAGGCGACAAATTCTTTCGTTAAGATCGAAATTCTGAGAAAGGTACTGTGTTGTCTACCTAATGGATCAAAATTATTAATGCCGCTCAGTGCAGATTTTTCTGTTAACATTCAGTTCCCGAAATGCTAACTTATTACCAACCTAAGAGATCAAATTATTTATGCCGCTAAGTACGGAATTTGCGCATACGAGTTTCTGAAATATGTAGCATCTGTCCAATTTTAGCGATCAAAATTATGCTGCCTCTAGGTTCAAAATTTTCGCTTAAATTGAGTTTCTGAGACTGGTAACATGTTCCCAACTTAAAAAACTGAAGTATTTATACCGCTAGGAACAGACTCTTCTGGTAACATTGAGTTTCCGAAATTGGTAACTTGTGTTGCCAACCTAAGATATATAATATTTATGCTGCTAAATACAGAATCTTCCGCTCATGAGTTTCGGAAATTTTTCGTAATTTGCCAGTGAAGGCGTTCAAAATTATGCTGCTGATAGGTACAAAAATCTTTCGCTTAAATTTAGTTTCTGAGATTGGTAACTTGTTGTCATCTTAGCGAAAATGTGTGCATTAATTGGCATCAGTAATTTTTACCTAACATGTTCTCGAGGTTGGTATCTCTTGTTGCCAACCTAAGAAAACAAGTTACATATGCCGCTAAGTATAGAATCTTCTGCTAACATTGAGTTTCCGAAATTGGTAACATATGTACTATTCTAAGAAATCAAATTATTTATCCCATTAAGATCAGAATCTTCTGCTAACAATGTGTTTCCGATTTTGGTAACATGTTTCGAATCTAACATCGATTTTTTTTTTTTTTTTTATATATGCAGTGACTAGGTAAAAATATCACCCTAAAATGCTTTGAGATTGGTAACGTGTTGCCAGCTTAAATTACCAAAATTATCAATGCCGCTAAGTACAGGATGTTCGGATAACTTTGAGTTCCCGAAATTGGTAAGGTGTGTCCAACCTAAGATATCAATATGCTGCTAACAATGAGTTTCAAAGATTGGTAAATTGTTGCGAACCTAACCGGTTGGATTTTTTATGGAGTGACTAGCTTAAAAGTCGTTAGCTAAAATTGAGTTTCTGAGATTGGTAACATGTTGGCAACCTAAAGGATCAAAAATTATAAACGCCGCTAATTTGAAACATTGAGTTTCCATAATTTGTAACATGTGTCCCAACTTAGATATCAATGCCGCTAATTACAGCATCTTCCGTTAACAATAAGTTTCCAAGGTTGGTAACGTGTTGCCAACCTAAGAGATAAAGATTATTAATGCCGCTAAGTACAAAAATCTTCCGCTAACATTGGGTTTCCGAGCTTAACATTTGTTGTCAAGCTAAATGTTCTGAACTACCTAATGCCGTTAAGTACATTAAAACTAGCTAAAATTGGGTTTCCTAGACTCGTTACTTAGTTTTCAACCTCTGGGATAAAAACTTCTGTCTCAATATAAAATCACTAACTAGAATTAGGTTCTCGAGATTGGTAACGTATATCCAACCTAAGTGTCGCTAAATGGTAAAAAAAAACAAAAAAAACAAAAAAAAAACAAAAAATAGGGTCTAATACTGATATGAATTACTAAATGGCGTTAAGTAGGAAAAAAAAACTTAAGATAGAATTAGATTTCATAGTTTGATGCCAAACTAACTGAAATTACTTATGCTGCCAAGTACAGAATTTAGCTGACATGTGGATTCTGAGATTGGCAACATGTGTTGCCAACCTAAGTTAAATAACTAATGCCGCTAAGTATTAAATCTGTAAATAAATTCTGTTCCCGAAGTTGGTAACATTCTGTCAAACCTGTGTGCCGCTAAGTAGAAAAACTTTTGCTGAAATTCTGTGTCCGAGATAGGTTACATTAGTTTCTGATCTTTGATCCAAACTATAAATCCTGTTAGCAAAATTTGGTTTCCGAGATTGGCAACATGCGTTGCCAACCTAACTGATCAAAGTTACTTTTATCGCTAAGTAAATCTGGGTTTACGAGATTAGTAAGGACCTTATCAACCTAAGTGATTTAAATTACCCATGGTGCCAAGTATAAAAACTTTAGCAAAAATTGGGTTTCCGAGTAAGTAGAAAACCCCTAGAGCAAAAATTTTAATTGCTAAGGTTGGTAAGAAATTTTTTGCCAATCTAAATGTGTGTTTTGCCAACATAAGTGATCCTAAGGCCGTGTTAAACAAAAATCTGCTGGTCTTTAAGTTGTATCCAAGAGATTGATGTTTGTATTGCGAACGTTATAGCTGTAAACTAGTAAGCACTAAATCACCAGTCCACGTATATACTCGTGCCATTAAAGCCAGCCAGTAGTTATTTAGCTAAAATTGTGATATTAAAGGCAAAACTTTAAATTTCTTTTGATCCTAATGATAATTCATCACTGGTGTTGCCAACCTTATCACACTAAATTACCAAAGCGTTAAACATTGTACCACTAAAATAAGGTTTCATATGTTGCCAACCTTAATGTTCTAATCCACCAAGGGCGCTAAAATCAAGTAATACTTTTAGTTCAGCTTAACTTCAGTTTCAAATCAAATGCAGCCATTATAGTTATGCCATTGAAATCTACAAGTCATTTTTGAGGCGAATTTTGTTTTGTTACCAAACTAGCAAATTTGAGAAAGAAGTCGTCCTTGCATTTGGTAACACAAATAATGACAACCTCACAGCATCAAACTACCAACTGTGCTAAAATCCACAATTTTTTTTTTAGCTGAGTAATTTGTTATCAGCTTTATCCCTTTAAGCCAATGCTGTTTATTTAGCTAAAGTTGGGTTTGTGACATTGGCGTCCAAAAAGTGTTAGTGGCAAAAATCTATTTATGAAATTGGTATCAAATTTAGGCAGATTTGAAATGTTAAAAGCTTGGCACATATGACTAAGACTCATGAATGTATTTTTCAGGACACCTTCAACACAGGACACCAAGCCCTCTTCATCAGCAGATTCTGCCAGTGATTCAGAAACAGAAGCAAATAGTAAACAGAAGAGGAAAAAAAAGAAAAACAAAGACACAGCCAAGTTGAAGAAAGAAACTAAAGAGAGAAGGTTGGCATCACTATCTGAAGGACTTGATGTGTTAAGTTTCAGTGGTTTGCAAGAAAACACAGACACTGAAGAAAAAGAAGAGGTACCTCAACAGAATGGTCATGTTAGCAAGAGAAAGTTGGACATTATAGATAAGACAAAAAGAAAGAAAACAAAGCTTGAAGATTCAAGTTGAAACTGTTTTGTTGTATGACTATTGCAAATGAAATAAATGTAGATAATGTTTTTTTTTTTAAGTTATTTTACACCTATCTTGTATTTTAAACACCTTAATGGATAAAGTGGTAAGGTAAAAAGACATGCACCTAAGATAGGTCTATAGGTAAAATTTCTGAGAAAAGGGCACTGAGATAGGCATAAAGGGTCAGAAAATGGGTCTATGACAGGCTGGTATAGGCTAAAGTTCTGAGAATATGAACCCCAGATAGGCTAGGGTAGGCTAAATTTCTGAGAAAATGAACCCAATATAGGCTGGTATAGGCTAAATTTCTCAGAAAATGAACCTGGGATAGGCTAGGGTAGGCTAAATTTCTGAGAAAATGAACCCCAGATAGGCTAGGGTAGGCTAAATTTCTGAGAAAATGAACCCAATATAGGCTGGTATAGGCTAAATTTCAGAGAAAATGAACCCCAGATAGGCTAGAGTAGGCTAAATTTCTGAGAAAATGAACCCAAGATAGGCTAGGGTAGGCTAAAGTTCAGAGAAAATGAACCTGAGATAGGCTAGGGTAGGCTAAATTTCTGAGAAAATGAACCCAATATAGGCTGGTATAGGCTAAATTTCAGAGAAAATTACCCCAGATAGGCTAGGGTAGGCTAAATTTCTGAGAAAATGAACCCAAGATAGGCTAGGGTAGGCTAAAGTTCAGAGAAAATGAACCCCAGATAGGCTGGTATAGGCCAAATTTCTGGGGGGAAAATGAACCTGAGATAGGCTAGGGTAGGCTAAATTTCTGAGAAAATGAACCCAATATAGGCTGGTATAGGCTAAATTTCTCAGAAAATGAACCTGGGATAGGCTAGGGTAGGCTAAATTTCTGAGAAACTGAACCCAAGATAGGCTAGGGTAGGCTAAATTTCTGAGAAAATGAACCCAATATAGGCTGGTATAGGCTAAATTTCAGAGAAAATGAACCCCAGATAGGCTAGGGTAGGCTAAATTTCTGAGAAAATGAACCCAATATAGGCTGGTATAGGCTAAATTTCAGAGAAAATGAACCCCAGATAGGCTAGAGTAGGCTAAATTTCTGAGAAAATGAACCCAAGATAGGCTAGGGTAGGCTAAAGTTCAGAGAAAATGAACCCCAGATAGGCTGGTATAGGCTAAATTTCTGGGGAAAATGAACCTGAGATAGGCTAGGGTAGGCTAAATTTCTGAGAAAATGAACCCAATATAGGCTGGTATAGGCTAAATTTCAGAGAAAATTACCCCAGATAGGCTAGGGTAGGCTAAATTTCTGAGAAAATGAACCCAAGATAGGCTAGGGTAGGCTAAATTTCTGAGAAAATGAACCCAATATAGGCTGGTATAGGCTAAATTTCAGAGAAAATGAACCTGAGATAGGCTAGGGTTGGCTAAATTTCTGAGAAAATGAACCCAATATAGGCTGGTATAGGCTAAATTTCTGAGAAAAGGATGCTGGGATAGACTAACCTACTGCATCCCAACCTCCTTGTTTCCCAAGAACTAAGTGGAAATGTCAGCCTAAATAGTCCCTGTGGCACCCCTTTGATAGAAAGACTGGAGAACCACCAGCAGGTCTGTAAACAAAATAATACATCTAAGGCTGGACTAGCAAACATTATACAAGGGCAGATCAAAAAGTAGTACAATAATCTTTTTACATGAAAGTTTAATAGTTAAAAAACATGAACCTAATTTTTCAACATTTGTCCCATCATGATATCAGTTTCAATATGTGTTGATTGTAGAAGTCTTTCCCTGGAGTAGCGCCATCTGTGAACTGCTGATTTCACTTTCACATCTGTGACAAAGAGTTGGCTGGCCAGGAATTTCTTCATAAGACCAAACAGATGAAAGTCTGACAGTGCAAGGTCCAGATTGTATGATGAAGCACCTCCCAACCAATTTCTGACTCTGTGTGAGGTGGCAGTCTCCTGGAGCGTGGTGAATCACTAAGGTGCACACGACCCACTTGGAAGAATACACACCACCTGGAGACATTGCTATGGTCCACACATGTCCCTGTGAATTTCACTCGGTCTAGGCCTTTTAGGCCACAAATATTGAACCACATCTCTCTGCTCTTCACATGTGGACGACAGTAGTGTAGTTCATGCTTCTCTCGCTAGAGCTGCATATGAAACAAAAAAATACCTTCTGTAGTGAAAACTTCAAACTATATATGTGTGAAAGTACAACATTCCAGCTGCAATACCAAGGGGGAAAAAAATTAGTTTGTTACTTTTTGATTCTCCCTCGTACACATGTCAGTCACCAAAGAAATTACCAATTATTCACAATTTCAGTTTTATAATAGTTATGAGGCATTATCACATATTATGTTAAAAACGTAAATATATAAGAGTAATAGGCTGATGTATCTTTAGACGTGATGGTTTGTAATTTTGTTTTCAGTATATACATCTTAGATGAATGACCTTGGTTGTACAAACTGCTGAAGCAGATCAACAACACAGTGCAGATACAGGACGTGTAATGCACATATTTAAAATATACCACTAGAATCTAGTCACTTAATGGTCAAACTTGTACAAACCACACGTTTTTGAAATAAACATACTCACTTTTCTACCAAGAAGCCATTTTATATTTGGAATTACTAGAGCTCTGTTTTGGGTTTCAAAGCGCACTGAACGGTATAAAGACAGGTAGTAGCGTAGAGGTATAATGTATTCCAAAAGTACCTCATTACATTATGTCATAAAGTAAGACAATGAACAACCAAAGCCACTGCAGTGAATTACAAGATACACGTTTACTGACTCTCTTCCACAAGTTTGTTCAGTGTCAAACGTCTTTCTTATTTTCACTTTCTCTACATAGTGTATACAGAAGCTATTATAATGCACCCAACTGAGATTTCACCTGAAATACATATTTTGAATCCCCCTGAATCCCAAAAAAAGCACTTTCAGAAAAAGGCCTGTATTGGTATTTAAGTTTGGTATCTTCCAAGGTAGCGACACAAAGATTTTCATCAAAATCCCCCACCCCCAACTACCCTTTACATGGAACATTTTTCGAAAATTTTGATTTTCTCAAAAATAGCTCTAATGATTTTGATTATATACCTTATGTTTAAGATATTTTTATGATGAAATCTATATTTTGAATTTTCTGGAAATAGCCTCTTCACTCTGGATGACTTTTGCATAACTGTTAAACTGTAAGAGATATACAAAAATGTAAATCTCATTAAAACACACAATTTATGTCATATACAGTTTTTTTTGTAGAGTTAACGTTTTTGAAATATTCTGGATTATTTGTGTAATTTTAGCCACTTAAACTTTTCTCAAACAGGAATACATCTTTCTTCTTGTTTGTTTACTCCTGGCAAGCAAAGAAATTGCAATTTCAATCGTAGTGGCCGGCTTTTAAAGGGCAAGGCTTTAGCCTGTGCATTTTCTATTTACAAGGGAGTTAGTAATAAGACTAATTCTGCTTGTTTATCTGGATTAGCATGATGCAGATTAATGTTTTGAATAAAAGGTTTGTTTACCGAACAGCTACAGGGTATCATGTGAATGGAACACATCAGATTTTTCAATATGTACCGAGCTTTGGTGCTTCATGGCGCAGGAGTCCACCTTGGACATGAGTGTGTATAAGAAACTATGAGGAGGCCAGTGTACACCAGCCTCAATGCTCTACATGCCATTTCAACAACTTCTTATCAAACAAAGATAATGTTCATTTGCTTCAATCCTGCTCCCTTCAGGTCAGTCAAGGTGCAGGTTTATATCGTCCCACAAGAAAAAGTGTTTAAATCAGAGGATCTTGGGGGTCATACAATATCACTGAAACATGGAGTGACTCTTCCCGGATACATGTGTAGTGTGCAAGGTGTTGAAAAAACACATCTTGCATCTTGTCAGCTATGGACACAAGTATCTGAATGTTGACTGTCACAGTGTCTCCATTTGCATCTTCAAAAAAAACATGGACCAAGTTGCCAATTGCTCACCATACTGTTATACACTCTGCAGTTGTTAGCATCTGCCTCTATATTGGGTGTGAAAGATTGCTTAATTTTCTGCAAAGGCTCCTTTATCAGGCTTGAAGTTCTTTTACATTTATGACATGGAACCAAAGACTTTACTTTCTTTCCCTTTGCCATCCATTGATTTGAACAAATATTAAGATAGCATGGTAATATAATAAGTGAGTTGGTAAATGGTAACACTACATCGCTGAAACTTTCACTTAGTTGGATATTTTTCAGGAACAGGCATTATCCCCATTATCAACAAGATTTTTTTAAATTCATGTAAGTGAACTTTCTGTATATTTGTGATTCTTATGGATTTTGGAGTGCTGTTATTTCTCGAATATGTTTCTGTCTTCCAAATTTCTTAATCTTGTTATCTTATCTTGTTTTATGTATTAGGGTTTTTTGGTAACCATTTTTCCAGAGGTGGGTTGTGCGATCCATAAAATTCACTATGGAAAATGGTTTGTTACCTTATTTGGACATTAAAACCATAATAAACTTACTTTTGGCATCTTGAGAAAAATTACATAAAGACTTTAAGACACCAATATGACCTTAGCTAATCAGAATCACCATAGTATACAACAAAACTATTGCTAGAGAAAAGTAGTGCCACCAGCACCATCAGTTGGAGAAGTGTCACTTATTATATGACTACACATCACAGTTACTAGCTTCTGTTAGTTACACGACGTGAATGTTACAGCTTTCTAATGACTGCTTGGGACCAGGTGGCCTCCTCTTTACCACGCCACTAAGTCACTGGAGGCAGCAGCAAATAATGCATACTCATAGAAATGTTGGCTTTAACCTGGTTGGACATATTGCACCATGAATGAAATGGTCTCGGGGTCCATGGATAAGGGAAAACCTTATCCAGGTAAGCGACCTGTCCAATGTGAGGCAGATTTTGTTTACTCTTCCTGGCACTGATACAGTGTGCAGCTTCTTAGTCGGAGGGAACAGGAGGATATCACAATCCATTGTTACATTAGCCTGTTTAGGCATTTATTTTGGTTAAGGTAGGCAGATAAATGCTTAATAAAGTATGTAGTCACTTTTCTTGGTCGCATGCCTTCCACACAAAATGACATTGTTGTTGTTCATATTAAACACAGCCCGCCCGTTCCAGTCTTATATTTCTTCAAGTATAAAATACTTTTTCTCAGGGTTAATTGTTTTTTCACATCAGAACAGTAGCATCGGTAGATAGCGTATCTGAACATGACCATGCAGTTTACTACTTAACGGTGCACTCACTTTCGGCATGATAAATATTGCAATAATCACGAAAACTGCAGATGGAGCTGTTCCATATAGGTTCAGTATCAAACTAACTGCTGAGGCCTGAGTGTGTCTACTTTCTTTCAGAGTTCGGGAATACCTGACTGTGTATTGTCTCAAAAAATCTGATGTGTACCATTCACATGACTTTCTCCATATCCCTGCAACAGATAATTCTTAAAAAGCTTATACTTCTATCTACTTTATGCTACAAATTAGCAGAAATAGCCTTATTACTCGCATCCTTGTAATTAGAAGCGAAATAAAGGACAACCGTAGGTTAAAGTGATAGTCAAAAGCTGGTTGCTAGGTCAATGAAATTCCTTTGTTTATATGGATAGGAGTTGACAAGTTCCAGTATGAGAAAAGTATACGTTTTTCATAGCAGAAACCAAAAATAAGGAATGTCACAAAAACGACGAACTCCACGAAAAAAATGTATATAACATAAATTGTGTGTTTTAATGTGCTCTATATTTTTTGTGCAGTAAGTTTTTTTCCATCTCTTACGGTTTAGCAGTTATTCAAAATTTAGTAAAATTCATCCAGAATAAACTACTCTTCAGAGGCTATTCCCAGAAAATTCAAGATATACATTTCATTTGTCAGGTAAATATGTTTAATATCCGAAATTTTAATCAAAATCGTTAGAGCCATTTTTGAGAAAATAAAAATTTTCGAAAAAAGTTCCATGTAAAGGGTAGTTGGGGGTGGGGGGATTTTTCTCAAAATCTTTGTGTCACATCCCTGGAAGATACTCAACTTAAATGCCAAGTTTGGTATTTTACCGACTTTTCGTTTTTGAGTTATCGTGTTCACAGACACACACACACACACACGGACCTTTTTGTGAAAATGCTTTTTTTGGATATTGGGGACCCTAAAACATATATTTCCGGTGAAATCTCGGTATCAAATTTTTGGTGGAGTGCAATACTTTCTCTATACACTATGTACATAGTGCGTATGGAGAAAGTAAAAAGGGGTGTGACAAGAGATTAGAGAGTTTGAAGTGCACAATAACGGGATCTGGAGAAAAAGGTAACTTTGCTGAGCTTGGGCAAGGAAGGTGAATAATACAAATCTTACAAAAGACACTTGCAAACCCACGTAATACTTTTTTTCGCTGGTAAACTCCAAAGTAACCTGTTATACTGTTCAAACACTTGTTGGAGAAAAACATTCTCAGAAAATATCTGTGAGACGTGAATACATGTTTTTAATTTGTACAACCATTATTTTTGTTT
Organism: Hymenopus coronatus; assembly: GCA_030762935.1. Lineage (NCBI taxonomy): Eukaryota > Metazoa > Arthropoda > Insecta > Mantodea > Hymenopodidae > Hymenopus > Hymenopus coronatus. Next base: position 2,226,659 of record CM060895.1, on the reverse strand, counting down.
TTTTTTTAATTCATTTATTTTTTTTTTAAATGTATTACAAATAAAGAGGAAGGACAATAATGAGGTAAAAAGGGAGTTAACTTTATAAAAGGCAAACTAAAAATTGTGCCCATCGTCCCCAAATGTGTGGAAATGTGTTTATCCCTATATATTCTCCGTTTTGCCTAACTTGCAGCCTCTACTTATCAATGTTCCCTAGTTCTGTTTTTGGACACTTTTCTTGGATGTAGCATTTTTCTGATTTTCGAACCCAACTGTTGCCAAGTGAGCACTTTTGGAGAAGAAAGAAGCAAATGTAACAGAGCGAGATTTCACTTGCAGTTTCTGTGCTTCAGATAAATAATGGGGTAACTGTCTTGAAGACCCTTATTTTACACAAAGTTGTTGAAGAAGGAACACTGTCTCAAATGTGCTTGTAGGTTAGTGTTGCATGTTCACTAATCCCTTTTACTTCCTCTATCCCGTAGGTATCATGTACATAGGGATAGAGAAGTATTGTATTCCACTCAAAAATTCCATGTCGAGATTTCACTGCAAATACATGTTTTATGACCCCCTGAATCCAAAAAAAAAGCATTTTAGAAACAGGTATTTAAGTTTGGTATCTTCCAAGGATGCGACATGAAGATTTTCAAAAAAATCCCCCAACCCTAACTACCCTTTAAATGGAAAAATTTTCGAAAATTTTGTTTTTCTTAAAAATGGCTCTTAAGAATTTTGATTAAAATACCACATATTAAAGCCATTTTTATCACAAATAAAACATATATCTTGAATTTTCTGGGAATGGCTTCTAAAGACCTGTTTATTCTGGATGAATTTTGCTTAATTTGGTATAACTAGCAGACCACAAGAGACAGACAAAAACTTACTCTACAAAAAATGTAGATCTTGTTAAAATACACAAGTTAGGTCATACACATTTTTTTCGTGGAACTTACCATTTTCAAGGCATTCCTTATTAGTTTCAGTTGTGAAGTACTTATGCTTTTCTCAGACGGAAGTGAGCGATTTTCTTTTGTTCTACTCCTGGCCAAGCAAAGAAGCGATTTGCAATGGCAATCGCATAACGACAGCTTTTAAAACATTTGACTATCACTTTAACATAGCAGATTCCTTTAGTTGCCTTCAACTAAGTAATAAGAACATGTAAGTAGTTTGTAGAGCAGGTCATGTGAGTGTAACACATCAGTCACTGCCACCCTTCTTGAATTCTCAAACTATCCGAACACAGTTGCATATGACGGAGATGATTGCAGATGTCAAACATAAAATAATCCTTGTATATGAGGTGGCCTTGTTAACAATCAACTGTGGTGTAATTTGGGCTCCTATCATGAGACGAAACATAATGCTATATATTAAATAAATGTAAGTATTAATAGAAATATGTGTTAAGGGCATGTAAATGGGTTTTCTGTAGAAGTAGCAAGCTCAGTCAGAATCACGCAGCTTGTATTTCAGCAAGGGTAAAATCGGAAGCATCTTTGTTTAAATTAAGTCTCGTTGCGGAAGGGTGAACTAAAGTCACACATAATAACTAGAAGAATTTTCCGGCCTGAGAAGTCGTGGTCTGCTGCAGTCTTCAGGTCCAGACGTTTCTTCAGTGGCGTGGTCCAAGTCTTCTTGGTGAAGCTTTGGCAGTATTTATACTCAGGCTCTCTCACACGACTGGTCCAGCATGTGGAGGGAGGGGGTTAGCCACTTCGGTGCTTGGTTTGTGCCTGTTTGATGTTCTCAAGTCACACAGGCCGATGAACTTGCACAAAGTAATGGAAATTGGTCACCTGGGAAACTAAACAGACGAACCGTGTAATGGGGATAAGGTACACCAAAAAGAGTGTGAAAAATCCACCAATCCTGCAAAAGTAAACTTCACAAATCTTAGATTCATATAAAAAGAGTGGTAGAATCAGGGCAATGCGCACTTTTTGGCAGCAAAGCTATGTCCAGACGGTACAGGAACGCGCGTGCAAAGTGTGCGGCTAAGGTTTAAATTCTTGTAAGTTCTGAAATCATTCAGTGCCGTGGACAGGTAATTAGCGAGCAGCGTACAGTTCTATATTGGTCGTGATAATCCCGAAATTACCACCAGAACAAGTTTAAATACATACTTATGCAAAGTTACAAACCGCAGGAAGTTTAGAGACCCCGAAGTAACAAAGGTGAGTCATTAGAAAAATCAAACCAGCCAGTTCATATCTGCAACCAGGACTTATAATATGAAGTGTAATTTATTGGTTCGCCAGTAAAGCAAATAGAGAAAACTAAGTGCTGTGCTTCTCATTCCACCAATGAGATCTCCGCTAACATCCTTACCATGCGCTACTGATCCCACGCTCCCAGAAACTATACTAGCCCTCTGCGGCAAAGCAACGCTGGGAACTAGACACAAATCTGTGGGAGCAGCTTCACAGGTAAATGATCATGCAACAGTTGCAACTACTGTCTCTATCTCACAGCATCACTGACTGTGGACAATCTTCACTAATCTAGTCAGCGAGCAAAGACGGCCACAATTAACCTTGTTATACCAGCGTTTCATGGTGACAAGGAATGGAGCTTCATTACCAAATATAGTAGTAAGCTGATAAATGCATTCCAAGTCAAAAATCATAATAAATCATTGCATGAACATTTTTATGAGTTAATTCAATGTTTTTGCTGAGACACAATATTAAAGTCACTGTAAACAATATAATAGTAGGTTAAGGTCAACAATGTCAAACTTGCTAGTAGACACACCAGATGGCACCTAAAGCAAATCAGTGTTGACCTTGTAACATCATTTCTGCATTGGAAGTTATGTAAATGGAAATCATCAAATTTTTAGAAAAAGTGTTAGTGTGTGTGCATCTGTGCCTGTGTGTGTGTGAGCCTCTTGTCTGTGAGTCTCTGCCTGTATGTGTCTGTGCCTGCATGTCTGTGTGTGCCTGTATATGCCTGTATGTGTGTGTCTCTGTGCCTGTATGTGTCTGTGTGTGTGTGTGTGTGCCTGTTGTCTATGTGTCTCTGCCTGCATGTGTGTCTGTGCCTGTGTGTGTTCCTGTTGTCTGTGTGTCCGTGCCTGTGTATGCCCATTGTCTGTGCCTGTTGTCTGTGTGTCCGTGCCTGTATGTGTCTGTGTGTGTGTGCCTGTTGTCTATGTGTCTCTGCCTGCATGTGTGTCTGTGCCTGTGTGTGTTCCTGTTGTCTGTGTGTCCGTGCCTGTGTATGCCCATTGTCTGTGCCTGTTGTCTGTGTGTCCGTGCCTGTATGTGTCTGTGTGTGTGTGCCTGTTGTCTATGTGTCTCTGCCTGCATGTGTGTCTGTGCCTGTGTGTGTTCCTGTTGTCTGTGTGTCCGTGCCTGTGTGTGTCTCTGTCTGTGTGTGCCTGTTGTCTGTGTGTCCGTGCCTGTGTATGCCCATTGTCTGTGCCTGTTGTCTGTGTGTCCGTGCCTGTGTGTGTGTCTCTGTCTGTGTGTCCGTGCCTGTGTGTGTGTCTCTGTCTGTGTGTGCATGTTGTCTGTGTGTGTCTGTGCCTGTGTGTGTGTGCCTGTTGTCTATATGTCTCTGCCTGTGTGCCTGTGCCTGTGTGTGTGCCTGTTGTCTATGTGTCACTGCCTGTGTGTGTGCACGTGTTGTCTGTGTGTCCGTGCCTGTGTGTGTGTCTCGTGTCTGTGTGTGCCTGTGCTTGTCTGTGCCTGTGTGTGTGCCTGTTATCTATGTGTCTCTGCCTGTGTGTGTGCCTGTTGTCTGTGTGTCCGTGCCTGTGTGTGAATCTGTCTGTGCCTGTGTGTGTGTGCCTGTTGTCTATGTGTCTCTGCCTGTGTGTGTGCCTGTTGTCTGTGTGTCCGTGCCTGTGTGTGTGTCTCTGTGTGTGCCTGTGCGTGTCTGTGCCTGTGTGTGTGTGTGCCTCTTGTCTGTGTATCTGTGCCTGTTGTCTGTGTGTCCGTGCCTGTGTGTATCTGCGCCTGCATGTCTGTGTGTGCCCGTTGTCTGTGTGTCCGTGCCTGTGGTCTGTGTGTCCGTGCCTGTCTGTGTGTGCCTGTGTGTATCTGTGCCTGTTGTCTGTGTGTATCTGTGCCTGTTGTCTGTGTGTGTGTGCCTGTTGTCTGTGTGTGTGCCTGTTGTTTCTGTGCCTGTTGTCTGTGTGTCCGTGCCTGTGTGTGTGTGCCCGTTGTCTGTGCCTGTGTGTGTGTGTGCCTGTTGTCTATGTGTCTCTGCCTGTGTGTCTATGCCTGCATGTGTGTATGTGCCTGTTGTCTGTGTGTCCATGCCTGAGTGGGTGTGCCTGTTGTCTGTGTGTATCTGTGCCTGTTGTCTGTGTGTCCGTGCCTGTTGTCTGTGTGTGTGCCTGTGTGTATCTGCGCCTGTGTGTGTCCATCCGTGCTTGTGTGTATCTGTACCTGTTATCTGTATGTATCTGTGTCTGTTGTCTGTGTGTGTATTGGTGCCTGCATGTCTGTGTGTGTGCCCGTTGTCTGTGCCTGTGTGTGTGTGTGTGCCTGTTGTCTATGTGTCTCTGCCTGTGTGTCTATGCCTGCATGTGTGTCTGTGCCTGTTGTCTGTGTGTATCTGTGCCTGTTGTCTGTGTGTATCTGTGTCTGTGTGTACCTGTTATCTGTGTGTATCTGTGTCTGTTGTCTGTGTGTGTGCCTGTTGTCTGTGTGTGTATCGGTGCCTGCATGTCTGTGTGTGTGCCCGTTGTCTGTGCCTGTGTGTGTGTGTGTGTGTGTGTGTGCCTGTTGTCTATGTGTCTCTGCCTGTGTGTCTATGCCTGCATGTGTGTCTGTGCCTGTTGTCTGTGTGTATCTGTGCCTGTTGTCTGTGTGTATCTGTGTCTGTGTGTACCTGTTATCTGTGTGTATCTGTGTCTGTTGTCTGTGTGTGTGCCTGTTGTCTGTGTGTGTATCGGTGCCTGCATGTCTGTGTGTGTGCCCGTTGTCTGTGCCTGTGTGTGTGTGTGTGTGTGCCTGTTGTCTATGTGTCTATGCCTGCATGTGTGTCTGTGCCTGTTGTCTGTGTGTATCTGTGCCTGTTGTCTGTGTGTATCTGTGATTGTTGTCTGTGTCCGTGCCGGTGTGTGTGTGTGTGTGTGTGTGTGTGTGTGTGTGTGTGTGCCTGTTGTCTATGTATCTCTGCCTGTTGTCTGTGTGTCCGTGCCTGTTGTCTGTGTGTATCTGTGCCTGTTGTCTGTGTGTCTGTGCCTGTGTGTGTGCATCTGTATGTGTGTGTGTGTGCCTGTGTGTTTGCGCGCCTGTTGTCTGTGTGTGTGTGTCTTGTGCCTGTGCATGTTTGTGCCTGTGTGTGTGTGTGTGCATGTGTGTGTGTGTGCCTGTGAACATTATAGCTCAAAATTAAAATAATAAAAGTTTATTATTTTACAAGGATGCAATGCAGGGATTTTCAACAAATTCCCCCCCTCCCAAACAACCCTTTACATGGAAAATTTTTCAAACATTTTTATTTTCTCAAAAATGGCTCTAACAATTTTGATTGAAATACCATATATTAAAAATATTTACGTGACAAATAAAATGTATGTTTTGAATTTTAGGGGAATAGCCTTGAAGACCACGTCACGTTGAATGACTTTTGTATAACTGGTAAACTGTAAGGAAGATACAACAACTTATTACACAAAAAATCTGATGTGTTCCATTCACATGACTTTCTCTACATCTCTGCAACAAATTATTGTTAGAAAGCTTATGCTTCTATTTACTTCATGCTAATTGAGAAAAAATTAGCAGAAATAGTCTTATTCCTTGCTTCCTTGTACGTAGAAGTGAAATAAAAATTAAATGGCGTGTTATTTATGGACGCTCTTAACTGCTGAGGTTCTCAGCGTCCTATTCTATATTGGGCGTGAAAGACCGCTTAATTTTGCTCAGAGGCCTCTCTATCAGGCTTGAGGTTCTTTTATGTGCCGTAAATCTACGACACGGGACCAATGGCTTTACTTCCCTTCCGAAGGAAGCCATGCTAAGGATTTTTACGCTCGAAAAAATCAATCGTCCTCCGCCAGGTTTGAACCCGCAACCTTGGGTATACGAAGTCAGCATGGTAACCATTACACCACGGAGGGCGACTAGAAGTGAAATAAGGGTGTATACCATAAGTTAAATTGATAGTCAAAAGCTGGTTGCTATGTCACTGAATTTCCTTAATATGGACAGGAGTTGACAAATTGCAGTATGAGAAAAGTATGTTTATTAACGCTGAAACAGAAAACAATCAACTCCACAAAAAAAATGTATATAACATAAATTGTGCGTCTTAAGGTGCTCTACATTTTTTGTGTAATAAGCTTTCATCTAACTTACGGTTTAGCAGTTATGCAAGATTCCGTAAATTTCATCCAGAATAAAGTTGTCTTCAGAGGCTATTCCCAGAAAATTCAGGATATACATTTTATTTGTCAGGTAAATATCTTTAATATATGATATTTTAGTCAAAATCATTAGAGCCATTTTTAAGAAAATAAAAAATTTCAAAAAAAGTTCCATTAAAGGGTAGTTTGGAGTGGGGAGATTTTTCTCAAAATCTTTGTGTCACATCCCTAGAAGATACTAAACAAATACCAAGTTTGGTATTTTACTGACTTTTCGTTTTTGAGTTATCATGTTCACAGACACACGGACCTTTTTGTGAAAATGCTTTTTTTTGGATACAGGGGACCCTAAAACATATATTTCCGGTGAAATCTCGGTATCAAAATTTTGGATGGAGTGCAATACCTTCTCTATACCCTATGTACACAGTTTGTATAGAGAAAGTAAAAACTCTGATGTGTTCCATTCAAATGACTTTCTCTATATCTCTGCAACAAATTATGGTTAAAAAGCTTATGCTTCTATTTACTTCATACTAATTGAAAAAAAAAAAAAAAATCAGCAGAAATAGTCTTGTTACTTGCTTCCTTGTAAGTAGAAGCAAAATAAGGGAGCTCTATTGGTTGAAGTGATAGTAAAAAGCTGGTTGCTTTGTGACTGAAGTTCCTTTGTTTGTATGGACTGGAATTTTTAAATTCCTGTATGAGGAAAGTATGTTTTTTAAAGCTGAAACCAAAAACAAAGAGTATCTCAAAAACAATCAACTCCACGAAAAAAACGTACATAACATAAATCCTGTGTTTTAAGGTGCGCTACATTTTTTTGTGTTGCAAGTTTTCATCCATCTCTTACGGTTTAGCAGTTACGCAAAATTCTGTAAAATTCATCCAGAATAAAGTAGTCTTCAGAGGCTATTCCCAGAAAATTCAAGATATATATTTTATGTGTCGTGTAAATATCGTTAGTATACAAAATTTTAATCAAAATCGTTAGAGCCATTTTTGAGAAAATCAAAATTTTCGAAAAAGGTTCCACGTAAAGGGCAGTTTGGGATGGGAGATTTTTCTCAAAATCTTCGTGTCGCATCCCTGGAAGATATGAAACTTAAATACCAACTTTGGTATTTTACTGACTTTTCGTTTTTGAGCTATCGTGTTCACAGATACACGGACACACACACACACGTGGACCTTTTTCTGAAAATACTTTTTTTTGATACAGTGGACCCTAAAACATATATTTCCGGTGAAATCTCGGTATTGAATTTTTTGTTGGAGTGCAATACCTTCTCTATACACTATGTATATAGTGCATATAGAGAAAGTAAAAATGTAAATCTCACTAAAACACACAATTTATGTCATAAATTTCCTTTGTAGAGTTAACCATTTCTGAGATATTTCTTTTTTTTTTTTTTTTTCCTTGTAGCCTAACGATCTTTAACCAGGTTGGTCATAATCCGACAATGAATGAAATTGGTGAAATAATGTTCAAATGATCTCGGGGTTGATGGAGCTTAAAGTTAGTCGACATTCGTCTGCTCAGGATAAGAGGACCCCCCCCCCCCCCTTGCAGACATGCTACCGAGGTGGGCAGATATTCCTTGTTATTGCTTTGTCCTAGTGTATATATGGAAGCATGTAATAAGACTAATTCTGGTGGTAAGATAACAGGAATTATCTTTTATAAGATAATGGAACTGGGTGGGAAGCTGGCTATACCTATATAAGCATAAACTGTCACATGCACTTGATCCAGTCCTCAATCTATATTCACTTTTAGGCACTCCATAAATATAAACTTCTGTTTTTGATGGCTTTTTTCAAAAATCTTTAAAAACAGTTCAATAATGCAATTGCTCTTAAATTCTCTAGATTGTGGTTATTATATATTTTTTTTTGTTTTGCTTTTTTTGTTTTTTTTCTACATGTACTATGTATATAATATATAGAGAAAATATTGTACTGTAACCAAAAATTCAATACTGAGATTTCACCAGAAATGCATGTTTTGTGACCCCCTTAATAAAAAAATTGTTTAATAAAATGACCATCTGTTCATGTGGGTATGGGCAGCATAACTCAAGAACGAAAACGCTGTTAAATAAGGGAATACACTAAGCTAAAGTGATAGTTAAATCTTTTAAAAGCTGGTTGCCATGTGAAATAATTGAAATTCAGTTCTCTTTTGCATTTCCAGGAGTAAAACAAAGGAGATCAAACAAAAGTTGATCTGCTGCTTGAAAAAAGTTTAAGAAGTTTAAAATTGTAACCACCAATAACTCTTATCTCGAAAAGAGTTAACTCAACAAATAGAAAAAATTAAAACAAAAATGTATATGACATAAATTGTGTGTTTTAACGAGATCTACATTTTTGTCTATCTCTTACAGTTTAACAGTTATATGAAAGTCATGCAGAATGACGAGGTCTTCAGAGGCTGTTCTCAGAACATTCAAGACATAGAATTCATTTGTCATGAAAATATCTTAAACATATTGACATTTTAATAAAAATTTTTACAGCCATTTTTGAGAATAGCAAACTTTTTGAAAAAAAAAAAAAAAGTCTATGTAAAGGGTAGTTGGGGATGGGGGTATGTCTTGAAAATCTTCATGTCACATTCTTAGAAGATACTGAACTTAAATACAAAGTTTGGTATTTAACTGACTTTTTATCCCCCCCCTCCCCAACACACATGCACACTTAAAAAAATGTGATTCTGGATTTGGGGGTCTCAAAACATGTATTTCATATGAAATTTGTGGAATACATAACCTTCTCTTTTGCACATATGTGTTAGAGTGTAGGGTGTACCACACTATTAAGTGTAAGGGTCGTTAGTGTTCTTATACTTAATATTTCACAACTTACAAGTTTGCTACCAGGAAAACACTATTACAATTTTGGTTACAGCAATTTATAAATACTTCTAAATGTAAAAAGAAGCTAGTAACAGTGAAGAATAACACAAATATTAATATAAAAATAATAGTTGCAACAAATCTTCACTTATCTTTTGGAATCCTTGCCTGGACTAGCTTCGCAACGATTTCATTGCAATATCAACACATCCTTTTGGTCTCTTTTTTGATGTTGTTTATTTACACTGTTATGGTTACTGCTACTAGGTGGATTGTGTACTAATGCATTGCTAACTACTGGAATCAAAACAAATTTGGTAAGAGTGTCAATTGGAGGTATATCAAAATTCATTGCATGATTTCTATACTTTAATATAAATATTTTCTCCCAAACCATTAAATCTATGGGCCCATTTAAGCGTTTTAATAATTTAACATCTGGATTTATTTCATGATTAAATTTCCAAAAATGTTCTGCTACAGCTGATTTATCAATTTGTTTGTATTTAATATTCCTAAAGTGTTCTTTTACTCTGGTTTCCAAATGACGTTTAGTCTTACCAATATAAACAAGGTCACAATTTAAACAGTTTAATTGATAAATGCCAGATTTTTTATTTTTTGAAATTTCATCCTTTTTAGAAAAGCCTAACAAATGTTTTATACTGTATTTATTTTGAGGAACCAATATTATGCCATGCTCTTTGAAAATATTTGTGAATTTTTTATTTGCCCAAGGGTGATAAGTAAATTTTTTAAAAATGTAATTATCTTTTATTTTCTTAAGCGTAGAAATATCTTTAATAGCTTTTTGATATTTAAACTTCTCAATTTTTTTATTTATAAAATCAGTATTAAAACCATTAATTAAAGCAGTGTTAATAATGTGTTTATATTCTTTATAGAACTCATCTTTATTACGGGGTAAATTAATTAACCTATAAATTAAACTATTAAAAACAGCAAATTTATGTGAAAAAGGGTTAAAGCCATTATTTTTTATATAATTATCAGTGTGGGTTTGCTTTCTGTATATTCCAAAATTCAATTTATTGTCTTTTTTTTATTATTTTTAAATCCAGGAAAGGGAGATAGCCATCACTTTCAGTTTCTAATGTGAATTTTATAGCCTTATCTTGTAAATTTAAAAGTTTTAAAGCATCATTTACATGTTTATCAGGAACAATAGCAAATATATCATCTACATATCTATACCAAGTTTTAAAAATTAGAGGGAATGCTTTAGTGACCTGTATTTCAAAATAGCTCATGAAAAGATCAGCAAGAAAAGCTGAAAGTGGACTACCCATTGCTAAACCAGAAGTTTGTTGATAGAATTTGTCATTAAAGCTGAAAAAATTTTGATCCAAACAAAGATTAGTAAGGATAACAAAATCATTTATTAAATTTTCATTCAGTTCTATAGAACTTAACCATTTTTTTAAAAATGTCAAAAGTTTTTCTCTAGAAATGCTTGGAAACAAAGCAGTTACATCAAAAGAAACAAGTTTATCATTAGTAGATAATGTAATATTGCTGATCCTTTCAACTAGCTCAAAAGAATTTTTAATACTTAAACTCTCAAATTTTTCAAAATTAGTGAATTTTTTATTTAACCATTTAGCTAGGCTGTAAGTAGGTGAATTTATGCAATTTACAATAGGTCTCATTTTATTTCCAGGTTTATGAATTTTGGGAAGAGCATATATTCTGGGTAAAATTGGATTACTGATTTTTATAATTTGCTTTTCTTTATTTGTAATACTTTTAATTTCATTAAGGGTCTTATTATAAATTGAAATGCAGGATTTTAAAGCGTTAATATCAATGCTTTTGTAATCTTCACCTTGAAGTAAGAGTTCCATTCTGTTAATGTAATCAATTTTATTTAAAATTACAATGCTGTTACCTTTATCAGCTTTAGTATAGATTACATCTTTTTCTTTTAATGATTTAATAATTTGTTTATTGTGATTTACTTTAGGGTGATTTTTATTTTATTCAAATTCTGTAATATTTTACTAAATTTTTCTTTAACCAATAATTTATTATTTTCATTTAAATCCTGACTAGCAATTTCTATATCTGCTACATAATCATCTATATTTTTTGAAAAATCTATACAGGTTTTTAAACCTTTATTCAAAAAATTAATTTCCTTCTCATAGATAATTACATTTTTAAAAAATTTACTTATCACCCTTGGGCAAATAAAAAATTCACAAATATTTTCAAAGAGCATGGCATAATATTGGTTCCTCAAAATAAATACAGTATAAAACATTTGTTAGGCTTTTCTAAAAAGGATGAAATTTCAAAAAATAAAAAATCTGGCATTTATCAATTAAACTGTTTAAATTGTGACCTTGTTTATATTGGTAAGACTAAACGTCATTTGGAAACCAGAGTAAAAGAACACTTTAGGAATATTAAATACAAACAAATTGATAAATCAGCTGTAGCAGAACATTTCTGGAAATTTAATCATGAAATAAATCCAGATGTTAAATTATTAAAACACTTAAATGGGCCCATAGATTTAATGGTTTGGGAGAAAATATTTATATTATATGCAATGAATTTTGATATACCTCCAATTGACACTCTTACCAAATTTGTTTTGATTCCAGTAGTTAGCAATGCATTAGTACACAATCCACCTAGTAGCAGTAACCATAACAGTGTAAATAAACAACATCAAAAAAGAGACCAAAAGGATGTGTTGATAATGCAATGAAATCGTTGCGAAACTAGTCCAGGCAAGGATTCCAAAAGATAAGTGAAGATTTGTTGCAACTACTATTTTATATTAATATTTATAAATACTTCATTTATCCTGCATAAGTGAGATATTGCAAGCAAGGAAGTGATAACAGATAACAACCACAACAAAGTAAAACAACCATAACACTAACACAAACATTTTTTTGATATCCCAAATTCAAAAAAAAATTAAATACTTTTTAAAAAATCTGATGTGTTCCATTGACATGATTTTGTCCATATCTCTGTAACAAATTATTGTTAAATAAGCTTATGCTTCATGAAAATCAAGATAAACATTAACAGAAATTGTCTTACTGCTAGCTTCCTTCTAAGTAGAAGGGAATACACTAGAGTCAAATGCTTTAAAATGTGGTTGCTATGGGATTGAAAACCGTTTCTTTGTGTGGCCAGGAGTTGAAAAGTTCCTGCGTGAGAAACCAATAACAAGGAATTGTTATAGCCAGAGTTTGATACTATTATAATTGTTAACCAATTTACATGTACTGTTACCAAAGTTCAAATAGTTAAGTTTATGACCACAGTTGTAATATATTTGTACTAAATGTTCTTAATATTTATTTATTTATTTATTTATGCTAAGCATTATACAGGTGAATATGATCGGTGTTCAGCCCTGGCTCTTTACCGGTCATACTCATATTTTACAATAGTTTATTAATTCTAGTTTATTGCATCATTTTGTCTATTTACTGTCCATATCCATTTATTTTTCACTTTGCATAAGAATTGTCCAATCTTCTTACTATCTTTTTGAAACATTTCAACTACTACTACATTTCTATCTATTTTAAACCATTTCTTATTAATATACTTTTTTCTCCAAATTTCAGTTCCTTTACATTTAAATAAAATGTGTTCTATATCTTCATTTCCGCCACATATAGGACATTGATTTTGTGGAATACCTTTCCTTAGACCTTTTAATCTCCATACTCCTGCTTTCAGCCATGCAATACCTTCTCGCTCCTCTTTATTTGTCACATCAATGTACTTTTCCCTTCCCCATGAGACTTTCATTGGTATATAGAAAACTAAAGATCTCTTTTCAGTTATTTCACTAAATATTTTTTGTATTTCTATATACTCAAATCTTTTCCTTGCCAACTTCCAGAAGTTATTCACATTATTTTCTCTTCTTCTCCACATTTCCCCTAACCCACTACTTTCCAGGTTATTTCGAAGACAGTCTACCCATCCCTTGTTCTTTAAACTTTTCTCTTGATATACTAAACACTGTTTTAACAAATTCCTTTCTTCCAATTTCAATATCCTATGCCAAAATTTCAATGCCCTTTCCATAATCTTTCCCTTACTTGCCACTCTACCCAGCTCTATTTGTGCTACCTGCCTAACAGTTGCATTTGGTAACCCCAGTATTTCTTTGCAAAATTTCCTATGCACCTCATCTATGCCTTCCCATCCTCCTTCTAATCCCCATACTTCTATCCCATATAGCATTTTTGCCTCAACCACCATATTGTACACTTTTTCTAACCATCTAATATTTATATTAGGTGCTTTGTATTTGCAACTTCTAATAGCTGATAAAGCTCCTTTTCCTTTTGCCAATGCAAATTTCTTTTGCTTTTCCCAATTGCCACCACTATCAATTTTAACTCCTAGATAAATACATTCTCTCACTACCCTGTACTCCTTTTCATTCTCATTCTTCCATTTTTCATATTTGCTCAATTTTCCCCCTTTTTTGAACACTACAATCTGCGTCTTGTCCTGGTTCACTTTTAAACTCCACTCTTTACAGTAATTATTTAATGTTTGCAAGGATTGTTTCAAGCCATTCACTGTAATTGCACCTATAACTAGATCATCTGCAAACAGTAATCCTGGAATCTGAATATTATTAATTACTGGCATCGAGTTATTATTTCTCCCAATTTCTGTTAATACATCATCTATATATAAATTGAATAGGACTGGACTTAACTTACATCCCTGTCTAAGGCCTTTCTCTTGTTGGATTTCTCTTGTTACAACCCCTTCCTCCACTCTTATACAAAAAGTATTTTCCTTATATAATGCTCTAAGGGTGTCCACCATTTGTTTACTCACTCCTTTAGTCAACAACTTATGCCACAGCAATTGAAGCTCTATCCTATCGTATGCTTTCTCTAAATCCACAAAAGCCATATATAACTTTCCTCTTTTGTCTTTCAAGTATTTATCTACCAGTGTTTTTATAATAAATAAGTTATCAACTGTCCTCCTCCCTTTTCTAAAGCCCATCTGAAGTTCCGAGGTTCTTAATATGTAAGAATGTCGCTGATGACCTTTGTTGTTATAAAGTGATCTTAAATAAATAAATTAAAAAAAAAAGTATAACATAAATTGTGTGTTTTAATGAGATGTACATTTTTTGTGTCTGTTATGGTTTGCCAGTTATACAAAAGTCATCCAGAATAAAGTAGTCTTCAGAGGCTATTCCCTGAAAATTCAAGATACACATTTTATTTGTCAGGTAAATATCTTTAATATACAATATTTTAATCAAAATCGTTACAGATATGTTTAAGAAAATCAAAATTCTTGAAAAAAGTTCCATGTAAAGGGTAGTTGGGAATGGGGGAATCTTCTTGGAAATCTTTGTGTCGCATCCTTGGAAGATACCAAACTTAAATACCAAGTTTGGTATTTAAGGGTATTTTCGTTTTTGAGCTATGATGTTCATACACACACATATACATGGACCTTTTTCCAAAAATGATTTTTTTGGATTCAGGGGGACCAAAAAACATATATTTCTGGTGAAATCTTGGTATTGAATACCTTCTCTATGCACTATGTACATAGTACATGCAGAGAAAGTAAAAATTGTGAATCTTTGTACATATGTGCGAGACATGTTGTTTAAGAAGAGACTTGTATTAATAACAAAAACAGATGGTAACACATCACAGAGTTTCTCAAAGTAACAAATGTTCACAAAATCTAGACTTAAATAATTAGGTAGAATGTATAAACATAATAAGCCAAAACTTGACAACTCTACCTTAGTGAATGGCATTTTACTTCCTGTGTACCAAATATGAGAGTAACCTGGCTACAGAGGATTCAAAATGTTCATTTGTGGGACTGGCAATGTATACATTCTGCAAAGTGGTACTGGGATTATCAAGAATAGCTTCTAATGGAGTAGCAGTAGTCCAAGTGTTAGAGGAAGCAAATATTGTCAGGGCACAACTGGGGGAGCCAGCCAATCATTAGACAATAGAGAGACAAAAATTATGCAATAAATGAAACTAGAAATAGCTTAAGAAATAAGAGTACTTTAAGAAAGTATGTGGAGGAGAAAAATACATAGATGTTTCTGAAAAAATGGAAAGAGAAGGTCTAGCATGGGCAAGAACAGGAAGAATGTTATTAATGTTGATAAAGATCTATGTGGCAATGTCGATACAACTTACATGTACAACTGAGGGCAAGGAAATCAAAAAAAAGTTACCAGTAGAGATACTGTACTTTTGGAAACAATAAGAAAGCATTTCTGAAGCAACTAGGTAATTATACAGGGAAAGTAAGAGAGAATCTTGAGATTAGAGGGAAAGGTACATAAATAACCAGGCTGTTCACTGTACAGCAAAGTAAATATATATGTATCAGCTTTGTAACTTGATAAAATGAACTATCCATCTACAGAGATTTCAACAGAAATACATGTTTTGAGAACCCGTAAATGCAAAAAAAAAAAAAAAAAAAAAAACTTTTTAGAGAAACATCCATGTGTGTGCAAGTCAAATAAATACCAAACTTGGTATTTAAGTTCAGCATCTTACAAGGATGTGACAAAGATTTTCAGGAAAATTACCCACCCCAAACTACCCCTTACTGGAATGGCTCTAACCATACTTTAGAAGGAAGATTTGTCATTCTAAGTTTCAGACTGCATTTTCAAATGTGGTCATGTTCATTTGAGTATGTTGGTATTGCTCACTAAGTTACCTTTTGTTGCCACATCATGTTCCCTCAAAACAATTACTTAGTTTGTAGTGGATATACTTCTCATTTCTAACTATTGCAAGAAATGGCAACTTTGTGTATTTAGCAAAATGGAAAAGAAAGGAAATTATTCATGGTTAAAATCAGTTACAAATATAAAACACAAACTTAGCACAGATGGTACACAGTGAAGCATAATTACACATTGATTATAAAATGAGTCAAATTTACACTTGAATTGCTTCAGTAAGTAATAAATTACCTGGACATGTTTCACAGGCATATGTTGCTTCAACTGGCTGTGGACTCCTTTCCTTTCTCTGGTGGCTGATAAATGAACTGGTACAGCGGGTTGTCATCGGCGGGAATTCCGAACAATGGGACAATAGCCATACAATCCAAGATAATGTCCACTTGTTAAAATCAGTACAGCGACCGCTAGAATTAAACACATGGCAAAACATCTTTATTTTAAAGCAGAAACCTAGGCTTATGAATTTTGGAACTTATTAAAAAGAAAGCAAAAGGTTACAATCAAATGATAGCAATGCATATTCTGAATGGTGTGAAATAAAGCATGGTGTCCCACAAGGTTCTGTTCTGGGTCCCTTATTATTTTTAGTTTATATAAATGATCTACCTGCAGTAATAAACAACGCCTCTCCAGTTCTTTTTGCAGATGACACAAGTATTATAATTAAAGAACACAATGTGAGTCAGCTCCCAGATTCATCTAATAAAATCTTCAAAACACTAAATGATTGGTTTGAAAGTAATAAAATTTACATAAACTTTGAAAAAACTAACTACATTAATTTTTGCACAAAGCATAAAAACATGGCAGACCTAAGGATAGAATATGAAAATAACCAGATTGTAGAAGCCTGTAATACAAAATTCCTAGGGCTTATGATTGATTGTAACATGAAACACCATATTGATTATATCTTACCCAAACTGAGCTCTGCATGTTTTGCAATCCCATCTTTAATTCAGCTTATAAATAAGAGCATACTGAAAACAGCTTACTATACATCTTTTCATTCATTGATGACCTATGGAATATTTTGCGGAAATTCAGTAAATGCCAAAAAAGTATTCATTATGGTAAATAAGGTAATAGGAATAATGGTGGGGAAAGACAATCAACTCACTGCAAGCCACTCTTCAAAATGTTTGTAATTTTACCATTAGCCTGTGAATATATTCTAGCCATATTGTAATAAATAACCCAGAAAAGTTTACAGATATTCATAACAAAGAGACAGGAGTTACATAGACCAACAAATAATTTGCAGTTATTCCAAAAAGGGGTTTAATACAAAGGAATAGTTTTGTTTAATTCACTTCCCTCTTCTATAAAAGAATTGCAAATGAACAAAAAAAAATCTGACGTGTTCCACTCACATGGCTTTCTCTACTTCTGTGTAAGAAATTATTGTTAATAAGCTTATTCTTCTATTTACTTCATGCTAATCAAGAAACAATTAGCAGTAATAGACTTATTACTGGCTTCCTTGTAAGTAGAAGCGAAAAATGGGAGTTTCATAGGTTAAAGTGAAGTCAAAAGCTAGTTACTAGGTGACTGAAGTTCCTTTGTTTCTATGGACATGAGTTGACAAATTCCTGTATGAGAAAAGTACAAGTTTTTTAAACCTGAAACCAAAAATAAGGAATATCTCAAAAACAATCAACTCCTCGAAAAAAATGTATATAACATAAATTGTGTGTTTTAATGTGCTCTAAATTTTTTGTGTGGTAAGTTTTTGTCCATTTCTTACGGTTTAGCAGTTATGCAAAATTTCGTAAAATTCATCCTGAATAAAGTAGTCTTCAGAGGCTATTCCCAGAAAATTCAAGATATACATATTATTTGTCAAGTAAATATATTTAATATATTATATTTTAATCAAAATCGTTACAGCCATTTTTGAGAAAATCAAAATTTTCCATGTAAAGGGTAGTTAGGGGTGGGGGGATTTTCTTGAAAATCTTTGTGTCGCATCCTTGGAAGATACCAAACTTAAATACCAAGTTTGGTATTTAACAGTCTTTTCGTTTTTGAGTTATGCTGCCCACAGACACACACACACACACATGGACCTTTTTTCAAAAATGTTTTTTTTTGGATCCAGGGGGACCCAAAACATGTATTTCCGGTGAAATCTCGGTATTGAATTTTTGGGTGCAATACAAATCCTCCTCTACACCATGTAGAGAAAGTAACAAGTTTAGATCAATACCTTATTACTCGAATCTTCTATGCAGAGGATTTCATTCAGTCAAAAACACTGGTAATAATGTAACATGTAAATATAATAAACATGAATATTCTAAGAATGCAGGTGTATGGGTAGGCTTTTGGAAACAGACATGTAATTGAAAATTATGCAAAACTGACACCTCTGAAAATTCATTGTTAAAGTTATAAATCTATTAATGAATGTAATTGTTGACATGATCTACATCCTAGAGTTTAGGCTTTGAATCTAATCTCACAATAGGATCTACAGATTGCAATGTTATGTATGTATGCAAGCTAATCGAGATAAACATTAACAGAAATTGTCTTATTACTTGCCTTCCTTGTAAGTAGAAGGCAATACACAAGGATAAAGTGAAAGTCAAATGTTTTAAAACCTGGTCCTATGTGAAACAACTGAAGTTCGGCTCCCTTTGCATGGCCTGCAATAAAACGAGAGAGATGAAATAAAATGTCACTTCCTATTTGAGAAAACTTTCAGTAGTTTAAAATTGAAACCAATAACAAGCAACTTCTCAGAAATATTCAGTTCTACACAAAAAACATATATTGTGTGTTTTAACGAGATCTGCATTTTTTGTGTACTAAGTTTTTGTATATCTGTTACAGTTTAACCATAATCCATAATTCTGCAAAATTCAACTGTAATACACAGGTCCTCAGAGGCTATTCCCAGAAAATGGAAAATATAAAGTTTATTTGTGATGTGAATATCTTTAATATACAATAACTCCATGGCACGACGGCTCACGGGGAACCTTGGCCTACCGCCCGGCCGCTGCGTCCCCCATCTCGGTCCACTACAGACGTCATGGATGGGGTGCAGTATTGGAGGGTGAGACGTGGTCAGCGCCTCGAGCCCCTCCCGGCCGGTTAATGCGGTCCTCACGACCTGGAGCCGCTACTTCTCCATCAAGTAGCTCCTCAATTGGCCCCCCAGGGACCTCACGAGGCTGAGTGCACCCCGGTTTTAATATACAATACTTTTATCAAAACCGTTAAGAGCCATTTTTGAGAAAATCAAAAATTTCGAAAAATGTTCCATGTAAAGGGTAGTTGGGGGTTGGGATATTTTCTTGAAAGTCTTCACGTCACATCCTTGGAAGATACTGAACTTAAACGCTACCCACCCACTCACACCCACATGTGGACCTTTTTCTAAAAATGCTATTTTCAGACTGATATACCCAGCGAAATCTCAGTATTTAATTTTTGGGTGGAATACAATACCTTCTCTGTACATTATGACCAATGTACATAGAGGAAGTAAAAATGGAGCATTGAAAGTAG
This sequence comes from Hymenopus coronatus, assembly GCA_030762935.1. Taxonomy (NCBI): domain Eukaryota; kingdom Metazoa; phylum Arthropoda; class Insecta; order Mantodea; family Hymenopodidae; genus Hymenopus; species Hymenopus coronatus. The sequence goes on along the minus strand of CM060895.1, from coordinate 2,207,185 downwards.
TAAATATTTGAAGTTGATTAAGTGTGTAAAATTAAAATCAAATTACAGTGTGGCAATGTTTTTAATACATAAGTAATGGTATAGGCAATTTTGTTATAATAAACATAGTATAAATTAATTGTTATTTTGAATGCATATATTTCAACATAAAATAGCACTGGGCCTTGCATTGCATGAGTACATAAAAATATTTTAAAAAAGTTTAACTTATTTAAAAAAGGTAATTTGGGTAAAATTCCACAGGTGATCCCGATTTGGAAGTGTTCATAACATGTTCAGATTTGAAATTCAGCTTAGATTCCCAAAAGTTTACAACAGACCAGTAAGCAACTAACTAAAAGCAGCTCAATTGACAGAATAACAAAAGTAACAAATTCAGATAACGTATGGAAGCAATGCCGTAATTTGTTGTACGGTTATAATTTACAGTACCGCCTGGACTTCAAAACGGGCTGAGTACCCCTTATTGTCATTCTAAACATCTGTGACGAGTCTAATGAATATCCCAAGTATTTCTTATCTGATTTATGCATAGCCTTTTAGTAATGCACAGCTTTAGCTTATCTAATTAAGTTTTGAGGATTTGCAGTAGCTTTCGTAATCACAAATAGGGTTAAGCATGCGTTGTGCCTACCATTTTTTTTTTTTTCACTATCTTCCTTCTCATAGCATACTTTGCGTGTGGTGGGGGAAACAACACGAACGTATTATTTATTAGAGGAAGGCACAACTACGGAGTTTCCTGTTCTGTGCGGAGTATGGACTGATGAGCATTTTCCCACATAAATTTACTTACGCATTACAACTGTAATATACTGAAGCTCGAAGCGAGAATCTTAGTGATAACACGTTTCTCCCTTTTTTAAACAAATTACGGAGCTGTCCATCAGATTCCTGGTAATCAATGTATGGACTTTCTATGCGTGATATACCTAGAAGTGAAGTAGTCTGCCACTCATTTCTTCATCTTGAAAGTGCCTATATTATATTGTGACTCGTGAGCCCCATTTGCCAGGAATTTAAAACAACATTTAAAACAACGCAGCAACAAGTACGAATAATAACCTTTTTGTGATTGGTGAAGCCTGAATAAATCCTTAAATTTCATTGGTCATCCAATTCCTGAAGATGTAAAAAAGATGAAGACGTGACGCGGAATATCAGCTGTTTCGTGTTTTCTTGAAGTCTGAAGTGAAACTGGAGGTGTTAGGTTAATGTGTTAGCCATGGATTGTCGTGTTTATAAAACGTACAAATATTAAAATAAATGTGGTAGGCCAAAGTGAAAAGCAATAAAAATAAGTTAGAGGGTATATCTTGAAGGAAAGTTATAAATGATGAGAAACGTCACAACTTTTCTGAAGAGGTATGATCATACTTTTTGATACTGGTTTGGTGAAATAAGGTATCTGTGATTGGATTTATTTCCTGTCATATGTGTTTACTAATTAAATGTTTATTTCTTGACCTTATTTAGGAATTAATATGAAAATGTAAATCGAAATATAACATTGATTTTAAGTTTGCTTAACATTATTTAATAAATCAGTACTAAATGAATAAACTGTAAATGACCTCTATGACGATATACATGGTGAATGTTAAAGAAGGCTACATTTGTACAGATGCCTGATAATGCACCCTCCACCAAGGGTGCTGGCAAGTGTGAACAGCAGGATGATGGCGCAGGGGGCCCACTTTACAGAATATGACAAACATAGCAGGAATCGACACTTGATCTTTGCTGCAGTCGCTGGTGTGGGAGTCGCTTCAATGTATCTACTCTATTTTAAAGGTTAGTGTCTTGTATTAAACACACAAAGCTGCAATGCTGCACATTGTAAACCTCTGCTGTGACTTTCTCTATAAACTTTTCTTACAAAATCTGATTCTGTATCTACTGGTTGTCAACAAATATAAACTTTCATTACGCCTTTCCTGTTGCATATAGGAAGAATATAATAAGATAAAGCAATAGTCAATTATGATTTTAAAGCTAGTTGGTATGTGATGTCATTGAAATTTTTCCCTCTTTACATGAAAATGAAAGAGAGAGAAGAAAATAGTGATTTTAAAATGAGAAAGGTAACAAATGAATCAAAAAAGTACAAACCAGCTGTGCAGTGTTTTGCCTGTCTGCTTTCTTGCCATCTGCCGCTATCACAGAAAGACGCAGATGAAACATTTTTAAAACTACTTTTAAAGGCTTTACTTACCAATGTTATTAAAGGAGATGGCCACATACATTTTTGGTAGCTCTTTAGGAAACTATCATCACTCACTGTAAGAAATGCTGGTGGGTATTTTGTTTTAATTCTTGCAGGTTTGTCTTGTACACTTTATGCTTTAAGTTGCCACAGAGATAGAACTCTAATAGTTCTGTCCTGAAACACACTTTCAGTTGTTCTCATCAAAAGATTGACTATTTCACTCTTGTTGAAAAAAAGACAAAATCACGCACACAGTGTGTTACTTCTTTAAAACAAAAAAAGGGGTCGCCAACTGTTGACTCAAAAAAAAATGACCCTATAACTCTTTCTGCAAATGATACTTTCAGTTGGTGAGGTGACTGAGTTAACACATACAAATCATAAATAAATACATGCTGTGCAGTTGAAAACATATAGTAATCCATTATGTACAGGATAGAATAATAAATAACTGAACTAAAACATGCGACTATCAGTGTGTTCTAGTGTATTCCCTTGTACTTACAAGGAAGCAAGTAATAAGACAATTTCTGGTAATGTTTATCTCGATTAGCATAAGTGAGAGTCATGTGAATAGCAGTTGTACACATGCTGTTGCAGATGAGAAAGCGTCGGCGCTGGTGAAGGAGATTGGGGCATACCGAGCAGACTTGCCAACTTTCACAGCTGAGCAGGTGGCAGATCACACGGACAGCAGCAAGGGAATATGGGTGACGTATGGTGAGGGTGTGTACGATATTACAGAGTTTGTGGAGAAGCACCCTGGTGGCAATGTCATCACGATGGCTGCTGGTGGCGCACTCGAGCCGTTCTGGATGCTGTATGCAGTCCACAAACAGCCAACTGTTTTCTCTATCCTGGAGTCGTGCCGAATAGGTTGGTGCAAGCAAGGACAGTCAAAGTTATATCACTTACATTATAAATCAACATTGGGTCAAACTTCTCTTGTTTTTACTTACATGGTAGTGCATATGTTTGACAGAACATTCTCAACTACCAGATCCATTAGTATCAATGGATCACCCACTGGCATCAGATCAGAAGGAATGACCCCTCGAAGAACATCTCAGTACACAGTAGCAAACCACTTTTAGAAGTTTAACCACAACATCAAACATGTGACAAGACAAACTGAACTCGATACTTGGGAAAAGATTTTTATGAGTGAACATTGATGAATGTTGAAATTCCTGCTGAATTGAAGGCACTCCATAAGTTCCTGCGATGCCAGTGGGTGATCCTCACGATTCCGGACCCGTCGATACTAATGGGCTCAGCAGTCAAAGGAATGCACACAAGTTCTGTCTAACATATGTACTACTATGTAAATAAAAACAAGTGAAGATTTAAAAGTGTTAAGTTTGACTCAATGTTAATTTTTTTAAAGTTACCTTACTGTATAAATTGAATATGATGGTGACCCAAATCATTATCTGGGTATGTCACTGTTTTTTATCTCTCTTTGGGAAAAGAGCAATAAAGGTTTTAAGGATATCAGGTGTTCGAGATGTGTGGGAAAGGATTTAATTCTGTAAAGACACTTTTTATTGGGACTATTTTGGTGGCCCGAGGCCTGGTGTTTTTTGGGTGACAACTTAAAAATAAAATATTCAAGGGGTGGAAGTAGATGCCCTGGTGGAGACCTACAAAATTTGAGGTGACACAGAATTTATGTCGTATGCATTTTTCTTATAAAGTTGACTGTTTGAGATATTGATTTTTATTGGTTTCAGTTTTAAACTAACTTTTCTTAAATGGGACTATGCAAAGCGAACCAGACCTCAATTGTTTTACATAGTGAGCAGATTTTAAAAGATTTGACTTTCACTTTAGGATAATGTATTCCCTTATTTCCATTCTATTTACAAGAAAGCAAATAATAAGACAACTTCTGTTAATGTTTTATCTATTAGCTTGATGACTTAGATAAAAGAATTATGTTTTGTTTGTGTCACAGGTAGAGAAGACGTGAGATTATTGAAATGTTTCAGGGAACGTAGAACATGAGGTTGGTGCTGATTCCACAGCGAACATGCAGGACCCATATGCCAATGAGCCACGGAGACATCCAGCACTGAAAGCTGCCTCAATGAAACCATATAATGCAGAGCCCCCCTTGGCATTGCTGGCCGACAGTTTTGTCACTCCCTTGTAAGTGTGCACTTTGATAACATTGTGTGTTTGAAGAAAGAACACGAGAGTGCAGCACGTGTGTGATGTTTCAGGGAACTGTTCTATGTGAGGAACCATCTGCCTGTACCTGAAGTGGACGAGGCTACGTACCGACTTGAGGTGGAGGGCCCCAACAAGTGTCTCGCTCTCTCTCTTCACGACCTCAGGACCAAGTTCCCCAAGTACACAATAACAGCAACTGTCCAGTGTGCCGGCAACCGCAGAAGTGAAATGTCAGACGTAAATATTTCCTGTCCAGTCTTTAATGATTGTATACTGAAATATTTTATTTATGAAACATCAGCAGATATACTCTTTTATTCATGATTTTGTGCCCAAGAAAGGTAATTGATGCCATCACTATTGAAGTGAGTTTATGTACTGTCCCTCTAGCAGGAGCTGATGTCATCTTGATGAGGCAGATGTTCAATGGGAGGTATTGTTCCTGTTGTCTAGCAGCAGAACTTGATGCTTTGGAGTAGAAATCTTATCTTTGTGGCAATACAAATCATATTTATACAAACGATAGTACAGTCATAAGGTGTGTGTGCTCATATTGAGCTGTCAACAAGAACTCGGCCCACCTTGGTCATAAGTTAGGGTGATAAGGTTTCTTTTGGGGATTTTGCTCATCCTGATAAGTGTTGAGTAACGTTAAGCTGCATTATTTCACCGAATCACCAAGCAGGTTATAGGACATTAAGCTATATAAAAGAAACAGAAACATTTGAAGGCACTGAGGATTGCACTCTCTTTCATAAAACTCTGCTGTGACTATTTTTTCTTCCTGAAACTTCTCTCTCACAATCCCTTGGTAGAGAGTGCTATGGCTTCAATTTAGGCTCACCAATCAACTATGTCATTCTTGCTCTGCGTAAGAACAAACCTTCGCATGTGACCAAAATTCAACAATTTGATAACAAAGTTTGCTTCTACACCCAAAACACTGCTTGTGATGAGGCAGAGGATATGCCAACCTCTGTGATGGTGAAGCAGTTTTCTTTATTGACGTGCTGGGGCATCATCGTCTTCTTGGCCCTCTTGTCTTACTCATAGTAGATTTGCCAACATTTCAAAAGTGTATTCCATTTTTCAAGCAAAATTTAATGGAAATTCCTTGATCTATATTTTTTGAAAGTAAAAATTTGTCAAGTACTCGAAAATGTGTATAATTTTTGAACTGTTACACTAAACTAAATATTCAAAACAGTTAAAAGTGAAACATGTGTACGAACAAGATAAAAACAGTTATGGAAATGCAATGTATAAAGCCCATGAAATTCTAAGGTTTGTGTTATTTTTTAATGACACGTTGTGCAGGTGAAGGAGGTGAAGGGTCTGAGTTGGGGACCTGCAGCTATTGGTAATGCCACGTGGTCAGGAGCGAGACTGTATGACGTACTTGTTGCTGCTGGTATGACTGAAGACACTGCTGGGATAGAACATGTACAGGTAACATGACAATTTCCTTATGCTTGTCCTCAACATGTGACAGTGCTACTGAAACATTGCTGTGTTCAGTTTGAAGGTCTCGACACTGACGTTGCCAATGTCCCATATGGAGCATCTATTCCAATAGAGAAGGCCATGGACCCCAAGAGTGACATTCTGTTGGCGTACGAGATGAATGGTGAACCAATACCTAAGGACCATGGGTTCCCTGTAAGGGCTGTGGTACCAGGAACCGTTGGCGCTCGCAATGTTAAATGGCTTGGTAAGTACATACCACTTGAGACATGTTGGCAATGCTACGAAGAGTGTTTGCGGGAAGAATTATGTGAGATTTGAGATGCATATCTTCTGTGGGAGGTGTGTCCCCAACTTCTAGATGAGAGTAATGTCACCCATTTAAAGAGTAATGATGTGTATATTTTTAGCAAGGATAGCTGTGTCAGGAGAGGAGAGTGAATCACACTGGCAGCGCAGTGACTACAAGGGTTTCAGTCCGAGTGTCGACTGGGATACGGTGGACTTCAGTAAGGCCCCAGCAATACAGGAACTGCCCGTCACGTCTGCCATCTGCAGTCCTCTACAGGGAGAGAAGGTTCGTCTCACACACGATGGAAAACTGCCTCTCAAAGGTAATATGGTGGGAGAGGTTGCACAAACAAGCAATGTATCACTTTATTAAAACTGTCAGGGTCACTAGATAAGTATCAGCTACCCTTGGGGAAAGCAATGATGCTGTACGTCTCTGTCATGTGTCACGCTCCATAAGGTGGTGGAGAAATGCTGCAAAGATTTAACTTTGGGAAGTGTTGCCATGTTTCAGATATGAGTTTGTCAGTCCTCCCTTTGGGTGTTCCAGATGACCAACTCCCATCAACATGTGTCAGAAACAAAATGGTTGCTTGCCTTCTGAAAGTGTTTTAAAACATCCATTTAGGCATTTTGTTGCATGACAGGTCTCTGCTAATGTATCAATGGAGTTTTTGTAAGGAACTGAGACATAGCCCCAATCTGGCACTGTGCAATTTGTTTAAGTATTGAGTGTCTCAACACTTATCTAGTGAACCTAGATGTTTCTGTTGCATGTGCAGGGTATGCTTGGTCTGGGGGTGGACACAAGATTGTGCGAGTGGATGTAACGGCAGATAAAGGAAAGACATGGCATGTTGCAGAGTTTACCCACCAGGACTCCAACAAAGCACCAAGACACTGGGCGTGGACTCTCTGGAAGGCACAGATTCCTCTTCCACCAAAATCCAAAGAGGTAAATCCTTCAACTTCATAAGTAATAGCACTACGAGTGTCTTCATCTTGTTGATAATTGTCCTAACACACGAGTTATATTTGATAACACTATTAATGAGACCATCTTTATTTATACAATGCTTCTTCACTGCCCCTCAATAATTATGATATGAATAGCTGCAGTCATCTCCTTTCACTTTTCTCACATTGATTGCCCAATCCTGTAAAATGGTGTTTATTTCTTCTGCTGGAATGTCACATAAAAGCTTGTGACTTCTTTCTAAGCAAAATTGCATGAACTGTTTCCGTATATTAACGTATTAACAAGTCTGGCTTCATTAATGATTTGTTTTATTTCTTGTATAATTGTCTGGGCACCATCACGGCTCACTGCATTGTTACCAGGACAGGAGACAAATGTCAGCACGACAAGATTTCATAGCTTGCGATAACATCTTTTGACAATATGCTCCAGTCAGCCATTCCATTGGCACTTTAATAGTTGAGCTAAATTGTCACTAGAATAAAGATACACACAAGGTGAGTCAGCTAGAGAAGCATCTGTGAAACAAAAACAAGGTGAGGGAGAAGCCCACAAAATAGATAATATACTAGGCCAGGTATCACCGCTTGCTTGCAGAGATTGTCTCTCTTCCTTGGAAGTTTGTTTAATGTCAGGAAATGAAAGCAAGGCATCGACTTCTATCTTTATGTCTGCCTAGAAGGAATCTTTTTTCTGGAGTTAACCATTTCCAAGCTATTGTTTGTTATTGCTTTCAATTTCAAAATACTCATACTTAAACTTTTATGATACAGGAATTTGTCAACTCCTGGCCATGCAAAAGAACTGAATTTCAGTCACATACAACCACATTTTAAAGCATTTGACTCTACTGTATTCCCTTCTACTTACAAGGAAGCAAGTAATAAGACACTTTCTGTTAATGTTTATCTTGAAGTAGACAAAAGAACAATCTTTTGTAAGAATAATTTGTTACAGAATAGGTAGACAAAGTCATGTGAATTAAATACATCAGATTTTTATAACTCACAAAGACAGAAAGTGTTCCCGCATGGTTTAGGGTTATCGTATGATTCCCATGGTTGTGAGTTCAGAGGGTAATGGATTTTTTAGGGCGTGGTTTTCTTCAGAAGGGATATAAAGCCATTGGTGCCATGTAATGTTTATTTGCACTAAAAGAAGTTGACATGCTGCTGGTGAATTGCACCATTTTGATCTAATTTATAAATGTTGTGCAGGTGGAAGTTTGGGTGAAGGCCGTGGACTCGAGTTACAACACACAGCCCGAGAGTTTCAACAACATCTGGAATCTTCGTGGGGTGCTCAGTAACGCTTACCATAGAGTGCGAGTAACTTTGGTATCATAGTTATACTGCTTGTAAAATATCTCTGTCTCGTTGCCAAAGAGGTATTTGATATAGTGCAAACTAATTGTGGGAGAATAAGTAAATTTGTTACCATTGTAAGTGATTAATATACAGGGTGATTCAAAAATACGTTTGGGAACAGGTTCCTTACATATAAACAACACAGGCCCCAAAACCCTTCATTCTCAATTTATTGAGGTTCAAAATGCTATTGATGAAAGCAAGTTAAAATGGCACTTTATTCTATTTTTGACATTGTTGGCTTGTTAGGAGGTGTTCCACACAAACGCAGCTTATAACAAATGTCCTCCTCTTGCGTCTAGATGTGTCGAAGCATGAAATGTCAAATCCTCCCACTTGGTGTCGTATGCTTTCACTAGATTAACAGTTTTTTCATTTAGGGTGTATGCTGCATAAACCAATAGTTTAAGGTGCCCCCAAAAGATAAATATCCAAAGTATTGAGGCAGCGGGAATGTGCAGGCCATGGAATTGGTCCCCCTCTACCTATCCATTTGTTATGCTAGATACAGCCAGTGCATGTCGATCAATAAGTATGATGCATAAAGCACATTTTAAGTGTGGGACAGTGTACTGGGGGAATGTATTACACAAGTAGCCATGGCAACACAAGGCCAACTCTGCAGGGTAAAATGGGTCAAAGCCTTCTATGAATGAGTACATAAGTAAATTAAGTTATTAGGTTGAAGTTGACGACTTTCATTAATAAGTTGATAACGTGAAAATGAAGTGTTTTACAGCATATGTTTATATGAACATATTTTCTTGTTTTGATATCAGCAATCCATCGCCAAATGTTGTCACATTTTTGAATGACTCTGTCTGTATAATACACAAAGTAAACTTTGATGCAAAATAAAGTGAATGTTATCATACATGATTTTTAGTAATGTTGCTGTGGGATGTGCATTTGCCGTGAAACTAACCTCACTAAATAGTACCAAGTTTAGAAACCAGAAAAATACACACTTAATGGAGTCATTGCTGCTAGCAGGCAGCCATACAATGAGTCTGCAACTTTAATGGAATACTCAATGTGAATCTAAAAATGAGAAACATTGTTTAAAATTAATGCATTTTCATTTACAAACTATTGTTGCTGTTATTTAAAGTAAAGAAATAAAAATGTACTTGTTTGAGTACAAAGTATTGTTTGGTTGCACATTAGCTAATAAGTTCTCTTGGGAGCTGAAAATGACAAAGTGAGTAATGTTTTAAGATTAAGCTGCCTATTACAGAATTGGTGGTACATGAACTAGCTAAAGGCGATTTCATCACAATTGTGTCAACAGAGAGTTGTACATTTCCTGCCTTGTGTGTTTGTTTTATGCAACATTACTTGATGTTTTTCCTAATGAATAAGAATACGTGGCTGTGAAAGCACAAGAATATTTACATTGTATATACATACACTAGAACAAGTTTATTGCAGTTAAACGTTTTGTGGATCTTGGCTATTACTAATATTATGATAATGGAGATGTTTTATGAACAAATAAAAAGTTATATATTTTACATTATATATTTGTTACTTATTTGGTTACCCCTGCCACTTTTTACTTGTTGGTTGGAATTACTTTTGAGGGAAATATCACAGATACAGACATATTAAATCTATTTATTTTGCAAAAAAAAAAGCACCCAGAATATTAGAGAAAATAGATAAACAGCACTTATGTAGACAATGTTTTAAAAAAGAATAAGATTTTAACTGTTTCCTGCATATATATATATATATATATATATCAAAGCATAAAAAGTATTGTATGAGAGTGGAGCTAAAAATAACAATAGCATAAGTATTGCTTAAGAAACAACTAGTACTTTATGTCTACTCTTAGGGGTACTTGAATTAATCAAGATGTAAGAAGTATGGGGAAACAACAATCATTAAAAATATTAAAGGAATTTTAAATTTTGAAAAAAAATACTTATTTAGAAAATGCATTCTACAGCCTAAAAGAATATAAATTAAGTAAGTTTTATGTGTGTGTGCGCTTTAGAGGATGAACTGTGTCATGCTGAATCTGTGGTAGCCTAGCTCATGCTGTATTTGGAGGTGGACTAGTCTAACAGAAACCATGCTATTTGTGATCTCTAAGATCAGGTAAGGGCAAACACAAACGTTGCTTAATACCACATTCTTGAAATGAACTGTTACATGGACAGCGAAGGTATTCTTAGATAAGAGTGTTAATAGCTGGGATTTGAACCACGGATCTGCCAGTCTCCATCTGGCTGCTCTAACCAAGTGAGCTACCATGACAACATTAAGTCTGACTCTACATTTTCAACAATTAGTGTATTTATCTGCATACAAGACAATGTTTTTTTTCGAAACTATTGATGTTGAGATGTATATGTTTTCCGAGTACCATACTGGGAAAAAGTAAGATTCAAACTTGGCAGGTACAGCCTGGAGGAAATGGTATGGATTACTGTGTGTTCCAAAACTGAGCATTTTCTTGCTCTGCAAGAGTAAAATAAAATTAGAGGACTTCTAAGTATGTTCCATAGTCGTCATTACAGCTAAGCTCCTGCCATGTTGTATCACCGTCCGCTACTACTGCATTCTCCCTTCCAAAATATCATTACAGCTAAGCTCCTGCCATGTTGTATCACCGTCCGCTACTACTGCATTCTCCCTTCCAAAATATCATTACAGCTAAGCTCCTGCCATGTTGTATCACCGTCCGCTACTACTGCATTCTCCCTTCCAAAATATCATTACAGCTAAGCTCCTGCCATGTTGTATCACCGTCCGCTACTACTGCATTCTCCCTTCCAAAATATCATTACAGCTAAGCTCCTGCCATGTTGTATCACCGTCCGCTACTACTGCATTCTCCCTTCCAAAATATCGTTACAGCTAAGCTCCTGCCATGTTGTATCACCGTCCGCTACTACTGCATTCTCCCTTCCAAAATATCGTTACAGCTAAGCTCCTGCCATGTTGTATCACCGTCCGCTACTACTGCATTCTCCCTTCCAAAATATCATTACAGCTAAGCTCCTGCCATGTTGTATCACCGTCCGCTACTACTGCATTCTCCCTTCCAAAATATCATTACAGCTAAGCTCCTGCCATGTTGTATCACCGTCCGCTACTACTGCATTCTCCCTTCCAAAATATCGTTACAGCTAAGCTCCTGCCATGTTGTATCACCGTCCGCTACTACTGCATTCTCCCTTCCAAAATATCGTTACAGCTAAGCTCCTGCCATGTTGTATCACCGTCCGCTACTACTGCATTCTCCCTTCCAAAATATCATTACAGCTAAGCTCCTGCCATGTTGTATCACCGTCCGCTACTACTGCATTCTCCCTTCCAAAATATCATTACAGCTAAGCTCCTGCCATGTTGTATCACCGTCCGCTACTACTGCATTCTCCCTTCCAAAATATCATTACAGCTAAGCTCCTGCCATGTTGTATCACCGTCCGCTACTACTGCATTCTCCCTTCCAAAATATCATTACAGCTAAGCTCCTGCCATGTTGTATCACCGTCCGCTACTACTGCATTCTCCCTTCCAAAATATCAAATTAAATATCATCATTACAGCCATGACCACAAACACCAGTACTTTTCCATTCTCTCTCTTGCTCACAATGTAACTCTCTGCACTAAATCAAATTAGGTAAACTAAGTAGGTTGTCTAAATAGAAAATGATACGCTGCCACACTGTCAATTTCTGCACATATTCATGTTAGGTAAAAACATTAAATGTTGCCTATATTCATCAGCAATGTTACATTTACACTGCGGCCACATTTCCATACTCCCTTCTCCACCAACCAATCAAAATTAAAAAAATGGGACTTAATCAGCTCAAGTTTCCATAGGTTTGTTTAAAATATGACAAAGCTTTAAATTTCGTTTAAAAATTCTTCTTTTTGTATATGTCTTGTTTTTATATATGTAGTTGATCTGCTCAATTATTCCAAAATAAAGTTGTGAAAAATAGAGTTTGTCTTGTACCAGATAAGTACAGTAAGTTTATCTAAGGTGAGTTGAACCATAAAGCCTGAGGCATGTCATTTCAAAATAACTTGACACTCCTTGTGTGTCAGTTGGGGAATTTAATATCTGTTGGTATTAATGCCATGCTAACTCAAAGCAACCAGCTGGACACCAGGAAATTTGTGTTCAAGTCCCAGCTATCATTGAATTTTCCACACATTTTATTATTAATTACCTTTAATATGTGGTGTTTTAATCAAAATCATGTGCGCCATTTTTGGGAAAATCAAATATTTTAAAAAATGTTCTATGTAAAAGTAGTTTGGAAATCTGAACTTAAATACCATGCTATTTATCCGCGTTTCATTTCTGAATTATACTGTTCATGCAGCCCACCTGCACACCGGACATTTTCATTTTTCTAAAAAATGCTTTTTTAAAATTCATTATTTATTTTTAAAACACACTATTCAAAATAAGTATTTGTGGTGATACCTAAATAGAAAATGTTTGGATGGAGTGCAGCACGTGCTCTAGCTACTCTATATGTGGCAGATAATTGTCACATCTCGTTCTGTTAGGAAGCAAAGTGTGCTTCTTATTCTTCTCAAGACTCAAACTGTAATTATAAAATATAAACTTGTAGAAAAGAACTTTGACTTTACATCCTACGAATGTATTTAATATTATACAATTACAATACATTTTGTTTACTCATCTGCTTGTAATTTCCGAAGACCCTATTTTCTTGGATTCAGATGATAGACTGGTGAAATCACAGTGGGAAAGCACATCATGGGTGGGTCCTGGGAGGAAGGGATGAGCAGGGCAACAATGTGTGCTAACATGAATGGGGTCCCTGACACAAAGGGGTCTGTTAGCAGTTCAACCAATTAAAAAAAAAAAAAAAAAACTCTCAAAACACATGCACCACTGCCATCTCCTTGAACCCTGAAACAGGAGATGATGGGGATAGGAAATTCACGAGTCAATCCAAGGAGACCATGAAGAGAGACAATGAGTGAAAACATGTGACAACACAGATGATGGAAAACCAGTGTTCACAATAAGGAAACACAATTTCTCATTAGGGAACATGTTTTCAAAATGTAGTAACAAGAAATAATTGTTTATGTTTATTTACTGATACTGGAGATATATATACATACAGGGTTGTTGTAAATGATGGACCCATTTTTACAAAGTACAAGTCCAACATGAACCATTTTTGTGCCAATGGAAGGAGCAAGTTTCAAAGTCTTGTTTCATACATTATAAATGTTGAGTGTCCACCATTTGCTGCTCGTCCCACACACGAGCAAGCATATCTTGTGTTACTGAGTGCACGGCACAGGTCATCCAGAGTGGTAGGTGGAGCTTTCTTAACATAACACATGGGGTGAGATCTCGGTAGTCATGTATCCAGCGATGAAGGCTCGTACATTGATGGAAAATGAAGTCCTGTGAATCGAGGGAACATGTCCAGTTATAGCTGTTTCTGCAAAACCTTTTTATGCGACAAGGCAGAGAACATGCGGTGAGTGTCTCGTGTTGCAATGTTGAATATGGATTTTGCGAACTAAGGCGGAAAGTCACTTCATTGCCAAAAATGATGCGCTGTAGAAACGCGTTATCCTCCATCATTCCTAGCATACATGTAACCACAAAATTGGAAACGCTTCTGTTTGAGAGCCTGCGCAAGTTGTAATTGGTACGGTTTGTACAGCAAACACCATCTCACTGCATACTGACAGTGAAACAAAATGTGACCTATTGCCACGAGAACTGTACCGGCCGCTTCTAGAACCATCACCACCCACTGGGAAAAGCAATCGGAACCTTCCTTTGTTCATTTTGCTCGTGTGCTTTAATTAATGCGAATGATATAAAATGGGTCCAACATTTACAATAACCCTGTGTGTGTGTATATATACTACTAAATAAAAGTATGCAGATCCATTAATATACATATATTCTGAAAGAACACAAAATGAAGATACTCTCATGTGCAGCAAAGACATTGATCATCAATAGCTGCAAGAATCGTGTCCAATGGAATTTTCTTGATAGCTGATGTCTACCTCAATATTGTGGTGCCTCTTTTCACATGGTATTGTGTTGAGCTTGATTGGGTGTGGACTGCTGCTAGGCCTGTCAGCAGCAGTGATGAACGTGGAACATTAGCTGCCTAACACTGCTGCATGGTTTTTCTCATTGTTACCAAAGCCTGGGATCAAACCTGGCATATCTCCTTTAATTTTTCAGTCAGCAAATCCCATTTGTATCCTTCACATGCACTAATATGTAAATCATCCTTCAAAATATGTGACATTGTTCATGAAGAGATGTTCATTTAACAAGGCAAATTATTTGTTTATGTAAAGGATTGTGTCGAATGTTATGCTTGCACAACCTCTTTTGTGTGTACACACCTGGGATGGTCAGATCAACATTTCTTTATACTGCGCCATTTTCAGAAACATAAACCATTCCTTTATGCCAATACAGCTATACAATTTTCTTACACTCCCCACTTCATGTTTCCTGATACTGGTCCACTGCAAGCCTGTTGCTCACAGAATGGTAAAGGTGGCTACAGCATTGCCACATTTCTTCATTCACAATACAGTATGTTTACTGACAGAACTCACAGAGGACTGTGTATGCTATTAGAAGAGGGATAACTGAAATACTAGTACTTCTAGTAGTTGTACTTTTAAACGAATAGTGAAAGTCTAGATTAAGTGTAAATTTTAAGTTTGCAGGCAGTCATAGCAAATTCTATCCATAACTTTTGCCTTTTCATTGTCTTTATAAGCGTATAAACTCAGTTTATATAACTTGACATTTTGATCAATTTTTCTTTCCAAACACATTGATACCATGTTTAAAAAGAATGGCAGAATAACAACTTTTGTATGACAGAAGCTCTGTTCTGGGTCACAATATCAGAGTGAAACTGAACTGAAATGCGAGCCATCTCGCTTGCTACCTCAAACATGCAGAGTGCTACAAGTCTGGGAATGTGTCAGTAAAACACCTTTTCTTTATGGGAAGTTTGTGGTGACTAGGGAAAATAATTTAACTCTTAAATATACGCATTCTTTCTTTCCTTATATCTTTATGTTGAAAATATACACTCATGTAGTTAGTGTAGAGGATATAGAATATGAGGTAACGCAGGTCTGCCACTGCAGGGTCATCATCGGCTGTAACACAATAAACACTCCTTTAATACTTTGGCAAACTCTATGTATAGGCTCTTTCAAAAATCCCTTGAGACTTTAATATGTATAAATATTATAATATTTTAGTTAGGATAAAAACAAAAGTAGTCTGGGCAAAGATTGGGAATATCAACTTGATTATATATGGTAGCCAGGCTTGAAGGCTGTGGTCCAACGTTTTGCTGAAATGTGCGTCCGACAAGACTGTGGACTAATGATATCACTTGGACCACGGCTACCATTTATAACCAAGTTGATAACGCCAGACAGGAAAGTCTAAGTATTTATGTCCTACGTGCCTACACCATTCTTTCTGTGACGTCTTGCAGCATTAGCACTCTCTTGTGGCATAGCATCTTTCACTTGTTGGATGTGATATTCAGGAAAACTCATTCTTTAAGGTAACCCCACAACCAAAGTCAGTCAGATTGAGATCTTGAGACCACATACTTCCAAGTTTTCTCAGACCTTAAGAAAACCACCTCTTGTTGTTGATAACAGCTGTATTGTATCATAGAGTTATGATTTGTAATTCTTATAGCAGTATCAATAACATTACTAGTGTTTTATTATACAAAACTGTAGCCATGGTAATGGAGAAAAAGAAGGTTGTCTTTTTTTTAATTTTGAAAATATGGAAAGAAGCTTGTAAGAGTGATGTGATTAATATTAATTTAAAAGAGTTTTTGTAACACAAATGTCACTTAGTAATAACTTACTGGGAACACTTGTTCCCATTTTCAGTTCTAAATGTTGCTTGTGGAGACATCTGATGCTGGCAGTAAATCAAGGCTCCTTTTCTTCATGATCCCACATTCTAATTCTCTGGCTTTAACACTTTTATATTAATTATGTGCGTCCATCCTTTAGTTGGAATGAAGGGAACAGATGTTGCTGAAACCAGTCCCAGTAAGTAATCTCTAAAGTGATGTTTGCATTACAAAAACTGACTTTTAAATAAAGCAAGAGAACCCCATTACTTATCCATTTCTTTTTTCTGCTTAAAGTCCTTTAACCTGCTTTGTCATATCTGACAATGAATGAAATTGGTGAAATGATGCTCAAATGTTCTCGGTGTCCATGGAGCTTAAAGATACTCAATATTCATGTTTTCATGATAAGGGAAACTCACCCTAAGTGAGATTCCAACTGGCAACCTGTTGAATGTGAGGCACACATCATTTGTTTTTATCCTATTTCAAATATTACAATATTTATAGCAGTTTAAAGGTTTGAAAGACATGTTCTCAGATATCAAGATCAGATTCTTTCTCATGCAGAAAGCTGCAACCAAGCTCTAGACTAGCTTTTTCTTCTTATTTATACTTTTGTTCTCTATTTTATGAAAATTATCCATATTGATGTAAAGATTTTCAATTAAATATAATAATAAAAATGTAATTACCCATTAAGCACACCTTTAAAGAAAAACAAAATCTGATGTGGTCCATTCACATGACTTTCTCTAGCTATTCCGCAAAAAAAAAAAAAGGTTTATTCAAAAGATTATCATTTTATCTACATAATGCTAATCAAGACAAACATTAACAGAAATAGTCTTACTATTTGCTTCCTTGTAAGTAGAAGTGAAATATAAAGTGATAGTCAAAAGCTGGTTGCTATGTGACTGAAGTACCTTTGTTTTCCTGTATGAGAAAAGTATAAGTTTTTCAAAGTTAAAACCAATAACAAGGAATATCTCAAATCCACAAAAAAGAAGCTGTATGAGATAAATTGTGTGTTTTATCATGATCTACATGTTTTGTGTGGTAAGATTTTGTCTATCTCTTACAGTTTACCACTTATACAAAATTCAATAAAAATCATTCAGAATAAAGAGGTCTTTAGAGGCTATTTCCAGAAAATTCAACACATACATTTTGTTTAGCATGTAAATATCTTAAATATAAGAGATTTTAATCAAAATTGTTAAAGCCATCTTTGAGAAAATAAATATTTTCGAAATTTTTTCCATGTAAAGGGTAGTTTGGGGTGGGGAGATTGTTTGAAAATCTTTGTGTTGGATCACTAAAAGATATCAAACTTAAATACCAAGTTTGGTATTTAATGGTCTTTTCGTTTTTGAGCTGTGGTGTCTGCACACACGCACACTCACACCCATGGACCTTTTTCCAGAAATGCTCTTTTTGGATTCAGGGGGACTCAAAACATATATTTCCAGTGAAATCTCGGTATTGAATTTTTGGGTGCAATGCAATACTTTCTCTATACACTATGTACATAGTACATGTAGAGAAAGTAAAAATAACTACCTCCATCTATTTTAAAATTTGCCATTAGACAAATTAAGAATCCCTATGTTGAACAATAAAAATCACTTGACTGGTTAACACATAGCGAGAACTGCTTCAGTTGTTCTTAAGACATGTTGGTTAGGCTTCGCAGGCAAGAAAAGATGTGAGAGGTTTGTTGTAGAGACTTCCCTCCTTTGTATTTATGTCCTTTATACCACGTCAGTCAGTCAGTCAGTCAGTCATGCTACTCCGGCCTACAATACATTGCAAACAGCATCAGGAATAAATTTAATAGCAATTCTTTCTTCTCAAATGTACTGTGTTTTGCAGCTTGCCCATAAAATATGCTCCTATTCTCAAGCTCTCAATATTCACATGTGAAGGTTTCTTTAGGCAGAAGTTGACAGTAAAGTTGCTGGGGTAAGTTATTGTGTGATGCGGCTATTGGCCTCACTATCTGGGCAGGGGAAGAGATAAGGTGACGGAGTAGCACTCATGTCCAAAAGTGAATCTTGTGGATGCTTCTTTCTTCTGCTTGCAGCAAACATTCTACAGCTCTCTCAAAACTTCCAGTAGCTGTATTTAAGTGAGCTGATAAAATATAAAGTGCCGTTCTATGAGTGAGGTTATGGTATACTACTGCTGTATGAGATTAGAGAGGTCTTGTGAAGTAAACAACATCAACATAGAACTCTTCTAAATGCCATCTTAGTTTAGAAGTGACTGCGATAACACTCACTTGTGATGTAAAGAGTCTCTCTCCACTGGAGCCTCACAGCTGTATATAGAGATGTGGCCTGTGATTCTCTCCACTCGCAGTCTTTGGCAGAAATCCATCAACATTCTCTGTAAACAAAAAACATTACTTCAGTTACTTTTTTATTTTACAAGTTGTTGAGATCGAAGGGAAAGTAAACATTGAGTCAATTAATGACACTAAGCAACACTTGGACAACTTCCATTTCTGTATATTAAAATCATTAAAAATGCACACAGAATAAATGTTGAAGAATACAGAAAATCATCACAAACGAATAATTATATAAAAGCAAATGGCTTCAACCCAAGATCTCAGTTTTCAATAGTTTAACATAGCACTCTCAGAACATGAATATAAAAAAAACAGTTGAAATTGCGGAAATAAATGGCTTCCAAAAGTCACTAGTAGACAAAAAAGTAAATGCAGCAAAAAAGAAAAACAGTTGTTAAAGGAAACAACCACACTCCATACAAAAGAAGTGAAAAAGTGTTTCAAAAAATTCACATTTCATCCACATATATTTTACAAATTTAAGAAGATTTTAAAGAATGTAACATACAATTGGCACCAGTTAATAAAGACAGCATCTCATCAAATAAAAAATTCTGAATTTACCAAACAAAGTTTACATTGGGAAAACCAAAGAAGCACTAACATGTAGAGAAATTAGCAGTTGCTACCCATTTTTGGACATAAACTCAGAGCCAAAACTTTTGAAACACATAACTGGAAAGTAGGAATTGGCAACTTGGGAACAGATGTTCATTTGGAAAAACAAAAATAGGATTACAACTTTGATATCCCCCAGGGTGACTCATTGCACAAATTCATAGAACCACCACCAGAGCAAGCGATGGATCGATGAGCAATTAGTCAATGTCCGGTTGACAATGGAAGAAACTAACCTCTGAAACATGTAAGTGTTGTTTAGTGTCATTAATTGCCTCAATGTTAACTTTTACTTACTTCACTTAGTTCGCCATTAGAGCCGTTATTGAGAAGTTTGATAACCTTAAAAAAATAATTGCTTAAATTGCAGCATGTAATGGAGTGCCAGCATTAAATAGAAACAATATGGAAACAAACAAAAATAGAAGGTAGTTTTAAAGATAACAAAAGCATATTGTAACTTTGCCTTGCTCATCCACAATCACGGCTGTGTGTTTGTTATTTGTTTCTGTTTTTATAATATTGCACAATACTCTGCCAATGCAGACAGCAGGGAAACTGGAGAAAACCTGCCCTGCGCCATCGTGCCACATGCAGACAACATCACTGGTGATGCATGGAGTGAAGATGGAGCACCAGTGGAATGTGACAGCAGGGAAACTGGAGAAAACCTGCCCTGCGCCATCGTGCCACATGCAGACAACATCACTGATGATGCATGGAGTGAAGATGGAGCACCAGTGGAATGTGACAGCAGGGAAACTGGAGAAAACCTGCCCTGCACCATCGTGCCACATGCAGACAACATCACTGATGATGCATGGAGTGAAGATGGAGCACCAATGGAATGTGACAGCAGGGAAACTGGAGAAAACCTGCCCTGCGCCATCGTGCCACATGCAGACAACATCACTGATGATGCATGGAGTGAAGATGGAGCACCAGTGGAATGTGATGGCGGGGAAACTGGAGAAAACCTGCCCTGCGCCATCGTGCCACATGCAGACAACATCACTGGTGATGCATGGAGTGAAGATGGAGCACCAGTGGAATGTGACGGCAGAGAAACTGGAGAAAACCTGCCTCTGCGCCATCGTGCCACATGCAGACAACATCACTGATGATGCATGGAGTGAAGATGGAGCACCAGTGGAATGTGACAGCAGGGAAACTGGAGAAAACCTGCCCTGCGCCATCGTGCCACATGCAGACAACATCACTGATGATGCATGGAGTGAAGATGGAGCACCAGTGGAATGTGACAGCAGGGAAACTGGAGAAAACCTGCCCTGCGCCATCGTGCCACATGCAGACAACATCACTGATGATGCATGGAGTGAAGATGGAGCACCAATGGAATGTGATAGCAGGGAAACTGGAGAAAACCTGCCCTGCGCCATCGTGCCACATGCAGACAACATCACTGATGATGCATGGAGTGAAGATGGAGCACCAGTGGAATGTGATGGCGGGGAAACTGGAGAAAACCTGCCCTGCGCCATCGTGCCACATGCAGACAACATCACTGGTGATGCATGGAGTGAAGATGGAGCACCAGTGGAATGTGACAGCAGGGAAACTGGAGAAAAACTGCCCTGCGCCATCGTGCCACATGCAGACAACATCACTGATGATGCATGGAGTGAAGATGGAGCACCAGTGGAATGTGACAGCAGGGAAACTGGAGAAAACCTGCCCTGCGCCATCGTGCCACATTCAGACAACATAACTGGTGATGCATGGAGTGAAGATGGAGCACCAGTGGAATGTGACAGCAGGGAAACTGGAGAAAACCTGCCCTGCGCCATTGTGCCACATGCAGACAACATCACTGATGATGCATGGAGTGAAGATGGAGCACCAATGGAATGTGACAGCAGGGAAACTGGAGAAAACCTGCCCTGCGCCATCGTGCCACATGCAGACAACATCACTGATGATGCATGGAGTGAAGATGGAGCACCAGTGGAATGTGACAGCAGGGAAACTGGAGAAAACCTGCTACTGCGCCATCGTGCCACATGCAGACAACACCACTGGTGATGCATGGAGTGAAGATGGAGCACCACTGGAATGTGACGGCAGGGAAACTGGAGAAAACCTGCCCTGCGCCATCGTGCCACATGCAGACAACATCACTGATGATGCATGGAGTGAAGATGGAGCACCAGTGGAATGTGACAGCAGGGAAACTGGAGAAAACCTGCCCTGCGCCATCGTGTCACATGCAGACAACATCACTGATGATGCATGGAGTGAAGATGGAGCACCAATGGAATGTGACAGCAGGGAAACTGGAGAAAACCTGCCCTGCGCCATCGTGCCACATGCAGACAACATCACTGGTGATGCATGGAGTGAAGATGGAGCACCAGTGGAATGTGACGGCAGGGAAACTGGAGAAAACCTGCCCTGCGCCATCGTGCCACATGCAGACAACATCACTGGTGATGCATGGAGTGAAGATGGAGCACCAGTGGAATGTGACAGCAGGGAAACTGGAGAAAACCTGCCTCTGCGCCATCATGCCACATGCAGACAACACCACTGGTGATGCATGGAGTGAAGATGGAGCACCAGTGGAATGTGACAGTAGGGAAACTGGAGAAAACCTGCCCTGCGCCATCGTGTCACATTCAGACAACATCACTGGTGATGCATGGAGTGAAGATGGAGCACCAGTGGAATGTGACAGCAGAGAAACTGGAGAAAACCTGCCACTGCGCCATCGTGCCACATGCAGACAACATCACTGGTGATGCATGGAGTGAAGATGGAGCACCAGTGGAATGTGACGGCAGGGAAACTGGAGAAAACCTGCCCTGCGCCATCGTGCCACATGCAGACAACATCACTGATGATGCATGGAGTGAAGATGGAGCACCAGTGGAATGTGACAGCAGGGAAACTGGAGAAAACCTGCCACTGCGCCATCGTGCCACATGCAGACAACATCACTGGTGATGCATGGAGTGAAGATGGAGCACCAGTGGAATGTGACAGCAGGGAAACTGGAGAAAACCTGCCCTGCGCCATCGTGTCACATGCAGACAACATCACTGATGATGCATGGAGTGAAGATGGAGCACCAGTGGAATGTGACAGCAGAGAAACTGGAGAAAACCTGCCACTGCGCCATCGTGCCACATGCAGACAACATCACTGGTGATGCATGGAGTGAAGATGGAGCACCAGTGGAATGTGACAGCAGGGAAACTGGAGAAAACCTGCCCTGCGCCATCGTGCCACTTGCAGACAACATCACTGATGATGCATGGAGTGAAGATGGAGCACCAGTGGAATGTGACAGCAGGGAAACTGGAGAAAACCTGCCCTGCGCCATCGTGCCACATGCAGACAACATCACTGATGATGCATGGAGTGAAGATGGAGCACCAGTGGAATGTGACAGCAGGGAAACTGGAGAAAACCTGCCCTGCGCCATCGTGCCACATGCAGACAACATCACTGATGATGCATGGAGTGAAGATGGAGCACCAATGGAATGTGACAGCAGGGAAACTGGAGAAAACCTGCCACTGCGCCATCGTGCCACATGCAGACAACATCACTGGTGATGCATGGAGTGAAGATGGAGCACCAGTGGAATGTGATGGCGGGGAAACTGGAGAAAACCTGCCCTGCGCCATCGTGCCACATGCAGACAACATCACTGATGATGCATGGAGTGAAGATGGAGCACCAGTGGAATGTGACAGCAGGGAACCTGGAGAAAACCTGCCCTGCGCCATCGTGCCACATGCAGACAACATCACTGATGATGCATGGAGTGAAGATGGAGCACCAGTGGAATGTGACAGCAGGGAAACTGGAGAAAACCTGCCCTGCGCCATCGTGCCACATGCAGACAACATCACTGGTGATGCATGGAGTGAAGATGGAGCACCAGTGGAATGTGACGGCAGGGAAACTGGAGAAAACCTGCCCTGCGCCATTGTGCCACATGCAGACAACATCACTGATGATGCATGGAGTGAAGATGGAGCACCAATGGAATGTGACAGCAGGGAAACTGGAGAAAACCTGCCCTGCGCCATCGTGCCACATGCAGACAACATCACTGATGATGCATGGAGTGAAGATGGAGCACCAGTGGAATGTGACAGCAGGGAAACTGGAGAAAACCTGCCCTGCGCCATCGTGCCACATGCAGACAACATCACTGATGATGCATGGAGTGAAGATGGAGCACCAATGGAATGTGACAGCAGGGAAACTGGAGAAAACCTGCCCTGCGCCATCGTGCCACATGCAGACATCATCACTGATGATGCATGGAGTGAAGATGGAGCACCAGTGGAATGTGACAGCAGGGAACCTGGAGAAAACCTGCCCTGCGCCATCGTGCCACATGCAGACAACATCACTGATGATGCATGGAGTGAAGATGGAGCACCAGTGGAATGTGACAGCAGGGAAACTGGAGAAAACCTGCCTCTGCGCCATCATGCCACATGCAGACAACACCACTGGTGATGCATGGAGTGAAGATGGAGCACCAGTGGAATGTGACAGTAGGGACACTGGAGAAAACCTGCCCTGCGCCATCGTGCCACATGCAGACAACATCACTGGTGATGCATGGAGTGAAGATGGAGCACCAGTGGAATGTGATGGCGGGGAAACTGGAGAAAACCTGCCACTGCGCCATCGTGCCACATTCAGACAACATAACTGGTGATGCATGGAGTGAAGATGGAGCACCACTGGAATGTGACGGCAGGGAAACTGGAGAAAACCTGCCCTGCGCCATCGTGCCACATGCAGACAACATCACTGATGATGCATGGAGTGAAGATGGAGCACCAATGGAATGTGACAGCAGGGAAACTGGAGAAAACCTGCCACTGCGCCATCGTGCCACATGCAGACAACATCACTGGTGATGCATGGAGTGAAGATGGAGCACCAGTGGAATGTGACGGCAGGGAAACTGGAGAAAACCTGCTACTGCGCCATCGTGCCACATGCAGACAACATCACTGATGATGCATGGAGTGAAGATGGAGCACCAGTGGAATGTGACGGCAGGGAAACTGGAGAAAACCTGCCCTGCGCCATTGTGCCACATGCAGACAACATCACTGATGATGCATGGAGTGAAGATGGAGCACCAGTGGAATGTGACGGCAGGGAAACTGGAGAAAACCTGCCCTGCGCCATCATGCCACATGCAGACAACACCACTGGTGATGCATGGAGTGAAGATGGAGCACCAATGGAATGTGACAGCAGGGAAACTGGAGAAAACCTGCCTCTGCGCCATCGTGCCACATTCAGACAACATCACTGGTGATGCATGGAGTGAAGATGGAGCACCAGTGGAATGTGACGGCAGAGAAACTGGAGAAAACCTGCCTCTGCGCCATCGTGCCACTTGCAGACAACATCACTGGTGATGCATGGAGTGAAGATGGAGCACCAGTGGAATGTGACAGCAGGGAAACTGGAGAAAACCTGCCCTGCGCCATCGTGCCACATGCAGACAACATCACTGATGATGCATGGAGTGAAGATGGAGCACCAGTGGAATGTGACAGCAGGGAAACTGGAGAAAACCTGCCCTGCGCCATCGTGCCACATGCAGACAACATCACTGATGATGCATGGAGTGAAGATGGAGCACCAGTGGAATGTGACAGCAGGGAAACTGGAGAAAACCTGCCCTGCGCCATCGTGCCACATGCAGACAACATCACTGATGATGCATGGAGTGAAGATGGAGCACCAGTGGAATGTGACGGCAGGGAAACTGGAGAAAACCTGCAACTGCGCCATCGTGCCACATGCAGACAACATCACTGATGATGCATGGAGTGAAGATGGAGCACCAGTGGAATGTGATGGCGGGGAAACTGGAGAAAACCTGCTACTGCGCCATCGTGCCACATGCAGACAACATCACTGATGATGCATGGAGTGAAGATGGAGCACCAATGGAATGTGATGGCGGGGAAACTGGAGAAAACCTGCCCTGCGCCATCGTGCCACATTCAGACAACATAACTGGTGATGCATGGAGTGAAGATGGAGCACCAGTGGAATGTGACAGCAGGGAAACTGGAGAAAACCTGCCCTGCGCCATTGTGCCACATGCAGACAACATCACTGATGATGCATGGAGTGAAGATGGAGCACCAATGGAATGTGACAGCAGGGAAACTGGAGAAAACCTGCCCTGCGCCATCGTGCCACATGCAGACAACATCACTGATGATGCATGGAGTGAAGATGGAGCACCAGTGGAATGTGACAGCAGGGAAACTGGAGAAAACCTGCTACTGCGCCATCGTGCCACATGCAGACAACACCACTGGTGATGCATGGAGTGAAGATGGAGCACCACTGGAATGTGACGGCAGGGAAACTGGAGAAAACCTGCCCTGCGCCATCGTGCCACATGCAGACAACATCACTGATGATGCATGGAGTGAAGATGGAGCACCAGTGGAATGTGACGGCAGGGAAACTGGAGAAAACCTGCCCTGCGCCATCGTGCCACATGCAGACAACATCACTGGTGATGCATGGAGTGAAGATGGAGCACCAGTGGAATGTGACGGCAGGGAAACTGGAGAAAACCTGCCCTGCGCCATCGTGCCACATGCAGACAACATCACTGGTGATGCATGGAGTGAAGATGGAGCACCAGTGGAATGTGACAGCAGGGAAACTGGAGAAAACCTGCCTCTGCGCCATCATGCCACATGCAGACAACACCACTGGTGATGCATGGAGTGAAGATGGAGCACCAGTGGAATGTGACAGCAGGGAAACTGGAGAAAACCTGCCACTGTGCCATCGTGCCACATGCAGACAACACCACTGGTGATGCATGGAGTGAAGATGGAGCACCAGTGGAATGTGACAGTAGGGAAACTGGAGAAAACCTGCCCTGCGCCATCGTGTCACATTCAGACAACATCACTGGTGATGCATGGAGTGAAGATGGAGCACCAGTGGAATGTGACAGCAGGGAAACTGGAGAAAACCTGCCCTGCGCCATCGTGCCACATGCAGACAACACCCTTGGTGATGCATGGAGTGAAGATGGAGCACCAGTGGAATGTGACAGCAGAGAAACTGGAGAAAACCTGCCCTGCGCCATCGTGCCACATGCAGACAACATCACTGATGATGCATGGAGTGAAGATGGAGCACCAGTGGAATGTGACAGCAGAGAAACTGGAGAAAACCTGCCACTGCGCCATCGTGCCACATGCAGACAACATCACTGGTGATGCATGGAGTGAAGATGGAGCACCAGTGGAATGTGACGGCAGGGAAACTGGAGAAAACCTGCCCTGCGCCATTGTGCCACATGCAGACAACATCACTGATGATGCATGGAGTGAAGATGGAGCACCAATGGAATGTGACAGCAGGGAAACTGGAGAAAACCTGCCCTGCGCCATCGTGCCACATGCAGACAACATCACTGATGATGCATGGAGTGAAGATGGAGCACCAGTGGAATGTGACAGCAGGGAAACTGGAGAAAACCTGCCCTGCGCCATCGTGCCACATGCAGACAACATCACTGATGATGCATGGAGTGAAGATGGAGCACCAATGGAATGTGACAGCAGGGAAACTGGAGAAAACCTGCCCTGCGCCATCGTGCCACATGCAGACATCATCACTGATGATGCATGGAGTGAAGATGGAGCACCAGTGGAATGTGACAGCAGGGAACCTGGAGAAAACCTGCCCTGCGCCATCGTGCCACATGCAGACAACATCACTGATGATGCATGGAGTGAAGATGGAGCACCAGTGGAATGTGACAGCAGGGAAACTGGAGAAAACCTGCCTCTGCGCCATCATGCCACATGCAGACAACACCACTGGTGATGCATGGAGTGAAGATGGAGCACCAGTGGAATGTGACAGTAGGGAAACTGGAGAAAACCTGCCCTGCGCCATCGTGCCACATGCAGACAACATCACTGGTGATGCATGGAGTGAAGATGGAGCACCAGTGGAATGTGATGGCGGGGAAACTGGAGAAAACCTGCCACTGCGCCATCGTGCCACATTCAGACAACATAACTGGTGATGCATGGAGTGAAGATGGAGCACCACTGGAATGTGACGGCAGGGAAACTGGAGAAAACCTGCCCTGCGCCATCGTGCCACATGCAGACAACATCACTGATGATGCATGGAGTGAAGATGGAGCACCAATGGAATGTGACAGCAGGGAAACTGGAGAAAACCTGCCACTGCGCCATCGTGCCACATGCAGACAACATCACTGGTGATGCATGGAGTGAAGATGGAGCACCAGTGGAATGTGACGGCAGGGAAACTGGAGAAAACCTGCTACTGCGCCATCGTGCCACATGCAGACAACATCACTGATGATGCATGGAGTGAAGATGGAGCACCAGTGGAATGTGACGGCAGGGAAACTGGAGAAAACCTGCCCTGCGCCATTGTGCCACATGCAGACAACATCACTGATGATGCATGGAGTGAAGATGGAGCACCAGTGGAATGTGACGGCAGGGAAACTGGAGAAAACCTGCCCTGCGCCATCATGCCACATGCAGACAACACCACTGGTGATGCATGGAGTGAAGATGGAGCACCAATGGAATGTGACATCAGGGAAACTGGAGAAAACCTGCCTCTGCGCCATCGTGCCACATTCAGACAACATCACTGGTGATGCATGGAGTGAAGATGGAGCACCAGTGGAATGTGACGGCAGAGAAACTGGAGAAAACCTGCCTCTGCGCCATCGTGCCACTTGCAGACAACATCACTGGTGATGCATGGAGTGAAGATGGAGCACCAGTGGAATGTGACAGCAGGGAAACTGGAGAAAACCTGCCCTGCGCCATCGTGCCACATGCAGACAACATCACTGATGATGCATGGAGTGAAGATGGAGCACCAGTGGAATGTGACAGCAGGGAAACTGGAGAAAACCTGCCCTGCGCCATCGTGCCACATGCAGACAACATCACTGATGATGCATGGAGTGAAGATGGAGCACCAGTGGAATGTGACAGCAGGGAAACTGGAGAAAACCTGCCCTGCGCCATCGTGCCACATGCAGACAACATCACTGATGATGCATGGAGTGAAGATGGAGCACCAGTGGAATGTGACGGCAGGGAAACTGGAGAAAACCTGCAACTGCGCCATCGTGCCACATGCAGACAACATCACTGATGATGCATGGAGTGAAGATGGAGCACCAGTGGAATGTGATGGCGGGGAAACTGGAGAAAACCTGCTACTGCGCCATCGTGCCACATGCAGACAACATCACTGATGATGCATGGAGTGAAGATGGAGCACCAATGGAATGTGATGGCGGGGAAACTGGAGAAAACCTGCCCTGCGCCATCGTGCCACATGCAGACAACATCACTGGTGATGCATGGAGTGAAGATCGAGCACCAGTGGAATGTGATGGCGGGGAACCTGGAGAAAACCTGCCACTGCGCCATCATGCCACATGCAGACAACATCACTGGTGATGCATGGAGTGAAGATCGAGCACCAGTGGAATGTGACAGCAGAGAAACTGGAGAAAACCTGCCTCTGCGCCATCGTGCCACATTCAGACAACACCACTGGTGATGCATGGAGTGAAGATGGAGCACCAGTGGAATGTGACGGCAGAGAAACTGGAGAAAACCTGCCTCTGCGCCATCGTGCCACTTGCAGACAACATCACTGGTGATGCATGGAGTGAAGATGGAGCACCAGTGGAATGTGACAGCAGGGAAACTGGAGAAAACCTGCCACTGCGCCATCGTGCCACATGCAGACAACACCCTTGGTGATGCATGGAGTGAAGATGGAGCACCAGTGGAATGTGATGGCGGGGAAACTGGAGAAAACCTGCCCTGCGCCATCGTGCCACATGCAGACAACATCACTGATGATGCATGGAGTGAAGATGGAGCACCAGTGGAATGTGACAGCAGGGAAACTGGAGAAAACCTGCCTCTGCGCCATCGTGCCACATGCAGACAACATCACTGATGATGCATGGAGTGAAGATGGAGCACCAGTGGAATGTGACAGCAGGGAAACTGGAGAAAACCTGCCCTGCGCCATCGTGCCACATGCAGACAACATCACTGATGATGCATGGAGTGAAGATGGAGCACCAGTGGAATGTGACAGCAGGGAACCTGGAGAAAACCTGCCCTGCGCCATCGTGCCACATGCAGACAACATCACTGATGATGCATGGAGTGAAGATGGAGCACCAGTGGAATGTGACAGCAGGGAAACTGGAGAAAACCTGCCCTGCGCCATCGTGCCACATGCAGACAACACCACTGATGATGCATGGAGTGAAGATGGAGCACCAATGGAATGTGACAGCAGGGAAACTGGAGAAAACCTGCCCTGCGCCATCGTGCCACATGCAGACAACATCACTGATGATGCATGGAGTGAAGATGGAGCACCAATGGAATGTGACAGCAGGGAAACTGGAGAAAACCTGCCCTGCGCCATCGTGCCACATGCAGACAACATCACTGATGATGCATGGAGTGAAGATGGAGCACCAGTGGAATGTGACGGCAGGGAAACTGGAGAAAACCTGCCACTGCGCCATCGTGCCACATGCAGACAACATCACTGGTGATGCATGGAGTGAAGATGGAGCACCAGTGGAATGTGACGGCAGGGAAACTGGAGAAAACCTGCCACTGCGCCATCGTGCCACATGCAGACAACATCACTGGTGATGCATGGAGTGAAGATGGAGCACCAGTGGAATGTGACGGCAGGGAAACTGGAGAAAACCTGCCCTGCGCCATTGTGCCACATGCAGACAACATCACTGGTGATGCATGGAGTGAAGATGGAGCACCAGTGGAATGTGACGGCAGGGTAACTGGAGAAAACCTGCCACTGCGCCATCGTGCCACATGCAGACAACATCACTGGTGATGCATGGAGTGAAGATGGAGCACCAGTGGAATGTGACGGCAGGGAAACTGGAGAAAATCTGCCACTGCGCCATCGTGCCACATGCAGACAACATCACTGGTGATGCATGGAGTGAAGATGGAGCACCACTGGAATGTGACAGCAGGGAAACTGGAGAAAACCTGCCACTGCGCCATTGTGCCACATGCAGACAACATCACTGATGATGCATGGAGTGAAGATGGAGCACTAGTGGAATGTGATGGCGGGAAAACTGGAGAAAACGTGCCACTGCGCCATCATACCACATGCAGGCAACATCACTGATGATGCATGGAGTGAAGATGGAGCACTAGTGGAATGTGATGGCAGGGAAACTGGAGAAAACCTGCCTCTGCGCCATCATGCCACATGCAGACAACACCACTAATGATGCATGGAGTGAAGATGGAGCACCAGTGGAATGTGACGACAGGGAAACTGGAAAAAACCTGCCCCTGCGCCATCGTGCCACATGCAGTCGTCTGGGATTGAACCTGGGCCACCTTGGTGAGAGGCGAGTGGTCTAACCACCAGGCCATGATGAGTTTGTTGTAATAGACTACTGCATGTGGGTTGTAACCCAGTGAAGGGCGCAGCTTCCTTCACAAGGGAAGTAAAGCCGTTTATCCCATGTCCTAGATTTACAGCACTTAAGATAACCTCAAGCCTCTGAACAAAATGAAGCAATCTTTCACACCCAGGATAGAATGGGACACTAAGGAGTGCAGCATTCATAAGTACAACTCAATTTCAGTTTTTTATTGCCTGCTGCTGGACCTGGGGTAGAAGCCTCCATGGCGTTGTGGAAATCCTAAAATAGTCTTTCTGACCACATGTAAGATGCTGCTCTTCCATCACACGACTGAGAGGGTTTGTGATGGGGGGGCTTCTTGCACATACTTGAGCTTCACAAAAGATTAATAAAATCATAATACAAGTACCAATAGTTATCTATATTACCCTTACCTTGTATATATATCTTAGAGTTAAGTCTTGTTTATACATCCAAATTTGGATCTGTTTAAAAGAAATTCAGCATGTAGTAATATAGAACTGAACACTGATAGGCTCACAACCATCTTCCAAACAGCTTAATCACAACAAAAGTCATTATCACTCACTAGTAATGAATACTTCAATCAGAAACTCTAACTTGTTCCACTCAATACAAATTAAATAGCTATAGATCATCATTATTATTGCTGCTGTTTTTATTATTATCATCATCTTGCAAGCATATTTCTCCTGTGCCGATACTGCCCCTTTGTGTCCCATTCTGCAGAAGTAGGAAGGTAGGAAGGAGCCTGGCACTGGCACAAAACTATTTTACAAATTCTATATATGTATATACTGACAGTGCCGTAGAATCTGAGGCTGATAATGAATCTATCAATGTCTCATTCGAGCTTCTCCTGGTCCAATGCTGAACAGTTGGCACTTCAGGTTGATGAGGTTCTATTACATCTGGATATAGCAACATCCTTGGGAATGCTCTCGCTTGTAGTATCCTAGTATCAGACCAAAGTTGAGAACCTCAGCAAGTGCAGCCAGGGGTAACAGCCCTTTCTGGTGATGGTATTCAAAAAGGAGAGAACATGAGGCACGACAGAGCATACAGCCTTCGCTACAACCAGAGTTGTTTGGTCGAGTTTTGTTACAGTGGTGTCAGGAGTGGGACATAGTGCTGCTACTGATTTCACAAACACGTGCAGCTGATCAAACAAGCGGCTATAAGCTTTCTAAAACAAACCACTAACACATGTGCACCAAGCTGTACTCACAATATTAAGCAACTTCTATAATAACAGCACTGATATCGATAATAATACATTAAGTAGAATCTGATATGTTCCATTCATATGAATTTCTCTACCTATTCTGCTACAAAATGTTCTTACAAAACTTATTCTTGTATCTACTCTAAAAACATTAGGAGAAATGGTTTTACTGCATATTTTCTCATCGGTTCAAAAGAAATAAGGGAATATACTAGGCTAAATCTTTTAAAAGCTAGTCGCTAAATAATGAAGCGAAATTGTGGTCATCATCCAGAACAAAAGGGACTTCAGAAGCTATTCCCAAAAAATTCAAGATATACATTTCATTAATTGCCATGTAAACTCTCTAGTATATATACTTTTAATCAAAATTGTTAGTCATTTTTCAGAAAATCAAAAATACTGAAAAATGTTCCAAGTAAAGGGTAATTTGGAGTGGTGGTATATCCAACATAACTATTATATGCAGAACAATGGAAATATTGCATTAGCATTTACATCAATAGGAGCAAAGTGGAAGAAGCTGCAGCCACACTTCAAACTAAACTCTAACAATAACCACCAGAAGAAGAATTCTCCCATACAGATGATAAAAGCACAATAATTAGAGCAAACTTGGCATAACTCAAATATCAGATCATTAATTATAGATGCCCGCAATACAGGTAATGAAACAGTAGAGCATCCAAATTTATTTAAGTTCAGTGTCTTCCAAACACAAAGCTTTTCAAGACAATCTGCCCACCCCAAACTACTCTTTACACGGAAAAAGTTTACAAAATTCTGATTTTATTAAAAAGTTGCTTTAACAATTTTGATTTAAATACTGTATATTATAGATACTTACAAACAAATAAAATGTATAAGTTAAATTTTCTAGGAATAGCTTCTGAATAACTTTAGTATAGCTGGTAAAAGGTAACAGAGAGACAAAAACTTACTGCAGCAAAAATATATATCTTAACACAAGATTTGAGAAATATATTTCCTTTGTAGAGTTAACCATTTCCAAGATGTTCATGGTTATTCCTTTCAACTTCAAAATCTTTAAGACAATTTTAACTGGGAATTTATCATTTCTGTTTCTTTTGTTTTACTCCTGGCCATGCAAAAAGATCCAAATTTCAACCACATGGCAACCACATTTTAAAACATTTGACTATCACTTTATCCTAGTGTATTCCGTTCTACTTACAAGGAAGCAAGTAATTAGACAATTTCTGTTAATGTTTATCTTGAATTAGATAGAAAAATAATCTTTTGTAAGAATAGTTTGTTACAGAATAGGAACAGAAAGTCATGTGAATGGAACACATCAGATTTTTAATAAAGTGAGAATTGGTGCTCAATCGAATATCAAGAAACACTGGTACCCATTAATGTAATATGATAACCTTAAAAACAAATAATTTATTAATAATGCATCATTTTTCACAAGGCTTTAACAAAACTGTTACTTATATAGTTTTATTTATTTCCAATAAATTATTATTTCTATTGTTGTTAAACAATTTGATGATGATGATGATGATGACCCACCCACCTGTTGCTGGTCTGATACAACATTGCGACACTCAACAAGAACAATGTACATGAACTGGGTGAGAGAATGTGGCACTTGACGTTGGAACAGAGTTATTCTCGCCAGTCCCAACTCGTCAGGCAGGTTCATGTAGATGTGTCTTGCCCCACTCCAGTCCTTCCACGTGTCTACCATAACCTGAAACATGTATCAGCAACAAGTCAACATAATAACGAGTTTGTTATTGTTATTACTACTCTTAGTTGAAAATAATAAATAGCATATTGTAGGGTACCTATGGGAGGCAAACACAATTGTGGCCTCCTAAACAATGCTGGCACAGACATGGTTTTAGTTATTAAACATTCACAACATAAACTTTTTAACAAAGGATTTAACTTAGTCTGTAAGATTGTCATTTGTTGGTGCCATGTACAAATAGTTGTAAGGAATAAAGAGAGATGGCACCACCAGGGTAAAAACCAAACGGAGAGTAGAGAGCAACAAATGCAAGTATAACAGGATAGCAGAGACGGCAGTCAGTTTCCAGACACCAGAGTGTTCACAACTCTGCTAGCGGTACGGTAGCGTGACTCAGATTTATCTTACACATGTGTTCTTTAATAAGTACCTGTTCTGTGCCTCAGGGTAAGTCATTCCAAAGTTGACAATCCTGATCTGCATTTGAGATCTTTAGGGCAACACTTGATTGTGTGTCTCGATAGTGTTCTGTGGAGCCTACTGGACATGGCAACCTTCTGATCCTAGCTGATGATCCTGATCAGTATATATGAGCTCTCTGAGGTTTATCCCTCGGTCACGTGTCTCGATAGTGCTCTGTGGAGCCTACTGGACATGGCAACCTTCTGATCCTAGCTGATGATCCTGATCAGTATATATGAGCTCTCTGAGGTTTATCCCTCGGTCACGTGTCTCGATAGTGCTCTGTGGAGCCTACTGGACATGGCAACCTTCTGATCCTAGCTGATGATCCTGATCAGTATATATGAGCTCTCTGAGGTTTATCCCTCGGTCACGTGTCTCGATAGTGTTCTGTGGAGCGTACTAGACATGGGCACCTTCTGATCCTAGCTGATGATCCTGATCAGTATATATGAGCTCTCTGAGGTTTATCCCTTGGTCACATGTCTCAATACCGTTCTGTGGAACCTACTGAACATGGCAACCTTCTGATCCTAGCTGATGATCCTGATAGGTATATATGAGCTCTCTGAGGCTTATCCCTTAGTCACGTGTCTCGATACCGTTCTGTGGAGCCAACTAGATATGGCAACCTTCTAATCCTAGCTGATGATCCTGATCAGTATATATGAGCTCTCTGAGGTTTATACCTCGGTCACGTGTCTCGATAGTGTTCTGTGGAGCCTACTAGATATGGCAACGTTCTTCAATTAGCTGATGATCCTGATCAGTATATATGAGCTCTCTGAGGTTTATACCTCGGTCACGTGTCTCGATAGTGTTCTGTGGAGCCTACTAGACATGGCAACCTTCTGATTCTAGCTGATGATCCTGATCAGTATATATGAGCTCTCTGAGGTTTATACCTCGGTCACGTGTCTCGATAGTGTTCTGTGGAGCCTACTAGACATGGCAACCTTCTGATCCTAGCTGATGA
This sequence comes from Hymenopus coronatus, assembly GCA_030762935.1. Classification (NCBI taxonomy): domain Eukaryota; kingdom Metazoa; phylum Arthropoda; class Insecta; order Mantodea; family Hymenopodidae; genus Hymenopus; species Hymenopus coronatus. Next base: position 2,171,916 of record CM060895.1, on the reverse strand, counting down.
TCCTGATCAGTATATATGAGCTCTCTGAGGTTTATCCCTCGGTCACGTGTCTCGATAGTGCTCTGTGGAGCCTACTAGACATGGCAACCTTCTGATTCTAGCTGATGATCCTGATCAGTATATATGAGCTAACTGAGGCTTATCCCTCAGTCTTGTGACTCGATAGTGTTCTGTGCAGCCTACTGGACATGGGCACCTTCTGATCCTAGCTGCTGATACTGATCAGTATATATATGAGCTAATTGAGGCTTATCCCTCGGTCACGTGTCTCGATAGTGCTCTGTGGAGCCTACTAGACATGGCAACCTTCTGATTCTAGCTGATGATCCTGATCAGTATATATGAGCTCTCTGAGGTTTATCCCTCGGTCACGTGTCTCGATAGTGCTCTGTGGAGCCTACTAGATATGGGCACCTTCTGATTCTAGCTGATGATCCTGATCAGTATATATGAGCTCTCTGAGGTTTATACCTCGGTCACGTGTCTCGATAGTGTTCTGTGGAGCCTACTAGATATGGGCACCTTCTGATTCTAGCTGATGATCCTGATCAGTATATATGAGCTCTCTGAGGTTTATACCTCGGTCACGTGTCTCGATAGTGTTCTGTGGAGCCTACTAGATATGGCAACCTTCTGATCCTAGCTGATGATCCTGATCAGTATATATGAGCTCTCTGAGGTTTATCCCTCTTTCACGTGTCTCGATAGTGCTCTGTGGAGCCTACTAGATATGGGCACCTTCTGATCCTAACTGATGATCCTGATCAGTATATATGAGCTCTCTGAGGTTTATCCCCCGGTCACGTACCTCGATTGTGCTCTGTGGAGCCTACTAGATATGGGCACCTTCTGATCCTAGCTGATGATCCTGATCAGTATATATATGAGCTAACTGAGGCTTATCCCACCGTCACGTGTCTCGATAGTGTTCTGTGGAGCCTACTAGATATGGGCACCTTCTGATCCTAGCTGATGATCCTGATCAGTATATATGAGCTCTCTGAGGTTTATCCCTCGGTCACGTGTATATTTTCAGTGGAGCCAACTAGACAAGACAACCTTCTGATCCTAGCTGATGATCCTGATCAGTATATATGAGCTCACTGAGGTTTATCCCTCAGTCACGTGTATATTTTCAGTGGAGCCAACTAGACAAGACAACCTTCTGATCCTAGCTGATGATATTGATCAGTATATATGAGCTCGCTGAGGTTTATACCTCGGTCACGAGTCTCGATACCGTTCTGTGGAGCTTACTAGACATGGCAACCTTCTGATCCTAGCTGATGATCCTGCTCAGTATATATGAGCTCTTTGAGGTTTATCCCTCGGTCACGTGTCTAGATAGTGTTCTGTGAAGCCTACTGAACATGGCAACCTTCTGATCCTAGCTGACGATACTGATCAGTATGTATGAACTCACTGAGCTTTATCCCTTAGTCACGTGTGTCGATAATGTTATGTGGAGCCTACTAGACAAAGCAAGCTTCTGATTCTAGCTGATGAGCCTGATCAGAATATATGAGCTCTCTGAGGTTTATCCCTCGGTCACATGTCTCGATAATGTTCTGTGGAGCCTACTAGATATGGGCACCTTCTGATCCTAGCTGATGATCCTGATCAGTATATATGAGCTCTCTGAGGTTTATCCCTCAGTCATGTGGCTCGATACCATTCTGTGGAGCCTACTAGATATGGCAACGTTCTTCAATTAGCTGATGATCCTGATCAGTATATATGAGCTCTCTGAGGTTTATCCCTTGGTCACATGTCTCGATACCGTTCTGTGGAGCCTACTAGATATGGCAACGTTCTTCAATTAGCTGATGATCCTGATCAGTATATATGAGCTCTCTGAGGTTTATCCCTTGGCAAGTGCCTCGATATCGTTATGTGGAGCCAACTAGACAAGACAACCTTGTGCTCCTAGCTGTTGACCCTGATCAGTATATATTAGCTCTCTGAGGCTTATCCCTCAGTCACATGTCTTGATAGTGTTCTGTGGAACCTACTAGATATGGCAACCTTGTGATCCTAGCTGATGATCCTGATTAGTATAAATGAGCTCACTGAGGTTTATTCCTTGGTAACGTGTCTCAATACCGTTCTTTGGAGCGTACTAGACATGGCAACCTTCTGATCCTAGCTGACGATCCTGCTCAGTATATATGAGTTCTGTGAGGTTTATCCCTCAGTCACGTGTCTGTGTTCTGTGGAGCCAACTAGACAAGACAACCTTCTGCTCCTAGCTGTTGTTCCTGATCAGTATAAATGAGCTCACTGAGGTTTATTCCTTGGTAACGTGTCTCAATACCGTTCTTTGGAGCGTACTAGACATGGCAACCTTCTGATCCTAGCTGACGATCCTGCTCAGTATATATGAGTTCTGTGAGGTTTATCCCTCAGTCACGTGTCTGTGTTCTGTGGAGCCAACTAGACAAGACAACCTTCTGCTCCTAGCTGTTGATCCTGATCAGTATAAATGAGCTCACTGAGGTTTATTCCTTGGTAACGTGTCTCATTACCGTTCTTTGGAGCGTACTAGACATGGCAACCTTCTGCACTTAGCTGATGATTCTGATCAGTATATATGAGCTCTGTGAGGTTTATCCCTCAGTCACGTGTCTGTGTTCTGTGGAGCCAACTAGACAAGACAACCTTCTGCACCTAGCTGATGATTTTGATAAGTATGTATGAGTTCTGTGAGGTTTATCCCTCAGTCACGTGTCTATGTTCTATGGAGCCAACTAGACAACACATCCTCCTGATCCTAGCCGACGATCCTGATCAGTATATATGATCTCACTGAGGTTTATCCCTTAGTAACGTGTCTCAATACCGTTCTCTGGAACCTACTGGACATGGCAGGTTCTGCACGTAGCTTACGATCCTGATCAGTATATATGAGCTCACTGAGGTTTATCCCTTGGTCACGTGTGTCGATACCGTTCTTTGGGGCCTACTAGACATGGGCACCTTCTGCCCGTAGCTGATGATCCTGATCAGTATATATGAGCTCACTGAAGTTTATCCCTTGGTCACGTGTGTCGATACCGTTCTTTGGGGCCTACTAGACATGGGCACCTTCTGCCCGTAGCTGATGATCCTGATCAGTATATATGAGCTCACTGAAGTTTATCCCTTGGTCACGTGTGTCGATACCGTTCTTTGGGGCCTATTAGACATGGGCACCTTCTGCCCGTAGCTGATGATCCTGATCAGTATATATGAGCTCACTGAGGTTTATCCCTTGGTCACGTGTCTCGATACCGTTCTGTGGGGCCTACTAGACATGGGCACCTTCTGCACGTAGCGGATGATCCTGATCAGTATATATGAGCTCACTGAAGTTTATCCCTCGGTCACGTGTCTCGATAGTGTTCTGTGGAGCCTACTGGACATGTCAATCTGCTGATCCTAGCTGATGATACTGATCAGTATATATGAGCTCTTTGAGGTTTATCCATCGGTCACATGTCTCCTTATAGTGTTCTGTGGAGCCAACTAGACAAGACAACCACCTGATCCTAGCTGATGATCCTGATCAGTTTATATGAGCTCTCTGAGGTTTTTGCCTCAGTCACGTGCCTCGATAGTGTTCTGTGGAGCCTACTGGACATGGCAATCTGCTGATCCTAGCTGACGATCCTGATCAGTATATATGAGCTCACTGAGGGGTATCCCTTAGTCACATGTCTCAATACCGTTTTGTGGAGCCTACTGGACATGGCACCTTCTGCACCTAGCTGATGATCCTGATCAGTATATATGAGATCTCTGAGGTTTATCCCTTAGTCAGTTGTCTCGATACCGTTCTGTGGAGTGTCCTGGACATTGCAACCTTCTGATTCTAGCTGATGATCCCGATCAGTATATATGAGCCTACTGCGGTTTATCCCTTAGTCACGTGTCTCGATACCGTTCTATGGAGCCTACTAGACATGGCAACCTTCTGGTCCTAGCTGACGATTATATGAGTATATAAGAGCTCACTGAGGTTTATCCCTCGGTCACATATCAATGTTCGGTGGTGCCAAATAGATACGGCAACGTTCTGCACGTATCTGATGATCCTGATCAGTATATGTGAGCTCACCGAGGTTTATCCCTTGGTAATGTGTCTCAATACCGCTCTGTGGAGCCTACTGGACTTGACAACCTTCTGATCCAAGCTGAGGATCCTGATCAGTATATGTGAGCTCACTGAGGGTTATGCCTTGGTCACGTGTCTGAATACCAATCTTTGGAGCCTACTAGACATGGCAACCTTCTGATCCTAGCTGATGATTCTGATCAGTATATATGAGCTCTGTGAGGTTTATCCCTCAGTCACGTGTCTATGTTCTGTGGAGCCAACTAGACAAGACAGCCTTCTGATCCTTGCTGACGATCCTGATCAGTATATAAGAGCTCACTGAGGTTTATCCCTTAGTCACGTCTCTCGATACTGTTCTGTGGAGCGTACTGGACATAGCACCTTCTGCACAAAGCTGACTATCCTGATCAGTATATATGAGCTCTGTGAGGTTTATCCCTCGGTCACGTGTCTATGTTCTGTGGAGCCAACTAGACAAGACAGCCATCTGATCCTAGCTGATGATCCTGATCAGTATATATGAGCTCACTGAGGTTTATCCCTTAGTCACGTGTCTCAATAACGTTTTGTGGAGCCTTCTGGACATGGCACCTTCTGCACGTAGCTGACGATCCTGATCAATATATATGAGCTCACTGAGGTTTATCCCTCGGTCACGTGTCTATGTTGTGTGGTGCCAACTAGACAAGACAACCTGCTGATCCTAGCTGACGATCCTGACCAGTATATATGATCTCACTGAGGTTTATCCATTAGTCACGTCTCTCGATACTGTTCTGTGGAGCCTACTGGACATGGCACCTTCTGCACGTAGCTGATGATCCTGATCAGTATATATGAGATCACTAAGGTTTATCCCTCAGTCATGGGTCTATGTTCTGCGGAGCCAACTAGACAAGACAACCTTCTGAACCTATCTGATGATCCTGATCAGTATATATGAGCTCACTAAGGTTTATCCCTCAGTCACGTGTCTATGTTGTGTGGAGCCAACTGGACAAGACAACCATCTGATCCAAGCTAATGATCCTGATCAGTATATATGAGCTCACTGAGGTTTACCCTCGGTCACGTGTCTCGATACCATTCTGCGGAGCCAAATAGACAATACAACCTCCTGCTCCTAGCTGATGATCCTGATCAGTATATATGAGCTCATAGAGGTTTGTCGTTCGGTCACGTGTCTCAATACCGTTATGTGGAGCCAACTAGACAATACAACCTCCTGCTCCTAGCTGATGATCCTGATCAGTATATATGAGCTCACTGAGGTTTATCCCTCAGTCACTTGTGTCGATACCGTTATGTGGAGCCAACTAGACAAGATAACCCTCTGATCCTAGTTGATGATCCTGATCAGTATATATGAGCTCACTGAGGTTTATCCCTCAGTCACTTGTGTCGATACCGTTATGTGGAGCCAACTAGACAAGACAACCTTCTGATCCTAGTTGATGATCCTGATCAGTATATATGAGCTCACTGAGGATTATCTCTTGGTCACGTGTCTCGATACCGTTCTGTGGAGCCAACTTGACAAGACTACCTTCTGATCCTAGCTGATGATCCTGATCAGTATATATGAGCTCACTGAAGTTTATCCCTCAGTCACGTGTCTAGATACCGTTCTGTGGAGCCAACTAGATATGGCAACGTTCTGCACCTAGCTGAAGATCCTGATCAGTATATATGAGCTCTCTGAGGTTTATCCCTTAGTCACGTGTCTCGATACCGTTCTATGGAGCCTACTGGACATGGCAACCTTCTGCTTCTAGCTAATGATCCTGATCAGTATATATGAGCTCTCTGAGGTTTATCCCTCGGTCACGTGTCTCGATAGTGTTCTGTGGAGCCTACTAGACATGGCGACCTTCTCATCCTAGCTGATGATTCTGATCAGTATATATGAGCTCACTGAGGTTTATCCCTCAGTCACGTGTCTCGATACCGTTCTGTGGAGCCTACTAGACATGGCAACCTTCTGATCCTAGCTGATGATCCTGATCAGTATATATGAGCTCTCTGAGGTTTATCCCTCGGTCACGTGTCTATGTTCTGTGGAACCTACTAGACATGGCAACCTTCTGATCCTAGCTGAAGATCCTGATCAGTATATATGAAGTCACTGAGGTTTATACCTCGGTCACGTGTCTCGACAGTGTTCTGTGGAGCCTACTAGACATGGCAACCTTCTGCTTCTAGCTGATGATCCTGATCAGTAAATATGAGCTCTCTGAGGTTTAGCCCTCGGTCACGTGTCTCGATAGTGTTCTGTGGAGCCTACTGGACATGGCAACCTTCTGCACCTAGCTGTTGATCCTGATCAGTATATATGAGCTCACTGAGGTTTATCCTCGGTCACGTGTCTCGATACCATTCTGTGGAGCGTACTAGACATGGCAACCTTCTGATCCTAGCTGACAATCCTGATCAGTATATATGAGCTCTCTGAGGTTTACCCCTCGGTCACGTGTCTCGATACCGTTCTGTGGAGCCTACTAAACATGGCAACCTTCTGATCCTAGCTGACGATCCTGATGAGTATATATTGGCTCTCTGAGGTTTATCCCTTAGTCATGTGTCTCGATACCGTTCTGTGGAGCCTACTAGGTGAAGGGGACCCTATCTATCGGCTACAAACTCTTTCAATGAGGTAGAATCGATCACGCAGCCCCAAAGCAAACACACCGACATACAACATATAGCTTTACATCTGGATTGCGGATGCAGCAATCTTGATCCACTGTGAGTAAAATGGCAAGTAAATTTTAAAAGTGTTAAACTTTCAGGTGAATTCTGTGCAATTTGAGTAATACATGAATTTTCCCCTTATCTTCTCAACCATGCATTCTCATCCATTTCCATGAAAGGTAGCAGCAGCATGTTTTTGCCCACATCCTTGTTGTACTTATTTATAATAATAATAATAACAATAATAATATTAACAATTATAATAAGAACAAATAATAATAATAATATAACAACAATAATAATAATAAGAACAACAAATAATAATAATAATAATAATAACAATAATAATAAGAACAACAAATAATAATAATAATAATAATAATAATAATAATAATAATAATAACAACCTTTATTCACCTTTCAATTTATACATATATCAGGGCTTGGTCAGTATATACATTTACAGTAGTATGTACAAGTAACAGTATTTATAAATTTATGTTTTTAATTTCTTGAATGTTGAACGTTTAAATTTGCTGTTGACGAGTTCTTTATAATGTGCAGGTTGGAAAATGCTACTGCGACTCTTGTTGGCACGACAGAATGTGGTATCTTGTTATTTGTTTTAAAGAGGTTCCTGTTTTTGTGAATGAAGCACATGTTTCAAGTATGTATATATAGGAGGAGAGTTAAGAGATTTAATTCCTTAAATACTGTTTTGCTTGGTATTTTCACAGCAACTTGTGTAATATTTTCTTTTGTAATTTAAAGCAGCATATGGACCTGCCCCATACTGGAATACCATTGGTTAAAATGGTACATCTTAATACACACTTTACTTGCTACTCTGAATTTGGACAATCTGTTGGCTAGAGAATCAATGTGTGTTCCATTTTACCTCTGAACTTATCCAAACTCCTAAGAATTTTGTTTCATTGCTTTTGTTTTTGGGTTGACTATTAATGCAAATATGTTTTACCTGGGTTCAAGTTTATAAAATTGTCTTATCTACATTTAAGTGGAACTGATTTCCTGCTAGCCAATTATGCTCTTTTGATTTATATCGTTTTCCAGGGCATTTTTATGTATAATGTTGGTATCATCTGCAAATAAAGTTATTTGAGTGTCATTGAAATTTGATGGCAAGTCATTTATATAGATTAAGAACAAAATAGGTGCCAAAGTTGACCCTTGTGGAACTCTGTGTTTTAGAGGTGCTGAAATAGAATGGCAATAATTAACTCTACCCTTTGGCTTATATAGGACTTATACCAAACATTCACTATACCTCTTATGCTGATTTTATCCAATAATATTTTATGATGACAGTATTGAAAGATCTAGAAATATAGCAACAGCTCACTGATTATGATCTGTTGCTTTAAGGATATCATCTGCAAACAAGTGTAGAGTATTCATAATGGACTCTTAATTCTGACTAAATCTCATATCATTGGCATCAATGATGAGGGTGGTGGTGTATCACTTGTGGAGGCATCTGGTGCTGGATCTATCAACTTCCAAAGGTTGCTGTATGGTGGTAAATCAAAATTCATGATATGGTTCTTTTTCTACATGATGTAGATCTAATTCTGTGGGTTTAACAGTTTTATATTCGGTGTGATTTCGTGTCCTGATGAACAGAAATGATAAGCAAGTGTTGATTTTTCTGTTTGTATTTTAGGTTTCTCATGTGTTCCTTTGATGTTGTTATCATCCTTGGGCATACAACAAACTTCATAAAATCTTCAGGAATTATAACATCACCTTAGCTCCGAAAAGCAACTAAAGCATTCAGTAACTGCTGTGTAAAAATTTAAAAGATCCTATCCTGCAAAAAAAAAAAACAGGAATTTATGAAATTAAAAGCTCAGACAGTAATCTAGTATACATAGGAAGGACAAAAAGAAGTTTGGGGACCAGATTAAAATGACACATGAGAAACCTAAAATACAAACAAACAGAAAAATCAATAGTTGCCCATCATTTTTGGACATCAGGACACGAAATCACACCTTATATAAAACAGAATTAGATGAACTATCGCAGAACTTGACTGCAGCATATGCCTCTACTAACAGCTCCAAGCTTGATGACCTGGTCACGCTAGCAGGTTGCTCAGAGAAGGCTTCCCTCTGGAGGACTTAACACTCATGAGGCTGCCAACTTTCTAACACTACACACCTCTAAGTCCATCTCAACATGAAAGGGAAAGTGGAATAATAGAAAATAAGGGAAACATGATAGAAGAAAACCACAATTGCTTGCCAACCTGGGAAATGCTCAGGAATCAAACCCAGGTCCTTCCAAATTAGTGAAAACTGACACAACAGTATTGACTGACCTTGTTCATGTTGGAAGCGAAGCCATTGAATCCCAGCAACATGTACGTGATGAAGTGTTTATAAGGCATCACATTGTATTCTGGATCAATTCTTCTTATTTCTCTGTAAACACCTGCAACATCACAACATTAACAACCTCTGCTTTTGTATTAACAAATAACTGTTTGATAGAAATCCAACAACTTGTAAACTTTCCCATACACTAACCTCAATCATTACAAATATTTACACTTTTTCTCTTTTATGTGTTACATTCACATAAGTTTCTCTGTATGTGAGGAATAAACATGTTGGAGAGAAAAAATATGTGAGAAAATTGGGATGAAATAAACAGTAGTAAAAATCTGCTGTGTTCCATTCATGTACCTACTCTGCAACCAAACTATTCTTACAAAAGCTTATTCTTCTACCTACTTTATGATAATCAAGATAAACATTAACAGAAATTGTCTTATTACTTGCTACTTCCTTGTAAGTAGAAGGCAATGCACTAGGATAAGTGATAGTCAAATGTTTTAAAACTTGCAATTATGTGAGTGTTATTCAAATTTGGTTCTCTTTACATGGCCAGGAGTAAAACAAAAGACATGTGAAAGAAAATATGATGAGAGCCCATTTGAGAAAAGTATAAGTAAAAGTTCTTTCAAAAGCCACTTGAAACTTTAAACTGCTATAAATATTATAATATTTGAGATAATATAAAAGCAAAAGAAGTAACATTGGGCTTTTCTTGAACGTCATCATGTCACAGCCTTGGAAGATGCTGAACTTCAATACAAAGTTTTGTATCTGACTAACTTTTTATTTTGACTTTTACTTTGCAGAGGTACTCATATGTGTATTCTAAAAATGGTTGTCTTTATTTGAGAGCCTTAGTAACTGTATTTCTGATTAATTACAAACAGGTAAGTATATCAAATGATACTAACCTTGCTGCACTTGCTGACTCTGGTCCAGAGGCTTCAACAACTGAGGTCTCTTGTTGTTGCCATCTGCTATGTGAACGGCAGGAAACATGGCTGAAACATCCACACATAACCTCACTTTTAAATATCAACACACACATTTAACAGAGGTGAATGCTGTAACCAAGTTTTGGGTTAGCTCTTTTATTCACTTGGTAAGTTATATATGCTTTTTTGTTCAGGATTTAATGAAAGTTATCCTTCATAATGTAAATAATTTCAATGAAATTTAATAGTATATACATGATTAATAATAATAATAATAATAATAATAATAATAATAATAATAATAATAATAATAAATAAACAAATAATAATATTCAACAATTTTCGTAATTACTCATTAACTAGGCTAAAATTAAAAAGAGCTGTATTTGTTTTAGAAATGTATAACTTGTGATTTTGTGTCCGTTATACAAGAGTCTCTATGTTCAGTAATAAAAATCCCTAGACAATATATATCGGTTGTCCTCGAGACTCGTCGGTTAGACTTCACATGACAAGAGAGAATATTTCAGTCAGGTGACAAAGAAACAGCCTAAGAGAAATCCAAATTCGTAGCTTCAGGAATCCTGTATGGAAAATTTTACATCCTTAGAGATAGTACCCGCAAGTGCATCCGAAATAAAAAAGTAATACAATCCCTGAAAAGCAAGATTTAATCAGGAAACAATGAAATAAGCACGAAAACACCAAAGATATGTGCTGACATTATTTGCAAACCTTTAAGTCATATATGTAACATATCCATGTTAACAGGAATATTTCCAGGCAGATTAAAATATTCAGTCGTTAAGCCATTACAAGAAAGGGCAAATCTCAGAAATGTCAAACTTACAGCTTTTTCGAAAATCTCTGAAAAAATTATGTTTAAAAGAATTCATCACCATCTAGATAAATATAATATTTTAGCAAAAAAGCAGTTTTGATTCAGGAAGAGCATATCAACTAGTGATGCCATCTTCAATTTAACAAATGAAGTTCTCAAGTCATTGGATGGCAAACTTAATACACTAGGAATATTCTGTGATCTATCAAAGGCATTTGACTGCGTTAATCATGAAATACTTCTATCAAAATTATTACACTATGGAATTAGGGGCAAAGGATATCAATGGATTACATCTTACTTATCAAAAAGAAAGCAAAAGGTTATAATAAATACTTCAAATAACAGCAATGTATATTCTGAATGGTGTGAAATAAAGCATGGTGTCCCACAAGGTTCTGTTCTGGGTCCCTTATTATTTTTAGTTTATATAAATGACCTACCTGCAGTAATAAACAACAACGCCTCTCCAGTTCTTTTTGTGGATGACACAAGTATTATAATTAAAGAACACAATGTGAGTCAGCTCCCAGATTCATCTAATAAAATCTTCAAAACACTAAATGATTGGTTTGAAAGTAATAAAATTTACATAAACTTTGAAAAAACTAACTACATTAATTTTTGCACAAAGCATAAAAACATGGCAGACCTAAGGATAGAATATGAAAATAACCAGATTGTAGAAGCCCGTAATACAAAATTCCTAGGGCTTATGATTGATTGTAACATGAAACACCATATTGATTATATCTTACCCAAACTGAGCTCTGCATGTTTTGCAATTCGATCTTTAATTCAGCTTATAAATAAGAGCATACTGAAAACAGCTTACTATACATCTTTTCATTCATTGATGACCTATGGAATATTTTGCGGAAATTCAGTAAATGCTAAAAAAGTATTCATTATGTAAAAAAAGTAATAAGAATAATGGCGGGGAAAGACGATCAACTCACTACAAACCATTCTTCAAAATGTTTGTAATTTTACCATTAGCCTGTGAATATATTCTAGCCATATTGTAATAAATAATCCAGAAAAGTTTACAGATATTCATAACAAAGAGACAGGAGTTACATAGACCAACAAATAATTTGCAGTTATTCCAAAAAGGAGTTTACTACAAAGAAATAGTTTTGTTTAATTCACTTCTCTCTTCTATATAAGAATTGCAAATGAACAAAAATACGTTCAGATCAGAACTAAAAAGATACCTTATTACTCACAGCTTCTATACAAAGCAGGATTTCATTCAGTCAAAAACACTGGTAATAATGTAACATGTAAATATAATAAACATGAATATTCTAAGAATGCAAGTGTACGGGTGGACTTTTGGAAACAGACATGTAATTAAAAATTATGCAAAACTGACACCTCTGAAAAATCTTTTTCAGAGTTATTATTTGTAAATAAATGTATTAATAAATATGAATAAATGTAATTGTGGACATGATCTACATCGTAAAGTTTGGGCTTTGAGTCTTAGCACATAATAGGATATACAGATTGCAATTTTTTGTGTGTGAGACCTGAGAGTTTTGTTGTAGCACGCACAAGCAGTTGGCAGGCTGAGGGCAGCCCGACATGTTCCCATTCTTGCTACAATTTCACCACGTACTGACGGAAATCTGGGGTTTGCAGGATGGCAAGTGTGCTTCTCAACGGTTGCTAGTCATCGTGCAATGGCCATTGTCCACCGCTGCTATAAGTAGTTTACAAAATATTTATTTTGGGGTTGAAATTTTGAAGTCCAAGCAACTCTTGAAGGATTTTAAGGAGCTTAGCCGTAGTGGGGGATGCCCGCAAGTCGTTCGGGGAAGCTGGTATCGCCTGAAGCGGCGGTTTCTGGGATTATAATCCCCAAGAGACCTAACGAGGGCGCTCCGATGGAAGAGCAAACCTTCGTTGAATTTTGTTGCCCAACGCCCAGGTATGGTAGACCAGAGGCTTCGTGCCGGGTCTCGCAGGAAAGCAACGATGGCATCTATTCTGTACCCGTTGAAGCATCCGCAGACTAGAGTCTGCCGCCATGGACTATGAGAGCCCTCAAAGGGCACCAGCACTAGGTACAAGGAGGCCCCTGAGGTGATGATGTTCGTGCGTTGTAGCGACTTCTCCCTTCTCTTACACATATATAACAAAGAATGTATTGCTAATTGTTTGCATTCTTGTCTATTGTTAGGCTCCTTTTGATAAAACTTGGTTCCGTCTACAACCGGGAGTGTGTCACACAATGCACAGCTTTAGCTTCTTTACAACAGTAAGCCCACTATAATATTTACATTCTCAAAACTATGTGCCTTTTAATAATGTGATTTTTGGTAATGTTCACAGCTTTAGCTTCTTTACAACAGTAATCCCACTATAATATTTACATTCTCAAAACTATGTGCCTTTTAATAATGTGATTTTTGGTAATGTTCACCCCATCTCCCTTAATGTTGTGATTTTTGGTAATGTTCACCCCATCTCCCTTAATGATGTGATTTTTGGTAATGTTCACCCCATGTCCCTTAATGATGTGATTTTTGGTAATGTTCACCCCATCTCCCTTAATGTTGTGATTTTTGGTAATGTTCACCCCATCTCCCTTAATGTTGTGATTTTTGGTAATGTTCACCCCATCTCACTTAATGTTGTGATTTTTGGTAATGTTCACCCCATCTCCCTTAATGTTGTGATTTTTGGTAATGTTCACCCCATGTCCCTTAATGTTGTGATTTTTGGTAATGTTCACCCCATGTCCCTTAATGTTGTGATTTTTGGTAATGTTCGCCCCATCTCCCTTAATGTTGTGATTTTTGGTAATGTTCACCCCATCTCCCTTAATGTTGTGAGTTTTGGTAATGTTCACCCCATGTCCCTTAATGTTGTGAGTTTTGGTAATGTTCACCCCATGTCCCTTAATGTTGTGATTTTTGGTAATGTTCACCCCATCTCCCTTAATGTTGTGATTTTTGGTAATGTTCACCCCATCTCCCTTAATGTTGTGAGTTTTGGTAATGTTCACCCCATGTCCCTTAATGATGTGATTTTTGGTAATGTTCACCCCATCTCCCTTAATGATGTGACTTTTGGTAATGTTCACCCCATGTCCCTTAATGATGTGATTTTTGGTAATGTTCACCCCATCTCCCTTAATGTTGTGAGTTTTGGTAATATTCACCCCATCTCCCTTAATGTTGTAAGTTTTGGTAATGTTCACCCCATCTCACTTAATGTTGTGAGTTTTGGTAATGTTCACCCCATGTCCCTTAATGATGTGATTTTTGGTAATGTTCACCCCATCTCCCTTAATGATGTGATTTTTGGTAATGTTCACCCCATGTCCCTTAATGATGTGATTTTTGGTAATGTTCACCCCATCTCCCTTAATGTTGTGAGTTTTGGTAATGTTCACCCCATGTCCCTTAATGTTGTGAGTTTTGGTAATGTTCACCCCATCTCCCTTAATGTTGTGAGTTTTGGTAATGTTCACCCCATGTCCCTTAATGATGTGATTTTTGGTAATGTTCACCCCATGTCCCTTAATGTTGTGAGTTTTGGTAATGTTCACCCCATGTCCCTTAATGTTGTAAGTTTTGGTAATGTTCACCCCATGTCCCTTAATGATGTGAGTTTTGGTAATGTTCACCCCATGTCCCTTAATGTTGTAAGTTTTGGTAATGTTCACCCCATGTCCCTTAATGTTGTAAGTTTTGGTAATGTTCACCCCATGTCCCTTAATGTTGTGAGTTTTGGTAATGTTCACCCCATCTCCCTTAATGATGTGATTTTTGGTAATGTTCACCCCATGTCCCTTAATGATGTGATTTTTGGTAATGTTCACCCCATCTCCCTTAATGTTGTGAGTTTTGGTAATGTTCACCCCATGTCCCTTAATGTTGTGAGTTTTGGTAATGTTCACCCCATCTCCCTTAATGTTGTGAGTTTTGGTAATGTTCACCCCATGTCCCTTAATGTTGTGAGTTTTGGTAATGTTCACCCCATGTCCCTTAATGATGTGATTTTTGGTAATGTTCACCCCATCTCCCTTAATGTTGTGATTTTTGGTAATGTTCACCCCATGTCCCTTAATGATGTGTTCCATTCACATCACTTTCTCTTAACAAAAAAATCTTATTCTTGTATCTACTGCATGCTAATCAAGATAAACATTAACAGAAATTGTCTTATTACTTGCTACTTCCTTGTAAGTAGAAGGGAATACACTAGGATAAAGTGATAAACATTAACAGAAAGTGTCTTATTCCTTGTAAGTAGAAGGGAATACACTAGGATAAAGTGATAAACATTAACAGAAAGTGTCTTATTGCTTGCTTCCTTGTAAGTAGAAGGGAATACACTAGGATAAAGTGATAAACATTAAGAGAAATTGTCTTATTCCTTGCTTCCTTGTAAGTAGAAGGGAATACACTAGGATAAAGTGATAAACATTAACAGAAATTGTCTTATTCCTTGCTTCCTTGTAAGTAGAAGGGAATACACTAGGATAAAGTGATAAACATTAACAGAAAGTGTCTTATTGCTTGCTTCCTTGTAAGTAGAAGGGAATACACTAGGATAAAGTGATAAACATTAACAGAAAGTGTCTTATTGCTTGCTTCCTTGTAAGTAGAAGGGAATACACTAGGATAAAGTGATAAACATTAACAGAAAGTGTCTTATTCCTTGTAAGTAGAAGGGAATACACTAGGATAAAGTGATAAACATTAAGAGAAATTGTCTTATTCCTTGTAAGTAGAAGGGAATACACTAGGATAAAGTGATGAACATTAACAGAAAGTGTCTTATTGCTTGTAAGTAGAAGGGAATACACTAGGATAAAGTGATAAACATTAACAGAAAGTGTCTTATTCCTTGTAAGTAGAAGGGAATACACTAGGATAAAGTGATAAACATTAACAGAAAGTGTCTTATTCCTTGTAAGTAGAAGGGAATACACTAGGATAAAGTGATAAACATTAACAGAAATTGTCTTATTACTTGCTTCCTTGTAAGTAGAAGGGAATACACTAGGATAAAGTGATAAACATTAACAGAAAGTATCTTATTGCTTGGTTCCTTGTAAGTAGAAGGGAATACACTAGGATAAAGTGATAAACATTAACAGAAAGTATCTTATTGCTTGGTTCCTTGTAAGTAGAAGGGAATACACTAGGATAAAGTGATAAACATTAACAGAAATTGTCTTATTCCTTGTAAGTAGAAGGGAATACACTAGGATAAAGTGATAAACATTAACAGAAATTGTCTTATTCCTTGTAAGTAGAAGGGAATACACTAGGATAGAGTGATAAACATTAACAGAAATTGTCTTATTACTTGCTACTTCCTTGTAAGTAGAAGGGAATACACTAGGATAAAGTGATAAACATTAACAGAAAGTGTCTTATTACTTGCTTCCTTGTAAGTAGAAGGGAATACACTAGGATAAAGTGATAGTCAAATAATTAAACAATTCTATTGCTTGGTAGGAGTAGAGATGGTGGTGAGCAAACTGACATTTCACACGGGGGTCCAGGATTCGATTCTCGGTTGGAGTAGGGATTTTTTAACTAGAATCATCCCCCTCCCCCGAGTCTGGAAGTATGAATGTGTGTGCGTTTAATGAATTAAAAATGATTAACCTAATGCTCTAAACATACAGTAATACGAATTGCTTCACAAGTCAAGTGCCCGATGTGACCATTCAAGTTAAAGGGGGCTACACGATTAGAGAGAAAAACGAAAAGAAACATCTTCCTGTTTGAGAAAAAAGTTAGGTAGCTTAAAATTGAAACCAATAACCGGAATATCTAGGTAATGGTTAACTCTGCAACAAAAACGTAAATATTGTATATTTTAACAAGATGTACATTTTTGTGTGCATCTCTTATGGTTATGCAAAAGTTTAAAGAGGTCTTCAGACACTATTACCAGAAATTTTAACACTTACGTACATTTTGTTTTTCATAAAATATGTATTAAGAATGTGGTATTTAAATAAACTTGTTAGAGACATTTTTTAGATAATAAAACTTTTCGAAAAATGTTCCATATGAAGTGTAATTGGGGGTGGGGGAATTTGCCAAATGTTTTGTGACCCATCCTTGGAATATACCTACTGAACTGAAATACCAAGTTTGGTAGTTAACCGACATTTCCTTTTGAGGTGTGTTGCTCACACACACACACACGCGCGCGCGAACCTTTTTCTACAGATGACTTCTTTTTATTCGGAAGACCCTAAAGTATATATTTCCGGTGAAATGTCGGTAACTATCGTATTTTTTGGTGGAATCGAGACCGGGACCTCTAGTTGAGACGCCAGGACGCTGACTAGTCGACGCAGAAGCAGGCATCCTTCCTGTATCGGTGTTGCCAATTATACGGTAAAATCCCTATTGCAGGTTTATTTGAACCCATGTGGGGTTTAAGGGATTTTTTGTTGTAAAATTAATGAAATTGTAAGGCTTGTTTTTCTTTCTTAGATGTTAAAAAAGTTATTTTAAATAAAATGAGTAATGATGCAATCAATATTGGCAGTCACAGCGCGAAGTTACATCGTGAATGTGTTGCCATTAAATGAGTGCAGCAGAAAAATCCTTCCACAGCAAATTATATCTCACATTTTCAAATTCAGAAAGTTTGCATTCACTTTTATCAGACTACTTTTCTGAGAGTGTTAATAGGTTCCTCTTCACAAGATCTGCTACAACTTGGCAGTGTTTTGAGTACAACTGGGTAATGTATGTTATAGTTTAGCAGGGATTAAAAACAAAACTGGATCCGAATAAAGTGATACATGAATGGAATACCATCCTCAGCTACATCTCTGATCATGACAAAGTACCATGGAATACCATCCTCAACTACATCTATGATCATAACAAAGTACTATGGAATACCATCCCCAGCTACATCTCTGATCATGACAAACATCACTTACTAGAATTAGAACTCATTCAGATCTATTAGTCAGCTATGACAAAGTACTATGGAATACCATCCTCAACTACATCTCTGATCATAACAAAGTACTATGGAATACCATCCCCAGCTACATCTCTGATCATGACAAACATCACTTACTAGAATTAGAACTCATTCAGATCTATTAGTCAGCTATGACAAAGTACTATGGAATACCATCCTCAACTACATCTCTGATCATAACAAAGTACTATGGAATACCATCTTCAGCTACATCTCTGATCATGATGAACATAGCTTACTAGAATTAGAACTCATTCAGATATATTAGTCAGCTATGACAAAGTACCATGGAATACCATCCTCAACTACATCTCTGGTCATGACAAAGTACTATGGAATACCATCCTCAGCTACATCTCTGATCATGACAAAGTACTATGGAATACCATCCTCAGCTACATCTCTGATCATGACAAACATCACTTACTAGAATTAGAACTCATTCAGATTTATTAGTCAGCTATGACAAAGTACTATGGAATACCATCCTCAGCTACATCTCTGATCATGACAAAGATCACTTACTAGAATTAGAACTCATTCAGATCTACTAGTCAGCTATGACAAAGTACTATGGAATACCATCCTCAACTACATCTCTAATCATGACAAAGTACTATGGAATACCATCCTCAACTACATCTCTGATCATGACAAAGTACTATGGAATACCATCCTCAGCTACATCTCTGATCCTGACAAAGTACTATGGAATACCATCCTCAGCTACATCTCTGATCATGACAAAGTACTATGGAATACCATCCTCAACTACATCTCTGATCATGACAAAGTACTATGGAATACCATCCTCAGCTACATCTCTGATCATGACGAAGATCACTTACTAGAATAGGAACTCATTCAGATCTATCAGTCAGCTATGACAAAATACTAAGGAATACCATCCTCAATTACATCTCTAATCATGACAAAGTACTATGGAATACCATCCTCAACTACATCTCTGATCATGACAAAGTACTATGGAATACCATCCTCAGCTACATCTCTGATCCTAACAAAGTACTATGGAATACCATCCTCAGCTACATCTCTGATCATGACAAAGTACTATGGAATACCATCCTCAACTACATCTCTGATCATGACAAAGTACTATGGAATACCATCCTCAGCTACATCTCTGATCATGACGAAGATCACTTACTAGAATAGGAACTCATTCAGATCTATCAGTCAGCTATGACAAAATACTAAGGAATACCATCCTCAATTACATCTCTAATCATGACAAAGTACTATGGAATACCATCCTCAACTACATCTCTGATCATGACAAAGTACTATGGAATACCATCCTCAGCTACATCTCTGATCCTGACAAAGTACTATGGAATACCATCCTCAGCTACATCTCTGATCATGACAAAGTACTATGGAATACCATCCTCAACTACATCTCTGATCATGACAAAGTACTATGGAATACCATCCTCAGCTACATCTCTGATCCTGACAAAGTACTATGGAATACCATCCTCAACTACATCTCTGATCATGAAAAAGTACTATGGAATACCATCCTCAACTACATCTCTGATCATGACAAAGTACTATGGAATACCATCCTCAGCTACATCTCTGATCATGACAAAGTACTATGGAATACCATTCTCAACTACATCTCTGATCATCACAAAGTACTATGGAATACCATCCTCAGATACGTCTCTGATCATGACAAAGTACTATGGAATACCATCCTCAACTACATCTCTGATCATGACAAAGTACTATGGAAAACCATCCTCAACTACATCTCTGATCATGACAAAGTACTATGGAATACCATCCTCAACTACATCTCTAATCATGACAAAGTACTATGGAATACCATCCTCAACTACATCTCTGATCATGACAAAGTACTATGGAATACCATCCTCAGCTACATCTCTGATCATGACAAAGTAGTATGGAATACCATCCTCAACTACATCTCTAATCATGACAAAGTACTATGGAATACCATCCTCAGCTACATCTCTGATCATGACAAACATCACTTACTAGAATTAGAACTCATTCAGATCTATTAGTCAGCTATGACAAAGTACTATGGAATACAATCCTCTGCTACATCTCTGATCATGACAAAGATCACTTACTAGAATTAGAACTCATTCAGATCTATTAGTCAGCTATGACAAAGTACTATGGAATACAATCCTCTGCTACATCTCTGATCATGACAAACATCACTTACTAGAATTTGAACTCATTCAGATCTATTAGTCAGCTATGACAAAGTACTATGGAATACAATCCTCTGCTACATCTCTGATCATGACAAAGATCACTTACTAGAATTAGAACTCATTTATATCTATTAGTCAGCTATAACAAAGTACTATGGAATACCATCCTCAGCTACATCTCTGATCATGACATGGTACTATGGAATACCATCCTCAGCTACTTCTCTGCTCATGACAAAGTACTATGGAATACCATCCTCAGCTACATCTCTGATCATGACATGGTACTATGGAATACCATCATCAGCTACTTCTCTGCTCATGACATGGTACTATGGAATACCATCATCAGCTACATCTCTGATCATGACAAAGTACTATGGAATACCATCCTCAGCTACATCTCTGATCATGACAAAGTACTATGGAATACCATCCTCAGCTACATCTCTGATCATGACAAAGTACTATGGAATACCATCCTCAACTACATCTCTGATCATGACGAAGTACTATGGAATACCATCCTCAGCTACATCTCTGATCATGACAAAGTACTATGGAATACCATCCTCAACTACATCTCTGATCATAACAAAGTACTATGGAATACCATCCTCAGCTACATCTCTGATCATGACAAAGTACTATGGAATACCATCCTCAACTACATCTCTGATCATGACAAAGTACTATGGAATACCATCCTCAGCTACATCTCTGATCATGACGAAGATCACTTACTAGAATAGGAACTCATTCAGATCTATCAGTCAGCTATGACAAAATACTAAGGAATACCATCCTCAATTACATCTCTAATCATGACAAAGTACTATGGAATACCATCCTCAACTACATCTCTGATCATGACAAAGTACTATGGAATACCATCCTCAGCTACATCTCTGATCCTAACAAAGTACTATGGAATACCATCCTCAGCTACATCTCTGATCATGACAAAGTACTATGGAATACCATCCTCAACTACATCTCTGATCATGACAAAGTACTATGGAATACCATCCTCAGCTACATCTCTGATCATGACGAAGATCACTTACTAGAATAGGAACTCATTCAGATCTATCAGTCAGCTATGACAAAATACTAAGGAATACCATCCTCAATTACATCTCTAATCATGACAAAGTACTATGGAATACCATCCTCAACTACATCTCTGATCATGACAAAGTACTATGGAATACCATCCTCAGCTACATCTCTGATCCTGACAAAGTACTATGGAATACCATCCTCAGCTACATCTCTGATCATGACAAAGTACTATGGAATACCATCCTCAACTACATCTCTGATCATGACAAAGTACTATGGAATACCATCCTCAGCTACATCTCTGATCCTGACAAAGTACTATGGAATACCATCCTCAACTACATCTCTGATCATGAAAAAGTACTATGGAATACCATCCTCAACTACATCTCTGATCATGACAAAGTACTATGGAATACCATCCTCAGCTACATCTCTGATCATGACAAAGTACTATGGAATACCATTCTCAACTACATCTCTGATCATCACAAAGTACTATGGAATACCATCCTCAGATACGTCTCTGATCATGACAAAGTACTATGGAATACCATCCTCAACTACATCTCTGATCATGACAAAGTACTATGGAAAACCATCCTCAACTACATCTCTGATCATGACAAAGTACTATGGAATACCATCCTCAACTACATCTCTAATCATGACAAAGTACTATGGAATACCATCCTCAACTACATCTCTGATCATGACAAAGTACTATGGAATACCATCCTCAGCTACATCTCTGATCATGACAAAGTAGTATGGAATACCATCCTCAACTACATCTCTAATCATGACAAAGTACTATGGAATACCATCCTCAGCTACATCTCTGATCATGACAAACATCACTTACTAGAATTAGAACTCATTCAGATCTATTAGTCAGCTATGACAAAGTACTATGGAATACAATCCTCTGCTACATCTCTGATCATGACAAAGATCACTTACTAGAATTAGAACTCATTCAGATCTATTAGTCAGCTATGACAAAGTACTATGGAATACAATCCTCTGCTACATCTCTGATCATGACAAACATCACTTACTAGAATTTGAACTCATTCAGATCTATTAGTCAGCTATGACAAAGTACTATGGAATACAATCCTCTGCTACATCTCTGATCATGACAAAGATCACTTACTAGAATTAGAACTCATTTATATCTATTAGTCAGCTATAACAAAGTACTATGGAATACCATCCTCAGCTACATCTCTGATCATGACATGGTACTATGGAATACCATCCTCAGCTACTTCTCTGCTCATGACAAAGTACTATGGAATACCATCCTCAGCTACATCTCTGATCATGACATGGTACTATGGAATACCATCATCAGCTACTTCTCTGCTCATGACATGGTACTATGGAATACCATCATCAGCTACATCTCTGATCATGACAAAGTACTATGGAATACCATCCTCAGCTACATCTCTGATCATGACAAAGTACTATGGAATACCATCCTCAGCTACATCTCTGATCATGACAAAGTACTATGGAATACCATCCTCAACTACATCTCTGATCATGACGAAGTACTATGGAATACCATCCTCAGCTACATCTCTGATCATGACAAAGTACTATGGAATACCATCCTCAACTACATCTCTGATCATAACAAAGTACTATGGAATACCATCCTCAGCTACATCTCTGATCATGACAAAGTACTATGGAATACCATCCTCAGCTACATCTCTGATCATGACAAAGTACTATGGAATACCATCCTCAACTACATCTCTGATCATGACGAAGTACTATGGAATACCATCCTCAGCTACATCTCTGATCATGACGAAGTACTATGGAATACCATCCTCAACTACATCTCTGATCATGACAAAGTACTATGGAATACCATCCTCAGCTACATCTCTGATCATGACGAAGTACTATGGAATACCATCCTCAACAACATCTCTGATCATGACGAAGTACTATGGAATACCATCCTCAGCTACATCTCTGATCATGACAAAGTACTATGGAATACCATCCTCAGCTACATCTCTGATCATGACAAAATACTATGGAATACCATCCTCAACTACATCTCTGATCATGACGAAGTACTATGGAATACCATCCTCAGCTACATCTCTGATCATGACGAAGTACTATGGAATACCATCCTCAGCTACATCTATGATCATGACAAACATCACTTACTAGAATTAGAACTCATTCGGATTTATTAGTCAGCTATGACAAAGTACTATGGAATACCATCCTCAACCACATCTCTGATCATGACAAACATCACTTACTAGAATTAGAACTCATTCAGATCTATTAGTCAGCTATGATAAAGTATCATGGAATACCATCCTCAACTACATCTCTGATCATAACAAAGTACTATGGAATAGCATCCTTAGCTACATCTCTGATCATGACAAAGATCACTTACTAGAATTAGAACTCATTCGGATTTATTAGTCAGCTATGACAAAGTACTATGGAATACCATCCTCAACCACATCTCTGATCATGACAAACATCACTTACTAGAATTAGAACTCATTCAGATCTATTAGTCAGCTATGATAAAGTATCATGGAATACCATACTCAACTACATCTCTGATCATAACAAAGTACTATGGAATACCATCCTTAGCTACATCTCTGATCATGACAAAGATCACTTACTAGAATTAGAACTCATTCAGATTTATTAGTCAGCTATAACAAAGTACTATGGAATACCATCCTCAACTACATCTCTGATCATAACAAAGTACTATGGAATACCATCCTTAGCTACATCTCTGATCATGACAAAGATCACTTACTAGAATTAGAACTCATTCAGATTTATTAGTCAGCTATAACAAAGTACTATGGAATACCATCCTCAACTACATCTCTGATCATAACAAAGTACTATGGAATAGCATCCTTAGCTACATCTCTGATCATGACAAAGATCACTTACTGGAATTAGAACTCATTCAGATTTATTAGTCAGCTATAACAAAGTACTATGGAATACCATCCTCAACTACATCTCTGATCATGACAAAGTACTAGGGTATACCATCCTCAACTACATCACTGATCATGACAAAGTACTATGGAATACCATCCTCAGCTACATCTCTGATCATGACAAAGTACTATGGAATACCATCCTCAACTACATCTCTGATCATGACAAAGTACTAGGGTATACCATCCTCAACTACATCACTGATCATAACAAAGTATTATGGAATACCAACCTCAGCTACATCTCTGATCATGACAAAGTACTATGGAATACCATCCTCAGCTACATCTCTGATCATGACAAAGTACTAGGGAATACCATCCTCAACTACATCACTGATCATAACAAAGTATTACGGAATACCATCCTCAGCTACATCTCTGATCATGACAAACTTCACTTACTAGATTTGAACTCATTCAGATCTATTAGTCAGCTATGACAAAGTACTATGGAACACCATCCTCAGGTACATCTCTGAACATGACAAAGTACTATGGAATACCATCCTCAACTACATCTCTGATCATGACAAAGATCACTTACTAGAATTAGAACTCATTCAGATCTATTAGTCAGCTATGACAAAGTACTATGGAACACCATCCTCAGGTACATCTCTGAACATGACAAAGTACTATGGAATACCATCCTCAGCTACATCTCTGATCATGACAAACTTCACTTACTAGATTTGAACTCATTCAGATCTATTAGTCAGCTATGACAAAGTACTATGGAACACCATCCTCAGGTACATCTCTGAACATGACAAAGTACTATGGAATACCATCCTCAGCTACATCTCTGATCATAACAAAGTACTATGGAATACCATCCACAGCTACATCTCTGATCATGACAAAGATCACTTACTAGAATTAGAACTCATTCAGATCTATTAGTCAGCTATGACAAAGTACTATGGAATACCATCCTCAACTACATCTCTGATCATGACAAAGTACTATGAAATAGCATCCTCAACTACATCTCTGATCATGACAAAGTATAATGGAATACCATCCTCAACTACATCTCTGATCATGACAAAGTACTATGGAATACTATCCTGAGCTACATCTCTGATCATGAAAAAGTACTATAGAATACCATCCTCAACTACATCTCTGATCATGACAAAGTAGTATGGAATACCATCCTTAACTACATCTCTGATCATGAGAAAGTACTATGGAATACCATCCTCAGCTACATCTTTGATCATGACAAAGATCACTAACTAGATTTAGAACTCATTCAGATCTATTAGTCAGCTATGACAAAGTACTATGGAATACCATCCTCAACCACATCTCTGAAAATGACAAAGTACTATGGAATACCATCCTCAGCTACATCTCTGATCATGACAAACATCACTTACTAGAATTAGAACTCATTCAGATCTATTAGTCAGCTATGACAAAGTATCATGGAATACCATCCTCAACTACATCTCTGATCATGACGAAGTACTATGGAATACCATCCTTAGCTACATCTCTGATCATGACAAAGATCACTTACTAGAATTAGAACTCATTCAGGTCTATTAGTCAGCTATGACAAAGTACTATGGAATACCATCCTCAACTACATCTCTGATCATGACAAAGTACTATGGAATACCATCCTCAGCTACATATCTGATCATGACAAAGTATAATGGAATACCATCCTCAACTACATCTCTGATCATGACAAAGTACTATGGAATACCATCCTCAACTACATCTCTGATCATGACAAAGTACTATGGAATACCATTCTCAACTACATCTCTGATCATGACAAAGTACTATGGAATACCATTCTCAACTACATCTCTGATCATGACAAAGTGCTATGGAATACCATCCTTAACTACATATCTGATCATGAAAAAGTACTATGGAATACCATTATCAGCTACATCTCTGATCATGACAAAGATCACGCACTAGAATTAGAACTCATTCAGATCTATTAGTCAGCTATGACAAAGTACTATGGAATACCATCCTCAACCACATCTCTGATCATGACAATACTATGGAATACCATCCTCAACTGCATCTCTGATCATGACAAATTACTATGGAATACCATCCTCAACTACATCTCCGATCATGACAAAGTACTATGGAATACCATCCTCAGCTACATCTCTGATCATGAAAAAGTACTATGGAATACCATCCTCAACTACATCTCTGATCATAACAAAGTACTATGGAATACCATCCTCAGCTACATCTCGGATCATGACAAAGTACTATGGAATACCATCCTCGGCTACATCTCTGATCATGACAAAGTACTATGGAATACCATCCTCAACTACATCTCTGATCATGACAAAGTACTATGGAATACCATCCTCAGCTACATCTCTGATCATGACAAAGTACTATGGAATACCATCCTCAGCTACATCTCTGATCATGACAAAGTACTATGGAATACCATCCTCAACTACATCTCTGATCATAATAAAGTACTATGGAATACCATCCTAAGCTACATCTCTGATCATGACAAACATCACTTACTAGAATTAGAACTCATTCAGATCTATTAGTCAGCTATGATAAAGTATCATGGAATACCATCCTCAACTACATCTCTGATCATAACAAAGTACTATGGAATAGCATCCTTAGCTACATCTCTGATCATGACAAAGATCACTTACTAGAATTAGAACTCATTCAGATTTATTAGTCAGCTATGACAAAGTACTATGGAATACCATCCTCAACTACATCTCTGATCATGACAAAGTACTAGGGTATACCATCCTCAACTACATCACTGATCATAACAATATATTATGGAATACCAACCTCAGCTACATCTCTGATCATGACAAAGTACTATGGAATACCATCCTCAGCTACATCTCTGATCATGACAAAGTACTAGGGAATACCATCCTCAACTACATCTCTGATCATGACAAAGTACTATGGAATACCATCCTCAACTACATCTCTGATCATTACAAAGTACTATTGAATACCATCCTCAACTACATCTCTGATCATGACAAAGTACTATGGAATACCATCCTCAGCTACATCTCTGATCATGACAAAGATCACTTACTAGAATTAGAACTCATTCAGATCTATAAGTCAGCTATGACAAAGTACTATGGAATACCATCCTCAGCTACATCTCTGATCATGACAAAGTACTATGGAATACTATCCTCAGCTACATCTCTGATCATGACAGAGTACTATGGAATACCATCCTCAACTACATCTCTGATCATGACAAAGTACTATTTAATAACACAGATGCTTTACCTTTAATTGTTGGCCTTATCACCTTGATATGCGGACTTTGAGGGAATCTTCTCCAAGGTTCGAGTTATAAAATCTCAGAAAGAAAGAATGTGTTGAGCTTTCATTAGGTGAGAGGGGCTCCGAAGGATAACCAGAACTCGCCGCAGATGCTCATGACGAAGAAGAAGCGCCGAAGTGGAACCACCTCACAGACCGCCGAAGCCACAGCGGGCTTTCTTGGCTGAGAGCAGTGCCACCCTTCCGCCTCCAGCAGCCGCAACTGCCGGTCCACCATTCCACCACCACCACCACTGCACACGCAATTGCCGGCCTATACACCTGCCACCACATCACCATCAGAACTTCAAGCCGCCACCGCCGAGACTTCCACCGCAGCACCGCAGAGTTCACAGCCACTGCCGCGACCACCACTCTTTTTCGAGAAGCACACTGCTGTCATTCGGGGTGTACCTCGAGACCTGTCCACAAGACTCCTCACCGCCGCCGCTCGACAGATCTGGCCCTCTGTAATGAGGGCCACGAGGATCATGTCTACAAGAGGGATGTCACCTTTAGTCAGGCTTGAATTCACCGTGGCCGGGGAACTCCAGGCTGCCTTGCGCGAGGGCCTGCCCATATTTGGGCGGCGCCTTAGCATAGATGCTAGTCGCGAACCCCGGCCCTCACCATGCCGCCGCTGCTGTGCAATGGGCCACACTGAGGACGCCTGCGCCGACCACCCACGGTGCCATTACTGCGGGGCACCGTGGAATCGCCGGAGGTACTGCGCCACCTGTGAAGGCTACGGCCATTTCACGGGTCAGGCGCAGTGTCCCGCATATCCACGCCGCCGACGTTCGTCCCCAGCTGCACTTCGAAGCTACACACCACCGCTGAGAAGTAGATGACCTTGGAGGAAGGCCTCCAACAACTGACCACTTCCGTGACTGACAGACAACCACCTGGCCATACTGACATAATTCACAGTCTACGCCGGAAACTAACCCGGATAGAGCACACTCTCCAGCTATCACCAACAGCACCAACCAACAAATCTGCTACAACAACCCAGACTGACATCACTGTCGCCCCATTCACCACATCAACATGGACTCCACTACTCCGACACCAAGAACACTACCCACCAGACAACGCAGCTGAACCAACTCAGCACGAACCAGAATTTTACCAGCAACACGACTTTAGTGATTTCAGCCTCGACCCAACCAATCTCCAGACAGACGAACATCCAAACTACCCGAATACCAGGGCTCACACACTACGCACCGAAGAGACCGCCACTAAGCAAACACACAACACACGTGCTCACAGGAGCAGCATCTACGCCAAGACTTTCCGCTGGGACTCAGCTTACCGTCTCCACAGGGAGAGAGAGGCACTCCATTCTATATAGAACCTAACTCCAACCAACACCCACACCTTCCACTCCGCAGGGGGCCTGCTGGGCTTTGGTCAAGCCAGTCTCCTCGCAACACTCCCTCAACCCACTGGACCCTATGTGCACCAGTCAACCGTCACCTATAATTACGCGGGTGCTTCATGCGGGACCGCACAATCCTTTCTATACTTCCGGTGAAGGGTTTTTTTAGTCGGTAGGCCCATCATGGGAGACCCACACTCCGGGCTAGCCAGCCCGGGTTAGTCCTTAAGATGGATTTTCCCCCTCCACTCGAAAAAATAAATTGAGCTTTAGTAAGCACCGTAGCGTGTAGTGACAGGAAAATGGTAGATGTAGAAACTGAACTGTTCACGTCGGCCTCTAAGGAGCAACAAGATTTTCAAACACAGACTCACGTACAACATGCTGCAAAGTAGAATAGCAAAATAAAGTAATTTTTTTGTTGTAACTTTTAAATCAGTTTACATTTATTTTATTAAAAGTAGAGTATTTTTGAGTAAAGTAGCTACATTTCAGTATTCCGGTAGGGATATTTTATATTAATAACCTGGCATCGTTGCCCCCAGTCCAAATGGTTCCGGTTCCACTTCCTCTTTGTTGTCTTCACATTTTCTTCTAAATCCCTTCCTGCCTTTTGTACCTATTAGAAAGGGAAGCGGTGATATCAACAGACTGGAAAAGTGTAGGAGATCATGAATTGCCTCACACGGGCTCCATATCCGTGCGTGCGTGGTTAAAACTTTTCATAAACTATGAAAATGAGTTTTCTGTGAGGATCAGCGTGACCGCAATCACGCGTTCAAATGTAAACATAATCAATTTCACTAACAGAACTGTTCGCAATTTATGTTATTAAATAATCACCCTTGTGGCAAATGGCGACTACAAAAACAGCTGTGAACGCGTCAGAAACAATGGCAATCACACCGGCGAAACACACGTGGTTCTTTTGTTTAATTCCTTCCCGCTTTTTTAGGACTATAGATTGCCTTCTTTACTTATATCGCATCCTTATTTCTTGATTACGTGTATTATTTTATTTCAAAAAGGTAACAGTTTTCCACCATACAACCGTTAGTTGGCATAAAATATGAGTCCTGAAAGTTCAGAGCACCTACAAACCTTCTAAATTACTGATTTTTATAAATATTTAAAAAATCTGATGTGTTCCATTCACATGACTTTCTCTATATCTCTGCAACAAATTATTGTTGAAAAGCTTATGCTTCTATTTACTTCATACTAATCGAGAAAAAATTAGCAGAAATAGTCTTATTACTTGCTTCCTTGTAAGTAGAAGCGAAATAAGGGAGTACCATAGGTTAAAGTGATAGTCACAAGCTGGTTGCTATGTGACTGTAGTTCCTTTGTTTGTATGGACACGAGTTCACAAAGTCCTGTATGAGAAAAGTATACGTTTTTCATAGCTGAAACCAACAACAAGGAATATCTCAAAAACAATCAACTTCACGAAAAAATGTATATAACATAAATTGTGTGTTTTAAAGTCCTCTACATTTGTTGTGTGGTAAGTTTTTATCCATCTCTTACGGTTTAGCAGTTATGCAAAATTCCGTAAAATTCACCCAGAATATAGTAGTCCTCAGAGGCTATTCCCAGAAAATTCAAAATATACATTTTATTTTACAGGTAAATATCTTTAATATTCGATATTTTAATCAAAATCGTTAGAGTCATTTTTTAGAAAATCAAAATTTTCTAAAAAAGTTCCATGAAAAGGGTAGTTGGGGGTGGGGGCATTTTTTCTCAAAATCTTCTTGTCGCATCCCTGGAATATACTAAACTTAAATACCAAGTTTGGTATTTTACCGACTTTTCGTTTTTGAGTTATCGTGTTCACAGACACACGGACACAGACACATGGACACACGGACACACACAAACACACACGGACCTTTTTCTGAAAATACCTTTTTTGGATACAGGGAACCCTAAAACATATATTTCCGGTGAAATCTCGGTATCGAATTTTTGGGTGGAGTGCAATACCTTCTCTACACACTATATACATAGTACGTGTAGCGAAAGTAAAAATCTAATGTGTACCATTCACATGACTTTCTCTACATCTCTGCAACAAATTATTCTTAAAAAGCTTATACTTCTGTTTACTTCATGCTAATCAGAAAGAATTAACAGAAATAGTCTTATTACTTGCTTCTTTGTAAGTAGAAGCGAAATAAGGGAGTACCATAGGTTAAAGTGACAATCAAAAGCTGGTTGCTATGTCACTGATGTTGCTTTGTTTCTATGGACAGCAGTTGACAAATGGTATGAGAAAAGTATACGTTTTTCATAGCAGAAGCCAAAAACAAGGAATGTCTCAAAAACGATGAACTCCACGAAAAAAATGTATATAACTTAAATTGTGTGTTTTAACGTGCTCTACATTTTTTGTGTAGTAAGTTTTTGTCCATCTCTTACGGTTTAACAGTTATTCAAAATTCCGTAAAATTCATCCAAAATAAACTACTCTTCAGAGGCTATTCCCAGAAAATTCAAGATAGGTATGCATTTTATTTGTCAGGTAAAT
The DNA here is from genome assembly GCA_030762935.1 of Hymenopus coronatus. NCBI lineage: Eukaryota > Metazoa > Arthropoda > Insecta > Mantodea > Hymenopodidae > Hymenopus > Hymenopus coronatus. Next base: position 2,140,446 of record CM060895.1, on the reverse strand, counting down.
GTCTCTGATATATGATATTTTAATCAAAATCGTTAGAGCCATTTTTGAGAAAATCGAAATTTTCGAAAAAAGTTCCATGTAAAGGGTGAGGGGATTTTCTCAAAAGCTTCCTGTCGCATCCCTGGTAGATACTAAACTTAAATACCAAGTTTGGTATTTTACCGACTTTTCGTTTTTGAGTTATCGTGTTCACATACACACGGACGGACACACACACACACACATACGGACCTTTTTGTGAAAATACTTTTTTTGGATATAGGGGACCATAAAACATATTTCCGGTGAAGTCTCGGTATCGAATTTTTGGGTGGAGTGCAATACCTTCTCTATACACAATGTACATAGTAAGTGTAGAGAAAGTAATAAAAATCTTATGTGTACCATTCACATGACTTTCTCCATATCCCTGCATCAAATAATTCTTACAAAGCTTATACTTCTATTCACCTTATGCTAATCAGAAGAAATTAGCACAAATAGTCTAATTACTCGCTTCCTTGTAAGTAGAAGCGAAATAAGGTACAACCGTAAGTTAAAGTGATAGTCAAAAGCTGGTTGCTATGTCAATGAAGTTCCTTTGTTTATATGAATAGGAGTTGACAAGTTCCTGCATGAGAAAAGTATACGTTTTTCATAGCAGAAACCAAAAATAAGTAATGTCACAAAAACGACGAACTCCACGAAAAAAATTTATATAACATAAATTGTGTGTTTTAATGTGCTCTACATTTTTTGTGTAGTAAGTTTTTGTCCATCGCTTACGGTTAAGCAGTTATTCAAAATTTAGTAAAATTCATCCTGAATAAACTACTCTTCAGAGGCTATTCCCAGAAAACTCAAGATATACATTTTATTTGTCAGGTAAATGTGTTTAATATACGAAATTTTAATCAAAATCGTTAGAGCCATTTTTGAGAAAATCAAAATTTTCGAAAAAAGTTCCATGTAAAGGGTAGTTGGGGGTGGGGGGATTTTTCTCAAAATCTTGTTGTCGCATCCCTGGAAGATGCTAAACTTAAATACCAAGTTTGGTATTTTACCGACTTTTCGTTTTTGAGTTATCGTGTTCACAGACACACGGACACACACACACACACACACACACGGACCTTTTTGTGAAAATGCTTTTTTTGGATATTGGGGACCCTAAAACATATATTTCCGGTGAAATCTCGGTATCGAATTTTTTGGTGGAGTGCAATACTTTCTCTATACACTATGTACATAGTGCGTATGGAGAAAGTAATACCTTAATCGTAAAGGTTAGGAAAATGCGTTTTAACAGAGCGTGTCATGATTCATAATGGCTGACACCTTCGACGTCTAAATTTACAGTGCATTTTGTTTTTCTCTGCTTCTCCACGCGAATCCTATATTTCTTACATGAAAGTTACAAATAAATAAAAATGAAGTTAACTATTAGAAACCGGCATCGAACTATGATGTGCGAAATAGTAATTGATAAATGTAAGAATCCTGTTTGAGTGGCCGATGTTCCCCGTAGAGTGAAATCGTCGTCCACGGCGTTCTTATGCTGCCGAGGAACATGTTCATAAGTACACGTAATTAGGTAAAAGTGGTGCAACCAACTGGTTTATAACTCGATAAAGTGATTTTAGCAAAAGGTTTAAGGGAAGTTGAGGTTAGGTTATGCTTGAGTATGGCCCCTCTTTTAATAAAAGTGCACATTGAAATGTTTTCATATTTTTTTTTTTTTTTTTTTTTATGAATATGTGAGTGCATTCTTAGAAATTGCCTTTCAAAACACTTGCAAATTATACTCAATCTAGATTGAGAGCCAAGATGAAGCGTGGTAACAATTGGATAATATCATGTTGTGAGTGCCTGAGAAGTAAGTGTCTGGTTGTGTATTGTAACCTGCAAGGTCATAACTTTGCACCTTGTCTGGTGTAATAAACCTTAGATCCCCCTCCCCCAATGAATTATATGCTCCAGTTCTTGTATTGACAAGAAAAACAGATAATTAATAACCGTGTGTATATTGAGGTGGTGCAGTGTAGCATAAAAAAAAGCATACTTCATATGTGACTGAAAATGTCGCAAAATAGCATAATAGTTTAACAAACTTTTGAACCACTAACTTTTAATGCTAATTTAAAATTATGTTCCGTAGAACACACTTTTGAAATACTTTTAAATCATTAAAATTTATTTTACACAGTTGATGCATCTACAGGATTTGTGATAAATAAGTAATACATACATACCAATAAAACTAAAATGAATGCACATTTTATTTTCCTTACCATCTAATATAGAGAAAGTATTGTACTCCACCCAACAATTCCATATCAAGATTTCACCAGGAAAATAATTTTTGTTACTTCCTGAATTAAACAAAAATATGTGCGTGTTATGGACACAGTGTAGTTCTCAGCATCTTATTCTATCCTGGGTGTGAAAGACAGTTTAATTTTGCATTTTTCTCTTCCAGAGGCTCTTTATGCTTGAAAAATTGCATTGTCCTCAACTGGGTTTTAACCCACAACCTTGGAAACCATAAGCTGGCTTATTGCCCCTAGACCACAGAGGAGAACTCAAACATTTAAGTTGAGCATCTTGCAAACTCCGTCTTAGTAACTTTTATGTAATTATTAGACAAAATATTATTATACAAAAAATGTAGATCTCACTAAATCACAACCAAAACTTTTTTGTAGAGCTAAGGATTTTCAAATAGATACTTATACTTTTTTACTTTCTCTACATGCACCATGTACATACATAGTCTATAGAGATGGTAGTATATTCCACCCAAAAATTTGATACTGAGATTTCACCAGAAAAGCATGTTTTGGGTCCCCCTAAATCCAAAACAAGCATTTTTGGTAAAAGATCCATGTGTGTGTGACTGTGTGCATGTGTCTGTAGACAGCATAGCTCAAAAATAAAAAGACTGTTAAATACCAAACTTGGAATTTAAGTTTGGTATCTTCTAAGGATGCGACACAAAGATTTTCAAAACAATCCCCCCCATACCAAACTACCCTTTACATGGAAAAAATGTCGAAAATTTTAATTTTCTCAAAAATGGACCTGATTATTTTGATTAAAATCTCATATATTTATGATATTTATATGTCAAACAAAATGTATGACTTGAATTTTTTGGGAACAGCCTCTAAAGACCTCTTTATTCTGGATGATTTTTATTGAATTTTGCATAACTGGTAAACTGTAAGAGTAGACATAAACTTACTACACAAAAATGTAGATCACGATAAAACACACACTTTATGTCATACATTTTTTTCGAGGAGTTGATTGTTTTTGAGATATTTCTTGTTATTGGTTTCAGCTTTAAAATATTACTTATACTTTTCTCATACAGGAATTTGTCAACTTCTGTCCATACAAACAAAGGAACTTCAGTCACATAGCAACCAGTTTTTGACTATCACTTTAACCTATGGTACTCCCTTATTTCGCTTCTACTTACAAGGAAGCAAGCAATAAGACTATTTCTGCTAATTTTTGCTCAATTAGCAGGAAGTAGATAGATGCATAAACTTTTTAACAATAATTTGTTGCAGACATGTAGAGAAAGTCATGTGAATGGAACACATCAGATTTTTTCTACTGTTAAGTTGCTATTTTTGTTTCTTGTTGTTATGGCCCCAAAGAGCATGGATACCTTGTCATAAGAGATGCTGGAAATATCTGACATTTTCATTCACACTTGAGAGTTGAGGTTGTTTTTGTCTGACTGCGAGCTGTAGCAGCTATTGTGCAGTGTCCAAATGTGACAAAAAAGAACTGTACAAATACTTGAAAATGCAAACTAAGAAGAAAAACTGCCTAAGAAATGGTTAATACACAAAAATATTTATTCAACATAAATGGTGTGTTTTAGTGAGATCTACATGTTTTATTTCATAAGGTTTTTTCTATCTCTTTCAGTTTAACAGTAATGCAAACTAATAAGAAAAACTACCTAAGAAATGGTTAATACACAAAAATATTTATTCAACATAAATGGTGTGTTTTAGTGAGATCTACATTTTTTATTTCATAAGGTTTTTCTATCTCTTTCAGTTTAACAGTAATGCAAACTAAGAAGACTTGAGGCCATTCCCAGAAAATTCAACATATACATCTTATTTGTTGTGTAATTGTCTTTAAAATCCTCATATCCATATAAGACTCAATTTTTTTTAAAAAGTTCCATGTAAATATTAGTTTTGGGGTAGGGAGATTTTATTGAACATTTTTTTCACATCCTTGGAAGATACTGAACTTAACCAAGTTAGATATTTAACTGGGGTTATTTTTTGGATTATAATGTTCAAAGATACACTAGATTTTTCTAAAAATGAGCTTTTGTAGGTTAATGGGGCCTCAAAACATGCATTTCCAGTATAAATCAACTATGAAACTTTTTGTTGGAATACAGTACTTAATAAAGCATATAATGGAGAAAGTAAATAATTAGTTTTGTTTAATGGCTCATTGAGGAACTATGAATATTAAGTTAGAACACCTAGTGAGGAATGTTTTCAATGTTGCTAGTGATTATACCTTGGAGGCCTGAAATTGCTGCATGTATGTGAGTGGCTTGCTTTTGATCATAGTCAATTGTTGCTGGGCATGGCTTCCTTTTATAATCCCACTCCTGACACCAGTATAACAAAAGTCTCTTTATTACTCAAATCTAGTTACTAATAATGTATTCCATTGCTTTCTCAATAATTCTGCTGTGCAATTTTCTCATCATTTTGATGCATAGACAGTTGACTGCTCTCACATAACTGTGTGTTAGAACTTTCAGTGGAAAACTGACTTGTATGCCTTGCAGTTCTTCCCTTTATAGGTGTCCAGACAAGGTAAATCATATATGAGTATCACAAAGTCACTCATTTTTTTTTTTTTTTAGTGTTTAATGCCCACTTTAACTACTAATGGCACCGCAGGCGGTGACACTGATGATACATGAATGATGATGGAGCACCGGTGGATGCGATGGCGGGGGAAACCGGAGTACCCGGAGAAAACCCGCCCCACCACAAACCTCACATGCGGTCACTTGGGATCGAACCCCAGCCGTCTAGGTGAGAGGCTAGTGGTCTAACCACTAGGCCACGGTGCGGCCCCAAGTCACACTCATGTGATGTAAAGCAGCTAGTCTGAACATGTTCACTCTTTCAGGTGTAACAATGGCAGTGGAACTGTGAAAGGAAGCCACCACTGCCCAGTTGCAAACCTCTCACACAGCTGTAATTATTTCAGTCCACACTATGTAGTTTTGTGAAGCTTAACATCTAATGCCATTAGATTTGTGTTTAAGGACACGATGAGAGCTGAAACCGAAGAGGACTGGAATCGGTACCCTCTGGAACGACCCAGTGGTTGGGAGGCGAGGTTTCGCATGCTCAAGAAGAATTGGTCCCAGCTTGGTTTCAAGGCCATCTGGAGGTCATTACAGTTTGTATTTCATTTCCCAAAGTGGGTTAGCAACACTTAACAGTAATTTCATTTACCTCCTGAGTATCCTTTGTGAAATTTTGGATAGTATGTTTACCCTTAGACCTTTAACAGGGATAAAATATCATTGGGTGCTGTATTGTTGGTTTGCTTAACCTAGGCTGACGAGATCTTGAAAAGCAAAAAGGAGGACACTATGTTAATGGTCTAGCCGTAACTCAAGACTGTGAAATCAATTCAGGAAATATTAGATAATTAGAAATATGCAAATTAGCTATTTGTCTGGATCCAATTTGCAGTAGATTTACACTGTTAATGTAGTTTCAAAAAAATTAAAACTAAAACTTATGATGTGCCCCAGAAAAATGGGATCTTAATGACACTGAAACAGATGTTAGCCCCTTTTGGTTTCACTCAACTTCTTCATCATGACAATGTGTGGCTTCATATAAAGTCACGCAGTTTGTGCTTTAATTCAACATTACCTGTATCCACCTTATAGCCTCGATCTTGCACCATCTCATGTTTTAATTCCCATCACTAAAGGCTAAGCCTTGAACCCTGAAGAAAAGTGAGGTAATTCTCAAGGAACGTCTGCACCATGTGTTTGAGATGCTATCAAAAGTGATTCAAGTAGGAGGGGAATTCTTTAAAATAGAGTATGTAAACATTGAAATGGAGGATCACCATCTGTGAAAAAAATGAGTGTCAGTCTTTGTTGATCAGCCGGCATACCTGTACAAAATAAGTTCTAAGAGTAGAGTTAGATTATGATAACTATGATAGTTAAGTACAGGCATATTGCTAGTTATAAATTTGAGTTTCCACATCCAATCATCAAGTTGCTAGGGTCCAAGTGAATCTTAAATGTAGAAACCTATTAAGATTCCACGATTTAAAAGTTTAAATTGCACTAATGCAAATATTAGAATGAGGACAACAAATTTAGTGCAATCAAATGTTTTGTGTTGCAGAGAGCAGAGTGGTCAAGACAGAAACAAATATGGTCTCCAAGATTGTTCAAGCAATTCTTCCACAAGAGCTTCAGGGTTGAAGGAGGACCAGATTGGCTGTTATAAATCAGTTCCAATAGTAGCTTCTTGTATAGACAATTGCCTCTCTGCAGGTGTTGAAGACAAAACATTCAAACATACACAAGAATCGTGCTGCCGGAATGAAAATGTTGCAGGCACCCAACCTGAAAGTGACTGGATAACTTGGGAAAGGGCTTGCAGTATTTCTAACAGAGATGCTAAACTGCATGACACTCCTAGAAGAAAACAAGAATGTAACAATCATATCTGTACAAAAAACTGCGAACTTCAGAGAGCTGACAAAGAACAGGAATGTGCTTGTCCAAACTTACAACAGAAGTCAGTAGATGCTTTTATTTGCCATCACAAGGATCCTAAACTCTCTAACTCTTCCAGAAAACAACAGCAGGAATGTGCCTATCCCGACTTACAACACAAGTCAATAGATGCTTTTACTGGCCATCACAGGGATCCTAAACTCTGTAACTCTTCCAAAAAACAACATCGCAATCATAGCTGCACAGAAAACTGTGAACCTCAGAGAGCTGACAAAGAACAGGAATGTGCCTGTCCAAACTTACAACATAAGTCAGTAGATGCTTTTACTGGCCATCACAAGGATCCTAAGCTTTATAACTCTTCCAGAAAACATGAACATAGCAATCAAGAACAGGAATGTGCCTGTGCAAAATTACAATACAAGTTACTACAAACTTGTAGTGGCCATCACAGAGGCCCTAAACTCAATGACAAGGGCAGAAAACTGGAGCACAGTGACCCCTGTGCAGAAACTTTTGGAGTTAACAAAGAACCAATGCTGACACAAAGTTGCAGTTGTAGCAAAAGAGGCCCTAAGTTTAATTCTTGTTCAAGAAAAAAGCTGGAACATTGTGATGAACTTCACAGGGAAAATCCTAAGCCTCAACAAGTTAATGAAGATCCAGAGTGTGACACTCCAGCATTGAGTTGTCACAACACAAATCCTAAACTAAATATTTGTGCAAGAAGAAGCTTGGGGCAGGCTGAAAACATCTGCACAGAAAGTTATGGACAAGAACATGCCACTTCAACTTCGGAACACAAGTGTTGTAACCATCTTTTTCGAGGCCCTAAACTCAGCATTTCTGCCAGAAAAAAACAAAACAGCCCCTGTGCAGAAAGTTGTAAGAAGCATGGATTTAATGAACAGGCCAGATTGAATCCAGATGCTTATCTGCTATTCCAAATATCCTGCATACCAGGCAAAACAACACAACAGTCTGAAGATAATTCATGCATATGGCTTTGTAAAATCGCTCCAGATTGTTCAGACAAGAAATATAAACAGCTTACAGAACTTGGGACACAGAATAAACATTGCAAACACTGTTGTCATCATACACTTGAACCTTTGGCAAATATCACCATACAGCGTCCGGAAAGCCTTTTTGATGATTCTAGTCCTGATCAGCATAGTGACAGTGAGCAGAAGTGTAATGTGTGTGCTTCAAAGACAAATTTATGTAAAGAAATAGATTCTTCAGATGACAAGATTGAGCTCATCAGTGAAGGTGGAATATACATAGATATAAAAGCTTTAAGGGAAGAGAGGGAAAAGCTGCAAGAAAAAACATATCTGCATTACCAAATCCCCAGAGTTTCAAAAAGTACCTGCCTACAGCATCCAGACAAGTTCTCTGTAAGACAAGGTGGCAGCACTGAACGGAAGTACATTTGCTCTTCACAAAAACATAGTCACAAAGAAAGAGACATTTTAGACAGTAAATATGTGATTATTAATGAAAATGAAAGAGAAGGAATAAGAAACTTGAGCATAAGGGAGGAGACGAAGAAACTACAAGAAAAAGAAGAGAAAAGGAAGCATTTGTGTCATAAACATAAAAGAAGGTCTCACCGTAATGATAAAGCAACAGATAGCTCCATACAGCATTCCAAAGATAGATTCTCTACAGAGACTTCAGTGCACTACAGTGACCATGCGAACTGCATACGAAACAGTTGTTCTTTAAATCAGCATGAAGAAGAACTTGTTCAAATGAAACAGAGTACTGAAAGTGAGGAAATGTGGCGTTTGAGGAAGGGAATAGAGAAATTAGAAATAGTACAACATCCACCAGTTGTACACAACAGCAATAGTGCTAACATTTATCCTCCACAAAAAGGTATACAAGAAAAGGAATTTGAATCTTCACCACAACATAAATGTAAGTGCATTACTAAAAGCCATGAAAAGGTAGTGGATCAAGTCAAGGTCGCAACAAAGAATTCAACAATATATCTCTTGCCAAGAGAATATGCTAGAACCAGATCATTGAAGAATTTTGAAGAGAGTGATGGACATCCTTCAACAAGTCGACATCCCAAAAGTGCTTTGGAATCTAATGAAGATACTGGTAGGTCAGCAAGAGCTTTTGAAGAAATGGATGAAAGACATATCACAGAGGTAAAGGTTGATCAATATTGTTCAAGAAATGGTCATCCTAGAAGTTCTGTGCAAATTAAAGGAGAGACTGACAAATCAATAAAGACTTTTAAAGAAATAGATGAGAAAAATGTCCATGATGAACATGTTGTGGAATCTGTCACAGAAGTAGAGCAGAAACATATAATACAATTAAAAGAGGACCAATTAGTTGAACCTGTTACAAAACTCAACAACAGATCTATATCAGAGCCATTAAAGGTTAATGAAAAGGTAATGTGTTGTTCTGGAGCTAGGGATCAACAAGAAATAATCCAGAAATTCTTTGTAAAGCTACAGAGAAGTGGTAATCTTGAATACCTGGATCAGCCAGGCACAGGTAGGTAGGTACCTATACTGCAGAACTGGACACAAAGGTCACTTCTAATAGATATACCAACTACCAGGTTCATGAAGTTGAGAAGTAATCCTGAATATCTGGAAAGAGCCAGGCACAGGTACCTATACTGAAGAACTGGACACAAGGGTCACTTCTGATATACCAACTACTGAACACCTAGAGAGAGCCAGGCACAAGTACCTGTACTAAACAACTGGACACAAGCGTCACTTCTGATATACCAACTGCTGAGTACCTAGAGACAGCCAGAAACAGGTACCTATACTGAAGAACTGGACACAAGGGTCACTTCTGATATATCAACTACTGAACACCTGGAGACAGCCAGGCACAAGTACCTGTGCTGAAGAATTGGGCACAAAGATCACTTCTAATATACCAACTGCTGAGTACCTGGAGAGAGCCAGACACAAGTACCTGTGCTGAAGAACTGGGCACAAAGGTCACTTCTGATATACCAATTACTGAGGACCTGGAGACAGCCAGACTCAGGTACCTGTACTGAAGAACTGGACACAAGGGTCACTTCTGATATACCAACTACTGAATACCTGGAGACAGCCAGGCACAGGTACCTGTACTGAAGAACTGGACACAAGGGTCACTTCTGATATACCAACTGCTGAGTACCTGAAGAGAGTCAGGCACAAGTACCTGTGCTGAAGAACTGGGCACAAAGGTCACTTCTGATATACCCATTACTGAACACCTGGAGACAGCCAGACACAGGTACCTATACTGAAGAGCTGGACACAAGGGTCACTTCTGGTATACCAACTACTGAGTACCTGGAGACAGCCAGGCACAGGTACCTATACTGAAGAACTGGACACAAAGGTCACTTTTGATATACCAACTGATGAGTACCTGGAGACAGCCAGGCACAGGTACCTCTACCGAAGAACTGGACACAAGGGTCACTTCTGCTATACCAGCTACTGAGTACCTGGAGACAGCCAGGCACAGGTACCTATACCGAAGAATAGGTCACAAAAATGACTTTTGATATACCAACTGATGAGCAGCTGGATGCAGCCAGGCACAAGTACCTATTCTGAAGAACTGGTCACAAAGGTCACTTTTGATATACCAACTGATGAGTGGCTGGATGCAGCCAGGCACAGGTACCTATTCTGAAGAACTGGACACAAAGGTCACTTTTGATATACCAGCAACTGATAACCTGGAGACAGCCAGGCACAGGTACCTATACCGAAGAATAGGTCACAAAAATTACTTTTGATATACCAACTGATGAGTAGCTGGATGCAGCCAGGCACAGGTACCTATTCTGAAGAACTGGACACAAAGGTCACTTTTGATATACCAGCAACTGAGAACCTGGAGACAGCCAGGCACAGGTAACTATAGTGGAGGACTAGACACAAGGGCCACTTCTGATATATCAGCTACTGAGTACCTGGAGACAGCCAGGCACAGGTAACTATAGTGGAGGACTAGACACAAGGGTCACTTCTGATATACCAACTGATGAGTACCTGGAGACAGCCAGGCACAGGTAAATATAGTGAAGGACTAGACACAAGGGCCACTTCTGATATATCAGCTACTGAGTACCTGGAGACAGTCAGGCAAAGGTAACTATAGTGGAGGACTAGACACAAGGGTCACTTCTGATATATCAGCTACTGAGTACCTGGAGACAGCCAGGCACAGGTAACTATAGTGGAGGACTAGACACAAGGGTTACTTCTGATATATCAGCTACTGAGTACCTGGAGGCAGCCAGGCACAGGTAACTATAGTGGAGGACTAGACACAAGGGTCACTTCTGATATACCAACTGATGAGTACCTGGAGACAGTCAGGCACAGGTGTCTATAGTGGAGGACTAGACACAAGGGTCACTTCTGATATATCAGCTACTGAGTACCTGGAGGCAGCCAGGCACAGGTGCCTATAGTGAAGGACTAGACACAAGGGTCACTTCTGATATACCAACTGATGAGTACCTGGAGGCAGCCAGGCACAGGTGTCTATAGTGGAGGACTAGACACAAGGGTCACTTCTGATATATCAGCTACTGAGTACCTGGAGGCAGCCAGGCACAGGTGCCTATAGTGAAGGACTAGACACAAGGGTCACTTCTGATATACCAACTGATGAGTACCTGGAGACAGCCAGGCACAGGTAACTATAGTGAAGGACCAGACACAAGGGTCACTTCTGATATACCAACTGATGAGTACCTGGAGACAACCAGGCACAGGTAACTATAGTGAAGGACCAGACACAAGGGCCACTTCTGATATACCAACTGGAGACAGTCAGGCACAGATGTCTATAGTGGAGAACTAGACTCAAGGGCCACTGCTGATATACCAACTGATGAGTTCCTGGAGACAGCCAGGCACAGGTAACTATAGTGGAGGACTAGACACAAGGGTCACTTCTGATATACCATCTACTGAGTACTTGGAGACAGCCAGGCAAAAGATTTTAAACACTACATGTACACATGAATTGCTTTTGTGAATACACTCACCACTGTGCTCATGGCAGTTGAGAAGCAACCCTGGATACCTGAACAGAGCGAGGCGCAGCTCTAGGTATGAATACACTCACCACTGTGCTCATGGCGGCTCAGAAGCAACCCTGGATACCTGGACAGAGCCAGGAGCAGCTCTAGGTATGAATACACTCACCACTGTGCTCTTGGCAGTTGAGAAGCAACCCTGGATACCTGAACAGAGCGAGGCGCAGCTTTAGGTATGAATATACTCACCACTGTGCTCATGGCAGTTGAGAAGCAACCCTGGATACCTGGACAAAGCCAGGCGTAGCTCTAGGTATGAATACACTCACCACTGTGCTCTTGGCAGTTGAGAAGCAACCCTGGATACCTGAACAGAGCGAGGCGCAGCTCTAGGTATGAATTCACTCACCACTGTGCTCTTGGCAGTTGAGAAGCAACCCTGGATACCTGGACAGAGCCACGCGCAGCTCTAGGTATGAGTACACATACCACTGTGCTCATGGCAGTTGAGAAGCAACCCTGGATACCTGGACAGAGCGAGGCCCAGCTCTAGATATGAATAAACTCACCACTAAGCTCATGGCAGTTGAGAAACAACCCTGGATACCTGGACAGAGCCAGGCGCAGCTCTAGGTATGAGTACACTTACCACTGTGCTCATGGCAGTTGAGAAGCAACCCTGGATACCTGGACAGAGCGAGGCCCAGCTCTAGATGTGAATACACTCACCACTGTGCTCATGGCAGTTGAGAAGCAACCCTGGATACCTGGACAGAGCCAGGCGCAGCTCTAGGTATGAATATACTCACCACTGTGCTCATGGCAGTTGAGAAGCAACCCTGGATACCTGGACGGAGCCAGGCGCAGCTCTAGGTATGAATACACTCACCACTGTGCTCATGGCAGTTGAGAAGCAACCCTGGATACCTGGACAGAGCCATGCGCAGCTCTAGGTATGAATACACTCACCACTGTGCTCATGGCAGTTGAGAAGCAACCCTGGATACCTGGACAGAGCCAGGCGCAGCTCTAAGTATGAGTACACTCACCACTATGCTCATGGCAGTTGAGAAACAACCCTGGATACCTGGACAGAGCCAGGCGCAGCTCTAGGTATGAATATACTCACCACTGTGCTCATGGCAGTTGAGAAGCAACCCTGGATACCTGGACAGAGCCACGCGCAGGTCTAGGTATGAATACACTCACCACTGTGCTCATGGCAGTTGAGAAACAACCCTGGATACCTGGACAGAGCCAGGCGCAGCTCTAGGTATGAATACACTCACCACTGTGCTCATGGCAGTTGAGAAGCAACCCTGGATACCTGGACAGAGCCAGGCGCAGCTCTAGGTATGAATACACTCACCACTGTGCTCATGGCAGTTGAGAAGCAACCCAGGATACCTGGACAGAGCCAGGCGCAGCTCTAGGTATGAATATACTCACCACTGTGCTCATGGCAGTTGAGAAGCAACCCTGGATACCTGGACGGAGCGAGGCGCAGCTCTAGATATGAATACACTCACCACTGTGCTCATGGCAGTTTAGAAGCAACCCTGGATATCTGGACAGAGCGAGGCGCAGCTCTAGATATGAATACACTCACCACTGTGCTCATGGCAGTTGAGAAGCAACCCTGGATACCTGGACAGAGCCAGGCGCAGCTCTAAGTATGAGTACACTTACCACTGTGCTCATGGCAGTTGAGAAACAACCCTGGATACCTGAACAGAGCGAGGCGCAGCTCTAGGTATGAATACACTCACCACTGTGCTCATGGCAGTTGAGAAGCAACCCTGGATACCTGGACAGAGCCAGGCGCAGCTCTAGGTATGAGTACACTTACCACTGTGCTCATGGCAGTTGAGAAGCAACCCTGGATACCTGGACAGAGCCAGGCGCAGCTCTAGGTATGAATATACCCACCACTGTGCTCATGGCAGTTGAGAAGCAACCCTGGATATCTGCACAGAGCGAGGCGCAGCTCTAGGTATGAGTACACTTACCACTGTGCTCATGGCAGTTGAGAAACAACCCTGGATACCTGAACAGAGCGAGGCGCAGCTCTAGGTATGAATACACTCACCACTGTGCTCATGGCAGTTGAGAAACAACCCTGGATACCTGAACAGAGCGAGGCCCAGCTCTAGGTATGAATACACTCACCACTGTGCTCTTGGCAGTTGAGAAGCAACCCTGGATACCTGGACAGAGCCAGGTGCAGCTCTAGATATGAATACAATCACCACTGTGCTCATGGCAGTTGAGAAGCAACCCTGGATACCTGGACAGAGCCAGGTGCAGCTCTGGGTATGAATATACCCACCACTGTGCTCATGCCAGCTGAGAAGCAACCCTGGATACCTGGACAGAGCCAGGCGCAGCTCTAAGTATGAGTACACTTACCACTGTGCTCATGGCAGTTGAGAAGCAACCCTGGATTACATTCACCACTGTGCTCATGGCAGTTGAGAAGCAACCCTGGTTACCTGGACAGAGCCACGCGCAGCTCTAGGTATGAATACACTCACCACTGTGCTCTTGGCAGTTGAGAAGCAACCCTGGATACCTGGACAGAGCCAGGTGCAGCTCTAGATATGAATACAATCACCACTGTGCTCATGGCAGTTGAGAAGCAACCCTGGATACCTGGACAGAGCCAGGTGCAGCTCTGGGTATGAATATACCCACCACTGTGCTCATGCCAGCTGAGAAGCAACCCTGGATACCTGGACAGAGCCAGGCGCAGCTCTAGGTATGAGTACACTTACCACTGTGCTCATGGCCGTTGAGAAGCAACCCTGGATACCTGGACAGAGCGAGGCGCAGCTCTAGGTATGAATACACTCACCACTGTGTTCATGGCAGTTGAGAAGCAACCATGGATACCTGGACAGAGCCAGGTGCAGCTCTAGATATGAATACACTCACCACTGTGCTCATGGCAGTTGAGAAGCAACCCTGGATATCTGCACAGAGCGAGGCGCAGCTCTAGGTATGAGTACACTTACCACTGTGCTCATGGCAGTTGAGAAGCAACCCTGGATACCTGGACAGAGCGAGGCCCAGCTCTAGATATGAATAAACTCACCACTATGCTCATGGCAGTTGAGAAACAACCCTGGATACCTGGACAGAGCGAGGCCCAGCTCTAGATATGAATAAACTCACCACTATGCTCATGGCAGTTGAGAAACAACCCTGGATACCTGGACAGAGCCAGGCGCAGCTCTAGGTATGAGTACACTTACCACTGTGTTCATGGCAGTTGAGAAGCAACCCTGGATACCTGGACAGAGCGAGGCCCAGCTCTAGATGTGAATACACTCACCACTGTGCTCATGGCAGTTGAGAAGCAACCCTGGATACCTGAACAGAGCGAGGCGCAGCTCTAGGTATGAATATACTCACCACTGTGCTCATGGCAGTTGAGAAGCAACCCTGGATATCTGGACAGAGCCAGGCGCAGCTCTAGGTATGAATATACTCACCACTGTGCTCATGGCAGTTGAGAAGCAACCCTGGATACCTGGACGGAGCCAGGCGCAGCTCTAGGTATGAATACACTCACCACTGTGCTCATGGCAGTTGAGAAGCAACCCTGGATACCTGGACAGAGCCAGGCGCAGCTCTAGGTATGAATACACTCACCACTGTGCTCATGGCAGTTGAGAAGCAACCCTGGATACCTGGACAGAGCCAGGCGCAGCTCTAAGTATGAGTACACTTACCACTGTGCTCATGGCAGTTGAGAAGCAACCCTGGATACCTGGACAGAGCGAGGCCCAGCTCTAGATGTGAATACACTCACCACTGTGCTCATGGCAGTTCAGAAGCAACCCTGGATACCTGGACAGAGCCAGGCGCAGCTCTAGATGTGCAGGTACCTTGAAGAAGGTGAATATCGCTTCCTCCTCTTCTGCACTTCTATTACTTTGACTACTACTGGTCCTGCTGTTGCAGCCTGTAACAATGAAGCATGCAATAAACCATCTGAAATGATCACATTTTTATTGTACTTGAGCATCCATGTTAGGTGCTGAAACTCTTTTGTATTACTGTTATGCTTCTAAGGTTGCAGGTTCAAACCCAGTGGAGGTCGATGATTTTTTCTGGCGTAAAAATCCTTAGCATGATTTTCTTTGCAAGGGAAGTAAAGCCATTTGTCCCTTGTATTAGTTTTAAGGCACACAAAAAAGCAAACTTTCACACACAATATACGAGGGCCATTCAAAAAGTGACAGATAATTTGGCATAACCAAATGATAATGAAAGGTATCAAAACAAAACTTTATTTACAAAGTTGCACTACCTTACTCTATTTCTGACCTAATCTACATTCTGTTAAGATATTTATTGTCACACGGTGCCAGTTGTCAATGCCGATGTTATACTTTTTACTGCCAAAAAACTTATTCATTTTTTGAATGCAAAAAATGTTTGGCAATCGAATTTTATAAGCAATTAATTCAAGTGTATAGGGATAGTGGAATGAACGAGTCTTTAGGGATAAAATGGCTCATAATTTACGAGTAATCAAGGAAGAACATAACAGTGTGTACGATAAAGACCGGAGTGGAAGTTCATCAATCGTTATGTAACAGTTGAAAGTAGTAAATGTTGACAAAAGAATTCAGAAAAACCGGTGTTACACTTTGGATACCGCACATGACTTTTTGGATGGAAAAGATTTCCCAGCCACGAACCTTTAAAAGTGACAGACATCTTGGCTCAGTACCCTATACATAGAAATTTTTAAAATTTTTTTTTCAAAATTTGCTCTAACTATTTTGATTAAGTTCTGTTATATTTAAGATATTTTTATGACAAAATGTATGTTTTGAATTTTTTGGCAACAATCTCTGAAGAATTTTCTATCTGGATGAATTTTGCATAACTGGTAAACCATAAGAATTAGTCAAAAACTTACTGCACAAAAAATGCAGATCTTGTTAAAACAGACAATACATTTTTGTTCTTGGAGTTGACCATTTTCGAGATATTTCTTGTTATTGGTTTCAGTTTTAAAATACTTCAGACTTTTCACATGTGCGAAATTGTCATCTTCCGGCCACGCAAACAAATGAATCTTAATCCCAAAGCAACCTTATTTTAAAACATTTGACTATCATTTTATGCTAGTGTATTCCCTTCTATCTAAAGGAAGCAAGTAATAAGACAATTTCTGTTATCTTGATTAGCACAAAGTAGAGGGAGGGATCAGCTTTTCTAAGAATATTCAACTCATTTGAGGAGGCATCTAAACATTACATGTAAATTTGAGTTGGAGCTCAGTACTTGCTCTACCTTAGCTATGTAGCAGAAAAAGTAAAGTTAAAACATGAGTGACATAAGTGCAAAAAATGCTTGGCATCTCCATTGTGCAGCAGATAGGATCTGGTTATTGCATTACAGTCCACAAGGATGAGGTGAGAGTCGGACAGGCAACTAGCTCAAGTTGATAGTCACTTTTTCCCTGCTACACCGCACCGAGTACCATTGTCGAAGGAAAGCAACAGGATGAAGGATGAATGAAAGGACAGCAAAGAAACGTAAGCAGCATTTGCCATCGGTGAGGTAGGCTTCAGGAAGCGAACCCACGATCTCCCGCTCTGTTGTGCGACGGCAATGTCCCAAGTCAGTCTGGGGGCCGACAACTGCCACGACACATGGGTGAGGTAGGCTTCAGGGAACGAACTCGCGATCTCCCGCCTTGTTGTGTGACGGCAATGTCCCAAGTCAGTCTGGAGGCCGACAACTGCCACGACACATGGGTGAGGTAGGCTTCAGGGAACGAACTCGCGATCTCCCGCCTTGTTGTGTGACGGCAATGTCCCAAGTCAGTCTGGAGGCCGACAACTGCCACGACACATGGGTGAGGTAGGCTTCAAGGAACGAACCCGCGATCTCCCGCTCTGTTGTGTTACGGCAATGTCCCAAGTCAGTCTGGGGGCCGACAACTGCCTCGGCGCATTGGTGAGGTAGGCGACAGGAAGCGAACCCTAAATCTCCCGCTGTTGTGTGACGGCAATGTCCCAAGGCAGTCTGGGGGCCGACAACTGCCTCGGCGCATTGGTGAGGTAGGCGACAGGAAGCGAACCCTAAATCTCCCGCTGTTGTGTGACGGCAATGTCCCAAGGCAGTCTGGGGGCCGACAACTGCACATCGCTGGTACTAATATGACAACACGGTGTCCCAAGACAGTCTGGGGGCCGACAACTGCACATCGCTGGTACCAATATGACAACACGGTGTCCCAAGACAGTCTGGGGCCGACAACTGCACATCGCTGGTACCAATATGCCAACACGGTGTCCCAAGACAGTCTGGGGCCGACAACTGCACATCGCTGGTACCAATATGCCAACACGGTGTCCCAAGACAGTCTGGGGCCGACAACTGCACATCGCTGGTACCAATATGCCAACACGGTGTCCCAAGACAGTCTGGGGCCGACAACTGCACATCGCTGGTACCAATATGACAACACGGTGTCCCAAGACAGTCTGGGGGCCGACAACAAGCACATCGCTGGGAATAATATGACAACACGGAGTCCCAAGACAGTCTGAGGGCCGACAACTGCACATCGCTGGTACTAATATGACAACACGGTGTCCCAAGACAGTCTGGGGGCCGACAACTGCACATCGCTGGTACTAATATGACAACACGGTGTCCCAAGACAGTCTGAGGGCCGACAACTGCATATCGCTGGTACTAATATGACAACACGCTGTCCCAAGGCAGTCTGGGGGCCGACAAGTGCACATCGCTGGTACTAATATGACAACAGGGTGTCCCAAGGCAGTCTGGGGGCCGACAACAGCACATCGCTGCTACTAATATGACAACACGGTGTCCCAAGACAACCTGGGGGCCGACAACTGCACATCGCTGGTACTAATATGACGACACGGTCTCCCAAGACAGTCTGGGGGCCAACAACTGCACATCGCTGGTACTAATATGACAACACGGTGTCCCAAGACAGTCTGGGGGCCGACAAGTGCATATCGCTGGTACTAATATGACAACTCGGTGCCCCAAGACAGTCTGGGGGCCGACAAGAGCCTATCGCTGGTACCAATATGACAACTCGGTGCACCAAGACAGTCTGGGGGCAGACAAGTGCACATCGCTGATACTAATATGACAATACGGTGTCCCAAGACAGTCTGGGGGCCGACAACAGCACATCGCTGGTACTAATATGACAACACGGTGTCCCAAGACAGTCTGGGGCCGACAAGTGCACATCGCTGGTACTAATATGTCATCACGGTGTCCCAAGACAGTCTGTAGGCCGACAACTGCACATCGCTGGTACTAATATGACAACACGGTGCCCCAAGACAGTCTGAAGCCGACAACTGCATATCGCTGGTAATAATGTGATAACACGGTGTCCCAAGACAGTCTGGAGGCCGAAAAGTGCAATTCGCTGGTACTAATATGACAACACGGTGCCCCAAGACAGTCTGATGGCCGACAACTGCACATCGCTGGTACTAATATGACAACACGGTGTCCCAAGACAGTCTGGGGGCCGACAACTGCACATCGCTGGTACTAATATGACAACACGCTGTCCCAAGACAGTCTGGGGCCGACAATTGCACATCGCTGATACTAGACAACACGGTGTCCCAAGACAGTCTGGGGACCGACAAGTACACATCGCTGGTACTAATATGACAACACGGTGTCCCAAGACAGTCTGGGGCCGACAACTTCACATCGCTAGTACTAATATTACAACACGGTGTCCCAAGACAGTCTGGGGGCCGACAACTGCTCATCGTTGGTACTAATATGACAACACGGTGCCCCAAGACAGTCTGGGGAACGACATCTGCACATAGCTGGTACTAATATGACAACACGGTGTCCCAAGACAGTATGGGGGCCGACAACTGCATATCGCTTGTATTAATATGACAACACCCTGTCCCAAGACAGTCTGGGGGCCGACAATTGCACATCGCTGGTGCTAATATGACAACACGGTGTCCCAAGACAGTCTGGGGGCCGACAACTTCACATCGCTGGTACTAATATGAAACAACGGTGTCCCAAGACAGTCTGGGGGCCGACAACTGCATATCGCTTGTATTAATATGACAACACCCTGTCCCAAGACAGTCTGGGGGCCGACAACTGCACATCGCTGGTACTAATATGAAACAACGGTGTCCCAAGACAGTCTGCGGCCGACAACTACACATCGCTGGTACTAATATGACAACACGGTGTCCCAAGACAGTCTGGGGGCCAACTGCACATCGCTGGGACTAATATGACAACACGGAGTCCCAAGACAGTCTGGGGGCCGACAACTGCACATCGCTGGTACTAATATGACAAAACGGTGTCCCAAGACAGTCTGGGGGCCGACAACTGCACATCGCTGGTACTAATATGAAACACGGTGTCCAAAGACAGTCTAGGGGCCGACAACTGCACATCGCTGGTACTAATATGACAAAACGGTGTCCCAAGACAGTCTGGGGGCCGACAACTGCACATCGCTGGTACTAATATGACAACACGGTGTCCAAAGACAGTCTAGGGGCCGACAACTGCACATCGCTGGTACTAATATGACAACTCGGAGTCCCAAGACAGTCTGGGAGCCGACAAAGGCACATCGCTGGTACTAATATGACAACACGGTGTCCCAAGACAGTCTGGGGGCCCACAACTGCACATCTCTGGTACTAATATGACATCACGGTGCCCCAAGACAGTCTGGGGGCCCACAAGTACACATCGCTAGTATTAATATGACAACACGGTGTCCCAAGACAGTCTGGGGGCCGTCAACTGCACATCGCTGGTTATAATATGACAACAAGGTGTCCCAAGACAGACTGGGGGCCCACAAGTACACATCGCTAGTACTAATATGACAACACGGTGTCCCAAGACAGTCTGGGGGCCCACAACTGCACATCTCTGGTACTAATATGACAACACGGTGCCCCAAGACAGTCTGGGGGCCCACAAGTACACATCGCTAGTACTAATATGACAACACGGTGTCCCAAGACAGTCTGGGGGCCCACAAGTACACATCTCTAGTACTAATATGACAACACGCTGTCCCAAGACAGTCTGGGGGCCCACAAGTACACATCGCTAGTACTAATATGACAACACGGTGTCCCAAGACAGTCTGGGGCCGACAATTGCACATCGCTGATACTAGACAACACGGTGTCCCAAGACAGTCTGGGGGCCCACAAGTACACATCGCTAGTACTAATATGACAACACGGTGTCCCAAGACAGTCTGGGGGCCCACAACTGCACATCTCTGGTACTAATATGACAACACGGTGTCCAAAGACAGTCTGGGAGCCGACAAAGGCACATCGCTGGTACTAATATGACAACACGGTGTCCCAAGACAGTCTGGGGGCCGACAACTGCACATCGCTGGTACTAATATGACAACACGGTGTCCCAAGACAGTCTAGGGGCCGACAACTGCACATCGCTGGTACTAATATGACAAAACGGTGTCCCAAGACAGTCTGGGGGCCGACAACTGCACATCGCTGGTACTAATATGACAACACGGTGTCCAAAGACAGTCTAGGGGCCGACAACTGCACATCGCTGGTACTAATATGACAACTCGGAGTCCCAAGACAGTCTGGGAGCCGACAAAGGCACATCGCTGGTACTAATATGACAACACGGTGTCCCAAGACAGTCTGGGGGCCCACAACTGCACATCTCTGGTACTAATATGACATCACGGTGCCCCAAGACAGTCTGGGGGCCCACAAGTACACATCGCTAGTATTAATATGACAACACGGTGTCCCAAGACAGTCTGGGGGCCGTCAACTGCACATCGCTGGTTATAATATGACAACAAGGTGTCCCAAGACAGACTGGGGGCCGACAAGTGCACATCGATGGTACTAATATGACAACACGGTGTCCCAAAACATCCTGGGTGCCGACAAGTGCACATCGCTAGTACTAATATGATAACACGGTGCCCCAAGACAGCCTGGGGGCCGACAACTACACATCGCTGGTACTAATATGACAACACGCTGTCCCAAGACAGTCTGGGGGACGACAACAGCACATCACTGGTACTAATATGACACAACGGTGTCCCAAGACAGGCTTGGGGACGACAAGTGCACATCAATGGTACTAATATGATAACACGGTGCCCCAAGACAGTCTGGGGGCCGACAACTACACATCGCTGGTACTAATATGAAACACGGTGTCCCAAGACAGTCTGGGGGCCGACAACTATACATCGCTGGTACTAATATGACAACACGGGGTCCCAAGACACTCTGGGGGCCGACAAGTGCTCATCGCTGGTACTAATATGACAACACGGTGTCCCAAGACAGTCTGGGGGCCGACAACTGCACATCGCTGGTACTAATATGACAACACGCTGTCCCAAGACAGTCTGGGGGCCGACAAGTGCACATCGCTGGTACCAATATGACATCACGGTGCCCCAAGACAGTCTGGGGGCCGACAACTACACATCGCTGGTACTAATATGACAACACGCTGTCCCAAGACAGTCTGGGGGCCGACAAGTGCACATCGCTGGTACTAATATGACAACACGGTGTCCCAAGACAGTCTGGGGGCCGACAACTGCACATCGCTGGTACTAATATGACAACACGGTGTCCCAAGACAGTCTGGGGCCGACAAGTGCACATCGCTGGTACTAATATGACAACACGGGGTCCCAAGACAGTCTGGGGGCCGACAACTGCACATCGCTGGTACTAATATGACAACACGGGGTCCCAAGACAGTCTGAGGGCCGACAAGTGCACATCGCTGGCACTAATATGACATCACGGTGCCCGCACACAGTCTGAGGGCGGACAACTACACATCGCTAGTACTAATATGACAACACGGTGTCCCAAGACAGTCTGGGGGCCGTCAACTGCACATCGCTGGTTATAATATGACAACACGGTGTCCCAAGACAACCTGGGGGCCGACAACTGCACATCACTGGTACTAATATGACAACACGGTGCCCCAAGACAGTCTGGGGCCTACAACTGCACATCGCTGGTACCAATATGACATCACGGTGCCCCAAGACAGTCTGGGGGCCGACAACTGTACATCGCTGGTACTAATATGACATCACGGTGCCCCAAGACAGTCTGAGGGCCGACAACTACATATCGCTGGTACTAATATGACAACACGGTGTCCCAGGACAGTCTGGGGGCCGACAACTACACATCGCTGGTACAAATATGACAACAAGGTGTCCCAAGACAGACTGGGGGCCGACAAGTGCACATCGCTGGTACTAATATGACAACACGGTGCACAAAGACAGTCTGGGGGCCCACAAATGCACATCGCTGGTACTAATATGATAACACGGTGCCCCAAGACAGTCTGAGGGCCGACAACTGCACATCGCTGGTACCAATATGACATCACGGTGCCCCAAGACAGTCTGGGGGCCGACAACTGTACATCGCTGGTACTAATATGACATCACGGTGCCTAAAGACAGTCTGAGGGTCGACACCTACACATCGCTGGTACTAATATGTAACACGGTGTCCCAAGACAGTCTGAGGGCCGACAACTGCACATCGCTGGTACCAATATGACATCACGGTGCCCCAAGACAGTCTGGGGGCCGACAACTGTACATCGCTGGTACTAATATGACATCACGGTGCCCCAAGACAGTCTGAGGACCGACACATACATATCGCTGGTACTAATATGACAACACGGTGTCCCAAGACAGTCTGGGGACCGACAACTACACATCGCTGGTACAAATATGACAACAAGGTGTCCCAAGACAGACTGGGGGCCGACAAGTGCACATCATTGGTACTAATATGACAACACGGTGCCCAAAGACAGTCTGGGGGCCCACAAATGCACATCGCTGGTACTAATATGATAACACGGTGCCCCAAGACAGTCTGGGGGCCGACAACTACACATCGCTGGTACTAATATGTAACACGGTGTCCCAAGACAGTCAGAGGGCCGACAACTGCACATCGCTGGTACTAATATGAGAACACGGTGTCCCAAGACAGTCTGAGGGCCGACAACTGCACAGCGCTGATACTACACAACACGGTGTCCCAAGACAGTCTGGGGGCCGACAACTGCACATCGCTGGTACTAATATGACAACACGCTGTCCCAAGACAGTCTGAGGGCCGACAACTGCACATCGCTGGTTCTAATATGACAACACGGTGTCCCAAGACAGTCTGAGGGCCGACAACTGCATATCGCTGGTACTAATATGACAACACGGTGTCCCAGGACAGTCTGGGGCCGACAACTGCACATCGCTGGTTCTAATATGACAACACGCTGTCCCAAGACAGTCTGAGGGCCGACAACTGCACATCGCTGGTACTAATATGACAACACGGTGTCCAAAGACAGTCTAGGGGCTAACAACTGCACATCGCTGGTACTAATATGACAACACGGTGTCCCAAGACAGTCTGGGGGCCGACAACTGCACATCGCTGGTACTTATATGCCAACACGGTGCCCCAAGATAGTCTGGGGGCCGACAAGTGCACATCGCTGGTACCAATATGACAACACGCTGTCCCAAGACAGTCTGGGGGCCGACAACTGTACATCGCTGGTAGTAATATCACAACACGATGTCCCAAGACAGTCTGGGGGCCGACAACAGCACATCGCTGGTACTAATATGACAACACGGTGCCCCAAGACAGTCTGGGGGCCGACAACTGCACATCGTTGGTACTAATATACAACACGGTGTCCCAAGAAAGCCTGGGAGCCGACAACTGCACATCGCTGGTACTAATATGACAACACGGTGTCCCAAGACAGTCTGGGGGCCGACAACTGCACATCGCTGGGACTAATATGACAACACGGAGTCCCAAGACAGTCTGGGGGCCGACAACTGCACATCGCTGGGACTAATATGACAACACGGAGTCCCAAGACAGACTGGGAGCCGACAACTGTACATCGCTGGTACTAATATGACAACACGGTGTCCCAAGAAAGCCTGGGAGCCGACAACTGTACATCGCTGGTACTAATATGACAACACGATGTCCCAAGACAGTCTGGGGGCCGACAACAGCACATCGCTGGTACTAATATGACAACACGGTGTCCCAAGACAGTCTGGGGGCCGACAACTGCATATCGCTGGTACTAATATGACAACACGGTGCCCCAAGACAGTCTGGGGGCCGACAACTGCACATCGTTGGTACTAATATGACAACACGGTGCCCCAAGACAGTCTGGGGGCCGACATCTGCACATCGCTGGTACTAATATACAACACGGTGTCCCAAGAAAGCCTGGGAGCCGACAACTGCACATCGCTGGTACTAATATGACAACACGGTGTCCCAAGACAGTCTGGGGGCCGACAACTGCATATCGCTTGTATTAATATGACAACACCCTGTCCCAAGACAGTCTGGGGGCCGACAACTGCACATCGCTGGTGCTAATATAACAACACAGTGTCCCAAGACAGTCTGGGGGCCGACAACTGCATATCGCTTGTATTAATATGACAACACCCTGTCCCAAGACAGTCTGGGGGCCGACAACTGCACATCGCTGGTGCTAATATGACAACACGGTGTCCCAAGACAGTCTGGGGGCCGACAACTGCACATCGCTGGTACTAATATGAAACACGGTGTCCCAAGACAGTCTGCGGCCGACAAGTACACATCGCTGGTACTAATATGACAACACGGTGTCCCAAGACAGTCTGGGGGCCGACAACTGCACATCGCTGGGACTAATATGACAACACGGAGTCCCAAGACAGTCTGGGGGCCGACAAGAAGCACATCGCTGGTACTAATATGAAACAACGGTGTCCCAAGACAGTCTGGGGGCCGACAACTGCACATCGCTGGTACTAATATGAAACACGGTGTCCAAAGACAGTCTAGGGGCCGACAACTGCACATCGCTGGTACTAATATGACAAAACGGTGTCCCAAGACAGTCTGGGGGCCGACAACTGCACATCGCTGGTACTAATATGACAACACGGTGTCCAAAGACAGTCTGGGGGCCGAAAACTGCACATCGCTGGGACTAATATGACAACACGGAGTCCCAAGACAGTCTGGGGGCCGACAAGAAGCACATCGCTGGTACTAATATGAAACAACGGTGTCCCAAGACAGTCTGGGGGCCGACAACTGCACATCGCTGGTACTAATATGAAACACGGTGTCCAAAGACAGTCTAGGGGCCGACAACTGCACATCGCTGGTACTAATATGACAAAACGGTGTCCCAAGACAGTCTGGGGGCCGACAACTGCACATCGCTGGTACTAATATGACAACAAGGTGTCCCAAGACAGTCTGGGGGCCGACAACTGCACATCGCTGGTACTAATATGACAACTCGGAGTCCCAAGACAGTCTGGGAGCCGACAACAAGCACATCGCTGGTACTAATATGACAACACGGTGTCCCAAGACAGTATGGGGGCCGACAACTGCATATCGCTTGTATTAATATGATGACACCCTGTCCCAAGACAGTCTGGGGGCCGACAACTGCACATCGCTGGTGCTAATATGACAACACGGTGTCCCAAGACAGTCTGGGCGCCGACAACTGCACATCGCTGGTACTAATATGAAACAACGGTGTCCCAAGACAGTCTGGGGGCCGACAAGTACACATCGCTGGTACTAATATGACAACTCGGAGTCCCAAGACAGTCTGGGAGCCGACAACAAGCACATCGCTGGTACTAATATGACAACACGGTGTCCCAAGACAGTATGGGGGCCGACAACTGCATATCGCTTGTATTAATATGATGACACCCTGTCCCAAGACAGTCTGGGGGCCGACAACTGCACATCGCTGGTGCTAATATGACAACACGGTGTCCCAAGACAGTCTGGGGGCCGACAACTGCACATCGCTGGTACTAATATGAAACAACGGTGTCCCAAGACAGTCTGGGGCCGACAAGTACACATCGCTGGTACTAATATGAAACAACGGTGTCCCAAGACAGTCTGGGGGCCGACAACTACACATCGCTGGGACTAATATGACAACACGGAGTCCCAAGACAGTCTGGGGGCCGACAAGAAGCACATCGCTGGTACTAATATGGCAAATCGGTGTCCCAAGACAGTCTGGGGGCCGACAACTGCACATTGCTGGTACTAATATGAAACACGGTGTCCAAAGACAGTCTAGGGGCCGACAACTGCACATCGCTGGTACTAATATGACAAAACGGTGTCCCAAGACAGTCTGGGGGCCGACAACTGCACATCGCTGGTACTAATATGACAACACGGTGTCCAAAGACAGTCTAGGGGCCGACAACTGCACATCGCTGGTACTAATATGACAAGTCGGAGTCCCAAGACAGTCTGGGGGCCGTCAGCTGCACATCGCTGGTTATAATATGACAACAAGGTGTCCCAAAACAACCTGGGGGCCGACAAGTGCACATCGCTGGTACTAATATGACAACACGGTGCCCCAAGACAGTCTGGGGGCCGACAACTACACATCGCTGGTACTAATATGACAATACGGTGTCCCAAGACAGTCTGAGGGCCCACAAGTACACATCGCTGGTACTAATATGACAACACGGTGCCCCAAGACAGCCTGGGGGCCGACAACTACACATCGCTGGTACTAATATGACAACACGGTGCCCCAAGACAGTCTGAGGGCCCACAAGTACACATCGCTAGTACTAATATGATAACACGGTGCCCCAAGACAGCCTGGGGGCCGACAACTACACATCGCTGGTACTAATATGACAACACGGTGCCCCAAGACAGTCTGAGGGCCCACAAGTACACATCGCTAGTATTAATATGACAACACGGTGTCCCAAGACAGTCTGGGGGCCGTCAACTGCACATCTCTGGTACTAATATGACATCACGGTGCCCCAAGACAGTCTGGGGGCCCACAAGTACACATCGCTAGTATTAATATGACAACACGGTGTCCCAAGACAGTCTGGGGGCCGTCAACTGCACATCGCTGGTTATAATATGACAACAAGGTGTCCCAAGACAGACTGGGGGCCGACAAGTGCACATCGATGGTACTAATATGACAACATGGTGTCCCAGGACAGTCTGGGGGCCGTCAACTGCACATCGCTGGTTATAATATGACAACAAGGTGTCCCAAGACAGACTGGGGGCCGACAAGTGCACATCGATGGTACTAATATGACAACACGGTGTCCCAAAACAACCTGGGGGCCGACAAGTGCACATCGCTAGTACTAATATGATAACACGGTGCCCCAAGACAGCCTGGGGGCCGACAACTACACATCGCTGGTACTAATATGACAACACGCTGTCCCAAGACAGTCTGGGGGACGACAACAGCACATCACTGGTACTAATATGACACAACGGTGTCCCAAGACAGGCTTGGGGACGACAAGTGCACATCGCTGGTACTAATATGATAACACGGTGCCCCAAGACAGTCTGGGGGCCGACAACTACACATCGCTGGTACTAATATGAAACACGGTGTCCCAAGACAGTCTCGGGGCCGACAACTATACATCGCTGGTACTAATATGACAACACGGGGTCCCAAGACAGTCTGGGGGCCGACAAGTGCTCATCGCTGGTACTAATATGACAACACGGTGTCCCAAGACAGTCTGGGGGCCGACAACTGCACATCGCTGGTACTAATATGACAACACGGTGTCCCAAGACAGTCTGAGGGCCGACAACTGCACATCGCTGGTACCAATATGACATCACGGTGCCCCAAGACAGTCTGGGGGCCGACAACTGTACATCGCTGGTACTAATATGACATCACGGTGCCCCAAGACAGTCTGAGGACCGACACATACATATCGCTGGTACTAATATGACAACACGGTGTCCCAAGACAGTCTGGGGACCGACAACTACACATCGCTGGTACAAATATGACAACAAGGTGTCCCAAGACAGACTGGGGGCCGACAAGTGCACATCATTGGTACTAATATGACAACACGGTGCCCAAAGACAGTCTGGGGGCCCACAAATGCACATCGCTGGTACTAATATGATAACACGGTGCCCCAAGACAGTCTGGGGGCCGACAACTACACATCGCTGGTACTAATATGTAACACGGTGTCCCAAGACAGTCAGAGGGCCGACAACTGCACATCGCTGGTACTAATATGAGAACACGGTGTCCCAAGACAGTCTGAGGGCCGACAACTGCACAGCGCTGATACTACACAACACGGTGTCCCAAGACAGTCTGGGGGCCGACAACTGCACATCGCTGGTACTAATATGACAACACGCTGTCCCAAGACAGTCTGAGGGCCGACAACTGCACATCGCTGGTTCTAATATGACAACACGGTGTCCCAAGACAGTCTGAGGGCCGACAACTGCATATCGCTGGTACTAATATGACAACACGGTGTCCCAGGACAGTCTGGGGCCGACAACTGCACATCGCTGGTTCTAATATGACAACACGCTGTCCCAAGACAGTCTGAGGGCCGACAACTGCACATCGCTGGTACTAATATGACAACACGGTGTCCAAAGACAGTCTAGGGGCTAACAACTGCACATCGCTGGTACTAATATGACAACACGGTGTCCCAAGACAGTCTGGGGGCCGACAACTGCACATCGCTGGTACTTATATGCCAACACGGTGCCCCAAGATAGTCTGGGGGCCGACAAGTGCACATCGCTGGTACCAATATGACAACACGCTGTCCCAAGACAGTCTGGGGGCCGACAACTGTACATCGCTGGTAGTAATATCACAACACGATGTCCCAAGACAGTCTGGGGGCCGACAACAGCACATCGCTGGTACTAATATGACAACACGGTGCCCCAAGACAGTCTGGGGGCCGACAACTGCACATCGTTGGTACTAATATACAACACGGTGTCCCAAGAAAGCCTGGGAGCCGACAACTGCACATCGCTGGTACTAATATGACAACACGGTGTCCCAAGACAGTCTGGGGGCCGACAACTGCACATCGCTGGGACTAATATGACAACACGGAGTCCCAAGACAGTCTGGGGGCCGACAACTGCACATCGCTGGGACTAATATGACAACACGGAGTCCCAAGACAGACTGGGAGCCGACAACTGTACATCGCTGGTACTAATATGACAACACGGTGTCCCAAGAAAGCCTGGGAGCCGACAACTGTACATCGCTGGTACTAATATGACAACACGATGTCCCAAGACAGTCTGGGGGCCGACAACAGCACATCGCTGGTACTAAGATGACAACACGGTGTCCCAAGACAGTCTGGGGGCCGACAACTGCATATCGCTGGTACTAATATGACAACACGGTGCCCCAAGACAGTCTGGGGGCCGACAACTGCACATCGTTGGTACTAATATGACAACACGGTGCCCCAAGACAGTCTGAGGGCCGACAACTGCATATCGCTGGTACTAATATGACAACACGCTGTCCCAAGGCAGTCTGGGGGCCGACAAGTGCACATCGCTGGTACTAATATGACAACAGGGTGTCCCAAGGCAGTCTGGGGGCCGACAACAGCACATCGCTGCTACTAATATGACAACACGGTGTCCCAAGACAACCTGGGGGCCGACAACTGCACATCGCTGGTACTAATATGACGACACGGTCTCCCAAGACAGTCTGGGGGCCAACAACTGCACATCGCTGGTACTAATATGACAACACGGTGTCCCAAGACAGTCTGGGGGCCGACAAGTGCATATCGCTGGTACTAATATGACAACTCGGTGCCCCAAGACAGTCTGGGGGCCGACAAGAGCCTATCGCTGGTACCAATATGACAACTCGGTGCACCAAGACAGTCTGGGGGCAGACAAGTGCACATCGCTGATACTAATATGACAATACGGTGTCCCAAGACAGTCTGGGGGCCGACAACAGCACATCGCTGGTACTAATATGACAACACGGTGTCCCAAGACAGTCTGGGGCCGACAAGTGCACATCGCTGGTACTAATATGTCATCACGGTGTCCCAAGACAGTCTGTAGGCCGACAACTGCACATCGCTGGTACTAATATGACAACACGGTGCCCCAAGACAGTCTGAAGCCGACAACTGCATATCGCTGGTAATAATGTGATAACACGGTGTCCCAAGACAGTCTGGAGGCCGAAAAGTGCAATTCGCTGGTACTAATATGACAACACGGTGCCCCAAGACAGTCTGATGGCCGACAACTGCACATCGCTGGTACTAATATGACAACACGGTGTCCCAAGACAGTCTGGGGGCCGACAACTGCACATCGCTGGTACTAATATGACAACACGCTGTCCCAAGACAGTCTGGGGCCGACAATTGCACATCGCTGATACTAGACAACACGGTGTCCCAAGACAGTCTGGGGACCGACAAGTACACATCGCTGGTACTAATATGACAACACGGTGTCCCAAGACAGTCTGGGGCCGACAACTTCACATCGCTAGTACTAATATTACAACACGGTGTCCCAAGACAGTCTGGGGGCCGACAACTGCTCATCGTTGGTACTAATATGACAACACGGTGCCCCAAGACAGTCTGGGGAACGACATCTGCACATAGCTGGTACTAATATGACAACACGGTGTCCCAAGACAGTATGGGGGCCGACAACTGCATATCGCTTGTATTAATATGACAACACCCTGTCCCAAGACAGTCTGGGGGCCGACAATTGCACATCGCTGGTGCTAATATGACAACACGGTGTCCCAAGACAGTCTGGGGGCCGACAACTTCACATCGCTGGTACTAATATGAAACAACGGTGTCCCAAGACAGTCTGGGGGCCGACAACTGCATATCGCTTGTATTAATATGACAACACCCTGTCCCAAGACAGTCTGGGGGCCGACAACTGCACATCGCTGGTACTAATATGAAACAACGGTGTCCCAAGACAGTCTGCGGCCGACAACTACACATCGCTGGTACTAATATGACAACACGGTGTCCCAAGACAGTCTGGGGGCCAACTGCACATCGCTGGGACTAATATGACAACACGGAGTCCCAAGACAGTCTGGGGGCCGACAACTGCACATCGCTGGTACTAATATGACAAAACGGTGTCCCAAGACAGTCTGGGGGCCGACAACTGCACATCGCTGGTACTAATATGAAACACGGTGTCCAAAGACAGTCTAGGGGCCGACAACTGCACATCGCTGGTACTAATATGACAAAACGGTGTCCCAAGACAGTCTGGGGGCCGACAACTGCACATCGCTGGTACTAATATGACAACACGGTGTCCAAAGACAGTCTAGGGGCCGACAACTGCACATCGCTGGTACTAATATGACAACTCGGAGTCCCAAGACAGTCTGGGAGCCGACAAAGGCACATCGCTGGTACTAATATGACAACACGGTGTCCCAAGACAGTCTGGGGGCCCACAACTGCACATCTCTGGTACTAATATGACATCACGGTGCCCCAAGACAGTCTGGGGGCCCACAAGTACACATCGCTAGTATTAATATGACAACACGGTGTCCCAAGACAGTCTGGGGGCCGTCAACTGCACATCGCTGGTTATAATATGACAACAAGGTGTCCCAAGACAGACTGGGGGCCCACAAGTACACATCGCTAGTACTAATATGACAACACGGTGTCCCAAGACAGTCTGGGGGCCCACAACTGCACATCTCTGGTACTAATATGACAACACGGTGCCCCAAGACAGTCTGGGGGCCCACAAGTACACATCGCTAGTACTAATATGACAACACGGTGTCCCAAGACAGTCTGGGGGCCCACAAGTACACATCTCTAGTACTAATATGACAACACGCTGTCCCAAGACAGTCTGGGGGCCCACAAGTACACATCGCTAGTACTAATATGACAACACGGTGTCCCAAGACAGTCTGGGGCCGACAATTGCACATCGCTGATACTAGACAACACGGTGTCCCAAGACAGTCTGGGGGCCCACAAGTACACATCGCTAGTACTAATATGACAACACGGTGTCCCAAGACAGTCTGGGGGCCCACAACTGCACATCTCTGGTACTAATATGACAACACGGTGTCCAAAGACAGTCTGGGAGCCGACAAAGGCACATCGCTGGTACTAATATGACAACACGGTGTCCCAAGACAGTCTGGGGGCCGACAACTGCACATCGCTGGTACTAATATGACAACACGGTGTCCCAAGACAGTCTAGGGGCCGACAACTGCACATCGCTGGTACTAATATGACAAAACGGTGTCCCAAGACAGTCTGGGGGCCGACAACTGCACATCGCTGGTACTAATATGACAACACGGTGTCCAAAGACAGTCTAGGGGCCGACAACTGCACATCGCTGGTACTAATATGACAACTCGGAGTCCCAAGACAGTCTGGGAGCCGACAAAGGCACATCGCTGGTACTAATATGACAACACGGTGTCCCAAGACAGTCTGGGGGCCCACAACTGCACATCTCTGGTACTAATATGACATCACGGTGCCCCAAGACAGTCTGGGGGCCCACAAGTACACATCGCTAGTATTAATATGACAACACGGTGTCCCAAGACAGTCTGGGGGCCGTCAACTGCACATCGCTGGTTATAATATGACAACAAGGTGTCCCAAGACAGACTGGGGGCCGACAAGTGCACATCGATGGTACTAATATGACAACACGGTGTCCCAAAACATCCTGGGTGCCGACAAGTGCACATCGCTAGTACTAATATGATAACACGGTGCCCCAAGACAGCCTGGGGGCCGACAACTACACATCGCTGGTACTAATATGACAACACGCTGTCCCAAGACAGTCTGGGGGACGACAACAGCACATCACTGGTACTAATATGACACAACGGTGTCCCAAGACAGGCTTGGGGACGACAAGTGCACATCAATGGTACTAATATGATAACACGGTGCCCCAAGACAGTCTGGGGGCCGACAACTACACATCGCTGGTACTAATATGAAACACGGTGTCCCAAGACAGTCTGGGGGCCGACAACTATACATCGCTGGTACTAATATGACAACACGGGGTCCCAAGACACTCTGGGGGCCGACAAGTGCTCATCGCTGGTACTAATATGACAACACGGTGTCCCAAGACAGTCTGGGGGCCGACAACTGCACATCGCTGGTACTAATATGACAACACGCTGTCCCAAGACAGTCTGGGGGCCGACAAGTGCACATCGCTGGTACCAATATGACATCACGGTGCCCCAAGACAGTCTGGGGGCCGACAACTACACATCGCTGGTACTAATATGACAACACGCTGTCCCAAGACAGTCTGGGGGCCGACAAGTGCACATCGCTGGTACTAATATGACAACACGGTGTCCCAAGACAGTCTGGGGGCCGACAACTGCACATCGCTGGTACTAATATGACAACACGGTGTCCCAAGACAGTCTGGGGCCGACAAGTGCACATCGCTGGTACTAATATGACAACACGGGG
Organism: Hymenopus coronatus; assembly: GCA_030762935.1. NCBI lineage: Eukaryota > Metazoa > Arthropoda > Insecta > Mantodea > Hymenopodidae > Hymenopus > Hymenopus coronatus. The sequence continues at coordinate 2,106,105 of CM060895.1, read as the reverse complement.
TCCCAAGACAGTCTGGGGGCCGACAACTGCACATCGCTGGTACTAATATGACAACACGGGGTCCCAAGACAGTCTGAGGGCCGACAAGTGCACATCGCTGGCACTAATATGACATCACGGTGCCCGCACACAGTCTGAGGGCGGACAACTACACATCGCTAGTACTAATATGACAACACGGTGTCCCAAGACAGTCTGGGGGCCGTCAACTGCACATCGCTGGTTATAATATGACAACACGGTGTCCCAAGACAACCTGGGGGCCGACAACTGCACATCACTGGTACTAATATGACAACACGGTGCCCCAAGACAGTCTGGGGCCTACAACTGCACATCGCTGGTACCAATATGACATCACGGTGCCCCAAGACAGTCTGGGGGCCGACAACTGTACATCGCTGGTACTAATATGACATCACGGTGCCCCAAGACAGTCTGAGGGCCGACAACTACATATCGCTGGTACTAATATGACAACACGGTGTCCCAGGACAGTCTGGGGGCCGACAACTACACATCGCTGGTACAAATATGACAACAAGGTGTCCCAAGACAGACTGGGGGCCGACAAGTGCACATCGCTGGTACTAATATGACAACACGGTGCACAAAGACAGTCTGGGGGCCCACAAATGCACATCGCTGGTACTAATATGATAACACGGTGCCCCAAGACAGTCTGAGGGCCGACAACTGCACATCGCTGGTACCAATATGACATCACGGTGCCCCAAGACAGTCTGGGGGCCGACAACTGTACATCGCTGGTACTAATATGACATCACGGTGCCTAAAGACAGTCTGAGGGTCGACACCTACACATCGCTGGTACTAATATGTAACACGGTGTCCCAAGACAGTCTGAGGGCCGACAACTGCACATCGCTGGTACCAATATGACATCACGGTGCCCCAAGACAGTCTGGGGGCCGACAACTGTACATCGCTGGTACTAATATGACATCACGGTGCCCCAAGACAGTCTGAGGACCGACACATACATATCGCTGGTACTAATATGACAACACGGTGTCCCAAGACAGTCTGGGGACCGACAACTACACATCGCTGGTACAAATATGACAACAAGGTGTCCCAAGACAGACTGGGGGCCGACAAGTGCACATCATTGGTACTAATATGACAACACGGTGCCCAAAGACAGTCTGGGGGCCCACAAATGCACATCGCTGGTACTAATATGATAACACGGTGCCCCAAGACAGTCTGGGGGCCGACAACTACACATCGCTGGTACTAATATGTAACACGGTGTCCCAAGACAGTCAGAGGGCCGACAACTGCACATCGCTGGTACTAATATGAGAACACGGTGTCCCAAGACAGTCTGAGGGCCGACAACTGCACAGCGCTGATACTACACAACACGGTGTCCCAAGACAGTCTGGGGGCCGACAACTGCACATCGCTGGTACTAATATGACAACACGCTGTCCCAAGACAGTCTGAGGGCCGACAACTGCACATCGCTGGTTCTAATATGACAACACGGTGTCCCAAGACAGTCTGAGGGCCGACAACTGCATATCGCTGGTACTAATATGACAACACGGTGTCCCAGGACAGTCTGGGGCCGACAACTGCACATCGCTGGTTCTAATATGACAACACGCTGTCCCAAGACAGTCTGAGGGCCGACAACTGCACATCGCTGGTACTAATATGACAACACGGTGTCCAAAGACAGTCTAGGGGCTAACAACTGCACATCGCTGGTACTAATATGACAACACGGTGTCCCAAGACAGTCTGGGGGCCGACAACTGCACATCGCTGGTACTTATATGCCAACACGGTGCCCCAAGATAGTCTGGGGGCCGACAAGTGCACATCGCTGGTACCAATATGACAACACGCTGTCCCAAGACAGTCTGGGGGCCGACAACTGTACATCGCTGGTAGTAATATCACAACACGATGTCCCAAGACAGTCTGGGGGCCGACAACAGCACATCGCTGGTACTAATATGACAACACGGTGCCCCAAGACAGTCTGGGGGCCGACAACTGCACATCGTTGGTACTAATATACAACACGGTGTCCCAAGAAAGCCTGGGAGCCGACAACTGCACATCGCTGGTACTAATATGACAACACGGTGTCCCAAGACAGTCTGGGGGCCGACAACTGCACATCGCTGGGACTAATATGACAACACGGAGTCCCAAGACAGTCTGGGGGCCGACAACTGCACATCGCTGGGACTAATATGACAACACGGAGTCCCAAGACAGACTGGGAGCCGACAACTGTACATCGCTGGTACTAATATGACAACACGGTGTCCCAAGAAAGCCTGGGAGCCGACAACTGTACATCGCTGGTACTAATATGACAACACGATGTCCCAAGACAGTCTGGGGGCCGACAACAGCACATCGCTGGTACTAATATGACAACACGGTGTCCCAAGACAGTCTGGGGGCCGACAACTGCATATCGCTGGTACTAATATGACAACACGGTGCCCCAAGACAGTCTGGGGGCCGACAACTGCACATCGTTGGTACTAATATGACAACACGGTGCCCCAAGACAGTCTGGGGGCCGACATCTGCACATCGCTGGTACTAATATACAACACGGTGTCCCAAGAAAGCCTGGGAGCCGACAACTGCACATCGCTGGTACTAATATGACAACACGGTGTCCCAAGACAGTCTGGGGGCCGACAACTGCATATCGCTTGTATTAATATGACAACACCCTGTCCCAAGACAGTCTGGGGGCCGACAACTGCACATCGCTGGTGCTAATATAACAACACAGTGTCCCAAGACAGTCTGGGGGCCGACAACTGCATATCGCTTGTATTAATATGACAACACCCTGTCCCAAGACAGTCTGGGGGCCGACAACTGCACATCGCTGGTGCTAATATGACAACACGGTGTCCCAAGACAGTCTGGGGGCCGACAACTGCACATCGCTGGTACTAATATGAAACACGGTGTCCCAAGACAGTCTGCGGCCGACAAGTACACATCGCTGGTACTAATATGACAACACGGTGTCCCAAGACAGTCTGGGGGCCGACAACTGCACATCGCTGGGACTAATATGACAACACGGAGTCCCAAGACAGTCTGGGGGCCGACAAGAAGCACATCGCTGGTACTAATATGAAACAACGGTGTCCCAAGACAGTCTGGGGGCCGACAACTGCACATCGCTGGTACTAATATGAAACACGGTGTCCAAAGACAGTCTAGGGGCCGACAACTGCACATCGCTGGTACTAATATGACAAAACGGTGTCCCAAGACAGTCTGGGGGCCGACAACTGCACATCGCTGGTACTAATATGACAACACGGTGTCCAAAGACAGTCTGGGGGCCGAAAACTGCACATCGCTGGGACTAATATGACAACACGGAGTCCCAAGACAGTCTGGGGGCCGACAAGAAGCACATCGCTGGTACTAATATGAAACAACGGTGTCCCAAGACAGTCTGGGGGCCGACAACTGCACATCGCTGGTACTAATATGAAACACGGTGTCCAAAGACAGTCTAGGGGCCGACAACTGCACATCGCTGGTACTAATATGACAAAACGGTGTCCCAAGACAGTCTGGGGGCCGACAACTGCACATCGCTGGTACTAATATGACAACAAGGTGTCCCAAGACAGTCTGGGGGCCGACAACTGCACATCGCTGGTACTAATATGACAACTCGGAGTCCCAAGACAGTCTGGGAGCCGACAACAAGCACATCGCTGGTACTAATATGACAACACGGTGTCCCAAGACAGTATGGGGGCCGACAACTGCATATCGCTTGTATTAATATGATGACACCCTGTCCCAAGACAGTCTGGGGGCCGACAACTGCACATCGCTGGTGCTAATATGACAACACGGTGTCCCAAGACAGTCTGGGCGCCGACAACTGCACATCGCTGGTACTAATATGAAACAACGGTGTCCCAAGACAGTCTGGGGGCCGACAAGTACACATCGCTGGTACTAATATGACAACTCGGAGTCCCAAGACAGTCTGGGAGCCGACAACAAGCACATCGCTGGTACTAATATGACAACACGGTGTCCCAAGACAGTATGGGGGCCGACAACTGCATATCGCTTGTATTAATATGATGACACCCTGTCCCAAGACAGTCTGGGGGCCGACAACTGCACATCGCTGGTGCTAATATGACAACACGGTGTCCCAAGACAGTCTGGGGGCCGACAACTGCACATCGCTGGTACTAATATGAAACAACGGTGTCCCAAGACAGTCTGGGGCCGACAAGTACACATCGCTGGTACTAATATGAAACAACGGTGTCCCAAGACAGTCTGGGGGCCGACAACTACACATCGCTGGGACTAATATGACAACACGGAGTCCCAAGACAGTCTGGGGGCCGACAAGAAGCACATCGCTGGTACTAATATGGCAAATCGGTGTCCCAAGACAGTCTGGGGGCCGACAACTGCACATTGCTGGTACTAATATGAAACACGGTGTCCAAAGACAGTCTAGGGGCCGACAACTGCACATCGCTGGTACTAATATGACAAAACGGTGTCCCAAGACAGTCTGGGGGCCGACAACTGCACATCGCTGGTACTAATATGACAACACGGTGTCCAAAGACAGTCTAGGGGCCGACAACTGCACATCGCTGGTACTAATATGACAAGTCGGAGTCCCAAGACAGTCTGGGGGCCGTCAGCTGCACATCGCTGGTTATAATATGACAACAAGGTGTCCCAAAACAACCTGGGGGCCGACAAGTGCACATCGCTGGTACTAATATGACAACACGGTGCCCCAAGACAGTCTGGGGGCCGACAACTACACATCGCTGGTACTAATATGACAATACGGTGTCCCAAGACAGTCTGAGGGCCCACAAGTACACATCGCTGGTACTAATATGACAACACGGTGCCCCAAGACAGCCTGGGGGCCGACAACTACACATCGCTGGTACTAATATGACAACACGGTGCCCCAAGACAGTCTGAGGGCCCACAAGTACACATCGCTAGTACTAATATGATAACACGGTGCCCCAAGACAGCCTGGGGGCCGACAACTACACATCGCTGGTACTAATATGACAACACGGTGCCCCAAGACAGTCTGAGGGCCCACAAGTACACATCGCTAGTATTAATATGACAACACGGTGTCCCAAGACAGTCTGGGGGCCGTCAACTGCACATCTCTGGTACTAATATGACATCACGGTGCCCCAAGACAGTCTGGGGGCCCACAAGTACACATCGCTAGTATTAATATGACAACACGGTGTCCCAAGACAGTCTGGGGGCCGTCAACTGCACATCGCTGGTTATAATATGACAACAAGGTGTCCCAAGACAGACTGGGGGCCGACAAGTGCACATCGATGGTACTAATATGACAACATGGTGTCCCAGGACAGTCTGGGGGCCGTCAACTGCACATCGCTGGTTATAATATGACAACAAGGTGTCCCAAGACAGACTGGGGGCCGACAAGTGCACATCGATGGTACTAATATGACAACACGGTGTCCCAAAACAACCTGGGGGCCGACAAGTGCACATCGCTAGTACTAATATGATAACACGGTGCCCCAAGACAGCCTGGGGGCCGACAACTACACATCGCTGGTACTAATATGACAACACGCTGTCCCAAGACAGTCTGGGGGACGACAACAGCACATCACTGGTACTAATATGACACAACGGTGTCCCAAGACAGGCTTGGGGACGACAAGTGCACATCGCTGGTACTAATATGATAACACGGTGCCCCAAGACAGTCTGGGGGCCGACAACTACACATCGCTGGTACTAATATGAAACACGGTGTCCCAAGACAGTCTCGGGGCCGACAACTATACATCGCTGGTACTAATATGACAACACGGGGTCCCAAGACAGTCTGGGGGCCGACAAGTGCTCATCGCTGGTACTAATATGACAACACGGTGTCCCAAGACAGTCTGGGGGCCGACAACTGCACATCGCTGGTACTAATATGACAACACGGTGTCCCAAGACAGTCTGAGGGCCGACAACTGCACATCGCTGGTACCAATATGACATCACGGTGCCCCAAGACAGTCTGGGGGCCGACAACTGTACATCGCTGGTACTAATATGACATCACGGTGCCCCAAGACAGTCTGAGGACCGACACATACATATCGCTGGTACTAATATGACAACACGGTGTCCCAAGACAGTCTGGGGACCGACAACTACACATCGCTGGTACAAATATGACAACAAGGTGTCCCAAGACAGACTGGGGGCCGACAAGTGCACATCATTGGTACTAATATGACAACACGGTGCCCAAAGACAGTCTGGGGGCCCACAAATGCACATCGCTGGTACTAATATGATAACACGGTGCCCCAAGACAGTCTGGGGGCCGACAACTACACATCGCTGGTACTAATATGTAACACGGTGTCCCAAGACAGTCAGAGGGCCGACAACTGCACATCGCTGGTACTAATATGAGAACACGGTGTCCCAAGACAGTCTGAGGGCCGACAACTGCACAGCGCTGATACTACACAACACGGTGTCCCAAGACAGTCTGGGGGCCGACAACTGCACATCGCTGGTACTAATATGACAACACGCTGTCCCAAGACAGTCTGAGGGCCGACAACTGCACATCGCTGGTTCTAATATGACAACACGGTGTCCCAAGACAGTCTGAGGGCCGACAACTGCATATCGCTGGTACTAATATGACAACACGGTGTCCCAGGACAGTCTGGGGCCGACAACTGCACATCGCTGGTTCTAATATGACAACACGCTGTCCCAAGACAGTCTGAGGGCCGACAACTGCACATCGCTGGTACTAATATGACAACACGGTGTCCAAAGACAGTCTAGGGGCTAACAACTGCACATCGCTGGTACTAATATGACAACACGGTGTCCCAAGACAGTCTGGGGGCCGACAACTGCACATCGCTGGTACTTATATGCCAACACGGTGCCCCAAGATAGTCTGGGGGCCGACAAGTGCACATCGCTGGTACCAATATGACAACACGCTGTCCCAAGACAGTCTGGGGGCCGACAACTGTACATCGCTGGTAGTAATATCACAACACGATGTCCCAAGACAGTCTGGGGGCCGACAACAGCACATCGCTGGTACTAATATGACAACACGGTGCCCCAAGACAGTCTGGGGGCCGACAACTGCACATCGTTGGTACTAATATACAACACGGTGTCCCAAGAAAGCCTGGGAGCCGACAACTGCACATCGCTGGTACTAATATGACAACACGGTGTCCCAAGACAGTCTGGGGGCCGACAACTGCACATCGCTGGGACTAATATGACAACACGGAGTCCCAAGACAGTCTGGGGGCCGACAACTGCACATCGCTGGGACTAATATGACAACACGGAGTCCCAAGACAGACTGGGAGCCGACAACTGTACATCGCTGGTACTAATATGACAACACGGTGTCCCAAGAAAGCCTGGGAGCCGACAACTGTACATCGCTGGTACTAATATGACAACACGATGTCCCAAGACAGTCTGGGGGCCGACAACAGCACATCGCTGGTACTAAGATGACAACACGGTGTCCCAAGACAGTCTGGGGGCCGACAACTGCATATCGCTGGTACTAATATGACAACACGGTGCCCCAAGACAGTCTGGGGGCCGACAACTGCACATCGTTGGTACTAATATGACAACACGGTGCCCCAAGACAGTCTGGGGGCCGACATCTGCACATCGCTGGTACTAATATACAACACGGTGTCCCAAGAAAGCCTGGGAGCCGACAACTGCACATCGCTGGTACTAATATGACAACACGGTGTCCCAAGACAGTCTGGGGGCCGACAACTGCATATCGCTTGTATTAATATGACAACACCCTGTCCCAAGACAGTCTGGGGGCCGACAACTGCACATCGCTGGTGCTAATATAACAACACAGTGTCCCAAGACAGTCTGGGGGCCGACAACTGCATATCGCTTGTATTAATATGACAACACCCTGTCCCAAGACAGTCTGGGGGCCGACAACTGCACATCGCTGGTGCTAATATGACAACACGGTGTCCCAAGACAGTCTGGGGGCCGACAACTGCACATCGCTGGTACTAATATGAAACACGGTGTCCCAAGACAGTCTGCGGCCGACAAGTACACATCGCTGGTACTAATATGACAACACGGTGTCCCAAGACAGTCTGGGGGCCGACAACTGCACATCGCTGGGACTAATATGACAACACGGAGTCCCAAGACAGTCTGGGGGCCGACAAGAAGCACATCGCTGGTACTAATATGAAACAACGGTGTCCCAAGACAGTCTGGGGGCCGACAACTGCACATCGCTGGTACTAATATGAAACACGGTGTCCAAAGACAGTCTAGGGGCCGACAACTGCACATCGCTGGTACTAATATGACAAAACGGTGTCCCAAGACAGTCTGGGGGCCGACAACTGCACATCGCTGGTACTAATATGACAACACGGTGTCCAAAGACAGTCTGGGGGCCGAAAACTGCACATCGCTGGGACTAATATGACAACACGGAGTCCCAAGACAGTCTGGGGGCCGACAAGAAGCACATCGCTGGTACTAATATGAAACAACGGTGTCCCAAGACAGTCTGGGGGCCGACAACTGCACATCGCTGGTACTAATATGAAACACGGTGTCCAAAGACAGTCTAGGGGCCGACAACTGCACATCGCTGGTACTAATATGACAAAACGGTGTCCCAAGACAGTCTGGGGGCCGACAACTGCACATCGCTGGTACTAATATGACAACAAGGTGTCCCAAGACAGTCTGGGGGCCGACAACTGCACATCGCTGGTACTAATATGACAACTCGGAGTCCCAAGACAGTCTGGGAGCCGACAACAAGCACATCGCTGGTACTAATATGACAACACGGTGTCCCAAGACAGTATGGGGGCCGACAACTGCATATCGCTTGTATTAATATGATGACACCCTGTCCCAAGACAGTCTGGGGGCCGACAACTGCACATCGCTGGTGCTAATATGACAACACGGTGTCCCAAGACAGTCTGGGGGCCGACAACTGCACATCGCTGGTACTAATATGAAACAACGGTGTCCCAAGACAGTCTGGGGGCCGACAAGTACACATCGCTGGTACTAATATGACAACTCGGAGTCCCAAGACAGTCTGGGAGCCGACAACAAGCACATCGCTGGTACTAATATGACAACACGGTGTCCCAAGACAGTATGGGGGCCGACAACTGCATATCGCTTGTATTAATATGATGACACCCTGTCCCAAGACAGTCTGGGGGCCGACAACTGCACATCGCTGGTGCTAATATGACAACACGGTGTCCCAAGACAGTCTGGGGGCCGACAACTGCACATCGCTGGTACTAATATGAAACAACGGTGTCCCAAGACAGTCTGGGGCCGACAAGTACACATCGCTGGTACTAATATGAAACAACGGTGTCCCAAGACAGTCTGGGGGCCGACAACTACACATCGCTGGGACTAATATGACAACACGGAGTCCCAAGACAGTCTGGGGGCCGACAAGAAGCACATCGCTGGTACTAATATGGCAAATCGGTGTCCCAAGACAGTCTGGGGGCCGACAACTGCACATTGCTGGTACTAATATGAAACACGGTGTCCAAAGACAGTCTAGGGGCCGACAACTGCACATCGCTGGTACTAATATGACAAAACGGTGTCCCAAGACAGTCTGGGGGCCGACAACTGCACATCGCTGGTACTAATATGACAACACGGTGTCCAAAGACAGTCTAGGGGCCGACAACTGCACATCGCTGGTACTAATATGACAAGTCGGAGTCCCAAGACAGTCTGGGGGCCGTCAGCTGCACATCGCTGGTTATAATATGACAACAAGGTGTCCCAAAACAACCTGGGGGCCGACAAGTGCACATCGCTGGTACTAATATGACAACACGGTGCCCCAAGACAGTCTGGGGGCCGACAACTACACATCGCTGGTACTAATATGACAATACGGTGTCCCAAGACAGTCTGAGGGCCCACAAGTACACATCGCTGGTACTAATATGACAACACGGTGCCCCAAGACAGCCTGGGGGCCGACAACTACACATCGCTGGTACTAATATGACAACACGGTGCCCCAAGACAGTCTGAGGGCCCACAAGTACACATCGCTAGTACTAATATGATAACACGGTGCCCCAAGACAGCCTGGGGGCCGACAACTACACATCGCTGGTACTAATATGACAACACGGTGCCCCAAGACAGTCTGAGGGCCCACAAGTACACATCGCTAGTATTAATATGACAACACGGTGTCCCAAGACAGTCTGGGGGCCGTCAACTGCACATCTCTGGTACTAATATGACATCACGGTGCCCCAAGACAGTCTGGGGGCCCACAAGTACACATCGCTAGTATTAATATGACAACACGGTGTCCCAAGACAGTCTGGGGGCCGTCAACTGCACATCGCTGGTTATAATATGACAACAAGGTGTCCCAAGACAGACTGGGGGCCGACAAGTGCACATCGATGGTACTAATATGACAACATGGTGTCCCAGGACAGTCTGGGGGCCGTCAACTGCACATCGCTGGTTATAATATGACAACAAGGTGTCCCAAGACAGACTGGGGGCCGACAAGTGCACATCGATGGTACTAATATGACAACACGGTGTCCCAAAACAACCTGGGGGCCGACAAGTGCACATCGCTAGTACTAATATGATAACACGGTGCCCCAAGACAGCCTGGGGGCCGACAACTACACATCGCTGGTACTAATATGACAACACGCTGTCCCAAGACAGTCTGGGGGACGACAACAGCACATCACTGGTACTAATATGACACAACGGTGTCCCAAGACAGGCTTGGGGACGACAAGTGCACATCGCTGGTACTAATATGATAACACGGTGCCCCAAGACAGTCTGGGGGCCGACAACTACACATCGCTGGTACTAATATGAAACACGGTGTCCCAAGACAGTCTCGGGGCCGACAACTATACATCGCTGGTACTAATATGACAACACGGGGTCCCAAGACAGTCTGGGGGCCGACAAGTGCTCATCGCTGGTACTAATATGACAACACGGTGTCCCAAGACAGTCTGGGGGCCGACAACTGCACATCGCTGGTACTAATATGACAACACGGTGTCCCAAGACAGTCTGGGGGCCGACAACTGCATATCGCTGGTACTAATATGACAACACGGTGCCCCAAGACAGTCTGGGGGCCGACAACTGCACATCGTTGGTACTAATATGACAACACGGTGCCCCAAGACAGTCTGGGGGCTGACAACTGCACATCGTTGGTACTAATATGACAACACGGTGTCCCAGGACAGTCTGGGGGCCGACAACTGCACATCGTTGGTACTAATATGACAACACGGTGCCCCAAGACAGTCTGGGGGCCGACAACTGCACATCGTTGGTACTAATATGACAACACGCTGTCCCAAGACAGTCTGGGGGCTGACAACTGCACATCGCTGGTACTAATATGACAACACGGTGCCCCAAGACAGTCTGGGGGCCGACAACTACACATCGCTGGTACTAATATGACAACACGCTGTCCCAAGACAGTCTGGGGGCTGACAACTGCACATCGCTGGTACTAATATGACAACACGATGTCTCAAGACAACCTGGGGGCCGACAACTGTATATCGCTGGTACTAATATGACAACACGGGGTCCCAAGACAGTCTGGGGGCCGACAAGTGCACATCGCTAGTACTAATATGACAACACGGTGTCCCAAGACAACCTGGGGGCCGACAACTACACATCGCTGGTACTAATATGACAACACGCTGTCCCAAGACAGTCTGGGGGCCGACAACTGCATTACGCTGGTACTAATATGAACACACGGTTCCCCAAGACAGTCTGGGGGCCGACAAGTGCACATCGCTGGTATTAATATGACAACACGATTTCCCAAGACAGTGTGGGGCCGACAAGTACACATCGCTGCTACTAATATGACAACACGGTGTCCCAAGACGGTCTGGCGGCCAACAACTGCACATCGCTGGTACTAATATGAAACACGGTGTCCCAAGACAGTCTGGGGGCCGACAACTGTACATCGCTGGTACTTATATGACTACACGGTGCTCCAAGACAGTATGGGGCCGACAACTGTAAATCGCTGGTACTTATATGACAACACGGTGTCCCAAGACGGTCTGGCGGCCGACAACTGCACATCGCTGGTACTAATATGACAACACGGTGTCCCAAGACAGTCTGGGGGCCGACAACTGCATATCGCTGGTACTAATATGACATCACGGTGTCCCAAGACAGCCTGAGGGCCGACAACTGCACATCGCTGGTACTAATATGACAACACGATTTCCCAAGACAGTGTGGGGCCGACAAGTACACATCGCTGCTACTAATATGACAACACGGTGTCCCAGGACAGTCTGGGGGCGGAGAACTGCACATCGCTGGTACTAATATGACAACACGATGTCTCAAGACAGTCTGAGGGCGGAGAACTGCACATCGCTGGTACTAATATGACAACACGCTGTCCCAAGACAGTCTGGGGGCGGAGAACTGCACATCGCTGGTACTAATATGACAACACGCTGTCCCAAGACAGTCTGGGGGCGGAGAACTGCACATCGCTGGTACTAATATGACAACACGCTGTCCCAAGACAGTCTGGGGGCGGAGAACTGCACATCGTTGGTACTAATATGACAACACGCTGTCCCAAGACAGTCTGAGGGCGGAGAACTGCACATCGCTGGTACTAATATGACAACACGCTGTCCCAAGACAGTCTGGGGGCGGAGAACTGCACATCGCTGGTACTAATATGACAACACGCTGTCCCAAGACAGTCTGGGGGCCGACAACTGCACATCGCTGGTACTAATATGACAACACGCTGTCCCAAGACAGTCTGAGGGCGGAGAACTGCACATCGCTGGTACTAATATGACAACACGCTGTCCCAAGACAGTCTGGGGGCGGAGAACTGCACATCGCTGGTACTAATATGACAACACGCTGTCCCAAGACAGTCTGGGGGCCGACAACTGCACATCGCTGGTACTAATATGACAACACGGTGTCCAAAGACAGTCTAGGGGCCGACAACTACACATCGCTGGTACTAATATGACAACACGCTGTCCCAAGACAGTCTGGGGGCGGAGAACTGCACATCGCTGGTACTAATATGACAACACGCTGTCCCAAGACAGTCTGAGGGCCGACAAGTGCACATCGCTGGTACTAATATGACAACACGGTGTCCCAAGACAGTCTGAGGGCCGACAAGTGCACATCGCTGGTACTAATATGACAACACGGTGTCCCAAGACAGTCTGAGGGCCGACAACTGCACATCGCTGGTACTAATATGACAACACGGTGTCCCAAGACAGTCTGAGGGCCGACAAGTGCACATCGCTGGTACTAATATGACAACACGGTGTCCCAAGACAGTCTGAGGGCCGACAAGTGCACATCGCTGGTACTAATATGACAACACGGTGTCCCAAGACAGTCTGGGGGCGGAGAACTGCACATCGCTGGTACTAATATGACAACACGCTGTCCCAAGACAGTCTGGGGGCCGACAACTGCACATCGCTGGTACTAATATGACAACACGGTGTCCCAAGACAGTCTGAGGGCCGACAAGTGCACATCGCTGGTACTAATATGACAACACGGTGTCCCAAGACAGTCTGAGGGCCGACAAGTGCACATCGCTGGTACTAATATGACAACACGGTGTCCCAAGACAGTCTGGGGGCCGACAACTGCACATCGCTGGTAGTAATATGACAACACGCTGTCCCAAGACAGTCTGAGGGCGGACAAGTGCACATCGCTGGTACTAATATGACAACACGCTGTCCCAAGACAGTCTGGGGGCCGACAAGTGCACATCGCTGGTACTAATATGACAACACGGAGTCCCAAGACAGTCTGGGGGCCGACAACTGCACATCGCTGGTACTAATATGACAACACGGAGTCCCAAGACAGTCTGAGGGCCGACAACTGCACATCGCTGGTAGTAATATGACAACACGCTGTCCCAAGACAGTCTGGGGGCCGACAACTGCACATCGCTGGTAGTAATATGACAACACGCTGTCCCAAGACAGTCTGAGGGCCGACAACTGCACATCGCTGGTACTAATATGACAACACGGTGTCCCAAGACAGTCTGGGGGCCGACAAGTGCACATCGCTGGTAGTAATATGACAACACGCTGTCCCAAGACAGTCTGGGGGCCGACAACTGCACATCGCTGGTAGTAATATGACAACACGCTGTCCCAAGACAGTCTGGGGGCCGACAAGTGCACATCGCTGGTACTAATATGACAACACGCTGTCCCAAGACAGTCTGGGGGCCGACAACTGCACATCGCTGGTAGTAATATGACAACACGCTGTCCCAAGACAGTCTGGGGGCCGACAACTGCACATCGCTGGTAGTAATATGACAACACGCTGTCCCAAGACAGTCTGGGGGCGGAGAACTGCACATCGCTGGTACTAATATGACAACACGGTGTCCCAAGACAGTCTGAGGGCCGACAACTGCATATCGCTGGTACTAATATGACAACACGGTGTCCCAAGACAGTCTGGGGGCCGACAACTGCACATCGCTGGTAGTAATATGACAACACGCTGTCCCAAGACAGTCTGGGGGCCGACAAGTGCACATCGCTAGTACTAATATGACAACACGGTGTCCCAAGACAGTCTGGGGGCGGAGAACTGCACATCGCTGGTAGTAATATGACAACACGGTGTCCCAAGACAGTCTGGGGGCCGACAAGTGCACATCGCTAGTACTAATATGACAACACGGTGTCCCAAGACAGTCTGGGGGCGGAGAACTGCACATCGCTGGTAGTAATATGACAACACGGTGTCCCAAGACAGTCTGGGGGCCGACAACTGCACATCGCTGGTACTAATATGACAACACGCTGTCCCAAGACAGTCTGGGGGCGGAGAACTGCACATCGCTGGTAGTAATATGACAACACGCTGTCCCAAGACAGTCTGAGGGCCGACAACTGCACATCGCTGGTACTAATATGACAAAACGGTGTCCCAAGACAGTCTGGGGGCCGACAACTGCATATCGCTGGTACTAATATGACAACACGGTGCCCCAAGACAGTCTGGGGGCCGACAACTGCACATCGTTGGTACTAATATGACAACACGGTGCCCCAAGACAGTCTGGGGGCGGAGAACTGCACATCGCTGGTACTAATATGACAACACGGTGTCCCAAGACAGTCTGAGGGCCGACAACTACACATCGCTGGTAGTAATATGACAACACGCTGTCCCAAGACAGTCTGGGGGCCGACAACTGCACATCGCTGGTACTAATATACAACACGGTGTCCCAAGACAGACTGGGGGCCGACAACTGCACATCGCTGGTACTAATATGACAACACGCTGTCCCAAGACAGCCTGAGGGCCGACAACTGCACATCGCTGGTAGTAATATGACAACACGCTGTCCCAAGACAGTCTGAGGGCCGACAACTACACATCGCTGGTAGTAATATGACAACACGCTGTCCCAAGACAGTCTGGGGGCCGACAACTGCACATCGCTGGTACTAATATACAACACGGTGTCCCAAGACAGTCTGAGGGCCGACAACTGCACATCGCTGGTAGTAATATAACAACACGCTGTCCCAAGACAGTCTGAGGGCCGACAACTACACATCGCTGGTAGTAATATGACAACACGGTGTCCCAAGACAGTCTGAGGGCCGACAACTGCACATCGCTGGTACTAATATACAACACGGTGTCCCAAGACAGTCTGAGGGCCGACAACTGCACATCGCTGGTACTAATATACAACACGCTGTCCCAAAACAGCCTGAGGGCCGACAACTGCACATCGCTGGTACTAATATACAACACGCTGTCCCAAGACAGTCTGAGGGCCGACAACTGCACATCGCTGGTACTAATATACAACACGGTGTCCCAAGACAGTCTGGGGGCCGACAACTGCACATCGCTGGTACTAATATACAACACGGTGTCCCAAGACAGTCTGAGGGCCGACAACTACACATCGCTGGTACTAATATACAACACGGTGTCCCAAGACAGTCTGGGGGCCGACAACTGCACATCGCTGGTACTAATATACAACACGCTGTCCCAAGACAGTCTGAGGGCCGACAACTACACATCGCTGGTACTAATATACAACACGGTGTCCCAAGACAGTCTGAGGGCCGACAACTGCACATCGCTGGTACTAATATACAACACGGTGTCCCAAGACAGTCTGGGGGCCGACAACTACACATCGCTGGTAGTAATATGACAACACGCTGTCCCAAGACAGTCTGAGGGCCGACAACTACACATCGCTGGTAGTAATATGACAACACGCTGTCCCAAGACAGTCTGGGGGCCGACAACTGCACATCGCTGGTACTAATATACAACACGGTGTCCCAAGACAGTCTGAGGGCCGACAAGTGCACATCGCTGGTAGTAATATGACAACACGGTGTCCCAAGACAGTCTGGGGGCCGACAACTGCACATCGCTGGTACTAATATGACAACACGGTGTCCCAAGACAGTCTGAGGGCCGACAACTGCACATCGCTGGTACTAATATGACAACACGGTGTCCCAAGACAGTCTGAGGGCCGACAACTACACATCGCTGGTAGTAATATGACAACACGCTGTCCCAAGACAGCCTGAGGGCCGACAAGTGCACATCGCTGGTACTAATATACAACACGGTGTCCCAAGACAGTCTGGGGGCCGACAACTACACATCGCTGGTAGTAATATGACAACACGCTGTCCCAAGACAGTCTGGGGGCCGACAACTACACATCGCTGGTAGTAATATGACAACACGCTGTCCCAAGACAGTCTGAGGGCCGACAACTGCATATCGCTGGTAGTAATATGACAACACGGTGTCCCAAGACAGTCTGAGGGCCGACAAGTGCACATCGCTGGTACTAATATGACAACACGGTGTCCCAAGACAGTCTGGGGGCCGATCACTGCACATCGCTGGTACTAATATGACAACACGGTGTCCCAAGACAGTCTGAGGGCCGACAAGTGCACATCGCTGGTACTAATATGACAACACGGTGTCCCAAGACAGTCTGAGGGCCGACAAGTGCACATCGCTGGTACTAATATGACAACACGGTGTCCCAAGACAGTCTGGGGGCCGACAAGTGCACATCGCTGGTACTAATATGACAACACGGTGTCCAAAGACAGTCTGGGGGCCGACAACTACACATCGCTGGTAGTAATATGACAACACGGTGTCCCAAGACAGTCTGGGGGCCGACAACTACACATCGCTGGTAGTAATATGACAACACGCTGTCCCAAGACAGTCTGGGGGCCGACAAGTGCACATCGCTGGTAGTAATATGACAACACGCTGTCCCAAGACAGTCTGGGGGCCGACAAGTGCACATCGCTGGTAGTAATATGACAACACGCTGTCCCAAGACAGTCTGGGGGCCGACAACTGCACATCGCTGGTAGTAATATGACAACACGCTGTCCCAAGACAGTCTGAGGGCCGACAAGTGCACATCGCTGGTACTAATATGACAACACGCTGTCCCAAGACAGTCTGGGGGCCGACAAGTGCACATCGCTGGTACTAATATGACAACACGGAGTCCCAAGACAGTCTGGGGGCCGACAACTGCACATCGCTGGTACTAATATGACAACACGGTGTCCCAAGACAGTCTGAGGGCCGACAACTGCACATCGCTGGTACTAATATGACAACACGCTGTCCCAAGACAGTCTGAGGGCGGACAACTGCACATCGCTGGTACTAATATGACAACACGCTGTCCCAAGACAGTCTGAGGGCGGACAACTGCACATCGCTGGTACTAATATGACAACACGGTGACCAAAGACAGTCTGGGGGCCCACAAGTGCACATCGCTGTTACTAATATGATAACACGGTGCCCCAAGACAGTCTGGGGGCCGACAACTACACATCGCTGGTACTAATATACAACACGGTGTCCCAAGACAGTCTGAGGGCCGACAACTGCACATCGTTGGTACTAATATGACAACACGATGTCCCAAGACAGTCTGAGGGCCGACAACTGCACATCGCTGGTACTAATATGACAACACGGTGTCCCAAGACAGTCTGGGGGCCGACAACTGCATATCGCTGGTACTAATATGACATCACGGTGTCCCAAGACAGCCTGAGGGCCGACAACTGCACATCGCTGGTACTAATATGACAAAACGGTGTCCCAAGACAGTCTGGGGGCCGACAACTGCATATCGCTGGTACTAATATGACATCACGGTGTCCCAAGACAGCCTGAGGGCCGACAACTGCACATCGCTGGTACTAATATGACAACACGGTGTCCCAAGACGTTCTGGGGGCCGACAACTGCATATCGCTTGTATTAATATGACAACACGGTGTCTCAAGACAGTCTGGGGGCCGACAACTACACATCGCTGGTACTAATATGACAACACGCTGTCCCAAGACAGTCTGGGGGCCGACAAGTGCACATCGCTGGTACTAATATGACAACACGGTGTCCCAAGACAGTCTGGGGGCCGACAACTGCACATCGCTGGTACTAATATGACAACACGATGTCCCAAGACAGTCTGGGGGCCGACAAGTGCACATCGCTGGTACTAATATGACATCACGGTGCCCCAAGACAGTCTGGGGGCCGACAACTACACATCGCTGGTACTAATATGACAACACGGTGTCCCAAGACAGTCTGGGGGCCGACAACTACACATCGCTGGTACTAATATGACATCACGGTGTCCCAAGACAGTCTGGGGGCCGACAACTACACATCGCTGGTACTAATATGACAACACCCTGTCCCAAGACAGTCTGGGGCCGACAAGTACACATCGCTAGTACTAATATGACAACACCCTGTCCCAAGACAGTCTGGGGGCCGACAAGTACACATCGCTAGTACTAATATGACAACACGGAGTCCCAAGACAGTCTGGGGGCCCACAAATGCACATCGCTGGTACTAATATGACAAAACGGTGCCTCAAGACAGTCTGGGGGCTGACAACTACACATCGCTGGTACTAATATGACAACACGGTGTCCCAAGACAGTCTGGGGGCCGACAACTGCATATCGCTGGTACTAATATGACATCACGGTGTCCCAAGACAGCCTGAGGGCCGACAACTGCACATCGCTGGTACTAATATGACAACACGATTTCCCAAGACAGTGTGGGGCCGACAAGTACACATCGCTGCTACTAATATGACAACACGGTGTCCCAGGACAGTCTGGGGGCGGAGAACTGCACATCGCTGGTACTAATATGACAACACGATGTCTCAAGACAGTCTGAGGGCGGAGAACTGCACATCGCTGGTACTAATATGACAACACGCTGTCCCAAGACAGTCTGGGGGCGGAGAACTGCACATCGCTGGTACTAATATGACAACACGCTGTCCCAAGACAGTCTGAGGGCCGACAACTGCACATCGCTGGTACTAATATGACAACACGGTGTCCCAAGACAGTCTGGGGGCCGACAACTGCACATCGCTGGTAGTAATATGACAACACGCTGTCCCAAGACAGTCTGGGGGCCGACAAGTGCACATCGCTGGTAGTAATATGACAACACGCTGTCCCAAGACAGTCTGGGGGCGGAGAACTGCACATCGCTGGTACTAATATGACAACACGGTGTCCCAAGACAGTCTGAGGGCCGACAACTGCATATCGCTGGTACTAATATGACAACACGGTGTCCCAAGACAGTCTGGGGGCCGACAACTGCACATCGCTGGTAGTAATATGACAACACGCTGTCCCAAGACAGTCTGGGGGCCGACAAGTGCACATCGCTAGTACTAATATGACAACACGGTGTCCCAAGACAGTCTGGGGGCGGAGAACTGCACATCGCTGGTAGTAATATGACAACACGGTGTCCCAAGACAGTCTGGGGGCCGACAACTGCACATCGCTGGTACTAATATGACAACACGCTGTCCCAAGACAGTCTGGGGGCCGACAACTGCACATCGCTGGTAGTAATATGACAACACGCTGTCCCAAGACAGTCTGGGGGCCGACAACTGCACATCGCTGGTACTAATATACAACACGGTGTCCCAAGACAGACTGGGGGCCGACAAGTACACATCGCTGGTAGTAATATGACAACACGCTGTCCCAAGACAGTCTGGGGGCGGAGAACTGCACATCGCTGGTAGTAATATGACAACACGCTGTCCCAAGACAGTCTGAGGGCCGACAACTGCACATCGCTGGTACTAATATGACAAAACGGTGTCCCAAGACAGTCTGGGGGCCGACAACTGCATATCGCTGGTACTAATATGACAACACGGTGCCCCAAGACAGTCTGGGGGCCGACAACTGCACATCGTTGGTACTAATATGACAACACGGTGCCCCAAGACAGTCTGGGGGCGGAGAACTGCACATCGCTGGTACTAATATGACAACACGGTGTCCCAAGACAGTCTGAGGGCCGACAACTGCACATCGCTGGTAGTAATATGACAACACGCTGTCCCAAGACAGTCTGGGGGCCGACAACTGCATATCGCTGGTACTAATATGACAACACGGTGTCCCAAGACAGTCTGAGGGCCGACAACTGCACATCGCTGGTACTAATATACAACACGGTGACCAAAGACAGTCTGGGGGCCGACAACTGCACATCGCTGGTACTAATATACAACACGGTGTCCCAAGACAGTCTGGGGGCCGACAACTGCACATCGCTGGTACTAATATGACAACACGGTGTCCCAAGACAGTCTGAGGGCCGACAACTACACATCGCTGGTAGTAATATGACAACACGCTGTCCCAAGACAGTCTGAGGGCCGACAACTACACATCGCTGGTAGTAATATGACAACACGCTGTCCCAAGACAGTCTGAGGGCCGACAACTGCACATCGCTGGTACTAATATACAACACGGTGTCCCAAGACAGTCTGAGGGCCGACAACTGCACATCGCTGGTAGTAATATGACAACACGCTGTCCCAAGACAGTCTGAGGGCCGACAACTACACATCGCTGGTAGTAATATGACAACACGGTGTCCCAAGACAGTCTGGGGGCCGACAACTGCACATCGCTGGTACTAATATGACAACACGGTGTCCCAAGACAGTCTGAGGGCCGACAACTGCACATCGCTGGTACTAATATGACAACACGCTGTCCCAAGACAGTCTGGGGGCGGAGAACTGCACATCGCTGGTACTAATATGACAACACGGTGTCCCAAGACAGACTGGGGGCCGACAAGTACACATCGCTGGTAGTAATATGACAACACGGTGTCCCAAGACAGTCTGAGGGCCGACAACTGCATATCGCTGGTACTAATATGACAACACGGTGTCCCAAGACAGTCTGAGGGCCGACAACTGCACATCGCTGGTACTAATATACAACACGGTGTCCCAAGACAGTCTGGGGGCCGACAACTACACATCGCTGGTAGTAATATGACAACACGCTGTCCCAAGACAGTCTGGGGGCCGACAACTGCACATCGCTGGTAGTAATATGACAACACGCTGTCCCAAGACAGTCTGAGGGCCGACAACTGCATATCGCTGGTAGTAATATGACAACACGGTGTCCCAAGACAGTCTGAGGGCCGACAAGTGCACATCGCTGGTACTAATATGACAACACGGTGTCCCAAGACAGTCTGGGGGCCGATCATTGCACATCGCTGGTACTAATATGACAACACGGTGTCCCAAGACAGTCTGGGGGCCGACAAGTGCACATCGCTAGTACTAATATGACAACACGGTGTCCCAAGACAGTCTGGGGGCCGACAACTGCACATCGCTGGTAGTAATATGACAACACGCTGTCCCAAGACAGTCTGAGGGCCGACAAGTGCACATCGCTGGTACTAATATGACAACACGCTGTCCCAAGACAGTCTGGGGGCCGACAAGTGCACATCGCTGGTACTAATATGACAACACGGAGTCCCAAGACAGTCTGGGGGCCGACAACTGCACATCGCTGGTACTAATATGACAACACGGTGTCCCAAGACAGTCTGAGGGCCGACAACTGCACATCGCTGGTACTAATATGACAACACGCTGTCCCAAGACAGTCTGAGGGCGGACAACTGCACATCGCTGGTACTAATATGACAACACGCTGTCCCAAGACAGTCTGAGGGCGGACAACTGCACATCGCTGGTACTAATATGACAACACGGTGACCAAAGACAGTCTGGGGGCCCACAAGTGCACATCGCTGTTACTAATATGATAACACGGTGCCCCAAGACAGTCTGGGGGCCGACAACTACACATCGCTGGTACTAATATACAACACGGTGTCCCAAGACAGTCTGAGGGCCGACAACTGCACATCGTTGGTACTAATATGACAACACGATGTCCCAAGACAGTCTGAGGGCCGACAACTGCACATCGCTGGTACTAATATGACAACACGGTGTCCCAAGACAGTCTGGGGGCCGACAACTGCATATCGCTGGTACTAATATGACATCACGGTGTCCCAAGACAGCCTGAGGGCCGACAACTGCACATCGCTGGTACTAATATGACAAAACGGTGTCCCAAGACAGTCTGGGGGCCGACAACTGCATATCGCTGGTACTAATATGACATCACGGTGTCCCAAGACAGCCTGAGGGCCGACAACTGCACATCGCTGGTACTAATATGACAACACGGTGTCCCAAGACGTTCTGGGGGCCGACAACTGCATATCGCTTGTATTAATATGACAACACGGTGTCTCAAGACAGTCTGGGGGCCGACAACTACACATCGCTGGTACTAATATGACAACACGCTGTCCCAAGACAGTCTGGGGGCCGACAAGTGCACATCGCTGGTACTAATATGACAACACGGTGTCCCAAGACATTCTCGGGGCCGACAAGTGCACATCGCTGGTACTAATATGACAACACGGTGTCCCAAGACAGTCTGGGGGCCGACAACTGCACATCGCTGGTACTAATATGACAACACGATGTCCCAAGACAGTCTGGGGGCCGACAAGTGCACATCGCTGGTACTAATATGACATCACGGTGCCCCAAGACAGTCTGGGGGCCGACAACTACACATCGCTGGTACTAATATGACAACACGGTGTCCCAAGACAGTCTGGGGGCCGACAACTACACATCGCTGGTACTAATATGACATCACGGTGTCCCATGACAGTCTGGGGGCCGACAACTACACATCGCTGGTACTAATATGACAACACCCTGTCCCAAGACAGTCTGGGGCCGACAAGTACACATCGCTAGTACTAATATGACAACACCCTGTCCCAAGACAGTCTGGGGGCCGACAAGTACACATCGCTAGTACTAATATGACAACACGGAGTCCCAAGACAGTCTGGGGGCCCACAAATGCACATCGCTGGTACTAATATGACAAAACGGTGCCTCAAGACAGTCTGGGGGCTGACAACTACACATCGCTGGTACTAATATGACAACACGGTGTCCCAAGACAGTCTGGGGGCCGACAACTGCATATCGCTGGTACTAATATGACATCACGGTGTCCCAAGACAGCCTGAGGGCCGACAACTGCACATCGCTGGTACTAATATGACAACACGATTTCCCAAGACAGTGTGGGGCCGACAAGTACACATCGCTGCTACTAATATGACAACACGGTGTCCCAGGACAGTCTGGGGGCGGAGAACTGCACATCGCTGGTACTAATATGACAACACGATGTCTCAAGACAGTCTGAGGGCGGAGAACTGCACATCGCTGGTACTAATATGACAACACGCTGTCCCAAGACAGTCTGGGGGCGGAGAACTGCACATCGCTGGTACTAATATGACAACACGCTGTCCCAAGACAGTCTGGGGGCGGAGAACTGCACATCGCTGGTACTAATATGACAACACGCTGTCCCAAGACAGTCTGGGGGCGGAGAACTGCACATCGTTGGTACTAATATGACAACACGCTGACCCAAGACAGTCTGAGGGCGGAGAACTGCACATCGCTGGTACTAATATGACAACACGCTGTCCCAAGACAGTCTGGGGGCGGAGAACTGCACATCGCTGGTACTAATATGACAACACGCTGTCCCAAGACAGTCTGAGGGCGGAGAACTGCACATCGCTGGTACTAATATGACAACACGCTGTCCCAAGACAGTCTGGGGGCGGAGAACTGCACATCGCTGGTACTAATATGACAACACGCTGTCCCAAGACAGTCTGGGGGCCGACAACTGCACATCGCTGGTACTAATATGACAACACGCTGTCCCAAGACAGTCTGAGGGCGGAGAACTGCACATCGCTGGTACTAATATGACAACACGCTGTCCCAAGACAGTCTGGGGGCGGAGAACTGCACATCGCTGGTACTAATATGACAACACGCTGTCCCAAGACAGTCTGGGGGCCGACAACTGCACATCGCTGGTACTAATATGACAACACGGTGTCCAAAGACAGTCTAGGGGCCGACAACTACACATCGCTGGTACTAATATGACAACACGCTGTCCCAAGACAGTCTGGGGGCGGAGAACTGCACATCGCTGGTACTAATATGACAACACGGTGTCCCAAGACAGTCTGGGGGCCGACAAGTGCACATCGCTGGTAGTAATATGACAACACGCTGTCCCAAGACAGTCTGGGGGCCGACAAGTGCACATCGCTGGTAGTAATATGACAACACGCTGTCCCAAGACAGTCTGGGGGCCGACAACTGCACATCGCTGGTACTAATATACAACACGGTGTCCCAAGACAGTCTGAGGGCCGACAAGTGCACATCGCTGGTACTAATATGACAACACGGTGTCCCAAGACAGTCTGGGGGCCGACAAGTACACATCGCTGGTAGTAATATGACAACACGCTGTCCCAAGACAGTCTGGGGGCGGAGAACTGCACATCGCTGGTACTAATATGACAACACGGTGTCCCAAGACAGTCTGAGGGCCGACAAGTGCACATCGCTGGTACTAATATGACAACACGGTGTCCCAAGACAGTCTGAGGGCCGACAAGTGCACATCGCTGGTACTAATATGACAACACGGTGTCCCAAGACAGTCTGAGGGCCGACAAGTGCACATCGCTGGTACTAATATGACAACACGGTGTCCCAAGACAGTCTGAGGGCCGACAAGTGCACATCGCTGGTACTAATATGACAACACGGTGCCCCAAGACAGTCTGAGGGCCGACAAGTGCACATCGCTGGTACTAATATGACAACACGGTGTCCCAAGACAGTCTGAGGGCCGACAAGTGCACATCGCTGGTAGTAATATGACAACACGGTGTCCCAAGACAGTCTGAGGGCCGACAAGTGCACATCGCTGGTAGTAATATGACAACACGCTGTCCCAAGACAGTCTGGGGGCGGAGAACTGCACATCGCTGGTACTAATATGACAACACGGTGTCCCAAGACAGTCTGAGGGCCGACAAGTGCACATCGCTGGTACTAATATGACAACACGGTGTCCCAAGACAGTCTGAGGGCCGACAAGTGCACATCGCTGGTACTAATATGACAACACGGTGACCAAAGACAGTCTGGGGGCCGACAAGTGCACATCGCTGGTACTAATATGACAACACGCTGTCCCAAGACAGTCTGGGGGCCGACAACTACACATCGCTGGTAGTAATATGACAACACGCTGTCCCAAGACAGTCTGGGGGCCGACAACTGCACATCGCTGGTACTAATATGACAACACGCTGTCCCAAGACAGTCTGGGGGCCGACAACTGCACATCGCTGTTACTAATATACAACACGGTGTCCCAAGACAGTCTGAGGGCCGACAAGTACACATCGCTGGTACTAATATGACAACACGCTGTCCCAAGACAGTCTGGGGTCAACAACTGCACATCGCTGGTACTAATATGACAACACGCTGTCCCAAGACAGTCTGGGGGCCGACAACTGCACATCGCTGGTACTAATATACAACACGGTGTCCCAAGACAGTCTGGGGGCCGACAACTGCACATCGCTGGTAGTAATATGACAACACGCTGTCCCAAGACAGTCTGAGGGCCGACAAGTGCACATCGCTGGTACTAATATGACAACACGCTGTCCCAAGACAGTCTGGGGGCCGACAAGTGCACATCGCTGGTACTAATATGACAACACGGAGTCCCAAGACAGTCTGGGGGCCGACAACTGCACATCGCTGGTACTAATATGACAACACGGTGTCCCAAGACAGTCTGAGGGCCGACAACTGCACATCGCTGGTACTAATATGACAACACGCTGTCCCAAGACAGTCTGAGGGCGGACAACTGCACATCGCTGGTACTAATATGACAACACGGTGACCAAAGACAGTCTGGGGGCCCACAAGTGCACATCGCTGTTACTAATATGATAACACGGTGCCCCAAGACAGTCTGGGGGCCGACAACTACACATCGCTGGTACTAATGTGTAACACGGTGTCCCAAGACAGTCTGAGGGCCGACAACTGCACATCGTTGGTACTAATATGACAACACGATGTCCCAAGACAGTCTGAGGGCCGACAACTGCACATCGCTGGTACTAATATGACAACACGGTGTCCCAAGACAGTCTGGGGGCCGACAACTGCATATCGCTGGTACTAATATGACAACACGATGTCCCAAGACAGTCTGGGGGCCGACAAGTGCACATCGCTGGTACTAATATGACATCACGGTGCCCCAAGACAGTCTGGGGGCCGACAACTACACATCGCTGGTAGTAATATGACAACACGCTGTCCCAAGACAGTCTGAGGGCCGACAACTACACATCGCTGGTAGTAATATGACAACACGCTGTCCCAAGACAGTCTGAGGGCCGACAACTGCATATCGCTGGTACTAATATGACAACACGCTGTCCCAAGACAGTCTGAGGGCCGACAACTGCACATCGCTGGTACTAATATGACAAAACGGTGCCCCAAGACAGTCTGAGGGCCGACAACTGCACATCGCTGGTACTAATATGACAACACGCTGTCCCAAGACAGTCTGGGGGCCGACAAGTGCACATCGCTGGTACTAATATGACAACTCGGTGCCCCAAGACAGTCTGGGAGCCGACAACAAGCACATCGCTGGTACTAATATGACAAAACGGTGTCCCAAGACAGTCTGGGGGCCGACAAGTACACATCGCTGGTACTAATATGACAACACGCTGTCCCAAGATAGTCTGGGGGCCGACAACTACACATCGCTGGTACTAATATGACAACACGCTGTCCCAAGACAGTCTGGGGGCCGACAACTGCACATCGCTGGTACTAATATGACAACACGCTGTCCCAAGATAGTCTGGGGGCCGACAACTACACATCGCTGGTACTAATATGACAACACGCTGTCCCAAGACAGTCTGGGGGCCGACAACTGCACATCGCTGGTACTAATATGACAACACGCTGTCCCAAGACAGTCTGGGGGCCGACAAGTGCACATCGCTGGTACTAATATGACAACACGGTGTCCCAAGACAGACTGGGGGCCGACAAGTACACATCGCTGCCACTAATATGACAACACGGTGTCCCAGGACAGTCTGGGGGCCGACATCTGCACATCGCTGCTACTAATATGACAACACGGTGTCCCAAGACAGTCTGGGGGCCGACAAGTACACATCGCTAGTACTAATATGACAACACGGTGTCCCAAGACAGTCTAGGGGCCGACAAGTGCACATCGCTGGTACTAATATGACAACACGGTGTCCCAAGACAGACTGGGGGCCGACAAGTACACATCGCTGCTACTAATATGACAACATGGTGTCCCAGGACAGTCTGGGGGCCGACAACTACACATCGCTGGTACAAATATGACAACAAGGTGTCCCAAGACAGTCTAGGGGCCGACAAGTGCACATCGCTGGTACTAATATGACAACACTGTGACCAAAGACAGTCTGGGGGCCCACAAGTGCACATCGCTGTTACTAATATGATAACACGGTGCCCCAAGACAGTCTGGGGGCCGACAACTACACATCGCTGGTACTAATATGACAACACGCTGTCCCAAGACAGTCTGGGGGCCGACAACTGCACATCGCTGGTACTAATATGACAACACGATGTCTCAAGACAACCTGGGGGCCGACAACTGCATATCGCTGGTACTAATATGACAACACGCTGTCCCAAGACAGTCTGGGGGCCGACAACTGCACATCGCTGGTACTAATATGACAACACGGTGTCCCAAGACAACCTGGGGGCCGACAACTACACATCGCTGGTACTAATATGACAACACGCTGTCCCAAGACAGTCTGGGGGCCGACAACTGCATTACGCTGGTACTAATATGAACACACGGTTCCCCAAGACAGTCTGGGGGCCGACAAGTGCACATCGCTGGTATTAATATGACAACACGATTTCCCAAGACAGTCTGGGGCCGACAAGTACACATCGCTGCTACTAATATGACAACACGGTGTCCCAAGACGGTCTGGCGGCCAACAACTGCACATCGCTGGTACTAATATGAAACACGGTGTCCCAAGACAGTCTGGGGGCCGACAACTGTACATCGCTGGTACTTATATGACTACACGGTGCTCCAAGACAGTATGGGGCCGACAACTGTAAATCGCTGGTACTTATATGACAACACGGTGTCCCAAGATGGTCTGGCGGCCGACAACTGCACATCGCTGGTACTAATATGACAACACGGTGCCCCAAGACAGTCTGGGGGCCGACAAGTGCACATCGCTGGTACTAATATGACATAACGGTGCCCCAAGACAGTCTGGGGCCGACAAGTGCCCATCGCTGGTTATAATATGACAACAAAGTGTCCCAAGACAGACTGGGGGCCGACAAGTGCACATCGCTGGTACTAATATGACATCACGGTGCCCCAAGACAGTCTGAGGGCCGACAAGTGCACATCGCTAGTACTAATATGACAACAAGGTGTCCCAAGACGGTCTGGCGGCCGACAAGTGCACATCGCTAGTACTAATATGACAACAAGGTGTCCCAAGACGGTCTGGCGGCCGAAAACTGCACATCGCTGGTACTAATATGTCAACACGGTGTCCCATGACTGTCTGGGGGCCGACAACTGCAAATCGCTGGTACTAATATGACAACACGCTGTCCCAAGACAGTCTGGGGTCAACAACTGCATATCGCTGGTACTAATATGACAACACGGTGTCCCAAGACAGTCTGGGGGCCGACAACTGCATATCGCTGGTACTAATATGACAACACGCTGTCCCAAGACAGTCTGGGGTCAACAACTGCATATCGCTGGTACTAATATGACAACACGCTGTCCCAAGACAGTCTGGGGGCGGAGAACTGCACATCGCTGGTACTAATATGACAACACGCTGTCCCAAGACAGTCTGAGGGCCGACAACTGCACATCGCTGGTACTAATATGACAACACGGTGTCCCAAGACAGTCTGGGGGCCGACAACTGTACATCGCTGGTACTAATATGACAACACGGTGTCCCAAGACAGTCTGATGGCCGACAACTGCACATCGCTGGTACTAATATGACAACACGCTGTCCCAAGACAGTCTGAGGGCGGACAACTGCACATCGCTGGTACTAATATGACAACACGGTGTCCCAAGACAGTCTGATGGCCGACAACTGTACATCGCTGGTACTAATATGACAACACGGAGTCCCAAGACAGTCTGGGGGCCGACAACTGCACATCGCTGGTACTAATATGACAACACGGTGTCCCAAGACAGTCTGATGGCCGACAACTGCACATCGCTGGTACTAATATGACAACACGCTGTCCCAAGACAGTCTGAGGGCGGACAACTGCACATCGCTGGTACTAATATGACAACACGCTGTCCCAAGACAGTCTGAGGGCCGACAACTGCACATCGCTGGTACTAATATGACAACACGGTGACCAAAGACAGTCTGGGGGCCCACAAGTGCACATCGCTGTTACTAATATGATAACACGGTGCCCCAAGACAGTCTGGGGGCCGACAACTACACATCGCTGGTACTAATGTGTAACACGGTGTCCCAAGACAGTCTGAGGGCCGACAACTGCACATCGTTGGTACTAATATGACAACACGATGTCCCAAGACAGTCTGAGGGCCGACAACTGCACATCGCTGGTACTAATATGACAACACGGTGTCCCAAGACAGTCTGGGGGCCGACAACTGCATATCGCTGGTACTAATATGACATCACGGTGTCCCAAGACAGCCTGAGGGTCGACAACTGCACATCGCTGGTACTAATATGACAACACGGTGTCCCAAGACGTTCTGGGGGCCGACAAGTGCACATCGCTGGTACTAATATGACAACACGGTGTCCCAAGACAGTCTGGGGGCCGACAACTGCACATCGCTGGTACTAATATGACAACACGATGTCCCAAGACAGTCTGGGGGCCGACAAGTGCACATCGCTGGTACTAATATGACAACACGATGTCCCAAGACAGTCTGGGGGCCGACAACTGCACATCGCTGGTACTAATATGACAACACGATGTCCCAAGACAGTCTGGGGGCCGACAAGTGCACATCGCAGGTACTAATATGACATCACGGTGCCCCAAGACAGTCTGGGAGCCGACAACAAGCCCATCGCTGGTACTAATATGACATCACGGTGCCCCAAGACAGTCTGGGGCCGACAAGTACACATCGCTAGTACTAATATGACAACACGGAGTCCCAAGACAGTCTGGGGGCCCACAAATGCACATCGCTGGTACTAATATGACAAAACGGTGCCTCAAGACAGTCTGGGGGCTGACAACTACACATCGCTGGTACTAATATGTAACACGGTGTCCCAAGACAGTCAGAGGGCCGACAACTGCACATCGCTGGTACTAATATGACAACACGGTGTCCCAAGACAGTCTGAGGGCCGACAACTGCACATCGCTGATACTAGACAACACGGTGTCCCAAGACAGTCTGGGGGCCGACAACTGCACATCGCTGGTACTAATATGACAACACGCTGTCCCAAGACAGTCTGAGGGCCGACAACTGCACATCGCTGGTACTAATATGACAACACGGTGTCCCAAGACAGTCTGGGGGCCGACAAGTGCACATCGCTGGTACTAATATGACAACACGGTGTCCCAAGACAGTCTGAGGGCCGACAACTGCATATCGCTGGTACTAATATGACAACACGGTGTCCCAAGACGTTCTGGGGGCCGACAACTGCACATCGCTGGTTCTAATATGACAACACGCTGTCCCAAGACAGTCTGAGGGCCGACAACTGTACATCGCTGGTACTAATATGACAACACGCTGTCCCAAGACAGTCTGAGGGCCGACAACTGCACATCGCTGGTACTAATATGACAACACGCTGTCCCAAGACAGTCTGAGGGCCGACAACTGTACATCGCTGGTTCTAATATGACAACACGCTGTCCCAAGACAGTCTGAGGGCCGACAACTGCACATCGCTGGTACTAATATGACAACACGCTGTCCCAAGACAGTCTGAGGGCCGACAACTGCATATCGCTGGTACTAATATGACAACACGGTGTCCCTAGACAGTCTGGGGCCGACAACTGCATATCGCTGGTACTAATATGACAACACGCTGTCCCAAGACAGTCTGAGGGCCGACAACTGCACATCGCTGTTACTAATATGACAAAACGGTGCCCCAAGACAGTCTGAGGGCCGACAACTGCACATCGCTGGTACTAATATGACAACACGCTGTCCCAAGACAGTCTGGGGGCCGACAAGTGCACATCGCTGGTACTAATATGACAACTCGGTGCCCCAAGACAGTCTGGGAGCCGACAACAAGCACATCGCTGGTACTAATATGACAACACGCTGTCCCAAGACAGTCTGGGGGCCGACAACTGCACATCGCTGGTACTAATATGACAACACGCTGTCCCAAGGCAGTCTGGGGGCCGACAACTGCACATCGCTGGTACTAATATGACAACGGTGTCCCAAGACAGTCTGAGGGCCGACAACTGCACATCGCTGGTACTAATATGACAACACGGTGTCCCAAGACAGTCTGAGGGCCGACAAGTGCACATCGCTGGTACTAATATGACAACACGGTGTCCCAAGACAGTCTGGGGGCCGACAAGTGCACATCGCTGGTACTAATATGACAACACGCTGTCCCAAGACAGTCTGGGGGCCGACAACTGCACATCGCTGGTACTAATATGACAACACGCTGTCCCAAGGCAGTCTGAGGGCCGACAAGTGCACATCGCTGGTACTAATATGACAACACGGTGTCCCAAGACAGACTGGGGGCCGACAAGTACCCATCGCTAGTACTAATATGACAACACGGTGTCCCAAGACAGACTGGGGGCCGACAAGTACACATCGCTGCTACTAATATGACATAACGGTGTCCCAAGACAGTCTGAAGGGCCGACAAGTGCACATCGCTGGTACTAATATGACAACACGGTGTCCCAAGACAGTCTGGGGGCCGACAAGTGCACATCGCTGGTACTAATATGACAACACGGTGTCCCAAGACAGTCTGGGGGCGGAGAACTGCACATCTCTGGTACTAATATGACAACACGGTGTCCCAAGACAGACTGGGGGCGGAGAACTGCACATCGCTGGTACTAATATGACAACACGGTGTCCCAAGACAGTCTGGGGGCGGAGAACTGCACATCGCTGGTACTAATATGACAACACGGTGTCCCAAGACAGTCTGGGGGCGGAGAACTGCACATCGCTGGTACTAATATGACAACACGGTGTCCCAAGACAGACTGGGGGCGGAGAACTGCACATCGCTGGTACTAATATGACAACACGGTGTCCCAAGACAGTCTGGGGGCGGAGAACTGCACATCGCTGGTACTAATATGACAACACGGTGTCCCAAGACAGACTGGGGGCGGAGAACTGCACATCGCTGGTACTAATATGACAACACGGTGTCCCAAGACAGACTGGGGGCCGACAAGTACACATCGCTGCTACTAATATGACATAACGGTGTCCCAAGACAGTCTGAAGGGCCGACAAGTGCACATCGCTAGTACTAATATGACAACACGGTGTCCCAAGACAGACTGGGGGCCGACAAGTACACATCGCTGCTACTAATATGACATAACGGTGTCCCAAGACAGTCTGAAGGGCCGACAAGTGCACATCGCTGGTACTAATATGACAACACGGTGTCCCAAGACAGTCTGGGGGCCGACAAGTGCACATCGCTGGTACTAATATGACAACACGGTGTCCCAAGACAGTCTGGGGGCCGACAAGTGCACATCGCTAGTACTAATATGACAACTCGGTGCCCCAAGACAGTCTGGGGCCGACAACTGCACATCGCTAGTACTAATATGACAACACGCTGTCCCAAGACAGTCTGGGGGCCGACAAGTGCACATCGCTAGTACTAATATGACAACACGCTGTCCCAAGACAGTCTGGGGGCCGACAAGTGCACATCGCTGGTACTAATATGACAACTCGGTGCCCCAAGACAGCCTGGGGGCCGACAACTGCACATCGCTAGTACTAATATGACAACACGGTGTCCCAAGACAGTCTGAAGGGCCGACAAGTACACATCGCTGCTACTAATATGACAACACGGTGTCCCAAGACAGTCTGAAGGGCCGACAACTGCACATCGCTGGTACTAATATGACAACACGGTGTCCCAAGACAGACTGGGGGCGGAGAACTGCACATCGCTGGTACTAATATGACAACACGCTGTCCCAAGACAGTCTGGGGGCCGACAACTGCACATCGCTGGTACTAATATGACAACACCCTGTCCCAAGACAGTCTGGGGGCCGACAACTGCACATCGCTAGTACTAATATGACATAACGGTGTCCCAAGACAGTCTGAAGGGCCGACAAGTACACATCGCTGCTACTAATATGACAACACGGTGTCCCAAGACAGTCTGGGGGCCGACAACTGCACATCGCTAGTACTAATATGACAACACGGTGTCCCAAGACAGTCTGAAGGGCCGACAAGTACACATCGCTGCTACTAATATGACAACACGGTGTCCCAAGACAGTCTGAGGGCCGACAACTGCATATCGCTGGTACTAATATGACAACACGGTGTCCCAAGACAGTCTGAGGGCCGACAAGTACACATCGCTGGTACTAATATGACAACACGGTGCCCCAAGACAGTCTGGGGGCCGACAAGTACACATCGCTGGTACTAATATGACAACACGCTGTCCCAAGACAGTCTGGGGGCCGACAAGTACACATCGCTGGTACTAATATGACAACACGGTGTCCCAAGACAGTATGGGGGCCGACAAGTACACATCGCTGGTACTAATATGACAACACGCTGTCCCAAGACAGTCTGGGGGCCGACAAGTACACATCGCTGCTACTAATATGACAACACGCTGTCCCAAGACAGTCTGGGGGCCGACAAGTACACATCGCTAGTACTAATATGACAACACGCTGTCCCAAGACAGTCTGGGGGCCGACAAGTACACATCGCTAGTACTAATATGACAACACGGTGTCCCAAGACAGTCTGGGGGCCGACAAGTGCACATCGCTGGTACTAATATGACAACACCCTGTCCCAAGACAGTCTGGGGGCCGACAAGTGCACATCGCTGGTACTAATATGACAACACGCTGTCCCAAGACAGTCTGGGGGCCGACAACTGCACATCGCTGGTACTAATATGACAACACCCTGTCCCAAGACAGTCTGGGGGCCGACAACTGCACATCGCTAGTACTAATATGACAACACGCTGTCCCAAGACAGTCTGGGGGCCGACAAGTACACATCGCTGCTACTAATATGACAACACCCTGTCCCAAGACAGTCTGGGGGCCGACAACTGCACATCGCTAGTACTAATATGACAACACGCTGTCCCAAGACAGTCTGAGGGCCGACAACTACACATCGCTGCTACTAATATGACAACACGCTGTCCCAAGACAGTCTGGGGGCCGACAACTGCACATCGCTGCTACTAATATGACAACACGCTGTCCCAAGACAGTCTGGGGGCCGACAACTGCACATCGCTGCTACTAATATGACAACACGCTGTCCCAAGACAGTCTGGGGGCCGACAACTACACATCGCTGCTACTAATATGACAACACCCTGTCCCAAGACAGTCTGGGGGCCGACAACTACACATCGCTGCTACTAATATGACAACACGCTGTCCCAAGACAGTCTGGGGGCCGACAACTGCACATCGCTGCTACTAATATGACAACACCCTGTCCCAAGACAGTCTGGGGGCCGACAACTACACATCGCTGCTACTAATATGACAACACCCTGTCCCAAGACAGTCTGGGGGCCGACAACTGCACATCGCTGCTACTAATATGACAACACGCTGTCCCAAGACAGCCTGGGGGCCGACAATTGCACATCGCTAGTACTAATATGACAACACGGTGCCCCAAGACAGTCTGGGGGCCGACAAGTACACATCGCTGGTACTAATATGACAACACGGTGTCCCAAGACAGTCTGAAGGGCCGACAAGTACACATCGCTGCTACTAATATGACAACACGGTGTCCCAAGACAGCCTGGGGGCCGACAACTGCACATCGCTAGTACTAATATGACAACACGCTGTCCCAAGACAGTCTGGGGCCGACAACTGCACATCGCTGGTACTAATATGACAACACGGTGTCCCAAGACAGTCTGAGGGCGGACAACTGCACATCGCTGGTACTAATATGACAACACGCTGTCCCAAGACAGTCTGAGGGCCGACAAGTGCACATCGCTGGTACTAATATGACAACTCGGTGTCCCAAGACAGTCTGAGGGCCTTCAACTGCACATCGCTAGTACTAATATGACAACACGGTGTCCCAAGACAGACTGGGGGCCGACAACTGCACATCGCTGCTACTAATATGACAACATGGTGTCCCAGGACAGTCTAGGGGCCGACAAGTGCACATCGCTGGTAC
This sequence comes from Hymenopus coronatus, assembly GCA_030762935.1. Classification (NCBI taxonomy): domain Eukaryota; kingdom Metazoa; phylum Arthropoda; class Insecta; order Mantodea; family Hymenopodidae; genus Hymenopus; species Hymenopus coronatus. The sequence goes on along the minus strand of CM060895.1, from coordinate 2,069,890 downwards.
TAATATGACAACACTGTGACCAAAGACAGTCTGGGGGCCCACAAGTGCACATCGCTGTTACTAATATGATAACACGGTGCCCCAAGACAGTCTGGGGGCCGACAACTACAAGTCGCTGGTACTAATGTGTAACACGGTGTCCCAAGACAGTCTGAGGGCCGACAACTGCACATCGCTGGTACTAATATGACAACACGATGTCCCAAGACAGTCTGAGGGCCGACAACTGCACATCGCTGGTACTAATATGACAACACGATGTCCCAAGACAGTCTGAGGGCCGACAACTGCACATCGCTGGTACTAATATGACAACACGGTGTCCCAAGACAGCCTGAGGGCCGACAACTGCACATCGCTGTTACTAATATGACAACACGATGTCCCAAGACAGTCTGAGGGCCGACAACTGCACATCGCTGGTACTAATATGACAACACGATGTCCCAAGACAGTCTGAGGGCCGACAACTGCACATCGCTGGTACTAATATGACAACACGATGTCCCAAGACAGTCTGAGGGCCGACAACTGCACATCGCTGGTACTAATATGACAACACGGTGTCCCAAGACAGCCTGAGGGCCGACAACTGCACATCGCTGTTACTAATATGACAACACGATGTCCCAAGACAGTCTGGGGGCCGACAACTGCACATCGCTGGTACTAATATGACATCACGGTTTCTTAAACTAATGACACATTAACCTCAACACAACCTGACTCATAAACAGCAAAACAGCCCGGAAACATTTCTTAGTTACACTGACTAATAAAGTTCATCGCAACACGTGTGTTAATAAAGGGCGTGTTTCATTGTTGACTCGAACCCACTATGTGCTTCGCAACTGTTCGTCAAAGACGTATTCCCGCCTGTCTCACATTCAACAGGTCGCGAGTTCGGATCTTGGTTACGTGATTTACCCGGATAAGGGCTTTTTTCGGCGATTTCCCTTAACCTGAAAAAAACGAACGTCGAGTTTGAGCAACATTTCACCAATTTCGTATGACCAATCACGTTGAAGGACGTTAACCTACAAAAGACAAAAAAAGAAAGCTTATTTTTCTGTCTTCTAATAATCGTGATGGACATTTCGCTAAAGTGTTACTATTTACATGACAAAAGGGGCCGCGTCTTGGTCACTCGCCTCTCGACCGCATCTGAGATTTGTGGTTCGGTTTCCCCCGCCATCACATTGCACCGGTGCTCCATCGTCATCTCACGTATCATCAGTGCCACATCTACAGCAAGATGCTCGAGCCAAACGTTACTAGCAACTATTTCATTACTTCGTTCCTAGAAGGGAAAACACTAGGATAAAACGATGGCCAAATCGTAAACGCTGTCGCTATGTAAACAGTTGAAATTCGGAGGTTTCTCTATGGCCAGGCGTGAAACAAAAGCAATATGAAACCAAAGATGGCCTCCCCTCGAGAAAAATATAGGAGTTTAAATCGCAACTATTAACAGGAAATATCTCGGAAATTGTATATATATATATATATATATATATATATATATATATATATATATGTTGTTTTTTTTAACAAAATGTACGTATAGTGCGTCATGCGGGAACTTTTCAACTCTTGGCCACATAAAGAAACTGATTTCAATCGTATAATGGCAGCTTTTAAAACATTTGACTATCACTTTATCCTAGTGTATTCCCTTGTACTTACAACGAATCAAGTAATAAGACAATTTCTGGTAATCTGAAAGAATACTTTGCTACAGAGACGTTGAGAAAGTCATATGAATGGAACACATAGGGATCAGTTGTGCGGTCTATGAAAGGTTACATAAAAGTAGCTGGCTGAGTGGAATTTATCCATCAGAAGGCTGCTCGTAGCGCCTATCGGTCAAGAGCAACATTAACATTCCAACAATATCACATCTGTTTCTCATCAACAGAATGCGCGGTTTTAAATCTAAACTAGAGCATTGAGTGAGTCATAAGCTTGCACAGTCATCTGTCTTAAATTCAATTCATTTTGATCTGTTCCAAACGTTTAAAGCAATTTGTGAGCTTTTCTTATAGTGAACTACTTATATTCAATGAAATCACATTTTTAAATTGGTACATCATTAGCGAGTAACAGGAATTTGGAGAATATTAAAATTTTAGAATTACAAAATACGCACAGAATGTTTAAAAACTAATAAGTAACGTCTCTACCACGTACAACGTTCATAGTAGGTAGACAAAATATTGTATCTCATTGAAAAGTTCGATACCCAGATTTCAACGGAAATACGAGGACCTCTGAATCAAAAAAAAACAAAACAAAAAAGAAAAAACAAACAAAAACCTGATGTGTTCCATTCACATGACTTTCTCTACATCTCTGCAACAAATTATTGTTAAAAAGCTTATGCCTCTATTTACTTCATGCTAATCGAGAAAAAAATGAGTAGAAATATTCTTATTACTCGCTTCTTTGTAAGTAGAAGGGAAATAAGGGAGTACCATAGGTTACAGTGATAGTCAACAGCTGGTTGCTATGTGAGTGATGTTCCTTTGTTTGTATAGACACGAGTTGACACATTCCTGTATGAGAAAAGTGTAAACCAAAAACAAGGAGTATCGCAAAGATGATACGCTCCACGAAAACAAATATGTATGATATAAAATGTGAGTTTTAACGAACTCCACATTTTTTCAAGTTTTTGTCTACTCTTACGGTTGAGCAGTAATGCAAAATACCGTAAAAAAGTAGTCTTCAGAGGATATTCCCAGAAAATTCAACATATACATTTTATTTGCCGGGTTATCTTTAATATACGATATTTTAATAAAAATCGTTAGAGCCATTTTTGAGACAATATACATTTTCGAACATTTTCCACGCAAAGGGTACATTTCTTGAAAATCTTCGTCTCACTGACAACTTATCATTTTTGAGCTATGCTGTCCACAGACACACAGGCACACACACACACGGACCTTTTTCAAAAAATACTTTTTGGGGGGGATTCAGAATATGTATTTCCGGTGAAATCTCGGTATCGAATTTTTGGGTGCAATACAATACCTTCTCTATACACTATGTACATAGTACGTGTAGCGAATGTAAAAAGTTCTTTTTAGGACAGTGTGAAGAGCATAACTCAAAAACTAAAAGTCACTTAAGTACCAAACTCGGTATTTAAGCTGATACACATCTTCCAAGGATGTGAACCGAACCTTTTCAAAAAAAAATCCCCACCACAACTATCCTTACATGGAAGATTTTTCAAAATTGTCTGCGCCCTGAAAAATAATTATAGAGACTGATGTGTGGACAAGAAGCGCAAGAACGGACTGCAATAGCTCGGAGCAGACTCACAGAATTATAGAAAGTGATGTTTGGACAAGGAGCGCAAGAACGGACTGCAATAGCTCGGAGCAGACTTACAGAATTATAGAAAGTGATGTTTGGACAAGGAGCGCAAGAACGGCCGCAATAGCTCGGAGCAGTCTCACAGAATTATAGTGAGTGATGTGTGGACAAGAAGCGCAAGAACGGACTGCAGTAGCTCGGAGCTGACTCACAGAATTATAGAGAGTGATGTTTGGACAAGAAGTGCAAGAACGGACTGCAATAGCTCGGAGCAGACTCACAGAATTATAGAGAGTGATGTTTGGACAAGAATTGCAAAAAACGGACTGCAATAGCTCGGAGCAGACTCACAGAATTATAGAGAGTGATGTTTGGACAAGAAGCGCAAGAATGGCAGCGACTGCAATAGCTCGGAGCAGACTCACTTAATTATAGAAAGTGATGTTTGGACAAGAAGCACAAGAACGGGAGCCCTGCAATAGCTCGGAGCAGACTCACAGAATTATAGAGAGTGATGTTTGGACAAGAAGCGCAAGAATGGCAGCGACTGCAATAGCTCGGAGCAGACTCACAGAATTATAGAAAGTGATGTTTGGAAAAGAAACGCAAGAACGGCAGCAACTGCAATAGCTCGGAGCAGACTCACAGAGTTATAGACAGTGACGTTTGGACAAGGAGCGCAAGAACGGGAGCGACTGCAATAGCTGGGAGCAGACTCACAGAATTATAGAGAGTGATGTTTGGACAAGAAGCGCAAGAACGGCCGCAATAGCTCGGAGCAGACTCACAGAATAATAGAGAGTGATGTTTGGACAAGAAACGCAAGAACGGACTGCAATAGCTCGGAGCAGAATCACAGAATTATAGAGAGTGATGTTTGGACAAGAAGCGCAAGAACGGCAGCGACTGCAATAGCTCGGAGCAGACTCACAGAATTATAGAGTGATGTTTGGACAAGAAGCGCAAGAACGACCGCAATAGCTCGGAGCAGACTCAAAGAATTATAGAAAGTGATGTTTGGACAAGAAGCGCAAGAACGGACTGAAATAGCTCGGAGAAGTCTCACAGAATTATAGTGAGTGATGTTTGGACAAGAAGCGCAAGAACGGACTGCAATAGCTCGGAGCTGACTCACAGAATTATAGTGAGTGATGTTTGGACAAGAAGCGCAAGAACGGCCGCAATAGCTCCGACCACACTCACAGAAATATAGAGACTGATGTTTCTACAAGAAGCGCAAGAACGGCCGCAATAGCTCCGACCAGACTCACAGAAATATAGAGACTGATGTTTGTACAAGAAGCGCAAGAACGGCCGCAATAGCTCCGACCACACTCACAGAAATATAGAGACTGATGTTTCTACAAGAAGCGCAAGAACGGCCGCAATAGCTCCGACCAGACTCACAGAAATATAAAGACTGATGTTTGTACAAGAAGTGCAAGAACGGCAGCGACTGCAATAGCTCGGAGCAGACTCACAGAATTATAGTGAGTGATGTTTGGACAAGAAGCGCAAGAACGGCCGCAATAGCTCCGGCCAGACTCACAGAAATATAGTGACTGATGTTTGTACAAGAAGCGCAAGAACGGCAGCGACTGCAATAGCTCGGAGCTGACTCACAGAATTATAGTGAGTGATGTTTGGACAAGAAGCGCAAGAACGGCCGCAATAGCTCCGGCCAGACTCACAGAAATATAGAAACTGATGTTTGTACAAGAAGCGCAAGAACGGCAGCGACTGCAATAGCTCGGAGCAGACTCACAGAATTATAGATTGATGTTTGGACAAGAAGTGCAAGAACGGCAGCGACTGGAATAGCTGCGAGCAGACTCACAGAATTATAGAGAGTGATGTTTGGACAAGAAGCGCAAGAACGCTCGCAATAGCTCCGAGCAGACTCACAGAATTGTAGAGAGTGATGTTTGGACAAGAAGTGCAAGAACGGCAGCGACTGGAATAGCTGGGAGCAGACTCACAGAATTATAGAGAGTGATGTTTGGACAAGAAGCGCAAGAACGGACTGCAATAGCTCGGTGCTGACTCACAGAATTATAGAGAGTGATGTTTGGACAAGAAGCGCAAGAACGGACTGCAATAGCTCGGTGCTGACTCACAGAATTATAGAGAGTGATGTTTGGACAAGAAGTGCAAAACGGCAGCGACTGGAATAGCTGGGAGCAGACTCACAGAATTTTAGAGAGTGATGTTTGGACAAGAAGCGCAAGAATGGACTCCAATAGCTCGGAGCAGACAAACAGAATTATAGAGAGTGATGTTTGGACAAGATGCGGAAGAACGGCCGCAATAGCTCGGAGCAGACTCACAGAATTATAGAGAGTGATGTTTTGACAAGAAGCGCAAGAACGGACTGCAATAGCTCGGAGCAGACATACAGAATTATAGAAAGTGATGTTTTGACCAGAAGCGCAAGAACGGACTGCAATAGCTCGGAGCAGACTCACAGAATTATAGAAAGTGATGTTTTGACAAGAAGCGACAGAACGGACTGCAATAGCTCGGAGCGGACTCACAGAATTATAGAAAGTGATGTTTGGACAAGGAGCGCAAGAACGGCCGCAATAGCTCGGAGCAGACTCACAGAATTATCGAGAGTGATGTTTGTACAAGAAGCGCAAAAACGGACTGCAATAGCTCGGAGCAGTCTCACAGAATTATAGAAAGTGATGTTTGGACATGGAACGCAAGAACGGCCGCAATAGCTCGGAGCAGTCTCACAGAATTATAGAGAGGGATGTTTGGACATGGAGCGCAAGAGCGGCCGCAATAGCTCGGAGCAGACTCAGAGAATTATAGAGAGTGATGTTTGGACAAGGAGCGCAAGAACGGCCGCAATAGCTCGGAGCAGACTCACAGAATTATAGAGAGTGATGTTTGGACAAGGAGCGCAAGAACGGCCGCAATAACTCGGAGCAGACTCACAGACTTATAGAGACTGATGTTTGGACAAGGAGCGCAAGAACGGCCGCAATAGCTCGGAGCAGACTCACAGAATTATAAAGAGTGGTGTTTGGACAGGAAGCGCAAGAATGGCAGCGACTGCAGTAGCTCAGAACAGACTCACAGAATTATAGAGAGTGATGTGTGGACAAGAAGCGGAAGAACAGGAGCGACTGCAACAGCTGGGAGCAGCCTCACAGAAATATAGAGAGTAATGTTTGGACAAGAAGCGCAAGAACGGACTGCAATAGCTCGGAGCTGACTCACAGAATTATAGTGAGTGATGTTTGGACAAGAAGCGCCAGAACGGACTGCAATAGCTCGGAGCTGACTCACAGAATTATAGTGAGTGATGTTTGGACAAGAAGCGCAAGAACGGACTGCAATAGCTCGGAGCTGACTCACAGAATTATAGTGAGCGATGTTTGGACAAGAAGCGCAAGAACGGACTGCAATAGCTCAGAGCTGACTCACAGAATTATAGTGAGTGATGTTTGGACAAGAAGCGCAAGAACGGCCGCAATAGCTCCGACCAGACTCACAGAAATATATAGACTGATGTTTGTACAAGAAGCGCAAGGACGGCAGCGACAGAAATAGCTCGGAGCAGACTCACAGAATTATAGAGTAATGTTTGGACAAGAAGCGCAAGAACGGCCGATATAGCTCCGAGCAGACTCACAGAATTATAGAGAGTGATGTTTGGACAAGAAGCGCAAGAACGGCAGCGACTGAAATAGCTGGGAGCAGAATCTCAGAATTATAGAGAGTGATGTTTGGACAAGAAGCGCAGGAACGGCAGCGACTGCAACAGCTGGGAGCAGACTCACAGAAATATAGTGACTGATGTTTGTACAAGAAGCGCAAGAACGGCAGCGACTGCAATAGCTCGGAGCAGACTCACAGAATTATAGATTGATGTTTGGACAAGAAGTGCAAGAACGGCAGCGACTGGAATAGCTGCGAGCAGACTCACAGAATTATAGAGAGTGATGTTTGGACAAGAAGCGCAAGAACGCTCGCAATAGCTCCGAGCAGACTCACAGAATTGTAGAGAGTGATGTTTGGACAAGAAGTGCAAGAACGGCAGCGACTGGAATAGCTGGGAGCAGACTCACAGAATTATAGAGAGTGATGTTTGGACAAGAAGCGCAAGAACGGACTGCAATAGCTCGGTGCTGACTCACAGAATTATAGAGAGTGATGTTTGGACAAGAAGCGCAAGAACGGACTGCAATAGCTCGGTGCTGACTCACAGAATTATAGAGAGTGATGTTTGGACAAGAAGTGCAAAACGGCAGCGACTGGAATAGCTGGGAGCAGACTCACAGAATTTTAGAGAGTGATGTTTGGACAAGAAGCGCAAGAATGGACTCCAATAGCTCGGAGCAGACTCACAGAATTATAGAGAGTGATGTTTGGACAAGATGCGGAAGAACGGCCGCAATAGCTCGGAGCAGACTCACAGAATTATAGAGAGTGATGTTTTGACAAGAAGCGCAAGAACGGACTGCAATAGCTCGGAGCAGACATACAGAATTATAGAAAGTGATGTTTTGACCAGAAGCGCAAGAACGGACTGCAATAGCTCGGAGCAGACTCACAGAATTATAGAAAGTGATGTTTTGACAAGAAGCGACAGAACGGACTGCAATAGCTCGGAGCGGACTCACAGAATTATAGAAAGTGATGTTTGGACAAGGAGCGCAAGAACGGCCGCAATAGCTCGGAGCAGACTCACAGAATTATCGAGAGTGATGTTTGTACAAGAAGCGCAAGAACGGACTGCAATAGCTCGGAGCAGTCTCACAGAATTATAGAAAGTGATGTTTGGACATGGAACGCAAGAACGGCCGCAATAGCTCGGAGCAGTCTCACAGAATTATAGAGAGGGATGTTTGGACATGGAGCGCAAGAGCGGCCGCAATAGCTCGGAGCAGACTCAGAGAATTATAGAGAGTGATGTTTGGACAAGGAGCGCAAGAACGGCCGCAATAGCTCGGAGCAGACTCACAGAATTATAGAGAGTGATGTTTGGACAAGGAGCGCAAGAACGGCCGCAATAACTCGGAGCAGACTCACAGACTTATAGAGACTGATGTTTGGACAAGGAGCGCAAGAACGGCCGCAATAGCTCGGAGCAGACTCACAGAATTATAAAGAGTGGTGTTTGGACAGGAAGCGCAAGAATGGCAGCGACTGCAGTAGCTCAGAACAGACTCACAGAATTATAGAGAGTGATGTGTGGACAAGAAGCGGAAGAACAGGAGCGACTGCAACAGCTGGGAGCAGCCTCACAGAAATATAGAGAGTAATGTTTGGACAAGAAGCGCAAGAACGGACTGCAATAGCTCGGAGCTGACTCACAGAATTATAGTGAGTGATGTTTGGACAAGAAGCGCCAGAACGGACTGCAATAGCTCGGAGCTGACTCACAGAATTATAGTGAGTGATGTTTGGACAAGAAGCGCAAGAACGGACTGCAATAGCTCGGAGCTGACTCACAGAATTATAGTGAGCGATGTTTGGACAAGAAGCGCAAGAACGGACTGCAATAGCTCAGAGCTGACTCACAGAATTATAGTGAGTGATGTTTGGACAAGAAGCGCAAGAACGGCCGCAATAGCTCCGACCAGACTCACAGAAATATATAGACTGATGTTTGTACAAGAAGCGCAAGGACGGCAGCGACAGAAATAGCTCGGAGCAGACTCACAGAATTATAGAGTAATGTTTGGACAAGAAGCGCAAGAACGGCCGATATAGCTCCGAGCAGACTCACAGAATTATAGAGAGTGATGTTTGGACAAGAAGCGCAAGAACGGCAGCGACTGAAATAGCTGGGAGCAGAATCTCAGAATTATAGAGAGTGATGTTTGGACAAGAAGCGCAGGAACGGCAGCGACTGCAACAGCTGGGAGCAGACTCACAGAATTATAGAGAGTGATGTTTGGACAAGAAGCGCAAGAACGGCAGCGACTGCAATAGCTCGGAGCAGACCCACAGAATTATAGAATGATGTTTGGACAAGAAGCGCAAGAACGGCCGCAATAGCTCCGAGCAGACTGACAGAATTATAGAGAGTGATGTTTGGACATGGAGCGCAAGAACGGCCGCAATAGCTCGGAGCAGACTCACAGAATTATAGAGTGATGTTTGGACAAGAAGTGCAAGAACGGACTGCAATAACTGGGAGCAGACTCAAAGAATTTTAGAGAGTGATGTTTGGACAAGAAGCGCAAGAACGGACTCCAATAGCTGGGAGCAGACTCACAGAATTATAGAGAGTGATGTTTGGACAAGAAGCGCAAGAAAGGACTGCAATAGCTGGGAGTAGACTCACAGAATTTTAGAGACTGATGTTTGGACAAGAAGCGCAAGAACGGACTGCAATAGCTCGGAGCAGACTCACAGAATTATGTAGAGTGATGTTTGGACAAGGAGCGCAAGAACGGCCTCAATAGCTCGGAGCAGACTCACAGAATTATAGAGAGTGATGTTTGGACAAGAAGCGCAAGAACGGACTGCAATAGCTCCGAGCAGACTCACAGAATTATAAAGAGAGATGTTTGGACAAAAAGCGCAAGAATGGCAGCGACTGCAGTAGCTCAGAACAGACTCACAGAATTATAGAGAGTGATGTGTGGACAAGAAGCGCAAGAACAGGAGCGACTGCAACAACTGGGAGCAGACTCACAGAATTATAGAAAGTGATGTTTGGACAAGAAGCGCAAGAACGGACTGCAATAGCTCGGAGCTGACTCACAAAATTATAGAGACTGATGTTTGGACAAGAAGTGCAAGAATAGACTGCAATAGCTCGGAGCTGACTCACAGAATTATAGAGAGTGATGTTTGGACAAGAAGCGCAAGAACGGCCGCAATAGCTCCGACCACACTCACAGAAATATAGAGACTGATGTTTCTACAAGAAGCGCAAGAACGGCCGCAATAGCTCCGGCCAGACTCACAGAAATATAGAGACTGATGTTTGTACAAGAAGCGCAAGAACGGCAGCGACAGCAATAGCTCGGAGCAGACTCACAGAATTATAGAATGATGTTTGGACAAGAAGTGCAAGAACGGCAGCGACTGAAATAGCTGGGAGCAGACTCACAGAATTATAGAGACTGAGGTTTGGACAAGAAGCGCAGGAACAGCAGCGACTGCAACAGCTGGGAGCAGACTCACAGAATTATAGAGAGTGATGTTTGGACAAGAAGCGCAAGAACGGCAGCGACTGCAATACCTCGGAGCAGAATCACAGAATTATAGAGTGATGTTTGGACAAGAAGCGCAAGAACGGCCGCAATAGCTCCGAGCAGACTCACAGAATTATAGAGAGTGATGTTTGGACAAGAAGTGCAAGAACGGCAGCGACTGGAATAACTGGGAGCAGACTCACAGAATTATAGAGAGTGATGTTTGGACAAGAAGCGCAAGAACGGACTGCAATAGCTCGGTGCTGAATCACAGAATTATAGAGAGTGATGTTTGGACAAGAAGCGCAAGAACGGACTGCAATAGCTCGGTGCTGACTCACAGAATTATAGAGAGTGATGTTTGGACTACAAGTGCAAAACGGCAGTGACTGGAATAGCTGGGAGCAGACTCACAGAATTATAGAGAGTAATGTTTGGACAAGAAGCGCAAGAACGGACTCCAATAGCTCGGAGCAGACTCACAGAATTATAGAGAGTGATGTTTGGACAAGATGCGGAAGAACGGCCGCAATAGCTCGGAGCAGACTCACAGAATTATAGAGAGTGATGTTTTGACAAGAAGCGCAAGAACGGACTGCAATAGCTCGGAGCAGACTCACAGAATTATAGAAAGTGATGTTTTGACCAGAAGCGCAAGAACGGACTGCAATAGCTCGGAGCAGACTCACAGAATTATAGAAAGTGATGTTTTGACAAGAAGCGCAAGAACGGACTGCACTAGCTCGGAGCTGACTCACAGAATTATAGAAAGTGATGTTTGGACCAGGAGCGCAAGAACGGCCGCAATAGCTCGGAGCAGACTCACAGAATTATCGAGAGTGATGTTTGGAAAAGAAGCGCAAGAACGGCAGCGACTGCAATACCTCGGAGCAGAATCACAGAATTATAGAGTGATGTTTGGACAAGAAGCGCAAGAACGCTCGCAATAGCTCCGAGCAGACTCACAGAATTATAGAGAGTGATGTTTGGACAAGAAGCGCAAGAACGGACTGCAATAGCTCGGTGCTGACTCACAGAATTATAGAGAGTGATGTTTGGACAAGAAGCGCAAGAACGAACTGCAATAGCTCGGTGCTGAATCACAGAATTATAGAGAGTGATGTTTGGACTAGAAGTGCAAAACGGCAGCGACTGGAATAGCTGGGAGCAGACTCACAGAATTTTAGAGAGTGATGTTTGGACAAGAAGCGCAAGAACGGACTGCAATAGCTCGGAGCAGACTCATAGAATTATAGAGAGTGATGTTTTGACAAGAAGCGCAAGAACGGACTGCAATAGCTCGGAGCAGACTCACAGAATTATAGAAAGTGATGTTTTGACCAGAAGCGCAAGAACGGACTGCAATAGCTCGGAGCAGACTCACAGAATTATAGAAAGTGATGTTTTGACAAGAAGCGCAAGAACGGACCGCAATAGCTCGGAGCGGACTCATAGAATTATAGAAAGTGATGTTTGGACCAGGAGCGCAAGAACGGCCGCAATAGCTCAGAGCAGACTCACAGACTTATCGAGAGTGATGATTGTACAAGAAGCGCAAGAACGGACTGCAATAGCTCGGAGCAGTCTCACAGAATTATAGAAAGTGATGTTTGGACATGGAGCGCAAGAACGGCCGCAATAGCTCGAAACAGTCTCACAGAATTATAGAGAGGGATGTTTGGACATGGAGCGCAAGAACGGCCGCAATAGCTCGGAGCAGACTCAGAGAATTATAGAGAGTGATGTTTGGACAAGGAGCGCAAGAACGGCCGCAATAGCTCGGAGCAGACTCACAGAATTATAGAGAGTGATGTTTGGACAAGGAGCGCAAGAACGGCCGCAATAGCTCGGAGCAGACTCACAGACTTATAGAGAGTGATGTTTGGACAAGGAGCGCAAGAACGGCCGCAATAGCTCGGAGCAGACTCACAGAATTATAAAGAGTGGTGTTTGGACAAGAAGCGCAAGAATGACAGCGACTGCAGTAGCTCAGAACAGACTCACAGAATTATAGAGAGTGATGTGTGGACAAGAAGCGGAAGAACAGGAGCGACTGCAACAGCTGGGAGCAGCCTCACAGAAATATAGAGAGTGATGTTTGGACAAGAAGCGCAAGAACGGAGTGCAATAGCTCGGAGCTGACTCACAGAATTATAGAGACTGATGTTTGGACAAGAAGCGCAAGAACGGACTGCAATAGCTCGGAGCTGACTCACAGAATTATAGTGAGTGATGTTTGGACAAGAAGCGCAAGAACGGCCGCAATAGCTCCGACCAGACTCACAGAAATATAGAGACTGATGTTTGTACAAGAAGCGCAAGAACGGCAGCGACAGCAAGAGCTCGGAGCAGACTCACAGAATTATAGAATAATGTTTGGACAAGAAGCGCAAGAACGGCCGATATAGCTCCGAGCAGACTCACAGAATTATAGAGAGTGATGTTTGGACAAGAAGCGCAAGAACGGCAGCGACTGAAATAGCTGGGAGCGGAATCTCAGAATTATAGAGAGTGATGTTTGGACAAGAAGCGCAGGAACGGCAGCGACTGCAACAGCTGGGAGCAAACTCACAGAATTATAGAGGGTGATGTTTGGACAAGAAGCGCAAGAACGGCTGCGACTGCAATAGCTCGGAGCAGACTCACAGAATTTTAGAGAGTGATGTTTGGACAAGAAGCGCAAGAACGGACTCTAATAGCCCGGAGCAGACTCACAGAATTATAGAGAGTGATGTTTGGACAAGAAGTGCAAGAACGGCAGCGACTGGAATAGCTGGGAGCAGACTCACAGAATTATAGAGAGTGATGTTTGGACAAGAAGTGCAAGAACGGACTGCAATAGCTGGGAGCAGACTCACAGAATTTTAGAGAGTGATGTTTGGACAAGAAGCGCAAGAACGGGCTCCAATAGCTGGGAACAGACTCACAGAATTATAGAGAGTAATGTTTGGACAAGAAGCGCAAGAAAGGACTGCAATAGCTGGGAGTTGACTCACAGAATTATAGAAAGTGATGTTTGGACAAGGAGCGCAAGAACGGCCGCAATAGCTCGGAGCAGACTCACAGAGTTATAGAGAGTGATGTTTGGACAAGAAGCGCAAGAACGGACTGCAATAGCTCGGAGCAGACTCACAGAATTATAGAGAGTGATGTTTGGACAAGGAGCGCAAGAACGGCCGCAATAGCTCGGAGCAGAGTCACAGAATTATAGAGTGTGATGTTTGGACAAGGAGCGCAAGAACAGCCGCAATAGCTCGGAGCATACTCTCAGAATTATAGAGAGGGATGTTTGGACATGGAGCGCAAGAACGGCCGCAATAGCTCGGATCAGTCTCACAGAATTATAGAGAGTGATATCTGGACAAGAAGCGCAAGAACGGCCGCAATAGCTCGGAGCAGACCCACAGAATTATAGAGAGTGATGTTTGGACAAGGAGCGCAAGAACGGCCGCAATAGCTCGGAGCAGACTCACAGAATTATAGAGAGTGATGTTTGGACAAGATGCGCAAGAACGGCCGCAATAGCTCGGAGCAGACTCACAGAATTATAGAGAGTGATGTTTGGACAAGAAGCGCAAGAACGGCATCGACTGAAATAGCTGGGAGCAGACTCACAGAATTATAGAGAGTGAGGTTTGGACAAGAAGCGCAGGAACAGCAGCGACTGCAACAGATGGGAGCAGACTCACAGAATTATAGAGAGTGATGTTTGGACAAGAAGCGCAAGAACGGCAGCGACTGCAATACCTCGGAGCAGAATCACAGAATTATAGAGTGATGTTTGGACAAGAAGCGCAAGAACGGCCGCAATAGCTCCGAGCAGACTCACAGAATTATAGAGAGTGATGTTTGGACAAGAAGTGCAAGAACGGCAGCGACTGGAATAACTGGGAGCAGACTCACAGAATTATAGAGAGTGATGTTTGGACAAGAAGCGCAAGAACGGACTGCAATAGCTCGGTGCTGAATCACAGAATTATAGAGAGTGATGTTTGGATAAGAAGCGCAAGAACGGACTGCAATAGCTTGGTGCTGACTCACAGAATTATAGAGAGTGATGTTTGGACTAGAAGTGCAAAACGGCAGCGACTGGAATAGCTGGGAGCAGACTCACAGAATTTTAGAGAGTGATGTTTGGACAAGAAGCGCAAGAACGGACTCCAATAGCTCGGAGCAGACTCACAGAATTATAGAGAGTGATGTTTGGACAAGAAGTACAAGAACGGCAGTGACTGGAATAGCTGGGAGCAGACTCACAGAATTATAGAGAGTGATGTTTGGACAAGAAGTGCAAGAACGGACTGCAATAGCTGGGAGCAGACTCACAGAATTTTAGAGAGTGATGTTTGGACAATAAGCGCAAGAACGGACTCCAATAGCTGGGAACAGACTCACAGAATTATAGAGAGTGATGTTTGGACAAGAAGCGCAAGAAAGGACTGCAATAGCTGGGAGTAGACTCACAGAATTTTAGAGAGTGATGTTTGGACAAGAAGCGCAAGAACGGACTGCAATAGCTCGGAGCAGACTCACAGAATTATAGAAAGTGATGTTTGGACAAGGAGCGCAAGAACGGCCGCAATAGCTCGAAGCAGCCCCACAGAATTATAGAGAGTGATGTTTGGACAAGAAGCGCAAGAACGGACTGCAATAGCTCGGAACAGACTCACAGAATTATAGAGAGTGATGTTTGGACAAGGAGCGCAAGAACGGCCGCAATAGCTCGGAGCAGAGTCACAGAATTATAGAGTGTGATGTTTGGACAAGGAGCGCAAGAACAGCCGCAATAGCTCGGAGCATACTCTCAGAATTATAGAGAGGGATGTTTGGACATGGAGCGCAAGAACGGCCGCAATAGCTCGGATCAGTCTCACAGAATTATAGAGAGTGATATTTGGACAAGAAGCGCAAGAACGGCCGCAATAGCTCGGAGCAGACTCACAGAATTATAGAGAGTGATGTTTGGACAAGGAGCGCAAGAACGGCAGCAATAGCTCGGAGCAGACTCACAGAATTATAGAGAGTGATGTTTGGACAAGGAGCGCAAGAACGGCCGCAATAGCTCGGAGCAGACGCACAGAATTATAGAGAGTGATGTTTGGACAAGAAGCGCAAGAACGGCATCGACTGAAATAGCTGGGAGCAGACTCACAGAATTATAGAGAGTGAGGTTTGGACAAGAAGCGCAGGAACAGCAGCGACTGCAACAGCTGGGAGCAGACTCACAGAATTATAGAGAGTGATGTTTGGACAAGAAGCGCAAGAACGGCAGCGACTGCAATACCTCGGAGCAGAATCACAGAATTATAGAGTGATGTTTGGACAAGAAGCGCAAGAACGGCCGCAATAGCTCCGAGCAGACTCACAGAATTATAGAGAGTGATGTTTGGACAAGAAGTGCAAGAACGGCAGCGACTGGAATAACTGGGAGCAGACTCACAGAATTATAGAGAGTGATGTTTGGACAAGAAGCGCAAGAACGGACTGCAATAGCTCGGTGCTGAATCACAGAATTATAGAGAGTGATGTTTGGACAAGAAGCGCAAGAACGGACTGCAATAGCTTGGTGCTGACTCACAGAATTATAGAGAGTGATGTTTGGACTAGAAGTGCAAAACGGCAGCGACTGGAATAGCTGGGAGCAGACTCACAGAATTTTAGAGAGTGATGTTTGGACAAGAAGCGCAAGAACGGACTCCAATAGCTCGGAGCAGACTCACAGAATTATAGAGAGTGTTGTTTGGACAAGATGCGGAAGAACGGCCGCAATAGCTCGGAGCAGACTCACAGAATTATAGAGAGTGATGTTTTGACAAGAAGCGCAAGAACGGACTGCAATAGCTCGGAGCAGACTCACAGAATTATAGAAAGTGATGTTTTGACCAGAAGCGCAAGAACGGACTGCAATAGCTCGGAGCAGACTCACAGAATTATAGAAAGTGATGTTTTGACAAGAAGCGCAAGAACGGACTGCAATAGCTCGGAGCGGACTCACAGAATTATAGAAAGTGATGTTTGGACCAGGAGCGCAGGAACGGCCGCAATAGCTCGGAGCAGACTCACAGAATTATCGAGAGTGATGTTTGTACAGGAAGCGCAAGAACGGACTGCAATAGCTCGGAGCAGTCTCACAGAATTATAGAAAGTGATGTTTGGACATGGAGCGCAAGAACGGCCGCAATAGATCGGAGCAGTCTCACAGAATTATAGAGAGGGATGTTTGGACATGGAGCGCAAGAACGGCCGCAATAGCTCGGAGCAGACTCAGAGAATTATAGAGAGTGATGTTTGGACAAGGAGCGCAAGAACGGCCGCAATAGCTCGGAGCAGACTCACAGAATTATAGAGAGTGATGTTTGGACAAGGAGCGCAAGAACGGCCGCAATAGCTCGGAGCAGACTCACAGACTTATAGAGAGTGATGTTTGGACAAGGAGCGCAAGAACGGCCGCAATAGCTCGGAGCAGACTCACAGAATTATAGAGAGTGATGTTTGGACAAGAAGCGCAAGAACGGACGGCAATAGCTCGGAGCAGACTCACAGAATTATAAAGAGTGGTGTTTGGACAAGAAGCGCAAGAATGACAGCGACTGCAGTAGCTCAGAACAGACTCACAGAATTATAGAGAGTGATGTGTGGACAAGAAGCGGAAGAACAGGAGCGACTGCAACAGCTGGGAACAGCCTCACAGAAATATAGAGAGTGATGTTTGGACAAGAAGCGCAAGAACGGACTGCAATAGCTCGGAGCTGACTCACAGAATTATAGAGACTGATGTTTGGACAAGAAGCGCAAGAACGGACTGCAATAGCTCGGAGCTGACTCACAGAATTATAGTGAGTGATGTTTGGACAAGAAGCGCAAGAACGGCCGCAATAGCTCCGACCAGACTCACAGAAATATAGAGACTGATGTTTGTACAAGAAGCGCAAGAACGGCAGCGACAGCAATAGCTCGGAGCAGACTCACAGAATTATAGAGTAATGTTTGGACAAGAAGCGCAAGAACGGCCGATATAGCTCCGAGCAGACTCACAGAATTATAGAGAGTGATGTTTGGACAAGAAGCGCAAGAACGGCAGCGACTGAAATAGCTGGGAGCAGAATCTCAGATGATGATGATGGTGTTTAAGGGCGCTCAACTGCCGAGGTCATAAGCGCCCTTATGATTAAAACTTGGCAATAGCCAGTAAGAAAATACCAAACAAAAAAGTAAACACAAATAAAAGAGCTAACACAGTTGAAACGGAAGTAACAGAAACGTCCAGCCCTCTAACCAGAGCTGGATATAAAACTCCATCTAAAATCAACACATTAAAACCAAAAGAGTTTAAAAAACCGCTATCACACTAAAACGTCAAGGTAAAAGAAAGTTTTGCTAAAAATTTAAAAACCCTGTCCACTGCTCTTGGGTCATCTGCCAGGACCTCAGCAAGAGAGGCCGGCATGCCCATAGATGACCGAATGTGTGCCAGGTGACCACACTCCAGCAACACATGACGAACTGTCTGTGCCTCCCCACAGAGCGCACAGACAGGAGCAGGTTCACGTTTAAAAAGGTAACTGTGAGTAAAAATACAGTGGCCAATTCTTAGCCGAGCTAGTACTACCTCCTCCCGGCGGAATAAACGAGAGGAGGTTACCCAGTTGACAGGGAGGTCCTTCACCTCTCGCAGCTTATTACCACGGAGAGCCGACCACTCCGCATGCCAAGTCGAAAAAACGGCTCTCCGTACAGCCACTCTAAAATCTTCTGCTGTTGAATGGGTAATCGTAACACTGGGCGCTGTGACTGCCGATTTCGCTGCCAAATCCGCCGTGTCATTCCCTGGCAAGCCAACGTGTCCAGGAATCCATGCGCACTCCACATTAAAACCAGAAGCGTGCGAAATGTGGAGGACGTCCTGGATGCGCTGCACCAAAGGATGGTAATTGTACAGCTCACGAATGCTCTGAAGGGCACTAAGGGAATCACTAAGAATAAGGCAGTCACCTAATTTTCGACGTCGAATATACAGAAGGGCTTGATAAATAGCATATAGCTCGGCAGAATATATAGATGTGCAACTAGGCAAACCGTAAGTAGAAGTTGCGGTGCCAGTTACAAAGGCACATCCAACACCGTCGGGGCTCTTACTACCATCGGTGTAAATACAAATACGGCCACTGTATTTGGATAAAAATTCTAAAAAGCAACAACGAATACTATCAAGAGGCGTAACAGATTTCCCGTAGAGCGTCATCCCGAGATCGACATGGGAGGTAGCGCGTAACCAAGGGGGGTGTATACTCTCTCCCTTGGATAACAGCCGAGGAATGTCAACATGGTGCTGGCGTAGAAGCTCACGGAAACGAAAACCTGCTGGCCTGGGGCTCAGAGAGCGGAGGCAGTATCGCTCGTGCAGCTCAGGGGAGAAAAACGCGTGATAAGTTGGATGCCCAGGCATACACTTCAGCCCACAGCCATAATTAGCAAGCAGGACATCACGCCGACAACGCAGAGGAGGTTCTCCCGATTCGGCGTAGAGGCTAACAACTGGGCTCGTTGGAAAAGCTCCAACGGCCACACGGATGCCCTGGTTATGGACTGTGTCTAACCTTCTGAGCACTGAAGGTCGAGCTGAAGAATACACAATGCTGCCATAGTCCAACTTCGAACGAATCACAGCACGATAAAGACTGAGCAATGTCGTCCGATCCGCACCCCAAGACTTGCCACTTAGTATCCGTAAAAGATTTAGAGAACGGTCACATCGTGCTCTAAGCTGTGCTATTTGTGGTGCCCAACAAAGTTTCCGATCGAAGATCAAACCAAGGAATCTCGCCTCGTCTGCGAAAGGAAGTAAATCTGGCCCGAGTCGAAGAGACGGCGGCATATGCCACTTACGGCGCCAGAAGTTAACGCAGACTGTCTTCTCAGCGGAGAAACGAAAACCGTGTTTCGAGCTCCATGCATAGAGATTGTCCAAACACCGCTGGAGACGGCGTTCCAAAAACGGTGTACGCTGAGAAGTACAGAAGATGGCAAAGTCGTCCACGAATAAACAGGAAGAGACACCTTGAGGCACACATAGTGATATGGAATTTATCGCAATAGCAAATAGAGTCACGCTGAGTACCGAGCCCTGCGGCACTCCGTTCTCTTGAATAAAATGGTTAGAAAAAACCGAACCCACCCTCACTCGAAAAACGCGGTCCCGCATAAACTCCTGAATGACCAACGGTAGGCGTCCACGTATGTTCCAGTTGTGCAGAGAACGCAATATTCCCGCCCGCCAACACGTGTCGTAGGCCTTCTCGAGGTCAAAAAATATCCCAACTGTGGGGCTGTTCTTAAGAAACCCGTCCATAATCTGAGTTGACAGAGCGACAAGGTGGTCAGCAGTTGAACGTCGTCGTCGAAAGCCACACTGGATGTTCGTCAGAAGATTGTGGGATTCCAGCCACCACACCAACCGTCCATTGATCATGCGTTCCATCACCTTGCAAACGCAACTGGTGAGGGAAATAGGACGGTAACTGGAAGGAAGATGGCGGTCCTTTCCAGGTTTAAGAATGGGTATGATGGTGGCCTCCCGCCACTTGTCTGGAAAAATGCCATCCACCCAGACACGATTATAGACCTCGAGTAGGAAATCTTTGCCATCAGGAGAGAGATGTTGCAACATTTGGACGTGGATACCATCTGGACCTGGTGCTGAGTGTCGTGAAGAGGAGAGTGCATTGTCTAGCTCTGCCAGGGTGAAAAGGCGATTATAATCCTCAAGGTTGCCAGAAAGAAACGAGAATTCTTGAGATTCCACCTGGTTCTTAACTGTAAGAAACTCAGGGGAATAGTTGCCTGAGCTAGACACCTCAGCGAAAGCACTGCCTAAAGTATTCGCCACGTCAAATGTATCAACAACAGCTCCGGTAGGTGTTTTGAGACCGGCGATGGGCATATGGTTCGGTTTCCCAGCCACACGTCTTAACTTATCCCATACGACAGAGGAAGGTGTATGTCGATTAAAGGAACCCACGAATTTATTCCATGACATCTTTTTGCTATCCTTAATAACCCGCCTAGAATGTGCACGCATCCGTTTATAGTGTATCAGGTTATCCAGTGTAGGAAAACGCTGGAAAACCCGTAGAGCTCGTCTGCGAGCGCGAATAGCATCCCGACAGTCAGCGGTCCACCAAGGTACCGGAAATCGACGGCTGTAGCCAGTCGAACGCGGAATGGATTGCTCAGCAGCAGAAAGAATGGTCCCTGTAAGATGTTCGACCAAGTGGTTCACAGAGTCGTGCTCTTCGTAGCTAAATTTAGCCAAGTGGGAGTACAGTTCCCAGCTGGCGTGGTCTAGGCGCCAACTAGGTAAACGGGTGGAACATACAACGGGTGTCAAGACACTAATACGACAAGGAAAGTGGTCACTAGAATGCAAATCCGAGATGATATTCCAGCATAAGGTGACTGCCAGCTGAGGGGAACAAATTGCAATGTCAATGTGTGAAAAACTATGAAATGCGTCAGATAGAAAGGTGGGCTCTCCGGTGTTCAAGAGAGCAAGATTCTGACTATCCAAGAAGTCTTTAAGTAGCGTACCTCTCGCACAAGCCCGAGGAGAGCCCCAAAGAGGGTGATGGGCATTCACGTCGCCTACCAATAAAAAGGGTGGTGGCAACTGTGAAATGAGGTGTTCTAGGTCGCTGTGCGAGAGGTCCGCAGATGGAGGCAAATAGATACTGCAAATGGTGAATGAAGCGGAGGGTAGCTTAATGCTGACAGCAACGGACTGGATTGCAGATTGTATGGGTACGGAGTTGGCAAAAATATCATCTCGAATAAGCATCATAGTGCCCCCATGTGCCGGGACACCGTCCTCCGGGGATAAATCACATCGTACGGAGGAGTACTGCCTGATGGTAACGGTGTCCTGTGGACGGAGCTTCGTCTCTTGTAAACATACAGCCAAGGGTTCATGCTGGCGCAGCAACAAGTCAAGCTCTGGTCGATGTGGTCGAATTCCGCGTATGTTCCAATGGAGGATAGCCATTGAGTATATTATGGGATAAGTTTCAAATCGAAAGACGCTTCTGCAGATTGGGATTAGCTGGTCGGTTCAATTTGTTCTTCTTAGGCGTTGGGCTAGTACTATTTTCAGGAGCACGATCCTGCCGTTTCCGCACTGTCCCTCTGGCAGTGGCGGCAGAATCCTCCTGGTCCATCTCCTCCACAAGGGAGGTCCCTTTTTCAAGAGCAGTTTTAGGTCCAAGTAGTTCGAACCGATTGGATGTGCTGATCGGCGAAGACGGCCGTCGCCGATTCACGCCCTCCTCCCCAGATGACCCTTCAGAGGAGGATACACGTGTGGAGTTGCGTGAACTTTTCTTACCTTTAGATGACTTGGTAATAGATTGCACATTCTCTTTCAAAAAGTCTTGTCGTACATACTTGGTCTTAAACTGTTTTTCTGGGGCAGAAGACGTCGTGAATTTAATAGCTTTAGTTCCGGAGGTCGAGGCTTTAGGTGACAAGTGTGCAGGACTATTCTGTAAGTTGGCGGATTTGGCAGATGTTGATACCAACTTCGGTGTAGGTGCCGAAGGCTTTGGCAGCGCTTGGGCTAAAATAACCTTTTCCGCAATTGTAGCCCCGTTCATATCGCCGGTCTGTGTTGCGATTTCCCGACGCGGTACCGGTTTAGCTGCAACTGAGCTATAGGTACCGGACCTCGGGGCAGAGGGTTGGCGGAGTCGCAGGAGCTTCCGGGCTTCCAAGAAGGACACCTTCTCTTTCACCCGTATCTCCTGGATCGCTCGTTCCTCTGCAAAACGGGGGCAGTCTCGGGAACTAGATGGGTGTTCCCCGTTACAGTTCACACACGATGGAGCTGAAGCACAGGCCCCATCGTGGGAGATGTCACCGCAGTGGACGCAGGTGGACTTGCCGGTACACAACTCACTTGTGTGACCAAAACGTTGGCATTTAAAGCACCTCAGCGGATTGGGTATATAAGGCCTAACTTCGATGGCTTCATACCCTGCTCTAATCTTTTGAGGCAGATCAACCCGATCAAAAGTAAGAAACAGGGTACGAGTAGGCAGGAATTCACCGTTGATCTTACGTTGTACCCGATAAACAGCTGAGACACCCTGAGTCGCAAGATTTTCTTTGATCTCCTCAATGGACAAACCGTCCAACGCGCGGGTTGTTATTACACCGCGGGAGGAGTTCAGCGACTTGTGCACCTCGACCTTCACTGGATAGCTGGCTAACATGGTGGCTTTAAGTATTCTTGCAGCTTGCGAGGCGGAGTTGGCTTCGACAAGAAGTGTACCATTGCGAGCTCGAACGCAGGATTTAACAGGACCAGCAATGGCATCGAGACCCTTTTGGATAGTAAAAGGGCTCACCGTAAGAAACTTCTTACCTTCCTCTGTCCTATGAATGACCAAGTAGCGAGGACCACATGACTCGACTACTTCCTTTCCAACGTCTTTATTAAGGGGTTTTTGTTTTGGTGCCATAGAAAAAATGGTATAAATTCATCCCCCAGTGCTCCCCACCCACCACGGAGCCCAACGAGGGGTCACCCCACTGGGATGACAGGGCTACACAGGGGATATAGCGGGCTCGCCGTCCCACTCACCCTGGAGTTCGGTGTAATACCTAGTCCTGGCCGATTGACTAGGGGTGGGTTAGTCCCTAGCCTCCCGTTTAGGCAAATCAGAAACCAAAGCGGTGTATTAGGCTGCGCACCCTCCCCAGTTACTGAAAGACAGAAGCCCAGGCTCAGGTACGCAACCCTCAACCAACCAGGATATTCCTCTTCACCGACACGGGTCTCCACGCACGGCCTACACGTGGGTGGGCATTTTGACCTTCTGGCTCCCTCACCACTCTGAGGTTGCCCACAGAGGGAGTCAAGGTGGCTCGGGACCCCGGGTGCGCCTAACCCGTACCTACCGTAGTAGGCCCCTGGGGGGAGCAGAATCTCAGAATTATAGAGAGTGATGTTTGGACAAGAAGCGCAGGAACGGCAGCGACTGCAACAGCTGGGAGCAAACTCACAGAATTATAGAGGGTGATGTTTGGACAAGAAGCGCAAGAACGGCAGCGACTGCAATAGCTCGGAGCAGACTCACAGAATTATAGAGAGTGATGTTTGGACAAGAAGTGCAAGAACGGACTGCAATAGCTGGGAGCAGACTCACAGAATTTTAGAGAGTGATGTTTGGACAAGAAGCGCAAGAACGGGCTCCAATAGCTGGGAGCAGACTCACAGAATTATAGAGAGTGATGTTTGGACAAGAAGCGCAAGAAAGGACTGCAATAGCTGGGAGTAGACTCACAGAATTTTAGAGAGTGATGTTTGGACAAGAAGCGCAAGAACGGACTGCAATAGCTCGGAGCACACTCACAGAATTATAGAGAGTGATGTTTGGACAAGGAGCGCAAGAACGGCCGCAATACCTCGGAGCAGAATCACAGAATTATAGAGTGTGATGTTTGGACAAGGAGCGCAAGAACAGCCGCAATAGCTCGGAGCATACTCTCAGAATTATAGAGAGGGATGTTTGGACATGGAGCGCAAGAACGGCCGCAATAGCTCGGATCAGTCTCACAGAATTATAGAGAGTGATATTTGGACAAGAAGCGCAAGAACGGCCGCAATAGCTCGGAGCAGACTCACAGAATTATAGAGAGTGATGTTTGGACAAGGAGCGCAAGAACGGCCGCAATAGCTCGGAGCAGACTCACAGAATTATAGAGAGTGATGTTTGGACAAGGAGCGCAAGAACGGCCGCAATAGCTCGGAGCAGACTCACAGAATTATAGAGAGTGATGTTTGGACAAGAAGTGCAAGAACGGCAGCGACTGGAATAGCTGTGAGCACACTCACAGAATTATTGAGAGTGATGTTTGGACAAGAAGCGCAAGATCGGACTGCAATAGCGCGGTGCTGACTCACAGAATTATAGAGAGTGATGTTTGGACAAGAAGCGCAAGAACGGACTGCAATAGCTGGGAGCAGACTCACAGAATTTTAGAGAGTGATGTTTGGAGAAGAAGCGCAAGAACGGACTGCAATAGCTCGGAGCAGACTCACAGAATTATAGAAAGTGATGTTTGGACAAGGAGCGCAAGAACGGCCGCAATAGCTCGGAGCAGACTCACAGAAATATAGAGAGTGAGGTTTGGATAAGAAGCGCAGGAACGGCAGCAGACTCACAGAATTATAGAGATTGATGTTTGGACAAGAAGCGCAAGAACGGCAGCGACTGCAATAGCTCGGAGCAGACTCACAGAATTATAGAGTGATGTTTGGACAAGATGCGCAAGAACGGCCGCAATAGCTCCGAGCAGACTGACAGAATTATAGAGAGTGATGTTTGGACAAGGAGCGCAAGAACGGCCGCAATAGCTCGGAGCAGACTCACAGAATTATAGAGTGATGTTTGGACAAGAAGCGCAAGAACGGCAGCGACTGCAATAGCTCGGAGCAGACTCACAGAATTATAGAGTGATGTTTTGACAAGAAGCGCAAGAACGGCCGCAATAGCTCGGAGCAGACTCACAGTATTATAGAGAGTGATGGTCTGACAAGAAGTGCAAGAACGGCAGCGACTGGAATAGCTGGGAGCAGACTCATATAATTTTAGAGAGTGATGTTTGGACAAGAAGCGCAAGAACGGACTGCAATAGCTCGGATCAGACTCACAGAATTATAGAAAGTGATGTTTGGACAAGGACCGCAAGAACGGCCGCAATAGCTCGGAGCAGACTCACAGAATTATAGGGAGTGATGTTTGGACAAGAAGCGCAGGAACGGCAGCGACTGCAGCAGCTGGGAGCAGACTCACAGAATTATAGAGAGTGATGTTTGGACAAGAAGCGCAAGAACGGCAGCGACTGCAATAGCTGGGAGCAGACTCACAGAATTATAGAGTGATGTTTGGACAAGAAGCGCAAGAACGGCCGCAATAGCTCCGAGCAGACTCACAGTATTATAGAGAGTGATGGTCTGACAAGAAGTGCAAGAACGGCAGCGACTGGAATAGCTGGGAGCAGACTCACAGAATTATAGAGAGTGATGTTTGGACAAGAAGCGCCAGAACGGACTGCAAAAGCTCGATGCTGACTCACAGAATTATAGAGAGTGGTGTTTGGACAAGAACTGCAAGAACGGACTGCAATAGCTGGGAGCAGACTCACAGAATTTTAGAGAGTGATGTTTGGACAAGAAGCGCAAGAACGGGCTCCAATAGCTGGGAGCAGACTCACAGAATTATAGAGAGTGATTTTTGGACAAGAAGCGCAAGAAAGGACTGCAATAGCTGGGAGTAGACTCACAGAATTTTAGAGAGTGATGTTTGGACAAGAAGCGCAAGAACGGACTGCAATAGCTCGGAGCAGACTCACAGAATTATAGAAAGTGATGTTTGGACAAGGAGCGCAAGAACGGCCGCAACAGCTGGGAGCAGCCTCACAGAAATATAGAGAGTGATGTTTGGACAAGAAGCGCAAGAACGGACTGCAATAGCTCGGAGCAGACTCACAGAATTATAGAGAGTGATGTTTGGACAAGGAGCGCAAGAACGGCCGCAATAGCTCGGAGCAGAGTCACAGAATTATAGAGTGTGATGTTTGGACCAGGAGCGCAAGAACAGCCGCAATAGCTCGGAGCATACTCTCAGAATTATAGAGAGGGATGTTTGGACATGGAGCGCAAGAACGGCCGCAATAGCTCGGATCAGTCTCACAGAATTATAGAGAGTGATATTTGGACAAGAAGCGCAAGAACGGCCGCAATAGCTCGGAGCAGACTCACAGAATTATAGAGAGTGATGTTTGGACAAGGAGCGCAAGAACGGCCGCAATAGCTCGGAGCAGACTCACAGAATTATAGAGAGTGATGTTTGGACAAGGAGCGCAAGAACGGCCGCAATAGCTCGGAGCAGACTCACAGAATTATAGAGAGTGATGTTTGGACAAGAAGTGGAAGAACGGCAGCGACTGGAATAGCTGTGAGCACACTCACAGAATTATTGAGAGTGATGTTTGGACAAGAAGCGCAAGATCGGACTGCAATAGCGCGGTGCTGACTCACAGAATTATAGAGAGTGATGTTTGGACAAGAAGCGCAAGAACGGACTGCAATAGCTGGGAGCAGACTCACAGAATTTTAGAGAGTGATGTTTGGAGAAGAAGCGCAAGAACGGACTGCAGTAGCTCGGAGCAGACTCACAGAATTATAGAAAGTGATGTTTGGACAAGGAGCGCAAGAACGGCCGCAATAGCTCGGAGCAGACTCACAGAATTATAGAGAGTGAGGTTTGGATAAGAAGCGCAGGAACGGCAGCAGGCTCACAGAATTATAGAGATTGATGTTTGGACAAGAAGCGCAAGAACGGCAGCGACTGCAATAGCTCGGAGCAGACTCACAGAATTATAGAGTGATGTTTGGACAAGAAGCGCAAGAACGGCCGCAATAGCTCCGAGCAGACTGACAGAATTATAGAGAGTGATGTTTGGACAAGGAGCGCAAGAACGGCCGCAATAGCTCGGAGCAGACTCACAGAATTATAGAGTGATGTTTGGACAAGAAGCGCAAGAACGGCAGCGACTGCAATAGCTCGGAGCAGACTCACAGAATTATAGAGTGATGTTTGGACAAGAAGCGCAAGAACGGCCGCAATAGCTCCGAGCAGACTCACAGTATTATAGAGAGTGATGGTCTGACAAGAAGTGCAAGAACGGCAGCGACTGGAATAGCTGGGAGCAGACTCATATAATTATAGAGAGTGATGTTTGGACAAGAAGCGCAAGAACGGACTGCAATAGCTCGGATCAGACTCACAGAATTATAGAAAGTGATGTTTGGACAAGGACCGCAAGAACGGCCGCAATAGCTCGGAGCAGACTCACAGAATTATAGAGAGTGATGTTTGGACAAGAAGCGCAGGAACGGCAGCGACTGCAGCAGCTGGGAGCAGACTCACAGAATTATAGAGAGTGATGTTTGGACAAGAAGCGCAAGAACGGCAGCGACTGCAATAGCTGGGAGCAGACTCACAGAATTATAGAGTGATGTTTGGACAAGAAGCGCAAGAACGGCCGCAATAGCTCCGAGCAGACTCACAGTATTATAGAGAGTGATGGTCTGACAAGAAGTGCAAGAACGGCAGCGACTGGAATAGCTGGGAGCAGACTCACAGAATTATAGAGAGTGATGTTTGGACAAGAAGCGCCAGAACGGACTGCAAAAGCCCGATGCTGACTCACAGAATTATAGAGAGTGATGTTTGGACAAGAAGCGCAAGAACGGACTGCAATAGCTGGGAGCAGACTCACAGAATTTTAGAGAGTGATGTTTGGACAAGGAGCGCAAGAACGGACTGCAATAGCTCGGAGCAGACTCACAGAATTATAGAGAGTGATGTTTGGACAAGATGCGGAAGAACGGCCGCAATAGCTCGGAGCAGACTCACAGAATTATAGAGAGTGATGTTTGGACAAGAAGTGCAAGAACGGACTGCAATGGCTCGGAGCAGACTCACAGAATTATAGAAAGTGATGTTTGGATAAGGAGCGCAAGAATGGCCGAAATAGCTCGGAGCAGACTCACAGAATTATAGAGAGTGATGTTTGGACAAGAACCGCAAGAACGGCCGCAATAGCTCCGAGCAGACTCACAGACTTATAGAGACTGATGTTTGGACAATAAGCGCAAGAACGGCAGCGACTGCAATAGCTCTGAGCAGACTCACAGAATTATAGAGTGATGTTTGGACACGGAGCGCAAGAACGGCCGTAATAGCTCGGAGCAGACTCACAGAATTATAGAGAGTGATGTTAGGACACGGAGCGCAAGAACGGCCGCATTAGCTCGGAGCAGACTCACAGAATTATAGAGAGTGATGTTTGGACAAGGAGCGCAAGAACGGCCACAATAGCTCGGAGCAGACTCACAGAATTATAGAGAGTGATGTTTGGACACGGAGCGCAAGAACGGCCACAATAGCTCGGAGCAGACCTAGAGAATTTCGGGAAATAAAATGGGACTCTACAAGCATTTACCTTATAAGAGAAAAATCTTCAAATCGGCCAGCATTATGTTGACGGGAAACCAGCAACCTTATTCTGTTAAAAGCAAAGTAAGATTTGGTCTTTATTTCTTTTCTAGTTGAGAAATAGGGGACAGAAATGTAAAGCTGATGTGTTCTATTCACATGACTTTCTCTACATCTCTGTAACAAATTATTGTTAAAAATCTTATTGTTCTATCTGCTGCATACTAATCAAGCTAAACATCAACAGAAAGTGTCTTATTACTTGCTACTTCCTTACACTAGCATAAAGTGATAGTCAAATGTTTTAAAAACTTGTTGCTATGTGATTGAAATCCGTTTCTAAGCATGGACAGGTGTTTACAAATGTCGTTTTCCGTGTGAAAAAGTTAAACTTTAAATCTTAAATAAATAATCAGGAATGTCTCAGAAATGGTCAACTGTACGATAAAAAGTGTTTGACATAAATTGTACGTCTTATCGCTATCTACATTTTTGGGAAGTACATTTTACGGTTGACCAGGTACGCAAAATTCAGAAAAAATCATTCACAATAAAGAGGTATTCAGAGGCTATTCCCAGAAAATTCAAGATATACATTTTATTTGCCATGTAAATATCTTTAATGTATGTTATTTTAATCATTTTAGAGCCATTTTTGAGAAACTCAAAAATTTCGAGATTTTTTTCCATATAAAGGGTAGTTGGGGGTGGAGAATTTTCTTGAAATCTTCGTGTCGCATCCCTGGGAGATACTAAATTTAAATGCCAAGTTTGGTATTTTACCGTCTTTTCGATTTTGAGTTATCGTGTTCACAGACACACGGGCCTTTTTGTAAAAATGCATTTTCGGACTCAGAGGACCTCTAAACATATATTTCCGTGAAATCTCGGTACACGATGCACATAGTACGTGTAGAGAAAGTAGAAATAGCTATTGTTACTTACCAGAGATGTGGTTTTGTGACAGGAAGTTGAAGCTAGTCTACTCATCAACAACTTGCTGTATTCTAAAGGGAAAATGTTTCATAATAAAACACTATTGCAGGGAAGTACAAAAAGAATCTTTCTTTAAAAAGAACGTTTTGAAAAAATAAAAGTGATTACTTTTTTCCCTCACATTAAAAGAAAAACGCGTAATTTCAGGAACAGTTGAACAACGGGAAAGTAAACATTTCTGTTGTTACCATAAAAACCAAGGGCAGAGTCTAATTTAAAGTGTAGGGTAACACTAGTGCCTTTTTAAAAATGAGCAAACTGAGGATTGTTATTGTAAAAGTGGCAGCAAGTGACACATTTCAGACAAGGGAGCAATCAGCATCTCCACCATGTTGCTTTTCGTTCGGAAACGAGAAAAGTTCGTTCCAGCAGGACAGTTTTTGTATGTAAAGTATACAGGATAACTATTGCTAGATCCACAATCACGAAGTTCAGCGACTCGCTCGGAACCTAACCCTAACATGAACCGCTGATGAACGGACGTGTTTTCTGAAATAAAAACAATGCTTTTGTAGGATTGTGTCATTACTCTTACCAAATAATTGTATCAAACTAACCCATAATGCTATATATTAGGCAGTTCGATTTAAAAATAGAATTTTTAACACAAGCAATACGAGTTAAAAGTCGTATGCCACGCCATTGTCACCAACTTTTGTTTCATGGCTAATAACATTACAAATATTTTTTGTATCTGCAATTGCTTATTAAATATCTATAGATAATAGTTTTAATTTGAATTTACAACAATTATGCAATTTTATATGATAATTTAGTTATCTTTCGGTCACAATATCTATTAGTAATATCACTGTTATATTTTAATTTGTGTCCACCAGTCGTCAGCTGTTCTCAGTGCTAATGCTAAGAAGAAGCAAATGAATGTCGCTGCCGCGCTGCGCATCATATACCTATAGGAAGTACGTAACAAGAATCTAATAATTAATAGTATGTCTATAAATATTGTGTGACAAGCGTGTTAAAACAGCTGTTGCAAACCTCGCTACTCAACACAATCTTTAACATTTATATCAAGAATAACTATTATTGATAATGCATTTAATGAAACCACATACTGATAAAACTTTAAACTGGTGTCAACGGTCAAAATAGGTACCATTTTAGGCAACTCAAAACTCCTTCCAAACATGTATATAAAATGAGAGAATAATCCAGAAAGTGACAGATGATTTGACATAACGAAAGTTATCATCACAAAGTTACACTGCCTTACTCTCAACACTGCTATCAAGGTATTTATGGTCACGTGGTACACATGTTATACTCTTCCACCGCTAAACATCTGAGCCAACATGTTGAGGTCTTCATGGCTCGCAAATCTCTTCCATCCAAAAAGTCATGTACGGTGTCCAAAGTGAAACACCGGTTTTTCTGAATTCTTTTATCAACATTTACTACTTTCAACTGGTCCATAACGATTGATGAACTTCCACTCCGGTCTTTATCGTACACACTGTTATGTTCTTCCTTGATTACTTGTAAATGATGCTCCATTTCCTCACTGAAGACTCGTTCACTGCATTATCGCTATACACTTGCGTTATTTGCCTATAAAATTCATTAGGCGAACATTTTGTGTCAAAAAACGAATAACTTCCTTGGCGGTAGAAAAGTAGAGCATCGGCATTGAAACCACGTGACAATAAATATGTACCTTGCATGACGATTAGTTGTCATGTGTGACTTTGTGCATGAAGTAATGTTCCTAAAGGGCGACGTGTCACGCAGTTTTACTGTCATGTGTTTGTTTATTTAACTTGTGCGTAGCGGAGTGACGCTCCCATCCGTGTCCATACGACTTTCCCTACTCGGCATCATTTGTCAAAGGGAAACGTGTACGTACCAGATTTCACTGCAAGTACGAGCACCATTCAGAAAGTGGCCAGGAGTGAAACAAAAGAAATAGTTCTTGTTTGAGAAAACTATAAGTATTTAAAATTAAAACCAATAGTAAGGAATATCTCGGAAACGGTTATCTGCACACCAAAAAATTATAGTGTTTTAACGAGATCTACATTTTTGGGTAGTTACCTTTTTGTGTATCTGTTCTTACGGTTCAACATGTATCCAGAGGTCTTGAGAATCTATTTCCATAAAATTCAAGATGTACATTTTATTTGCCGTATAAATATCTAATTTACGCAATTTTAATTAAAATCTTTAATTCCATTTTTGAGAAATTAAAAAAAATTAGAAATCTCCTTGATATAAAGGGCAGTTTGGGGTGGGGGGATTTTTTTGAACATCTTCGTGTCGCATCGTTGGAAGATGCTGAACTTAAATATCAAATTTGGTATTTGATCGACTTTTCGT
Source organism: Hymenopus coronatus (assembly GCA_030762935.1). Taxonomy (NCBI): domain Eukaryota; kingdom Metazoa; phylum Arthropoda; class Insecta; order Mantodea; family Hymenopodidae; genus Hymenopus; species Hymenopus coronatus. Next base: position 2,038,011 of record CM060895.1, on the reverse strand, counting down.
TTTTGAGTTACGTTGTTCAGATACACAGGGACAGACATTCACGGAGCTTTTCTTTTGGATTCAGGCGAAATCTCAGTAACGACATTTTGGCTGAAATGCAATACTATGTACGAATCAGAGAAAGGTTTTCGTAATTTTCCACAACATTTATCTAGTGGTTTTCATTAAAATACCCTCCCTATATTTAAAATACTTAATTTGGCAATAGGCTCTTTTTATGATGCTATAGAAGTGATAATAGAACAATGACAGGGCACAAAATATAGATCTCACCACAACCTACAATGACGAAATTCACTTTTTGCGGCATTAACAGTTTCCGATATATATATATATATATTACTTTCTCTACTCCTACTATGTACATAGTGTATAGAGAAGGTATTGTAATGCACCCAAAAATTCGATACTGAGATTTCACTGGAAATATATGTTTTGGGTCCCCCTGAATCCAAAAGAAGAATTTTTGGAAAAAGGTCATTATGTGTCAGCATAGCTCAAAAACGAAAAGACCTATACACAACAAACTTGGTATTTAAGTTCAGCATCTCCCAGAGATGCGACACGAAGATTTTCAAGAAAATCCCCCCCAACCAGACTATCCTTTTTGATTTTCTCAAAAATGGCTAACGATTTTTATGAAAATATTGAATATTTATGATATTTACCTGACAAATAAAATGTATATCTGGGAATAGCCTCTGAAGACTACTTTATTCTCGATGAATTTTACGGAATTTTGCATAGCTGCTAAACCGAAAGAGATGGACAGAAATTTACTACTTAAAAATGTAGAGCACGTTGAAACACAATTTATGTCATACACATTTTTTTCGTAGAGTTGGTCGTTTTTGAGATATTCCTTGTTATTGGTTTCCAGCTTTTCTCATACAGGAATTTGTCAACTGCTGTCCATACAAAGAAAGGAACTTGAGTGACATAGCAACCAGCTTTTGACCACCACTTTATCCTATGTACTCCCTTCTACTTACAAGGCAGCAAGTAATAAGACTATTTCTGATAGTTTTTCTCGATTAGCATGAAGTGGATAGACTGTTACAGAATAGGTGAAGTGAGTGGAACACGTAAGATATTTTTAGGTAAGAGCTCATCTGGCTGTTGCATGATGCAATCTAACCTCAAATTCAATCGAAAGCAGTAGATTGGTATTCAAGTCACTTTTTCCAACCGACGCTCTTCTTGGCTACGTAACAGTGACGTTTTGATTACAGCCCATCAAAAATACAGTATTACTTTCTCTGTACATAGTGTATAGAAAATGTATTGTATTGTACCCAAAAATTCAATACCGAGATTTCACCAGAAATATATGTTTTATGACTCCCTGAATAAAAAAAAAAAAATAGAAAACTTACGCGCGCGCGCGCGTGTATCTATATATGTTAATGAGCAGGATAGCTCAAAAACGAAAAGTCGGTAAAATACCAAATTTGATGTATAAGTTGAGAATCTTCCAAGGATGTGACACGAAGATTTCCAAGGAAATTTCCCCACCCCAACTATCATTTATATAAAATACTTTTCGAACTTTTTTATTTTCTCAAAAATGGCTCTAACGATTTGGATTAAAATACCATATAAAGATATTTTCATAACATACAAAAAGTTTATCTTCAATTTTCTGGGAATAACCTCCGAATACCTCTTCATTCTGGATTACATTTTATAACTGGTAAACCGTAAGAGATATACAAAAATGTAGTTTTCGTGAAAACACACAATTTAAATATAAAACTTGGACTTTAAGTTGAGAATCTTCCAAGGATGCGACACAAAGATGTTCAAAATCCCCCTCCAACTACCCTTTACATGGAAAACTTGCTCTTGATTAAAATCCCGTATATTAAAGACATCTACACAACCGCATATCTTCAACTTTCGGGGAACAGCCTCTGAGAAGACCTCTTCATTCTGGATGACTTTTGTACAACTGGTAAACCTTAAGAGATAGACAGAAACTTACTACACAAAAACTGTAAATTCCCTTAAAACACACACTTTATATTACGTATATACACTTTTTCCTGAAGTTGACCGTTTTCGAGATATTCCTTGTTGTTGATTTGAGTTAAACATTTTTTGTCCATACAAAGAAACAAAGCATTTGACTATCACTTTAAGTAATAAGAGAATTTGTGTTAATGTTTATCTTGAGGCAGATAGAAGAGTAGCGCGCCCACATAGTCACGTGATTCTCACCCAAAACGCCCTAAGGTGATAGTCATCCAGCTCCCAACAAATATACAGACGGCATTTTAATTAAAATCCTTAGTCATTTTGGTATCTTCAATGCAGCTTGGGTTGGTGGCATTTTCCTGAAAATCCTTGGAACATACCAAAGTTTGATATCTAAAGAATTTCAGTTCCTGAGTTATGCTGTCCACAGACAGGGGTGCTCAAAACATGTATTTCCAGTGAAATTTCGGTATAGAATGTTAGAGTGCAATAGAATATCTTATCTTGGTAAATGTAGGCATGATAGATAAAAAAATCTGATGTGTACCATTCACATGACTTTCTCCATATCCCTGCAACAAATTATTCTTAAAAAGCTTATACTTCTATTTACTTTCTGCTAATCAGAAAAAATTAGCAGAAATAGTCTAATTAATCGCTTCCTTGTAAGCAGAAACGAAATAAGGGACAACAGTAGGTTAAAGTGATAGTCAAAAGCTGGTTGCTATGTCAATGAAGTTCCTTTGTTTATATGGATAGGAGTTGACAAGTTCCTGTATGAGAAAAGTATACGTTTTTCATAGGAGAAACCAAAAATAAGTAATGTCACAAAAACGACGAACTCCACGAAAAAAATGTATATAACATAAATTGTGTGTTTTAATGTGCTCTACAGTTTGTGTGTAGTAAGGTTTTGTCCATCTCTTACGGTTTAGCAGTTATTCAAAATTTAGTAAAATTCATCTCGAATAAACTACTCTTCAGGGGCTATTCCCAGAAAATTCAAGATATACATTTTATTTGTCAGGTAAATATGTTTAATATACGAAATTTTAATCAAAATCGTTAGAGCCATTTTTGAGAAAATCAAAATTTTCGAAAAAAGTTCCATGTAAAGGGTAGTTGGGGGTGTGGGGATTTTTCTCAAAATCTTCGTGTCGCATCCCTGGAAGATACTAAACTTAAATACCAAGTTTGGTATTTTACCGACTTTTCGTTTTTGAGTTATCGTGTTCACAGACACACACGGACCTTTTTGTGAAAATGCTTTTTTTTGATATTGGCGACACTAAAACATATATTTCCGGTGAAATCTCGGTATCGAATTTTTGGGTGGAGTGCAATACCTTCTCTGTACGTAGTGAAAGGAATGAAAAGCGTGTACAAGCATTTAAAATGAAACCCTAACAAGAAATGGTTTAACGAGCTCTGAAGTAAGTTTTTGTCCATCTCTTACGGTTCGCCAGTTATACATCCAGAATAAAGAGGCTTTCAGAGACTGTCGCTACAAAATTAAAGATATGCATTTTACTACTTTCTCTAAGCCTGTACATAGAGAAGTTATCCCACCCGAAAATAGCATTATTACAAAAATATCCGCGTGTGTGTCTGTGGACAGAATAGCTCAAAACTGAAAACTTGCCATTTATATTTTGTATTTTCCAAGGATGCGACACGAAAAGTCTCAAGAAAATCTGCCACAACAAACTACCCTTTACATGGACAAATTTTTGAAAGCTAACGATTTTTATTAAAATGCCGTTACTGTAGATGCGGTTAAACCGTAAGGGACAGAAACAAACTTACAACATGAAAAATGTAGATCTGGTAATGTATGTCATATACCTATGTTTCTTATGTAGAACTGACCGTTTCTGAGATATTCCTTGTTGTTGGTTTTAATTTTAAACTACTGAAACTTTTCTCAAACGGGAAGTACGTTTCGTTTCATTTCTCTTGTTTTACTGCAGGCTTTGGAAAGCGAACCGAACTTCAATTGTTTCACCAAGGATAGTGTTTAAAACATTTGACTATCACTTTATCCTAGTGTATTGCCTTCTACTCACAAGGAAGCAAACAATATCTAAGACAATTTCTGTTCATGTTTATCTCAATTATCATGAAGTAAATAGAAGAATAATCTTTTGTAAGGAAAGTCGTTTGTGTAACAGCCAGAGAAAGTCATATGAATGGAACATCTTAGATTCTTTTAATGAAAATGACTTAAAATTCTATTTAAATAAAAATCTCTGACCTATTTTTGAAAAATAAAAATGTTTGTAATATTTTCGACGTTAAATATAGTTTGGGAACTCGTCTGTACACACAAAGTCTTTTTGCTATTCAAACATGTGTTTGCAGTGAAATGTGTGTATTAAATGCCTGTGGTATGTTGTTGGGTGACAGAGGCGGGATGTTGTGCATGTTTAGATCTGATTAGAATTTGTTTGTTACGTGATAAACTGAGCGTTGCCTGAGGATATTGGGGGCCTTGACTGCCCCAACCCACATCCTGTGTCAGACAACTTGAAACAGCGGCCTGCAAACACTTCTTACATCACATCACTTTCTCTATCCACTCTTCTACCAACTTTTTTACTTTCTCTACACGTACTGTGTACATAGTGTATAGACGAAGTATTGTATTCCACCCAAAAAAATTCAATACTGAGATTTCACCTGAAATAAATGTTTTAGGATCCCCTGAATAAAAAAAAAATCATTTTCAGAAATAGGTCCGTGTGTCTGTCTGTCTATTTGTCTGTGGACATCATAGCTTCAAAACGAAAAGACGGTTAAATACCAAACTTGGTATTAAGTTTGGTATCTTCCAAGGATGCGACACGAAGATTTTCAAGAAAATCCCCCACCCCTAACTATCCTTTACATAGACAAATTTTCGAAAAATTTCTTTTTCTTAAAAATGGCTCTAATGGTTTTAATTAAAATACCACATATTAAAACCATTTCTATCACAAATAAAATGTATATCTTGAATTTTCTGGGAATAGCTTCGAAAGACCTCTTTATTCTGGATGAATTTTGCTTAATTTGACATAACTAGTAAACCGTAAGAGATAGACAAAAACTTACTGTATAAAAATGTAGATTTTGTTAAAATACACAAGTTATTCCAGATACATTTTTTCGTGGAGCTTACCGTTTTCGAGGTATTCCTTGTTATTAATTTAAATTGTGAAGTACTTATACTTTTCTCAGACAGAAAGTGTCAGTTTTTCTTTTGTTCTACTCCTGGCCAAGCAAAGAAGCAATTTACAATGACAATCGCATAACGACAGATTTTAAAACACTTGACTATCACTTTAACATAGCACATTCCCTTCTACTTTTAAGGAACTAAGTAATAAGAACATTCTGCTGATGTTTATCTCGATTAGCATTGTGTAGAAAGAAGAATAATCTTTTGTAGGAGGTTTGTAGAGCAGCTAGAGAAAGTTATGTGAGTGTAACACATCAGATTTTTCTTATTTCTCTGTCTACTTATTAATCAAAATAAACTTCCATTAAACATTTCCTAATATCTATAAGCCTCCATAGCGTGTCTGCCTCACGTTCAACAAAGCCCGAGTTCGAATCTCGGCTAAAGTGAGTTCCTGGATAAAGTGTTTTCCCTTATTTTAAGAAAACAAATGTCGACTGTCATTTGAGCATTATTTCATTTATTCCATTGATCGTGTTTATGACCTACGAGGTGTTACATTCACATGACTTTCTCTAGCTGTACCAAATAGAAACCACTCTTACAAAGCTTATTCTTCTCTCTACTTGATGCTAACAGAGAAAACAGTAACAGAAACTGTCTTATTGCTTGTTTCCTTGTAAGTACAAGGGTAATAAGGGAGTACCATAGGTTAAAGTGACAGTCAAAAGCTGGTTGCTATGTTCCTTTGTTTGTATGGACACGAGTTGACAAATTCCTGTGTGAGAAAAGTAGTTTTTCACAGCTGAAACCAAAAACAAGGACTATCTCAAAAATGATCAACTCCAGGGAAAAAAGTATATGACATAAATTATGTGTTTTAACGTGCTCTACATTTTTTGTATGATAAGTTTTTGTCCATCTCTTGCGGTTGAGCAGTAATGCAAAATTGATCGAGAATAAAGTAGTCTTCAAAGGCTATTCCCAGAAAATTCAAGATATACATTTTATTTGTCAGGTGAATATCCTTAATATACGATATTTTAATAAAAATCGTTAGAACCATTTTTGAGAAAAGCAAAATTTTCGAAATTATTTCCATGTAAAGGGTAGTTTGGAATGGGGGGATTTTCTTGAAAATCTTCATGTCGCATCCTTGGGAGATACTGAACTTAAATACCAAGATTGGTATTCAACGGACTTTTCGTTTCTGAGCTATGCTGTCCACAGACACACGCACACACGCGGACCGTTTTCTGAAAATGCTTTTTACTTTCTCCACACGTACTATGTACATAGTGTATAGAGAAGGTATTATATTGCTCCCAAAAATTCAATACCGAGATTTCACCAGAAATATATGTTTTGAGACCCCCTGAATCAAAAAAAAAAGCATTTATAGAAAAATGTCCATGTGTGTGTGTCTGTCTGTATGTATGTCTGTGTATCTGTGGGCAGCATAACTCAAAAACGAAAAGACCGTTAAGTACCAAACTTGGTATTTAAGTTTGGTATCCTCTAAGGATGCAACACAAAGATTTAAAAAAAAAATTCCCTCACCCCAAACTACCCTTTACATGTAAAAACTGTTGAGAAGTTTCATTTTCTTAAAAATGGCTCCAACGATTTTGATTAAAACATCGTATATTAAAGATATTTACATGACAATACAAATGTATATCTTGACTTTTCTAGGAATAGCCTCTGAATGAATTTTACGGAATTTTGCATAACTGCTAAACCGTAAGAGATGGACAAAAACTTACCACACAAAAATGAAGAGCACATTAAAACACACAATTTATGTTGTATACATTTTTTTCGTGGAGTTGATCGTTTTTTAGATTTTCCTTGCTTTTTGTTTCAGCTTTGAAAAACTTATACTTTTCTCATACAGGGATTTGTCAACTCGTGTCCATACAAACAAAGGAACTTCAGTTACATGGCAACCAGCCTTTGACTATCACTTTAACCTATGCTACTGCCTTATTTCGCTTCTACTTACAAGGAAGCAAGTAATAAGACTATTTCTACTATCTTTTGTCGATTAGCGTGAAGTAAATAGAAGCCTAAGCTTTGTAACAATAATTTGATGCAGAGAAAGTCATGATATCAGATTTTTTAAGAAGTATTTTGCTTGTGAAATGTCAAGACCGCTACCTGTTCTGCAACACAAGGACGTACAGTTCATATTTCAAGGAACATTTCTGTGGTCTTCACAATCGCCAAATAGAACAACATACTTGAGGCAGTTACCACTTAAACATGGACAAGTCAAGTTTCACATGACTTCCTCTAGCTGTTCGGAAAACAAAACACTAACCTGCTGTCTACTTCAAGATAAAATTAGTCTTATTACTTGCTTCCTGGTAAGTAGAAAATGCGCACTATCGTCCTTTAAAAGCCGGTCGCTATGTAAAACAAAACACTAACCTGCTGTCTACTTCAAGATAAAATTAGTCTTATTACTTGCTTCCTTGTAAGTAGAAGATGCGCAGTATCGTCCTTTAAAAGCCGGTCGCTATGTAAAACAAAACACTATCCTGCTGTCTACTTCAAGATAAAATTAGTTTTGTTACTTGCTTCCTTGTAAGGAGAAAATGCGCACTATCGTCCTTTAAAAGCCGGTCGCTATGTAAAACAAAACACTATCCTGCTGTCTACTTCAAGATAAAATTAGTTTTGTTACTTGCTTCCTTGTAAGGAGAAAATGCGCACTATCGTCCTTTAAAAGCCGGTCGCTATGTAAAACAAAACACTATCCTGCTGTCTACTTCAAGATAAAATTAGTCTTGTTACTTGCTTCCTTGTAAGGAGAAAATGCGCACTATCGTCCTTTAAAAGCCGGTCGCTATGTAAAACAAAACACTATCCTGCTGTCTACTTCAAGATAAAATTAGTTTTATTACTTGCTTCCTTGTAAGTAGAAAATGCGCAGTATCGTCCTTTAAAAGCCGGTCGCTATGTAAAACAAAACACTATCCTGCTGTCTACTTCAAGATAAAATTAGTCTTATTACTTGCTTCCTTGTAAGGAGAAAATGCGCACTATCGTCCTTTAAAAGCCGGTCGCTATGTAAAACAAAACACTATCCTGCTGTCTACTTCAAGATAAAATTAGTTTTGTTACTTGCTTCCTTGTAAGTAGAAAATGCGCACTATCGTCCTTTAAAAGCCGGTCGCTATGTAAAACAAAACACTATCCTGCTGTCTACTTCAAGATAAAATTAGTTTTATTACTTGCTTCCTTGTAAGTAGAAAATGCGCAGTATCGTCCTTTAAAAGCCGGTCGCTATGTAAAACAAAACACTATCCTGCTGTCTACTTCAAGATAAAATTAGTCTTATTACTTGCTTCCTTGTAAGGAGAAAATGCGCACTATCGTCCTTTAAAAGCCGGTCGCTATGTAAAACAAAACACTATCCTGCTGTCTACTTCAAGATAAAATTAGTTTTGTTACTTGCTTCCTTGTAAGTAGAAAATGCGCACTATCGTCCTTTAAAAGCCGGTCGCTATGTAAAACAAAACACTATCCTGCTGTCTACTTCAAGATAAAATTAGTTTTGTTACTTGCTTCCTTGTAAGGAGAAAATGCGCACTATCGTCCTTTAAAAGCCGGTCGCTATGTAAAACAAAACACTAACCTGCTGTCTACTTCAAGATAAAATTAGTCTTATTACTTGCTTCCTTGTAAGTAGAAGATGCGCAGTATCGTCCTTTAAAAGCCGGTCGCTATGTAAAACAAAACACTATCCTGCTGTCTACTTCAAGATAAAATTAGTTTTGTTACTTGCTTCCTTGTAAGTAGAAAATGCGCACTATCGTCCTTTAAAAGCCGGTCGCTATGTAAAACAAAACACTATCCTGCTGTCTACTTCAAGATAAAATTAGTTTTGTTACTTGCTTCCTTGTAAGTAGAAAATGCGCACTATCGTCCTTTAAAAGCCGGTCGCTATGTAAAACAAAACACTATCCTGCTGTCTACTTCAAGATAAAATTAGTTTTGTTACTTGCTTCCTTGTAAGTAGAAAATGCGCACTATCGTCCTTTAAAAGCCGGTCGCTATGTAAAACAAAACACTATCCTGCTGTCTACTTCAAGATAAAATTAGTTTTGTTACTTGCTTCCTTGTAAGTAGAAAATGCGCACTATCGTCCTTTAAAAGCCGGTCGCTATGTAAAACAAAACACTATCCTGCTGTCTACTTCAAGATAAAATTAGTTTTGTTACTTGCTTCCTTGTAAGGAGAAAATGCGCACTATCGTCCTTTAAAAGCCGGTCGCTATGTAAAACAAAACACTATCCTGCTGTCTACTTCAAGATAAAATTAGTTTTGTTACTTGCTTCCTTGTAAGTAGAAAATGCGCACTATCGTCCTTTAAAAGCCGGTCGCTATGTAAAACAAAACACTATCCTGCTGTCTACTTCAAGATAAAATTAGTTTTGTTACTTGCTTCCTTGTAAGTAGAAAATGCGCACTATCGTCCTTTAAAAGCCGGTCGCTATGTAAAACAAAACACTATCCTGCTGTCTACTTCAAGATAAAATTAGTCTTATTACTTGCTTCCTGGTAAGTAGAAAATGCGCACTATCGTCCTTTAAAAGCCGGTCGCTATGTAAAACAAAACACTATCCTGCTGTCTACTTCAAGATAAAATTAGTTTTGTTACTTGCTTCCTTGTAAGTAGAAAATGCGCACTATCGTCCTTTAAAAGCCGGTCGCTATGTAAAACAAAACACTATCCTGCTGTCTACTTCAAGATAAAATTAGTTTTGTTACTTGCTTCCTTGTAAGGAGAAAATGCGCACTATCGTCCTTTAAAAGCCGGTCGCTATGTAAAACAAAACACTATCCTGCTGTCTACTTCAAGATAAAATTAGTTTTGTTACTTGCTTCCTTGTAAGTAGAAAATGCGCACTATCGTCCTTTAAAAGCCGGTCGCTATGTAAAACAAAACACTATCCTGCTGTCTACTTCAAGATAAAATTAGTCTTATTACTTGCTTCCTTGTAAGTAGAAAATGCGCACTATCGTCCTTTAAAAGCCGGTCGCTATGTAAAACAAAACACTATCCTGCTGTCTACTTCAAGATAAAATTAGTTTTGTTACTTGCTTCCTTGTAAGTAGAAAATGCGCACTATCGTCCTTTAAAAGCCGGTCGCTATGTAAAACAAAACACTATCCTGCTGTCTACTTCAAGATAAAATTAGTTTTGTTACTTGCTTCCTTGTAAGGAGAAAATGCGCACTATCGTCCTTTAAAAGCCGGTCGCTATGTAAAACAAAACACTATCCTGCTGTCTACTTCAAGATAAAATTAGTTTTGTTACTTGCTTCCTTGTAAGTAGAAAATGCGCACTATCGTCCTTTAAAAGCCGGTCGCTATGTAAAACAAAACACTATCCTGCTGTCTACTTCAAGATAAAATTAGTTTTGTTACTTGCTTCCTTGTAAGGAGAAAATGCGCACTATCGTCCTTTAAAAGCCGGTCGCTATGTAAAACAAAACACTATCCTGCTGTCTACTTCAAGATAAAATTAGTTTTGTTACTTGCTTCCTTGTAAGTAGAAAATGCGCACTATCGTCCTTTAAAAGCCGGTCGCTATGTAAAACAAAACACTATCCTGCTGTCTACTTCAAGATAAAATTAGTTTTGTTACTTGCTTCCTTGTAAGTAGAAAATGCGCACTATCGTCCTTTAAAAGCCGGCCGCTATGTAAAACAAATGTCTTTGCTTGCCAAGAGTACACAAACTTCCCGTTTGAGAAAAGTTTGAGTGGCTAAAATTGAAACTAATGATCTGGAACATCTCGAAAAGGTTAACTCCACAAAAAAGAAAAGAAAAAATAATAATAATATATAATGAAACATAAAATGTGTGTTTTAACGAGATCTAGGTTTTTTTTTTTTTTTTTTTTATGCAGCAAGCTCTTACAGTTATGAAAAATCATCCAGAATGAAGAGGTCTTCAGAAGCTATTTCCAGAAAATTCAACATATACATTTCGTTTGTCAAAAATATCTTAAACATAAGGCATTTTAATCAAAATCGTTAATCATTTTTGAGAAAATAAAAATTTTCGAAAAATGTTCCATGTAAGACTTACATGAAAAATAAAATTATGTTTTGAATTTTCTGGAAATAGCTTCTGAAGACCTCTTCATTCTGGATGATTTTTCATAACTGTAAGAGCTTGCTGCATAAAAACAAAAACGTAGATCTCGTTAAAACACACCATTTGTCGTATACCTATATTTTGTTTTTGTGGAGTAGACCGTTTTCGAGATATTCTTTGTTATTGGTTACAATTTTAAAATACTTAAAGTTTTCTTGTCAAAGAAACGAATTTGTATCCCATAGCAAACATACTTTACAAAATCTGGTGTGTTCCATTCACATGACTTTCTCTGTAACACATTATTGTTAATAAGCTTATTCTACTAAAACATTAGCACAAACTGTTTTATTACTTAGATCCTTTAGGTATAATAAGAAGGGAAATAGAGAATACACTAGGATAAACCGACAATCGAATATTTTAAAAGGTGGTTGTTATGGCATTGAAATCCGTTTCTTTACGTGGTCAAGCGTTTACAAATTCCCGTATGAGAAAAGTTTTTAAAACTGAAATCAATAACAAGGAATATCTCGAAAACAGCTAACTCCACGAAAAAAATGTATATGACAGATATTGTGTGTTTTATCGTGATCTACATTTTTCGTGTGGTAAGTTTTTGTCTATCTCTTACGGTTTAGCAGTTATGCAAAATTCAATAAAAAGCATCAAGGACAAAGAGGTCTTCAGAGGATATTCCCAGAAAATTCAAGATATATATTTTATTTGGCACGTAAATTTTCTTAATATACGATATTTTAATCAAAATCATTAGAGCCATTTTTAAGAGAATCATCATTTTCGAATTTTTTTCCAAGTAAAGGTTAGTTTGGAGTGGGGGAATTTTCTTGAAAATCTTCGTGTCGTGTCCTTGGAAGACACCAAACTTAAATATCTAGTTTGGTATTTAATGGTGTTTTAGTTTTTGAGCTATGCTGTCAACAGACACACATACATATGCACACACGGACCTTTTTCTAAAAATCCTTTTTTTAGATTCAGGGGGATCGAAAACATATATTTCTGGTCAAATCTCGGTATTGAATTTTTGGGTGCAATACAATACCTTCTCTATAAATTATCTACATAGTACGTGTAGAGAAAGTAAAAATGTGACTATCACTTTATCCTAGTGTATTCCCTTCTACTTACAAGGAAGCAAGTAATAAGACAATTTCTGTTAATGTTTATCTCGATTAACATCAACTAAATAGTTTATTAACTATAATTTGTTATAGAGTTGTAGAGAAAGTCACGTGAATGGAACATCAGTTTTTTATTGTAAATGCTGAATAAAGTTTACTCTCTTTGTTATTATGAATTATTATTCTAAGTTTATAGTTATGAGGATGAATACTTTATAATACCTTTTACTTTCTGTGTGCAGTTGCTGGGATGCGAACCCACACGCTTTGAATGAATGGTGGGTGCAGTAACGATCAACACATTCATGTAGTGTAGGGTTAATGTGTTAGAGTCGTTTTAAGAGCATGTACAACACATGGCGTAGTGTTCTATATTAAGAGTAGACAACGGGGTGGGGACACGTCACACAGACGCGCAGAAGTCCCAGTGCTGGACGCGGACTCTAGTACACTTTTAGATTAACACTCTTTCCTATTGGTTTCGTGATGACAGGTTTCGAGGTTAGATGAATGCAAATGAAGTGGATCCAAATAAAGAGTAAAAATGGGTTCTTGTTTGCAATGTGTTGGTCCAGTGGCAGAGTTAAATGTAAAAGTGAACTAGAATGTGCCGTACACCAAAAGATGGAACTGAAACCGACACAGCATTCGCCTGGCACACATTACATCAGTCACGTCACGTTCTCAGAAGGTATTTAGCAACTCGAGTTGATGAATCAGAAATTACAAAGGACGAGTAATGTGCTTTAATAAGAAGCCAAACCTATTTCTGTGACGTAGAATCTGATATGAGGCATTTCCTTCCTTCACATCACATGACGTCACGCTGCCATTTCAACAGTCTCAACTCTCCACAGTCTAATATGTTCCATTCACACGACTTTCTCTATATCTCTTATGCTTCTATTTACTTCACGATAACCCAGAAAAAAATTAGCAAAAATAGGCTTATTACTTACTTCCTTGTAAGTAGAAGCGAAACAAGGGAGTAGCATTGGTTAAAGTGAGAGACAAAAGCTGGTTGCTATGTGACTGAAGTTCCTTTGTTTGTTGATAAACAAACAAAGGAACGAATTGACAAATTCCCGAATGAGAAAAGTATAAGTTTTTTTAAACCTGAAACCAAAAACAACGAATATCTAAAAAACGACCAACTCCACGTAAAAATGTATATAACATAAATTGTGTGTTTATTGTGCTCCACATTTTTTGTGTGGTAAGTTTTTGTCCATCTCTTACGGTTTAGCAGTTATGCAAAATTCCGTAAAATTCATCCAGAATAAAGTAGTCTTCAGAGGCTATTACCAGAAAATTCAAGATATACATTTTATTTGACAGGTAAATATCTTTAATATATGATATTTTAATCAAAATCGTTACAGCCATTTTTGAGAAAATCAAAATCTTCTAAAAAAAGTTCCATGTAAAGGGTAGTTTAAGGTGGGGGGATTTTTCTCAAAATCTTCGTGTAGCACCCCTGGAAGATACTTAACTTAAATACCAAGTTTGAATTTCGTTCGTTATCGTGTTCACTGACACACACACTCGCGGACCTTTTTCTGATTTTTTTTTTATATACAGGGCACCCTAAAACGTGTATGGTGAAATATTGGTATTGAATTTTTGGGTGGAGTGCAATACCTTCTCTATACACTATGTACATAGTACGTATAGAGAAAGTAAAAAAACCCTAAAAGCATCGGATACCCTACATTCATATAACTTTCTCTACCTGTTCTGTATATTCCACTACTTCGTGTTAATCGAGATAAACATTAACAATAATGTGTTGCAGTGATGTAGAGAAAGTCATGTGAGTGAAGACATCAGATTGTTTTTGTATAGTAAGTTATCCATCTCTAATGGTCAGTTATACAAGTCATTCACAATGAAAAAGATTTCAGAAGCTATTCCCAAGAAATTCAGGATATACATTTTATTTGCCATGTAAATATCTTGAGGATTTTTTAGAAAATCGAAAATTTCGGAAATTAGTGGTTGGAGGATTTTCCTGAAAATCTTTGTTTTTCAACTATACTGCGCACACAAACAATCAAAAAGTAAAAAGCACTTATTTAATTTTTGAAGGTTTTGATTCAGTGAGTCTACAAATGAATACATTTTTTAAATTGCGGTTTCAATTAGTCACGTTATCTATTCAAAATGATGTGGCCGTGTTAAATCTCGAAGACCGGAAACTTGTTTAGAAATCATGGCCTCCTGCAATTATCAACTATATCTCACGCTCTACAATGTGACAGTCAACGATCAACATTTCCTGTTTTAGCTCTAACAAGATGGACTCGTTTTCTCGCGTTTGAGTTGTCAACAGCTGAAAAGCGTTTCATTTTCCTATTAAATGTCCGTCAAAACTGTGGAGGCATTTCAGATAATGCTGCCTCTGTAATAGTTGTATAGCTCTGGTTGTTACATTCACTCTTTTACGGAATAGCGTTACGAAAGATAAACTTGGATTGATTACACATTTCTTGTATGTATAATAAGAATGCACTAGGATAAACTTTTTAAAAAGTCTCTATGTGATTCATGTCTTTCAAATCCATGTTCTTCTTCACCAAGAGAAAAAGCGAATAGCGACTTTGAAAATTCAGACAAGAAAATAATATGTTGGAAATGGTTAACGCCACGAAAAAAAATATTTTACATTAATTATGTGTTTTGTACGTCGAGTTTTCACCGAAAATATATATTAGGCATTTTTAGATAAAGATCCGCTCACGCCCGCGTGTCCGTGAACACGGTAACTCAAAAACGAAAAGTTTTTCAAGAAAATCCCCCCAACCGAACTACTATTTACGTGGAAACATTTTCGAAAGTTTTGATTTTCTCAAAATGGCTTTAACGATTTTCAATAAAGTATAACAAGTTAAATCTAATTACATAGGAAATAAAATGTGTGCTGAATTTCTTGGGAATAGACACTGAAATTTTCTTCATTCTGAACAACTTTTATATAACAGTAAACTGTAAGACAGAGCCAAAAACTCACTATGCAAAACAATAGAGATCTGTTTAAAACACACCATTTATGGCATGTACTACATTTGTATACAGTTAACACTTTCCAATATATTCCGTGTTGTTGGTTTCCATTTTAAAGAGGGTACTTCTTCATCCTTCGTTTCATATCTCGTTTGTTTTACTACTGCAACATTTAAACAGAACCTAATTTTAGTTGTTTCACATAGCGATAGCTTTCAAAAATGTGGTTGTCGCTTTAGCCTACGATAATTCCCTTTTATTTATAAGCAATTAAGTAACAAAACCATTTCTGCTAATGCTTATCTTGATGTAAATAAAATAATATTTTTTATTTGCAGAACAGCTAGCGAAAGATATGTGAATGGAACACATGGATTTTTATATGGTATATCTTTTACAGTTTACCAGTTATATAAAAGGTGTTTAGAGACTATACCCAGAAAATTCAAGACATACATTTTATTAGTGACGTCAATAGCTTTAATGAAAATGGTTACAGGCATTTTGGGACACTTTTTTTTCCGAGTAAAGTATACTACTTGGAGAAGAAGGTTGGTATTTGAGCGAGTTTTGGTTTTGTGCTGTTGTAGAGGTACTCACCAGTGAGATGCTGCTGCTGGTCCATGACGTGCTGCTCGATGGACGGTCGAGTCAACACTGACGCTACACCATCAATATTAATTACAATCTCGCTCCTACACACCGCTCACTTTTAGTATCCAAAAGAGTCTGTGTCGACAAGTCCTTAGTTAAAGTTGAGTACCTCGCAAGGATGCGACAACCAACTTTTCACGACTATCTGCGCACTCCAAACTACCCTTTACATGGAACAATTTGGCCCTTACCCTACATTAAATGTAATTATAATTCGTGTTCTGGCAATAGTCTCTGAACACTATCACTTTTGTATACCTCACAAACCAATAGAGACACACAAAAATGTATATTTAGTTAAAACGCAGAATTTATGTCATATAGCTACTTTTTTTTTTTTTTTTTTTTTTTTTTTTTTTTTTGGTAGAGTAAATCGTTATACTCATTCGTTTCAATTTCAAAATACGTATACAGTTTTGAAACGAGAAGTTCCCATTCGTCTCATATTCCTTTTGTTTTACTCCTGGCCAGTGGCGGTTCTGAGTGTGCACACAAATGTGAGAGTCGGTTAGCCCTGGGAATGTTAAATAGCACCTGCTTCCTGGTACGCTCGTGGTGAGCCTTGATGTTGTTGCTGTGTACCTGATCTGGTAAGGGTTTAACCACAGGTTCCGAGTGTTGGTGTTAAGGAGCAGCGTCCTTTCCTCTGCTCCGCTGGTGTTTAATTTGTAAAATTATTTATGTTGCTTAATTTTGATAGACCACTCCCAATGGGAGGGGGGGGAGTACTTAGTTCGGCTATTTCACTGTTGGCTGGCTTGAAGCCGTTGTTACCGGGGGTGCCCGCAAGCCATGCGGGGAACCCGAAACCGCCTCTTTCGGCGTGGGTAAGTACTCCCCCAGCGATCTGACAAGTGCGTTCTCATGTTCGCCCAATCTGGCGTAGAATTTGAGCCCGGCGCCTAATTAAATCGTCCACATATGGGAGGGCCGAAGCTTCACGTAGTAGCCTCACTAGGAAACGTGGACCTCTATTCTGTAGGAATTTCCCCACTATCTGGAGAAGCTGTTGCCCGCCACTGTCTGCAAGACGGAGGTGTCTCTGTAACCACCTAGGCGGGCTTATGGTGATACTTGTACATGTGACACTTGTCTTACGAAAGAAAGAGTGGTTTATCATTAAGTAAAGTGTTCTAAGGTAAGAACGAAATGCTGCAGTATACTCTGAGAAGCGCGCCAAAGTCGCTAGATGGCAGGATTACTGCATTAACAAGTACACTGCTGCCCCCTTCACTTCTACTGCAGCGAGCTACCTCTGCTGTCATTAATTAAAATTGCACTGATAGAGTGCGGAAAAAGTACTTCGTCATCGAGCACCTATAAGGCAATTACGTCACGCATGCGCAAACGCTACTTAAAACCTGCGCAAGTCAAGATCTGCTATAACTGTCGCAACATGTGAAAATATTAACGAGAGCTAGGAAGCGAGTTGTACTTTCAGTCGATGTCACTGGTAAACATGTATCTATACAAATGGCCTACTATATAAACAATCTGCCACACCTCCGTCTTCGCTCACGTCATCAACGGCATTGCTACTTTCTGCTCCATTATCCTGCATTACAATTCTTTCTAATGATTTTCAATGTTCTCAACATGTCGACATACATTTTCCCATCGTGGCCTGCCAATTTGCTGGCGACACAACTGTTCCACGTCTTTTAATTTAAAACTGATATATTAAGTTTTATATTTCTTTCTGTCTTATCTTTGAGAACCCTGGAAACGGAGCTTTTGAAGAACTCGGGGGTACATTTTCCTCCTTCATCTCTGCCTCTTATTTCATGAAGTCAAGGGCATTTGCAATTGTTTCTCTGCTCCAAGTAATATCTTGCCACTTAACTTTGAAAACGTAGCAGGCATGGTTAAAATAAAATGAACACTATTTACTGTCCACTTTGAATACAAACATATGCGGAACACTTTCGATACACACTGTACAAAGTTTGCTCGCTGTGACTTTAAGTAAGCAAAGTATGATATCACAAACTCCGATAAGCTAGGCTCGGTAGCTGGGTCACGGCGGTCAGGGTCACGATTCCAGAAGTTTTGCGCCGGCAATACCGACGTTTCATCGTGTTCAGAGGAGTAGCGCGGTAGATTTAAACGTTGCATATTTTAAATCACTGCACATAGGTTATATTTAATGGTATTCAAAGAAAAAATATCCAATAAATGCTCAAGATGTGAAAAGTGCTACTATGTTGTTATATTCCAACAGCCACTGCTTCTGACCACGAAAAAGGAACAAATTGCACTGACAATCCCATAGCAAACACATCTTAAAAGATTAGACTATCACTTTAGTATACTCCCTTATTTTCCTATTACTTACAAGGAAGCAATTAAAAAGAAAATTTCTTCTAATTTTTTCTCGATTAGCAGGAAGTAAATTTATGTACTATAAGTACGCCCTGCGGCCGTAATCGCCGAACGTGTGTAAGTCATAGCTATTATTGGCATCCAGTGTTGCATGTGCGTGTCTTTGATGTGAAAGGCGCACTTTAGTGCGGCGGCTTCTGGAAATTTCCAGTCACGTGACAAGAGATATAAAAATGGACAAGAAAGGACTTGCAACAAGTGGGTGATGTGAAGGTCACACACAGCACTTGTCTACCACAAATCCCGCTGGGACCAAAGCCGGGCCATGTCATAATAAAACGTAACTATATGTTGAATTTTGTGAAGTGCTCTTTATTCTGAATCACTTTTGTAAATAAAATGGAAGTAATTAGAGAAAAGCTGTACCTCACACAATTTATGTTGCATTCTCTTCCTCTCTATTTACACACCATTTCTCTGCTTGGTCATATCAGACGATGAATGAAACAAATAAAATGAATGTTTCTCGACATTCATCTCCTCAGGACAAGGGAAAATTCTGAAAAAAGAGGGAAAAGCCTTATGCCTGAAAACTCACATTATGCAAGGTTGGAACACGCACTGCCATCGACCCCCTGAAAGGTGAAATATTGCTTTTAGCTTGCCAATAATTATATATTTTTACATTCTCTACACATAGTGTAAAGTCTTATAATTTGTACCACTTTCACTACTTTTTAGAATAACGTGAAATTTAGGAATTATTTACAGAATTTGATTGTTGCTAATTGTAGTGTAATCCTTTAAGCTTCTGCATTCCAGTTGGAAAGACCTATATAACTTGTTACATAAAGTGTGCAGAGTGGAACAATTTGTAATCTGGTACTATAAAGTGGACCACTAGCAGAATATGCAATATGAACATAGTGCATGTCAATCTAAACAAACAGTATTTATTTAACACGAACTTGTTCTATTATTACTGATTTTAGGCTAAATTTGGAAAAAGTAGGTGCTTTTGTTTGAATAGCTATTTAATTCTCTTTCAAATACACCAAACTAAGTTTTTGTGTTTGTGCTAATTCTGTTTAAAAGAGGAGTCATAATGAACAGAATAAAAAACGGTTTTCTTTGCACTGACTTTATATGAAACCAGACACCTGTATTGTTCACAGTAGATGATACTTCAATTTAACGTTTTTATTGTTACCCAAGAGATGCTTTTCATAAGGGCTACTGGTGATTTAGGGCAATTGCTGTTAGGTACCACCTGATGCTGTTTCTGTCTCGTTTTGTTGTGTGAATCTAAAGGCCATATTCCTGTTTTAGAGAAATCACTGATTGCATTTTGGGTAATAGCGGCTCCACCATAGGCTTGGGGTCAATTATCAGCATGGCTGCAGTTTGTGGTGGAAGACCACTGTGTGTTGTGTGGCCATCAAGAATTAAGGGCTGCAGTTTGTGGTGGAAGGTCAGTGTGTGTTGTGTGGCCATCAAGAATTAAGGGCTGCAGTTTGTGATTGAAGACCAGTGTGTGTTGTGTGGCCATCAAGAATTAAGGGCTGCAGTTTGTGATTGAAGACCAGTGTGTGTTGTGTGGCCATCAAGAATTAAGGGCTGCAGTTTGTGGTGAGAGACCACTGTGTGTTGTGTGGCCATCAAGAATTAAGGGCTGCAGTTTGTGATTGAAGACCAGTGTGTGTTGTGGGGCCATTAACAATTAAGGGCAGCAGTTTGTGGTGGAAGACCACTGTGTGTTGTGTGGCCATCAAGAATTAAGGGCTGCAGTTTGTGATTGAAGACCAGTGTGTGTTGTGTGGCCATCAAGAATTAAGGGCTGCAGTTTGTGGTGAGAGACCACTGTGTGTTGTGTGGCCATCAAGAATTAAGGGCTGCAGTTTGTGATTGAAGACCAGTGTGTGTTGTGGGGCCATTAACAATTAAGGGCAGCAGTTTGTGGTAGAAGACCACTGTGTGTTGTGTGGCCATCAAGAATTAAGGGCTGCAGTTTGTGATTGAAGACCAGTGTGTGTTGTGTGGCCATCAAGAATTAAGGGCTGCAGTTTGTGATTGAAGACCAGTGTGTGTTGTGTGGCCATCAAGAATTAAGGGCTGCAGTTTGTGGTGAGAGACCACTGTGTGTTGTGTGGCCATCAAGAATTAAGGGCTCCAGTTTGTGATTGAAGACCAGTGTGTGTTGTGGGGCCATTAACAATTAAGGGCAGCAGTTTGTGGTGGAAGACCACTGTGTGTTGTGTGGCCATCAAGAATTAAGGGCTGCAGTTTGTGATTGAAGACCAGTGTGTGTTGTGTGGCCATCAAGAATTAAGGGCTGCAGTTTGTGGTGAGAGACCACTGTGTGTTGTGTGGCCATCAAGAATTAAGGGCTGCAGTTTGTGATTGAAGACCAGTGTGTGTTGTGGGGCCATTAACAATTAAGGGCAGCAGTTTGTGGTGGAAGACCACTGTGTGTTGTGTGGCCATCAAGAATTAAGGGCTGCAGTTTGTGATTGAAGACCAGTGTGTGTTGTGGGGCCATTAACAATTAAGGGCAGCAGTTTGAGGTGGAAGACCACTGTGTGTTGTGTGGCCATCAAGAATTAAGGGCTGCAGTTTGTGGTGGAAGGTCAGTGTGTGTTGTGTGGCCATCAAGAATTAAGGGCTGCAGTTTGTGATTGAAGACTAGTGTGTGTTGTGGGGCCATCAAGAATTAAGGGCTGCAGTTTGAGGTGGAAGACCACTATGTGTTGTGTGGCCATCAAGAATTAAGGGCTGCAGTTTGTGGTGGAAGACCACTGTGTGTTGTGTGGCCATCAAGAATTAAGGGCTGCAGTTTGTGGTGGAAGGTCAGTGTGTGTTGTGTGGCCATCAAGAATTAAGGGCTGCAGTTTGTGATTGAAGACCAGTGTGTGTTGTGTGGCCATCAAGAATTAAGGGCTGCAGTTTGTGATTGAAGACCACTGTGTGTTGTGTGGCCATCAACAATTAAGGGCTGCAGTTTGTGATTGAAGACCAGTGTGTGTTGTGGGGCCATCAAGAATTAAGGGCTGCAGTTTGTGATTGAAGACCAGTGTGTGTTGTGTGGCCATCAAGAATTAAGGGCTGCAGTTTGTGATTGAAGACCAGTGTGTGTTGTGGGGCCATTAACAATTAAGGGCAGCAGTTTGTGGTGGAAGACCACTGTGTGTTGTGTGGCCATCAAGAATTAAGGGCTGCAGTTTGTGATTGAAGACCAGTGTGTGTTGTGGGGCCATTAACAATTAAGGGCAGCAGTTTGTGGTGGAAGACCACTGTGTGTTGTGTGGCCATCAAGAATTAAGGGCTGCAGTTTGTGATTGAAGACCAGTTTGTGTTGTGGGGCCATCAAGAATTAAGGGCTGCAGTTTGTGATTGAAGACCACTGTGTGTTGTGTGGCCATCAAGAATTAAGGGCTGCAGTTTGTGATTGAAGACCAGTGTGTGTTGTGTGGCCATCAAGAATTAAGGGCTGCAGTTTGTGGTGAGAGACCACTGTGTGTTGTGTGGCCATCAAGAATTAAGGGCTGCAGTTTGTGATTGAAGACCAGTGTGTGTTGTGGGGCCATTAACAATTAAGGGCAGCAGTTTGTGGTGGAAGACCACTGTGTGTTGTGTGGTCATCAAGAATTAAGGGCTGCAGTTTGTGATTGAAGACCACTGTATGTTGTGTGGCCATCAAGAATTAAGGGCTGCAGTTTGTGGTGAGAGACCACTGTGTGTTGTGTGGCCATCAAGAATTAAGGGCTGCAGTTTGTGATTGAAGACCAGTGTGTGTTGTGGGGCCATTAACAATTAAGGGCAGCAGTTTGTGGTGGAAGACCACTGTGTGTTGTGTGGCCATCAAGAATTAAGGGCTGCAGTTTGTGATTGAAGACCAGTGTGTGTTGTGTGGCCATCAAGAATTAAGGGCTGCAGTTTGTGACTGAAGACCACTGTGTGTTGTGTGGCCATCAAGAATTAAGGGCTGCAGTTTGTGGTGGAAGACCACTGTGTGTTGTGTGGGCATCAAGAATTAAGGGCTGCAGTTTGTGGGAGAAGACCAGCGTGTGTTGTGTGGCCATCAAGAATTAAGGGTTCCAGTTTGAGGTGGAGGACCACTGTGTGTTGTGTGGGCATCAAGAATTAAGGGCTGCAGTTTGTGGGAGAAGACCAGCGTGTGTTGTGTGGCCATCAAGAATTAAGGGTTCCAGTTTGAGGTGGAAGACCACTGTGTGTTGTGTGGCCATCAAGAATTAAGGGTTCCAGTTTGAGGTGGAAGACCACTCTGTGTTGTGTGGCCATCAAGAATTATGGGCTGCAGTTTGTGGTGGAAGACCACTGTGTGTTGTGTGGGCATCAAGAATTAAGGGTTCCAGTTTGAGGTGGAAGACCACTCTGTGTTGTGTGGCCATCAAGAATTAAGGGCTCCAGTTTGAGGTGGAAAACCACGATATCACCTTCCTGTTGCTGTAAAGCTCTTACCAGATGAATAACGTGTTGCAACCACTGGACCAACAGTTTACTTGTGAGAAACTATAAATAGTGTTCCAGATGGTGGATTCAGATCCTCAGATAATCTTTTCGTTTTAAACACAAAAAGTGATGGTATAGAATATTTCTGTTTTCCACTTTTGAATCTGTCAGCTTATTTCAGAAGGATCCTGTCATGATCTGCGACTCTAGTAGCAAAGCAAGATTAACTAGTTTGTCATCTAGCCCTTTAGCAAGATCTGTAGTGCACCCAAAATTCTTCACTCTCTCACAAGCCTTCAAATTGTTATTCTGCAATCATCTCTTCTATATTGATTTAGGCACGTTAAGGCCTGCGTACCGTTTCTGCTCTTTATGTGTCTTCCTGACTCCAAACGCCATATTTCTTTCCATCATTTGAAAACATATTGTTATAAACAAGACATCACACAAATTTCTTTGTTTTGTGGTTCAATGTGCATGCTAGTTCGCTGCGATGGTAAACACAAATACATTTGAAATATTACTACAAATTTATAGATTGTTGTAAGAATGCGTAACAAAGTAACCATATTGTTGTACTACTCTCCTGGTATAGAACATTATTTTCAGCTTCACAATAAGAAGTAATTTAATTGCTCACATATAATTATTATGCCACCACAAATTAAGTTAATAATTAGGGTCTGTAGATGTTGTAAGGCATTTCTTATATTTTGTACCGGTACAAAATATAAGAAACAATTTATACGACATAGCCATTTTATATATTTAAAGTTGCTTTTCCCCAAAGCAGAAACTATTTTAACTATTATTACCTGACATTAAGTAACACATTTGCAAACTAGAAACTAAATCATACATAACTGTTAGTCTACAGAAGCTTTGTGCTTACCGGAGAAAAATTACTTTGCACCTACGCTAACAGCCTCACACATTGTTGTAACATACATTCCCTCCGCTTGGCAGCCTGATTATACACAGAGTCTTTAAGATATAATATGCCAGTACAATTTATCCTGCAATGCACATAGTGTATAGAGAAGGTATTGTATTCCACCCAAAAATTCAATATCGAGGTTTCACCAGAAATATATACTTTGGGACCCCCTAAATCCAAAAAAAGTATTTTTAGAAAAAAAGTGTCTGTCTGTCTGTGAACACCATTACTCAAAAACGAAAAGTCGATAAAAAACCAAATTTGGTATTTAAGTTTGGTATCTTCAAAGGATGCGACACAAAGATTTTCAAGAAAATCCCCCCACTCCAAACTACCCTTTACATGGAAAAGAATTTTGAACATTTTTATTTTCTCAAAAATGGCTCTAAGAATTTTGATTAAAATATTGCATGTTTAAGATATTTACATGATAAATAAAATAATTATCTTGAATTTTCTTGAAATAGTCTCTAAAGCTCTCTTTATTATCTGGATGATTTTTTTTAATTTTGCATAACTAGTAAATCCTAAGAGATATACAAAAACTTACTGCACAAGAAATGTAAACCTCCTTAAAACACATAGTTTGCTATATACATTTTTCTCCTGGTGTTCACCATTTACAAGATATTCCTTATTATTGGTTTCAGTTTTAAAACACTTTGAAACTTTTCTCATACAGGAACTTGGCAACTCCTGGCCATGCAAAGAAGTGGATTTCAATATCATAGCAAGCACATTTTAAAACATTTGACTATCCCAGTGTATTCCCTTCTACTTACAAGGAAGCAATTTCTGTTAATGTTATTATCATGAAGTGGATAGAAGAATAAGCTTATTAACAATAATTTGAGCAGTTTAAGTTGGTACATATTGTCATACTGATATGGTAAGGACAGTTAAATAAAAGTTACTTACAATCAAGGTTGTCTCTTGTAGGAGGCAGGTTCCCTCCTCTTCAGCTGCTCTGCGTACTTCTGATGTTATTGTAGTCGGGTCTCCTGTAATGAAGCTGTTTGGATTGGGTTGGACTCGTCATGGCAGTGGTTCTGACACCCATGGGAGATTGGGTGGTGTTGTGCCCTCTACAAAGAAAGGTGTCACCAGTGAAGACAGCCGCTGCTGAACACCATCATCGCTGTTCCTCTGAAGCAGTCTTTAGGTTCAAGAACAGGTGATATGTCCCAGAACACAGTGCACATTATTTTTCATGCTCACGTTGTTTTCAATTTTTGTTATTGACGGGATCTTGTGTGTTTCACTCTATCATTCATTCTGGTCACTATCCTGCTTAAGAATTCATCTCCCTCATCAATCACTGTATTCGGTAAGAAATGTTGTAGCACTGGTCAGTCACTTCCTTTTGTGGACATCTGCAAGCATCTTCAGAACCCAACACGGACACAATTTGCAATAATTTAAACGTTTTGTGGCAATCTCATTCAAAATGTTTTTGAAATTTGTGGAAACACAACACAAAACATTCTTATTGTGAGCTGTTTATTTTCACAACTTGCCTCATCACTTGTTAAACCAAAGACAACAGCAGACTGTCTGCTCCATGCTTCATCATGATGATCCATCACTGAATTGCTTAACCCACTTTCTTACCATTCCACCTGCCATTAGATTTTCATCATTCCCAAACATGGTACCTATTACAGAATGCAGTTGGCAGGATCAGTAATTGTGTTAAACATTTTGAACAATCACTAACAGCTGTGAACTGCAGGACGAAGTGACACTTACCTAGTAACTGACCCGAGGAGTAAATGCTTCACCAGTGTGGTAATGCTTGTTTACATTTCCATGGCAATCGCCTTCTCCCTTCACATGTTTCTTCTTTCAAAAACCAGAGTGTAACAACATCTATTTTTCTCATTTCTGCTCCCAGGTGAAGTGAAGCAGTGAAAGTTGGTATCCATTACTTGTTTAGGAAGGAAGTGATAGGGAGATTCTCAGGATAACAATGTGTATTGCATTTGTTTTTATCTGATTGATAACATTATGTACATAAACATTGCTTTGTTTCATATTTACAGACACATTAGAGCAACTTGTAAGCTATTTAAAAGAATAAAGATATTTTGTTTGTAAACAGTAAATATCTGTGGTCACTAACCTCACATTTTAGGCTGTATAAGTACGAGGGTCACTCTACAACAATGACTTGTGGTAAGCCAAAGCAGCTTTTCCTAACTTCAGATTGTTGTGCAATAAAGAAGAGATTGCAAACTGAAACTAGTAGAGAAAACCACTGATCAAGTATTAAGAGTCCAGAAACATATGGTATGAGTAAAGAGAGAGCAGGCTGCGCAGGTCTAGGATGGATCTCAAGCGAGACCACTTTAACGTCAGTTTAGGGGACAGAGATCTTTGCCCTTCACAATCCACCATTTATCTTTGGTACAGTTTAGAAAACAGGAAGACCATATGGTCAGGTTCAAAAAGCCCTAAATATTGGTCCAGCAGCAGTCAAAACAACCCTAACACAGGAAGCTCTGCACCACATCAGGAATACTGCCAGAAAATGTTTCAATGGAGGGACATCAAAACAGAAATTTAACATTGTAACAGCTGCATTATCGAGGAACTAAACATCAGTCTGGGTCTTCCCAGAAGAAGATCCCCCAACAAAAGTGAAGCGTTGGCAAGAAGATGACATATTGTCAGCAAGTGGTCGCATTGTCATGATTCTACTTGAGGGATAAAAGATGGTGCACCGCAAGTGTTCTAACACTGGTCTGTATGACATTTTGTTGCCTCTGCCGACCCTGCACAAAAAACAAATGAAGTCTGGAGTTAGAATTTGTCCCATCCTCCCCACAGTCCACATCTGGCCCTGTGCAACTTTTTCTATTCCCCAAAATGAAAGAAAATATTTGAGGTCACCAGTAGCTGCATACAAAGAATGTATTTGTACTGTTTCAAAACAAGAAAGGCTTGAAAGAATGAGAACAAACCATAGAATGGAATGGACTGCATTTTTAATATCCATTCTCAAACTTTTGGAGTGGGTCTTGTACAAGTAATGTAAAAACATGCCACAATGAAATATGGGGCCTTAAAGGGTCTG
Organism: Hymenopus coronatus; assembly: GCA_030762935.1. Lineage (NCBI taxonomy): Eukaryota > Metazoa > Arthropoda > Insecta > Mantodea > Hymenopodidae > Hymenopus > Hymenopus coronatus. Next base: position 2,011,153 of record CM060895.1, on the reverse strand, counting down.
TTTTACTATTTCTATTGTTTCCTTAATGTTTTATTTTCTCTACCACACAGTAGTATTACATTTCACCCAACACTCAATACGAGGAAATACCATCTTTTTGAACATTTTTAGAACAAGACCCTGCATGTCTGTCTGTCAGTCTCTGAACAGTATAACTCAAATATTACATTTCATAATTTACTGACTTTTTCTTTTTAAGTTCAGCTTCTTCCAAGAATGTGACACAAAAATTTTCAGGAACATTTCCCCACCCAAAACTATCCTTTACATAAAGTATTTTTCAAAATGTTTGATTTTCTCAAAAATGACTAATGATTTTGATTAAATTACACCATAATAATATTTAGAGGGCAAATGAAATGATATCTAGAATTTTTTGGGAATGATTTTTGAAGACCTCTTCATTCTGAAGGAAAAGTTCATCTCATTAAAACATACAATTTATTTTATGTACCATAAGGCATTTCTATGTCATACATTGAAATAATGACTAAATGTTGAACAATTCAATGTATTAACAAACTCCTTTCGATATTCAATTGTTTCTTGGACTACATGGAATTCTAAGACCAGTATAACTATCGTCCAGTTGTTAAACATTTGACTATCAGTTGTACCACTTTAATGTAGGTATTTCAGTAAACGTTTATCGTAATTAAAACAAAATAGACAGAAAACTAAACTTTGGTAAGAATAGATTGTATAGCCACTAGCAAATGATATAGTCGAAGGGGCCACCTCTGAGAGGGATGAGTGAGGATACACGGGACAGCTGGAACCAGGAGTGTCAGTGCAGCAATGACAAGGTCCCTACAGGGCCCCCCACTGGGAGTGTCAGCTCATCAATGCCATGTCCCCTACATGGCCCCCCAACAGGAGTGTCAATGCAGCAATGACAACGTCCCTACAGGGCCACCCAGCAGGAGTGTCAGTTCAGCAATGACACGGTCCCTATGGGCCCCCCACCAGGAAAGTCAGTTCAGCAATGACACGCTCCCTACAGGGCCCCCCACAAGGAGTGTCAGTTCAGCAATGACACGCTCCCTACAGGGCCCCCCACCAGGAGAATCAGCTCAGCAATGACTCGGTCCCTACAGGGCCCCCCACAAGGAGTGTCAGTTCAGCAATGACACAGTCCCTACAGGACCCCCCACAAGGAGTCAGTTGAGCAATGACTCGGTCCCTACTGGGCCCCCCACCAGGAGAATCAGCTCAGCAATGACACGGTCCCTACAGGGCCCCCCACCAGGAGAATCAGCTCAGCAATGACACGGTCCCTACAGGGCCCCCCACAAGGAGTGTCAGTTCAGCAATGACACGGTCCCTACAGGACCCCCCACCAGGAGTCAGTTGAGCAATGACACGGTCCCAACAGGGCCCCCCACCAGGAGTCAGTTCAGCAATGACACGGTCCCTACAGGACCCCCCACCAGGAGTCAGTTCAGCAATGACACGATCCCTACAAGGCCTCCACCAGGAGAGTCAGCTCAGCAATGACACGGTCCCTACAGGGCCCCCACAAGGAGTGTCAGTTCAGCAATGACACGGTCCCTACAGGACCCCCCACCAGGAGTCAGTTGAGCAATGACACGGTCCCTACAGGGCCCCCCACCAGGTATGTCAGCTCAGCAATGAGACGGTCCCTACAGGGCCCCCACCAGGAGAGTCAGCTCAGCAATGACACGGTCCCTACAGGGCCCCCACCAGGAGAGTCAGTGCAGCAATGACAGGGTCCCTACAGGGCCCTACACCAGAGGTGTTAGTGCAGCAATGACACGGTCCCTACAGGGCCCCCCACCAAGAGTGTCAGCACAGCAATGTCAAGGTCCCTACAGGGCCCCCACCAGGGCTGTCAGCTCTGCAAAAACATGGTCCCTACAGGGCCCCCAACAGGAGAGTCAGCTCAGCAATGACACGGTCCCTATAGAACCCCCACCTGGAGTGTCAGTGCAGCAATTACAAGGTCCCTACAGGGCCACCTACCAGGAGTGTCAGCTCTGCAATGACACGGTCCCTACAGGGCCCCAATCAGGAGAGTCAGCTGAGCAATGACACGGTCCATACAGGGCCACCAGCCAGGAGTGTAAACTCTGCAATGACACGGTCCCTACAGGGCCCCCACCAGGAGAGTAAGATCAGCAATGACAGCGTCCCTACAGTGTCCCCACCAGGAGTCAGTTCAGCAATGACACGTTCCCTACAAGGCCCCCACCTGTAGAGTCAGCGCAGCAATGACAAGGTCCCTACAGGGCCCCCTACCAGGAGAGTCAGTTCATAAATGACGGGGTCCCTACAGGGCCCCCACCAGGAGTCAGTTCTGCAATGACACGGTCCCAACAGGACCCCCACCTGGAGAGTCAGCGCAGCAATGACAGGGTCCCTACAGGGCCCCCACCAGGATAGTCAGTTCAGCAATGACATGGGCCTTACAGGTCCCCCCACCAGGAGTGTCAGCTCTACAATGACACCTTCCCTACAGGGCCCCCGCCTGGAGAGTCAGCGCAGCAATGACAAGGTCCCTACAGGGCCCCCCACCAGGAGAGTCAGTTCAGCAATGACACGGTCCCTATAGGGCCTCAACCAGGAGAGTCAGTGCAGCAATGACAGGGTCCCTACAGGGCCCCCACCAGGAGATGCAGTTCAGCAATGACAGGGTCCCTATAGGGCCCCCACCAGGAGTCAGTTCAGCAATGACAAGGTTCCTACAGGGCCCCCACCAGGAGAGTTCAGCAATGACAGGGTCCCTACAGGGCACACACCTTGAGAGTCAGCGCAGCAATGAAAAGGTCCCTACAGGGCCCCCACCTGGAGAGTCAGTTCTGCAATGACACGGTCCCAACAGGACCCCCACCTGGAGAGTCAGCGCAGCAATGACAAGGTTCCTACAGGGCCCCCCAATCAGGAAAGTCAGTTCAGGAATGACACGGTCCCTACAGGGCCCCCACCAGGAGAGTCAGTTCAGCAATAACACGGTCCCTATAGGGCCTCAACCAAGAGAGTCAGTTCAGCAATGACAGGGTCCCAACAGGGCCCCCACCAGGAGAGTTCAGCAATGACACGGTCCCTACAGGGCACACACCTTGAGAGTGAGCGCAGCAATGACAAGGTCCCTACAGGGCCCCCACCTGGAGAGTCAGTTCAATAATGACACGGTCCCTACAGGGCCCCCTACCAGGAGAGTCAGTTCAGCAATGACACGGTCCCTACAGGGCCCCCACCAGGAGTCAGTTCTGCAATGACACGGTCCCAACAGGACCCCCACCTGGAGAGTCAGCGCAGCAATGACAAGGTCCTTACAGGGCCCCCACCAGGATAGTCAGTTCAGCAATGACAAGGTCCTTACAGGGCCCCCACCAGGATAGTCAGCGCAGCAATGACACGGTCCCTACAGGGCCCCCACCAGGAGAGTCAGTTCAGCAATAACACGGTCCCTATAGGGCCTCAACCAAGAGAGTCAGTTCAGCAATGACAGGGTCCCTACAGGGCCCCCACCAGGAGAGTTCAGCAATGACACGGTCCCTACAGGGCACACACCTTGAGAGTGAGCGCAGCAATGACAAGGTCCCTACAGGGCCCCCACCTGGAGAGTCACTTCAATAATGACATGGTCCCTACAGGGGCCCCTACCAGGAGAGTCAGTTCAGCAATGACACGGTCCCTACAGGGCCCCCACCAGGAGTCAGTTCTGCAATGACACGGTCCCAACAGGACCCCCACCTGGAGAGTCAGCGCAGCAATGACAAGGTCCTTACAGGGCCCCCCAATCAGGAGAGTCAGTGCAGCAATGACAAGGTTCCTACAGGGCCCCCACCAGGAGTCAGTTCAGCAATGACAAGGACCCTACACGGCCCCCTCCAGGAGAGTCAGTTCAGTAATGACACGTTCCCTACAGGGCCACCTGCCAGGAGTGTCAGCTCAGCAATGACACGGTCCCTACAAAGCCCCCAACTGGAGAGTCATTGCAGCAATGACAAGGTCCCTACAGGGCCCCCACCAGGAGAGGCTGTTCAGCAATGACAGGGTCCCTATAGGGCCCCCACCAGAAGAGTCAGATCAGCAATGACATGGTCCCTACAGGGCCCCCCACCAAGTGAGTCGGTGCAGCAATGACAGGGTCCCTACAGGGCCCCCACCAGGAGAGTCAGTTCAGCAATGACATGGTCCCTACAGGTCCCCCCACCAGGAGTGTCAGCTCTGCAATGACACCTTCCCTACAGGGCCCCCACCAAGAGAGTCAGTGCATCAATGACAGGGTGCCTATAGGGCCCCCCACCAAGAGAGTCAGCTCAGCAATGACACGGTCCCTACATGGCTTCCCACCAGGAGAGTCAGCCTAGCAATAACAATGTCCCTAAAGGGTCCCCATCAGGAGAGTCAGCTCAGCAATGACAGGGTCCCTACAGGGCCCCCCTAAAGGAGAGTCAGCTCAGCAATGACACGGTCCCTACAGGGTCCCCACCAGGAGCTTCAGCTCAGCAATGACACGGTCCTTACATGGCACGCACCGGGAGAATCAGCGCAGCAATGACAAGGTCCCTACAGGGCCCCCCACCAGGAGAGTCAGTTCAGCAATGACACGGTCCCTATAGGGCCATCCACCAGGAGAGTCAGCTCAGCAATGACACGGTCCTTACAGGGCCACCTGCCAGGAGTGTCAGCTCAGCAATGACACGGTCTCAACAGGGCCCCCTCCAGGATAGTCAGTTCAGCAATGGCAGGGTCCTTACAGAGCACCCACCTGGAGAGTCAGCGCAGCAATGACAGGGTCCCTACAGGGCCCCCCACCAGGAGTTTCAGTTCAGCAATGACAGGGTGCCTATAGGGCCCCCACCAGGAGAGTCGGTTCAGCATTGACATCGTCCCTACAGGGCCCCCCACCAAGAGAGTCAGTTCAGCAATGACAGGGTCCCTACGGGGCCCTCACCAGGAGAGTCAGTTCAGCAATGCCATGGTCCTGACAGGTCCCCCCACCAGGAGTGTCAGCTCTGCAATGACACCTTCCCTACAGAGCCCCCACCTGGAGAGTCAGCGCAGCAATGACAATGTCCCTACAGGGCCCCCCACCAGGAGAGTCTGTTCAGCAGTGACAAGGTCCCTACAGGGCCCCCACCATGAGTCAGTTCAGCAATGACAAGGTCCCTACAGGGCCCCCCACCAGGAGAGTCTGTTCAGCAATGACGAGGTCCCTACAGGGCCCCCACCATGAGTCAGTTCAGCAATGACAAGGTCCCTACAGGGCCCCCACCAGGAGTCAGCTCAGCAATGACACGTTCCCTACAGGGCCACCTGCCAGGAGAGTCAGTTCAGCAATGACAGGGTCCCTACAGGGCCCCCACCAGGAGAGTCAGTTCAGCAATGACAGGGTCCCCACAGGGCCCCCACCAGGAGAGTCTGTTCAGCAGTGACAAGGTCCCTACAGGGCCCCCACGATGAGTCAGTTCAGCAATGACAAGGTCCCTACAGGGCCCCCACCAGGAGAGTCAGTTCAGCAATGACAGGGTCCCCACAGGGCCCCCACCAGGAGAGTCTGTTCAGCAGTGACAAGGTCCCTACAGGGCCCCCACCATGAGTCAGTTCAGCAATGACAAGGTCCCTACAGGGCCCCCACCATGAGTCAGTTCAGCAATGATAGGGTCCCTACAGGGCCCCCACCAGGAGAGTCAGTTCAGCAATGACAGGGTCCCTACAGGGCCCCCACCAGGAGAGTCAGTTCAGCAATGACAGGGTCCCTACAGAGCCCCCACCAGGAGAGTCTGTTCAGCAGTGACAAGGTCCCTACAGAGCCCCCACCATGAGTCTGTTCAGCAGTGACAAGGTCCCTACAGGGCCCCCACCATGAGTCAGTTCAGTAATGACAAGGTCCCTACAGGGCCCCCACCATGAGTCAGTTCAGCAATGACAGGGTCCCTACAGGGCCCCCACCAGGAGAATCAGTTCAGCAATAACATGGTCCCTATAGGGCCTCAACCAGGAGAGTCAGTGCAGCAATGACAGGGTCCCTACAGGGCCCCCACCAGGAGAGTCAGTTCAGCAATGACAAGGTACCTACAGGGCTCCCCACCAGGAGAGTCAGCGCAGAAATGACGAGGTCCGTACTGGGCCCCCCACCAAGAGAGTCAGTTCAGCAATGACGCGGTCCCTACAGGGCCATCCACCAGGAGAGTCAGCTCAGCAATGACATGTTCCCTACAGGGCCGCCTGCCAGGAGTGACAGCTCAGCAATAACACGGTCCCTACAGGGCGCCCACCAGGAGAGTCAGTTCAGCAATGGCAGGGTCCCTACAGGGCCCCCACCAGGAGAGTCAGTTCAGCAATGACAGGGTCCCTACAGGGCCCCCACCAGGAGAGTCAGCTCAGCAATGACAAGGTCCGTACTGGGCCCCCCACCAGGAGAGTCAGTTCAGCAATGACAGGGTCCCTACAGGGCCCCCACCAGGAGAGTCTGTTCAGCAGTGACAAGGTCCCTACAGGGCCCCCACCATGAGTCAGTTCAGCAATGACAAGGTCCCTACAGGGCCCCCACCATGAGTCAGTTCAGCAATGACAAGATCCCTACAGGGCCCCCACCATGAGTCAGTTCAGCAATGACAAAGTCCCTACAGGGCCCCCACCATGAGTCAGCTCAGCAATGACAAGGTCCCTACAGGGCCCCCACCAGGAGAGTCTGTTCAGCAGTGACAAGGTCCCTACAGGGCCCCCACCATGAGTCAGTTCAGCAATGACAAGGTCCCTACAGAGCCCCCACCAGGAGAGTCTGTTCAGCAGTGACAAGGTCCCTACAGGGCCCCCACCAGGAGAGTCAGCGCAGCAATGACAATGTCCCTACAGAGCCCCCACCAGGAGAGTCTGTTCAGCAATGACAAGGTCCCTACAGGGCCCCCACCATGAGTCAGTTCAGCAATGACAGGGTCCCTACAGGGCCCCCACCAGGAGAGTCAGTTCAGCAATGACAGGGTCCCTACAGAGCCCCCACCAGGAGAGTCTGTTCAGCAATGACAGGGTCCCTACAGGGCCCCCACCAGGAGATTCAGTTCAGCAATGACAGGGTCCCTACAGGGCCCCCACCAGGAGAGTCAGTTCAGCAATGACAGGGTCCTTACAGGGCCCCCACCAGGAGAGTCTGTTCAGCAGTGACAAGGTCCCTACAGGGCCCCCACCAGGAGAATCAGTTCAGCAATGACAGGGTCCCTACAGGGCCCCCACCAGGAGAGTCAGTTCAGCAATGACAGGGTCCCTACAGAGCCCCCACCAGGAGAGTCTGTTCAGCAATGACAGGGTCCCTACAGGGCCCCCACCAGGAGAGTCAGTTCAGCAATGACAGGGTCCCTACAAGGCCCCCACCAGGAGAGTCAGTTCAGCAATGACAGGGTCCTTACAGGGCCCCCACCAGGAGAGTCTGTTCAGCAGTGACAAGGTCCCTACAGGGCCCCCACCAGGAGAGTCAGTTCAGCAATGACAGGGTCCCTACAGAGCCCCAACCAGGAGAGTCTGTTCAGCAGTGACAAGGTCCCTACAGGGCCCCCACCAGGAGAGTCAGTTCAGCAATGACAGGGTCCCTACAGGGCCCCCACCAGGAGAGTCAGTTCAGCAATGACAGGGTCCCTACAGAGCCCCCACCAGGAGAGTCTGTTCAGCAGTGACAGGGTCCCTACAGAGCCCCCACCAGGAGAGTCTGTTCAGCAGTGACAAGTTCCCTACAGAGTCCGCACCAGGAGAGTCTGTTCAGCAATGACAAGGTCCCTACAGGGCCCCCACCATGAGTCAGTTCAGCAATGACAAAGTCCCTACAGGGCCCCCACCATGAGTCAGTTCAGCAATGACAAAGTCCCTACAGGGCCCCCGCCATGAGTCAGATTAGCAATGACAGGGTCCCTACAGGGCCCCCACCAGGAGAGTCAGTTCAGCAATGACAGGGTCCCTACAGGGCCCCCACCAGGAGAGTCAGTTCAGCAGTGACAAGGTCCCTACAGGGCCCCCACCATGAGTCAGTTCAGCAGTGACAAGGTCCCTACAGGGCCCCCACCAGGAGAGTCTGTTCAGCAGTGACAAGGTCCCTACAGAGCCCCCACCAGGAGAGTCTGTTCAGCAATGACAGGGTCCCTACAGAGCCCCCACCAGGAGAGTCTGTTCAGTAGTGACAAGGTCCCTACAGGGCCCCCACCAGGAGAGTCTGTTCAGCAGTGACAAGGTCCCTACAGGGCCCCCACCATGAGTCAGTTCAGCAGTGACAAGGTCCCTACAGGGCCCCCACCATGAGTCAGTTCAGCAATGACAGGGTCCCTACAGAGCCCCCACCAGGAGAGTCTGTTCAGCAGTGACAAGGTCCCTACAGGGCCCCCACCAGGAGCAGGCCTCATACCAGAACTCAGCCAAGATCAGGGGATGGAGACAGTCTCTTTGAGCATCCTATACCTTCGCAGCTCAATCCTTGCACTTGACAGTTAGGAGTTAAGTTGGTACATCCATAGAAAACAGATGAAAAGCTTTACCCATTTGACTTTGTGAACCAATCACATAACAGCATGGAGGAGCAGCAAATTCAAGGAATGAGAGAAAGGTACCTGGGTCAAGTAAGGGGATTGAACTGATGACTTCCTCAGTCATCGCACTTGGTTACAGTGGTAGAGAAAGTCATGTGATTTTGTTATTACTACAAACATAATGTAAGACAGAAGATTAGCCAAAATACTGTTCATGTGCTTATAATCACCCACTCTAACAGTTTCTGTGTGCCAAGAAAAGTAGTGAAATTCATCTGATCCAATAACTTAATATCACTCTATCAACAAAATGTATCACAAACAAAAGCAACATTTATGTAATAACACAACCATTACCTACAAAATGGTGTGTAGCAACTTTTAGACTCCTAACAGGACATGACTGCTAAAGTGAGATCTCCTTTCTGTACACTTAAACAAGATATGGATGCGCTGCCCAACCTTTAGTCAACATCAAAATACTGGAGTGCCAGTGAGCGAATGGCTTCACTGCCAACTGCTCAACATTAGACACTAACCACAGTTTCTGTGTAGTGTTCATGCTTGTTATGTGAGAAATTGGTGTCTATATCCTATACCATATATTAAAACTTTAAACAAATTTTATTTTCTTTAGCTTGTTTGTACATACAATGTAAAGTATTGTATTCTACCCAAACATTTTATGTTCAGATTTCACCACAAATATATGTTCTTAGGTCCCCTGAAGCCAAAAGAACCATTTTTAGAAAAAGGCCTGCATGTGTGTGTAAGCAGCATAGCTAAAAATAAAAAGACTGTTAAATACCAAACTTAGTATTTGTATTTACTATTACCCAAGGATTTGACTTGAAGATTTTTATGAAAATCCTCCCACTACAAACTGCCCTTAACATGGAAATGTTTTTGAACTTTTATTTTTCTCAAAAAGGGCTCTAGTGATTTTGGTTAAACACTATATATTAAAGATACTTCTGTGACAATTAAAATGTGTATTTTGAACTTTCTGGGAATAGCCTCTGAGGACTTCTTTTTTCTGAATGAATTTTATGGAATTTTTGTATAATTGCTAAACCATAAGAGATAGAGAAAAACAGAAAATGTAGAGCACATTAAAACCCAAAATTTATTTTTATAATTTTTTTTCTTTTTTTTTTCTGTGGAGTTGTTCGTTTTTGAGATATTCCTTGTTATTGGTTTCAGTTTTTAAAAAACTTACACTTTTCTCATACAAGAATTTTTCAACTGCTATCCATACAAACAAAGGAACTTCAGTCACTTAGCAACCAGCTTTTGACTACCACTTTAACCTATGCTACTCCCTTATTTCGCCTCTACTTACAAGGAAGCAAGTAATAGGACTATTTCTGCTAATGTTTTTCTCGATTAGCAATAATTTGTTGCAGAGAAAGTCATGTGGCGTGTTGCTGCCTCCAGAACTCCTCTCTCTTAGTGAGGAACTCCACCCCCTCCTTAGCGAAGGATGCGATCTTGTTGTCCTGCTGACTCTCACACTTGATATCTGTAACAACAGGCTAGTCTGTACCACACACTAGAACACAGCAAGTGTGCGCAGGGGAATGTTAAGTACCTGGATGCTTCAACAGCTGCTCCAGATATTCCTTATCCACACACAGCTCTCCCAGCAGACATCTTGACTCATGGTGTACACGCTTCCTGCTGCTAGAGGGCTCCTTCTTCTTCTTACAGCCAGCCGTCTTGTCTGTACCAACACATTAATATAACAACAAATTAAAATCTTTATATACCATCATTCGTAATTAAGGAACACGGTAAATAAAACTCAGTTTTTAAAAACATCTGATTTGTTCATTCACATGACTTTATCTGCTCTAGAAACAAACTATTATACTTCTATCTACTTCATGATAATTGAGATAAACATCAACAGAAAGTGTCTTATTGCTTGCTTCCTTGTAAGTAGAAGGGAATACACTAGGATAAAGTGATAAACAATAACAGAAAGTGTCTTATTCCTTGTAAGTAGAAGGGAATACACTAGGATAAAGTGATAAACATTAACAGAAAGTGTCTTATTGCTTGCTTCCTTGTAAGTAGAAGGGAATACACTAGGATAAAGTGATAAACATTAACAGAAAGTGTCTTATTCCTTGTAAGTAGAAGGGAATACACTAGGATAAAGTGATAAACATTAACAGAAAGTGTCTTATTGCTTGCTTCCTTGTAAGTAGAAGGGAATACACTAGGATAAAGTGATAAACTTTAACAGAAATTGTCTTATTGCTTGCTTCCTTGTAAGTAGAAGGGAATACACTAGGATAAAGTGATAAACATTAACAGAAATTGTCTTATTACTTGCTTCCTTGTAAGTAGAAGGGAATACACTAGGATAAAGTGATAAACATTAACAGAAAGTGTCTTATTGCTTGTAAGTAGAAGGGAATACACTAGGATAAAGTGATAAACATTAACAGAAAGTGTCTTATTCCTTGTAAGTAGAAGGGAATACACTAGGATAAAGTGATAAACATTAACAGAAAGTGTCTTATTCCTTGTAAGTAGAAGGGAATACACTAGGATAAAGTGATAAATATTAACAGAAAGTGTCTTATTGCTTGTAAGTAGAAGTGAATACACTAGGATAAAGTGATAAACATTAACAGAAAGTGTCTTATTCCTTGTAAGTAGAAGGGAATACACTAGGATAAAGTGATAAACATTAACAGAAAGTGTCTTATTCCTTGTAAGTAGAAGGGAATACACTAGGATAAAGTGATAAACATTAACAGAAAGTGTCTTATTCCTTGTAAGTAGAAGGGAATACACTAGGATAAAGTGATAAACATTAACAGAAAGTGTCTTATTCCTTGTAAGTAGAAGGGAATACACTAGAGTCAAATGCTTTAAAATGTGGTTGCTATGGCAAACAATTGAAATTCCAATCTCTTTGCTTGCCAGAAGCAAACAAACAAGAAACAGGAAGAAAGCTGTCTTCCTGTTTGAGTAATCCGGAGTATTTCGAAGACAGATAATTGTACAAAACAAATGTATATCATATAAACTGTGTTTTTTAAGGAGATCTACATTTTTGTCTATCTGTTACGGTTTGCCAGTTATACAAAAGTCATCTAGAGTGAAGAGGTCTTCAGAGGCTGTTCCCAGAAATTCCAAAATATACATTTCATTAGTCATAAAATTATCTTAAACATACGGTATTTTCATCAAAACCGTTAGAGCCATTTTCAAAAAATCAAAATTTTTGAAACTCTTCCATGTAAAGGCTAGTTGGGCATGGGGGGATTCTTTTTAAAATCTTTGTATTGCATCCTTGGAAGATACTGAACTTAAATATCAAGTTTGATATTTAACAGACTTTTTGTTTTTGAGCTATGCTGCCCCTCCTCCCCCCCCACACACACATAGGCATTTTTCTAAAAATAATATTTTAATATTCAGGGGGTCTTAAAACATGTATTTCTGGTGAAATCTTGGTATTGAATTTTTGGATGCAGTACAATACCTTCTCTATACACTATGTACATAGCACGTGTAGAGTAAGTAATATTAAAAGCATTGTATCAGGATAAGTGAAAAACAAAATGTCTGCTAAATACCAAACTTATATTAAGTTGAGCCTCAAGGATGCAACATGAAGAAAATTCCCACCTTTTTAAGACATTTTTATGACCAAATGTGTATATTTTCAGGGAGGAGTCTCTGAAGCTCAATTCATTCTCAATAGCTTTTGCATAAACCTGAAACCTACAACACAAAAAATGTTGACATGCTCCTTGTTATTGCTTTAAATTTTATAAACTCATTCTTTTCTTTTTACTTTCTCTAGCCCCATATGTACATAGCAATAGAGAAGGTATTGTATTCCACCCAAAAGTTCAATGTCGAGATTTCACCAGAAATATATGTTTTGGGGTTCTCTTGAGTCCAAAGAAAGCATTTTTAAAAAAAGGTCTGTTTGTTTGTGTGTGTCTGTGGACAACATAGCTCCAAAATGAAAAGACCATTAAATACAAAACCTGGTATTTGGGTTTGGTATCTTCCAAGGATGCAACACGAAGATTTTCAAGAAAATACCCCCACTACAAACTACCTTTTACATTGAAAAATTTTCGAAAACGTTTATTTTCTAAAAAATGACTAATGATTTTGATTACAATCCTGTATATTAAAGCTAGTTACATTTAAAATGAAATGTATATCTTAAATTTTGTGGGAATAGCCTCTGAAGACCTCTTTATTCTCAATGATTTTACCAAATGTTTTATAACTGGTAAACCATAAGAGCCAAACAAAAACTTACTACACAAAAAATGTAGATCTCGTTAAAACACATAATTTATGTCCTTTACATTTTTGTTGCGGAGGTAACCGTTTCCGAGATATTTCTTGTTATTGGTTTCAATTGTAAAGAACTTATACTTTTCTCAGACGGAAGTGTCCGTTTTTCTTTTGTTCTACTCCTGGCCAAGCAAAGAAGCGATTTGCAATGACAATTGCATAACGGCACATTTTAAAGCATTTGACTATCACTTTAACATAGCACATTCCCTTCTACTTATAAGAAACTAAGTAATAAGAACATTCTGCTAATGTTTATCTCGATTAGCATTCTGTAGAAAGAAGAATAATCTTTTGTAAGAAGTTTGTTTGTAGAGCAGCTAGAGAAAGTCATGTGAGTATCACACATCAGATTTTTTTTCCTGAACATGCAAAAATAAGGAATTTCAATGTGATTATAGATTGAGCAGCACTTTAATGCCTAATGTATTGCCTTACTTGTTTCCACCTGTAGAGAAGATCATATGAATGTAACACATCAGATTATTTTAAAAAAGTGCTTGTACATGACAATTCTGCTAATATTTACAGGTTTTTGTTTGTTTTCCTGGTGTGTAAGGCCCACAGCGCACACAGTCTTTGACAAACATTTTAAATGATGACATATTTTTCTGGACCACGCTAATAAGAGTTAAATTTGTTACAGCATTTGTCTAAATAATTGTTAAATAACCCAGCAATAAAATTCTTCCCAAATCTTTGTATAAACTTTTTATGAATAAATAAGATGATTGGTTTAAAAAAAATGAAAAAAATAAATTCTTCTTAATGATAACATTAACCAGAATGGCTGAAAATGTTATTTCTTTCTGTAAAATTTTCCTTTTAAAATATTACAATAGCACATCATGTTTATATCACAATATGGTTGCCATATGAATATTTAAGTTGACATGTCTTATCTAATGTTGTTCTATAGTCAAATGCCATCACTATACAATTGTCATTGGTATTCAGTTCTGGTTCCATGACCAGGAGTAAAGGAAAGCAGATATGAAATGGATGAGCACTTGCTGTTTGAGAAAGCTTTAAAATTGAAAGCAATATTAGGAATATCTTGGAAACAGTCAGCTAAAAAAGAACAAAATCTGTATATGGTACACATTGTGTTTTTTAATGACATCTATATTTTTTCTGTGTAAGTATCTCTTACAGTTTACCAGTTATGGAAATATCTTTGAGAATGAAAAGGACTTCAGGGGCATTTGCAAGAAATTCAGAATATAGTACATTTCATTTTCTGTATAAATATGTGTAATATACAGCATTATAAACAAAATGTTCGAAACATTTTTCTGAAAATAGACAGTTTTGAAAAACGTTGCTAGTGTACCTACTCCCTTGTACTTTGATAAGACAATTTCTGTTTATGTTGATAAGAATGTGTAGTGAGATACTCACTTGCAATGATATTCTCTATAGCTTCCTGTGCCTTCTGAACACCGAGACGGAAACCCTGCAGTTCTGGACGCAGACGCAGTCCTCTGTGGTAGTACATGAGACTATGTTCAAAGTCCCCCATGTGGTACAGGGCCTCGGCCTTCTGGAAAATGGCTGTAACAAGCAGACATTATAGGGAACACACCTGCCGAGTAGCCTGTTGCAGCAGCAGTATGTTTTACAGCAATTAACGTCTCTGCATGCTCTTCAATAAGACTGTAAAATCTATGGACGTTTGCAGTTCATACACAACAACTTTACAAATATATATATATGACAGTATTTGGAAACATGCAACATTGAAATGCCTCGAGCCCTGAACTTGTGCAAGCAATCAATCTCAGCTTTGTTTTAGACTGTGTGAAAAGAAAGTGTTTGGTATGAAATAATTACTGGAAATAATTACTGATGGAGTATCTTATACAATAATGTTCTCTATTTTCATTTTTCTTCAATCACATCTTGTGCCAATCGGAGACGATTCACATTTGAGACATTACGAATGTATGTTGTTGTGTATTGTAATCTATATATGTTCAGAGAAAATGAAACACATAATCATAGGATGACTTGTTGCACTATAGCAATTGAATGTATGTAAATATTAAAATTGTTAGTTCCCGTAAATCAGTGATATTTATGTTTACGTTCCACTGCTAGTGAAAACATCACAGTCTTCTATTGGTAAACACAATATATACCATGCTGCGATTCTGTCCCACTATCCATCCCCAACATGCACACCTGAGCATTTAAAAACGCTACTTTACCTTATCTGTGTTTATGATATCATTTACAATAAATAACAGCACCATTATTGAATAAACATTGTAAAACAGTTAATATTATTCTCTTGATCTAGAAACAAAAGAATAAATGTAGTAATAACAATAGAGTAATGTACATTATCTGTCATCAAGGACTATGATGTGGACAAAGTTGAGCCCAAGAAAATAAAGACGAGTGTTGTCAGTTAATCTCGCAGAAATAGATAAAGGAAGCAATAAGGGGGAAAGTAAATGGTGTCTTATAGTGTGAGAAAGGTGATGGGACTGAAGAACTTATCTCATTGAGGATGAGGAAAATAGTAGATAATTATAAGGAAGCGAGGAGAATGATGGCAAAAGGAGAGTATTTGAAGACTACAAGAGGAATGAAGGTAGAAAGTTTTTTCAAGGTATTAAGAAACATAAAATGTGCTTTCAACCAAGGTGAAATATTTATAAAAATAAATATGCAAACAGATAAACAGGAAGTGCTAGAATCATAGCTCAACTATTATCGAGATATATTAAATAAAAATGAAACAAAAGGACTAATAAAGGCTGAAAATAAACCAATATCTACAGTAGTCATCACTCATATTATATAATTAAGAACATGTTGCTTCCATTATCAAGTTTTCCTCTGCTGCTGCTGGTGGTACATCTCTGGACGATGATGTCTCCAGGCAGGATCGATTGTTTCTATTTTTCCAGATGTGGATACTCTGCCAGGTTTCTAGTTCCCAAGTGTTTAGTAAACACTGTTCTCTTCCAAAAAGCTGTTTTGTGTTCCTTGTTGCCAAATGTAGTACACTTTATCGGAGTGCAAGCACTTTATCTGTGTTTTAGAGAGAACACCACAACACAGAGTTGAGCAAAACACATAATGAACAGTTGGGAATTGAAAACTTGGCACAATATCCACATTTGGCAAAATAAAAAGAATTTAATGGACTTTCACAGCCGACCTGGAGACATGCGTTTCCAGAGATTCTTAAATGCACCACCAGAACTAAACCCATCCACTGGCAGTCCAGGAAAATGGAAGCAACAGAGCTTCTGAAACACATACTTAGTTACAAAATGTAAAAGTGTTATAACAGACTTAAATAATAGTTATGTATTTATAAAGTATACATCAATATTGTAATTACAGTAAACAATGAAATACTCCAAGATAACACCAATAAAATATGTCTTAAACTATCAGAAATCTCAAACATACATCTGTATACAGATTAGTTTTCCAAGAAATACAAAATATCCATGCTAACCGCAAATTCATCTACACCGCTGGATCCAAAACAGAAGATGGGAGTGATAACTGCAGACAACACAATTAAATTAAACCTTCCTCACTCATATTCCATATTTTCCTGCGAGCTGTACACCCAAGCTTTGATATACATTAGCCACAGTGACTTTCTTGTACTTAGCGATTCCTAAGCACTCTCCAAAGTTCTAGAAACATATCGACTGATCTCAAACTCTTCACCATCTAGCTCTTTCAGGACATCAGTTTTATGAGGATTCCGTCTCATTGTGGCATCAGAAGCAACTCCACTAACAGAAGTTGCGAGACACTCATTGCCTTAGCGTGACATTAGCAGGCAACTTAGAGCAAAATGGAAGCAGACATGTAGTCAAAATCCACCATTAAAGTTACGTATGGTAAGGAAAGATGACGTCACCATTCCTTGCCCTGTACATTCACTGAAGAGGAAAGAACAAGTGACTATCACACGAATAGGACATACTAAACTAATCCACTCATACATCTTCACCACCTCAATGTGAAGTCTGCAACACAGAACTCACCATTAAACACATTTGCACAGAATGCAGAAGCTCTACAGCATCACTGAAGATATATCCACAACATTGAATACTCCACAAAAATTCAAGGAAGTTCTACTCTTTCTCAGAAGCATAAAACTGGATTTCAAACTGTAATGTACTTATCCACAATATTTTATTTAAATCTATGTAAAACTTACTTTCTTAATGTAATTTTTAATTCACAGACCTTTGTTTAATGGGTAAATCATTTCATTGTAATATAATGAATTGAATTGTTATAAATATTGTGTGGTTTTGATATGACCTAGGAGTTAAAGCGACCTAAAATAAATAAATTAAAAAAATATGTCTTCAAAATAAACCTGGAGATGACAATGGAGGATATCATGGCAGTATTCTGTGACTAGTTGTGAAGCTCAATAAATTTGTCAAGAAAGAAATTCTAGTATTGCATTTATAAAGGAACATTTGATTGCTAATCTGTTGGTTGTTACAAGATAAAATGGGCTGCTCACTCGCTCACATATTAGTAGGAGGTATCCCAGCAGTCGAACACGACACCTGGCAGATCTGCTTACCGAACAAAATCATTACAAAAAAAGTCTATGATACCATCACTGATCGAAGGAAAGTTCGCGAAATGACAGAGGCCATAGGTGTGTGTGTCAACGAGAACGGCAATTTATGTTTTGCATGATACGCTGGAAATGATAAACGATAGATACCGCTCACCGTTGACAACAAAGACAACTTCAAAGATGTGTTTGGAGAGAGTTGGCACCCTTGATGACACTTTGATTCATCATTATACTCCGCGAAACAATCAAAACAATGGATTTCTTCTAATGAATCTGCTCCAAAGACGGCGGAAAAGTGATTTTTGGGACGCGTCAAATTCATTGACTTGTTAGAAAAAGGAAAAGTGAGTACTCCAACGAGTATTTGCCCAATTCGCGAAGAAGTGTTTTTCACATTCTTCCGGAATTCTCGTCACCAAATTGCGTTATGAAATAATTCGCCTGACTGCAATTTCTTCTCGTTCCCAATGGGAACAAAATTGCAGGTGATTGTCAGCTTGGCTTGCAATTGGATGCAGGGCAGGGAAACTCACCTCTGATGTACGTCTTGTCGGACTTGAGGGCAGTCTCAGCGTCCTGGAGAGCCAGCTGGGCTTCCCCCAACAGCAGATAACACTTACTCCTGGCCACCAGGGCGTTCTTGTCGTTGGGATTCAACTCCAGAGCCTGTGAACACAGAGAGAAGCCATCACCAGGTGTTACATCAAGACCCTCATGTTTCTGACCCAGGCACGCTCACCACACCTTGTGCACGAAGTTGATAGCGATACCCACGTCGCCACTCCTCAACTCCCTGCTCCCCAGAGCCAGCAGGGTGCCCGGCTCGGCTTCCTCGGGAAGCTGAAGAGCTTTACTCCGATCCTGACGTCTCTTTATCTTGAGACTCTGCTTGATGTCGTGGGAGCCCATGGCCACGGCGGCGGCCCTATCCTTGTCCGTGTACACCTCTTCCTCTCTGCGCTGAGACCTTCCCCGACGACGACCCTTCTTGCTGGCCTTGGCGTGCAGCTTGAGTTCCCGGGTGAGCTGCGAGAAGCTGGTCTTGCCCGGACTCTTGTCCTCCTCGGGAGTGTGTCTGTCCTCCACATCCTCTGGGGTGGTGGACCTCTTTCTGCGCGGCGCCTTCTCCTCGGCCACATCCTCCAGGTTCACCCTGAGGAAGCTGTGCAGGACCTCGGTGTCCCTGGCGATGTTCAGCATGTGATGTATCTTGGGCTCCTCCATCTTGATCAATAGCGAACAAACAGTTACTATGGCAACTAAACATCTCCACTTTCACTTGTTCTGCGTCCATCTTCTTTCTTTACAAAACACGATACTGCATTTCACACTTTACCACACATGTGTCTGTAACAAAATAATGTTCGCGATCCTAGGCATCATATTTTGAAAAAAAAAATCTGATGTGTACCATTCACATATCTTTTTCTGCATCTCTGTAACAAATTATTACTTTCTCTAAACGTACATAGTGTATAGACAAGATATTGTATTGCGCCCAAAACTTTGATACCCAGATTTCAACGGAATATATGTTTTGAGACCCCCTGAATAAAAAAAAAACATTTTATATAAAAAAAAAAAGGTCCGCGCGCGCGTGTGTGTCTGTGTGCAGCATTACTCAAAAACGAAAAGTCCGTTGAATACCAAACTTAGCATTTTAGTTCGTATCTTCGAAGGATGCGACACGAAGATATTCAAGAAAACCTCCGCTTCCCAATTACCCTTTACATGGAAAATTTTTCAAAAATTTTGATTTTCTCAAAAATATCTCTAACGATTTTATTTAAAATACCGACTATTAAATATATTTATATAGCAAATAAAATGTATATTTTAATTTACCGGAAATATTCTAGCTGATTTTTATTGAATTTTGCATAACTGGTAAACAGTAAGAGATGGACAAAAACTTACTGCACGAAAAATGCAGATCACGTTAAAACACACCATTTATGTTATATACATTTTTTCGTGGGGTTGATCGTTTTTGAGATATTTTTTGTTATTGGTTTGAGCTTTAAAAAACTTATACTTTTCTCATACGGGAATTTGTCAATTCCTGTCCATACAAACAAATGAACTTCAGTCACATGGCAACCAGCTTTTAAAACAATTGACTATCGCTTTAGCCTAGTGTACTCCCTTACTTCCCTTCTAAGGAAGTAAGTAATAAGACAATTTCTGTTAATTTTATCTCGATTAGCATCAAGTCATCAGGCGAATAAACTTTTTAACAATAATTTGTGAATGGAACACATTAGATTGTTTAAGAAATTGTCGTATTACTTTCTTACTTGTAAATTGAAGGAAATAATGTTTTTAAAATACCTTTTCTTTGCATGGCAAAAAGTTGACAAATTTCTTTAAGAGAAAAATGTAAACCAATAAGAAGGAATATGTCGGAAATGATTCTCTACAAAAGTTATATATGATATGAGGTACGTCCAGAAAGTAAGTTCCGTTTCAATTTATCTCCGCTGCAGCGCTGCGATCGCAGTTCCGCACATGCGCGGTAGACGCTCTGTATCAAGGAGAAGAAACGTGCGCCATTTTGAGATCGCTGTCAGCCACATACGCTTTGTTGTACTTGTCTACAATGTCGGTGTTGATTGAAAATCCCGCCGCTTGTGAAATCAGATCTGTGATTCGTTTTCTGAATGCTAGGAAAGTGAAACCAATTGAAATTTATCGGCAAATTTGCGAAGTTTACGGACAAAATGCGATGAGTGATTCAATGGTGAGAAGATGGGTCCGACAGTTCAATGAAGGACGTAGTGAAGTGCAAGATGAAGAACGAAGTGGGTGTCCATCTTTGGTTACAGAAGAACTGGTTCACGCGATTGATGACAAGATCTAGGAAAACCGCAAGTTTACAATTAGTGCTCTCGCTATGGAATTTCCCCAAAGCTCACGATCACTAATTCATAAAATTGTTACCGAAAAACTGAAATTTCGTAAACTTTGCTCACGTTGGGTACCAAAGATTCTTACTGAGCAACACAAAACAAAACGCATGGGTAGTGCACTTCAGTTTTTAGCCCGTTATGATGAAGACGGCGAAGAATTTCTGACACAGATAGTCACAGAGATGAGACTTGGGTTTCTTACGACACCCCTGAAAGTAAGCGGCAATCAATGGCATGGAGGCACACTTCATCCGCAGCAAAGGTTAAGCCGAAACAAACCTTGATACCTCGAAAAATGATGTGCACAGTGTTCTGGGACTGGAAAGGCATCTTACTCATTGATTTCTTACCGCGTGGTCAAACAATCAAAGCAGATGTTTATTGCGAGACACTTAGGAAATTGCGCCGCGCAATACAGAATAAGCGCCGAGGATTGCTGTCAAAAGGTGTTGTTTTTCCTCACGACAACGCACGATCACACACTGCAAATGTGACGAAAAACCTCCTACAGGGGTTTGGCTGGGACGTGTTTGACCATCCTCCGTACAGCCCTGACCTCACTCCTAGCGACTTTCATCTGTTCTTACATCTCAAGTCTTTTCTTGACGGTCAACACTTCAACAATGACGAAGAGCTGAAAGAAAATGTTTCCAACTTTTTGAAGACACAGGCGGCAAATTTCTATGAAGAAGGTATACAAAAACTTGTGCCACGCTATGACAAATGCCTGCAAAATTTAGGCAGTTATGTGGAAAAGTAGTTTAAGAGTTGTAGAATTTTGTGCAATAAATAATTATTCTGTATCTGTACACAATTTAATTTTATTACCAAACACAACTTACTTTACGTTCCTCGCATTAAGTGTGTGTTTAACGAGCTCTATAAGTTTTCCAAATGCCATTCACAGTGAAAAGGTTTCCAGAAAAATTCTATTTATAAACCTATTTGTCATATAAGTGTATGGTGTTGTAATAAAACTCGTTACTTTTTGAGAAAGTTAAAAATTTTCGGAAATTTTTCTGTGCAAAGGGTAGTTTGGGATGGGAGGATTATGTGGAAAATCTTCGTGTTGGAAGATACTGAATTAAATACCAAGTTTGATATTTATCCGAGTTCTTCTTTTTTGAACTAGGAACTTTTTTCAAACAATGTTTTTATTCAGGGATGAAATCTCGACATTGAATTTTTGGGTGGAATACAATACATTGCGGTGTTGATATCTACCCTCAGTAGACTGGCAGAATCCTGCAGATGGCGACATCTGGTGTTGAAGCAGGAAGTTACAAGCAGATATTCGGCCGGTAAACTAGCACTCTGTCTTTAACGTTAGACGCCATTCTGTTGTATTAACTGTAGGTATGCTAGTTTATAATATCAAACCGGCTGATTAACGTTGCTCCACACGTGTTTCATATTTAAAAGTCTTTAATGTTTATTGGCATATTTATGATGCTCGTTAATTATTTAGATGTTGCACACAATGTAGATGTTAATTCATAAAAACATTATGTAAATATAGAGGACAACAAAGTATTAAAGCAATTTTTATAATAGACATTTCTGATAACAAGTTTTAATGCAATAACATATGCTCTCATTCTGGATATGTTGATTAATTAATTTATCTACCCCTACACATAACTGTATCATTTTTAGTTTTCTACTTACTACAGAATACGTAGGTAGACAGATTTCTGCAATGTACCAACAATAAAAAACAAAAACTGATGTGTTCCATTCAATGACTTTCTCAATATTCTGTCGCTTGTTCTTCTATCTACTTCATGCAGTCTTATTACTTGCTTGCTCATAAGTAGAAGTGAAATAAGGCAGTACACTAGGATAAAGCGACTGTCAAACGTTTTAAATCTGGATGCTATGTCATTGAATTTTGTTTTTTTTGCGTGGTCAGGAGTTGACAAGTTTCTGTATGAGGAAAGTTAAACTATTTAAAACTGAAAAAGTTGCCATTAGGTTTACTAGTTGTATAAACTTCAGAAAAAGACGTCTCCCCAGAAAATTCAGTTTTATTTGTCCTGCAACTATCTTTAATATACGATATTTTTATCAAAATGGACGGAGTCATTTTTTAAAAAAATAAAAATGTTCGAACATTTTTCCATGTAAAGGGTACTTTGGGGTGTCGCATCCCTAGAAGATACTAAACTTAAATACCAAGTTTAATATTTAACGTACGTTTACTTTTTACTTTCTCTACACGTACTATGTACATAGTGTATACAGAAGGTATTGTATTGTACCCAAAAATTCAATACCGAGATTTCACCGCAAATACAGGTTTTAGGGTCCCCTGTATCTAAAAACAGAAAAAGGTCCGTGTGTGTTCCTGTGCCTCTGAACACGATAACTCCTAAACAAAAAGTCGATAAAATACCAAACTTGATATTTAAGTTTACTATCTTCCAGAGATGCGACACGAAGGTTTTGTGAAAAATCCCCCTGCCCCAAACTACCCTTTACATGGAAAATATTTAAAAGGTTTTGATTTTCTCAAAAACGACTCTAACGATTTTGTTTAAAATGCCGTCTATTAAATATATTTATATGGCAAATAAAATGTATATCTTTAATTTACTGGGAATAGCCCCTAAAGACCTCTTTATTCTGCATGATTTCTATTGAATTTTGCATAACTGGTAAACCGTAAGAGAGACACAAAACGTACCACACGAAAAATGTAGATCACGTTAAAACACACCATTTATGATATATACATTTTTTCGTGGGGTTGATCGTTTTTGAGATATTCATTGTTATTGGTTTGAGCTTTAAAAAACCTATACTTTTCTCATACAGGAATTTGTCAACTCCTGTCCAAACAAACAAATGAACTTGATTCACATAACAACCAGCTTTTGACTATCACTTTAACCAATGCTACTCCCTTATTTCGCTTCCACTTACAAGGAAGCAAGTAACAAGACTATTTCTGCTAATATTTCTCGATTAGCATGAAGTTAATAGAAGCATAAACTTTTTAACAATAATTTGTTGCAGAGATGTAGAGAAAGTCATGTGAATGGAACACATCAGATTTTTTAATTATGCTGTAAACACACATACCTGAAAACATATACTTCCGGTGAAATCTTGGTATCGAAATTTTGGGTGGAATGCAATACCTACCTTCACTATACACCTAAAATGTCGATGTCGAAATTTCGACGAAAAAATGTTTTTGAAGTCCCCTGAGTCCGAAAAAAGGCATTTTCAGAAAGAAATGCGCGTGCGCGCGCGTGTCTATGAAGAGCATAACTGCAAAACTAAAATACCGCAGCAAACAAAACCTGCTATTTTCCAAGGATGCGACACGAACATTTTCAATAACATTCCTCACCACAAACTACCCCTTATATGGAAGCATTTCTTTAAAAGTTTTTTTCTCAAAACTGGCTTTAACGATTTTAATTAAAATGCCGTATATTTACATCAAAAATAAACTGCATATCTTGAATTTCTTGGTAATAGCTTTAGAAGACCTGCTTATTCTGGATAAATTTTGCGGAATTAGCATAATTGGTTAACCGTAAGAGACATACAAAAACTTAGTATACAAAAAATGTATATCTCGTTAAAACACACAATTTATCTTATACACAATTTGTTGTAGAATTGGCCATTTTCGAGATATTCCGTGTAATTGGTTTCAATTCTAAGCTGCTTAAACTCTTCTCGATTGGTAGGACGTCGTTGTTTATTGTTGGCAAGGAAAGGGAATGGAATTTCAATTGTTTCAGATAATGTGCTCCCTAACTTGCCTCCTGCTAGTATGTTTATCTTGATAGGAGTAATGTCTGCGGAGAAAGTCATGCGAATGGAAGAAATGTTCGTGTTTCTGTAAACGCAATTAAATATCAAACTTGCCATTTAAATGTAATATCTTGCAAGGATGCTACAGAAAGATTTCAAGAAAATCCCCCCAACCCAAACTACCGTTTGTATGGTTTAAAAAAATCGAAAATTTTGATTTGCTCAAACTGCCTGTAACGACTTTGTTTGAAGTATCGTAAATTAAAGATATTTATTTGGCAATGAAATGGACAACATGAATTTTCTGGGAATATTCTCTGAAAACGTCTTCATTCTGAATAACTGGCAAACTGTAAGTTTTACAAAAACTTACAACACAAAAAATATACATCTGGCTAAAACACAATTTATGCCGTATAGATTTCTTTCATGGAGCTGACCATTTCCCAGAAATGCCTTGTTATTGATTTTATTTATAACTTTATTTAATGTCGCCTAACTACAGAGGTCTTATAGCGACAATATCAGGTAACAATAAGAAATGTTATGAATACAACATTTACACATTAAACTAACACTTATACCTGCCTCGTCGAGTGGTGACTGGTTCTGCAGTTTGTCTCTGTTCACAAGATGGAGGTTTCGTGAATACATAGACAAGAGTTGGTCTGCTCAGAGTTTTCTGTCTTTCAGTAAATGATGCAGTTTACTGTTCCATTTTTGTATCACCTTCTTCTTCTTCTTAACATACTGTAGCAATTTGAAAAAATGACGCCTTTCCTGCTAGATTTTGTGGAACGGAATTCCTGGACATTGCCTTAAAACTGACAGCATCATGTCAACAGACTTACTGACATGTAGAGCAACTGCTGGCAGATGTCACCGTCGCTAACAAACAATAAGACAGTTTTCCAACCACATTTTAAAACATTTGACTATCACTTTATCCTAGTGTATTGCCTTCTACTTACAAGGAAGCAAGTAATAAGACAATTTCTGTTAATGTTTATCTTGATTAGCATCAAGTAGATACAAGAACATTTTGTTACAAATATACATGGAAAGTCACGTGAATGAAACAATTTTTTTTAAATCATATTCCTTAATATGTTTATAACAAACTGTTTGAAGTTTTTTCAAAAGTGAATAGTATTTTTAAACGATTGTTTTACATCACTACGTGGAAAAAACTATAAAAAAATGCACAAAACAGTCCATAGCTGTACTAATTATTTTTTCAAAAGTAATCTCTGACCAGTAACAAAACTCGAAGCAGACATTTCCAGACCTCTAGCTTCATTTTTATGCGACCAGATAGATATATTTTGAATATGGAAAAATAGCAATTAAAAAAAGGTGAAGGTGACAAGAATGGGTTTAGAGTTTAGCATAGAGACTAATTTAAATGGCGTCAAGTGTACTACACTTCTTTTGTTCAAACTTTTACAAAACCTGATGTGTTCCATTCACATCAGCTTCTCTACCTCTTACAGACACAAAAACTTATTCTTCCATCTACTTGATGGTAATCAAGATGAACATCAACAGAGATTGTCTTATTGCTTGCTTCCTTGTAAGTACAACTAGGATAAAGTGATAGTCAAATGTTTTAAAAGATGTGAAACAATTGAAGCTCGGTTCGCAGTAAAACAAGACAGATGAAACGAAACGTACATTGTTTGTCAAGTAGGATTTTGTCTACCCCTTACGGTTCAACCGTTATGCAAAAAACAACCAACTCTTCAGAGGCTATTTCTAGAAAATTGAAGATATTTGTCATGTAAATACCTTTAATATACAGTATTTTAATGGAAATCGTTAGAGCAATTTTTGACAAAATCAAAATTTTCGAAAGGATAGTTGCGGGGTGGGGGAATTTTCTTGAAAATGGCGAAATGGCGGAAATTTTTCCCAGAAATAATTGTCTTTGAAGACATGCGGTCTTTTTTATAAACTCCTTTTTGCGTCCGCAAAAATCCACGAGATTTGAGGGTGCCACTACAACCGGAGGATTATAAATATTAATCTCTGAAATTAGGTAAACATGTTCTAATGTAAATGTATTACGGTTTGACATTTTTACGCTGACGAATCAAAAATTAAGTAAAGAATTGACAGGTAATAAAGTGAAGTGAAACGAGAAAGCCATTCAGCAAGCGTTTCTTAATGTGTCTTATTTAGTTTGTATTTATAGAGACGAAATGTTGGTAAACTAAGAAGAAAAACAAAACAACAATGTATTCAAGTAAATTGAGTGCTAGTAAAGAAATAAATGAAACATCTAAGGCTACCAGAAACAAAAATATAGAGATAAAAAAAATCTATTGTGATCCATTCACATGACTTACATCTCTGCAACAAATTATGGTTAAAAAGCTTATGCTTCTATTTACTTCATGCTAATTGAGAAAAAATTAGCAGAAATAATCGTATTACTTGTTTCCTTGTAAGTAGAAGCGAAATAAGGGAGTACCATAGGTTAAAGTGATAGTCAAAAGGTGGTTGCTATGTGACTGAAGTTCCTTTGTTTGTATAGACACGAGTTGACAAATACCTGTATGAGAAAGGTATAAGTTTTTTAAAGCTGAAACTAAAAATAAGCAATATCTTAAAAACGATCAACTCAAAAAAAAAAAAAAAAAAAAAATGAATATAACATAAATTGCGTGTTTTGCCGTGCTCTGCATTTTATGTGTGGTAAGTTTTTTTCCATCTCTTACGGTTTAGCAGTTATGCAAAATTCCGTGAAACTCATCCAGAATAAAGCAGTCTTCAGAGGCTATTCCCAGAAAATTCAACATATAGATTTTATTTTTCGTGTAAATATCTTTAACATATGATATTTTAATCAAAATCTTTGGAGCCATTTTTAAGAAAATTAAATATTTCGAAAAAAGTTTCATGTAAAGGGTAGTTGGGGGTTGGGGGATTTTCTTGAAAAGCTTCGTGTCACATCCTTGGAAGATACCAAATCTATATACCAAGTTTGATTTTTAACGGTCTTTTCGTTTTTGAGCTATGCTGTCCACAGACACACACACGGACATGTTCCTAAACATTTGTTTTATTCAGGGGGTCTCAAAACTTGTATTTCTAGTGAAATTTCGGTATCAAATTTTTCGGTGCATTACAATAGCGTCTCTACACGTGCTAAAGCGCCGTTAGAGTCTGTGAGGTCTAGAAAAGAAAGAGACATTACCCTCTTGTTGAGCAGTTGGGAGAAGGTGCGTGCTTTCCAACAAAGTAGACTGTATAAGAGGAACGCTAAAAGGGCAAGGGATACAAAAACACGCTGTGTAACAGCAGTACAATGGAATAGCGGCGCCTCAATCATTCTTTCCTCTTTTAAAACATTCCAACCATCGGAATATAATTTTGTTAGGAGTAAACGATGCTCTAAAATTAAAACCTTTATCATTTCATACCTCCATTTGATATTTTTATGTCTATAAAACGTGTTTTTCTAAGTGCTAAAACTGTACAGAGGAGATATGAAGTGCAGGTGAAACAAAATCTGATGTGTTCCATTCACATGACTTTCTCTACATCTCTGTAACAAATTATTGCTGATAAACTTATTCTTCTATCCACTAATCGAGATAAACATTAAACACTGTCTTATTACTTGCTACATCCTTGTAAGTAGAAGGCAATACACTAGGCTAAAGTGGTAGTCAAATCTTTTAAAATGTGGTTGCTATGGGATTGAAATCCGTTTCTTTGCGTGGCCAGGAGTTGACAAGTTCCCACATGAGAAAGGTTTTAAGTATTTTAAAACTGAAACCAATAACAAGGAATATTTCGAGAACCGTCAGTTTCTTGAAAAAAAAAAAATTATATGACATAAATTGTGTGTTTTAATGAGCTCTACATTTTTTTTTTTGTGTTCCAAGTTTTTGTCTATCTCTTAGGATTCATTAGTTATGCAATATTTCACAAAATTCATCCAGAATAAAGATGTCCTCAGAGACTATTCCCAGAAAATTAAAAATATACATTTTATTTGTTACATAAATATATTAAATATAAAAGATTATAATGAAAATCAATATGGCCGATTAGTGCAATGGATTTAAGCTCCATAAATAAAGTTTATGCTTTTTTTAGAACATGTCCATTAAAGTCATTTTTGAGAAAATCAACATTTTCGATTTTTTGCCATGTAAACGGTATATGGGGGTGAGGGTATTTTCTTGAAAATCTATGTGTCGCATCCTTGGAAGATACTGAACTTAAATATTTAACGGATTTTTCGCTTTTGAGCAATGCTACTCACACACGGTCTATTTGTAAACATTTTTTTTTTAATTCAGGGAGTCCAAAAACATATATTTGCTGTTAAATGTCGGTATCGAATTTTTTGATTCAATATAATACCTTCTGTAGACACTATGTACGTGTAGAGAAAGTACTAAATGCGTTACAATATGAGTAGAGATATTTCACTATTTATGTAAGTACCTTCCTAATTCACACGTGGCAACACTGCGCTTCATTTAACATGTACTGTACTGAGACGCGCTTTAGATTCGAAGTAGCCCAAGAGTATTTTCACAAGGCTAAGACCGCACTTAAGAATAGCGCGTACCAAACACAAAGTTCATCATGCATTTCCCTTCAGTTGAGTAAAACAAGTCTGGAGACGTCGCTCTTGTACCTAGAAGCTTTACTCTGGGCTACGGGATGTATATAAGGGGCCGATTGCTCACAGTGAATAAGTAGACTACAATGTGTCCTATTGTTACAAGAGTGTGCTAGTGACGAGAGAGATTCTCATTGTTACTGTACAGTACGTCGCTCTTGTACCTAGAAGCTTTACTCTGGGCTACGGGATGTATATAAGGGGCCGATTGCTCACAGTGAATAAGTAGACTACAATGTGTCCTATTGTTACAAGAGTGTGCTAGTGACGAGAGAGATTCTCGTTGTTACTGTACAGTACGTCGCTCTTGTACCTAGAAGCTTTACTCTGGGCTACGGGATGTATATAAGGGGCCGATTGCTCACAGTGAATAAGTAGACTTCAATGTGTCCTATTGTTACAAGAGTGTGCTAGTAACGAGAGAGATTCTCATTGTTACTGTACAGTATCTAATATTGAACAGTTCACCTCAATAATGATACTAAAATAATCATCTGTTCCGAAAGAGCATGTTACATGTGCATCTCAAGAGAGAGTTTAAATCTCATTGGCTGGAACATTTCAAGAAGGCGTTGTTGTTGGAAGCAGGAACAGTCCTAAGGTCCCGCTATACATACTTATTGTACTGTAACGGGGGTCGACACCCCAACACAGGGAGGCCGGAACCAGAAACTACGGCACAGAGTTTCCAAATTAAACGATTTTAATTAAACTGTCATATGTTTAAGATATTTTATGGCAAACGAAATGTATTTCTTGAATTTTCTGGGAATAGTCTCTGAAGACCTTTTCATTCTGCGTAAATTTTGTACAACTAGTAAACCGTAAGAGATAGACAAAAACTTTATATCTCGTTAAAACACACATTTATTTAAATAAGACAATTTCTGGTAATTTTTGTCTCGATTGGTATCAAGTAGATACAAGAATAAGCTTTTATAAGAATAGTTTGCAGACCAGGCAACAGCTCACATTTTGTTTTTTAGCATATCCCAAATATTATAGTTCCTTTTGAAAGACCCTCTCTTAGTAGAAAATCTAAAACTTAAATGATTTGCTGGAAACGATTTTAAGCTTTTTGTAAATCCTGTAAAAGTAGGTTGGATTTGCAGCTACGGTTAATATAGCTGAAAAAGAAATATGTTTTAAATATTTGTGCTGCGGTAAACATAGTGCTAATCTATTTAAAACCGTATCACAGAGCTAGGAAGTTTCCTTGTGCAGAGAAAGAGCGGCCAGGTTTGACAATGGGCAACGTAGAGTGCAACCCATTACTGCACAACACAGAAACACTTCGGTAGGAAGGAAGGTGTTGAAATAACATCTGCTCAAATGTGAACAAAATTAATTTGTTTTACAACCATAGTAAGATTTCTAGCAGCGGGTTTATTTAGAAACTGATGGCAGTTCTAGTAAACAAACTGTCAACTGTCTAGTAACAGAACAGCTTCATAGAAACACATTGTTGATTGTAAATTTGTTCGGAAAGTTACAGTCCAGAGTGTGGCATGCTGAAGAACTGTCAACACGGATCCTACCTCAATGAGAAGAATCATGTATCACATACAAGCTGCTATTTGCTGAAACATCTTGCGAAGTGGAACCAACTTGTTAGTTTTCATTTGAAAGGCTCCAGAATTACATATACGTAGTTTTCAGATGAGTTTAATTGCGGTTTTCGTTTTTACCTGGTAGAGTCTGAAGATACGTTATTTAACATTCGGTCAGTAAATGTTTGGTTGTAATGTACATATCAGTCAGAGTCATCCTGGTGTGGTTATATGAATGTCTGGAAAAAGTGTTGCTTACTTGACAACAGCTTTGTTTGCCTCTCCCCTGCGACTTGATGCGGCGAGACGGTCGGTCGCAACCTTTCGTTTTTACCTGGTAGAGTCTGAAGATATGTTGTTTAACATTCGGTCAGTAAATGTTTCAATCCGTGTTATAATTGCTTGGGTGTTTTCATATATAGAAATCAGTTAGTCACTCTTTTATATGTAATACTTTATATGTTGCACATAATTAATTATCTAAATAGATGTGCCTCATAAGTAATTTTTGTTCTCTGGAAGCAGTACTGTTTATTTGACAACAGCTTTGTTTACCTCTGCGTTCTCATCAATTACTTGTTTTGATGCGGCGAGACGGTCGGTCGCAAACATATACGGAACGGCGAACGGTACGAATTTCCCATCTCTGGTTATCTCTTACTAAACATGTACATACTTGAAAATAAAGCTCTTAGCAACTATATTTAATTTTATATATTTGTATGTAATTGTTTTCAGAAACGAATTATGCCAACTTAAGATGCAGATTTCATTTGACTGACGAAACGGAAGGTTTTAACAAAATAATTGGAAATGTAAGAAAATGTGATATGTTTGTGTCTAAACTGCTACATAATATTTATCAAAGATTCAGCAAGCATCTGTGCAGTCGCTTCATCTACAGGTTCGTTTCAAACTCTGTGTTGTTAGCCGACGGTTTGAGGTGTGTAACAATACAGCTTGTACAGGTGAAAGGAAAGTGTTCTTCAAATGTGAACACAAGCAGGTCTTAAACATAACCGAACAACGAATCACATTATCAAATGGAATCTGTGAATATAAAAATATACTAAAAATATTGTTTATAGAACAATTTTTTTTTCTTTTAAGTTTGAATTTTGGCGAACATTCTACTTTGTGGGAGGAGAGGCCTTTGTTTAATTTTACTGCTCATGTTTGGGCGAAAGGTGGGTTTAGGAGCATGATGTGCTGCAACTCACCATGTTGTAGGCGTGAAGACTCTTGTTGTAGTTGCCAGTCTTGAGATGTCCTGCTGCCTCGTCACACAACACCTTGGGGTCTGGACCCTGGTCCTTGTCCTTGCCTTTGGGCGCCATCTGAAAACAACCAAACATTTCACATTAGCTTCGTCTGTCCGTACCTGAAGCAAATTTGTTTCAGATTGACTTTCTAATCTCTTACACTTCGCGTTTTGTTACGACGAGATTTCTGCTGTATTAGATGTCGTGACCGCGTGGTGGCTGGCTTCCTCTCTCAGGCCTTCTGTCCTCCAGTTACCACATACCTTCATTTGCGAACAAAGAGTGTTATTATGGTATCAGCGTCCCACTCTATATTGGGCATCGATTTCCTCATAGGGCTCTCTATCAGTTTTCAGGTTCCTTTACGTGCCGTAAATCAACAACACGGGACCACCGGCTTTACTTATATTTCGAAGAAAACTATGTTAAGGACTTTTACTTCACAAAAAAAAAACAAAAAACAAACATCGCCTATCACGAGGTCTGAACCCGTGACCTTGTAAACTAGAGGCTAGTACGTTATCCTTAGACCACGGAGAATGACAAGAAGATGGAAAGACACACATATGCACATTTTTCTAAAAATGGTATTCTTTGGATTCAGCGGGTCCGAAAATCTGTTTCCGGTGAAATCTCTGCATCGTTTTTTATCTATTTGCACATTCTACATACGTACTAGAGAAAGTATTACATGAATTGTATTCACAAAATCATGATATTCTAGCATCGCGTATTTCACACGCTTCTCCCCCAAAGCTGTAACCGCTTTTTTGAGAGGAATTGATGTGCTAGTTTAGTAAAAAGAAACAAAGACCTATATTCCCAATTAAATAAAAATAAATGAGATTTGTTTTGAAGCCGGTGAACTCGGAAGAGTTGAGTATTCGTCACAAAACTCAGAATAAACATCGGTTTACCGGCCAAGACACAAGGCCACAGCAACTGTTTTAAATAATATTCCGGATATCAGGTGACTCATATAAACTGTACCTTAAACTCTTGGGTATTTGTATACAATTTAAGAACAAATTAATTGTGAAATGTACATTGGGACTACTTTGCTGCACGTGGGTCTGCTGTGGCGCGAACAGTGAACATCTCGATGACTTGCCCATTGAGGAAACAACAATAATGGGACGAGTGTTTTCACCCGAAGCGCCGAGATGTATTTCATAGGAAGGCAGATTTTATCATTGTACATTAGTTCTCAAATGGTACATCACATTACTTCACTGCCTCCTGAATTATGACGTGGCCGACCCTATCTACACCCAAAGTACGAATATCGATAACAACAATAGAAATAGCGAACAATTGTTTTACTCATTTTTTTTTTAGATTAATATCCTTTAATCTGGTTGGTCATATCGGACGATGAATGAAATGATCTCGGGGTCCATACAGCTTAAAGTTACTCGACATTCGTCTTCTCAGGAAAACCTTATCCGGGTAACCCACCCTAAGCGAGATTCGAACTCACGACCTTGTGAATGTCAGGCATGAAATGGAAACAAACGTTACTTTATTTGAGGTTGGCTGTCACAGTGTAATCTCGGCGCTGAGTCGTCAGACCAAGGAGAAGTCGGCCGGTATTGTCTCATTAGCAACACCAAATACTCGCGTGACAATAATTTAGCATGTTCCAATAGGATGACGCAATCGATCTGATTTGTCAGTTAATTCTGTCAAGATTGCGGTGCCTAGCACGACCTGTATCAGCTCACGACAGCCCCGCAGTGCATTATGGGAATTACAACAATAATTACCTGCCACATTTGGTCTTCCCCGTCCAACCTATCTTTGCAATGATGTTTTCCTGCAGTTTAAACCCAAACAATTTCACGTGCTCCATTTATATGACGTTCCTTAGAAAGTATTGCATTCCGCCCAAAAATTTGTTACCGAGATTTCGCTGCAAATATAACATGTTTAAGGACCCATGAGTAAAACGTCCCTGTGTGTATTTGAGGGAGGGGGTAGTGTTTAACGCATGGCACCGCAGGGAAGAGCATGAAGCACTGGAGGAACCAGGAGTAAACCCGCCCAGACGCCGTTTTGTCCACCGCCTTGTGCCTGTGAAGAGCATAGCTCTAAAACGAAAAGTTGATAAGCAACTTCCAAGGATACCTCGCCAAGTTTTAATTAAAAAGAAATCCTACCCCAAACTACCCTTTACATGGAACATTTTTCGAAATTTTTTATTTTATAAAAAAGGGATCTAGCGATTTTCATTAAAATGCTACATGTAGGTATTTATATCACAAATACAACGTATATTCTGAATTGCCTGTAAAGTGTTCTACATTCTGTAGGAGATAGACAAAAGCTTACTACAGAAAATCGTCAAAACACGCAACTTATATCTTATGCAATTTTGTTATTGCCCTAACCACTTCCGAAATATTTTCTGTTATTCGTTTCAGTTTTCAAATACTTAAACTTTACTCAATGGGAAGGCCGCATCTGTTTCATTTTGTTTTACTCCTGGCCTTGGAAAGTGAACCGAATTTCAATTTCAACCACATGGCAACCACATTTTAAAACATGTCTATCCTAGTGTATTCACTTCTACTCACAAGGAAGCAAGTAATAAGACAATTTGTGTTGATGTTTATCTCCATGTAGATAGAAGAATAAGCTTTTGTAAGAATAGTTTGTTTGCAGAAGAGATCAAGAAAGTCATGTGAATGGAACACGTCAATTTTGTTTCTTATTGTTGATACCTAAACTCATTAGGCTGTCTCATAAGTAGTGTCGGTTTTTTGATTTTGGTGAACATTTATTGGGTTTCTTTGGTTTGGCAATGCTGGCTAGTGTTGCGAACACCTTCAGTTGTTAATAAAAAATCACAAAATGGAGAAAACAAAGTTTGAAGTCCTTCTGGAAACAAGATTATAAAGCCACGTGCGTGCGTGCGAGATCTGGTGAGCCTAGGTGTACCTACCACAGGGATGAGGTGAAGGTTAAGGTTTTGTATTTGAGGATTCGGGTGATGATGTTAAGGAGGTAGGCTCCTCGAACGGTTGCATTTTCAGGAGCAGCATCCGTTTCCTCTGCTCCGCTGGTGTTGCATTTGATTAGCATTGTTTTTGTTGGAGAATTTTGATTGACCACTCCCAATGGGGGTACTTGGTTCAGCTAATTTTCTGTTGGCTGTTTGAAGCCGTTGTTACCGGGGGTGCCTGCAAACCATGCGCCTGTATCGGCGTTCAGTGGATAAGTACTCCCCCAGCGATCTGACAAGTGCGTCCTCATTTTCGCCCAATCTAGCGTAGAATTTCTGAGCCCGGCGCCTAATTACATCCTCCACATATGGAAGGGCAGAAGCTTCACGTAGTAGCCTAAAAGGGAAACGTTGCCATACAGAATATATGGACCTGAGTCCTCTATTCTGTATCCGCTGTAACCAGAGAAGCCAGGAGTCTGCTGCCATGCCCCACACTTCGTAGGCGAAGAGCATCGGGGGGACTATGAGCGCCTTGAAGAAACGTAGCTTTAAGTGAACCAGCATTTGGGAGGCCGGAACAGGGGAAAGGGCGGCCACCGACGTGTTCACGAAAGGTTAGGCCTTTATCAAGAGTGACGCCCAGGTATTTGATGGAATTTCCCCACTCTATCCTCTGGCCTTGGTAGGAAAAGTTGGGTATCTGATAAAGCCGCTGCCGCAATTCGAAGAACATGTGAAGTGGAAGGAGAAGGTGTCGTTAGTGAGCGT
This sequence comes from Hymenopus coronatus, assembly GCA_030762935.1. NCBI lineage: Eukaryota > Metazoa > Arthropoda > Insecta > Mantodea > Hymenopodidae > Hymenopus > Hymenopus coronatus. Next base: position 1,975,904 of record CM060895.1, on the reverse strand, counting down.
TCAAACGTTTCAACAATGGAGACGAAAACACTAGAGACCTAAAGTGTGGAGGATACACGCCAACGTTTGCGAGAAAATCCGCAAAAAGCTAGCCTAGGCTTTCAGAAGAACTTGGTCCATCAAAAGATACCATACATCGCCACATTAAATCATACAGAAGCTGTACCTCATGAACTGACACCTAGAGACGTAGAGTATATATCGCTCTTGAGCTTATCCGTAATCCTTTGGATGATCGATTTGTCAGGAGAAGTGTCACTTGTGTTCGGTATATCATCGAAATCCTGACGCCTCGAAACAGTGACTCAATCCCCGCCAACCTGCCAAAGCCATCGTTAAAAAAATCGGTTCAGTCCCGAAGTAAAGTTGTGTGTCTGGTGGAATTTTGAAGGTGTGATTCACTGGGAGTTTGTTCCAAACGGGCGGGCGATTGAAGCGGATCTTTATTCTCAACAACTGGAACGAGTTCATGACATTTTGAGACGGAGATATCCAGCATTAGTTAACCAAAATAGAGTTCTATTGCAAGAGAACAATGCAAGACCCCATACTGCACGAACAACCATGGAAAAAAATTAGGAATTGAGAGGAATCGAACTGTTACCGCACCCAGCATACAGCCCTGATCTCGCACCATCAGATTATCATATTTTTCGATCCATGGCCCATTTTCTACATGGAAGAAATGTTGACAACATTGAAGCAGTGCAAGTGGGTCTCACCGACTTCTTCACATCAAAAACCAGAGACTGGTGGGATAACAAACCTCGCTGAAAGATCACTCAAAGCTCTGTATTTTGAAGACTAGTTAATTGCTTGTCAGAACATATTTCAAATATTTGTTTTTCTTATAAAACGACATTACTTATGAGGCAATGGCTATAGTTATATTCCACGTTTGATTCAAAACTCTGCGTGCCATGTTTACTATCCCCTGGTACATGATGGTTTACAGTCCCTGGTACCAAAACTCTGCGTGCCATGTTTACTGTCCCCTGGTACATGATGGTTTACAGTCCCTGCTACCAAAACTCTGCGTGCCATGTTTACTGTCCCCTGGTACATGATGGTTTACAGTCTCTGCTACCAAAACTCTGCGTGCCATGTTTACTATCCCCTGGTACATGATGGTTTACAGAATCCAGTCGTCCATGCTACCAAAACTCTGCGTGCCATGTTTACTATCCCCTGGTACATGATGGTTTACAGTATCCAGTCGTCCATGCCACCAAAACTCTGCGTGCCATGTTTACTATCCCCTGGTACATGATGGTTTACAGTCCCTGCTGCCAAAACTCTGTGTGCCATGTTTACTATCCCCTGGTACATGATGGTTTACAGTATCCAGTCGTCCCTGCTACCAAAACTCTGTGTGCCATGTTTACTATCCCCTGGTACATGATGGTTTACAGAATCCAGTCGTCCATGCTACCAAAACTCTGCGTGCCATGTTTACTATCCCCTGGTACATGATGGTTTACAGTATCCAGTCGTCCATGCCACCAAAACTCTGCGTGCCATGTTTACTATCCCCTGGTACATGATGGTTTACAGTCCCTGCTGCCAAAACTCTGTGTGCCATGTTTACTATCCCCTGGTACATGATGGTTTACAGTCCCTGCTACCAAAACTCTGCGTGCCATGTTTACTATCCCCTGGTACATGATGGTTTACAGTCCCTGCTACCAAAACTCTGTGTGCCATGTTTACTATCCCCTGGTACATGATGGTTTACAGTATCCAGTCGTCCCTGCTACCAAAACTCTGTCTGCCATGTTTACTATCCCCTGGTACATGATGGTTTACAGTATCCAGTCGTCCATGCTACCAAAACTCTGTGTGCCATGTTTACTATCCCCTGGTACATGATGGTTTACAGCCCCTGCTACCAAAACTCTGTGTGCCATGTTTACTATCCCCTGGTACATGATGGTTTACAGTCCCTGCTACCAAAACTCTGTGTGCCATGTTTACTATTCCCTGGTACATGATGGTTTACAGTCCCTGCTACCAAAACTCTGTGTGCCATGTTTACTATCCCCTGGTACATGATGGTTTACAGTCCCTGCTACCAAAACTCTGTGTGCCATGTTTACTATCCCCCGGTACATGATGGTTTACAGTCCCTGCTACCTAAACTCTGCGTGCCATGTTTACTATCCCCTGGTACAAGATGGTTTACAGCCCCTGCTACCAAAACTCTGCGTGCCATGTTTACTATCCCCTGGTACATGATGGTTTACAGTCCCTGCTGCCAAAACTCTGTGTGCCATGTTTACTATCCCCTGGTACATGATGGTTTACAGTCCCTGCTGCCAAAACTCTGTGTGCCATGTTTACTATCCTCTGGTACATGATGGTTTACAGTCCCTGCTACCAAAACTCTGCGTGCCATGTTTACTATCCCCTGGTACATCATGATTTTCAGTCCCTGCTGCCAAAACTCTGTGTGCCATGTTTACTATCCCCTGGTACATGATGGTTTACAGTATCCAGTCGTCCCTGCTACCAAAACTCTGCGTGCCATGTTTACTATCCCCTGGTACATGATGGTTTACAGTCCCTGCTACCAAAACTCTGCGTGCCATGTATACTATCTCCTGGGACATGATGGTTTACAGTCCCTGCTACCAAAAACTCTGTGTGCCGTGTTTACTATCCCCTGGTACATGATGGTTTACAGTCCCTGCTACCAAAACTCTGTGTGCCATGTTTACTATCCCCTGGGACATGATGGTTTACAGTCCCTGCTACCAAAACTCTGTGTGCCATGTTTACTATCCCCTGGTACATGATGGTTTACAGTCCCTGCTACCAAAAACTCTGCGTGCCGTGTTTACTATCCCCTGGTACATGATGGTTTACAGTCCCTGCTACCAAAACTCTGTGTGCCATGTTTACTATCCCCTGGTACATGATGGTTTATAGTCCCTGCTACCAAAACTCTGTGTGCCATGTTTACTATCCTCTGGTACATGATGGTTTACAGTATCCAGTCGTCCCTGCTACCAAAACTCTGCGTGGCCTGTTTACTATCCCCTGGTACATGATGGTTTACAGTCCCTGCTACCAAAACTCTGCGTGACATGTTTACTATCCCCTGGTACATGATGGTTTACAGTCCCTGCTACCAAAACTCTGCGTGCCATGTTTACTATCCCCTGGTACATGATGGTTTACAGTCCCTGCTGCCAAAACTCTGCGTGCCATGTTTACTATCCCCTGGTACATGATGGTTTACAGTCCCTGCTACCAAAACTCTGCGTGCCATGTTTACTATCCCCTGGTACATGATGGTTTACAGTCCCTGCTACCAAAACTCTGCGTGCCATGTTTACTATCCCCTGGTACATGATGGTTTACAGTCCCTGCTACCAAAACTCTGTGTGCCATGTTTACTATCCCCTGGTACATGATGGTTTACAGTATCCAGTCGTCCCTGCCACAAAAACTCTGCGTGCCATGTTTACTATCCCCTGGTACATGATGGTTTACAGTATCCAGTCGTCCCTGCTACCAAAACTCTGCGTGCCATGTTTACTATCCCCTGGTACATGATGGTTTACAGTCCCTGCTGACAAAACTCTGTGTGCCATGTTTACTATCCCCTGGTACATGATGGTTTACAGTCCCTGCTACCAAAACTCTGCGTGCCATGTTTACTATCCCCTGGTACATGATGGTTTACAGTATCCAGTCGCCCCTGCTACCAAAAATCTATGTGCCATGTTTACCAACCTCTGGTACATGATGGTTTACAGTCCCTGCTACCAAAACTCTAGTGTGATGTTTACTATCCCCTGGTACATGATGGTTTACAGTATCCAGTCGTCCCTGCTACCAAAACTCTGCGTGCCATGTTTACTATCCCCTGGTACATGATGGTTTACAATCCCTGCTACCAAAACTCTGTGTGCCATGTTTACTATCCCCTGGTACATGATGGTTTACAGTCCCTGCTACCAAAACTCTGCGTGCCATGTTTACTATCCCCTGGTACATGATGGTTTACAGTCCCTGCTACCAAAACTCTGCGTGCCATGTTTACTATCCCCTAGTACATGATGGTTTACAGTCCGTGCTACCATAACTCTGTGTGCCATGTTTACTATCCCCTGGTACATGATGGTTTACAGTCCCTGCTACCAAAACTCTGCGTGCCATGTTTACTATCCCCTGGTACATGATGGTTTACAGTCCCTGCTACCAAAACTCTGCGTGCCATGTTTACTGTCCCCTGGTACATGATGGTTTACAGTCCCTGCTACCAAAACTCTGCGTGCCATGTTTACTATCCCCTGGTACATGATGGTTTACAGTCCCTGCTACCAAAACTCTGCGTGCCATGTTTACTATCCCCTGGTACATGATGGTTTAGAGTCCCTGGTACCAAAGCGTCTCAGTAATTACCACTGGCGATAAATATTTCGGACAACACAACCGTAATAGTGTCTAACGCCCAGTTTTACTACTTATGCGTCACCAACCGACTGTTCTGGAACTTCTTCATACATTTTAACAAACATTAACATCCGATGTGTTCCATTCACACGACTTTCTCTACCCAATCTGAACGTACTTACAAAACAATATTCTTTTTACTTTTTCTACTTCATTATAATCATTATAAGAATTTGTGTTATATCTCACGACGAATGAAATGACATTCTCCTCAGCCAAAGGGGAACCTAACCGGTAATAACTCACCCTCAGCGAGATTCGAACTAGTGACCTGTTGAATGTGAGGAAGACACGCTACATGCACACTACCGAGGCGGGCTCGCTTTTTTGCATAGCCAAGAGTGAAACACGGACTACTACCTTTTAGAGAAAAGTTTAAGCATTTCAAAATTGGAACCAATAAAAGGGAATAGCTCTGAAATGGTTACTTCTACGAAACAAACGTATGACATAAATTATATGCTTTAACGAGAAAACTCATCCACGATGAAGAGGTCTTCAGGGATTATTCTAACATATACATTTTATTTGCCATCTAAACTCGGCTTTTTAATAAAATTCTTTAGACCAATTTTTTTAAAAATCGAAAATTTAAAAAATAATGGGAATATTTTTACTTTCTCTACGTCTATTATGTACATAGTGTATAGAGAAGGTATTGTATTCCACCAAAAACATTCTATATCGAGATTTCACCGGAAATATATGTTTTGGGTCCCCCTAAATCCAAAAAACGCATTTCTAGAAAAAGGTCCATGTCTGCGTGTGTGTGTGTGTGTGTGTGTGTGTATGCGCGCGCGTCTGTGGTCAGCATACCTCATAAAAAGGAAAATACCGTTAAATACCAAACTTGGTATTTAAGTTTCTATCTTTCAAGGATGCGACACAAAGATTCTCAAGAAACTCCCCCCACCCCAACTACCCTTTACAAGGAAAACATTTCGAAAATTTTGAATTTTCTCAAAAATGGCTCTAACGATTAAAATATCGTATATCAAATATTTACATGACAAAGAAAATGAATATTTTGAGTTTTTTGGGAATGGCCTCTGAAGACATCTTTATTCTGGATGAATTTTGCATAACTGGTAAACCGTAAGAGATGGACAAAAACTTACCACACAGAAACTGTAGAGCACGTTAAAACACACAGTTTATGTTATTTACATTTTTTCGTGAAGTTGGTCGTTTTTGAGACATTTCTTGTTTTAGGTTTCAACCTTGAAAAAGTTATACTTTTCTCATACATGAATTTGTCGACTCGTGTCCATACAAACAAAGGAACTTCAGTCACAAAGTAAACAGCTTTTGACTATCACTTTAACCTATGGTACTCCCTACAAGTAATAAGACTATTTCTGCTAATTTTTTTTTTTTCGATTAGCATGAAGTAAATAGAAGAATAACCTTTTTAACAATAATTTGTTGCAGAGATGTAGAGAAAGTCATGTGAGTGTAACATATACAATTTTTCTGCAAATAATCGTGTCCCATCCTTGGAGACACTAAACCCAAATGCTAGTTCAGTAAATCCACACCCACACACAGACACAGACACACACAGACACAGACACAAAGACAGACACACACAGACACACACAGACACACACAGACAGACACACACAGACACACACACAGACACACACAGACACAGACACAGACACACACAGACACACACAGACACACACAGACACACACAGACACACACAGACACACACAGACAGACACACACAGACACACACAGACACACACACAGACACACACAGACACAGACACAGACACACACAGACACAGACACAAAGACAGACACACCCACACACAGACACAGACACACACACCCACACACAGACAGACACACACAGACACACACAGACACAGACACACACAGACACAGACACAAAGACAGACACACACAGACACACACAGACACACACAGACACACACAGACAGACACACACAGACACACACAGACACACACACAGACACACACAGACACAGACACACACAGACACACACAGACACAGACAGACACAGACAGACACACACAGACACACACAGACACACACAGACACACACAGACACAGACACACACAGACACAGACAGACACAGACAGACACACACAGACACACACAGACACACACAGACACAGACAGACACAGACAGACACACACAGACACACACAGACACACACAGACACACACAGACACAGACACACACAGACACACACAGACACACACAGACACAGACAGACACAGACAGACACACACAGACACACACAGACACACACAGACACACACAGACACACACAGACACACACAGACACAGACACACACAGACACACACAGACACAGACAGACACACACAGACACACACACAGACACACACAGACACAGACACACACAGACACACACAGACACACACAGACACACACAGACACAGACAGACACACACAGACACACACAGACACACACACAGACACACACAGACACAGACACACACAGACACACACAGACACACACAGACACACACAGACACACACAGACAGACACACACAGACACACACACAGACACACACAGACACAGACACAGACACACACAGACACACACAGACACACACAGACACACACAGACACACACAGACACAGACACACACAGACACAGACACAAAGACAGACACACCCACACACAGACACAGACACACACACCCACACACAGACAGACACACACAGACACACACAGACACAGACACACACAGACACAGACACAAAGACAGACACACACAGACACACACAGACACACACAGACAGACACACACAGACACACACAGACACACACACATACACACACAGACACAGACACAGACACACACAGACACACACAGACACACACAGACACACACAGACACACACAGACACACACACAGACAGACACACACAGACACACACAGACACACACAGACACAGACACACACAGACACACACAGACACACACAGACACACACGGACACACACAGACACAGACACACACAGACACAGACACAAAGACAGACACACCCACACACAGACACACACACCCACACACAGACAGACACAAACAGACACACACAGACACAGACACACACAGACACAGACACAAAGACAGACACACACAGACACACACAGACACACACAGACAGACACACACAGACACACACAGACACACACAGACACACACAGACACAGACACACACAGACACAGACACACACAGACACACACAGACACACACACCCACACACAGACAGACACACACAGACACACACAGACACAGACACACACAGACACAGACACAAAGACAGACACACACAGACACACACAGACACACACAGACACGGACAAACACACAGACATACACAGACACGGACAGACACACACAGACACGGACAGATACACACAGACACGGACAGACACACAGACACACACAGACACGGACAGACACACAGACACACACAGACACGGACAGACACACACAGACACGGACAGACACACACAGACACGGACAGACACACAGACACACACAGACACGGACAGACACACACAGACACGGACAGACACACAGACACACACTGACACACACAGACACAGACAGACACACACAGACACAGACAGACACACAGACACACACAGACACACACAGACACACACAGACACACACAGACACAGACAGACACACACAGACACAGACAGACACACACAGACACACACAGACACAGACACACACAGACACGGACAGACACACAGACACACACAGACACACACAGACACGGACAGACACACAGACACACACAGACACGGACAGACACACATAGACACGGACAGACACACAGACACAGACACAGACACACACAGACACGGACACACACAGACACAGTCATACACAGACACAGACATACACAGACACAGACATACACAGACACACACAGACACACACAGACACAGACACACACAGACACACACAGACACAGACAGACACAGACACAGACACACACAGACACAGACACAGACACACACAGACACAGACACAGACACACACAGACACACACAGACACAGACACACACAGACACACACAGACACAGACATACACAGACACACACAGACACACACAGACACAGACACACACAGACACACAGACACACACAGACACAGACAGACACAGACACACACAGACACAGACACACACAGATACACACAGACACAGACAGACACAGACACACACAGACACACACAGACACAGACACACACAGACACAGACACACCCAGATACACACAGACACAGACAGACACAGACACACACAGACACACACAGACACAGACACACACAGACACACACAGACACAGACATACACAGACACACACAGACACAGACATACACAGACACACACAGACACACACAGACACAGACACACACAGACACACACAGACACAGACACACACAGACACACACAGACACACACAGACACAGACATACACAGACACACACAGACACAGACACACACAGACACAGACATACACAGACATACACAGACACACACAGACACACACAGACACACACAGACACAGACACACACAGACACACACAGACACACACAGACACAGACACAGACACACACAGACACACACAGACACAGACACACACAGACACACACAGACACAGACACACACAGACACACACAGACACAGACACACACAGACACACACAGACACAGACATACACAGACACAGACACACACAGACACACACAGACACAGACACAGACACACACAGACACAGACAGACACAGACACAGACACACACAGACGGACACAGACACAGACACAGACACAGACACACACAGACACAGACACACACAGACACAGACACACACAGACACAGACACACACAGACACACACAGACACACACAGACACACACAGACACAGACATACACAGACGCACACAGACACACACAGACAGACACAGACACAGACACACACAGACACAGACATACACAGACATACACAGACACACACAGACACAGACAGACACAGACACAGACACACACAGACATACACAGACACACACAGACACACACAGACACACACAGACACAGACACACACAGACACAGACAGACACACACAGACACAGACATACACAGACACACACAGACACAGACATACACAGACAGACACAGACACAGACAGACACAGACAGACACAGACATACACAGACACAGACAGACACAGACATACACAGACACAGACAGACACAGACATACACAGACACAGACAGACACAGACACAGACAGACACAGACAGACACAGACAGACACAGACACACACAGACACAGACACACACAGACACACACAGACACAGACAGACACAGACAGACACAGACACAGACAGACACAGACATACACAGACACACACAGACACAGACAGACACAGACACAGACATACACAGACACACACAGACACAGACAGACACAGACACAGACACACACAGACACACACAGACACAGACATACACAGACACACACAGACACAGACACACACAGACACACACAGACACAGACAGACACAGACACACACAGACACACACAGACACACACAGACACAGACATACACAGACACACACAGACACAGACACACACAGACACAGACATACACAGACACACACAGACACACACAGACACAGACACACACAGACACACACAGACATACACAGACACACACAGACACAGACACACACAGACACACACAGACACACACAGACACACACAGACACACACAGACACACACAGACACAGACACACACAGACACAGACATACACAGACACAGACAGACACACACAGACACAGACAGACACAGACACACACAGGCACAGACACACACAGACACAGACACACACAGACACAGACATACACAGACACACACAGACACAGACACAGACACACACAGACACAGACACACACAGACACACACAGACACAGACACACACAGACACACACAGACACACACAGACACACACAGACACAGACACACACAGACACACACAGACACAGACGGACACAGACACAGACACACACAGACAGAGACACACACAGACACACACAGACACAGACAGACACAGACACAGACACACACAGACACAGACACACACAGACACAGACACACACAGACACAGACAGACACAGACACAGACACACACAGACACACACAGACACAGACACACACAGACACAGACACACACAGACACAGACACACACAGACACACACAGACACAGACACAGACACACACAGACACAGACACACACAGACACAGACATACACAGACACAGACATACACAGACACAGACATACACAGACACACACAGACACAGACACACACAGACACACACAGACACGCACAGACATACACAGACACACACAGACATGCACAGACACACACAGACACAGACACACACAGACATACACAGACACACACAGACAGACACAGACACACACAGACATGGACAGACACACACAGACACAGACATACACAGACACAGACATACACAGACACAGACACACACAGACACGGACAGACACACACAGACAGAGACATACACAGACACAGACATACACAGACACAGACACACACAGACACGGACAGACACACACAGACACGGACAGACACACACAGACACGGACAGACACACAGACACGGACAGACACACACAGACACGGACAGACACACAGACACACACAGACACACACAGACACGGACAGACACACAGACATACACAGACACGGACAGACACACAGACATACACAGACACGGACAGACACACAGACATACACAGACACGGACAGACACACACACAGACATACACAGACATGGACAGACACACAGACATACACAGACACGGACAGTCACACACACAGACACACACAGACACGGACAGACACACACAGACACGGACAGACATACACAGACACGGACAGACACACAGACACGGACAGACACACAGACATACACAGACACGGACAGACACACAGACACACACAGACACTGACAGACACTCAGACATACACAGACACGGACAGACACACACAGACACGGAAAGACACACACACAGACACAGACACACAGACACGGACAGACACACAGACATACACAGACACGGACAGACACACACAGACACGGACAGACACACAGACATACACAGACACGGACAGACACACACAGACACGGACAGACACACACAGACTTACAGACACGGACAGACACACACAGACACGGACAGACACACAGACACACACAGACACACAGACACAGACAGACACAGACACAAACATACACAGACATACACAGACACATACACACAGACAGACACAGACACACAGACACAGACACACACTGACACAGACACACACACACAGACACACACACACACACAGACACACACAGACACAGACACACACAGACACAGACACACACAGACACACACAGACACACACTGACACAGACACACACTGACACACACAGACATACACAGACACACACAGACATACACCTACACACAGACATACACAGACACAGACAGACACAGACACAGACAGACACACACAGACACACACATACACAGACACACAGACATACACAGACACGGACAGACACAGACACACACAGACACGGACAGACACACAGACACGGACAGACACACAGACACGGACAGACACAGACACGGACAGACACAGACACACACAGACACGGACAGACACACAGACACAGACATACACAGACACACACAGACAGACACACACTCCTTGATTTATTTAGGAATGGAAGTATTTAATCACTGCTCGTTTTTCCAAATGCTCCATTTTCGTGAAAACTCTAAAGTTGTCTTGTTTATAATGGAAAACTAAAGCTATTGACCTGTAACTATGGATACAAGCTAGTCTTTATGATGCTACCGCCTGACTGGCGCCACATCTGTGTGAGGCCCGGGACTTATCAGCCGATCCTAGTGGCGCCACATCTGTGTGAGGCCCGGGACTTATCAGCCGACCCTAGTGGCGCCATATCTGTGTGAGACCCGGGACTTATCAGCCGACCCTCGTAGTCAAATAAACGTTGTTTTGCCATGTATGGCTGTCAGTGCGGTCGGTTATGGAATATGGAATAGCATGCTGGAACCATAGATATAGACAGGAAATGACTATCCTCGTGCATTGTGGTTACTGAAGCACGTTTTTGTCAAGTCGCCATGTTTAGACACTACACTTTTGAGATGAGCACACCTTGTGTGGCTAAAATGTGCTCACAAAAATAAGATTTTGTGGTGCTCAATTAAGCAGTAAGTTTCAAACCAGTATAATGGTCAATACATGTATGGTTTTTGGTTGTAGTTTCTCGAATAGCAGAAGAAAAAACAAGGAAAGGCATACAAAATTGGCAACCTTGTGCGGTTTATAAGAAAGCTGTTGCCCATTTAGGAGAAATAATTGATAGCACAACTGTGAGAATAGAGGGCGTGTTCCTCGGAACGTAATACAGTAAAAGTCTTTATAATCTATGGGATACCCTCCGATACTTGTCACACTTTTTGGTGTGCCAAACCTGACTTCAGTTTTAGAACAAACTTAAGTTATGATGTTTACTGCAGTAATGGTTCTATTTAAATATTCCTTCAACTATAGATCTCTGCCCTTCCTTTGTCCTTTACTTCAAAAACTTGGAGAAGCAATTAATTTTACAAGATGGCGGCTGGTCACAAAACGTGCTTCATTTCCGCCCTGCGGTCTAAATTCATACTTAAGGGTAGGATGTAGCAACTTTTTCTATTGTTAATAGGAATGCCCTCTGACTTTAAACAGGTTCGGGGAGAATTTAAATGTTAAAGTAAATATCTGATGAGTTCCATTCACATGACTTTCTCTACAACTTATTGTTAAAAAGCTTATTCTTCTATCCATTTCATGCTAATTAAAAAAAAAATACATTACCAGAAATTGTCTTATTACTTGCTTCCTTGTAAGTAGAGGGGAATACACTAGGATAAAGTGTGTTTTAACGTGATCTACATTTTTTGTGTAGTAAGTTTCTGTCTATGTCTTACGGTTTACCAGGTACGTAAAATTCAACAAAACTCATTCAGTATAAAGAGGTCTTTATAGCCAATTCCCTGAAAATTCAATGTATACATTTTATTTCCTATATAAATATCTTTAATATACGGTATTTTAGTCAAAATCGTTAGAGCCATTTTTAAAAAAATCGAAATTTTCGAAATATTTTCCATGTAAAGGATAGTTTAGGGTGAGGAGATTTTTCTCAAAATCTTCGTGTCCCATCCTTGGAAGATACTTAACTTAAATACCAAGTTTGGTATTTAACGGTCTCTTCGTTTTTTGAGCTATGCTGTCACAGACCTTTTTCTAAAATGGGATTTCAAAACATAGATTTCCGGAAAAATGACGAGATGGAATACTCGTGCAGCATTCGCAAGTATGAGACACGGTTTGTTTATGAAGAAAGAGCGCTGAAATGGCCCAGGTTATACAACTTTCTCGTGCTCAGAGTTTAACCAACTACTCAGCATTATTTTCAATTAGCGTGCCTCTATGACTTCAGCTATTGGCAGCACTGCTACCTCAGTCACACTTTCCAAGAGCTGCAACTTGTGTTTGCAAACTTGGGTTACATTTTTTTTTTGTTTGAAATCAATTTCTGAAGAGGTAAACTGTCTATACAAATGCCCCATTATCTTGAGAAATAATTTGAACTAAGGGCTAAAATTTTATTCTTTTAAGGGAAAAGTTCTTATGTACATGGATAAGTTATTTTATTTTAAATTTAAAAATCCTAATTTCTCAAAAACATTTTAAGAGATTTATTAAAATGTGTCCCATTCACATGACTTTCTCTACATCACTACAACAAATTATTGTTAAAAAGCTTATTCTTCTATTTACTTCATGCTAGTCGAGAAAAATTACCAGAAATAGTCTTATTACTTGCTTCTTTGTAAGTAGAAGCGAAATAAGGGAGGAGCATAGGTTAAAGTGATAGTCAAAAGCTAGTTGCTATGTGACTAAAGTTTCTTTGTGTGGACACGAATTGGCAAATTCCTGTGTGAAAAACAGCTGAAACTAATAACAAGGAATAACTAAAAAAGGGTCAACAAAATGTATACAGAATAAATTGCGTGTTTCAATGAGCTCTACATTTCCTATTAAGTAAGTTTTTGTCTATTTTACGGTTTATGGAGAATTCCGAAAAATTCATTTAGAATAAATACGTGTTCAGAGGCTACTGTCACAAAATTCAACATGTGTAATGTAAATATCTTTAATATACATACGACATTTTAATCAAAATCGTTAGTGCTATTTTTGAAAAAATCAAACTTTTCAAAATTCTTTCCATGTAATGGGTAGTTGGGGTGGGGGTATTTTCTTGAAAACCCTCGTGTCGCATCCTTGGAATATAATGAACTTAAATACCAAGTTTTGTTTTTGAGCTATTGTGCCCTTAGACACACACACACACAGGGATGTTTTCTAAAATTGCATTTAGGACCGCAAAACATATATTTCCGGTGAAATCTCGGTATTGAACATTTGGGTACATTACCATACCTCCTTTATACATTATGTACATAGTACGTGTAGAGAAATAAAAATCATACGGTTCTTTCTAATGAACAGAAATATTTCATTTTTCATCAATGAACAGTGAAGGTATTGGTGAATATATGTTGAAAGTTTTAGCTCATGATGTTAAATATTTGTTGAGATAATGGATCAACATTGACAAGATAGAACTTTTTGACTCTACTTAAAGGAACAGCTGTGGAGTCAGCCTCAAAAGATAGATCAAGACCAGCAGAAGGTAAATTCCAGTATTTGATTCAGTTCAAGAGCTAGGGTCTGCTACGCCAGACAACTGCCTCCAAAAACCTGTAATTGGTCTGGTTCTGATTGAAGTTTGTCTGAGGGATGTTGGTATTGGCGAGTCGAGAGTAGTTTATCATCAGCTGGAATCACACTTGAGAGATCTGTGCGTGCGTCACAAGAAGTAATTGTCCTTTAGTGGACTCGAGTTTCCATACAGCTTGGCGTTCTAAAAGGAAGAAAAGACTTGATAGCTTAATGAGCTTTTTGAAAACTGCGGTACAAGAAAACAAAAAATTCCTTTGCCCTGATTAGGTTTTCTGAACGAAAGCAAATAAGCCAAATATTAAGAACAAACAACTAAATCATGGAGACTAATTTCAGGTTAAAGAGCGTGTGTGTTTTCTGTGACAATTGCACATCAGTTCCGGTTGTTTTGTCAGTATATCCTGTTTGAAGGCAGGACATGTAATTAAAAACTGCTCAGCAACAGTTGATGTGTTTGTATGAAGACCTGGAATTTAAACAGACAGAAAATGTGACGTCAGGTTCTGCTAAAAACCTTGAGGGTGACACCCAAATTTGTGTCAGAGCTAACATTCATGCAGGTTGCCAAAAATGTGGATCTGCCCTCAAGAGGATGTGCAGCAAAACATTTTGTCGCCTTGGATGAAAACGGCCATGCTCGTCACAGTATGAAGAAACTGTAAATATTGCCAGCCTGTTGACACAAACTGGCAAAGTGAAGGAACATTTCTTTAAAAAGGCTCATGTTATGAGATTCATAGACGGATACTGAAATTGATTTTGTCTGAAAGAAGAGCGACAATGTGGGCAACTAGAGAATGCTATGCAGTTGAAAAGATCAATTCAAGAAGAATCATTGACAGACGACGACTATGAGAAACTGCGAGCTCTGGATCCCTTCAGACATGAAAGTTACAACAATGAAGTGCTAAACACACTCATTGTTTCTGTGTTGGTATTAGCATACTACTGTTGAATGGTCGAAAGGCACTAAAGTCAGTTATATCAACATGTAGAAGACATTACCTCAAAGAGGAGAATCAGTCACAGCGACTCTCCCAGAAAACAGGATGCAGCTGTTTTTGAAGGTCTGCTATTCCTTAAGAATGACGAGGGCGCGTCTCTTAAATTGTGCAGTTCCCAGGCAATACTCTGGTGACGTCACTGTCGACGGAATGCCTTCTCTTGGCATCAGGCAGGTTTGCAGCTCGAAGAGGACGGTGCCCTTTTATAAAGTCAGGTAATGGGAGCTTAAATATCTGAACTGCAGTCATCAGATTCAGTCCTCCAACAGCTGTTTGGTGGGAGAGGATGGTCAGAAGGATCTGCTGAAGAGAATGACTCATCAAGGACTCATAATGATCAATTCACAACCTTGTTACAATCCATCAGAATTAATTCCTTCATGATATAAAGGGACTGAGTATGACACAGTGGGCCTGGAATACAAGAGTAAGGCCCCTGAAGAGGGAGTTAACGAAGTGATTTTTGGGACAGCGGTCCTGCACGGCTAAGTTAAGAGAAAACATCAACTTGCTATTAACGATACTCTTATCGGTAACGACTCCACAAAGTGACTGCATTGGCGCCTTGACCATGAGGCTGCATACTGCTCACAGGCTCCACATAAAGCCTCTAACATTAGAAGAGGAGGGGCCTGCCCTTGCATCATCCAGACAACTCTCCCGGAACCCAAGGCTGCATACTGCACACAGGCTCTACCATTAGAAGAGGAGGGGCCTGCCCTTGCATAATCCAGACATCGCTCCCGGAACTCAAGGGTGCATACTGCACACAGGCCCCAAACAAAGGCTCTGCCATTAGAAGAGGAGGGAATGCCCTTGCATCATCCAGACATCGCTCCTGGAACCCAAGACTGCATACAGCTCACACGCCCCACACAAAGGCTCTACCATAAGAAGAGAAGGGGCCTGTCCCTGCATCATCCAGACAACACTCCTGGAACCCAAGGCTGCATACTGCTCACAGGCCCCACACAAAGGCTCTACCATTAGAAGAAGAGGGGCCTGCCCCTGCATCTTACAGACGTCGCTCCTGGAACCCAAGGCTGCACACTGCACACACGCCCCACACAAAGGCTCTAGTATTACAAGAGGAGGTCATGCCCTTGCATCAACCAGACAACTCTCCTGGAACCCAAGGCTGCACGCTCACAGGTCCCACACAAAGGCTCTACCATTAGAAGAGGAGGGGCCTTCCCTTGCATCATCCAGACAACAGTCCTGGAACCCAAGGCTGCACGCTCACAGGCCCCACACAAAGGCTCTACCATTAGAAGAGAAGGGTCCTGCCCTTGCATCATCCAGACATCGCTCCTGGAACCCAAGGCTGCACGCTCACAGGCCCCACACAAAGGCTCTACCATTAGAAGAGAGGGGCCTGCCCTTGCCTCATCCAGACAACGCTCCTGGAAGCCAAGGCTGCACGCTCACAGGCCCCACACAAAGGCTGTACCATTAGAAGAGGAGGGGCCTGCCCTTGCATCTTCCAGTCATCGCTCCTGGAACCCAAGGCTGCATACTGCACACAGGCCCCACACAAAGGCTCTAGTATTACAAGAGGAGGTCCTGCCCTTGCATCATCCAGTCATTGCTCCCGGAACCCAAGGCTGCATACTGCATACAGGCCCACACAAAGGATCTGCCATTAGAAGAGGAGGGGCCAGCCCTTGCATCATCCAGACAACGCTCTTGGAACACAAGGCTTTATACTGCACACAGGCCCCACACAAAAGCTGTACCATTAGAAGAGGAGGGGCCTGCCCTTGCAACATCCAGACATCGCTCCTGGAACCCAAGGCTGCATACTGCTCACAGGCCCCACACAAAGGCTCTACCATTAGAAGAGGAGGGGCCTGCCCTTGCATCATTCAGACAACGCTCCTGGAACCCAAGGATCACACGCCCCACACAAAGGCTCTACCATTAGAAGAGGAGGGGCCTGCCCTTGCATCATCCAGACAACGTTCCTGGAACCCAAGGCTGCATACTGCTCACAGGCTCCACACAAAGGCTCAACCATTAGAAGAGGAGGGGCCTGCCCTTGCGTCTTCCAGACATCGCTCCTGGAACCCAAGGCTGCATATAGCTCACACGCCCCACACAAAGGCTCTACCATAAGAGGAGAAGGGGCCTGTCCCTGTATCATCCAGACAACACTCCTGGAACCCAAGGCTGCATACTGCTCACAGGCCCCACACAAAGGCCCTACCATTAGAAGAAGAGGGGCCTGCACTTGCATCTTCCAGACGTCGCTCCAGGAACCCAAGGCTGCATACTGCACACACGCCCCACACAAAGGCTCAACCATTAGAAGAGAAGGGGCCTGCCCTTGCATCATCCAGACAACTCTCCTGGAACCCAAGGCTGCACGCTCACAGGTCCCACACAAAGGCTCCACCATTAGAAGAGGAGGGGCCTGCCCTTGCATCATCCAGACAACGCTCCTGGAACCCAAGGCTGCACGCTCACAGGCCCCACACAAAGGCTCTACCATTAGAAGAGAATGGACCTTCCCTTGCCTCATCCAGACAACGCTCCTGGAACCCAAGGCTGCACGCTCACAGGCCCCACACAAAGGCTGTACCATTAGAAGAGAAGGGGCCTGCCCTTGCATCTTCCAGTCATCGCTCCTGGAACCCAAGGCTGCATACTGCACACAGGCCCCACACAAAGGCTCTAGTATTACAAGAGGAGGTCCTGCCCTTGCATCATCCAGTCATCGCTCCCGGAACCAAAGGTTGCATACTGCAAACAGGCCCACACAAAGGATCTGCCATTAGAAGAGGAGGGGCCAGCCCTTGCATCATCCAGACAACGCTCTTGGAACCCAAGGCTTCATACTGCACACAGGCCCCACACAAAGGCTGTACCATTAGAAGAGGAGGGGCCTGCCCTTGCAACATCCAGACATCGCTCCTGGAACCCAAGGCTCACACGCCCCGCACAAAAGCTCTACCATTAGAAGAGGAGGGGCCTGCCCTTGCAACATCCAGACAACACTCCTGGAACCCAAGGCTGCATACTGCTCACAGGCCCCACACAAAGGCTCCCATTAGAAGAGGAAGGGCCTGCCCTTGCATCATCCAGACAACGCTCCTGGAACCCAAGGGTGCACGCTCACAGGCCCCACACAAAGGCTCTTTCATTAGAAGAGGAGGGGCCTGCCCTTGCATCATCCAGACAACGTTCCCGGAACCCAAGGCTGCACGCTCACAGGCCCCACACAAAGGCTCTTTCATTAGAAGAGGAGGGGCCTGCCCTTGCCTCATCCAGACAACGCTCCTGGAACCCAAGGCTGCACGCTCACAGGTCCCACACAAAGGCTGTACCATTAGAAGAGGAGGGGCCGGCGTATGCATCATCCAGACATCAATCTCGGAACCCAAGGCTGCATACTGCTCACAGGCCCCACACAAAGGCTCTTCCATTAGTAGAGGAGGGGCCTGCCCTTTCTTCCATTAGAAGAGGAGTGGCCTGCCCCTGCATCATTCAGACATCATTCCCGGAATCCAAGGCTGCATACTGCACACAGGCCCCACACAAAGGCTCTTCCATTAGAAGAGGAGGGGCCTGCCCTTGCATCTTCCAGACATCGCTCCTGGAACCCAAGGCTGCATATTGCTCACAGGCCCCACACAAAGCCTCTACCATTAGAAGAGAAGGGGCCTGCCCTTGCATCATCCAGACATCACTCCCGGAACCAAAGGCTGTATACTGCACACAGGCTCTTCCATTAGAAGAGGAGGGGCCTGCCCTTGCATCATCCAGACAACGTTCCCGGAACCCAAGGCTGCATCAGGTTACACAACCAGAGAAGGACGTGTGAACAAGGCCCCCAGAAGACTCTGCGAAGGTTGTTGAGTTATTGCTGTACCTCGAGGTGGCACAATCTTCACTAAACTGTCTACATCTCTAACATATTACTTTTTTTCTTCTAAGTTTGTTAACCTGTTGTGCTAAACACAAAATGTGTGTAGTTTTTTCCTGTACCACGATGTTTGTTTTTGTTTTTTACGTTGAGTTCTGTGATTTCAGATGACTTTTTGCGCCGAAATGAAGATTATTAAAATTGTGCTAAAGTGATTTAACCAGTGGTGAATAACAATATCAATAGAGAGCGTGGTTATTTTCTATAAAATAATACATATATTGAGTGCAAAACCATTTTACGAGAGGAAAGAATAATGTCCATACACGAAAATATGAAACATTTGCAAACTGAGCTGCTTGTTCAACTACTGATGAATTCAGCGTGTTATATGTGACTTTAATAAACTGTGTTGTAATGCAGCGACTTTTTTAATTAATACAACTTGTCAAGTACAGTCCACCCGCTTGCCCGCTAATAGTAACTTGATACTAGTCTTCTCAGAATGAGGTAAACCTGTATCCGAACTCAGGACCTCTTGAGCATCAGCTGGACACGCTACCACGGGGACAAGTTTAGTATTACAACCCCCTGGGGGCAGCACATTCTCTCAGCTACTTGCTCGCATCTTCCTTACAATTTTTTACGTAAAGAAAATACAATTTTAATGAATAAACTGCTCAAGATGCACCGCGCACATTCCAATGTCCAATTAATTTCATTATTTTCTCTACCTCATTTCTTTATCAAATTATTGTAATACTATTTGTTTTACTTTGACTACACGTACAATGCTCATAGTGTATAGAGAAGGTATTGTGTTGTAACCAAAAATTCAATACCGAGATTTCAACGGAAATACATGTTTTAGGATCCCCTGTATCCAAAAAAGCATTTTCAGAAAAACATTCGCATGTGTGTGCGTCTCTGGAGAGCATAGCTCAAAACCAAAAGGTCGGTTAATATCAAACTTGCTATTTAAGTTCAGCATCTTCTAAGGATGCGACACGAAGATTTTCAACAAAATTCGCTTGCCAAAGTACTCTTTATATGAAACATTTTTCGCAAAAATGGCTCTAGCGATTTTGATTAATACCTTTACCGCATATTTAAGATATTCACATCACAAATAAAATGTATGTTTTGAAATTTCTGGGGGAAATCTCTTTGTTCTGGTTTAGTTTCGCAGAATTTTACACGACGGTTAAATTGTAAGAGATGGACAAAAATATGCAGACCTCGATAAAACAGGTATGCCATGTTATAAACATATTTACTTTCTCCATACGTACTATGTACATAGTGTATAGAGAAAGTATTGCACTCCACCAAAAATTCGATACCGAGATTTCACTGGAAATATATGTTTTAGGGTCCCCAATATCCAAAAAAAGCATTTTCACAAAAAGGTCCTTGTGTGTGTCCGTGTGTCTGTGAACACGATAACTCAAAAACGAAAAGTCGGTAAAATACCAAACTTGGTATTTAAGTTTAGTATCTTCCAGGGATGCGACACGAAGATTTTCAGAAAAATCCCCCACCCCCAACTATCCTTCACATGGAACTTTTTTAGAAAATTTTGATTTTCTAAAAAATGGCTCTAACGATTTTGATTAAAATATCGTATATTAAAGTTATTTACCTCACAAATAAAATGTATATTTTGAATTTTCTGGGAATAGCCTCTGAAGAGTAGTTTATTCTGGATGAATTTTACTAAATTTTGAATGACTGCTAAACCGTAAGAGATGGACAAAAACTTACTACACAAAAAATGTAGAGCACATTAAAACACACAATTTATGTTATATACATTTTTTTCGTGGAGTTCGTCGTTTTTGTGACATTCCTTAATTTTGGTTTCCGCTATGAAAAACGTATACTTTTCTCATACAGGAACTTGTCAACTCCTATCCATATAAACAAAGGAACTTCATTGACAGAGAAACCAGCTTTTGACTATCACTTTAACCTACGGTTGTCCCTTATTTCGCTTCTACTTACAAGGAAGCGAGTAATAAGACTATTTCTGCTAATTTTTTCTGATTAGCATAAAGTAAATAGAAATATAAGCTTTTTAAGAATAATTTGTTGCAGGGATATAGAGAAAGTCATGTGAATGGTATACATCAGATTTTTTACTAAAGGATCCTGAAAATATGTAGATACTTGAAGTGAATACGCGGTATAGAATTGTTGGGTGGAATGCAGTAGTTTCTGTAAGTTGTGAGTACGTGCTAGGGAAAGCAAGAATCAATAACTACTACTAGTAAAGTGTCCGGACCGACACGTTATAATAACTCGGTGTATCGTGTCGATACAACTCTCCAATAGCCTAGCAGTGTCTTCCATCCACATGACTTTCTCTGCTACAAATTATTGTTAAAAAGCTTATGCTTCTATTTACTTCATGCGAATCGAGAACAAATTAGCAGAAATAGTCTTATTACTTGCTTCCTTGTAAGTAGAAGCGAAATAAGGGAGTGTCATGGGTTAAAGTGATAATCAAAAGCTGGTTGCTATGTGACTGAAGTTCCTTTGTTTGTATGGACAGGAGTTGACAAATTCCTGTATGAGAAAAGTATAAGTAACAAAAAACAAGGATATCTCAAAAACGATCAACTCCACGAAAAAAATGTATATTACATACATTGTGTGTTTTAACGTGCTCTACATTTTTGTGTGTTAAATTTTGTCCATTTCTTACGGTTTAGCAGTTATATAAAACTGCGTAAAATTGATCCAGAATAAAGTAGTGTTCAGAGGCTATTCCCAGAAAATTCAAGATACACATTTTGTTTGTCAAGTAAATATCTTTAATATACAGTATTTTTATCAAAATTGTCAGAACCATTTTTGAGGAGATACTTTTTTTTTTTTAAAAGAAGTTCCGTATAAAGAGTGGTCTGGGGTGAGGGAATTTTTCTCAAGATCTTCGTGTCGCATCCCTGGAAGATACTAAACTTAAATAACAAGTTTGGCATTTTACCGACTTTTCGTTTTTGAGCTATCGTGTTCACAGACACACGGACCTTTTTCTAAAAATGCTTTTTTGGGATACAGGGGACCCTAAAACATATATTTCCAGTGAAAGCTCTGTATTGAGTTTTTGGGTGCATTACAATACCTTGTCTATACACTATGTACATATTGCGTGTAGAGAAAGTAAAAACGAAAATTCGGTTAACACAAAACTTGGTATTTAAGTTTAGCATCTTCCAAGGATGAAACTAGAAGATTCAAATTATACATTTCGTTTGTCATGAAAATATCTTATACAGTATTTTAATCAAAATTGTTAGAGCCGTTTTTGAGAAAATAAAATTTTTCAAAAAGTGTTTCATGTAACGGGTAGTGCTGAAAATCTTTATGTCGCATCCTTGGGAGATACTGAAATTAAATACCATGTTTGGTATGTAAGCGACTTTTCGTTTTTGAGCTATGCTGTCCACACACACAGACGGATGTTTCTAGGGGGTCTCAAAACATATATTTGCGGTGAAATGTCGGTATAATAAATAGCTTGTCTATCCACATTGCACTACGGGCTTGAGAAAGATGATGGAGAGTGCGCATGCGCAGTAACATATCATGGTGGGCAATACATCTCGAATATCACAAGTCGCTTGTCTCCACTCTAACAGGAAAACTTTTCCGATATTCAAATCTATCTTCCGAGTGGCCAAATAAACTACACTAAATATTGCTCGCACCAATTACATTTTGTTTCTAAGTGTCATGCCGAAATATAAAACATTCGAAAACTTTTCCTGCCCGCTCTTTTTACTCTTTACTTTCTCTACCACATGTGCTAGAATCACATGACTTTCTCTAGCTACTCTACAAACAAACTTCCTACAAAAGATTATTCTTCTTTCTACACAATGCTAATGGAGATAAACATTAGCAGAATGTTCTTATTACTTAGTTCCTTATAGTAGAACGGAATGTGCTATGTTAAAGTGATAGTCAAGTGTTTTAAAATCTGTCGTTATGCGATTGTCATTGTAAATCACTTCTTTGCTTGGCCAGGAGTAGAACAAAAGGAAAACTGACACTGACATAACAAGGAATATCTCGGTAACGATCAACTCTACAACAAAAAAGTGTGGCAAGCTTTTGTGTATCTCTTACGGTTTAACTGTTATGCAAAAATCAACCAGAATAAAGTGCTCTTCAGAGGCTATTCTCAGCAAATTCAAAATATACTGTTTATTTCTGTTGTGAATATCTTTAATATACGGTATTTTAATCAAAATCATTAAAACCATTTTTGAGAAAATCAAAGTTTTTAAAAATGCTTCCATGTAAAGGGTACTTTGCGGTGATGCAATGTTCTTCGTGTCGCATCCTTGGAAGATAATAAACTTAAATACCAACTTTGGTATTAAACGGTTTGTGAGTTCTTAAGCTCTACTGTCCACGGACATACACATATGCAAGCAGACCTTTTTCTAAAAATGCTTCAGGGGATCTCAAAACCTAATTCCTGTGAAATCTCGGTATTGAATTTTTGGGTACAATACCTTCTCTATACATAGTACGTGTAGATGTCATTCAAACACTCAATTTAATTCATGTATTGTTTACTTTCTCTACACGTACTATAGAGAAGGTATTGCGTCCAAGAGTTTAAGATTACGTTTTAGGGGCCCCTGTATCCAAAAAAATCATTTTAGAAAAAAGTCGATGTGTTAGTGAAGACGATAAGTCAAAAACCAAAGGTCGCTAAAATATCAAACTGGTATAGAACTTCCAAAGATGCCACACGAAGATTTTGAGGAAAATCCCCCCACCCCACCGCAAAAAAAAAACCCTTTACATGGAAAATTTTCATTTTTCAAAATAGATCTAACTATTTTGATTAAAATACCACACATTAAAGATATATAAACCTCAATGAAATTGAATATCTTGAATTTTCTGGGAACAGCCTCTAAGGACCTCTTCATTCTGGATAAATTTTACAAAACTTAAATCGTAACAGACAAAAACTTACTATACAAAAATGTAGAGCTCAATAAAACAACATCCACCAAAAAATTCGATACCGAGATTTCACCAGAAATATATGTTTTAGGGTCCCCAACATCCAAAAAAAGCATTTTCACAAAAAGGTCCGTGTGTGTGTGTGTGTGTGTGTGTGTGTGTGTGTGTGTGTGTGTCCGTGTGTCTGTGAACACGATAACTCAAAAATCAAAACTCGGTAAAATACCAAACTTGGTATTTAAGTTTAGTATCTTCCAGGGATGCGACACGAAGATTTAGAGAAAAATCCCCTCACTCCCAACTACCCTTTACATGGAACTTTTTTCGAAAATTTTGATTTTCTCAAAAATGGCTCTAACGATTTTGATTAAAATTTCGAATATTAAAGATATTTACCTTACAAATAAAATGTATATCTTGAATTTTCTGGGAATAACCTCTGAAGAGTAGTTTATTCTGAATGAATTTTACTAAATTTTGAATAACTGCTAAACCGTAAGAGATGGACAAAAACTTACTACACAAAAAATGTACAGCACGTTAAAACACACAATTTATGTTATATACATTTTTTTCGTGGAGTTCGTCGTTTTTGTGACATTCCGTATTTTTGGTTTCTGCTATGAAAAACTTTACATTTCTCATACAGAAATGTGTCAACTGCTGTCCATACAAACAAAGGAACTTCAGTGACATAGCAACCAGCTTTTAATTATTACTTTAACCTATGGTACTCGCTTATTTCACCTCTACTTACAAGAAAGCAAGTAATATGGCTATTTCTGCTAATGTTTTGATTAGCATAAAGTAAATAGAAGTATAAGCTTTTTAAGAATAATTTGGTGCAGGGATATAGAGAAAGTCATGTGAATGGTACACATAAGATTTTTTGATCTAGTCATCGTTTCCCAGATATTCCTTGTTATTGGTTTCAGTTTGAAAATACTTAAACTTTTCTCATATGGGAACTTGGAAGTGGATTTCAATAACATTTTAAAACATGTGACTATCACTTTATCCTTGTGTATTGCCTTACAAGGAAATAGCAAGTAATAAGACAATTTCTGTTAATGTTTATCTTGCAGAGATGCAGAGAAAGTCATGTGAATGGAACACTCAGATTTTTTCTGAGAGTATTTTATGTAAATGTCTGCAAAACAATGACTAAAACTTGAAAAGCTAAAAGAATATCACTTATTAGAGGTTAAGTATCGAGCTCAAGACAACATACCTTTGTAAGTGCTTACAGTTGTGCGACCAAAGCAGCACTGTGGCCGCCGTGCGTGTCTAACCGGCGTGCGCATGCCTATTCACCAGACCCACCCACATTTTCTGATTAATGAGTTTTCTCGGTCGAAAAGTAATACATTCCCAGCAAATCTGACGTGTTCCGTTCACACCACTTTCTCTACATCTGTGCAACAAATCATTGTTAAAAACTTGATGCTAATTGAGATAAACATTAACAGAAATTGTCTTATTACTTGCTTCCTTGTCAATACATAGGATAAAGTGATAGTCAAATGTTTTAAAATGTGGTTGAAATTCGTTTCTATGCACGGCCAGGAGCCTACAACTTTCCGTGTGAGAAAAGTTTCAGTATTTTGATTCTGAAACATATAATAAGGAATATCTTAAAAATGGTCAATTCAACGAAAAAAAAATTCATATGACGTAAATTGTAATTTTTTTCTATCTCTTATGGTTTACAGTTGTGCAAAATTCAACAAAATTCATTCAGAATAAAGGTGTCTTTAGAGGCTATTCTCAGAAAATTCAAGATGTACATTTTATTTGTGATGTAAATATCTTTAACATACCTTATTTTAATCAAAATTGTTGCAGCCAGTTTCGATATTTTTCCATATAAAAGGTAGTTTAGGAGGAGGAGGGATGTTTTCAAAATATTTTTGTCGCATCGCAGGACAATACTAAACTTAAATACCAAGTTTGGTATTTTACTGACTTTTCATTTTTGAGCTATCGTATTCACAGCCACAAAAAAACACACACACGAACCTTTTTCTATTATTGAGGGGAGCCTAAAACGTGTATTTCCGGTGGAGTGCTATACCTTCTCTATCTATGTAGACAGAGTAAAAACGAAAAGTCCGTTAAGCATAATATTTTATATTTAAGTTTGTATCTTTCAAGGATGCGACACCTATAAGTAAATACCCCCACCCCCAACTACCCTTTACATGGAAACATTATTGTTATTTAAGAAATTGATGTATTTCCGTTTCAGATATGTATTTAATAAACAGATGAGAGAATTAGTTTCGTACTGAAGACCATGTATGTATCAGAATCAGTTTCGCACTGAAGACCATGTATGTATCAGAATCAGTTTCGTACTGAAGACCATGTATGTATCAGAATCAGTTTCGTACTGAAGACCATGTATGTATCAGAATCAGTTTCGTACTGAAGACCATGTATGTATCAGAATCAGTTTCGTACTGAAGACCATGTATGTATCAGAATCAGTTTCGTACTGAAGACCATGTATGTATCAGAATCAGTTTCGCACTGAAGACCATGTATGTATCAGAATCAGTTTCGTACTGAAGACCATGTATGTATCAGAATCAGTTTCGTACTGAAGACCATGTATGTATCAGAATCAGTTTCGCACTGAAGACCATGTATGTATCAGAATCAGTTTCGTACTGAAGACCATGTATGTATCAGAATCAGTTTCGCACTGAAGACCATGTATGTATCAGAATCAGTTTCGCACTGAAGACCATGTATGTATCAGAATCAGTTTCGCACTGAAGACCATGTATGTATCAGAATTAGTTTCGTACTGAAGACCATGTATGTATCAGAATCAGTTTCGCACTGAAGACCATGTATGTATCAGAATCAGTTTCGCACTGAAGACCATGTATGTATCAGAATCAGTTTCGCACTGAAGACCATGTATGTATCAGAATCATAAACATTACAACAAACTCGTCACATGCAATTACTAAAAGAAAAGAAATACATAAATAAAATTTTAAAAAATCAGCGATTTCACATTTATATGGCATTTTGGTATATTTTTTTTTTATTTTTAATCAATTTCGCATTTTATTCCATTTTTAAAATACATTAAAATGTGATTTAGAGGTCGTGAGAAATGAAAATACAGAGTAGTATATTTTATGAACAGTTCGCGCCATATCACCATCCCTTCTTACAGTTCCTTGTTTTCTAAAGACTATTTAATAAATTTCTCATATTGTGTCTAAAAAACTTTTCGGGATTTAGTAGCTAGTAAATTGGATTCTGCTTGTTTCGCTGCAGCTCTGACGATAGTATCATAATTCTCATCACACAACAACAATATAGGTTTGTCATGGCCTGCTATAACTTGATTCTGCTTGTTTCGCTGCAGCTCTAACGACAGTATCATAATTCTCATCACAGAACAACAACAATATAGGTTTGTCATGGCCTGCTATAACTTGATTCTGCTTGTTTCGCCGCAGCTTTAACGACAGTATCATAATTCTCACCACAGAACAACAATATAGGTTTGTCATGGCCTGCTATAATTTGATTCTGCTTGTTTCGCTGCACCTCTAACGACAGTATCGAAATTCTCATCACAGAACAACAACAATATAGGTTTGTCATGGCCTGCTATAACTTGATTCTGCTTGTTTCGCCGCAGCTTTAACGACAGTATCATAATTCTCACCACAGAACAACAATATAGGTTTGTCATGGCCTGCTATAACTTGATTCTGCTTGTTTCGCTGCACCTCTAACGACAGTATCGAAATTCTCGTCATAGAACAATAATATAGGTTTGTCATGGCCTGCTATAATTTGATTCTGCTTGTTTCGCTGCACCTCTAACGACAGTATCGAAATTCTCGTCATAGAACAACAATATAGGTTTGTCATGGCCTGCTATAATTTGATTCTGCTTGTTTCGCTGCAGCTTTAACGACAGTATCGAAATTCTCGTCATAGAACAATAATATAGGTTTGTCATGGCCTGCTATAATTTAATTCTGCTTGTTTCGCTGCACCTCTACCGACAGTATCGAAATTCTCGTCATAGAACAACAATATAGGTTTGTCATGGCCTGCTATAATTTGATTCTGCTTGTTTCGCTGCAGCACTAACGATAGTATCATAATTCTCACCACACAACAACAATATAGGTTTGTCATGGCCTGCTATAACTTGATTCTGCTTTTTTCGCTGCACCTCTAACGACAGTATCGAAATTCTCGTCATAGAACAACAATATAGGTTTGTCATGGCCTGCTATAACTTGATTCTGCTTGTTTCGCTGCACCTCTAACGACAGTATCGAAATTCTCGTCATAGAACAACAATATAGGTTTGTCATGGCCTGCTATAATTTGATTCTGCTTGTTTCGCTGCAGCACTAACGATAGTATCATAATTCTCACCACACAACAACAATATAGGTTTGTCATGGCCTGCTATAATTTGATTCTGCTTGTTTCGCTGCACCTCTAACGACAGTATCGAAATTCTCGTCATAGAACAACAATATAGGTTTGTCATGGCCTGCTATAACTTGATTCTGCTTTTTTCGCTGCACCTCTAACGACAGTATCGAAATTCTCGTCATAGAACAACAATATAGGTTTGTCATGGCCTGCTATAATTTGATTCTGCTTGTTTCGCTGCAGCACTAACGATAGTATCATAATTCTCACCACACAACAACAATATAGGTTTGTCATGGCCTGCTATAATTTGATTCTGCTTGTTTCGCTGCACCTCTAACGACAGTATCGAAATTCTCGTCATAGAACAACAATATAGGTTTGTCATGGCCTGCTATAATTTGATTCTGCTTGTTTCGCTGCAGCACTAACGATAGTATCATAATTCTCACCACACAACAACAATATAGGTTTGTCATGGCCTGCTATAATTTGATTCTGCTTGTTTCGCTGCAGCTTTAACGACAGTATCGAAATTCTCGTCATAGAACAATAATATAGGTTTGTCATGGCCTGCTATAATTTGATTCTGCTTGTTTCGCTGCACCTCTAACGACAGTATCGAAATTCTCGTCATAGAACAACAATATAGGTTTGTCATGGCCTGCTATAATTTGAGCTCTTAGTAATGATAAAGGTACGATCCATACATGTTTATTCTGTCAAACGTAAAGTTGAACAAAATTACTTTAGGCTTGCTGCGCGTGGATTCTGTGAAAATCAAGTTTGTGAGCTCAATTGCGCTCAGCCGTAGAAAAAACCTTGGAGTTATCTATAGGAACAAAATGCCTGCTATGAACAGGTTTAGCCCATTTGTATTTCAGGAAAGACACACATTCCTGAATGTAATTGTCATTACTAGAAGATCCCCACAAATGAAACACCACGCAATGTCTGATGCAAGGCCTTCTGTTAGGACAATCAGCGAGCGACAGGTTTATTACACCACTACGCGCGACGACAACAAACTAAACTGCCTGCAACAACTCAGTAAATTTTATCTAAACACTTATAAATTATTTTTTACTTTCTCTACACATACTATGTGCATACAGTATACAAAACGTATTATATTGCAACCGAGATTTCACAGGAAATATATGTTTTGTAACCCCCTGATTATTTTTACTTTCTCCACACGCATTATGTACATAGTGTATAGAGAAAGTATTGTACTCCACCAAAAAGTCAATACAGAGATTTCACCGGAAATATATGTTTTAGGGTCCCCAATATCCAAAAAAAGCATTTTCACAAAAAGGTCCGTGTGTATGTGAACACGATAACTCAAAAACGAAAAGTCGTTAAAATACCAAACTTGGTATTTAAGTTTAGTATCTTCCAGGGATGCGACACGAAGATTTTGAGAAAAAAAAAACCCACCCCAACTACCCTTTATATGGAACTTTTTTGGAAAATTTTGATTTTCTCAAAAATGGCTCTAACGATTTTGACTAAAAAAAAATTTCGGATATTAAACATATTTACCTGACAAATGAAATTTATATCTTGAATTTTCTGGGAATAGCCTCTGAAGAGTAGTTTATTCTGGATGAATTTTACTAAATTTTGAATGACTGCTAAACCGTTGCCCGCCTGGGTAGCGTGGTGGTAGCATGTCTGCCTCACGTTCAAAAGGTCGTGAGTTCGAATCTCGCTTAGGGTGAGTTACCCGGGTAAGGTTTTTTTCGGGGTTTTCCCTTATCCTGAGAAGACGAATGTCGAGTAACTTTAAGCTCCATGGACCCCGAGATCATTTGAGCATCATATCATCAATTGCATTCATCGTCCGATATTACCAAACCAGGTTAACAGACGTTAAACTAAAAAAAAAAAATAAAAAAAAAAAACGCAAGAGATGGACAAAAACTTACCACACAAAAAATGTAGAGCACTTTAAAACACACAATTTATGTTATATACATTTTTTTCGTGGAGTTCGTCGTTTTTGTGACATTCCTTATTTTTGGTTTCTGCTATGAAAAACGTATACTTTTCTCATACTGGCACTTGTCAAATCCTATCCATATAAACAAAGGAACTTCATTGACATAGCAACCAGCTTTTGACTATCACTTTAACCTACGGTTGTCCCTTATTTCGCTTCTACTTACAAGGAAGCGAGTAATAAGACTATTTCTGCTAATTTTTTCTGATTTGCATAAAGTAAATAGAAATATAAGCTTTTAAAGAATTATTTTTTGCAGGGATATGGAGAAAGTCATGTGAATGGTACACATCAGATTTTTACAAAAATACCCTGTCTGTATGCGTGTGTACATTTACAAAGCGTAGCTAAAAAACGAAAAGACCGTTAAATACCACACTTAGTGTTTAAGTTCAGTGTCTTCCAAGCATACGACACGACGATTTTCAAGAAAATACGCGTACCCCAAACTACCCCTTACATGGAACATTTTTAGAAAATTTTGATTTTCTCCAAAATGACTCCAACGATTTTTATTAAAAGTATTTACATCCCAAACGAAATGTATATGTTGACTTTCCTGAAGACCTGTTCATTCTGGATGAATTTTGTGTAACTGTTAAAACAAAAAAATTATTTTAAATACATTTTATGTTAGAGTTTTCGAGATATTGTTTTTCATTAGTTTCAGTTTTAAAATACTTAAACATTTTTCATGGGGGAGCTTGTCAACTTCTGGCCACGCAAAAATAGGGATTTCAATCCCATGGCAAGCACATTTTAAAATATTTGAATATCTTAGTGTATTCCCTTACAAGGAAGCAAGTGCCCTTAATTTATCTTGATTAGCATCAAGTAGATAGAAGAATAATCTTTTTAACAATAATTTGTTGTAGAGAAAGTCATGTGAATGGTACACACAGATATCGCATTACTCCGCTAATTTGACGTTAACTGTCCTGACAAATAAATTACTGGCAGGAATCACGCGAACCGAGGACTCTGGGATGTAATTAATGTGCTGGGACAGATCTGAGATAAGATAATTTACTTGAGACTTGCGTGTTTTGTGTCACGCGACCTCAACTGAAGTTCAACATCTGATAACGTACAAACTGTATCTTCCTCGTTCAAATGAAAAGCTGACACAAGTTTACTTTACACGCGGTTTTATTGCACATGGATGAAACTGGTCCATTGACTTCTTGTTAACAAGCCCACGTGTCAGTTCCTCAAGAGTGACGTATTATCATGCGCTTTATCTTTCTCAATAGAACCCTCATTCTTTTGTGAAGTCGCCGCGTCACTTCAACCAATGACAGCAACACGTTACAAAAAAACAAAATGTTCAACAACAACAAATAAATATCTATGTAAAGGGTGGAGAAGCGTTTCGCACCCTTGAAAAATAAAACATCAATTTGGTATTTCATGCACTTTTCGTTTTGAGTTATGCTGTCCACATACACAAAATCTTGCTCTTCTGTTTGCTTTTTGTTGATCAATATGAACTTGTGGGACAAAGCGCTAGTGGCGCCCTTGGCCACTGTCACGTGATGAACACCTTGAGCCGGCAATGATAATTAACACTCTTGGCAGAAATGTTTATCAAAACTGTCTTCTTGAACCAAGCGTCAAATATTTCCGCTATTTATAAATCTGACTATCGCCTCAAAATATGTGAAGTCTCAGTTTCGCATTTTTGGGTGCACTGCAACACCTTCTCTACCTATTTTGTATGTTCTAGAGAAAGTAAAAACCTTCACATGACTCTACTGGGATCCATTTTTACAGCGTTATATGAGTTGGATATTTTTTATTCGCTCTCGTTGCACTTAATAACAAAGTTATTATTCAAGTAAATGTCCAGGCATGTTAAGGGACTTTACTTGGAGAAAACGTGACAACGTTGCTTTCTATGTCAGTGAATGCCTACAAAGCCTGTTCAGTAGCACGATAATACACTTTCCCCTGTCGACAATCTGGTGGCCACAGTCGTTTCTTCAGTGGACATCTGTCAGATGTGTGGCACGTTGAAACAAGCTGCTCTTGTGACCTCCGTGCAGATGTTTTGGTTGTACTGCAGGGTTTAGTATCACCTGGGAGTTTACATGTGTAACCAGCTGCAGAAACGTGCACGTTTAGCTGCACCAGGCTCCTTCAGTTCCAGTTGCCACTAGATACGGTTTCAACACACGTCCGCAAGTTCTCCAACCTGTCGAGCCAATTCTGGGGTGACTCGTGGTCATCATCATTTCACACACAAGCTGAGCTGTCCGTTATGTTTTAATGCCTCCGGTCGTACGCCATGTTTGCATTAAATCTTAGATCTGCTTTTCGCTGACACTGAGTGAAGCGGATATTAATATGTTAATGTAATGTTTTCTTGATAGAGCTGGTCTGTACGTACGCCTCTACAATGAATATTCACTCTCGTATTGAATAAATCATGATTTTTATTTCTCTACATGTATGTCCTATGTACATAGTATATAGAGAACGTTTGTATTGCACCAAAAATTCAATACCGAGATTTCACCAAAAACATATGTTTTGGATCCACCTGAAACAAAAAAAAAAATTAATAATAATAATAATAATAATAATAATAATAATAATAATAATAATAATAATAATAAATAATAATATTTTTTGGAAAAACGCCCGTGTGTGTGTGCCTGTGGACAACATAGGAGAAAAATGAAAAGCCCGTTAAATACCAAACTTGGTATTTATGTTCAGTATCTTCCAAGGATGCGACACGAAGATTTTCAACAAAACCTCACCAACCCAAACTGTCTTTTACATGGAAAAATGTTGGACATTTTTTATTTTCTCGAAAATGGCTGCAAGAATTTTCATTAAAATGCCGTACATTAAAGATATTTACATGCAAAATAAAATGTATATGTTGATTTTTCTGGGAATACTCTCTAAAGACATGTTTATTATGGATGAATTTTGCAGAACTTTGTACAACTGGTAAACGGTTAGAGACAGACAAAAAGTTACTTAACACACACAATTTCTGTCATATACAGTTTCTTAGTGGAGTTGACTATTTTTGAAATATTGCTTAATATTCGTTCCCATTTTAAAATACTTAAAATTGTTCACATATGGGAATTTTTGAACTCCTGTCAATGCAAAGAAACGATTTCAATTCCATAGAAACTACATTTTAAACGTTTGACTATCACTTTATCCTAGTGCATTCCCTTCTTACAAGGAAGCAAGTAATAAGACAATTTCTGTTAATGTTTATCTCAATTATCATGAAGTAAATAGAGGAATAAGCTTATTAACAATAATTCGTTACAGAGATGTAGAGAAAGTCATATGAATGGATCATGTTTATACACATTACCCGCTTCAGTTAAGAAATAAGAATAAGTTTAAGGGGTCAGACAAATGGCTTTTAACGACCTCGTCAAAAATGTCTAATTTTTGTGCAATGAGACATGTTTGATGTTCTCCTAGGACGGATGTAACACATTTTAAATAGTTGCGCTCCCAAAATCACTGTATTCAAACTTTAAACACATTTTTCTCCGATTGAATTTCTTAATTATTGTCCCATATTCGAATGGCCGTTACCAACACCTACAAGTAAAAAATCCTTTACTTTCATACACACCAAAGTGTGAATCTAGAGAACATCTAATGTTGCTAGTAGCTATTCCATTTATACTTTGTGTACATACTACGTGTAGAGAAAGTAAACAAGTGTGCAATATAGGGAAATTTAAACCACAACATTAGTTGCAAACATATTGTTAAATGTAAGTTTTAAAAACGGTGCCTGTGGTTGCAGCTTTTCATTTTAGCTAATTAAAACGAATAAGCACTTTAATATAAGAAGAATGAATGAAAGTTGCTGTTGATGTATAAAACATTAGATCTCCGGCTTTAAAACTTTTATCCCATTATCGTGTGACTAATCAAATTTGCCTAAGACGGTTTTTGTACTCACTGAGTATCAATATTCCATTCACTAAAAATGTTGGAACATTAGTCAGAGGCGCATGCGTTTATGTGCACTATAACCAAATTCCCTAGCAACTGAAATTACTTCCCTGATTTTTATCGTACTACAATTTCCTGAAAAAGTTTTGAGTTCTCTGGCTTTTCCTGAGGTTGCCTGCATTCCAGCTCTATGTAGAATTAACAAGGGTTGTATGGGATGAGGAATTTTCTTGAAAATGTTCATGTCGCATCCTTGGGACACAGACAACTCAAATACCAAGTTTAGTATTCAAGCGACTGAGTTATGCTGTTCTCATACACACGGACATATGTGTATCATGGGCGTTCAATAATTCCTGAGAAATCACCCTTGTAGCATCGAAAAAACTTTTATTAATGACTGTCGTCTCTCATTGGATGGTGGTTTCGTTGCCATAGGCGATTGAATCAACAATCATGTGCAGCCATTCAACACTTCTATTTAAAAACTTTTATTAATGACTGTCGTCTCTCATTGGATGGTGGTTTCGTTGCCATAGGCGATTGAATCAACAATCATGTGCAGCCATTCAACACTTCTATTTAAAAACTTTTATTAATGACTGTCGCCTCTCATTGGATGGTGGTTTCGTTGCCATAGGCGATTGAATCAACAATCATGTGCAGCCATTCAACACTTCTATTTAAAAACTTTTATTAATGACTGTCGTCTCTCATTGGATGGTGGTTTCGTTGCCATAGGCGATTGAATCAACAATCATGTGCAGCCATTCAACACTTCTATTTAAAAACTTTTATTAATGACTGTCGCCTCTCATTGGATGGTGGTTTCGTTGCCATAGGCGATTGAATCAACAATCATGTGCAGCCATTCAACACTTCTATTTAAAAACTTTTATTAATGACTGTCGTCTCTAATTGGATGGTGGTTTCGTTGCCATAGGCGATTGAATCAACAATCATGTGCAGCCATTCAACACTTCTATTTAAAAACTTTTATTAATGACTGTCGTCTCTTATTAGATGGTGGTTTCGTTGCCATAGGCGATTGAATCAACAATCATGTGCAGCCATTCAACACTTCTATTTAAAAACTTTTATTAATGACTGTCGCCTCTCATTGGATGGTGGTTTCGTTGCCATAGGCGATTGAATCAACAATCATGTGCAGCCATTCAACACTTCTATTTAAAAACTTTTATTAATGACTGTCGTCTCTTATTAGATGGTGGTTTCGTTGCCATAGGCGATTGAATCAACAATCATGTGCAGCCATTCAACACTTCTATTTAAAAACTTTTATTAATGACTGTCGTCTCTTATTAGATGGTGGTTTCGTTGCCATAGGCGATTGAATCAACAATCATGTGCAGCCATTCAACACTTCTATTTAAAAACTTTTATTAATGACTGTCGCCTCTCATTGGATGGTGGTTTCGTTGCCATAGGCGATTGAATCAACAATCATGTGCAGCCATTCAACACTTCTATTTAAAAACTTTTATTAATGACTGTCGCCTCTCATTGGATGGTGGTTTCGTTGCCATAGGCGATTGAATCAACAATCATGTGCAGCCATTCAACACTTCTATTTAAAAACTTTTATTAATGACTGTCGTCTCTTATTGGATGGTGGTTTCGTTGCCATAGGCGATTGAATCAACAATCATGTGCAGCCATTCAACACTTCTATTTAAAAACTTTTATTAATGACTGTCGCCTCTCATTGGATGGTGGTTTCGTTGCCATAGGCGATTGAATCAACAATCATGTGCAGCCATTCAACACTTCTATTTAAAAACTTTTATTAATGACTGTCGTCTCTTATTGGATGGTGGTTTCGTTGCCATAGGCGATTGAATCAACAATCATGTGCAGCCATTCAACACTTCTATTTAAAAACTTTTATTAATGACTGTTGCCTCTCATTGGATGGTGGTTTCGTTGCCATAGGCGATTGAATCAACAATCATGTGCAGCCATTCAACACTTCTATTTAAAAACTTTTATTAATGACTGTCGTCTCTTATTGGATGGTGGTTTCGTTGCCATAGGCGATTGAATCAACAATCATGTGCAGCCATTCAACACTTCTATTTAAAAACTTTTATTAATGACTGTCGTCCCTAATTGGATGGTGGTTTCGTTGCCATAGGCGATTGAATCAACAACCATGTGCAGTCATTCAACACTTCTATTTAAAAAAAAATTTATTAATGACTGTCGTCTCTCATTGGATGGTGGTTTCGTTGCCATAGGCGATTGAATCAACAATCGTGTGCAGCCATTCAACACTTCTATTTAAACACTTTTATTAATGACTGTCGTCTCTTATTGGATGGTGGTTTCGTTGCCATAGGCGATTGAATCGACAATCATGTGCAGTCATTCAACACTTCTATTTAAAAAAAACTTTTATTAATGACTGTCGTCTCTCATTGGATGGTGGTTTCGTTGCCATAGGCGATTGAATCAACAATCATGTGCAGCCATTCAACACTTCTATTTAAAAGACTTAACACCGAAAGAGATAAAAACCGAGTTGGATCAAGATCATGGCACATCTGCTGCTGCGTTTGCAACAATTTGCATTGCATAAATAAATTTAAACGTGGCCGCACATCCACAAATGATGAACATCGTTCAGTAGAAGTGACTTCCTCCGAAATGGTTAACAAAATCCAGGATGTGGCTTTGAGTGATCGACGAATCAAAAGTTCGGGAAACAGTAGAGGCTACCGGCATATTACAATTTACAGTTTCTGCACCAAAAATTAGGTCTAACAAAGATCTCAGCAAGGTGGATGCCGCGTTTCCTCCAATGCCGAATAAATGCAATGCTGTGATTGATTCGGAAGCTGGTTTAACACATTTCTGTCACAATCCTCACGAGTTTCTGCGTCGATACATAACTGTGGATGAAACATGGATACAGTACTACACTCCAGAGACAAAAGTACAGTGGCGAACCGACAAAGGTGGTGAAATCTGCAGACAAGGTTTTTGGGATGCGCATCTACATTAGTTACTTGCAGAAAGGAAAAACGATAAATTATGCACCGGTTGAATGGAGAGATCAAGAAAAAACGCCCTCATCTGGTAGAGAAAAAGATTCTCTTCCATCAAGACAGTGCAAGGTTTGTGCAGTTTCGATGGTGAAAATTGTACAGCTAACGTTGGAATTACTACAACATCCACATTTTGGCCCCCACCGACTTGAAGTAGTGACTCGTCGGAAAACAAATCATGTCTAACGAAGAGATCATCTTCCTACCCATTTTGAGGACCTTCCGAAATTCTACTTTTTCGTTAAAACAGTTGGAAAATGTATCTCGAGCTAAAAGGAGATTATAGCGAAAAATAAAATCTACCAAAAATATTTGTTTTTATGTAGTTTAACTCCTTTAACCTGATTCGTCGTATCAAACGATTAATGAAATTGGTGAAATGATCTCGGGGTCCAAAGAACTTAAATTACTCGACATTCGTCATCTCAGGGAAACCTTATCCAGGTAACTTACCCTAAGCGAGATTTGAACTCACGACCTGTTGAATGTGAGGTAGACACGCTACCTTCACCCAGGCGGGCTAAAAAATAATTTGTTTTTCTATCCTTTTCTAAGGACTTATTGAACGCAGCTCGTAGGTTTTTATTTTATTTTTTATTTATTTTAGATCCAAGCAACCGAAAAGGTGTACTTTCAGTGAAATCTTGGTATGGAACACATTTGGTTAGAATACTATGTAGGTGTAAAGGAAGTTAGTATTTAACATACTCTGCTCTGATACTGTCATATGACAATCCCTGGAATGTAGTACATGCTTTGACCACATTCATATTATCATTCTCGTCACATTCCCCTACATGTTGAAGGTTCTCTATGTTGAATTCTCTCTTTTCTGCGTAGCCTCTCACACTCTCTCTCCTGTTCGGTTTTCTTTTGAGAATGGTGTTTTAGGTTGTGTTTGTGTGAATGACATGCATCAGATGAGATTGTTTTATGGGTGATTACCAAACATGTTCTGTGCCTGTTTGTTTCTACCTAGGTATAGAGGCTGCATGACTCTCAACTATTGTTTTCAGTGACAAGAAAGTTCAGAATTCAGTAATGTTGAGGGGAAACAGACATTTCACTTCACTGAAATACCATCGCATCCTTTGTCGGATTTGCAGGTTGTATGACGGGCAACGTTTAGTTTTGAGGATGGCGGATATTATTAGGATATATGTTACATTGTATTTTTACAAAAAGTGACGGATATAAATCCTTGTAAGGCAATGTTGTGATGCTTTGTGAATTCTGTATGTAGTGTTCCACTGCGGTGCCTTGCTACATGTCTAACACTTACTTTAGTTCCCTGTTGAAACAGAAGGCTGTGAACAAAGAATGGTTGATTGTCAAAAGTGAGCCGGGAACCTAGTAGTGCCTTGCTACATGTCTAACACTTACTTTAGTTCCCTGTTGAAACAGAAGGCTGTGAACAAAGAATGGTTGATTGTCAAAAGTGAGCCGGGAACCTAGTAGTGCCCTGCTACGTGTCTAACACTTACTTTAGTTCCCTGTTGAAACAGAAGGCTGTGAACAAAGAATGGTTGATTGTCAAAAGTGAGCCGGGAACCTAGTAGTGCCTTGCTACGTGTCTAACACTTACTTTAGTTGCCTTATTGAAACAGAAGGCTGTGAACAAAGAATGGTTGATTGTCAAAAGTGAGCCCGGGACCTAGTAGTGCCTTGCTACGTGTCTAACACTTACTTTAGTTCCCTGTTGAAACGGAAGACTGTGAACAAAGAATGGTTGATTGTCAAAAGTGAGCCGGGAACCTAGTAGTGCCTTGCTACATGCCTAACACTTACTTTAGTTCCCTGTTGAAACAGAAGGCTGTGAACAAAGAATGGTTGATTGTCAAAAGTGAGCCGGGAACCTAGTAGTGCCTTGCTACGTGTCTAACACTTACTTTAGTTCCCTGTTGAAACAGAAGGCTGTGAACAAAGAATGGTTGATTGTCAAAAGTGAGCCGGGAACCTAGTAGTGCATTGCTACATGTCTAACACTTACTTTAGTTCCCTGTTGAAACAGAAGGCTGTGAACAAAGAATGGTTGATTGTCAAAAGTGAGCCGGGACCTAGTAGTGCCTTGCTACGTGTCTAACACTTATTTTAGTTGCCTTGTTGAAACAGAAGACTGTGAACAAAGAATGGTTGATTGTCAAAAGTGACCCCGGGACCTAGTAATGCCTTGCTACGTGTCTAACACTTACTATAGTTGCTTGTTGAAACAGAAGACTGTGAACAAAGAATGGTTGATTGTCAAAAGTGACCCCGGGACCTAGTAGTGCCTTGCTACGTGTCTAACACTTACTTTAGTTGCTTGTTGAAACAGAAGACTGTGAACAAAGAATGGTTGATTGTCAAAAGTGAGCCGGGAACCTAGTAGTGCCTTGCTACGTGTCTAACACTTACTTTAGTTGCTTGTTGAAACAGAAGGCTGTGAACAAAGAATGGTTGATTGTCAAAAGTGAGCCGGGAACCTAGTAGTGCCTTGCTACGTGTCTAACACTTACTTTAGTTGCTTGTTGAAACAAAAGACTGTGAACAAAGAATGGTTGATTGTCAAAAGTGAGCCGGGAACCTAGTAGTGCCTTGCTACGTGTCTAACACTTACTTTAGTTCCCTGTTGAAACAGAAGGCTGTGAACAAAGAATGGTTGATTGTCAAAAGTGAGCGGGAACCTAGGAGTGCCTTGCTACGTGTCTAACACTTACTTTAGTTGCTTGTTGAAACACAAGACTGTGAACAAAGAATTGTTGATTGTAAAAACTGACCCCGGGACCTAATAGTGCCTTGCTACGTGTCTAACACTTACTTTAGTTGCTTGTTGAAACAGAAGACTGTGAACATAGAATGGTTGATTGTCAAAAGTGAGCCGGGAACCTAGTAGTGCCTTGCTACGTGTCTAACACTTATTTTAGTTGCCTTGTTGAAACAGAAGGCTGTGAACAAAGAATGGTTGATTGTCAAAAGTGAGCCCGGGACCTAGTAGTGCCTTGCTACGTGTCTAACACTCACTTTAGTTGCTTGTTGAAACACAAGACTGTGAACAAAGAATGGTTGATTGTCGAAACTGACCCCGGGACCTAGTAGTGCCTTGCTACGTGTCTAACACTTACTTTAGTTGCTTGTTGAAACAGAAGACTGTGAACATAGAATGGTTGATTGTCAAAAGTGTGCCGGGAACCTAGTAGTGCCTTGCTACGTGTCTAACACTTACTTTAGTTGCTTGTTGAAACACAAGACTGTGAACAAAGAATGGTTGATTGTCAAAAGTGACCCCGGGACCTAGTAGTGCCTTGCTACGTGTCTAACACTTACTTTAGTTCCCTGTTGAAACAGAAGGCTGTGAACAAAGAATGGTTGATTTTCAAAAGTGAGCCGGGAACCTAGTAGTGCCTTGCTACGTGTCTAACACTTACTTTAGTTCCCTGTTGAAACAGAAGGCTGTGAACAAAGAATAGTTGATTGTCAAAAGTGAGCCGGGAACCTAGTAGTGCCTTGCTACGTGTCTAAAACTTACTTTAGTTCCCTGTTGAAACACAAGACTGTGAACAAAGAATGGTTGATTGTCAAAAGTGAGCTGGGAACCTAGTAGCGCCTTGATACATGTCTAACACTTACTTTATATGCGTGTTGAAACAGAAGACTGTGAACATAGAATGGTTGATTGTCAAAAGAGAGCCGGGAACCTAGTAGTGCCTTGCTACGTGTCTAACACTTACTTTAGTTGCTTGTTGAAACACAAGACTGTGAACAAAGAATGGTTGATTGTCAAAACTGACCCCGGGACCTAGTAGTGCCTTGCTACGTGTCTAACACTTACTTTAGTTGCTTGTTGAAACAGAAGGCTGTGAACAAAGAATGGTTGATTGTCAAAAGTGAGCCCGGGACCTAGTAGTGCCTTGCTACGTGTCTAACACTTACTTTAGTTCCCTGTTGAAACAGAAGGCTGTGAACAAAGAATGGTTGATTGTCAAAAGTGAGCCGGGAACCTAGTAGTGCCTTGCTACGTGTCTAACACTTACTTTAGTTGCCTTATTGAAACAGAAGGCTGTGAACAAAGAATGGTTGATTGTCAAAAGTGAGCCCGGGACCTAGTAGTGCCTTGCTACGTGTCTAACACTTACTTTAGTTCCCTGTTGAAACAGAAGGCTGTGAACAAAGAATGGTTGATTGTCAAAAGTAAGTCGGGAACCTAGTAGTGCCTTGCTACGTGTCTAACACTTACTTTAGTTGCTTGTTGAAACAAAAGACTGTGAACATAGAATGGTTGATTGTCAAAAGTGAGCTGGGACCAAGTAGTGCCTTGCTACGTGTCTAACACTTACTTTAGTTGCTTGTTGAAACAGAAGACTGTGAACATAGAATGGTTGATTGTCAAAAGTGAGCCGGGAACCTAGTAGTGCCTTGCTACGTGTCTAACACTTACTTTAGTTGCTTGTTGAAACAGAATACTGTGAACATAGAATGGTTGATTGTCAAAAGTGAGCCGGGAACCTAGTAGTGCCTTGCTACGTGTCTAACACTTACTTTAGTTCCCTGTTGAAACAGAAGGCTGTCAACAAAGAATGGTTGATTGTCAAAAGTGAGCCGGGAACCTAGTAGTGCCTTGCTACATGTCTAACACTTACTTTAGTTCCCTGTTGAAACAGAACACTATGAACAAAAAATGGTTGATTGTCAAAAGTGAGCCGGGAACCTAGTAGTGCCTTGCTACGTGTCTAACACTTACTTTAGTTCCCTGTTGAAACAGAAGGCTGTGAACAAAGAATGGTTGGATGTCAAAAGTGAGCCGGGAACCTAGTAGTGCCTTGCTACGTGTCTAACACTTACTTTAGTTCCCTGTTGAAACAGAAGGCTGTGAACAACGAATGGTTGATTGACAAAAGTGAGCCGGGAACCTAGTAGTGCATTGCTACATGTCTAACACCTACTTTAGTTCCCTGTTGAAACAGAAGGCTGTGAACAAAGAATGGTTGATTGTCAAAAGTGAGCCGGGACCTAGTAGTGCCTTGCTACGTGTCTAACACTTATTTTAGTTGCCTTGTTGAAACAGAAGACTGTGAACAAAGAATGGTTGATTGTCAAAAGTGACCCCGGGACCTAGTAATGCCTTGCTACGTGTCTAACACTTACTTTAGTTGCTTGTTGAAACAGAAGACTGTGAACAAAGAATGGTTGATTGTCAAAAGTGACCCCGGGACCTAGTAGTGCCTTGCTACGTGTCTAACACTTACTTTAGTTCCCTGTTGAAACAGAAGACTGTGAACAAAGAATGGTTGATTGTCAAAAGTGAGCCCGGGACCTAGTAGTGCCTTGCTACGTGTCTAACACTTACTTTAGTTGCTTGTTGAAACAGAAGGCTGTGAACAAAGAATGGTTGATTGTCAAAAGTGAGCCGGGAACATAGTAGTGCGTTGCTACGTGTCCTACACTTACTTTAGTTCCCTGTTGAAACAGAAGACTGTGAACAAAGAATGGCTGATTGTCAAAAGTGAGCCGGGAACCTAGTAGTGCC
This sequence comes from Hymenopus coronatus, assembly GCA_030762935.1. Classification (NCBI taxonomy): domain Eukaryota; kingdom Metazoa; phylum Arthropoda; class Insecta; order Mantodea; family Hymenopodidae; genus Hymenopus; species Hymenopus coronatus. The sequence continues at coordinate 1,931,689 of CM060895.1, read as the reverse complement.
TTGCTACGTGTCTAACACTTACTTTAGTTCCCTGTTGAAACAGAAGGCTGTGAACAAAGAATGGTTGATTGTCAAAAGTGAGCCGGGAACCTAGGAGTGCCTTGCTACGTGTCTAACACTCACTTTAGTTGCTTGTTGAAACACAAGACTTTGAACAAAGAATTGTTGATTGTAAAAACTGACCCCGGGACCTAATAGTGCCTTGCTACGTGTCTAACACTTACTTTAGTTGCTTGTTGAAACAGAAGGCTGTGAACAAAGAATGGTTGATTGTCAAAAGTGAGCCCGGGACCTAGTAGTGCCTTGCTACGTGTCTAACACTTACTTTAGTTCCCTGTTGAAACAGAAGGCTGTGAACAAAGAATGGTTGATTGTCAAAAGTGAGCCGGGAACCTAGTAGTGCCTTGCTACGTGTCTAACACTTACTTTAGTTGCCTTATTGAAACAGAAGGCTGTGAACAAAGAATGGTTGATTGTCAAAAGTGAGCCCGGGACCTAGTAGTGCCTTGCTACGTGTCTAACACTTACTTTAGTTCCCTGTTGAAACAGAAGGCTGTGAACAAAGATTTGTTGATTGTCAGAAGTAAGTCGGGAACCTAGTAGTGCCTTGCTACGTGTCTAACACTTACTTTAGTTGCTTGTTGAAACAAAAGACTGTGAACATAGAATGGTTGATTGTCAAGAGTGAGCCGGGACCTAGTAGTGCCTTGCTACGTGTCTAACACTTACTTTAGTTGCTTGTTGAAACAGAAGACTGTGAACATAGAATGGTTGATTGTCAAAAGTGAGCCGGGAACCTAGTAGTGCCTTGCTACGTGTCTAACACTTACTTTAGTTGCTTGTTGAAACAGAAGACTGTGAACATAGAATGGTTGATTGTCAAAAGTGAGCCGGGAACCTAGTAGTGCCTTGCTACGTGTCTAACACTTACTTTAGTTCCCTGTTGAAACAGAAGGCTGTCAACAAAGAATGGTTGATTGTCAAAAGTGAGCCTGGAACCTAGTAGTGCCTTGCTACATGTCTAACACTTACTTTAGTTCCCTGTTGAAACAGAAGACTATGAACAAAGAATGGTTGATTGTCAAAAGTGAGCCGGGAACCTAGTAGTGCCTTGCTACGTGTCTAACACTTACTTTAGTTCCCTGTTGAAACAGAAGACTGTGAACAAAGAATGGTTGATTGTCAAAAGTGACCCCGGGACCTAGTAGTGCCTTGCTACTTGTCTAACACTTACTTTAGTTCCCTGTTGAAACAGAAGGCTGTGAACAAAGAATGGTTGATTGTCAAAAGTGAGCCGGGAACCTAGTAGTGCCTTGCCACATGTCTAACACTTATTTTAGTTGCCTTGTTGAAACAGAAGACTGTGAACAAAGAATGGTTGATTGTCAAAAGTGACCCCGGGACCTAGTAGTGCCTTGCTACATGTCTAACACTTATTTTAGTTGCCTTGTTGAAACAGAAGACTGTGAACAAAGAATGGATGATTGTTAAAAGTGAGCCCGGAACCTAGTAGTGCTTTGCTACATGTCTAACACTTACTTTAGTTCCCTGTTGAAACAGAAGACTGTGAACAAAGAATGGTTGATTGTCAAAAGTGAGCCGGGAACCTAGTAGTGCCTTGCTACGTGTCTAGGACTTACTTTAGTTCCCTGTTGAAACAGAAGGCTGTGAACAAAGAATGGTTGATTGTCAAAAGTGACCCCGGGACCTAGTAGTGCCTTGCTACATGTCTAACACTTACTTTAGTTCCCTGTTGAAACAGAAGACTGTGAACAAAGAATGGTTGATTGTCAAAAGGGAGCCGGCACCTAGTAGTGCCTTGCTACATGTCTAACACTTACTTTAGTTCCCTGTTGAAACAGAAGACTGTGAACAAAGAATGGTTGATTGTCAAAAGTGAGCCGGGAACCTAGTAGTGCCTTGCTACGTGTCTAACACTTACTTTAGTTCCCTGTTGAAACAGAAGACTGTGAACAAAGAATGGTTGATTGTCAAAAGTGAGCCCGGAACCTAGTAGTGCCTTGCTACATGTCTAACACTTACTTTAGTTCCCTGTTGAAACAGAAGGCTGTGAACAAAGAATGGTTGATTGTCAAAAGTGACCCCGGGACCTAGTAGTGCCTTGCTACATGTCTAACACTTACTTTAGTTCCCTGTTGAAACAGAAGACTGTGAACAAAGAATGGTTGATTGTCAAAAGGGAGCCGGCACCTAGTAGTGCCTTGCTACATGTCTAACACTTACTTTAGTTCCCTGTTGAAACAGAAGACTGTGAACAAAGAATGGTTGATTGTCAAAAGTGAGCCGGGACCTAGTAGTGCCTTGCTACGTGTCTAACACTTACTTTAGTTCCCTGTTGAAACAGAAGACTGTGAACAAAGAATGGTTGATTGTCAAAAGTGAGCCGGGACCTAGTAGTGCCTTGCTACATGTCTAACACTTACTTTAGTTCCCTGTTGAAACAGAAGACTGTGAACAAAGAATGGTTGATTGTCAAAAGTGAGCCGGGACCTAGTAGTGCCTTGCTACGTGTCTAACACTTACTTTAGTTCCCTGTTGAAACAGAAGACTGTGAACAAAGAATGGTTGATTGTCAAAAGTGAGCCCGGGACCTAGTAGTGCCTTGCTACGTGTCTAACACTTACTTTAGTTGCTTGTTGAAACAGAAGGCTGTGAACAAAGAATGGTTGATTGTCAAAAGTGAGCCCGGGACCTAGTAGTGCCTTGCTACGTGTCTAACACTTACTTTAGTTCCCTGTTGAAACAGAAGACTGTGAACAAAGAATGGTTGATTGTCAAAAGTTAGCCGGGACCTAGTAGTGCCTTGCTACGTGTCTAACACTTACTTTAGTTCCTTGTTGAAACAGAAGACTGTGAACAAAGAATGGTTGATTGTCAAAAGTGAGCCGGGACCTAGTAGTGCAAATATTGTCACATTTACTTGTTCATGGAAACCTTTTTCAACTTCACAGTCAAATTGCCATTTCAGCCAATAAAACGAATCTGTTACTATTTTGCAATTAGATCATGTTTCACATCTAACGAAGAAAGTTTTCCAAAGCTCTGACCGTGTTTTAATTTCATTTCTATTTTTGGAAGAAAATAAAGACGTTTCTAATTTTGACGTATTTTTTATGAGTTGGTCTGACAGAAAACATAATGATGTGTTAGCAACAGTGTTGGAGAGACTGAAGCATGAGTATGACGTCATACTAAACTCTTGGTTAAATAATAGAAGTAAAGGTTGGATCAACAGGAAACACAAAATGATACGGGTGTTGGGCGAATTGAATGTTCCGTATTGCAGATAACAAACAATGCGTGTATTGTTGTTTTTATTGTCTACACTATGTTATAGCACCCACAACAGGTATAATAATTACTGGTAAAGTCTGACGTTTAGATGGTAATTATCAGCGAGAGAGTTCGCTAATGTACCTAGGTGTCTCCACACTAACTAGAGAGCCGTTTGTTATGCCGGTGACGTATCCAGTTGTTTTCTGCCTTTTTTAAAACCATGGTTGTTTTCTAGCGTATGCCCGTCAGGATCATGTACAATTACCCGCCGTTATTATAGCAGGCAGTTGTTTCTGCTGGATCTCATTTGCCTCAAGAGATTGGAATAGCAAATGGACTACATCACGAGAGGTCGATATCAGAGTGATTTGTTGGGAATCTTGTATCTGCCGGATCAATTTCTCAACATGACTCTCGTGCCCAGACTCGCCTCGGTTTCCTTTTCATCAAACATCTTTAACAAACTACTCTTATAAAAGATTACCCTTCTATCTACTTCATGTTAAACATTAACAGAAATTGTTTTATTACTTGCCTCCTTGTAAGTGGAAGTGAATACACTAGGATAAAGTGATAGTCAAATGTTTTAAAATATATATTTCTCTTTTGAGAAAACCAAAATGTTGGAACAATGTTCCAGGAAAAGGGTAGTTTGGGATGGGGAGATTTTCTTTAAAAACCTTTGTGTCGCATCCTTGGAAGATAGTAAACTTAAATACCAAGTTTGGTATTTTGCCGACTTTTCGTTTTTGAGTTATCCTGTTCACAGGCACATGGTTGCACACGCCGCGGATTCAGGGGACCTTAAACCGTGTATTTGCGGTATCGAATTTTTAGAAAAGCGACACCTTCTTAACGAGGTACAGAATGAGGAGGTCTTCAGACGCTGTCTCATCAAAATTCAAGGTATGCATTTCGTTTGTCTTAAATATATGGCATTTTCATCAAGACTGTTGGTCAATTTTTGACGAAATCAAAAAAAGGGTTGGTGGGAAATGTTTGGTGGCACCCTACTGTAACAGCAGTTTCTATGACATTCACGCTATTCTTCACAAGAAGACATGCTTGTATCAGTATTGGAAGAGACACGCTATTCTTCACAAGAAGACATGCTTGTGTCAGTATTGGAAGAGACACGCTATTCTTCACAAGAAGACATGCTTGTGTCAGTATTGGAAGAGACACAGGGATCGCCTATTCACAAGAAGACATGCTTGTGTCAGTATTGGAAGAGACACCGGGATCGCCTATTCACAAGAAGACATGCTTGTGTCAGTATTGGAAGAGACACAGGGATCGCCTATTCACAAGAAGACATGCTTGTGTCAGTATTGGAAGAGACACAGGGATCGCCTATTCACAAGAAGACATGCTTGTGTCAGTATTGGAAGAGACACGCTATTCTTCACAAGAACACATGCTTGTGTCAGTATTGGAAGAGACACCGGGATCGCCTATTCACAAGAAGACATGCTTGTGTCAGTATTGGAAGAGACACAGGGATCGCCTATTCACAAGAAGACATGCTTGTGTCAGTATTGGAAGAGACACAGGGATCGCCTATTCACAAGAAGACATGCTTGTGTCAGTATTGGAAGAGACACGCTATTCTTCACAAGAAGACATGCTTGTGTCAGTATTGGAAGAGACACAGGGATCGCCTATTCACAAGAAGACATGCTTGTGTCAGTATTGGAAGAGACACAGGGATCGCCTATTCACAAGAAGACATGCTTGTGTCAGTATTGGAAGAGACACAGGGATCGCCTATTCACAAGAAGACATGCTTGTGTCAGTATTGGAAGAGACACAGGGATCGCCTATTCACAAGAAGACATGCTTGTGTCAGTATTGGAAGAGACACAGGGATCGCCTATTCACAAGAAGACATGCTTGTGTCAGTATTGGAAGAGACACGCTATTCTTCACAAGAACACATGCTTGTGTCAGTATTGGAAGAGACACAGGGATCGCCTATTCACAAGAAGACATGCTTGTGTCAGTATTGGAAGAGACACAGGGATCGCCTATTCACAAGAAGACATGCTTGTGTCAGTATTGGAAGAAACACAGGGATCGCCTATTCACAAGAAGACATGCTTGTGTCAGTATTGGAAGAGACACGCTATTCTTCACAAGAAGACATGCTTGTGTCAGTATTGGAAGAGACACAGGGATCGCCTATTCACAAAACACTTTTACACTACGGCACAATACTCGTGCAGTGTATCTGCCTTTCATCAATGTCAGTAAAACAATCCTGTACAAGAAAATAGTTTAAACGAAAGTTATTTATTTTTTGGTGAGCAGTAAGGAAACAAAATAAAAAACGTACCTTGACCCTCAAATTAGCATGCAAAGTTTCTCCAATTAAAACACAACAAATGATATTTACACGTTTGTTTCTACAACACTTAATTTTGGGGATATTCTACACTCTCTAATTAAATGGCCGACCCTATATAGTACCCACCGAAAGTTCCAGTCGTAGAAACTACGGGAAATCACTGGAAGTAAAACTCGGCAATGTTTTGCACACCACGAGGATTCTTCGTTCGCTCTATTTGGTATTTAACCGAATTTCGCATTTGTGCTATGCTGTCTACAAACACACACACACGTATGTTTTAGTGCAAATGCTTTTTTTTTTTTTTTACTTTCTCTAATCCATATGTACATACAACGTACATAGTAGCTAAAGAAGGTATTGTATTCCACCGAAAAAATTGATGTGGAGATTTCCTCGGAAATATATGTTTTGAGGTCCCCTGATTCCAAAAAACCATTTTTAGAAAAAAGACCACGTGTGTCTGTGGACAGCATAGCTCAAAAACGAAAAGACCGTTAAATACCAAACTGGTATTTAAGTTTGGTATCTTCCAAGGATGCGACTCAAAGATGCGAATCGAACCTCAATTATTTGATATAGTAACCACATTTTAAAACATTTGACTATCACTTTATCCTAGTGTATTGTCTTCTACTTACAAGGAAGTAGCAAGTAATAAGACATTTTCTGTTAATGTTTTTTAAGATGGAACACATGAGATTTTTTAGACCCAAGGGACCTCGTGGCGAAATGTAGACATGAAAATGTCTTATGTCTAGTAGAAATTAACAAGTGAATGTCGCTTTAGTGTACTGATTAGTGTTATGACCAAAGACATGTGATACGAAAGTTTGTTTCAACAAAGAAATAATGATAATCCAAGTTTCGTGCACATTTTATTGAGTTATACTACTACCAGGCAAATTAAGGGTAGAGGATGAAAAATGTTAATGTAAACGTAAGAAAGGAGGAATCTATCAGTGATGATTTACGTTTTCTTTGGAAACTTGCTTTTTACTTTAAGGGAAGCAAATTATAGAGGTTGGTATGCGTGACTAGCAGACATTCCTTTCCATCGCTGACTTGAGCCAAACATTAGTTTGTGTGCGGGGAGCGGTAGTCAATTGTTTTTCTCTCCAGTAACTGGTACAATAAAACACCCCCACAAATAAATATTATCTGCGTATTATTAGTTACTGCATTCCACTGGAAATACATGTTGTGAAAACCCCTTCAGCATCCTCCACACCAAACTCACTTTATATGTATTTTACGTACTGCATAGACAACACATTATATTGTACCCAAAAATTCAATACCGGAAATACATGTTTTGGGGCCCCTGAATAAAAAGAAACATTTTAGAAAGATGTGTGTGTGTGTGACTGTCGGCAGCATAGCTCAAAAACGAAAAGTCCGTTAAAACCCAAACTAGGTATTTAGGTTTGGTATCTTTTAAGGATGCGACACAAAGATTTTCAAGAAAATCCGAGCACCCCCTTTACATAGAACTTTTTTCGAAAATTTTGATTTTCTCAAAAATTGCTCTAACGATATTGATTAAAATATGGTACATTAGAGATATTTACCTGGCAAATAAAATGTATATCTTGAATTTTCTGGGAATATCCTAAGAAGACTACTTTAGTCTGGATGAATTTGACGGAACTAGTAAATCGTAAGAGATATATAAAAACTTGGGATTCAAAAAAATGTACATCTCGTTAAGACACACAATTTATGTTATATGCTTTATTTCTCTTTTGTTTTACTGCTCACCTGGAAGCAGAACCAATAATACCTTTTAAAATATGTTAGCCTTATTGCCTCTTACTTATCAAGCAACAAGAGCATTTCTGTTGACCAGCATCATGTGGGTAAAAGAATAAACTTTTCTAAGGACAATGTATCTGCAGAACAGGCAGTGAAGGTCATGTGAATGGTATAAATCAGCAAGTATTCCTTTAAATGTTATACTTTTCCCAAATAGAAAATTATCTTCCGTTTCTTTTATAAACAAGGAAATCGAAATTTTAAGGGGATGACATAGCAACCAGCTTTTAAAACATTTGACTATCACTTTATCCTAGTGTATTGCCTTCTACTGACAAGGAAGCAAGTAATAAGACAATTTCTGTTAATGTTTATCGTGATTATCATGAAGCATGTACAATAGGCTTTTATAGAATGTTTTGCTGGTGAAAATGTAGAGAAAGTCATATGAATGTTCCACTGTTTCATGTTAATCGACATAAGTGCTTACAACAATATATCATCATTATTATCATAGATTAAACAGGAAACGGATTCGATATTCAGATGTTAGTATTATTGTAATCTTTCCATGGCATCGCCTAAAACAACAGAATAGCGACCCGATTGTGTTAAAAGAATTGGATCGACTAATGGAATACAATACCTAACGTGCACATTATACATATGTGCTAGAGAAAATAAAAAGCAAGCTCTTTTGAATTTTCAGTACCACTTACCTTCGCCAAAGTCGATCTTCACATTGTTTACGTGTGAATGACGATTTCAAATCGTAAAATATTACGATTCGGAAATGTCTCTAATAAAAATTATTTTGGGGTGAAAATAAAATATTTAAATGATAATAATTGTTAAAAATATGATCTGCTTTTTGTTAAACATTAACAGAAATTGTCTTGTTACTTGCTTCCTTGTAAGTACAAGGGATAAAGTGATAGTCAGATGTTTTAAAACGTGTGAAACAATTAAAATTCGGAGCTGTTTTGTATTCCCGGGAGTAAAGCAAAAGAGCTGGAGCGAAACTTGAAACAACTCATCATATATATAATTGTGTGTTTTAAGGAGATCTACATTTTTGTCTACGTGTTACGGTTACTAGTTATATCAAAGGATGAACAGGTCTTCAAAGGCTTTTGCTACAAAATTCAAGATATACATTTCGTTTGCCATCAAACTTTAATTATTATTGTTAGCGCCATTTCCCAGGTAAAGGGTAGTTGGGGTGTCGGAATTTTCTTGAAAATGTTTATGTCACACCCTTTGAAGATACTGAATTTAAATACCAAATTTGATTTTTAAGCGACTTTTCACAGACACGAGATACAGGGGATCGTAAAGTGTCTATTTAAGCTAATTAGAGAAGTAAGCAGGCTGGAGTGAGTTTTGGTCGCGCTCTTCTAGAGGGGGGTCCACAGCCACTTTATATAACATGTTTTGTTCCCACAGTCTGTCCATGTTCGTGGTCTGCGCAAACAGACACTGCTGACTTTTAAGGTTAGAGGTGTTTCTCTGTAGTGTCCACTTTTCTTAGAAGCTCGTCCACAAAATCAAGACATCGTGAGTATACATTAAATGTGTTCACTCTTTTTATAAAACGAGTAGCGTATTTTTGTCTTCAGACACAACACACTATTTCTTGGTTGTGGAGCATTTTCTGTAACGTTGTTCGTGTGATCACCGTTCCCCTCAAATTCAATTATTATTATTATTATTTCGTAACACAATTCAATCTTCCTACTATTAATAACAGTGGTTATGCTGATCAAAAATATCAGCCGAAGCCCCTAAAAGTAATTTCAGTCATTACCTTGCAACGAACCTCGCAGGCAAGTAAAGTGTGAAGAAGAAGGGTGTGGGCAATAGCACGATCAACTCTGTCGGCTGCCGCAGTTGGTTAGCGCACCTGTACGGCAAACAGGAGATTCAGTGATTTAATGTTCATAACTTGTAGAGGCCCTTTTTACTTTCTCTATACTCGCTATGTACATAGTGTATAGAGAAAGTATTGCACTCCACCAAAAAATTCGATACCGAGATTTCACCGGAAATTATGTTTTAGGGTCCCCAATATCCAAAAAAATCATTTTCACAAAAAGGTCCGTGTGTGTGTGTGTGTGTGTGTGTGTGTGTGTGTGTGTGTGTCCGTGTGTGTCTGTGAACACGATAACTCAAAAACGAAAAGTCGGTAAAATACCAAACTTGGTATTTAAGTTTAGTATCTTCCAGGGATGCCACACGAAGATTTTGAGAAAAATACCCCCACCTCAAACTACCCTTTACATGAAACTTTTTTCGAAAATTTTGAACTTCTTAGAAATGGCTCTAACGATTTTGATTAAAATATCATATATTAAAGATATTTACCTAACAAGTAAAATGTATATCTTGAATTTTCTGGGAATACCTTCTAAAGATCTGTTTATTCTGAATGAATTTTGCTTAATTTGGCATAACTAGTAAACCGTAAGAGATAGACAAAAACTTTCTATACAAAAAATGTAGATCTTGTTAAAATACACAACTTATGTCATATACATTTTTTTTTTCGTGGAGCTTACTGTTTTCGAGGTATTCATTGTTATTAGTTTCAGTTGTGAAGTACTTATACTTTTCTCAAACGGGAGAGTCCGTTTTTCTTTTCTTCTGCTCCTGGCCAAGATAAGAAGCGATTTGTAATGACAATCACATAACGACAGCTTTTAAAACATTTGACTATCGGTTTAGCCTAGTGTATTTCCATATTTTCTTTGTAATTATAAGGAACTAAGTAATAAGAACATTCTGCTAATGTTTATCTCGATTAGCATTGTGTAGAAAGAAGTATAATCTTATGTATGAAGTGTGTAGAAGAGCTAGAGAAAGTCATGTGAGTGTAACAGATCATATCTTTTATTTAACTCCATTTCTGTAAGAAATGTTCTAACAAAAGAAGAAGGATAATGTTTAAGTTGTCCGTTTTACGTTAGCGACCTGCACATGCTGGGAACAACGGTCAATTATTACCATCGCAAATTTATGTACACAATCTTCTAATGACAATTTACAGAAAAAGACGAAGCTCTCCTTGGGGGGGGGGGGGGGGGACAGCACTCTTAAGCGACCGTCTTTCCATGTTCACCACAACAGCACTTCTTGAGCGTCCTTCACCAAAGTCATCAGTAAGAAAAACCCATCTGTTTTGAAATCATAAAATGTTTCCTCCGCCAAATACATTTGTTCACATTATTTGGGTGTTAATGGCGATTTAAAATGAACCAGCAGCTATTGCTGTACAGTATGTTAAGAAGAAGAAGAAGGTGATACAAAAATGGAACAGTAAACTGCATCATTTACTGAAAGACAGAAAACTCTGAGCAGACCAACTCTTGTCTATGTATTCACGAAACCTCCATCTTGTGAACAGAGACAAACTGCAGAACCAGTCACCACTCGACGAGGCAGGTATAAGTGTTAGTTTAATGTGTAAATGTTGTATTCATAACATTTCTTATTGTTACCTGATATTGTCGCTATAAGACCTCTGTGGTTAGGTGACATTTATAAACAATCATATGGTGTAAATGTTGAGTACTGAAATTCCTCGGCTCGTCTCCATTATGTTTTATTTTTACGGTACAGCAGTCTGTTTATTGTTGTTCTCAATGACCTGTAAAGCAATACTTTGATCGAAGGTGATAGCTGAGACATTGCCAGTACAAATTTGAGGGCTATGTGATGATTCCCTGCAGCCACGCAACCTCCCACTCTATATATAGCCTCAATTAATTGGCAGCACGCGTCTCTGGTGCTCCTCACACCACTCTCTATTGTTATCAACTTTAGTCTTCTCTCTGCTCAAGCACAAATAGTCTTATCACTCGCTTCCCTGTACCACAGGTTAAAGTGATAGTCAAAAGCTGGTTGCTATGTTCCTTTGTTTGTATGGACACGAGTTGACAAATTCCTGTGTGAGAAAAGTATAAGTTTTTCAAAGCTGAAAACAAGGAATATCTCAAAAACGATAACCCCAGGAAAGAATTATATAACATAAATTGTGTGTTTTAATGGACTCTACATTTTTATTTGTCCATCTCTTACGGTTTAGCAGTTACATAAAATTCTGTAAAATTAATCCGGAATAAAGTAGTCTTCAGAGGTTAATTCCAGAAAATTCAAAATATACATTTAATTTAACATAAGCCATTTTATTTGTAATCGTTAGAGGCATTTTTGAGAAAATCAAAATTTCCGAAAAAACTTCCATATAAAGGGGGTGGGGGGATTTTCTTGAAAAGCTTTGTGTCGCATCGTTGGAAGACCCCAAACTTAAATACCAAATAATGGTCTTTTCGTTTTTGACCTATGCTGTCCACAAACACACAGACACACAGACATAGGGACCTTTTTCCAAAAGGGATTTTTTTTGGGATTCGCGGGGACCCGAAACATGTATTTGCGGTATTAAATTTTTGGGTGCTTCTCTATACACTACGTAGAGAAAGTATACTATTGTTACTGACTAGCATTCAGAATTCTCACTCATCATAACGTTTATATGCTAAACAACATTAATGTCCGTCATTTCGCCTTGAACTGTTGGCAACGCCGATCACTACTCACCAATAAGCAGTAATTTTGGGGTTTGTGTTATCATAGAGCAACTTCCCTTTTGCTCCTACAAGTTATGTTGTCTATGTTTTAACACATCGGTCATATTTGGCTCGAGCATGCGCTAAAACTCAACTGTTGCCAACAGACAATGTGTTGAACTGTAACATTCACGTAAGTAACATTGTTTAGTGCGGCTGTATAGAACACCTGCCTGAACATTAAAACTAAGCTCTGATTGGCTAGTGTTCCCGCCTCTTTTCACGAATCAGTATCCCAGGCTGCACAGTAAGCACCTCTTACCTCAACGACATTATTTTACACGTTTCACCCTTGCGAGAGATCTCTCTTTGTGACTCTTATAATAACGTGCTACTTTGTCTTGCTTTTTAACAGCCTCAACCGTCAGGACCTTGTTAAATTATCATTCGCTGGGGCGGTAGCATTCGCCCGACGACCTCGGGGAAAGGCCCCTGCGTCAGAATGAACAGTCGTCGGAGATGGAACCCAGAGGTCCTTGAATCAGCTCCTCGCCCACAGATGGCACTGCACGACGAGATAAGCACGTGCGGACGCGCAATTTCTCCCAGGAAGCTTCTTCTTTCAAGAGATCGGGTTCTTGTACACGGGACTACTGGTTTTACTTCCCTTCCGAAGGGTTTTTAGATCCAAAAAGTGATCACCTTCCGCCAGTGTTCGGTCTTTGTGTCGAGGTGTCCCCTCCGTTCCTGGCCACTGTAATAGCAAGCATTCGATTACTTACAGCTAGGTATTAAGAATTGCGTGACTCAAGTTGCTACGAGATAAAATTCCTGACCTCGTGCTTCTGTTTATTAATGACATATTCGCGTGTTTAATTGTAAGACAGTTTTATAATGATGGATCAGAGCTTTGCGCAGTTCCGTGGCGCTCGCTGCGTTCTTTACCTGCAGTGCAGTCTCCATGTCTGGTGGACATGTTCAAATACTCTTAATTTAAATTCAATACCGTAGCCGAGATCCGTGGTTCAAATACCGGCCATGGCATTTAATTTTTATTTTCTGCACATAGTGTATACACAAGATATTGTATTGCACCCAAAAATTCGATACAGAGATTTCACCGGAACTTACAGATCCTGAATCCCAAAAAAATATTTTTATAAAAGCTATCTGAGAACACGCATAACTCAAAAAGGAAATCTCCGTAAAATACCAAACTTGCTGTTTGACTTTACAATCTTCCACAGATGCGACACAAAGATTTTGAGCCCCGTACAGGAAAAATGTTTCCAAAAATGGCTCCAACGATTTTGATTAAAATGTCCTATATTAAAGATATTTACCTGACAAACAAAACGTATATCTTGAACTTTCTGGGAATAGACTCTGAGGACTACTTTATTTTGCGTAACTGGTAAACAAAAACGTAGACGTTAAAACATACAACTTTTGTCATATATGTTTTTCGTAGACTGAACATGTTTAGATAGTCGTATTTTTGTTTCAGATATAAAATCCTGAAACTTTTCACATACGCAAAGGAATCAGCTTTTAAAACAGTTGACTATCGCTGTATCCTTCCACTCACAAGGAAGCAAGTAATAAGACACTTTCTGTTAATGTTTATCATCAAGTGGATAAAAGAATAAGCCTTTTAACAATGATTTGTTGCAGAGAAAGTCATGTGAATGGACCTACCCTATAACTTAACTGGCAGAACGGTTACATACATTTATTTTCTGATGTAGTGCAACTGAACACGTGCATTAAGCAAAGATTCAACCTCTCACTTTGGCAACAATGTTGCACCTAGGCTTTAAACGCTTGGCTTCAGCAGTCCAATAAGCACATTTTACTTTCTCTACACGTACTGTGTACATGGTGTATAGATAAGGTATTGCTCTCCACCGGAAACAGACGTTATAGAGTACCCTGTCTGTCTGTCTGTCTGTGAACATGATACCTCAAAAACGAAAAGTCGGTAAAATACTACATTTCGTATATACGTTTAGCATCTTACAGGGATGTGACAAGAAGATTTTCAGAAAAATCCTCCCACCCCAAACTACCCTTAACATATAACAAATTTCTAAAAGTTTCATTTTCTCAAAAATGCTCTAACGGGTTTGATTAAAATACCGTATATTAACGCTATTTATATGGCAAATAAAATGCATAGCTTGAATTTTCCTGGAATAGCCTCTAAAGACGGCTTTATTCTGAATGAATTTTGTATAACTGGTAAACCGTAAGAGAGAGTCAAAAGATTATCACACAAAAAATGTAGAGCCCGTTAAAACACACAAGTTATGTCATATTGGTTTTTTTCCTGGAATGGACCATTTCTGAGATATTCCTTGCTATTTGTTTCAGATTTGTCACACGGAAACTTGTAATCACATGATATGTATTTAACAGTAATGTTGTTTATATGCGCATGCAAATAAGGAAGTGCAGTGGTTATAAAAAGTAGGTAACCCCGCTGCTGCAGCTGCTGTTTTCTACGGCTTCAAATTGAGAAGGCTACTTCAATATGTGGGTGGCTTTGGACAGACAAAAGCTAATCTAATAAGGAAGTGCAGTGGTTATAAAAAGTAGGTAACCCCGCTGCTGCAGCTTACGGCTTCAAATTGAGAAGGCTACTTCAATATGTGGGTGGCTTTGGACAGACAAAAGCTAATCTAATAAGGAAGTGCAGTGGTTATAAAAAGTAGGTAACCCCGCTGCTGCAGCTTACGGCTTCAAATTGAGAAGGCTACTTCAATATGTGGGTGGCTTTGGACAGACAAAAGCTAAGGACAACAAAATCTTTGTGAAAGTCATGGCCCAAGTTACAGAAACAGAACAACAGCTTTATGCTTTCTTTAATGAAAGGCTTACTTATTCTACGGTAAGCATATAAGTCCAAAACGAGTTGCTACAGATGCTGTTGAAGTGGAGGGTTTCAAGAGTTGAAGCACCTCATTACATTAACTAATTTCAAAGACAGTAAATAGAAGCGAATTCATCGACACAGCACCCTAATTTTGTTATGAATTGTTTTCTTGGTTTAAATTTCATGTAATAAATTCAAGAAAGCATCTACCTGAGATCTGAGAACCAAGTAAAATTGCTCTTAAAAAAAAGTCACCTCCTATTCACAATCATAGTAATATGAAAACATATTACAGCTTTTCTAAAAAAACATCACTTCACAAAACAATAACAAGCATTTTCCATACTTTTTGCTCACCCTGTATGTTTTTCTTAGTATATAAACATATATCAAGTTGTATGTCGAGTGACTTCTGGTCATAACGAACATACAGAATGATTTCTAATCTATGTGTGTGCAATTGGGTTTAACATAGACATTTTAAATAAAAAATGAGTTGGATTACATGAATTTCTCTACTCATTACCGTTTGAAATTGCAGACTCTTTTCATGATAGGGCAAGAAACAAAAGAACGGTGAGTTATCTTGCGATAAAATATTGAAAGTAATATTGTTAAGAGGAAGAGAATTATATTGGTCTGGTGCTGCGCTCTACCCAAAAGGAAACAATCTTGAAGCATTACCTCATCAAGTTACGAATACGGAATCTGTCGACCTGGGCCATTAATGAGTTGAACATGCTGCCAGAATTATGTAACCATGCGCTCTCAACCACAAACAAAACATTCACACGACTTTTCCACTCACTGTTCTAGTTTTCATACACAAGCCTTTGCCTCTGTGACACTATATAATATCTAATTGTTGTCCTGTATCAAATGTATTGGTTATTTTAATCTCTATATTCATTGTTGTAACAAAACACTACCTTGAAATACTATCCACTAAAAGTTCAAGTTCTACACTAACAGAATTTATACATACATATTTCATATTAATACTTTCTCTTGCACCTATGTACCATATACATAGTAGATAGAGAAGGTATTGTATTCCACCTAAAATTGGACACCGAAATTTCACCGAAAATACATGGTTTGGGGCCCCTTGAACTAAAAAATTAGAAAAGATCTATGTGTGTGAAACTGTGGGCAGCATAATTCAAAAATGAAAAGACCGTGAAGTATGAAAGTTGGTATTTAACTTTAGTATATCCCAAAGATGTGTCACGAAGATTTCCAGAACCCCCCCCCCCAAACTACGCTTACATAGAATAAAATATCGAAAATTTTTATTTTCCTAAAACTTCCTCCAACGATTTTCATTAAATTAAAAACTTTTATGTGACATATATCTTGAATTTATTACGAATGGACTCCTTCAGAATCTGTTTTGTAAACCGTAAGAGATAGACAAAATCTTAGCACACAAAAAATGTAGAGCACGTTAAAACACACAATTTATGTGATATACATTTGACCGTTTCCGAGATATTCCTTGCTTGTGGATTCAATTTTAAAATGCCTATACTTTTCTGAAACAGGAAATCGTGCATGTTTCTTTGGTTTTGTTCGGGTCTTTCAAAGAATCTAATTTTAGTGACAGGTTAAAGACATTCCGTTTATAGAGCAGGTAGAGAAAGTCATGTGAATGGAACATTTTCATGGTGTGAATTCATTGTATTAATAAAGTGGTTATTTTGAAAGCTACCCACAATAAATGAGTTTACAAATAAATTTCATAGCCCTGATTTTGTGGAAAACATTTTACTTCTCGTACTCACCACTAAGTTTGATTCTCGAAATTGAATAATTAATTTGTTAAAATTGGAGCATTATTTCGATAAAATGTATTATAATGTACCTACTTTAGAGAGGCAGTATAAACCTTTGAAACAAACGAGTACAAATTACATTTTGAGTGTGAACAAAGTTTGGAAAAAGCAACACGAGATTGTGCCATAAAAGCTTACGTTTAATGTTTCACAAACGCTTTAGCACAATGAAGTAAATTCCATTCTCTTTAATTGACCACGAAAAAATGTGAGGAAACCATAACAGAAAGCGACTTTACTCAACAATAACGAAACTTACACTATAACCTTACTCGCTATCAAGGTATTTATTGTCACGTGCTACCAGTTTTTCAATGTAATGTCAAAACACGTATTAGATTTAACTGTTTGTTCACACAAGCCGAGTAGGATAGGTAGAGTCAGACTGAAACATTCAATGCCTTAGTCGGGATTTGAACCACGGTCTCTAGCCGGTTGCTCTACCGCTGAGCTACCATGGCAACATTGAGTTTCTCAACTGACTCGCATGTTTCCCGGTAAACCACAAATTATTTTGAGATGACAACCCCAATGGCGACTTACAATGTTGTAAGTACTTAAGTCTCAGGATTCATAGAAATCGGGAGATCTGTGGTTCAAATCCCGCCTATGGCATTCAATTTTTCAGTCTGACACTACCCATCCAAGGTATTTATGGTCACGTGGTACACATGTTATACTCTTCCACCGCTAAACATCTGAGCCAACATGTTGAGGTCTTCATGGCTGGCAAATCTCTTCCATCCAAAAAGTCATGTACGGTGTCCAAAGTGAAACACCGGTTTTTCTGAATTCTTTTATCAACATTTACTACTTTCAACTGGTCCATAATGATTGATGAACTTCCACTCCGGTCTTTATCGTACACACTGTTATGTTCTTCCTTGATTACTCGTAAATGATGTGACATTTCCTCACTGAAGACTCGTTCATTGCATTATCACTATACACTTGCGTTACTTGATTATAAAATTGGATTGACCGAACATTTTGTGCATTCAAAAAACGCAAGTTGTTTAGTGGTAGAGAAGTGAGACATGAACATTGAAAAACAGTAACAAACTATATTTCAGAAAACGCTAACGCTACAAAAAATGCTATCTTTATATTTTATTGAGCAAACGTCGTTTATTTAAAAAGTATTGCGCTGCAGATAGTTTATAGCTTTTCTGTGTTTCATTCTGGATAAACCTCTCCGCGGCAACTCGTTCCCAAGGTCGGGAGACCCTTTCGGAAGGGAAGCAAGGTCTCTTTTGCGTCCAATATAGAATGGAACGCTGAACAAAGAGTATCCATAAATAAAATTCAACTTCATTTAATTTTAAACTTACTGTACATAAAAACAAAATAAAACCTGATGTATTCCATTTAAACGACTTTCTCTATTCTACAACGAGTTATTGTTCTATCTACTTGATGCTAATCAAGATAAACATTGTCAGAAATTGTCTTATTACTTGCTTCCTTGTAAGTAGAACGGAAATAAGGGAATATAGGTAGGTTTAACTTTTATTTCCTTTTTCGTAGTCGACTTACCCTCCCCATATGTAGAACTGACACTCCCTAGGACTTACAAGCAGATGTCTAGGGGTCAGAAGTCTGTCGGGGAGCCAACGGCACGAAACAACAGAATGGAGAACCTGGCCTGTAGCCAGACATGAGTGTGAGGAAGTGGATCATATCAAATGCATCGAAATGAATGATAGGAAAGGTAACATTTGTGTAATGAGTGGCGGGTGAAACCGGAGGGCCCAGACACCGCTCCGTCCACCACACACAGGCGCTTAGGATCGAACCCAGGCCGCCTAGGTGGGAGGAGAGCGGTCTAACCACTCGGCCACGTCGCGGCCTAAACTGATAGTCAAATATTTTAAAAGATGGTTGCATTTGAAATTCAGTTCTGTTTCCATGGCAGCAATAAAAAAACTAGAAATGACACTGATGTCGACTTCTGTTTGAGAAAGCAATAACAACGAATATCTCGGAAATGTTTACTACTATAAAATATATATGACATAAATTGTGTGAAGTGAGTTTTTGCTTATCTCTTACAGTTTATCAGTTAACTTATCCAGAATGAAGAGACCATTCCCAAAAGCATTTCATTGTCAATGAATTCATTTTAAATATATCGAATTTTAACCAAAATCCTTAGACCCATTTTGGTGAAAATAAAATGCTTTATATTAAGAGTAGTTGGGGGTGAGGAGATTGTCTTGAAAATCTTCGTGTGGAAGATCCTATTAATACACACACGCACATACTCGAACGTTTTTCTAAAAATGCTTTTTTTGGATTCAGGTTACTTCGAAACAAATGTTTCAGTATGGAGTTTTTGTATGGAATACAATACCTTCTCTGTCTTAACTTACATGGTAGAGCAACTTGAAATATTTTTACATTCTCTATGTACTATGTACATAGTGTATAGAGCAGGTATTGCACTCCACTAACAATTCGATACCGAGATTTCACGGAAATAAATAT
This sequence comes from Hymenopus coronatus, assembly GCA_030762935.1. NCBI lineage: Eukaryota > Metazoa > Arthropoda > Insecta > Mantodea > Hymenopodidae > Hymenopus > Hymenopus coronatus. The sequence continues at coordinate 1,912,525 of CM060895.1, read as the reverse complement.
TTTAGGGTCCCCTGTATCCAAAAAAAGCATTTTCAGAAAAAGACCCGCGAGTGTGTGTGTGTGTGTGTGAGTGTGAGTGTGTGTGTGTGTGTGTGTGAGTGTGTCACTGAAGACGATAACTAAAAACGAAAAGTCGGTAAAATACCAAACTTGGTATTTAAGTTTAATATCTTCCAGGGATGCGACATGAAGATTTTGAGAAAAATCCCCCCACTCCACACTACCCTTTACATGGAACATTTTTCGAAAATTTTGATTTTCTGAAAAGTGGCTTTAACGATTTTGATTAAAATTTCGTATATTAAAGATATTTACCTGATAAATAAAATGAATTTCTGCGAATAGCCTATGAAGACTACTTTATTCTGGATGAATTTTACGGAATTTTACATAACTGCTAAACCGTAAGAGATGGAAAAAAAAAACTTACAAGACAAAAAGTCTAGAGCACTTTAAAACACACACTTTATATTATATAAATTTTTTTCATGGAATTGGTCTTTTTTTTTAGATAATTCTTGTTTCTGGTTTTAGCTTTAAAAACTTACACTTTTCTCATACAGGAATTTGTCAACTTCTGTCCATACAAACAAAGGAACTGCAGTCACATAGCAACCAGCTTTTGACTATCACTTTAAGCTATGCTACTCCCTTATTTCGCTTCTACTTACAAGGAAGCAAGTATTAAGACCATTCCTGTTAACTTTTTCTCGATTATCATGAAGTAAATAGAAGCATAAGCTTTTTAACAATAATTTGTTGCAGAGAAAGTCATGTGAATGGAACACATCACATTTTTATACCTTATTACAGCCTCTGCCCGCTTGCTTCGTGTTGTATGCACTTTAGAATGTCGGGAACCGAAAGCAATCGATTTCAATGTTTATTATATCTTTGTTATTTATAATAGAAAGCGGGGGAATAAGTGTTTAGTTTGTGGCCAAGTTGTGTAACACATAGAAGTAAATGCGACAGTTATCAAGGAGAAGAACGTTTCTTGTTACAATAATATTACTAACAAGCTTGCTGTTTTATTGTGTTAATGCCAGATGGTCCAACTGTCAGTATTTGGTGTATGCAGATATTCCTAAGTGCGTTACAAGAGCTGCACAACTGAACGGAGCTATTTCAAGTTAAACCCCGCTGGCGAGACCACAGATAGAGTATAAAGAGAGGAAGATGTTTGCAGTGTAAACATCCACACCTTGAGGTACAATCCGCTCGAAAAGTAGATCATTAAATGTAATACATCGTTCATAAAATAACAGAATAATTTCATAGTATGATAGCAAATAAAAACAGCTTGTACTTTTATAAATAAAAACATAAAGTTTGAATAATGACAGTAATGTGCAGAAGTTTGAAAAGACAATGAACATAAATCAACCAAACTCACTCCTCAGAGGTCAGTGCCGTGAATTACAAGATACACGTTTAATGTATCGAAACATAAGGCTCTCTTCCTGTCATCCACAAGTTTGTTCAGTGTTGACTGGTTTATCTGCTAGCAGGAACTGAACGACACCAGGCAGTGAGCAATGCTAGACAGTGTAGTGATGTTGCAGTCTGTGTGAACCGAAGCGAGCTCTAGTTCGCAACTTGCACGTTTTAACTTGAGTTGTGCAACTGTTTTAACTCACGAATACCGGCCAGATGGTATTGTTAGCTCTGCTATTCTCAAAAATCTTAATTTGTTTTTTAATGCTGGGTGCAATCAGTTAGTTCCTTTATTCTAATATGAAGAGGGAACACTTAGTACCTCCTGGTCACACGGCGCGTTGCTCTGACGGTTTGGGAGGTCATGGGTTCGATGTTCGTGGCCTTCCTAACTCATAGGCCCGAATCGCCAGGCTAATGCTGGGAACATCCCTATAAGACTTCCTTGTCAACAGTTTCGGGGTTGGAGCACCAGGCGATGGTTTCTGCACAGTAAGGAGTTATTCCTGGCTGCTGAATATAACCGGGCGAGCCATCTGTAACCATTAGCATCTGGCAGTCAGATAACACCCTCTGGAGAGCTCTACCCACCTGAGGCGGAGAGCAAGCATCCGCGCCATCTCTCCCACACCGATCGACACCATAAGGGGAGTCAAATAATAGTGGACGAGATGAGGAAAATTCTTGATAGAAGACAAACCACCCCAGCGTTCGTGGCCAGTCCCAGGAATAGAACCCAGGACATCCAGTGAGAACGACACAACGAGATAAAGTTGCAGACCTCCTTGTTGAAGGTCAGATCTCTGCGGAAGACAAAACTTGACCCGACAGAATTACTATTCCCTTTCTCTGCTGCTTGCATTCCACTGACACCCACCTTCATGGGAAATGTATGTTTTGAGGATTAAAAAGTCTGATGTGTTCCATTTGCTAGCTTTACCACAAACAAACTTTGTTTACCAAACATTATTCTTCTATCTACTTCAAGATAAACATTATCAGAAATTGTCTTATTACTTGCTTCCTTGTAACTAGAGGCGAAATAAGGGAGTACCACAGGTTAAAGTGATAGTCAAAAGCTGGTTGCTATGTTCTTTGTTTGTATGGACATCAGTTGACAAATTCCTGTACGAGCAAAGTATAAGATTTTTAAGGTTGAAACCAATAACAAGGAATATCTCAAAAACGATCAACTCCACGAAAAGAAATGTATATGACATAAATTGTGTGTTTTAACGTGCTCTACGTTTTTGTGTGGTAACTTTTTGTCTATCTCTTACGGTTTACCAGTTGTGCAAAATTCATCCAGAATAAATCGCAGATGTACATTTATCATGTAAATATGTTAAGTGTACGAGATTTTAATAAATATATAATGGACAGAATAGGTCAAAACGAAAAGCAAACTTGGTATTTAGGTTAAGTACCTTCCAAGCATGTGACACGAAGATTTTAACAAAACCACAAACTAGCCTTTATAAGGAACAATTTTGGAAAGTTTTGATTTTTGCAAAAATGGCCGTAACGATTTTGATTAAACATATTTACATTCCAAATAAAATTATATCTTGAATTTTCTGGGAGTAGCCTCTCAACACCTCTTCAATCTTGTTTAACTGCTAAACCGTAAACGGTAGACAAAAACTTACTACACAAAAAATGTAGATTTCGTCAAAACACTCAATTCATATTCTTTACGTTTTTGTTGTGGAGGTAACCATTTCCGAGATATTCGTTGTTATTGATTTCACTTTTAAAATACTTAAGTTTTCTCACAGAGGAAGTTGTTAACTCGTGGCCAAGTAACGAAACGGATTTCAGTCACATAGCAACCACATTTTAAAACATTTGACTATCACTTTATGCTAGTGTAAGGAAGCAAGTAATAAGACAATTTCTGTTGATGTTTATGTCGATTAGCACAAAGTAAATAGAAGAATAGGCTTATGAACAATAATTTGGTACCGAGATGTAGAGAAAGTCATGTGAATGGAGCACAGCTTTTTTTGACTTATGCTGTTCACAGAAACACAAGAATATGGTATTTATTGAGGGTTCTGAGAACGTGTATTTGCAGGGAAGTGTTAGCATGAGTATTATCGGCGGGCAGCGCTGGAAGCCTGACTGAACTGCAGCACGGTTAGGCGCCGGGTGAAGGTCAACAAGCACACGTGGCTGAGATGCAGTACAATTACAGGTTGTGACTTTTTCCGGTAGCTGCATGCCGCAACATTAACTCCGAGCATGCGCATAACAAAAACTGAAAACAATTGACGTGACCTTCATCATGATAGATGGCAGAGAACTTCCTCAAGCCATTCCAATATTCTCTACCATCGTCACGTGACACATCGTTTAATGTAAACAATTCACAAGAAATCTAATTATCTCTGATCCTTCACCCCATAACAACAAATCTGATGTCTTCTACTCACATGACTTTCTCTGTAACAAATTATTCTTAATAAGCTTATTCTTTTATTTATTTCATTCTAATTGAGAAAAATTACCAGAAATAGTCTTATTTCTTGCTTCCTTGTAAGTAGAAGCCAAATAAGGGAGTAGCATAGGTTAAAAAGATAGTCAAAAGCTGGTTGCTATGTGACTGAAGTTCCTTTGTTTCTATAGACACGAGTTGACGAATTCCTGTATGAGAAAACCATGTTTTTCAAACCTGAAACCGAAAACAAGGAATATCTCAAAAACGATCAACTCCAAGAAAAAAAAAATATATATAACATAAATTATCTGTTTTAATGTGCTGTATATATTTTGTGTTTTAAGTTTCCGTCCATCTCTTACGGTTTAGCAGTTATGCAAAATTCCGTAAAACTCATCCAGAATAAAGTAGTCTTTAGAGGCTATTCCCAGAAAATTCAAGATATACATTTTATTTCTAAGGTAAATACCTTAAATATAAGGGACTTTAATCAAAATCGTTAGGGGTATTTTTAACAAAATCAAAATGTTAGAAATCTTTTTCCATATAAAGGGTAATTTTGGGGATGGGGATTTTTTTGGAAGTCTTTCTGTCGCATGCTTGGAAGATACCGAACTTAAATGCCAAGTTTGGTATTTAACGCTCTTTTCGTTTTTGAGCTATGGTGCCTACAGACACACACACACACACACACAGACACACATACGGATATTTTTCTAAATTGTTTTGATTCAGGGGCCTGAAAACATGTATTTCCGGTGAAATCTCGGTATCAAATTTTTGGTTGCAATACAATACCTTGTCTATACACTATGCACATAGTACGTATAGAGAAAGCAAAAATCTTATGCATTCTACTCACATGACTTTCTCTATCTGTTCTGCAAAAGCCTATTGTGGTTGCTGTGACCACTTCGCGCTGACGATAACCGTGTAGTCCCGGCCGGACATGAACGTCACAAAACTTGCTGTTTTAACGAGATCGCTCGCCTCTGGGTTCGGTCCCAAGCCCCGCATGTTTGCACTTTTCTCCCGTTTCCCCCCACCCATTGTTCCAGTTTGTGCCGCTAGCTCCCCAACAAGCTTGTGACCCCTGGGTAGGAAGGTTTGTGGTGGGGGCGTTTTCTTGAGAATCTTCGTGTCAAGTTTGGTATTTAACAGACTTTTCGTTTTTGAGCTATGCTGCCCACACAGAGCCACCTTCTACCATATGTGGTAGAGCAAGTAAACCTTGCTAGCGCTCGGTGGAAATGTGTTTGGAACGGCCCACAAACACGTAAACCACCTCTTTTTCTGCAAAACCGTATAATTTACGGTAATGTGATATAAGGTTGTCAGATTTACATGCGAACATCGGATAATATATAATTATAGAGGTGTTGCCCTCGGGGTGCGAACTCGGGTAACCGGTTATCTTATTGCATGATATCATAAACAATACAACTTTTCTATACAAGATGGCCTCCAAACTCACTTCTCCTTTTGGATTAATCAAGGAAACTCTTGGCAGTATGACCAACTTAGAGTGTAGGTCCAATAAAATCTCTCCTACATTCAAAATATCCAATGTCACATTTATTTTAATGCTGAGGGACAAACATTTGGCTTACGTTTCTTATCAAGGAATACTTTTGCTGAATGCTGCAGCTTCAGAAGCAAGAAAAAATGATCATACATAAACTTCTGCCCTTTTCTCAACTTTGTACAGTTCTATGATAAGAAATTATATAGGTTATAGAACTATGTGTTTTGATCCTGCTCAAGATCAAGTGAATCACTGAAGGAACCTGCAAGCCACTCTACGTCAGCGCTCCGAACTCATCACAATGTTTTGTTTTTTTCTCCATAATATTAATGTTCAGGGGGTGGTCTTGCATTGGCAATATACGAGGGCTACTTTTTTGCAAAATTAAAAGGACAGTGAGAATGAGATGAAGCTTTGTGCAGATGACCGTTGAGCATGTCACGTTGTAAGCGCGCAGCGAGCACGGTAACATGCTGACCTTGATATTTCGGGAAACGACTCTTGCAACACACAAACTGTCAAGGGACGATTTTGTCGAATCGCTGAACGAGGTCATCATGACCGTCTCTGTGTTCCTGCATGTCTCACCATCGTCGTCGTCTTCCACTTCACATTTGGCGGGCGACGCTATTCTTCCAGATATGTTTACAGACTTACAACGAGACGCGGTCAGCAGTCATACTGCGCAATACATCTACACAAAGCTTTATCTACTTTTCACTGTGCTTTTAATTTCGCGCACAAAAAAAACATCCCTCGTATATTACTTTCTCTCTTTCTCCCCCTGAATCCAAAAAAAGCATTTTTACAAAAAGGTCCGTGTGTATGCCTCTCTGAACAGCATAGCTCAAAAACGAAAATACCGTTGAATACCAAACTTGGTATTTAAGTTTGGTATCTTCCAATGATGCGACACGAAGATTTTCAAGAAAACCCCCCAATCCCCAACTACCCTTTACATGGAGCTTTTTTCGAAAATTTCGATAGTCTCCAAAATTTCTCTAACGAGTTTGATTAAAATCTCTTACATTTAAGATATCTACATGCCAAACAATATGTATATGTTGAATTTTCTGGTAATAGCCTCTGAAGACTGCTTTATTCTGGATGGATTTTACGGAATTTTGCATAACTGCTAAACCGTAAGACATGGATAAAAACTTACAGCAGAAAAAATGTACAGCACGTTAAAATACACAATTTATGTTATATACTTTTATTTCGTCGTGTTGATCTTTTAGAGTTATTCCTTGTTTTTGGTTTCAGCTTTGAAAAACTTATACTTTTCTCATACAGGAATTTGCCAACTCGTGTCCATACAAACAAAGGAGCTTCAGTCACATAGCAACCAGCTTTTGACTATCACTTTAACCTATGGTACTCCCTTATTTCGCTTCTACTTACAAGGAAGCAAGTAATAAGACTATTTCTGCTAAGTTTTCTCGATTAGCATGAGTTAAATAGAAGCATAAGCTTTATAACAATAATTTGTTGCAGAGAAAGTCATGTGAATGGAGCACATCAGATTCTTTTTCGAACAGCATGCGGGAAAAAGTAAGTTTCAAAGTGGCAGTGGCTATAGATTACCGTCAAGGTCGCCAAATATTTGTACCTTCCATTTCGTACCAAAAATTAGTTGCTAACGGGCCTATGGGCAATCTCATTGCGAAAAAGATTACTCTGTGAGAGGAAAATAAAATTAGAACAATTCTCAGGATGTTGTCTTAATAGAAAATAGCTTGCATAATGCAGTTACAGCGGAGCCACGTACACTCTCCTCCAAAACATGAACATTCGAATTGAGTGCAACGTTTTCCGACACACTAAATATGTCGTATGTCATTACAGATAAGCTGCCGCCGCCGCCGCCGTTACGCTGTACGGTACCTTACATTTCCCTTCTCCACTCTCCGCAAACCAATCAAAACGTCAATTTCAGCAAATTCAAATTCATTGAATAAAAAGGGGGCGGGACTTAACCAGGTTAACTGTACATTAGTTTGTTTAAAATGTATGGAAAAACTTTACATTTAATTTGAGAATTCTTCTTTTTATATATATATATTTTAAACATGTTTTCTTTTTTTATCTGGAGATGATATGCTGAATTGTTCCAAAAATATGTTCTGAAAAATGTTGGTCGTCTTATATTCGGACAAATACAATAAATGTACTAACACAGCAGACTACACGCCACAGAGACACCTCACGCACTCTCATGAAACTAACAGCCCGCTCCAGATTTCGGGATGGGGTGAAGGAAACACAGTAGGGTACAGTTCACAGAGACACCTCACGCACTCTCATGAAACTAACAGCCCGCTCCAGATTTCGGGATGGGGTGAAGGAAACACAGTAGGGTACAGTTCACAGAGACACCTCACGCACTCTCATGAAACTAACAGCCCGCTCCAGATTTCGGGATGGGGTGAAGGAAACACAGTAGGGTACAGTTCACAGAGACACCTCACGCACTCTCATGAAACTAACAGCCCGCTCCAGATTTCGGGATGGGGTGAAGGAAACACAGTAGGGTACAGTTCACAGAGACACCTCACGCACTCTCATGAAACTAACAGCCCGCTCCAGATTTCGGGATGGGGTGAAGGAAACACAGTAGGGTACAGTTCACAGAGACACCTCACGCACTCTCATGAAACTAACAGCCCGCTCCAGATTTCGGGATGGGGTGAAGGAAACACAGTAGGGTACAGTTCACAGAGACACCTCACGCACTCTCATGAAACTAACAGCCCGCTCCAGATTTCGGGATGGGGTGAAGGAAACACAGTAGGGTACAGTTCACAGAGACACCTCACGCACTCTCATGAAACTAACAGCCCGCTCCAGATTTCGGGATGGGGTGAAGGAAGCACAGTAGGGTACAGGTCACAGAGACACCTCACGCACTCTCATGTGGCTAACAGCCCGCTCCAGATTTCGGGATGGGGTGCAGGAACCACAGTTGGGTACAGGCCACAGAGACACCTCACGCACTCTCATGTGGCTAACAACCCGCTCCAGATTTCGGGATGGGGTGAAGGAAGCACAGTAGGGTACAGGTCACAGAGACACCTCACGCACTCTCATGTGGCTAACAGCCCGCTCCAGATTTCGGGATGGGGTGAAGGAAGCACAGTAGGGTACAGGTCACAGAGACACCTCACGCACTCCCATGAAGCTAACAGCCCGCTCCAGATTTCGGGATGGGGTGAAGGAAGCACAGTAGGGTACAGGTCACAGAGACACCTCACGCACTCCCATGAAGCTAACAGCCCGCTCCAGATTTCGGGATGGTGTGAAGGAAGCACAGTAGGGTACACGCCTCAGAGATACCTCACGCACTCTCATAAGGCTAACAGCTTGCTCTAGAGTTCGGGATGGGGTGAAGGAAGCACAGTAGGGTACAGGTCACAGAGACACCTCACGCACTCCCATGAAGCTAACAGCCCGCTCCAGATTTCGGGATGGTGTGAAGGAAGCACAGTAGGGTACACGCCTCAGAGATACCTCACGCACTCTCATAAGGCTAACAGCTTGCTCTAGAGTTCGGGATGGGGTGAAGGAAGCACAGTAGGGTACAAGTCACAGAGACACCTCACGCACTCTCATAAGGCTAACAGCTTGCTCTAGAGTACGTGATGGGGCGAAGGAAGCACAGTAAGGTGCAATTCACGGAGACACCTCACGGACTCTCATGAGGCTAACAGCCCTCTCTAGAGTACGTGATGGGGCGAAGGAAGCACAGTAGGGTGCAATTCACGGAGACACCTCACGGACTCTCATGTGGCTAACAGCCCTCTCTAGATTTCGGGATGGGGTGAAGGAAGCACAGTAAGGTGCAATTCACGGAGACACTTCACGCACTCCCATGAAGCTAACAGCCCGCTCTAGATTTCGGGATGGGGTGAAGGAAACACAGTTGGGTGCAGGCCACACAGACACCTCACGCACTCTCATGAGTCTAACAGCCTGCTCTAGAGTTCGGGAGGGGTGAAGGAAGCACAGTAAGGTACAGGCCACACAGACACCTCACGCACTCTCATGAGTCTAACAGCCCGCTCTAGATTTCGGAATGGGGTGAAGGAAGCACAGTAAGGTACAGGCCTCAGAGACACCTCACGCACTCTCATGAGGCTAACATCCCGCTCGAGATTTCGGGATGGGGTGAAGGAAGCACAGTAGGGTACAGGCCACAGAGACACCTCACGCACTCTCATGAGGCTAACAGCCCGCTCTAGATTTCGGGATGGGCTGAAGGAAGCACAGTAAGGTGCAGGCCTCAGAGACACCTCACGCACTCTCATGAGGCTAACATCCCGCTCGAGATTTCGGGATGGGCTGAAGGAAGCACAGTAAGGTGCAGGTCACGGAGACACCTCACCAACTCTCATGAGGCTAACAGCCCGCTCTAGATTTCGATATGGGTTGAAGGAAGCGCAGTAGGTTACAGGTCAGGGAGACACCTCCCGCACTCTCATGAGGTTAACAGCCCGCTCTAGACTTCAAGATGGGGTGAAGGAAGCAACGTAGGGTGCAGGCCACAGAGACACCTCACGCACTCAATTGAGGCTAACAGACCGCTCTAGAGTCCGGGATGGGGTGAAGAAACCACAGTATGGTACAGGTCACAGAGACACATCACGCACTCTAATGAGGCTAACAGCCCTCTCTAGAGTTCGGGATGGGGTGAAGGAAGCACAGTAGGCTGCAGGCCTCAGAGACACCTCACGCACTCTAATGAGGCTAACAGCCCGCTCTAGATTTCAGGATGGGCTGAAGGAAGCACAGTAAAGTGCAATTCACGGAGACACCTCACGGACTCTCATGAGGCTAACCGCGCGGTCCATATTTCGGGATGGGGTGAAGGAAGCACAGTAGTAAACAGGTCACGGAGACACCTCACGCAATCCCATGAGGCTAACAGCCCACTCTAGATTTTAAGATGGGATGAAGGAAGCACAGTAGAGTGCAGGCCACAGAGACTCTACACGCACTCTCATGAGGCTAACAGCCCGCTCCTGATTTAGGGATGGTGGTGAGGGAAGCATATTAGGGTACAGGCAACAGAGACGCCTCACGCACTTTCATGAGGCTAACAGCCCGCTCCTGATTTAGGGATGGGCTGAAGGCAGCACATTAGGGTACAGGCCACAGAGACACCTCACGCACTCTCATGAGCCTAACAGCCTGCTCTAGATTTAGGGATGGGGTGCAGGAAGCGCAGTAGGTTGCAGGCCACAGAGACACGTCACGCACTCTCATGAGTCTCACAGGCCGCTCTAGATTTCGGGATGGGGTTAAGGAAGCACAGTAGGGTACAGGCCACAGAGATACTTCACGCACTCTCAAGAGGCTAAGAGCCTGCTCTAGAGTTCCGGATGGAGTGAAGTAAGCACAGTAAGGTACATTCCACAGAGACACCTCACGCACTCTCCTGCGGCTAACAGCCTGCTCCAGTTTTCGGGATGGGGTGAAGGAAATACAGTAGGATGCATGTCACATAGACACCTCACGCACTGTCTTGAGGCTAAAAGCCTGCTCCAGATTTCGGGATGGGGTGAAGGAAGCACAGTAGGGTACTGGCCGCAGAGACACCTTCCGCACTCTCATAAGGCTAACAGCCCGCTCTAGAGTTCGGGATGGGGTGAAGGAAGCACAGTAGGGTAAAGTCACGGAGACACCTCACGCAAAATCATGAGGCTAACAGCCCGCTCTAGAGTTCGGGATGGGGTGAAGGAAGCACAGTAGGGTAAAGTCACGGAGACACCTCACGCAAAATCATGAGGCTAACAGCCCGCTCTAGAGTTCGGGATGGGGTGAAGGAAGCACAGTAGGGTAGAGGCAACAGAGGGTCCTCACGCACTCTCATGTGGCTAACAGCCCGGTCTAGAGTTCGGGATGGGGTGAAGGAAGCACAGTAAGGCACAGGTCACGGAGACACCCCACGCACTCTCATAAGGCTAACAGCCCGCTCTAGAGTTCAGGATGGGGTTAAGGAAGCACTGTAGGTTACATGTCAAAAGAGACACCTCAGGCACTCTCAAGATGCTAACAGACCCCTCCAGATTTCGGGATGGGGTGAAGGAAACACAGTAGGGTACAGTTCACGGAGACACGAAACGCACTCTCATGAGGCTAAGAGCCCGCTCTAGATTTCGGGATGAAGTGAAGGAAGCACAGTAGAGTACAGGCCTCAGTGACACCTCACACACTCTCATGAGGCTAACAGCCCGCTCCAGATTTCGGGATCGGGTGAAGAAAGCACTGTAGGGTGCACGTCACGGAGACACCTCACGCACTCTCATGAGGCTAACAGCCCGCTCTAGATTTTGGGATGGGTTGAAGGAAGCACAGTAGGGTGCAGGCCACAGAGACACCTCACGCACTCTCATGAGGCTAAAGGCCCGCTCCAGATTTCGGGATGGGGTCAAGAAAGCACATTAGGGTACAGGCCACAGAGACACCTCACGAACTTTCATGAGGTTAAAAGCCCGCTCTTGAGTTCGGGATGGGATGAAGGAAGCACAGTAGGGTACAGGCCACAGAGACACGTCACGCACTCTCATGAGGCTAACAGCCCGCTCTAGATTTCGGGATGGGGTGAAGGAAGCACAGTAAGGTACAGGTCACGGAGTCACCTCACGCACTCTCAGGAGGCTAATAGCCTGCACCAGATTTCGGGATGGGGTGAAGGAAGCACAGTTGGGTACAGGTCACAGAGACACCTCACGCACTCTCATGTCACTAACAGCCCGCTCCAGATTTCCGGATGGGGTGAAGGAGGCACAAGAGGGTACAGGTCACAGACACCTCACGCACTCTCTTGAGGCTAACATCCCAAATCAGATTTCGGGATGGGGTGAAGGAAACACAGTAGGGTAGAGGCCATAGAGACACATCACGCACTCTCATAAGACTAACAGCCCGCTCCAGATTTCGGGATGGGGTGAAGCAAACACAGTAGGGTGCAGGCCACAGAGACACCTAACGCGCTCTCATGAGGCTAACAGCCTGCTCTAGAGTTCGGGAGCGCTGAAGGAAGCACAGTAAGGTAAAGGCCACACTGACACCTCACGCACTCTCATGGGTCTAACAGCCCGCTCTAGATTTCGGAATGGGGTGAAGGAAGCACAATAAGGTACAGAGCACAGAGACACCTCTCGCGCTCTCATGAGCCTAACCGCCCGCTCTAGCGTTCGGAATGGGGTGAAGGAAGCAAAGTAGAGTACAGGCCACAGAGACACCTCAGGCACTCTCATGAGGCTAACATCCCGCTCGAGATTTCGGGATGGGGTGAAGGAAGCACAGTAAGGTGCAGGTCACGGAGACACCTCACGCACTCTCATGAGGCTAACCGACCGCTCTAGATTTTAAGATGGGGTGAAGGAAGCACAGTAGGGTGCAGGCAACAGAGAAACTTCACGCACTCTCATGAGGCTAACAGCCCGCTCTAGATTTTAAGATGGGGAGAAGCAAGCACAGTAGGGTGCAATTCACAGAGACACCTCACGCACTCTCATGAGGCTAACCGCCCGCTCTAGATTTTAAGATTGGGTGAAGGAAGCACAGTAGGGTTCAGACCACAGAGAAACTTCACGCACTCTCATGAGGCTAACAGCCCGCTCTAGATTTTAAGATGGGGTGAAGCAAGCACAGTAGGGTGCAATCAACAGAGACACTTCACGCACTCTCATGAGGCTAACAGCCCGCTCCTGTTTTCGGGATGGGGTGAAGGAAGCACATTAGGGTACAGGCCACAGAGACACTTCACGCACTCTCAGGAGGCTAACAGCCCGCTCCAGATTTCGGGATGGGGTGAAGGAAGCACAGTAGGGTACAGGCCACAGAGACACTTCACGCACTCTCATGAGGCTAACAGCCCGCTCCTGTTTTCGGGATGGGGTGAAGGAAGCACATTAGGGTACAGCCAACAGAGACGTCTCACGCACTTTCATGAGGCTAACAGCCCGTTCTAGAGTTCGGGATGGGGTGAAGGAAACACAGTAGGGTGCAGGCCACAGAGACACCTCACTCAATCTCATTAACCTAAAATAACCATCTAGATTTCGGGATGGGGTGAAGGAAGCGCAGTAGGTTGCAGGCCACAGAGACACGTCACGCACTCTCATGAGGTTCACAGCCCGATCTAGAGTTCGGGATGAGGTGAAGGAAGCACAGTAGAGTACAGGCCGCAGAGACACCTCAGGCACTCTCATGAGGCTAACAGCCCCCTCCAGATTTCGGGATAGGGTGAAGGAAGCACAGTAAGGTGCAGGTCACGGAGACACCTCAACCACTCTCATGAGGCTAATAGCCCGCTCTAGATTTCGGGATGGGGTGAAGGAATCACAGTAGGGTACAGCTCACGGAGACACCTCCCGCACTCTCATGAGGCTAACAGCCCGCTCTAGATCTAGGCCAGAGACACCTCACGCACTCTTATGAGGCTAACAGGCCGCTCTAGAGCCCGGGATGGGGTGAAGGAAGCACAGTATGGTAAAGGTCACATAGACACCTCACGCACTCTCATGAGGCTAACAGCCCGCTCTAGAGTTTGGGATGGTGTGAAGGAAGCAAAGTAGGGTGCAGGCCACAGAGACACCTCACGCACTCTCATGAGGCTAACAGACCGCTCTAGATTTCAGGATGGGGTGAAGGAAGCACAGTAACGTACAGGTCACGGAGTCCCTCAAACACTCTCATGACGCTAACAGATCGCTCCAGATTTCGGGATGGGGTGAAGGAAGCACAGTAGGGTACAGGCCACAGAGACACCTCACGCACTCTCATGTGGCTAAGAGCGCGCTCCTGATTTCGGGATGGGGTGAAGGAAGCACAGTAGGGTGCAAGCCACAGAGACACCTCACGCACTCTCATGAGGCTTATAGCCCGCTCCAGATTTCGGGATGGGTGAAGGAAGCACAGCAGACTGCAGGCCACAAAGACACCTCACGTACTCTCATGAGGCTCACAGCCCGCTCTAGATTCGGGATGGGGTGAAAGAAGCACAGTAGGGTACAGGCCACACACACCTCACGCACTCTCATGAGGCTAACAGCCTGCTTCAGATTTTGGGATGGGGTGAAAGAAGCACAGTAGGGTACAGGCCACAGACACCTCACGCACTCCCATGAGGCTAATAGGCTGCTCCAGATTTCGGGATGGGGTGAAGGAAGCACAGTAGGGTACAGGCCACAGACACCTCACGCACTCTCATGAGGCTAATAGCCTGCACCAGTATTCGGGAGGGAAGAAGGAAGCACAGCTGACAACAGGCCACAGACACCTCACGCACTCTCATGAGAAAAACAGCCTGTTCCAGATTTCGGGATGGGCTAAAGGAAGCACATTAGGGTACAGGCCACAGAGAAACCTCCCGCACTCTCATGAGAAAAACAGCCTGTTCTAGAATCTGGGATGGGGTGAAGGAACCACAGTAGGGTGAAGCCCACAGAGACACCTCACGCACTCTCATGAGGCTAACAGCCCGCTCCAGATTTCGGGATGGGGTGAAGGAAGCACAGTAGGGTACAGGCCACAGAGAAACCTCCCGCACTCTCATGAGACTAACAGCCTGCTCTAGATTCTGGGATGGGGTGAAGGAACCACAGTAGGGTTCAGGCCACAGAGACACCTCACGCACTCTCATGAGGCTAACAGCCCGCTCTAGATCTAGTGATGGGGTGAAGGAAGCACAGTAGGGTGCAGGCCACAGAGACAACTCACGCACTCTTATGAGGCTAACAGGCCGCTCTAGAGCCCGGGATGGGGTGAAGGAAGCACAGTATTGTACAGGTCACATAGACACCTCACGCACTCTCATGAGGCTAAGATCCCGCTCTAGATTTCGGGATGGGTGAAGGAAGCACAGCAGACTACAGGCCACAAAGACACCTCACGTACTCTCAGGAGGCTAACAGCCCGCTCTAGATTCGAGATGGGGTGAAGGAAGCACAGTAATATACAGGTCACGGATACACCACACGCACTCTCATTAGGCTAACAGCCTGCTTCAGATTTTGGGATGGGGTGAAAGAAGCACAGTAAGGTACAGGCCACACACACCTCACGCACTCTCATGAGGCTAATAGGCTGCACCAGTATTCGGGAGGGAAGAAGGAAGCACAGCAGACAACAGGCCACAGACACCTCATGCATCCCCATGAGGCTAAGAGACCGCTCCAAAATTCGGGATGGGGTGGAGGAAGCACAGTGAGGTGCAGGCCACAGAGACACCTCACGCACTCTCATGAGGCTAACAGTCTGCTCCTGATTTCGGGATGGGGTGAAGGAAGCACAGTAAGGTACAGGCCACAGAGACACCTCACGCACTCTCATGTGGCTAACAGCCCGCTCTAGATATCGGGATGGGGTGAAGGAAGCACAGTAGGGTACAGGCCACAGAGACACCTCACGCACTCTCATGTGGCTAACAGCCCGCTCCAGATTTCGGGATGGGTTGAAGGAAGCACAGTAGGGTACAGGTCACAGAGACACCACACGCACTCTCATGTGGCTAACAGCCCGCTCTAGATTTCGGGATGGGGTGAAGGAAGCACAGTAGGGTACAGGCCACTGAGACACCTCACGCACTCTCATGAGGCTAACAGCCCGCTCTAGATTTCGGGATGGGGTGAAGGAAGCACAGTAAGGTACAGGTCACGGAGTCCCTCACACACTCTCATGAAGCTAACACCCCGCTCCAGATTTCGGGATGGGGTGAAGGAAGCACAGTAGGGTACAGGCCACAGAGACTCCTCACGCACTCTCATGTGGCTAACAGCCCGCTCTAGATATCGGGATGGGGTGAAGGAAGCACAGTAGGGTACAGGCCACAGAGACACCTCACGCACTCTCATGAGGCTAACAGGCCGCTCTAGAGCCCGGGATGGGGTGAAGGAAGCACAGTAGGGTACAGGTCAAGGAGACACCTCACGCACTCTCATGTGGCTAACAGCCCGATCTAGAGTTCGGGATGGGGTGAAGGAAGCACAGTAAGGTACAGGTCACGGAGTCCCTCACACACTCTCATGAAGCTAACACCCCGCTCCAGATTTCGGGATGGGGTGAAGGAAGCACAGTAGGGTACAGGTCACAGAGACACCTCACGCACTCTCATGTGGCTAACAGCCCGCTCTAGATATCGGGATGGGGTGAAGGAAGCACAGTAAGGTACAGGTCACAGAGACACCTCACGCACTCTCATGTGGCTAACAGCCCGCTCTAGATATCGGGATGGGGTGAAGGAAGCACAGTAAGGTACAGGTCACAGAGACACCTCACGCACTCTCATGTGGCTAACAGGCCGCTCTAGATATCGGGATGGGGTGAAGGAAGCACAGTAGGGTACAGGTCACAGAGACACCTCACGCACTCTCATGAGGCTAACAGCCCGCTCTAGATATCGGGATGGGGTGAAGGAAGCACAGTAAGGTACAAGTCACGGAGACACCTCACGCACTCTCATGAGGCTAACAGGCCGCTCTAGAGCCCGGGATGGGGTGAAGGAAGCACAGTAAGGTACAAGTCACGGAGACACCTCACGCACTCTCATGAGGCTAACAGGCCGCTCTAGAGCCCGGAATGGGGTGAAGGAAGCACAGTAAGGTACAGGTCACAGAGACACCTCACGCACTCTCATGAGGCTAACAGCCCGATCTAGAGTTCGGGATGGGGTGAAGGAAGCACAGTAAGGTACAGGTCACGGAGTCCCTCAAACACCCGTCCGACTACTGGAGCTGCGCAACGGGGAATTCTCTGTGCCTTGATCTGTTTGGTACCGTTAAACGTCACGAAAACTAGAAGCAGCTCTGAGACGTAAAGGGAAATAAGTTGCTAAGACAGTCCCAGTGGCTTAGGGCAAACAGGTACACCGAGGAGTGTATGGGACTCTTACTTCCCTAGCCTATTACTGGAAAACAAAAATGTAGTACATCTCGTTTAAACACACAATATGTGCTATATACATTTTCCGTGCAGCACACTATTTCCGAGATATTCCTTGTTTTTTTGTTTTCAGTTTTAAAGTACTTAAACTTTTTGACACGGGAATTTGTCACATACTGGCCACGCAAAGAAACCAACTTCAACCAAATAGCAACCACATTTTAAAACATATGACTATCACTTTATCCTAGTGTATACCCTTCTACTTACAAGGAAGCAAGTAATAAGACAATTTCTGTTAATGTCTAACATGAAGTAGATAGAAGAATAAGTATTTTTGTTTGTTACAGAGATATAGAGAAAGACATGTGAATGCAACACATCAAATTTTTGTATCTTGAATCTTTCAAAATAAAAGTCTAAGAGAGAATATGAAGTTCCTTTTTACAACCTAACGACGTTCAACTGTTGGATGGTTACTTTACAGCTGGACGTGTTCTAATATTATAGGTATGGTGGTGCCTAGGCGACCCGGGTGCGATCCTGCTTTGTGCTTGGACGGAACGGTTTTTACGGTTTCCTCCGCCATTCATTCCACCAGCTGCTCTATGATAATTTTCCTATCATCCATTTCGCTTACATTTGATATGATACAGTTCCTCACACTTGTGCCTGGGGACGTTTAAATTAGAGGTAGAGGCGCATCACTATTCCCTGGTCTTGATGAACACGTTTCTCTCATGATGATATTGTGCTATGTCTCATTCCTCTAAACAACATCTCACTTTATCTTAACACAGTCATTAATTTCCTCTATCTCATGTCTTCCATTCACATGACTTTCTCTACATCTCTGCAACAAATTGTTGTCAAAAAGCTTATGCTTCATGATATGAGAAAAAAAAAGAAGCAGAAATTGTCATATTACTTGCTTCCGTGTAAGTAGAAGCGAAATAAGCCAGCAGTACAGGTTAAAGTGATAGTCAAAAGCTGGTTGCTATGTCACTGAAGTTCCTTTGTTTGTATGGTCAGCAGTTGACAAATTCCTGTATGACAAAAGCATAAGTTTTTAAAGCTGAAATCAATAACAAGGAATATCTGAAAAACGATAAACTCTACCAAAAAAAGGTATATGACATAAATTGTGTGTTTTAACGAGCTCTACATTTCTTGTTAACTAAGCTTTTGTCTATCTCTTACGGTTTACCAATTATGAAAAATTCCGCAAAATTGATAGACGTCTTCATAGGGTATTCCCAGTAAATACAATATCTACATCTTGTTTGTCATATACATATATTTAATATACGATATTTTACAGCCAATTTTGAGAAAGTCAAAATCCCCGAACATGTAAAGGGTAGTTTGGGATGGGGGAATTTGCTGAAAATCTTTGTTTCGTATCCTTGGAAGATACCAAACTTAAATACCAAGTTTGGTGTTTAAGGGACTTTTCGTTTTTGAGCTATGCTGTCCACAGAGACTGATAGAGTGAGATACACACGCACCTTTTTCTAAAAATGCTTCTTTTTTCTGTATTCAGGGGATCGCTATACATACCTATTTCTGGTCAAATCTCGGTATTGAATTTTTGGGTGGAATACAATAGATTCTCTGTACACTATGTATGTAGTACGTGTAGAGAAAGGATTTTATCCATCTAGAGAATTTTGAATCGTCGTAAGAATTTGCAATATAATGCTGGTTTTAGCACACGTAAGATTGCGTCGGCAGCCACAAGTTTCCGTGTCTGCAGCTCACAACTCTCGCTGTCTTTGTGGTGTTTCATTCCAACCAAAATTTCAATATCGCAAATGAATGTTTAAATCCCTTGAATAAAATGTGTTCCATTCACATGACTTTCTCTACATCCCTTTACCAAGTATTCTTAAAAAGCTTATTCTTCTATCTACTTCAAGATAAACATTAACAGAAATTGTCTTATTACTTGCTTCCCTGTAAGTACAAGGGAATACACTGGGATACAGTGTAGGTCAAATGTTTTAAAAACTGGTTGCTATGCGGTGGAAATCCGCTTCTTTGCATTGCCAGGAGCTGACAAATTCCCGTATGAGAAACTCTTTAAGTATTTTAAAACTGAAACCAATAACAAAGTCCATTCCACGAAAAAACGAAAACCATATAAATTCTGTGTTTTAACGAAATCTACTTTTTTTTGTGTAGTAAGTTTTTGTCTATATCTTACAGTTTATCTATTTCGCAACATTGATCCACAATAAAGGTGTCATCAGAGGGTGTTCCCCGATAATTCAAGATATACATTTTATTTGTCTATATCTTACAGTTTATCTATTTCACAAAATTGATCCACAATAAAGGTGTCATCAGAGGGTGTTCCCTGATAATTCAAGATATACATTTTATTTGTCTATATCTTACAGTTTATCTATTTCACAAAATTGATCCACAATAAAGGTGTCATCAGAGGGTGTTCCCTGATAATTCAAGATATACATTTTATTTGTCTATATCTTACAGTTTATCTATTTCACAAAATTGATCCACAATAAAGGTGTCATCAGAGGGTGTTCCCTGATAATTCAAGATATACATTTTATTTGTCTATATCTTACAGTTTATCTATTTCACAAAATTGATCCACAATAAAGGTGTCATCAGAGGGTGTTCCCTGATAATTCAAGATATACATTTTATTTGTCTATATCTTACAGTTTATCTATTTCACAAAATTGATCCACAATAAAGGTGTCATCAGAGGGTGTTCCCTGATAATTCAAGATATACATTTTATTTGTCTATATCTTACAGTTTATCTATTTCACAAAATTGATCCACAATAAAGGTGTCATCAGAGGGTGTTCCCTGATAATTCAAGATATACATTTTATTTGTCTATATCTTACAGTTTATCTATTTCACAAAATTGATCCACAATAAAGGTGTCATCAGAGGGTGTTCCCTGATAATTCAAGATATACATTTTATTTGTCTATATCTTACAGTTTATCTATTTCACAAAATTGATCCACAATAAAGGTGTCATCAGAGGGTGTTCCCTGATAATTCAAGATATACATTTTATTTGTCTATATCTTACAGTTTATCTATTTCACAAAATTGATCCACAATAAAGGTGTCATCAGAGGGTGTTCCCTGATAATTCAAGATATACATTTTATTTGTCTATATCTTACAGTTTATCTATTTCACAAAATTGATCCACAATAAAGGTGTCATCAGAGGGTGTTCCCTGATAATTCAAGATATACATTTTATTTGTCTATATCTTACAGTTTATCTATTTCACAAAATTGATCCACAATAAAGGTGTCATCAGAGGGTGTTCCCTGATAATTCAAGATATACATTTTATTTGTCTATATGAATGTCTAAATAATATTTGGTATTTTAATCAAAATCGATTGACATTTTTGAGAAAATAACATTTTTGAAAATGTGTACATGTAAAAGGTAATTTGTGGTGGGGCAATTGTCCTGAAGATCTTCGTGTAGTATGCTTGGAAGTTACTTAACTAAATACCAAGTTACGGACCTTTTTCTAAAATTCCTTTTTTAGGATAGATGGAACCCTAAAACCCGTATTTTTGGGTTATGTTGGCTACTTAAGCAACTGTTTTACTTAGCGCACGTGTACTTGATCAGTTTGTTTGTGTAGCAACCAATTGGGAATGTTCACAACAATATCGTCAATTCGTCCAGCAAATGTGTGGGATTTTAAACTAAATATAAGTGTCATTAACTCAGTTTACATCGTGTAGACAAGATGGTGTCTGAGGACGGAGTCGCGACGCTTTTACTGTCTCCGGGTCATTGCCCTGTATTGTCGCGACGCTTTTACTGTCTCCAGGTCATTGCCCTGTATTGTCGCGACGCTTTTACTGTCTCCAGGTCATTGCTCTGTATTGTCGCGACGCTTTTACTGTCTCCAGATCATTGCCCTGTATTGTCGCGACGCTTTTACTGTCTCCAGGTCATTGCCCCGTATTGTCGCGACGCTTTTACTGTCTCCAGGTCATTGCTCTGTATTGTCGCGACGCTTTTACTGTCTCCAGGTCATTGCCCTGTATTGTCGCGACGCTTTTACTGTCTCCAGGTCATTGCCCCGTATTGTCGCGACGCTTTTACTGTCTCCAGATCATTGCCCCGTATTGTCGCGACGCTTTTACTGTCTCCAGATCATTGCCCTGTATTGTCGCGACGCTTTTACTGTCTCCAGGTCATTGCTCTGTATTGTCGCGACGCTTTTACTGTCTCCAGGTCATTGCCCCGTATTGTCGCGACGCTTTTACTGTCTCCAGGTCATTGCCCTGTATTGTCGCGACGCTTTTACTGTCTCCAGGTCATTGCTCTGTATTTCGCGACGCTTTTACTGTCTCCAAATCATTGCCCTGTATTGTCGCGACGCTTTTACTGTCTCCAGGTCATTGCCCCGTATTGTCGCGACGCTTTTACTGTCTCCAGGTCATTGCCCTGTATTGTCGCGACGCTTTTACTGTCTCCAGGTCATTGCTCTGTATTGTCGCGACGCTTTTACTGTCTCCAGATCATTGGCCTGTATTGTCGCGACGCTTTTACTGTCTCCAGGTCATTGCCCCGTATTGTCGCGACGCTTTTACTGTCTCCAGGTCATTGCCCTGTATTGTCGCGACGCAAGTCAAATGAACGACGGATGTCCTCTCAATCAATTTCACTTCACGCAAAAACAAAAAACAAAAAAAAAAAAAATCACAGTTTCTTCTAAAAGATATAACAAAAAGATTACTCAACAAGTTTTTGTTAATAAATATATTTACACGTTTCGTCATCAATACAAAAATATGATGTGTTCCATTCACATGGCTTTCTCTACCTGTTTTGCAAATATATAAAAGATTATTCTTTTCTCACGATGAACATTAGCGGATTTTGTCTTAGTTGCTTATAACTAGGAGAGAAATAAGGGGATACACCAGGCCAAAGTGATAGTCAAATGTGATTGTCAGAACTTCAGTTCCTGATTGACAGTAAATAGCTACTCCTACAAAAAAAAACTCTGATGTGTTCCATTCACATGACTTTCTCTATATCTCTGTAAATTATTATTATTGTTAATAAGCTTATCTTTTATTTATTTCATGCTAATCGAGAAAAATTAGCAGAAATAGTCGTATTTCTTGCTTCCTTGTAAGTAGAAGCGAAATAAGGGAGTACCATAGGTTAAAGTGATAGTCAAAAGCTGATTGCTATGTGACTGATGTTCCTTTGTTTGTATGGACAGGAGTTGACAAATTCCTGTATGAGAAACGCATAAGTTTTTCAAAGCTGAAACTAAGAAAAAGGAATATCTCAAAAACGATCAACTCCACGAAAAAAATGTATATAACATTAATTGTGTGTTTTAACGTGCTCTACATTTTTTGTGGGTTAAGTTTTTGTCCATCTCTTACGGTTTAGTAGTTATGAAAAATGCATCCGGAATAAAGACGTCTTGAGGCTATTCCCAGAAAATTCAAAATATACATTTTATTTGTCAGGTAAATAACTTTAATATACGATATATCTTCGTGTCGCATCCCTGGAAGATACTAAACTTAAATACCAAGTTTGGTATTTTACCGACTTTTCGTTTTTGAGTTATCGTGTTCACAGACACACGGACACACACACACGGACCTCTTTCTGAAAATACTTTTTTTTTTTTGGATACAGGGGACCGTAAACCATATATTTCCGGTGAAATCTCGGTATCGAATTTGTTGGTGGAGTGCAATGCCTTCGCTATACACTATGTACATAGTACGTGTAGAGAAAGTAAAAAGTATATGACCCAAATTGTGGCTTTTAACGAGATTTACATTTCTTGTTTTTGTCTATCTCTTACGATTTAACCGTTCTGCAAAACTCAACCAGAATAAAGTAGTCTTCAGAGCTTATTTCCAGAAAATTCAAGATATACATTTTATTTGTCTGTAAATATCTTTAATGAAAATCGTTAGATCCATTTTTGACAAAATAAAATTTTTGGAAATATGTTCCATGTAAGGGGTAGTTTGGGGAGGGGGGATTTTCTTGTAAATCTTCGTGTCGCATCCTTGGGAGATACTGGATTGAAATTCCAAGTTTCGTTTTAAACAAATGTTTGCTTTTTGAGCTAAACTGTCCTCTGAAACAAACACATACGCACACGGAAGGAGGTTTCTCCAAAAATGCTTTTTTTGGGACACAGTGAACCTCAAAACATATATTTCCGGTGAAATCCTGGAATGCAATACCTTTCCCACCCATTAGTACATTGTACTTGCGGGCTAGAGAAAGTAAAACAAAACAAAACATAGAAAAAGGTCTTCGCGCATGATATCTGTTGAACAATATAACTGAAAAACTAAGAGTCTGAGAAATACCAAAGTTGGTATTTTAGTTTAGCATGGGATAAGATGACTTTCACAAAATCTCTACTCGAATATTTCTCAAAATAGTTGCAACGATTCTAACTGAAAATTCCGCATTTTGAATTTATTTACATAATAAAATGGATATACTGAGTTTTTTGGCAATAGAGCTCTTCATTGTGAATAGCTTTTGCAAACCATAAGAGATATACAAGAACTTACAGCATTAAAAACATATATCTGATTGTTTTTTTATTATTATTTTTTAGGTTAGCCATTTCCGAGATATTCCTTGTTATTAGTTTCAATTTTGTAATACGTACTTATACTTTTGTCAAACGGAAATTGCCAATCGTTTCATATATATTTTGTTTTACCGAATTGCAATTGTTTTACATAGCAACCTCATTTTAAAACATCTGACTTTCACTTTATCCCAGTGTATTGCCTTCTACTTACAAGGAAGCAAGCAATAAGACAATTTGTGTTGACGTTTATGTTGATTAGCATGAAGAAGACTTTTCTTGACTGACCTGAAAACTGTATATGCAGTGAAATGTGGTTATAGAATTGTTTGGTGGAACACAATGCTTCCTCTACTACAGTAGACAGTTTGGGGACCTCGTGTGTTGTAAGGAAAGTTGTGTGCTACCAACACAATTTTGTATTTCCCACTCGAGTGATTATGAACATTTTCATTTCCAGGCACACGATCTAAGGTGACTCTTCCTGACACATGCAATAAAAATATTAATGCACTTTTCTTGTTTACAATGTACTTCAAAAAAAAAGCGTCAATTGCTATACATTAAGTTTCTTTCAAACGATGATTTTGCGTAACTTAAATACTTTTTCAAATATTTCCTAGATGAGATTGAAACACAAATTGCTTTAAATTTGAGTTTAAAACAATTGGAAGTTTAAAACAATATTATTATAAAGTACAATAACCCCCCTCCCCCGCATCACTAGGTAAGTTTCCTTCCATTTATACATGGCATATTCGTGTCGCCCTTTGGACCATATTGTTGTCTGTCTGTGTTTCCTTCTAGTGACGATTTGGGCTACAGAAAACTGCATACCTCGAACCCGGGACCTGCTCTACCGACTCAGCTATTGTTGCATCATACTTTTGCCTCGTTTTAAGTTTGAAATCGGCCAAATATGAACTGCAATAGAGATTCATCTTGTACAGCTGCAAATGTGGAAGCACAGATTTAACTGTGGAAAGTCTCGCCGCTTTTCACGTATTGAAACATGGAGCCACCAACAGAGCAAGGGTTGCCACATTTTAAACCACTGCTTATCTCTTCTCCACAAGCAGTAAGTTGGCAACAGTTGTGCTTGAAAACCTTGTGCACAGAAGTTTGCCTTCCGAAAGTGTTTCAGAAAATCATCCAAAGACAGTGCCATTTCGTTGAATCATGAGAATGCACCAGCTCAGACTGCTAATGTCACATCTGAGACATCCACCTTAATGTGGTTTCTTCCTCTTCCCTACGACGAAAAACATTTTCTAACCCTGATGCGTTATCTGCAGTGCTGGAAACTGAGGTGGATGGATGCTTTCAGAAGCGGTTCCAGAGGCTGGAACGTTGCAAAGGTCTCTGTTGGCTCAAAATGATGTACAAATAAACAGTGCTGCCACGCGCGATAACAGTACACATCACAGCAAACTGCCCTGCACTTCTTCCTCCTTTTATAGCAAACTTCTGGAAGCTACCGAGAAACATCTCGGCAAGCATGATGATGTCATGAGAAGAGAAGAGTCCCGTGTTTCGAATGATCCTGTTACGTCGCATACCAGAGCGTACATGAGAGGAATCACATACCGGACGGCATTGTCAGAATAATTTGAGAAACAAAATGTTTCTTTGAGCATTCATTGTTTGCTGACACAATAGTTGTGCAGACCTTCGTCGGCGACTTTGCTTGCTCTCTATCAACACAACAGAGAGTGGTTTGTAAAGACGTAAACCTTGACGTACAGTTCACACCTCACAAGTGTTCACATAAACACACTTTACCGCCCGATTTAATGACGTGTGAAGCGCAACACAAATGACGTCATTAGACTAAAACGTTTCGGAAAATTCCGACCGTTTAATCTTTTCTATTGTGGGATATATCAACATTGCAAGGGAAGAGTTAGCGCTGTTTAAGATGAATATTCTTCCAATTTTCAGCAAAATTCCCCCAACCCAAAATATCTTTTACATCGAAAAATGTTTTGTTTTAAAACACGGCTCAAAGGATTTTAATTTTTAGTTTCTCTAGCTTAGTAGGTAGAGAGGGTATTGCACTCCACCCAACAATGTTATGCCTAGATTTCACTGGAAATACATGCTTAGGGTCTCTAGCTCTTTAGAAAAAGGTCGTCCTAGTGTCTGTATCTATGAACAAAGTAACTACAATAAGAAACGTGGGTTAAATGTTAAACTTTATAATTAAGTTTTGGATCTGCCAAAGATTGTCAAAAACTGTCCACATCCCAAACTATTCTTTATATCGAAAATGTTGTTTTTCTGAAAAATGACTAACCATTTTGGTTGAAATACCGTATATTAAAATATACACATGATAAATAAAATGTATATGTTAATTAATATCCTGCGAAGTCCCTTTCATGTCACTGACTTTGGTATAAAATACACATCTAGATAAAACACACTATTTGTCCTTTTCAGCTGAGATATTCTTTTCAATTTTAACATAAATGGTGTGTTTTCGCCGGTCCCCATGGCCAAGGCGTCTCGCTTTGTTGCTTCGTAGCGCAGGGGATCGTGGGTTCGTGGGCTATGTGTGTGTGTTTAAAAGAGGAAAACAGCAATTCAGTAAGCAAACAAAAGTAGGGTATACAGTGCCGGAACTGTATTTAAAACAAATGATAGTATTTGTGGGACGGCCTGGCCCAGTGTAACAATGGGTGGTTCCCTGCAAGATCTCTCGAACCTTCCTCCAGAGAAATTAATGTCTTTCTAATAGGTACGTGATTTGTAAGACTGGAATCTTCGGAGTCGCTTGCTGACTCACGTATTAGTGACCAAAAACTGAACTGGTGTTCTCAATACTTAAACATTTCTCAAACGGCAACTTGTCATTCCTTTTTCTTTTGCTTTAACTCTGAAACCTAATCTCAATTGTTTCACTTATCAAACACATTTTAAAACGTTTGACTATCACTTTGTATTGCCTTCTACTCACAAGGAAGCAAATAATACTGTTTATGTTTATCTTGAAGTAGATAGAAGAATAAACAGATTGTGGAAGAGTTAGCAGAGAAAGTCACGTGAGTGGAACCCATCACACATTTCTTAAATTGTCACATTCGTATAACTGCTAGAGGTTACTTTGACTTGGGAAATAACACGTTGACTGCAGGTTTTTTATTATCATATAAAGGTAACAAAAGCAGGCATATTAGAAGTATGGAGAGTTAAATGGCAGCTGGGACGGGACACAATTAACAAAATGAAACCGATAATTGGATTCCCGATATTTTGGAATGTCAGTAGAAAGATTAGGTCTTGGAATGGTGGACACAAACAACATGCATAGAATGAGAAATACTGAACAAGATTCATGGATATAAGAAAATGTAATAAATTATAGAAGCAGAAAATAGAATAACAAATGACAACACTGTTTCAATTAAGTTGATTTGATTGGTCAGTAGAGCACTGCACAGCATGCTTCACTTGTCTTACAAATTACTTTGGTCCATTAGAAAGAGATTACTCTGCAAGAAGAGATCCTGGCTATTGTGTCCATTCGCTCTATTGTTAGAGCGGACCAGGCAGCACTTTCTCATGTGTTGTTTCCACTCACTACAGCGAAAGGGAAAGTCTCAGTTAATTAAAGTAAAACGTGTCAATGCCAGGACTTGACCTTATAGGTCGAGGGAGACGATACGTATGTTCAAGGCCAAGCATGTGCACGTCCTTCACGTTCCGTTTTGTAATTTACCTCCCTAGAGAATATCTTTACTTTCTCTACACGTACCATGTACATAGAGAATAGAGAAGGTATTATAATGAACCCAAAAATTCAATGCCGAGATTTTACTGAAAATACGTGTTTTCAGACTCCCTCAATCCCACCTCCTCCCCCCAAAAAAAATCAGTTTCAGAACGCACGCGTGTGTGTGTGTATGTGGACAGCATAACTCAAAAACGAAAAGTACGTTAAATACCAAAGTTGTTATTTAAATGTAGTATGTTCCAAGGATACGACACGAACATTTTTAAAAAATCTCCCACCCCCAACTACACTTTACATGGGAAAAAATTCGAAAATGTTGATGTTCTCAAAAATGGCTCAAACAATTTTAATTAAAATCTCTAATGCTTAAGGCACCTAAATGACAAATAAAATGTAAGTTTTGAATTTTCTAGGAATAGTTTATGAAGACCTCTTCGTTCTGGATGATTTTTTCTGAATTTTATGTAACTGCCACAGATAGACAAACATTTACTGCACAAAATATGTACAGCTCACGTACATTTTTTTCGTGGAGTTGACCGTCTTCGAGATATTCTGCTTTCACTTTTAAAATACCTGAACTCTTCTCATACGGGAAAGTGTCAACTCCTGGCCACACAAAGAAACGGATTTCAATCCCATAGCAAACACATTTTAAAACATTTGACTATCACTTTATCCTAGTGTATTGCCTTCTACTTACAAGGAAGTAGCAAGTAATAAGACAATTTCTGGTAATGTTTATCATCAAGTGGATAGAGGAATAAGCTTTTGTAAGGAAAAGTGTTTGTGTAACAGAGAAAGTCATATGAGGTTTCTATAGCCTATGTCGGTCGGGAAAGGCAGCGATTTAGAACAGTAAAGAGATTATCAAAATTACTTCAGAGCGTTCCGAGATTGCTTTCGATAGTACTCAGAACTTTTAGTGGAAATACTCGTTCCTAAACCCCTCAAAACATGCTTCACAAAAACCTGCGTATGTGTATGTCTATGAACAGCATAACTCAAAGTTGTGTAAATGTGAAATTGGGTATTTAAGCTCAATAAAGTTTTTACTCGAAGATGTTCAAGAAAATTCCTCAAAATTAAATCACTCTTTATATGGAGCAGTTTTCGAATATTTTGTTTTACTTAAACATTTTGATAGAAATGTCAGTTTAAGATATTTATCTAGTAATTATCTATACAACTGTAACTATATATCTTGTATTAGAACTAGTTTGTAAGGAAAACTTTAATATTTCTAACAGACGAACAGACATCTTGCTAATTAATTGATATCGAACAAAATTTGAAGGAAAAGTTCATCAGCTTGGTTACTCACATGTGTTTGTGTAATGTTGAACTTTCTGACGCAAACTTAACACTCATTCCGCCACTTTCTATAGATAAATGTTGTTGCTAGGCACCATGTGAAATGGTAGCGCCTACTTTATTTCCACAACATTCAAACCTTTTGATTTTTCTTAAAAAAATAACTCCAATTGTTTTTATTGAAATACCATAACTTAAGATATTCTTATGACGAAGCTGAATTTTCTGGGAATAACCTCTGAAACAAATAACACAGCATACAACCTAAGCTATTCATGACGTAACAACGTAAAGTTATGGTTTTTGATTCGAGCGGGAATATTCTGAAACGAGAATCAAAAAGAAACTTTACGCTCGCGTATCATACAGTCTTTTGTTTTTTCTGATATTAAAAGAAAAGAAAGGAAAGATAAAACAATTTGAGGTATTCAGCAAGGGTTATATGACGGTGGTACGGTTACAGCAGGCCGTGATTATTGTTGTTCTGAATTATGATACTGTTCTTAGAGCTGCTGCTGTCACTTATTGACAAACATAACATTATATCATCGTGTTATAGTTGGTTATGTGATGGTGGTACGGTTACAGCAGGCCGTGATTATTGTTGTTCTGAATTATGATACTGTTCTTAGAGCTGCTGCTGTCACTTATTGACAAACATAACATTATATCATTGTGTTATAGTTGGTTATATGATGGTGGTACGGTTACAGCAGGCCGTGATTATTGTTGTTCTGAATTATGATACTGTTCTTAGAGCTGCTGCTGTCACTTATAGAACATAACATTATATCATCGTGTTATAGTTGGTTATATGACGGTGGTACGGTTACAGCAGGCCGTGATTATTGTTGTTCTGAATTATGATACTGTTCTTAGAGCTGCTGCTGTCACTTACTGAACATACCATTATATCATCATGTTATAGTTGGTTATATGACGGTGGTACGGTTACAGCAGGCCGTGATTATTGTTGTTCTGAATTATGATACTGTTCTTAGAGCTGCTGCTGTCACTTATTGACAAACATAACATTATATCATCTTGTTATAGTTGGTTATATGATGGTGGTACGGTTACAGCAGGCCGTGATTATTGTTGTTCTGAATTATGATACTGTTCTTAGAGCTGCTGCTGTCACTTATTGACAAACATAACATTATATCATCGCGTTATAGTTGGTTATCTGACGGTGGTACGGTTACATCAGGCCGTGATTATTGTTGTTCTGAATTATGATACTGTTCTTAGAGCTGCTGCTGTCACTTATTGAACATAACATTATATCATCGTGTTATAGTTGGTTATATGATGGTGGTACGGTTACAGCAGGCCGTGATTATTGTTGTTCTGAATTATGATACTGTTCTTAGAGCTGCTGCTGTCACTTATTGAACATAACATTATATCATCGTGTTATAGTTGGTTATATGATGGTGGTACGGTTACAGCAGGCCGTGATTATTGTTGTTCTGAATTATGATACTGTTCTTAGAGCTGCTGCTGTCACTTATTGAACATAACATTATATCATCGTGTTATAGTTGGTTATATGATCGTGGTACGGTTACATCAGGCCGTGATTATTGTTGTTCTGAATTATGATACTGTTCTTAGAGCTGCTGCTGTCACTTATTGAACATAACATTATATCATCGTGTTATAGTTGGTTATATGACGGTGGTACGGTTACAGCAGGCCGTGATTATTGTTGTTCTGAATTATGATACTGTTCTTAGAGCTGCTGCTGTCACTTATTGAACATAACATTATATCATCGTGTTATAGTTGGTTATATGATGGTGGTACGGTTACAGCAGGCCGTGATTATTGTTGTTCTGAATTATGAGACTGTTCTTAGAGCTGCTGCTGTCACTTATTGACAAACATAACATTATATCATCGTGTTATAGTTGGTTATATGACGGTGGTACGGTTACAGCAGGCCGTGATTATTGTTGTTCTGAATTATGATACTATTCTTAGAGCTGCTGCTGTCACTTATTGACAAACATAACATTACATCATCTTGTTATAGTTGGTTATATGACGGTGGTACGGTTACAGCAGGCCGTGATTATTGTTGTACAGAATTATGATACTGTTCTTAGAGCTGCTGCTGTCACTTATTGCCAAACATAGCATTATATCATAGTGTTATAGTTGGTTATATGACGGTGATACGGTTACAGCAGGCCGTGATTATTGTTGTTCTGAATTATGATACTGTTCTTAGAGCTGCTGCTGTCACTTATTGAACATAACATTATATCATCGTGTTATAGTTGGTTATATGATGGTGGTACGGTTACAGCAGGACGTGATTATTGTTGTTCTGAATTATGATACTGTTCTTAGAGCTGCTGCTGTCACTTATTGACAAACATAACATTATATCATCGTGTTATAGTTGGTTATATGATCGTGGTACGGTTATAGCAGGCCGTTATTATTGTTGTTCTGGATTATGATACTGTTCTTAGAGCTGCTGCTGTCACTTATTGAACATAACATTATATCATCGTGTTATAGTTGGTTATATGATGGTGGTACGGTTACATCAGGCCGTGATTATTGTTGTTCTGAATTATGATACTGTTCTTAGAGCTGCTGCTGTCACTTATTGAACATAACATTATATCATCGTGTTATAGTTGGTTATATGATGGTGGTACGGTTACAGCAGGCCGTGATTATTGTTGTTCTGAATTATCATTCTGTTCTTAGAGCTGCTGCTGTCACTTATTGAACATAACATTATATCATCGTGTTATAGTTGGTTATATGACGGTGGTACGGTTACAGCAGGCCGTGATTATTGTTGTTCTGAATTATGATACTGTTCTTAGAGCTGCTGCTGTCACTTATTGACAAACATAACATTATATCATCGTGTTATAGTTGGTTATATGATGATGATACGGTTACAGCAGGCCGTGTTTATTGTTGTTCTGAATTATGATACTGTTCTTAGAGCTGCTGCTGTCACTTATTGAACATAACATTATATCATCGTGTTATAGTTGGTTATATGATGATGATACGGTTACAGCAGGCCGTGATTATTGTTGTTCTGAATTATGATACCGTTCTTAGAGCTGCTGCTGTTACTTATTGACAAACATAACATTATATCATCGTGTTATAGTTGGTTATATGATGATGATACGGTTACAGCAGGCCGTGATTATTGTTGTTCTGAATTATGATACTGTTCTTAGAGCTGCTGCTGTCACTTATTGAACATAACATTATATCATCGTGTTATAGTTGGTTATATGATGGTGGTACGGTTACAGCAGGCCGTGATTATTGTTGTTCTGAATTATGATACTGTTCTTAGAGCTGCTGCTGTCACTTATTGACAAACATAACATTATATCATCGTGTTATAGTTGGTTATATGATGGTGATACGGTTACAGCAGGCCGTGATTATTGTTGTTCTGAATTATGAAACTGTTCTTAGAGCTGCTGCTGTCACTTATTGACAAACATAACATTATATCATCTTGTTATAGTTGGTTATATGACGGTGGTACGGTTACAGCAGGCCGTGATTATTGTTGTTCTGAATTATGATACTGTTCTTAGAGCTGCTGCTGTCACTTATTGAACATAACATTATATCATCGTGTTATAGTTGGTTATATGATGGTGGTACGGTTACAGCAGGCCGTGATTATTGTTGTTCTGAATTATGATACTGTTCTTAGAGCTGCTGCTGTCACTTATTGAACATAACATTATATCATCGTGTTATAGTTGGTTATATGATGGTGATACGGTTACAGCAGGCCGTGATTATTGTTGTTCTGAATTATGAAACTGTTCTTAGAGCTGCTGCTGTCACTTATTGACAAACATAACATTATATCATCTTGTTATAGTTGGTTATATGACGGTGGTACGGTTACAGCAGGCCGTGATTATTGTTGTTCTGAATTATGATACTGTTCTTAGAGCTGCTGCTGTCACTTATTGACAAACATAACATTATATCAAAGTGTTGATGTATACCACTGATATCCTCAAATTACTTTTCACTTGCTGCGCGATGAATCAAGTTTGTGATCTGAAATGAGCTCGTAAACTACTCAGTTAGGTTCAGTCAAAGAAAATAAAAATGTTTGTGACGTTAAGCATTACCGAGATATTCTTTATTATTGGTTTGAGTTTTCATGTCGTGTCTCTGCGCAGAAAAAGTCATGGTATCGTAAGACTTGCATATAAAGAGACGGTATTATAATGAGCAGCGACACCTCTGACCCGCTACGCAATGTATTTACAGCTGGAAACTCTCTTGTGCTTCATTTGTCAAACAAATGCCAGTTAAAAAATGACGTGCGTATCTCTACGTGCAATTGTTTCTACTCTTTTAAAAACATCTTAATGATTTCTATTACAATAAATACACGTACTATGTACATAAGTGTATAGAGAAGGTATTGTATTGCACCCAAAAATTCAATACCGAGATTTCACCGGAAATACATGTTTTGATACTCCCTAAATAAAAAAGAAGCAGTTTTAGAAAAATGTCCGTGTGTCTGTCTGTGTGTATGGTATTTAGGTTTGGTATCTTGCAAGCATGCGACACGAATATTTTCATGAAAAGCCCCCCACCCCAACTACCCTTTACATGTAACTTTTAGGAAAATTTTGATTTTCTCAAAATTGGCTCTAACGATTTCGATTAAAATATTGTATACTAAAGATATTTACCAGACAAATAAAATGTATATCTTAAATTTTCTGGGAATATTGTCTAAATAGTATATTATTCTGGATTAATTTTACGGAATTTTGCATAACTGCTAAACTGTAAGAGACGGACAAAAATTACCACACAAAAAATGTAGAGCACGTTAAAACGCACAATTTATTTATATGCGGTTTTTTGGTGGAGTTGATCGTTTTTGGGATATTCCTTTTTTTTTTTTTTTTTTTTTTTTTTGTTTTTTTATGGTTTCAGCTTTATAAAAGTTATTCTTTTCTCATACAGGAATTTGTTAACTCCTGTCCATACTAACAAAGGAACTTGAGTGACATGGTGCCGTAGTTTTATTGTTGGTGCACTAATATGTCGTGGTTTGATTGTTGCTAACATGTCGCAGGTTTATTTCTGGCATCACGTTGTTGCGACGCTATCAGGTGAGTTGGTCGAGGGTTAATGCTCTACATTCAGACCTTGCAGGTTCCCTTTGTTGCGCTGGCTAGGCTCGAGTTGTCTCTTGCAAAGGTGTGTAACAGACTCAAATAAAAGAGAACTTTGACTGATGATCTGTGGTTGGATTGAGGCAGTAAGCCTGCGAGCGACTCCCGAGCTGGTTCCACCGATCTTGAGTTCACGGTCAGAGCACACCGATCTTGAGTTCACGGTCAGAACACACCGATCTTGAGTTCACGGTCAGAACACACCGACCTTGAGTTCACGGTCAGAACACACCGATCTTGAGTTCACGGTCAGAACACACCGATTTCCTTCATTGGACGCGGCGCGATTGAGGCAGTAAGCCTGCGAGCTGGTTCCACCCTTAGTCACCGTGATCTTGAGTTCACGGTCAGAACACACCGATTTCCTTCATTGGACGCGGCGCGATTTCTCCTCACATTTCTTGTACTCCGGATTCGCTTTCAGTCCGATTTCTTGTACACACTAAAAGCTCCAAGTATTTATTTTTGATTGGCTGGGAAAAGGCGCGTAAAGTAGCGTTGTCGGGGATTTTTCTTTACTTTCTACCCACGTGGCCTTTCTTCCTCCCAAGGGTTGTAAATGCTCTAAAATTCTTGTTATTTTGAACAAAGCACGTAGCCTTGAAGAATACAATACACGCTGCGTTCTATTGAGCAGATATTTCTTATATTAAATGTGTACAAACTAATGATTAAACCAGTAATATAGGCGTCGTGCTAAAATACTGTCGCAATAGCAACCAGCTTTTGACTATCACTTTAACCTATGCTACTCCCTTCTACTTACAAGGAAGCGAGTAATAAGACAATTTCTGTTAATGTTTATCTCGATTAGCATGAAGTAAATAGAAACATAAGTTTTTAACAATAATTTGTTGCAGAGATGTAGAGAAAGTCATGTGTATGGAACGCAGCAGATTGCTTCTAATGTTAATACTTTACAATTATTTACGCTACAAGTACCAATTATCACCCATGTATAATAATTGTTGTATCAAACATGAACATTTAATAAAGCTTTCCAGAAACATGTTGGCAACACGTGTAGCTAGGTAAGGAGTGTCACTTTCCAGAAACATGTTGGCAACACTTGTAGCTAGGTAAGGAGTGTCACTTTCCAGAAACATGTTGGCAACACTTGTAGCTAGGTAACGAGTGTCACTTTGCAGAAACATGTTGGCAACACTTGTAGCTAGGTAAGGAGTGTCACTTTGCAGAAACATGTTGGCAACACTTGTAGCTAGGTAAGGAGTGTCACTTTCCAGAAACATGTTGGCAACACTTGTAGCTAGGTAACGAGTGTCACTTTCCAGAAACATGTTGGCAACACTTGTAGCTAGGTAACGAGTGTCACTTTCCAGAAACATGTTGGCAACACTTGTAGCTAGGTAACGAGTGTCACTTTCCAGAAACATGTTGGCAACACTTGTAGCTAGGTAACGAGTGTCACTTTCCAGAAACATGTTGGCAACACTTGTAGCTAGGTAACGAGTGTCACTTTCCAGAAACATGTTGGCAACACTTGTAGCTAGGTAACGAGTGTCACTTTCCAGAAACATGTTGGCAACACTTGTAGCTAGGTAACGAGTGTCACTTTCCAGAAACATGTTGGCAACACTTGTAGCTAGGTAACGAGTGTCACTACTTTACTCCCAATGTTTTTTCTTCACATCGCTGATGTTGTTTCATTATTGACAACAATGTAAGGTGCATGTCTTATTTTTCTGTTTCAACAATTTGTGTATTACATTTTTATAATTCACATTGCATACCTTAGTTTCAACGGGAACCTTACTTGTGTTTCCTAACAAAATCTAATGTGTTCCATTCACATGACTTTCTCTACATCTCTATAACAATTTATTGTTAAAAAGCTTATTCTTCCATTTACTTCATGCTAATCGAAAAGGGAGCACCATAGGTTAAAGTGCTAGTCAAAAGCTGGTTGCTGTGTGACTGTCCTTTGTTTCTATGGACAGGAGTTGACAAATTCCTGTGTGAGAAAGGTATAAGTTTTTCAAAGCTGTAAACACAATCAAGGAACATCTAAAAAACGATTGACTCCACGAAAACAAATGTATATTACATAAATTGTGTTTTAATGTACTGTACATTTTTTGTGTGGTAAGTTTTTGTCCGTCTCTTGCGGTTTAGCAGTTATGCAAGATTCCGTAAAATTCATCCAGAATAAAGTAGTCTTCGGAGGCAATTCCCAGAAAATTCAAGATATACATTACCTTTAATATGCGGTATTTTAATAAAAAATTGTTAGAGCCATTTTTGAAAAAAATAAATATATCCATTTTTGTCATGTAAAGCCTAGTTTGGGGTGGGGCATTTCCCTCAAAATCTTCATGTCGCATCCTTGGAAGATACTAAACTTAAATACCAAGTTAGTTTGTTTATCGACTTTTCGTTTTTGAGTTTCGTATTCAGAGACACTACACACGGACCTTTTTTTAAAAATGCATTTTTAATACTGTGGCCCATGAAGCATGTATCTCCATCTTAAATTCCGTCGCCCCCCCCAAAAGTTATCCCCAGATTCCGAGCTTCGGGCATCTTGGTGTTCACAACGTGATACACTCTGTGGCAGGTCTCGCTTCCACTCAAAAGTTGCTGGGTTCAAATCTCGCGCTGCTTGTTAATTTAATGACGCTATATGTAGAACTTTGGCATTTGAAGTTATGGGCCCATCTATGCACACAAAAACATAATTGCACTACCACTCGTGTTAAATAACTGAGGTGTTGCATTCACATGGCTTTCTCTACATCACTGTAACAAATCATTGTTAAAAACCTTTAGCGTCATGGTAATAGACATTAGCAGAAATGGTTTCTTGTAAGGATAAGCGAAACAAGGGAATGCATTAGGACAAAACGATACTCAAATCTTTTAAACGATGAGACCAATTTGTTTGCGTCGTCAGCAGTTCACAAATTTCCCTATGTCAAAAGTTGTAATTATTTTAAAGTGAAACGAATAACAAGGAATATCTAAAAAATGGTCAACTGCACTGTATGTAACATAAATTGAGCGTTTTAATAGATTTACATTTTTTATCTCTTACAAAATCCAGAATTAAGAGGTCTCCAGACACAATACCCAGAAAATTCAAGATATACATTTTATTTCACTAATAAATATCTTTAATATACAGTACTTTAATAAAAATTGATACTCACTTTTTAGAACATCCAAATTTTCGAAAAATGTTTCATGTAATGGGTAGTTTGGTGTGTGGGGGGGATTTTCCTCAAAATCTTTGTGTCGTATCCTTGGAAGAAACTTAACATAAATACCAATTTTTCGTTTTTGAGTTATCGTGTTCACAGAGACACGGACCTTTTTCTAAAATGCTTTTTTAGTTACAGAGGACCCTAAAATGTGTATTTCAAATGAAATCTCGGTATCGAATATTTGGATGGAATGTAGTACCTTCTCCATATGTGCATAGTACGTGTAGAGAAAGCAAAATATGTGTAAATAAAGTGGTATCTTCTAAAACTAAGTCACAAAAAATAAACCTAACTAATATTGAGTGTGTGAACCCTGAGTCCGTATAACAGCGGGGCAGAGACCAAATAAATGTGGACGACACGCTACAAGAGCCCAGAAGCCATCTTTTGTCCTTCGCCCGTTTGCAGCCCCCACATTTTGAATACAATCTCAGAGAGGGAATCAAAACATTGTGGAGTATTACACACCGTTCGTTGTATCGTGAAGCACACCGTCCCTTGATATCCAACCCCAACTCGATACAGATACGTGATACAATATTTGAAACCACGGGTGTGTTTGATTGTCTTGTGGAGAGTGTGTTAAGTAAAACAAAACATTGTGGAGTATTACACGCCGTTCGTTGTATCGTGAAGCACACCGTCCCTTGATATCCAACCCCAACTCGATACAGATACGTGATAGAATATTTGAAACCACGGGTGTGTTTGATTGTCTTGTGGAGAGTGTGTTAAGTAAAACAAAACATTGGGTTTCTTAACACTATTTTAAATATTTGTGCGCACCACAAGGTTTTGTGATGTTCGTAGAATAAACCCTTAGAGAAAGATCATAATGTGAGGCGAGTATCAAACAAATAGCCGCTATGTGTCGATTCAAGATCTTTGACAGAAGGGGAACAACATTGTGGCAAGTTTGAGAACCGTCATCTTTTGTTTCCTTAATACTTTAGTTCATATTGTTGTTGTTGTTGAAGAAGCTTAACTTATGCATTTGATGCCACTACACAACTGCGGGGTGTAAACAAGGCGCTGTGTCGTGAGCAGCTCTGGCGACGGGGGTACATAGTACGTGTACAGAAAGTAAAATGCTCAGGGACCTCAAAACATACATATACGGTGAAATATCGTAGTTAATTTTAGGGTGGAATACAATAGTTTCTAAAGAAGCTAAAAATGTACTTTACGTTAAAACATACATATAGTATTTTTATTTATTTTCTTTAAACAAATTTTGAAGAGATGTTGCTTGATACTTCTTTAAATGTTTAAAAAATGTATACTTTTATCAACTAGGAAGTGCTCGCTCGTTTGGGTTTTAGCTTAACGAATTTTCTTATTTCCATTATGTCAACAAATAGGTATATAACAAAACAATTTCTCATAAATTTGATCACGAATTGTATGAAATAGATGGAAATTAAAAAAGTAAACAAAATCGATTGAGTGTAACACATCAGAATTTTTTCTTGTTAACCTGAATTCGAGTGCCACCGCATAGCGACAGCTTTTAAAACATTTGACTATCACTTTATCCTTCTTCTACTTACAAGGAAGCAAGTGATAAGACAATTTCTGTTGTTTATCTTGAAGTAGATAGAAGAATAAGCTTTTGTAAGAGTGATTTGTTATAGAATATGTCGAGAAAGTCACATGAATGTAACATCAGAGCTGTTATATAAACTATTATGGAGTATGTGATATTTTAATGGGTAGAGAATGTGGTGTGAGTGTGACAAATACGATTTGATACAATATAAAAGCAAACTGTAGTGCGTATTGTGTTGACACAAAGGTCACGTGAAGTATAAATAATTCAAGAATCGGGCCTGTTCCGGTTTTACAATATGTTCTTTTTCCCGAAAAACAAACTGGTACGCAAGGTGACCCAGTCAGTAATTATGTGATTTTAATCCAGGGAAACCTGCTCAATATCTACCGTTAACTGCTGAAAATACCAACCTAGCAGACCATTTATTATTTTATTAAAACAAATATGTAAGCAACCCATTTTGCTGTCACTGTTGAAAAACTCTATTCTTCCCGATACTTGCATAATGTTGAAAATTGGTGCGTTACGGTTTCTTTTTCATAATCATATTACCAACTTTGAGTACCTAATGGCATAAAAAATAGTTTTGTCGATGTATTGCAAGTTGAGATATATCACATTACTGAAACACTATCAAATAGCATTACTTTCTCTATCCAGTAGGTAAATAAATGAAAACAAGCATTTTTAGATAAATATCAGAGAGTGTGAGCAGCACAACTCAAAAACGAAATGTCAGTGTCATCCAAGGATGGTGGGTTCGATCCCAGGCGCCCGCAGTTGCGACATCTCACCGAGTTTTCTCCGGGGCCTTCGGTTTCCCCCGCCACTCATTTCTGCAATTCCTCTATCATTAGGTTTCTTAGCATCCATTTCCTGTGTTCTTGCCTGTCTACATTCTCTCGTTGGCTCCTGGCCCCTGGGGGGGGGGGCAACTACGAAGGATGTCGCAGGGAAAGTCTCCCTACCACTTTATGTGCAATATTTTTGTCAAGTTTCGATTTTCAAAAAGTGGCTCTAACGATTTGGATTAAAAATACCGTATATTAAAATGAGACGTAAAAACTTGAGTTTTCTAGGAATAGCGTTTGAAGGTTTACTTTTGTACAACTTGTCCGGTTGGAACATTTGTTATCGGCTACACTCAAAGAGGTACCTGACAACATAGTAGTGAGGTTAACTTTGTGGTCTGGGAGTGAGCAACATTCACGTCTGTCACGCGTGCCATGAAGATGGAGCACCGGTGGAATGCGCCCCTGCGCCGCTGTCGCTTCGGACCGGTCTAGGTGAGAGGCGAGGGGTCTAACCACTCAGCTACGGTTATATCTAATAAGTTACATTCACATGACTTTTTCCATCTATTCGGCAAGAAATACGCTAAAGCGGCTGAAATCTTTTAAAAGCTGGTTGCTATGTGATGCATTGAAATTTCTTTCTCTTTGCATATGTACGAGTAGGATGAAAAAATAAAACAATAGCAGGAGAAAAACGAACTATTTCTCATGACAAGTGTTAGCAAATTTAACCTCAAAACAACGAATATTTCGGAAATGTTATAAACCTGCATCACACAAATTGTGTCGATACCCAAAGTTTGAATGTGTGTGTGTGTGAGAAAGAGAGAGATAGATGTTCAACACAACATACCTACAATTAGAGTAAACAAACAAAATAGTTTATGATTTCAAAGTGTTGTTAAAAGTGTTATTCCTTGTTTTTGTTGTTGTTTTTTTTACACATGTTTGGACTTCAGTTTTACCTAATTGGTCTGCAGGGGAGAGAGAAAGGCTTACATAGAACACATACGGGACTCAAACCCGCGGCCCTTTCGCAGTAGAGGGTGAACAACGACCACGATTGCAGGTCCGACGTCATGACCTTGTATTGTCAGAGAATCGCTACTCCACAAAATGATACAGTTGAGTTGTGTACGTTTACAACCAGATGACACATGGCCCCTCAAACTTCTTGTCCTTTAGGATTGTTCACACAAATTATCTTATGTGCGTAGTCACCTTGCTGTTGCATCCGCTTAAGCAACTTTTGATAATGTCCTACATTTCGTCGCGATCTTTCTGTGCCATTTAATTGAGCAACTTTTGATAATGTCCTACATTTCGTCGCGATCTTTCTGTGCCATTTAATTGAGCAACTTTTGATAATGTCCTACATTTCGTCGCGATCTTTCTGTGCCATTTAATTGAGCAACTTTTGATAATGTCCTACATTTCGTCGCGATCTTTCTGTGCCATTTAATTGAGCAACTTTTGATAATGTCCTACATTTCGTCACGATCTTTCTGTGCCATTTAATTGAGGAACGTGTTGATAATGTCCTACATTTTGTCGCGATCTTTCTGTGTCATTTAATTGAGGAACGTGTTGATAATGTCCTACATTTCTTCGTGATCTTTCTGTGCCATTTAATTGAGGAAGTTGTTGATAATGTCCTACATTTCGTCGCGATCTTTCTGTGCCATTTAATTGAGGGACTTGTTGATAATGTCCTACATTTCCTCACGATCTTTCCGTGCCATTTAATTGAGGGACTTTTGATAATGTCCTACATTTCGTCGCGATATTTCTGTGCCATTTAATTGAGCAACTTTTGATAATGTCCTACATTTCGTCGCGATCTTTCTGTGCCATTTAATTGAGGAACTTTTGATAATGTCCTACATTTCGTCACGATCTTTCTGTGACATTTAATTGAGGAACGTGTTGATAATGTCCTACATTTCCTCACGATCTTTCTGTGCCATTTAATTGAGGAACTTTTGATACTGTCCTACATTTCGTCACGATCTTTCTGTGCCATTTAATTGAGGAACGTGTTGATAATGTCCTACATTTCCTCACGATCTTTCTGTGCCATTTAATTGAGGAACTGTTGATAATGTGCTACATTTCGTCGCGAGTTTGCTGTACCTTCTGCTTGAGCAACTTATTGATTACCTTGAATTTGTTGTGATCTTTATACACACTATCCACTTTATTTCTATTTGTTTATCCAGGAAATGACGAATGGGCCCAGTGATATCTGAGCTCAGCAAATTTAAAGAATACGACACGAAGATTGCCAAGTAAATCTCTTCACCCTCAACAATGCTTTACAAAAAAATGTTTCGTCACTTTTATTTCCTTCAGAGTTGTTTCCATTTAGCCCCAAATTGCAAAATGTTCACAGTAAATCAAATGTATATCTTGACTTTTCTGGGAAGGTCTTTTGTACGATAAATATCCAGCACATTAACATTTGCAGTTTTTGTACCATTAACCATTTTCGATATCCATTGTTCTGATTTAAAGTTTTGCATTACACTGTATTTTTTTGGAGTAGTAGATCACCATTCTGCAACCAAATGTTATACTAGGTAGAAAACAGCACTAAGGGCGTTCAATCAGGCTTAGAAAATACAACAATCGTAGCATCGAAAAAGTGTTTTGGTAACCGTCGTCTCTTACTAAATAATGGCAGTTGTATATGGTTTCGTTTCCATAGGCGACTGACTCAACAATCTTGTGATTCTTTACAAAAATAGAAGAAAAAAAAACGAGTTCCGTGCGGTGATTAAGCACTTCTATTTAACAGCAAAAGAGATAAAAGCCGAGTTGGATCAAGTTCATGGCACATCTGCAACAATTTACAATTGGATAAATGAATTTAAACGTGGCCGTACATCCACAAATGATGAACATCGTTCCGGACGTCCACTAGAAGCGATTTCTTCAGAAATTATTGACAAAATCCTGAATATAGTTTTGAGTGATCAACGGATCAAAATTTGCGAAATAGTAGAGACCAGAGTCATATCAGAAAGTACAATGTTCTCAGAAGTTAGGTCTGCGGCAAGATGGGTGCTGCGTTTACTCTCGTGTGATCGATTTGGAAGGTAGTTTTGTACTTTTCCACCGCAATCCTGACGAGTTGCTGTGTCGACACATAACTGTGGATGAAACAAGGATAGCCTAGTAGAGTTCAGAGACAAAAGTGTAGTCGAAACAGTGCGGTTTTAAAAGACTCAGAAGAATACAAAGCTGGTGAAATCTGCAGACAAGGTGATGACCTCCATTTTTTGGGATGCACGGGGAATCATCTACATTGATTACTTGCAGAAAGGAAGAACGAAAAATGGAGAGTATTATATATAGTTTTTGCACCGGTTGAACGGCGAAATGAAGTAAAAACGCCCTCTTCTGGAAAGGAAAAGATTCTCTTCCATGAAAACATTGCAAGGGTGCACACGTGCGCAGTTTCGATGGCCAACATTGTAGAATTAAGGTTGGAATTACTAGAAAAGGCACTGAGTTCACCAGATTTGTTATTTTTAAACTTGAGAAAGTGGCTCGGCAGAACGTGATTCACTTGTCAGCAGCATATGTGAAGTGTATCGAGGTGGAAGGACATTATTTGAAATAAGATCTACTGAAAGTAATTTGTTTCTCTAAGGACTTGTTCAACTAGCGCCCCTCACAGGCAACCTTACTCACGTACCTACTTTTACTTTCTCTACCACGTATGCCTATACACAAGATATTCTACTCCCCACAACATTTCAATACCGAGATTTCACCAGAAATGTAAGTTTTGAGGCCCGCTGAATCCAAAAACTACATTTTAAATAAAAGTCTGTTGTGTGTGTTCGTGCGTGTGCGTGCCTGTGCGTGTGTGCGTGCCTGTGAGAGCCTGTGCGTGCCTGTGCGTGTGTGTGCCTGTGCATGTGTGCGTGCCTGTGCGTGTGTGCGTGCCTGTGCGTGTGTGCGTGCCTGTGCGTGTGTGCGTGCCTGTGCGCGTGTGTGCCTGTGCGTGTGTGTGCCTGTGCGTGTGCCTGTGCGTGTGTGTGCGTGCCTGTGTGTGCCTGTGTGTGTGCGTGCCTGTGCGTGTGTGTGCGTGCCTGTGCGTGTGTGTGCGTGCCTGTGCGTGTGTGCGTGCCTGTGTGTGCCTGTGTGTGTGCCTGTGTGCGTGCCTGTGCGTGTGTGTGAGTGCCTGTGTGTGTGCCTGTGTGCGTGCCTGTGCGTGTGTGTGCGTGCCTGTGCGTGTGTGCCTGTGCGTGTGTGTGAGTGCCTGTGTGTGTGCCTGTGCGTGTGTGTTCAAAGAGTTGCACAGCTCAGCGGGTTATTTCAAACGAAGAGAACGCCAAAGCCATAAAAGTAATATTCTAAAGTATTAAAGCTAGAGCATTACATCCATAACAAATTTATTCTGACATCCTCTCATTAATTTGTTCCATTTAATTAGTTGAAACAGAACTCTAACTTCTTCTTCAGTATTTTATGAAAATGAACCACTTTTAAAACTAAATTGAATAATACCGTCTGATTGAAATCTCCCTAAGGTGAATAGCATTTTTACTTTCTCAGCACTACTATGTACATAGTGTACAGAAAAGCCATTGCA
Organism: Hymenopus coronatus; assembly: GCA_030762935.1. Lineage (NCBI taxonomy): Eukaryota > Metazoa > Arthropoda > Insecta > Mantodea > Hymenopodidae > Hymenopus > Hymenopus coronatus. Next base: position 1,868,182 of record CM060895.1, on the reverse strand, counting down.
TTGTACTAACAAATTTGATACCGAAATTTCACCGAGAATATGTGTTTTAGGGTCCCTGATTCTAAAAAACGATTTTTTGGAAAAATGTGTGCGTGTGTGTGTCTCTGAACAAGATAGCTCAAAAATAGCTCCGTAAAATTCATCCACAAGAAAGTAGAGAGCCCGTGTGGTGGTAGCGTGTCTGCCTCATATTGAGGCCGTGAGCTCCAATCTCACTTAGGGTGTTACCCGGTTAATGTTTTCCCTTATCCTGAGAGCTCCATGGACCCCGGGATCATTTCACCAATTTCATTCACCGTCCGTTATGACCAGCCAGGTTAAAGAACTTTAAACAACCGAAAAAAAGTAGTCTTCCCAGAAAGTTCAAGTATACATTTTATTTGTCAGGTAAATATCTTTAATGTACGGTATTTTAATAGAAACCGTTACAGCCATTTTTGAGAAAATCATGTAGAGGGTAGTTTTGTGTGCGGGATTTTCCTGAACATTTTCGTGTCGCATCCCTGGGACATACCAAGTATGGTATTTAAGGGTCTTTTAGTTTTTCAGTTATACTGCCAACAGACACACACGGACTTTTTTCTAAAATATCTGGTGTGTTCCATTCTCTACATCTTTGTAACAAATTTGTGTTTTTACTTCTGTTAATCAAGATGAATGTTAACAGAAACGGTCCTTGTTACTAGAAGGTAAGGTGTTCCATTCGCATGATGTGGTTCAGCTGTTCGGTAAACATTACTCTGTTATCTGCATCATGGTAACCAAGTCTTATTACTAGCTTCTTGTGAGGAGGGGGAATAAGAAAATGCACAGGCTAAAGTGATAGTCTGGTCCTTTAAAAGCCGGCCGCTATGTGAAATGCCAATCTTTGCTTGCCAGAAATGAGAAACAAGAAGAAAGATGTGTTCCCCTTCGAGGAAAGTTTGAGTAGCTTACAATGGATACCAATAAAGCGGAATATCTCGAAAACAGTTAAGTCTACAAAAAAAACATGTGTATAGCTTTAGTTGTGTTGCATAATGAGATGTACAGTTTCTGTGTATTTCTTACGGATTGTCGTTATACGGTCAGGATAAAGTGTCTTCAGTGGCTATTCCCAGAAAACTCCAGATAGGTATTTGTCAGATACATAAGGTATTTTAATGAAAATCAAACTTTTTGAAAATGTTTCATGTAAAGAAATGGTAGCTTGGTGTGGAGGGATTTTTTCTTGAAAATCTTCGTGTCGCATCCTTTGAAGACAGCAAGTTTGGTATTTAACCGTCTTTTACTTTTTGAGCTATGCTGTCCGCAGACAGAGGATTTCAAAAATACTTTTTACGGACTCAGTGGACCTTGATATATTTCTGGTATTACATTTTTGGGTGCATTACAATACACTATGTACGTAGAGAAGGTAAAAGTGGCGTGTGTTATAGGTAATGTGGCAATGTTATATAGTTATGAGGGACCCGGAGACGTATTACATTTTTGGGTGCATTACAATACACTATGAACGTAGAGAAGGTAAAAGTGACGTGTGTTATAGGTAATGTGGCAATGTTATATAGTTATGAGGGACCCGGAGACGTATTACATTTTTGGGTGCATATGTACGTAGAGAAGGTAAAAGTGGCGTGTGTTATAGGTAATGTGGCAATGTTATATAGTTATGAGGGACCCGGAGACGTATTACATTTTTGGGTGCATATGTACGTAGAGAAGGTAAAAGTGGCGTGTGTTATAGGTAATGTGGCAATGTTATATAGTTATGAGGGACCCGGAGACGTATTACATTTTTGGGTGCATATGTACGTAGAGAAGGTAAAAGTGGCGTGTGTTATAGGTAATGTGGCAATGTTATATAGTTATGAGGGACCCGGAGACGTATTACATTTTTGGGTGCATTACAATACACTATGTACGTAGAGAAGGTAAAAGTGACGTGTGTTATAGGTAATGTGGCAATGTTATATAGTTATGAGGGACCCGGAGACGTATTACATTTTTGGGTGCATTACAATACACTATGTACGTAGAGAAGGTAAAAGTGGCGTGTGTTATAGGTAATGTGGCAATGTTATATAGTTATGAGGGACCCGGAGACGTATTACATTTTTGGGTGCATTACAATACACTATGTACGTAGAGAAGGTAAAAAGTGGCGTGTGTTATAGGTAATGTGGCAATGTTATATAGTTATGAGGGACCCGGAGACGTATTACATTTTTGGGTGCATTACAATACACTATGTACGTAGAGAAGGTAAAAGTGGCGTGTGTTATAGGTAATGTGGCAATGTTATATAGTTATGAGGGACCCGGAGACGTATTACATTTTTGGGTGCATTACAATACACTATGTACGTAGAGAAGGTAAAAGTGGCGTGTGTTATAGGTAATGTGGCAATGTTATATAGTTATGAGGGACCCGGAGACGTATTACATTTTTGGGTGCATTACAATACACTATGTACGTAGAGAAGGTAAAAGTGGCGTGTGTTATAGGTAATGTGGCAATGTTATATAGTTATGAGGGACCCGGAGACGTATTACATTTTTGGGTGCATTACAATACACTATGTACGTAGAGAAGGTAAAAGTGGCGTGTGTTATAGGTAATGTGGCAATGTTATATAGTTATGAGGGACCCGGAGACGTATTACATTTTTGGGTGCATTACAATACACTATGTACGTAGAGAAGGTAAAAGTGGCGTGTGTTATAGGTAATGTGGCAATGTTATATAGTTATGAGGGACCCGGAGACGTATTACATTTTTGGGTGCATTACAATACACTATGTACGTAGAGAAGGTAAAAGTGACGTGTGTTATAGGTAATGTGGCAATGTTATATAGTTATGAGGGACCCGGAGACGTATTACATTTTTGGGTGCATATGTACGTAGAGAAGGTAAAAGTGGCGTGTGTTATAGGTAATGTGGCAATGTTATATAGTTATGAGGGACCCGGAGACGTATTACATTTTTGGGTGCATTACAATACACTATGTACGTAGAGAAGGTAAAAGTGACGTGTGTTATAGGTAATGTGGCAATGTTATATAGTTATGAGGGACCCGGAGACGTATTACATTTTTGGGTGCATATGTACGTAGAGAAGGTAAAAGTGGCGTGTGTTATAGGTAATGTGGCAATGTTATATAGTTATGAGGGACCCGGAGACGTATTACATTTTTGGGTGCATTACAATACACTATGTACGTAGAGAAGGTAAAAGTGACGTGTGTTATAGGTAATGTGGCAATGTTATATAGTTATGAGGGACCCGGAGACGTATTACATTTTTGGGTGCATTACAATACACTATGTACGTAGAGAAGGTAAAAGTGGCGTGTGTTATAGGTAATGTGGCAATGTTATATAGTTATGAGGGACCCGGAGACGTATTACATTTTTGGGTGCATTACAATACACTATGTACGTAGAGAAGGTAAAAGTGACGTGTGTTATAGGTAATGTGGCAATGTTATATAGTTATGAGGGACCCGGAGACGTATTACATTTTTGGGTGCATTACAATACACTATGTACGTAGAGAAGGTAAAAGTGACGTGTGTTATAGGTAATGTGGCAATGTTATATAGTTATGAGGGACCCGGAGACGTATTACATTTTTGGGTGCATTACAATACACTATGTACGTAGAGAAGGTAAAAGTGGCGTGTGTTATAGGTAATGTGGCAATGTTATATAGTTATGAGGGACCCGGAGACGTATTACATTTTTGGGTGCATTACAATACACTATGTACGTAGAGAAGGTAAAAAGTGGCGTGTGTTATAGGTAATGTGGCAATGTTATATAGTTATGAGGGACCCGGAGACGTATTACATTTTTGGGTGCATTACAATACACTATGAACGTAGAGAAGGTAAAAGTGGCGTGTGTTATAGGTAATGTGGCAATGTTATATAGTTATGAGGGACCCGGAGACGTATTACATTTTTGGGTGCATTACAATACACTATGTACGTAGAGAAGGTAAAAGTGGCGTGTGTTATAGGTAATGTGGCAATGTTATATAGTTATGAGGGACCCGGAGACGTATTACATTTTTGGGTGCATTACAATACACTATGTACGTAGAGAAGGTAAAAGTGGCGTGTGTTATAGGTAATGTGGCAATGTTATATAGTTATGAGGGACCCGGAGACGTATTACATTTTTGGGTGCATTACAATACACTATGTACGTAGAGAAGGTAAAAGTGGCGTGTGTTATAGGTAATGTGGCAATGTTATATAGTTATGAGGGACCCGGAGACGTTCAACCCCGGCAAGGCTTGTCACAAGGTAAATATTAAACTGACAGAAAACACGTGGTGCAATCTCCCCAAGGTCACTTATAAAAACATTAACTATTTAATATAAAGCGGAGAGTTTGTTGCAAAGAAGCGAGGTTGCATCAAGACACTCTTCCAAAGAAACGATCTTACTGCTTTGTGACTTTTCTTGTACACGTATTTCAATAACAAATCCATTTTCTAGGAAGAGACGCTCGCTTCTTCTTCTTCAGAGCCTTTTGTATAAACAGTAAACCGAAACAAAAGTAAGGTATAAGAAAAAATCTGATGTATTCTATTCACATGACTTTCTTTACATCTTTTAAAAAGCTTATTATTCTGTCTACTTGATACTAATCAAGATAAACATTAACAGAAATTGTCTAATTGCTTCCTTCCTTGTAAGTAGAAGGGAGAAAATCTAATGTGTTCCACACACACAAACACACACAAGCACACACAAACACACATACAAACACAAAAACAAGGATACAAACAGATACAAACAAAGAATCACACAAAATCACACTCACACAAACACCCTCAGTCACACAAACACACCCAAACACTCAAACACTCACACAAACATACCCACAAACACAAACACTCACAAACACTCACACAAACACACTCTCAAACACTCACACAAACACACTCACAAACACTCAAACACACTCACACAAACACACTCTCAAACACTCACACAAACACACTCTCAAACACTCACACAAACACACTCTCAAACACTCACACAAACACACTCTCAAACACTCACACAAACACTCTCAAACACACTCACAAACACACTCACACAAACACACTCTCAAACACTCACACAAACACACTCTCAAACACACTCACAAACACACTCTCAAACACTCACACAAACACACTCTCAAACACTCACACAAACACACTCTCAAACACTCACACAAACACACTCTCAAACACTCACACAAACACTCACAAACACACTCTCAAACACTCACACAAACACACTCTCAAACACACTCACACAAACACACTCACACAAACACACTCTCAAACACTCACACAAACACACTCTCAAACACTCACACAAACACACTCTCAAACACACTCACAAACACACTCACACAAACACACTCACACAAACACACTCACACAAACACACTCACAAACACACTCACACAAACACACTCACAAACACACTCTCAAACACTCACACAAACACACTCTCAAACACTCACACAAACACACTCTCAAACACACTCACAAACACACTCTCAAACACACTCTCAAACACACTCTCAAACACACTCACACAAACACACTCACACAAACACACTCACACAAACACACTCACACAAACACACTCTCAAACACACTCCTAAACACACTCACAAACACACTCTCAAACACACTCACACAAACACACTCACAAACACACTCACAAACACACTCACAAAAACACACTCACACAAACACACTCACACAAACACACTCTCAAACACACTTACACAAACACACTCACACAAACACACTCACACCAACACACCCTCAAACACACTCACAAACACACTCCCAAACACACTCACACAAACACACTCTCAAACACTCACACAAACACACTCTCAAACACACTCACAAACACACTCTCAAACACACTCATAAAACACACTCTCAAACACTCACACAAACACACTCTCAAACACACTCACAAACACACTCACAAACACACTCACACAAACACACACACAAACACACTCTCAAACACACACACAAACACACTCTCAAACACACTCACACAAACACACACACAAACACACTCTCAAACACACTCTCAAACACACTCTCAAACACACTCTCAAACACACTCTCAAACACACACAAACACACTCTCAAACACACGCACACAAACACACACAAACACACTCACACAAACACACTCTCAAACACACACACAAACACACTCTCAAACACTCATACAAACACACACAAACACACTCTCAAACACACTCACAAACACACACACAAACACACACACAAACACACTCACAAACACACACACAAACACTCACACAAACACTCACACAAACACACTCACACAAACACACTCACAAACACTCACACAAATTCTCACACCAACACTCACACAAACACCCACACAAACACACTCACAAACACACACACAAACACTCACACAAACACTCACACAAACACACTCACAAACACTCACACAAACACACTCACAAGCACTCACACAAACACACTCACAGACACTCACACAAACACACACAAACACACTCACAAACACTCACACAAACACACTCACAAACACTCACACAAACACACACACAAACACTCACACAAACACACACACAAACACTCACACAAACACTCACAAACACACTCACAAACACTCACACAAACACTCACACAAACACACTCACAAACACACTCACAAACACTCACACAAACACTCACACAAACACACACACAAACACTCACACAAACACACACACAAACACACACACAAACACTCACACACACTCACAAACACACTCACAAACACTCACAAAAACACTCACACAAACACACTCACACAAACACACTCACAAACACTCACAAACACTCACACAAACACTCACACAAACACACTCCAAAACACACACAAACACACTCACAAACACTCACACAAACACTCCACAAACACTCACACAAACACACTCACACAAACACTCACACAAAAATTCACACAAACACTCACACAAACACTCACACAAACACACACACAAACACTCACACAAACACACTCACAAACACACTCACAAACACTCACACAAACACACTCACACAAACACACTCACAAACACTCACACAAACACTCACACAAACACTCACACAAACACACTCACACAAACACTCACACAAACACTCACACAAACACACTCACAAACACACACACAAACACTCACAAAAACACTCACACAAACACACTCACAAACACACACACACAAATACACTCACACAAAGACACACACAAACACACTCACAAACACACACACAAACACTCACACAAACACTCACAAAAACACACACACAAACACTCAAACACTCACACAAACACTCACAAAAAACACACTCACAAACACTCACACATACACACTCACAAACACACAAACACACTCACAAACACTCAAACTCTCACACAAACACTCACACAAACACTCACACAAACACTCACACAAACACTCAAACACTCACACAAACACACTCACAAACACACAAACACACTCACAAACACTCAAACACTCACACAAACACACTCACAAACACACTCACACAAGCACTCAAACACTCACACAAACACTCAAACACTCACACAAACACACTCACAAACACTCAAACACTCACAAAAACACTCACACAAACACACTCACAAACACTCAAACACTCACACAAACACACTCACAAACACTCAAACACACTCACAAACACCCACACAAACACTCACACAAACACACTCACAAACACTCACACAAACACACTCACAAACACTCACACAAACACTCACACAAACACACACACAAACACTCACACAAACACACACACAAACACTCACACAAACACTCACACAAACACACTCACAAACACACTCACAAACACTCACACAAACACTCACACAAACACACTCACACAAACACACTCACAAACACTCACACAAACACACTCACACTCACACAAACACACACACAAACACTCACACAAACACACACACAAACACTCACACAAACACACTCACAAACTCACTCACAAACACTCACACAAACACTCACACAAACACACTCACAAACACTCACACAAACACACTCACAAACACTCACACAAACACTCACACAAACACACACACAAACACTCACACAAACACACACACAAACACTCACACAAACACTCACACACACTCAGAAACACACTCACAAACACTCACACAAACACTCACACAAACACACTCACACAAACACACTCACAAACACTCACAAACACTCACACAAACACACTCACACAAACACTCACACAAACACACTCACAAACACACACAAACACACTCACAAACACACACACAAACACTCACACAAACACTCACACAAACACACTCACAAACACTCACACAAACACTCACACAAACACTCACACAAACACTCACACAAACACACACACAAACACACAAACACACTCACAAACACACTCACACAAACACACTCACAAACACTCACACAAACACACTCACACAAACACACTCACAAACACTCACACAAACACTCACACAAACACACACACAAACACACTCACACAAACACTCACACAAACACTCACACCAACACTCACACAAACACTCACACAAACACACTCACAAACACACACACAAACACTCACAAAAACACTCACACAAACACACTCACAAACACACACACAAATACACTCACACAAAGACACACACAAACACACTCACAAACACACACACAAACACTCACACAAACACTCACAAAAACACACACACAAACGCTCAAACACTCACACAAACACTCACACAAACACACTCACAAACACTCAAACACTCACACATACACACTCACAAACACACAAACACACTCACAAACACTCAAACTCTCACACAAACACACTCACAAACACTCAAACACTCACACAAACACACTCACAAACACACTCACAAACACTCAAACACTCACACAAACACTCACACAAACACACTCACAAACACACTCACACAAACACTCAAACACTCACACAAACACTCAAACACTCACACAAACACTCACACAAACACACTCACAAACACTCAAACACTCACAAAAACACTCACACAAACACACTCACAAACACTCAAACACTCACACAAACACACTCACAAACACTCAAACACACTCACAAACACACTCACAAACACACTCACAAACACACTCACAAACACTCACACAAACACTCACACAAACACACTCACAAACACTCACACAAACACACACACAAACACACTCACAAACACTCAAACACTCACACAAACACACTCACAAACACACTCACAAACACTCAAACACTCATTCAAACACACTCACAAACACTCACACAAACACACTCACAGTAGCAATTTACATTGATGTACATAGTGGGTAGAGAAGGTATTGTATTCTACCCAAAGTTTAGATATCGGAAACAGAGGTCCCGAGAATCAAAAAACAATGAATTTCTAGAAAAAGGTTCGTGTGTATTGTGAACTTAAAAGCGAGAAGTGTTTAAATAGTAACCTACCAATCGTTTAGATTCAGCATTTTCCACGTTACACGAAGATTTTCAAGAAAATCTCTCCACTGCAAACAATCCATTACATAGAATAGCCTCTTTATTCTGGATGACGTTTATATAACTGGTAAACCGTAAGAGATACACAAACACTCAAACACACACACAAACACACTCACAAACACTCAAACACACACACAAACAATCGTTTACATAGAATAGCCTCTTTATTCTGGATGACTTTTATATAACTGGTAAACCGTAAGAGATACACAAACACTCAAACACACACACAAACAATCGTTTACATAGAATAGCCTCTTTATTCTGGATGACGTTTATATAACTGGTAAACCGTAAGAGATACACAAACACTCAAACACACTCACAAACACTCAAACACACACACAAACACACAAACACACTCAAACACACTCACAAACACTCAAACACACACACACAAACAATCGTTTACATAGAATAGCCTCTTTATTCTGGATGACTGTTATATAACTGGTAAACCGTAAGAGATACACAAACACTCAAACACACACAAGCACACACACAAACACTCAAACACACACACAAACAATCGTTTACATAGAATAGCCTCTTTATTCTGGATGACTTTTATATAACTGGTAAACCGTAAGAGATACACAAACACTCAAACACACTCACAAACACTCAAACACACACAAACAATCGTTTACATAGAATAGCCTCTTTATTCTGGATGACTTTTATATAACTGGTAAACCGTAAGAGATACACAAAAACTCAATACCTCATAAAAATGTAGATCTCATTAAGACATACAAGTTATGTCATATACATTCTTTTTGCTAAACATTCGGAGATATTGGTATACAGTTTTGTCAAACCAAAATTCGGTACATCTTATTTTATGTCCTGGCCATGCAAATAGAACGTGATTGCTCGGCTACCACATTTTAAAACATTTGACTATCACTTTAGCCTGTGCTACTCCCTTATTTCGCTTCTACTTACAAGGAAACGAGTAATAAGACTATTTTTATAGTGTTTAACGCCCGGTTTTACTTCTACGGCGATACGCAGAATGAAGATGGAGCACTGGTGGAATGTGATGGCGGGGGAAACCGGAGAAAGCCGGCCCTGCGCCGCTTTGTCCACCAAAAATGCTACATGCGGTCGTTTGAGTGAGAGGCGGCTGGTCTAACCACTCGGCCACCATTCTGTTAATGTTTAGACACACCAATAAGCTTTTGTGACAATAGTTTGATGCACATAAGTAGAGAAAGTCATGTGAATGGAACACAGATTCTTTTATTGGAGTATCAATACTTTGGGTGGATGCTCTTCTTGTTGGAGCACGGATAAAGTTTGTGGCGTATGTTTTCAAATAAATGAAAGTCAGTGAGTGTATGAACTTACGTAAAGGCTATTAAGAGAGGTAGATGATTAGCGGGGAATGTGCGGGGAATGTTGATGCGACAGGTCAAGAGTTCATGGACAGTGCTGCCAATCTCGCGCTACAGGTTGACTAACATTACTAGCATATCTGAAATACCTTACATCTTTTGAGCTCCTCGAGGAATCTACTTTTGCAAACTTGGCATTTAACTTGAGTATCTTCCAAAAATGCAAAAGGAAGTATTCAGCAAAGCCTCCAAATACTTCATTTACTCAACACTGTTTGTTTTCATTAAAATAATTTACATTACAAATAAAACGTATATCTTGAATTTTATACGAATTCCTCTTTATTTGGAAGGAATAGTAACACTGAAACGATAAACGAAAACTCTAATGTGTTCAATTCACATAACTTTCTCTAGCCGTTCCAAATGCAAGCTATTCTTACAAAAGCTTATTCTTCTATCCACTTGATGCCAATCGAGATAAACAATAACAGAAATTGTCTTATTACTTTTTTCGTTGTGTGAAACAATTGATGTTCGGTTCACTTTGTATAGTCAAGTATAAGTATTTTAAAGCTGAAACCAATAACAAGTAATATTTGGAAAACCGTAGCAAATTGTGTGTTTTGACGAGATCTACATCTCTTACGGTTTACCAGTTATATACAATTCAAAAAAATTATCCAGAATAAAAAGGTCTTCAGAGACTATTCCCAGAAAATTCAAGATATGCATTTTATTTATCATCAAAATATCTTATATGTAAGATATTTTAATTAAAATCCTTAGAGGGAGTTTTGCGAAAATCAAAATTTTCAAAAAAATGTCCATGTAAAGGGTAGTTAGCGTAGGGGGATTTTCTTGTAAACCTTCGCTTCGCATATATGAGAGATACCAAGTTTGGTATTTAAAGGTCTTTTGAGCTAAACTGTTCACAGATACACAGACATTTTTCTAAAAATGCTCTTTTTTTTTTTATTATTCAGGGGACCCTAAAACGCCTATTTGCGGTGACATCTCGGTATTGAATTTTTGGGTGCAATACAATAAATAGCCTACACTATGTATATAGTACGTGTAGAGAAAGCAAAAATTGATGTGCAACATTCGTATAAGCTTGTGTACGTATGCTGCAACAACAAATTATGTCACATTATGGAGATAAACTTTAGCAAAGCCAAGTATAGGAAGAACAACAACCGGGAAATGTTTCTTATGTTTGATCAGCAACTACCTTCAACCATTTTGAGAAAATGTTGCGTGTAATTTATGGTAGCAGGATTATCCTGAAAGTCTTAAACATGCTTTTTGCAAGAAGTGTACTAAACTGTTCAACGGAGTTTTCGTTTTTGAGCTGTACACAGACACGGACCTTTTTCTGATTTTTTTTGGAGACCCTAAAACATATATTTGCGGTGACATCTCGGTATTGAATTTTTGGGTGGAGTGCATTACCTTCTCTAAAAATGGGGAACATTTTAATTGAATATTTCACCATTTTAAGTAAAGTATCTTACTAAATAGTGAAACCCTCGTAGGCTTGGCACATGACAGCAACTGTTTTATTTTCTGGTTGTGGACGGCAAAACACAGTTATCCTGTAGTGAGGACAGACTCCATTGTGAATGTGCATGCTCAGTCCCGTGTTACAAACATTTGTATCGTGTGACGTGACTCAAAGGGTGTCGACAATGCTCAAGTTTATATCAGCTACTAACTAATGTTTCATTCATCAAAAATACAACACTTCTGCTGTTTATTACAAGCAAAGCTATAAATAAAGCTCTTAACATTTTATTGAAAAATATGAGTTTTAAAAAAGCAACATAAAACCTATTTACATGCAAATGTGCCAATTAGTTTCTCAGATAATACGACAATTTTACTTCTTCAGAAATTGCTTTCAAACATAACATTAAAAAAATATGTGTTCCATTCACATGACTTTCTCTACATCTCTACAACAAATTATTGTTACAACGCTTTTGCTTCTATCTACTTGATGCTACTCAAGAAAAACATCAACAGAAATAGTCTTATTACTTGCTTCCTTGTAAGTAGTGTGGTAAGTTTTTGTCTATTTCTTACGGTTTACTAGTTATGCTAAATTCATCCACAATAAACAGGTTAAACAGGTCTTTAGAAGCTATTCCCACAAAATTCTAGATATACATATTATTTGTAATAGAAATGGCTGTAATATGTGATATTTTAATCAAAATCGTTAGACCCATTTTTAAGAAAAACAAAATTTTCGAAAATTTTCCATGTAAAGGGTATTTAGGGGTGGGGATTTTTTTGGTTTTTAAATCTTCGTGTCGCATCCCTGGAAGAATCAAAGTTTGGTATTTAACGGTCTTTTCGTTTTTGAGGTATGCTGCCCACAGACACACCCACAGACAGACAGACGGACACGCGCGCGCGCGGACCTGTTTCTGAAAAAAAAATGTTTTTTGATTCAGGGGGTCCTAAAACATGTATTTCCTGTGAAATCTCGACATCGAATTTTTCGACGCATTATAATACTTCTGTATCCATATGTACGGGGTAAGAGAAAGTAAAAACTAGTACACAAAAATGTAGAGCACATTAAAACGCACAACTATATTTATTTTCTACAATATTTTTAAACTATTTACAATTGGTGTACTGTGTGAAAGTTGTACCAAAATGAGCGGGAGATTCCAAATATGGAATTAAAATATGAAAATTCCATTTTGACTGTATTTATCTAAATCACTTGATTCGGAAAACCGTGCTTGTACATGATTGCAGGAACATGTGCGATATAGTTTAAAGAGTATCTCGTATTTCATGTTCTCTCTCTCTCTGTGCTAATGCAAAAATGTCATATCTAGAAGCCAGATACAAAAGTGAGCAAGTGGATGATATGAAAGGTGGAACGAATGGCGGGGGAAACTGGAAAAGCGTCCCAGAAACGCCACATGGTGTAACATTGTTACTGACCACTTTTGGGTATGAACTTGTTCAATAGTAGGCATTTTTATTTTTAATAAACTAAATCCGGAAGAAAACTATTTTTGGATTAGAGTTTTACAGAAATTTGGAATTGCAATAGATACTTAACGTGTAAGGTGAGTTGATCACCAGTATTTGGTGCTAAAGTGAATCCTGCGACAGATACCTCACAGTTCGGCAGAACATCTGCCCATGTTTTTTTCGTGGTTCGCCGGGTTGGTAGGCGAAAGTTACGCGAGTTCCTCTTCTACCAGGTATTTCCTGTGTGTTTTTATCGGGTTGCAGTGCTAGACTTGGATGATAGACATTCCGGGCAGACTCCATTCCATCGAAATCGTCAGGGCACATGGTCGTGTGAATGCGGTCGCCCTTCGGAAACAAAAATGGCAAGTGTTTTGGTCGGTACATTCCGGAGGAGGTTCCACTTTGAGCCTGAAGCGCCCGGGCCCTAATTTTACCTCAGCACCCACAGACGAGAGTTGTATTAACGCCAACAGACCACCTGCTATAAGACAACAAGTTGGGGAGGATAAAGAAGCACTGGCCTGGCGACCCGGGAATAGTAGCAGTCCTCCAGGAAGTGACACCCAGCCTTGAACTTGAAGCTGTGCGCATGTCCAGCTCCTTTCACTTGCAAGTGGGTCACTTCCTGTATCACATTGGTATACTCGCCTGGCGACCCGGGAATAGTAGCAGTCCTCCAGGAAGTGACACCCAGCCTTGAACTTGAAGCTGTGCGCATGTCCAGCGCCTTTCACTTGCAAGTGGGTCACTTCCTGTATCACATTGGTAGACTCGCCTGCCAACAGGACGATGTGACACTTGCTCTTCAGCTCTACTTGCATACAAATTGTAGTTTCTTATTGCAACATGATATTGTTGCAGTTCTGCTCATTTTCTCTTGTAATCTATATATACTTAGTTCCTCTCCAATTGTTTCATTTATTAAATCTCGTCCTTCAATTCTTCTTACAAAAGTCATTCCTCTTCCTTTTATTATCCTTCTGTACTTTTATAAGATTCGAATGTGGTTCTTTTATCAGTTAGTTTCTCTACCACGTACATAATAGAGAAGCTATTATATTCCACCCAAAAATTCAATACCTGGATTTCACCGCAAATGTACGGTTTGAAACCCCATGAATTTAAAAAAAAATTTAAAAAAAAAGGGTCCCTTAGTACCTATATGTGGGCAACATAACTCAAAAACGAAAAGTCCGTTAAACAAACTTGGTATTTGCTAAGTTAAGCATCTCGTAAGAACGCGAGACGAATGTTTTCAGGATAATCCCCCTTCACCCTTTACATGCATTCTTTTTTGCTTTTTTCAAAAATGGCTCTAAGAGTTTTGATTGAAGATATTTTGTTGACAAATGAACTGTAGATGTTGAATTTTGTGGTGATAGTCTCTGAAGGTTACCTTCCCCATATTTAGGTGTTATAAGCGGATACCGGTCGGGACGAAACAGCAGAAAATGGAGGACACGGAGAAAACGTGCCCAGAAGCGAACCCGTCGGTCTAACCAGCCCTCACAAAACATGTAGGGCTGTTTTACGTCGTTTAACCTGGTTGGTCATATCGGACGACGAATGAAATGACTCGGGGGCCATGGAGCTTAAAGATACTGGACAGTCATGTTGTCAGCATAAGGGATCATCTTCTCCCTGAGTGACGCTCAAGTTGAGGCTACCACCCAGGCGGGCCTCTTATTAAAACACGCTAATTCATGTGATACACATTTATGTGCACACTTAGCCATTTCTAAGATATTCATTGTTTTTGGTTTCAGTTTTACAATACTTATACTTTTCTCAAACTTGTAGCGGGCTGTATTTCTTTTTTTAGACTCAAACAAGCGAATTTCATAGTGTACCCTTATACTTAAAACAAGAGATGTGGATAGAAGCAATACAATTAGTAGAGGCGCGCGCACACGTTTGCGGTGAAAAGAGTACTTAGAGCTGCACAAAACCAAGTCGATTACAACACAGCAAGGTTGTCATTCTAATACTTCTCATTCCACCATCTTTATTTATCGATATTTTTGTTACTTTCTTTATACGTACATAGTGCATAGAAAAGGTATTGTATTCCACCCAAACATTAAATACCGAGATTTCACCCGAAATATGTGTTTTGGGACCTCCTGAATCCCAAAAAAGCATTTCTAGAACAAGGTCCGCGCGCGCACGAGTGTATATCTGTGAACAGCACAGCTCAAAAACGAAAATACCGTTAATTCCAAGCTTGGTATTTAAGTTTGGTATCTTTTAAGGGTGCGACACGAAGATTTTCAAAAAATCCCCCCAACAAACTACCCTTTACATGGAAAAAATTTCGAAATTTTTTATTTTGTCAAAAATGGCTCTAATGATTTTGATTAAAATCTCTTATATTTAAGATATTTACATGCTCAATAAATTGTACATCTTGAATTTTCTGGGAATAGCCTCCAAAGACCTCTTCATTCTCGATGATTTTTATTGAATTTTGTATTACTGGTAAACCGTAAGAGATAGACAAAAACTTACTACTCAAAAATGTAGA
The DNA here is from genome assembly GCA_030762935.1 of Hymenopus coronatus. Taxonomy (NCBI): domain Eukaryota; kingdom Metazoa; phylum Arthropoda; class Insecta; order Mantodea; family Hymenopodidae; genus Hymenopus; species Hymenopus coronatus. The sequence goes on along the minus strand of CM060895.1, from coordinate 1,851,670 downwards.
TCACGGTAAAACACACAATTTATGTCATATACATTTTTTTTCATGGAGTTTTTGAGATATTCCTTGTTATTGGTTTCAGCTTTAAAAAGCTTATCTTTTCTCATACAGGAATTTGTCAACTCGTGTCCATACTAACAAAGGAACTTCAGTGACATAGCAACCAGCTTTTGACTATCACTTTAACGTATGGTACTCCCTTATTTCGCTTCTACTTACAAGGAAGCAAGTAATAAGACTATTTCTGCTCATTTTTTTCGATTAACACTAAGTAAATAGAAGCATAAGCTTTTTAACAACAATTTGGTACAGAGATGTAGAGAAATTGATGTGAATGGAGCACATCTTTCTTCACTGCCTCCTAATTATGACATCGCAATGTACGAATATCGGTAGCAATAGGTACAAACGTTATTCTATTTGAGGTTATCGTACTCTTACATAAGAAATACAAATAATGATTAAGAAAACATTGAAAGTAGAATTGTGGAAGTGAAGGTTGGCTGTCACCAATAAAACATGCAGAGCTGAGTGTGTGCCCCACTCTGACGCGGGCGATAGGGGAGGGGGTCTGTATGGTATCGCTGGACGAGCCAGTCGCCGACAGTTGCAATGTGATAGTGAACACGATGGCTGAGATGCAGTGTCTTCCTAAAGCCCACAAGACTCTCACCTATCTACCAACGAGACCTCCAGTAGATATAGAGTTCGTGGAGCTCAGCTACACCGTGCCACAAGGACGCAAAGGTACCTTCCACTGTTTTACAGCTAGCTTGTACCATAAACTGCTTACTTTGGTCCAACTTTTATTTTATATTGTGAAAATTGCATTTATTGACAACAGCGCGACTTTTGAAGCAATCTATTAATTTTGGGGTTACAACAATTCAACACTACCTTTCTCTGTAACACATTATTGTTAAAAAGCTTATGCTTGTATCTACTTCAAGATAAACATTAGCAGAAATAGTCTTGTTACTTGCTTCCTCGTAAGTTCAAGCGAAATAAGGGAGTACCATCGGTTAAAGTGATAGTCAAATGTTTTTGCCATGTGCAGAAATGCGTCCCTTTGCATGGCCACGAGTTGATGAATTGCCGTATGTGAAAACTTGTTAAAATGAGAGCAATAACAAGGAATATCTCGAAAATGATTTACTCCACGAAACAAATATAGATATGACATGAATTGTGTGTTTTAAGGAGTTCTACAGTTCTGTTTCTTTGCCAGCTATACAAGGGGCATCCAGAATAAACAGCTCTTCAGGGACTAGTCCCTGAAGATACCTGCATACCAATTTCCTATTCTGGTGACTTTTCCTTTTGAGTTATCCTGTACACGTACATACACAGACCTTTTTCTAAAATTGCTACTTTTTTATAGACGCAGCCGTAAAGCGTATATTTCCGGTCAAATCTCGGTATCCAATTCTTGGGTGCAGTAATACCAATTTTGTAACATTTCATATTTCCAAATATACATTTTATTTCATTGTGTCCAATATGAATACATTATTATTATTATTATTATTATTACTAGGAAGGCCGAAAATACCAAATTTCACAAAATTTGAGGTACTCTATGAGAAGCAATAATTGGATGTTCATGATAGCTTATACCAGGAGTTGTGAACTCCATCCATGTTCTCTCAAGTCGCGTGTTTCTGATACTATTTGTAGTTTAGAAGCGTAACACCACTATATCTACCTGTAGTATTTTGCAGAACTTGGGCCGCTCTAATGATCCAATGAAACTAAGTGTGATTGGTTGAGATTGTATTTCTGATGACGATATCACAGGTTATATTTGTTGGAAAAGCTTGTTTGTTTTGACTATAGATGTTGAAGCGGTTGGTATATGACGGATATAAAGGAGTATTTTATAATGTTGAGAAACATATTTTTGCGCCAAGTACTAGAACATTAAAACACACACTAACCTTAACGGACTGGAACCTAACTTCCGGACATGAAAGAGAAACAAACCGTACCGACTACTATAGTCACACTGACCGCTCAATTATTGCGGTAATGTGACATATCACGTTCTTCCGCTAGCAGCGAAACCAGGCTATTTCAGCATAGACCATTTATATAATACTCCTTTAGGTATAATTATTTGTTACATATACAAACTGTTCCAGTGTGTACTCGAATTCGTCTGTAAAAAAATAAAACAAAAACTGTTGTGTTCCATTCACATGACTTTCTCAACATCTCTGCAACAAATTCTTGTTAACAAACTTATGTTTTATTTACTTCATGCTAATCGAGAAAACATTTGCAGAAATAGTCTTATTACTTGTTTCCTTGTAAGTAGAAGTGAAATAAGGGCGTAGCAAAGGTTAAAGGGATAGTCAAAAGCTGGTTGCTATGTGACTCAAGCTCTTTGTTTGTATGGACACGAGTTGACAAATTCCTGTATGAGAAAAATATGATTTTTAAACTTGAAACAAAAAACAAGGAATATCTCGAAAACTATCAACTCCACGAAAAAAAGTGTATGATATACAAATGTGTGGTTTAACGTGCTGTACATGTTTGTGAGGTAATTTTCTGTGCATCCCTTATGGTTTAGCAGTTATGCAAAATTCCGTAAATTTCATTCAGAATAAAGTAGTCTTCAGAGGCTATTCTCAGAAAAGTCAAGCTATACATTTTATTAGTCAGATAAATTTCTATAATATACGATATTTTAATCAAAATCGTTAGCCATTTCTGAGAAAATAAAAATTTTCGAAAATTGTACCATGTAAAGGGTACTTAGGGGTGGGTGGACATTCTTGAAAATTTTCGTGTCGCAGTCTTGGAAGATGCTCAAGTTAAATACCAAGTTTGGTATTTAAGGGAGTTTTCGTTTTTGAGCTTTGTTGCCCACAGACGGACATACACGGACCTTTTTCTGAAAATGCTTTTTTGGATTGAGCGGGTCAAGTGAAATCTCGGTATGTGCAATACAATACCTTCTCTATACCCTACGTTAACTAAGCGATATGTTTCATTATAAACATGAGTTTACAACAGCTCTACCAACATGAAAGGGATGTCAATACTGGTGCCACGTTCACGTAAAACTGACGTCTTTTACAGCGAAGCGGATTCTGTTTTAAAACCTCCTGTCGATCAAGAAACAATGAAAAAGTGATTTGCGATAAACGTCGCGCACGACAAACACTGTCTGGAATACCTTACCGTTAAACTAATACAAAAACTGACGCTTCCATTCACATTACTTTCTCTACATCTCTGTAACAACTTATTATGGCTAGTAAACTTATTCTTCTATCTACTTAATCAAGATAAACATTAGCAGAAATTGTCTTATTACTTGCTGCTTCCTTGTGAGTAGAAGGGAAATAAGAAAATGCACAGGCTAAAGCGATAGTCTCGTACTTTAAAAGCCAGTCGCATTTCATATTCCAATCTCTTTACTTGCCAGGAGTAAACAAACCAGAAGAAAGATGTCCTCTCTTTTGAAGAAAAGTTTAAGTTACTTAAATTGAAACCAATAATCCGAAATATCTCGAAAACAGTTAACTCTACACAAAAATCTGATGTGTACCATTCACATGACTTTCTCTATATCCCTGCAACAAATTATTCTTAAAAAGCTTATACTTCTATTTACTCTATGCTAATCAGAAAAAAATAGCAGAAATAGTCTTATTACTCGCATCCTTGTAAGTAGAAGCGAAATAAGGGACAACCGTAGGTTAAAGTGACAAGTCAAAAGCTGGTTGCTATGTCAATGAAGTTCCTTTGTTTATATGGATAGGAGTTGACAAGTTCCTGTATGAGAAAAGTATACGTTTTTCATAGCAGAAACCAAAAATAAGGAATGTCGCAAAAACGACGAACTCCACGAAAAAAAATGTATATAACATAAATTGTGTGTTTTAATGTGCTCTACATTTTTGTGTAGTAAGGTTTTGTCCATCTCTTACGGTTTAGCAGTTATTCAAAATTTAGTAAAATTCATCCTGAATAAACTACTCTTCAGAGGCTATTCCCAGAAAATTCAAGATACACATTTTATTTGTCAGGTAAATATGTTTAATATACGAAATTTTAATCAAAATCGTTAGAGCCATTTTTGAGAAAATCAAAATTTTCGAAAAAAGTTCCATGTAAAGGGCAGTTGGGGGTGGGGGATTTTTCTCAAAATCGTCGTGTCGCATCTCTGGAAGATACTAAACTTAAATACCAAGTTTGGTATTTTACCGACTTTTCGTTTTTGAGTTATTGTGTTCACAGACACACGGACACACACACACACACACACACACACGGACCTTTTTGTGAAAATGCTTTTTTTTTTGGATATTGGGGACCCTAAAACATATATTTCCGGTGAAATCTCGGTATCGAATTTTTGGGTGGAGTGCAATACTTTCTCTATACACTATGTACATAGTGCGTATGGAGAAAGTAAAAAAAAATGTATATAACAAAAATGGTGTGTTTTAACGTGATCTACTTTGTTTTTGTCTATCCCTTACGGCTTACCAGTTCTCAAAATTCATTCACAATAAAGAGGTCTTTAGAGGACATTCCCAGAAAATTCAAGGTAAACATTTTATTTGCCTTATAAATACCTTTAATATACGGAATTTTAATCAAAATCATTAGAGCCATTTTTGAAAAAATGAAACTTTTCGACATTTTTCCTGCAAAGGGTAGTTTGGGGTGGGGGTATTTTTCTCAAAATCTTTGTGTCGCATCCCTGGAACGTACCTACTAAACTTAAATAGCAAGTTTGCCATTTTCCCGACTTTTCCTTTCTGAGTTATGCTATCCATAGACACAAACACATACGGACCTTTTTCCAAAAGTGCTCTTTTTGGATTTAGGGGGACCCAAAACATGTATTTCCGGTGAAGTCTCAGTATCAAATTTTTGGGTGCAATACAATACCTTCTCTATACACTATGTACATAGTACGCGTAGAGAAAGTAAAAAGAACTTTCAGAAAAAAGTGTGTGTGTGTGAACACGATAACTCAAAAACGAAAAGTCGGTAAAATACCAAACTTGGCATTTAAGTTTAGTATATTTCAGGGATGCGACACGAAGATTTTGAGAAAAATCCCCCCACCCCAAACTTCCCTTTACATGGAAAAACTTTCGAAAAGTTTTCTTTTTTCAAAAATGGCTCTAATGATTTTGATTAAAATAGTGTGTATTAAAGATATTTACATGGCAAATAAAAAGTATATCTTGAATTTTCTGGGAATAGCTTTTGAAGACATCTTTATTCTGAATGAATTTTGTTGAATTTTGTGTAACTGGTAAACACATAGGCAAAAACTTACTTGATAGGAAGTGTAGAGCGCGTTAAAACACACAATTTATGTTACATACATGTTTTTCGTGGAGTTGACCGTTTTTGAGATATTCCTCGTTATTTGTTTCAGCTTTAAAAATTTATACTTTTCTCATTTAGGAATTTGTGAACTCCTGTCCATACAAACAAAGGAAATTCACATAGCAAACAGTTTTTGACTATCACTTTAACTATGGTACTCCCTTATTTCGCTTCTACTAACAAGGAAGCTAGTAATAAGACTATTTCTGGTAATTTTTCTCGATTAGCATGATGTGAATAGGAAAAAAGGCTTTTTAACCATAATGTGTTGCAGAGAAAGTCATGTGAATGGAATACATCAGATTTGTATTGGTGAAATTTCCATTACACACTTGGAAGTAGGAGGTTTTGTTCTGTGCGCATGAAGTTGTGGGTCAGCTGCGCAAATGCACAAGTAATAAACTGATTGTTTGTATTGTAGAATGGGCTGTGTTTGTAACTTGCTGACTGAGGATCTCGTGGGGCGCAATGTCAGTGAGTGGAAACAGACATTGTTGCGGTATTAGTCTTACTAACTTACTGCTAATCGAAACATAAACACGTACCCTGCTTTCAAAAGTGTATTGTTTTTAAGAACCTCGCTGTAAAACTCCTCTCAACACAAGCTCCGTTCCTCGTTACTCACACAACATTCTTTTGAACAGATTTGGTGCATCTGTTTTTTCGAAAAACTCGCTCCACATTTGATATTACCGATTTCACGCCGTTGCAGCGATTTTCTCATCTTGTGCACAAAATTGTTTTGGTAGAAACGTAAGAAGAGATTGTTTCTTCATATTGAAATGAGACACTCACGGAACAAACTTGGACGTCGCCTCTTCCCTATGACAGAGCAACAAACTCACCATCTGAGCCTTCCAACAGTTGCTAATGTGAGCCGATGCAACAATGACAAGTTAACAGAAACATAGCAATTAAGAACCACATTGTTGATGAGTAAGCCAATAGATGTGGCAACCTCTCGGCCCGCCAACTGCAAACCTCTTGTCACGTGAAGTCTAGCTCACTATTGGGGCAGCATTCAATTTAAATTGCACATTGCTTCCTTTGAAAACAATGTACCAATGATAATTGTTTTCAGAATGAACTCCTATTTAGTGGCGTTTATATAAATATTAAGGTTTGCATTAAGTGCAAATGCTTACATGTTGCTTTGAATAACGTATTTGTTCAATAAAACGAAATGTAAATAAAGTACAATAATGTCATTTGGTTCAACAGTGAATACATTGTGAATCCTAATCAGCAAATGTTGTATGAAAACAAAAACATTTGTAGGTTGAAGTTTCAGTGCGATCGATATAGCAGTTTCAGGTAGAACACGATACATGTAACAGCTTCAAACTGAGGATAATAACAAGCAAGTACTTACAGTCCGCTCCTGAACAAATAATCTACTTTTAAACAGTTCAATCAGAATTATATGCCGTTTGTGATCTTAAAATTGACGTAACGATTCATATTTACATTTTGCTTGCCAACTACTGAAACTGGTATAGGAGTAACTTTGTTGACATTTAAATTTGGTTCTGTGATACGTTTAGTGCGGTATTTTCTATGTAAAATAATGTTATTGGCTTTTATGGAGTCCCAGAGCAGTTGGTAGCACTGAAACTCTTGCTAGTAGCATAACAAACAAATATTTTAATGCAACATGTTTGATTTGGACTAAATCCTGTTGTGATCTCCTTGTATACAAGTCTCATCAAACGTTTGCCTCTTCACGCGCGCGCAACCTATTACTTTCTCTACCACGTATGTATAAATAAATAAAATGTGTATAAAAGCCCTGGTACCTAATTCCTAAACCCAGGCCAGAGTTTTAAAAATGTATTTATTTTCATATAACATACACTTATTGTTGACAGATTAATTATAAATTAAAAAAAATAAAAATAATAACACTAATAAATTATAATAAACTACACACATAACAAAAACTAATAAAGATAATAAAATAAAAAAATAAAATTAAAAAGCACGTATGTACAATGTACACAGTAGATAGGGAAGCTATTGCATTCCACCCAAAAATTCAGTACTGAGATTCTACAGGAAATACATGTTTTGAGAACCCCTGAATAAAAAAAACTTTTTAGATAAAGGTAAACGCGCGTGCGCGCGGGTGTGTGTACACAACATAACTAAAAATTAATACCAAATTTGTTAGTTAGGTTCAGCATCACACAAAGATTTACCAGAAAGCCTCGCACCCCAAGCTAAGGTTTACTTGACAATTTAAAAATACCTCTAACGATTTCGATTAAAACACGAACAAATAAAACGTGTATATAAATTCTTTGTCACTCAACTCTTCTTTGTTTTGAGAAAATCAAAATTTTCGAAATTTTTTCCGTATAAAGAGTAGTTAGGAGTGGGGGGATTTTGTTGAAAGTGTTGGTGTCGCATCCCGGAAGATACTCAACTTAACTTTGGTATTTTACTGACTTTCAAAAGCGAAAAGTCGGTAAAATACCAAACTTGGTATTTAAGTTTATCATCTGCCAGGGATGCGACACAAAGATTTTGAGAAAAATCCCCCCACCCCAAATTAACCTTTGTATGGAAAAAAAATTCGAAAATTTTATTTTCTCAAAAATGGCTCTAACCATTTTTATTAAAATTTCGTATATTAAAGATATATACCTGACATATCTTGACTTTTCTGGGAATAAACTCTGAAGATTACTTTATTGTGGATGAATTTTACGGAATTTTGCATAACTGCTATACCATAGGAATAGACAAAAACTTAGCAAACAAGAAATGTAGAGCACATTAAACTACACAATTTATGTTATATACATTTTTTTTCGTGGAATAGATCGTTTTTAAGATATTCCTTGTTTTTTGTTTCAGCTTTGAAAAAGTTATATTTTTTCATACAGGAATTAGTCAACTGCTGTCCATGCAAACAATGGAAGTTCAGTCACATAGGTATCAGCCTTTGACTATCACTTTAACTCCGTTATTCCGCTTCTACTTACAAAGGATCAAGTAATAAGACTATTTCTGTTCATTTTTTTCTCGATCAGCATGAAGTAAATAGAAGCATAAGCTCTTTAACAATAATTTGTTGCAGAAATGTAGAGAATATCATGTGAATGGAACACATCAGATTTTTTGAGATAATCAATGAAAACTATCCCGCGTGCGTCCCAGAAAACGCACGCCATGAGCAACTGGCTTTGCCTTCTTTGGAGCTGATTCTCCCCTTCCAATCCACTGTTTTGATTGTTCCTTCGTTTCAGGCGTGAAGTGATGGACGCAGGTTTCATCCATTGTTATGAAGCGACGCAAAAACTCAGCTTTATTGCAGCAAACCTTGCCAAACACTCGACTGATACTTCCTCACGACACTGGTTCTGTTCTATTGTTAGCAAACGCAACACACAACTTTCTCATATCCAAATGTTCAGTCAGTATGCGATGTGCACAACTTTTTGAAATGCCTGCAATGTCTGCTAGTCGATGGTCATCCAATACCATTTTGTGGATTTTCTTTACAATTTCTGGACTGGTAACCTCACTTGTTCGATGCTCGTCTTGGCAGCTCTGCCACACAATATTTCACTCTTGTAAACAAAGGAGCAGACTTCCCCAAAGCTTTAATATTAGTTGGACTAAGACCTTTCAAATGAAATTATTGTATCACTTAACAATGAGCAGTTTTATCCACGCTGAGAGCATTCACTCATGATGGCTGCGAAACAAATGATAAACAACATAACATTGTGAAAGTTAAGCTTTCTAAGGTTGGTACTTTACCGTAACAACAGCCGGTATCTATACGTTAGGTCGCGCACTTCTGGGACAACCCTCTCACCTACAACAAGTTCCATTGTTAAGGAAGATTTCTTATTTTGGTTACAGTTTGTCAGCAATTTATTGTTGAACACTAATCGAATGTTTCGACAATCGAATATATTACGATAGTGAGAAATCAGTGTCTAATCATTCGGATTTAAAAGTATTATGTAATAGGCGTTCTAACCTTCGAGTAACAAAAGAAAGATTTTAGTGCGCATTATTTTGCAAAATTAAAAAACATAATTTGTTTGCAATTGTTCTCTAGTAATTAGAGAAATCTCACGAATATCTGATTGTAGAGCTGAAACCGAGTTTTACTTATAGACGCTCTTTAACTGCGCACGCTCAGTGTCGCATTCCATATTAACTGTGACAAACCACTTTATCAGGGTCGAGGTTTTACGTAGCGTAAACATGCGGCAGGGGACCAACGGCTTTATTTCCCTTCAAAAGGAAGCCATACTAAGAATATTTAAATCCTTCGCCGGGTTTGAACCCGGACGTTGGCATGGTAATCACGTGTGTGTCAGTGGACAGCATAGCTCAAAACGAAAAGTAGGTTTTTAGGTTGAGTATCTTCTAAGGATGCGACACCAACAAAATTCCCCCACCACAAACTACCCTTTACATTTTCGATTTTTTTTTATTTTCTCAAAAATGGCTCTAACGATTTTGATTAAAATATCGTATATTAAGGGTATTTACATCGTAAATAATATGTAGGTTATTTTGAATTTTGTGGGAATAACCTTTTGAAGATGTCTTTATTCTGGATGATTTTGTATAACTAGTAAACCGTAAGAGATACAGAAAAAATTGCAGGTTTCGTTAAAATAAATAGTTTGTCATATAAGCCTTTTCACGTTTATACTTTTCTCAAAGTGGACCATAGCGAACCGAACCTCAATTGTTTCTCATAGTGAAGAGAGTTTAAAACACTTGAGTATCACTTTATCCTAGTGTATTCCCTTCTATACACAAGAAAGCAAGTAATAATGTTTATACTTTTCTCAAAGTGGACCATAGCGAACCGAACCTCAATTGTTTCTCATAGTGAAGACAGTTTAAAACACTTGAGTATCACTTTATCCCAGTATATTCCCTTCTATACACAAGAAAGCAAGTAATAATGTTTATACTTTTCTCAAAGCGAACCGAACCTCAATTGTTTCTCATAGTGAAGAGAGTTTAAAACACTTGAGTATCACTTTATCCTAGTATATTCCCTTCTATACACAAGAAAGCAAGTAATAATGTTTATACTTTTCTCAAAGCGAACCTCAATTGTTTCTCATAGTGAAGAGAGTTTAAATACTTGAGTATCACTTTATCCCAGTATATTCCCTTCTGTACACAAGAAAGCAAGTAATAATGTTTATACTTTTCTCAAAGCGAACCGAACCTCAATTGTTTCTCATAGTGAAGAGAGTTTAAAACACTTGAGTATCACTTTATCCCAGTATATTCCCTTCTGTACACAAGAAAGCAAGTAATAATGTTTACACTTTTCTCAAAGTGGACCATAGCGAACCGAACCTCAATTGTTTCTCATAGTGAAGAGAGTTTAAAACACTTGAGTATCACTTTATCCCAGTATATTCCCTTCTGTACACAAGAAAGCAAGTAATAATGTTTATACTTTTCTCAAAGTGGACCATAGCGAACCGAACCTCAATTGTTTCTCATAGTGAAGAGAGTTTAAATACTTGAGTATCACTTTATCCCAGTATATTCCCTTCTGTACACAAGAAAGCAAGTAATAATGTTTATACTTTTCTCAAAGCGAACCGAACCTCAATTGTTTCTCATAGTGAAGAGAGTTTAAAACACTTGAGTATCACTTTATCCTAGTATATTCCCTTCTGTACACAAGAAAGCAAGTAATAATGTTTATACTTTTCTCAAAGCGAACCGAACCTCAATTGTTTCTCATAGTGAAGAGAGTTTAAAACACTTGAGTATCACTTTATTTTAGTATATTCCCTTCTGTACACAAGAAAGAAGTAATAATGTTTATACTTTTCTCAAAGCGAACCGAACCTCAATTGTTTCTCATAGTGAAGAGAGTTTAAAACACTTGAGTATCACTTTATCCTAGTATATTCCCTTCTATACACAAGAAAGCAAGTAATAATGTTTATACTTTTCTCAAAGTGGACCATAGCGAACCGAACCTCAATTGTTTCTCATAGTGAAGACAGTTTAAAACACTTGAGTATCACTTTATCCTAGTATATTCCCTTCTGTACACAAGAAAGCAAGTAATAATGTTTATACTTTTCTCAAAGCGAACCGAACCTCAATTGTTTCTCATAGTGAAGAGAGTTTAAAACACTTGAGTATCACTTTATCCTAGTGTATTCCCTTCTATACACAAGAAAGCAAGTAATAATGTTTATACTTTTCTCAAAGTGGACCATAGCGAACCGAACCTCAATTGTTTCTCATAGTGAAGAGAGTTTAAAACACTTGAGTATCACTTTATCCTAGTATATTCCCTTCTGTACACAAGAAAGCAAGTAATAATGTTTATACTTTTCTCAAAGCGAACCGAACCTCAATTGTTTCTCATAGTGAAGAGAGTTTAAAACACTTGAGTATCACTTTATCCTAGTGTATTCCCTTCTATACACAAGAAAGCAAGTAATAATGTTTATACTTTTCTCAAAGTGGACCATAGCGAACCGAACCTCAATTGTTTCTCATAGTGAAGAGAGTTTAAAACACTTGAGTAGCACTTTATCCCAGTATATTCCCTTCTGTACACAAGAAAGCAAGTAATAATGTTTATACTTTTCTCAAAGTGGACCATAGCGAACCGAACCTCAATTGTTTCTCATAGTGAAGAGAGTTTAAAACACTTGAGTAGCACTTTATCCCAGTATATTCCCTTCTGTACACAAGAAAGCAAGTAATAATGTTTATACTTTTCTCAAAGTGGACCATAGCGAACCGAACCTCAATTGTTTCTCATAGTGAAGAGAGTTTAAAACACTTGAGTAGCACTTTATCCCAGTATATTCCCTTCTGTACACAAGAAAGCAAGTAATAATGTTTATACTTTTCTCAAAGTGGACCATAGCGAACCGAACCTCAATTGTTTCTCATAGTGAAGAGAGTTTAAACACTTGAGTAGCACTTTATCCCAGTATATTCCCTTCTGTACACAAGAAAGCAAGTAATAATGTTTATACTTTTCTCAAAGCGAACCGAACCTCAATTGTTCCTCATAGTGAAGAGAGTTTAAAACACTTGAGTATCACTTTATCCTAGTATATTCCCTTCTGTACACAAGAAAGCAAGTAATAATGTTTATACTTTTCTCAAAGTGGACCATAGCGAACCGAACCTCAATTGTTTCTCATAGTGAAGAGAGTTTAAACACTTGAGTAGCACTTTATCCCAGTATATTCCCTTCTGTACACAAGAAAGCAAGTAATAATGTTTATACTTTTCTCAAAGCGAACCGAACCTCAATTGTTTCTCATAGTGAAGAGAGTTTAAAACACTTGAGTATCACTTTATCCCAGTATATTCCCTTCTGTACACAAGAAAGCAAGTAATAATGTTTATACTTTTCTCAAAGCGAACCGAACCTCAATTGTTCCTCATAGTGAAGAGAGTTTAAAACACTTGAGTATCACTTTATCCTAGTATATTCCCTTCTGTACACAAGAAAGCAAGTAATAATGTTTATACTTTTCTGAAAGTGAACCGAACCTCAATTGTTTCTCATAGTGAGGAGAGTTTAAAACACTTGAGTAGCACTTTATCCCAGTATATTCCCTTCTGTACACAAGAAAGCAAGTAATAATGTTTATACTTTTCTCAAAGCGAACCGAACCTCAATTGTTTCTCATAGTGAGGAGAGTTTAAAACACTTGAGTAGCACTTTATCCCAGTATATTCCCTTCTATACACAAGAAAGCAAGTAATAATGTTTATCTCGATTAGTATGATGTACAACAGTTTGTATTTGGAACAGGTAGAGAAAGCTCACATTTTTAAATGGTTTAACTTCTTGTTCTTATCACGACGGATGGACAATAGCCTTCTAGGCCTCGTCCTAATTACTCTTCGCTCCAAGTAGATGACGTAAGAGTGCCATCCAGTCTTGATAGATGGGAGCAATCGCTTATTTTCAGTGGAACTTTGTGACCACGGGTCACGGCCTCCTGATAGTAATCAAAAGATGACATCAGGTGGCCATGGATACTTCACTCTGGTCGACTGCGAGCTGCCAACTGTTTAATGTTATTTTTTATGTATACCACATGTAACAGTCACATGACTCGTTGAGAAAGCAGGCAAACTGTTTAAAATTTAATATGACGTTTCTTCCATTCACATGACCTTCTCTGCAAAAAAACTATTCTCACAAAAGATTATTCCTTTATCCACTTCAAGCTAATCAAGATAAACATTACCACAAACTGTCTTATTACTTGCTTCCTTGTAAGTAGAAGGGGATACACTAGGATAAAGTGATAAACATTAACAGAAAGTGTCTTATTACTTGCTTCCTTGTAAGTAGAAGGGGATACACTAGGATAAAGTGATAAACATTAACAGAAACTGTCTTATTACTTGCTTCCTTGTAAGTAGAAGGGGATACACTAGGATAAAGTGATAAACATTAACAGAAATTGTCTTATTGCTTGTAAGTAGAAGGGGATACACTAGGATAAAGTGATAAACATTAACAGAAACTGTCTTATTACTTGCTTCCTTGTAAGTAGAAGGGGATACACTAGGATAAAGTGATAAACATTAACAGAAATTGTCTTATTGCTTGTAAGTAGAAGGGGATACACTAGGATAAAGTGATAAACATTAACAGAAATTGTCTTATTGCTTGTAAGTAGAAGGGGATACACTAGGATAAAGTGATAAACATTAACAGAAATTGTCTTATTGCTTGCTTCCTTGTAAGTAGAAGGGAATACACTAGGATAAAGTGATAAACTTTAACAGAAATTGTCTTATTGCTTGCTTCCTTGTAAGTAGAAGGGAATACACTAGGATAAAGTGATAAACATTAACAGAAAGTGTCTTATTGCTTGCTTCCTTGTAAGTAGAAGGGAATACACTAGGATAAAGTGATAAACATTACCACAAACTGTCTTATTACTTGCTTCCTTGTAAGTAGAAGGGAATACACTAGGATAAAGTGATAAACATTAACAGAAAGTGTCTTATTGCTTGCTTCCTTGTATGTAGAAGGGAATACACTAGGATAAAGTGATAAACATTAACAGAAAGTGTCTTATTGCTTGCTTCCTTGTAAGTAGAAGGGAATACACTAGGATAAAGTGTATTGCACTCCACCCAAAAATTCGATACCGAGATTTCACCGGAAATATATGTTTTGGGTCCCCCTGAACCCAAAAAAGCATTTTCACTTTCTGTAGCCCAACTTGTAGAATGTACATAGAGGATGGAGAAGGTATTGTATTCCACCAAAAAATGCAATGTCGAGATTTCACCGGAAATATGTGTTTTGGGGTTCCCTGAGTCGGAAAAAAGCAAATTTAGAAAAGGTCTGTGAACAGCACAAGTGAAAAACGAAAAGACAGTTAAATACCAAACTTGGTATTTAAGTTTGGTATCTTCCAAGGATACGCCAGGAAGATTTAAAAAAAAAAATACCTCCACCACAAACTACCCTTTAAGTCGATAAAAAAAAAACGATTCAAAATTTTGTTTTTCTCAAAAATGGCTGTAACGATTTTGATTGAAATAAGATATTTACTTGCGAAAGAAAATGTGAGAAGACCCCTTTAGTCTGGGCGAGTTTTGTAAAGCGCAAGAGACAGACAAATATAAATCTCATTAAAACACACAATTTATGTTATATACATTTTTGTTTGTAGAGCTAACCGTTTTCAACATATTCCTTGTTATTGGTTTCATGTTTAAAAAAACTTATATTTTTCTCATACAGGAATTTGTCCATATAAACAAAGGAACATCAGTCACAGAGCCACCAGCTTTTGATTATCACTTTAACCTATGTACTCCCTTATTTCGCTTCTACTAACAAGGAAGCAAGTAATAAGACTATTTCTGCTAATAACATGAAGTAAAGATAAACATTAGCTTTTTAACAATATAATTTGTTGAGAATGTCATGTGAATAGAACTCATCGGACTTTTTACGTTTGGAACATTTTACCTAAAGTCAAAGGTGCTGACACACATGTTCAGATTTTTGGATGCATAAGGAATTGTCTTGCCGAGAGAAAAATGCGCCAAACTAGGAATTCAACCCGAGACCAGTTATTTGCCATCTCTGGTCACGCTATGAGCAGAGACTGGGCGTTGCTTGGTATGAGAAGCAAGCATCTTGACATTGTTCAGCATGTCATCCTCTTATATAAAGTAAACACAACTTGTGTTCCCTACACCATAATAAAACAATGTGATGGAATACTATTACATATCATTTCCACGCAGGGGTCTGGAACTCTTATCGGGACGCGGATTCTCTCTCCTTTCTACAAGGAAAACGAGCTCTGCTGTTTCACTGAACATATTTGTTTCGCTAGTATATGTTACTGTGAACAACATAACTAACATTTTGATGCTACATTCATGTGACTTTCTCTGTAACAAACTATTTTTATTCTATCTACTTCATTCTAATAAAGGTAAACATCAGCAGATATGACATTATTTAATTTATTGGGAAATAAGGGAATAGTACATTCGAGTGATAGTTAAATTTTTTAAAAGCTGTTGCTTTTCGATTGACACTCAAATGTTGTTCTTTTCGCAACATCAGAATTAAAAAAAATGAAACCTTAGCATTAAAAGAAATGCACGTTTAATAATTCAGCAGGTTCTCGGTAAATTAGATAACCTATTCCCCATAGTGGGTAACGTTCTGAATAAAAAGAAACCTTCCTTGATGGAGAACACTTAAGAAAGACAGGCGGACGAGCTCGCTCTACTTTCCCCGAAGCTCGCTCACTACCCTTATACGCGCCATGATAGAATTTGACAAGTGGCGTTGTTGTAGATCCACACGGCCCATACCAACACGCACTACATAAAGATCGTACAGTCCGATCTGCAGCAAATAAAATTGTTGCCAGTCCAATGAAAGGCACAAGTGTCCGTTTGACCCTAACACAAATGTGGGGACCTTGAAACGGTATTGTAACTTTCCTTCAAACTTACAAGGCACTAACCCACACACACGACTTTCGCTATTCACTATGCTTTATTTCCTTTTCCATTACTAATAATATTTATAGTAGGTAGTCAAACGTATTCCATTCACCCAAAAATTCAATACCGAGATTTCGGCGGAATTACAAGATTTAGGATCCCCTGTACCAAAAAGAGCTTTTTAGAAAAATATCTGTGTGTGTCTATGTCTGTGAGTGTCTGTGTGTGTCTATGAATGTGAGTGTCTATGTCTCTGTGTGTCTGTGTGTCTGTGTGTGTCTATGACTGTGAGTGTCTGTGTGTGTCTATGACTGAGAGTATCTGTGTGTGTCTATGTCTGTGTGTCTGTGTGTGTCTGTGTGTGTCTGTGTGTGTCTATGACTGTGAGTGTCTGTGTGTGTCTATGACTGTGAGTGTCTGTGTGTCTATGTCTGTGAGTATCTGTGTGTGTCTATGACTGTGAGTGTCTGTGTGTGTCTATGACTGTGAGTGTCTGTGTGTGTCTATGACTGTGAGTGTCTGTGTGTGTCTATGACTGTGAGTGTCTGTGTGTGTCTATGACTGTGAGTGTCTGTGTGTGTCTATGACTGTGAGTATCTGTGTGTGTCTATGACTGTGAGTATCTGTGTGTGTCTATGACTGTGAGTATCTGTGTGTCTATGTCTGTGAGTATCTGTGTGTGTCTATGACTGTGAGTATCTGTGTGTGTCTATGACTGTGAGTATCTGTGTGTGTCTATGACTGTGAGTGTCTGTGTGTGTCTATGACTGTGAGTATCTGTGTGTGTCTATGACTGTGAGTATCTGTGTGTCTATGTCTGTGAGTATCTGTGTGTGTCTATGACTGTGTGTGTCTGTGTGTGTCTATGACTGTGAGTATCTGTGTGTGTCTATGACTGTGAGTATCTGTGTGTGTCTATGACTGTGAGTATCTGTGTGTCTATGTCTGTGAGTATCTGTGTGTGTCTATGACTGTGTGTGTCTGTGTGTGTCTATGACTGTGAGTATCTGTGTGTGTCTATGACTGTGAGTATCTGTGTGTGTCTATGACTGTGAGTATCTGTGTGTCTATGTCTGTGAGTATCTGTGTGTGTCTATGACTGTGTGTGTCTGTGTGTGTCTATGACTGTGAGTGTCTGTGTGTGTCTATGACTGTGAGTGTCTGTGTGTGTCTATGACTGTGAGTATCTGTGTGTGTCTATGACTGTGAGTATCTGTGTGTGTCTATGACTGTGAGTATCTGTGTGTGTCTATGACTGTGAGTGTCTGTGTGTGTCTATGACTGTGAGTGTCTGTGTGTGTCTATGACTGTGAGTATCTGTGTGTGTCTATGACTGTGAGTGTCTGTGTGTGTCTATGACTGTGAGTGTCTGTGTGTGTCTATGACTGTGAGTATCTGTGTGTGTCTATGTCTGTGAGTATCTGTGTGTGTCTATGACTGTGAGTATCTGTGTGTGTCTATGACTGTGAGTGTCTGTGTGTGTCTATGACTGTGAGTGTCTGTGTGTGTCTATGACTGTGAGTGTCTGTGTGTGTCTATGACTGTGAGTATCTGTGTGTGTCTATGACTGTGAGTATCTGTGTGTGTCTATGACTGTGAGTGTCTGTGTGTGTCTATGACTGTGAGTGTCTGTGTGTGTCTATGACTGTGAGTATCTGTGTGTGTCTATGACTGTGAGTGTCTGTGTGTGTCTATGACTGTGAGTGTCTGTGTGTGTCTATGACTGTGAGTATCTGTGTGTGTCTATGACTGTGAGTATCTGTGTGTCTATGTCTGTGAGTATCTGTGTGTGTCTATGACTGTGAGTATCTGTGTGTGTCTATGACTGTGAGTGTCTGTGTGTGTCTATGACTGTGAGTATCTGTGTGTGTCTATGACTGTGAGTATCTGTGTGTCTATGTCTGTGAGTATCTGTGTGTGTCTATGACTGTGAGTGTCTGTGTGTGTCTATGACTGTGAGTGTCTGTTTGTGTCTATGACTGTGAGTATCTGTGTGTGTCTATGACTGTGAGTATCTGTGTGTGTCTATGACTGTGAGTATCTGTGTGTGTCTATGACTGTGAGTGTCTGTGTGTGTCTATGACTGTGAGTGTCTGTGTGTGTCTATGACTGTGAGTGTCTGTGTGTGTCTATGTCTGTGAGTATCTGTGTGTGTCTATGACTGTGAGTGTCTGTGTGTGTCTATGACTGTGAGTGTCTGTGTGTCTATGTCTGTGAGTATCTGTGTGTGTCTATGTCTGTGAGTGTCTGTGTGTGTCTATGGCTGTGAGTGTCTGTGTGTGTCTATGACTGTGAGTGTCTGTGTGTGTCTATGTGTCTGTGTGTGTCTATGACTGTGAGTGTCTGTGTGTGTCTATGACTGTGAGTGTCTGTGTGTGTCTATGTGTCTGTGTGTGTCTATGACTGTGAGTGTCTGTGTGTGTCTATGACTGTGAGTGTCTGTGTGTCTATGTCTGTGAGTATCTGTGTGTGTCTATGTCTGTGAGTGTCTGTGTGTGTCTATGGCTGTGAGTGTCTGTGTGTGTCTATGACTGTGAGTGTCTGTGTGTGTCTATGTGTCTGTGTGTGTCTATGACTGTGAGTGTCTGTGTGTGTCTATGACTGTGAGTGTCTGTGTGTGTCTATGTGTCTGTGTGTGTCTATGACTGTGAGTGTCTGTGTGTGTCTATGACTGTGAGTGTCTGTGTGTGTCTATGTGTCTGTGTGTGTCTATGACTGTGAGTGTCTGTGTGTGTCTATGACTGTGAGTGTCTGTGTGTGTCTATGACTGTGAGTGTCTGTGTGTGTCTATGACTGTGAGTGTCTGTGTGTGTCTATGACTGTGAGTGTCTGTGTGTGTCTATGTGTCTGTGTGTGTCTATGACTGTGAGTGTCTGTGTGTGTCTATGACTGTGATTGTCTGTGTGTGTCTATGACTGTGAGTGTCTGTGTGTGTCTATGTGTCTGTGTGTGTCTATGACTGTGAGTGCCTGTGTGTGTCTATGACTGTGAGTGTCTGTGTGTGTCTATGTCTGTGTGTGTCTGTGTGTGTCTGTGTGTGTCTATGACTGTGAGTGTCTGTGTGTGTCTATGACTGTGAGTATCTGTGTGTGTCTGTGTGTCTGTGTGTGTCTATGACTGTGAGTGTCTGTGTGTGTCTATGTCTGTGTGTGTCTGTGTGTGTCTATGTCTGTGTGTGTCTGTGTGTGTCTATGACTGTGAGTGTCTGTGTGTGTCTATGACTGTGAGTGTCTGTGTGTGTCTATGTCTGTGAGTATCTGTGTGTGTCTATGTCTGTGTGTGTCTATGACTGTGAGTGTCTGTGTGTGTCTATGACTGTGAGTGTCTGTGTGTGTCTATGACTGTGAGTGTCTGTGTGTGTCTATGACTGTGAGTGTCTGTGTGTGTCTATGTTTGTGAGTATCTGTGTGTGTCTATGACTGTGAGTATCTGTGTGTGTCTATGACTGTGAGTGTCTGTGTGTGTCTATGTTTGTGTGTGTCTATGACTGTGAGTATCTGTGTGTGTCTATGTCTGTGAGTGTCTGTGTGTGTCTATGACTGTGTGTGTCTGTGTGTGTCTATGACTGTGAGTGTCTGTGTGTGTCTATGTCTGTGAGTGTCTGTGTGTGTCTATGACTGTGAGTGTCTGTGTGTGTCTATGACTGTGAGTGTCTGTGTGTCTATGTCTGTGAGTGTCTGTGTGTGTCTATGACTGTGAGTGTCTGTGTGTGTCTATGACTGTGAGTGTCTGTGTGTGTCTATGTCTGTGAGTGTCTGTGTGTGTCTATGACTGTGAGTGTCTGTGTGTGTCTATGTCTGTGAGTATCTGTGTATGTCTATGACTGTGAGTGTCTGTGTGTGTCTATGTCTGTGAGTATCTGTGTGTGTCTATGACTGTGAGTGTCTGTGTGTGTCTATGACTGTGAGTATCTGTGTGTCTGTGTGTGTCTATGTCTGTGTGTGACTGTGAGTGTCTGTGTGTGTCTATGACTGTGAGTGTCTGTGTGTGTCTATGACTGTGAGTGTCTGTGTGTGTCTATGACTGTGAGTGTCTATGACTGTGAGTGTCTGTGTGTGTCTGTCTGTGAGTGTCTATGACTGTGAGTATCTGTGTGTGTCTATGTCTGTGTGTGTCTGTGTGTCTGTGTGTGTCTATGACTGTGAGTATCTGTGTGTGTCTATGACTGTGAGTATCTGTGTGTGTCTATGTCTGTGTGTGTCTGTGTGTCTGTGTGTGTCTATGTCTGTGAGTGTCTGTGTGTGTCTATGACTGTGTGTGTCTGTGTGTGTCTATGACTGTGTGTGTCTGTGTGTGTCTATGACTGTGTGTGTCTGTGTGTGTCTATGACTGTGTGTGTCTTTGTGTGTCTATGACTGTGTGTGTCTGTGTGTGTCTATGACTGTGTGTGTCTATGACTGTGTGTGTCTGTGTGTGTCTATGTCTGTGAGTGTCTGTGTGTGTCTATGACTGTGTGTCTGTGTGTGTCTATGACTGTGTGTGTCTGTGTGTGTCTATGACTGTGAGTGTCTGTGTGTGTCTATGACTGTGTGTGTCTGTGTGTGTCTATGACTGTGTGTGTCTGTGTGTGTCTATGACTGTGTGTGACTGTGAGTGTCTGTGTGTGTCTATGACTGTGTGTGTCTGTGTGTGTCTATGACTGTGAGTGTCTGTGTGTGTCTATGACTGTGAGTGTCTGTGTGTGTCTATGACTGTGAGTGTCTGTGTGTGTCTATGACTGTGTGTGTCTGTGTGTGTCTATGACTGAGTGTCTGTGTGTGTCTATGTCTGTGAGTGTCTGTATGTGGCTATGACTGTGTGTGTCTGTGTGTGTCTATGACTGTGAGTGTCTGTGTGTGTCTATGACTGTGAGTGTCTGTGTGTGTCTATGACTGTGAGTGTCTGTGTGTGTCTATGACTGTGTGTGTCTATGACTGTGAGTGTCTGTGTGTGTCTATGACTGTGAGTGTCTGTGTGTGTCTATGACTGTGTGTGTCTATGACTGTGAGTGTCTGTGTGTGTCTATGTCTGTGAGTGTCTGTGTGTGTCTATGACTGTGTGTGTCTGTGTGTGTCTATGACTGTGAGTGTCTGTGTGTGTCTATGACTGTGAGTGTCTGTGTGTGTCTATGTCTGTGAGTGTCTGTGTGTGTCACTGACTGTGTGTGTCTGTGTGTGTCTATGACTGTGAGTGTCTGTGTGTGTCTATGACTGTGAGTGTCTGTGTGTGTCTATGACTGTGAGTGTCTGTGTGTGTCTATGACTGTGAGTGTCTGTGTGTGTCTATGACTGTGAGTGTCTGTGTGTGTCTATGACTGTGTGTGTCTGTGTGTGTCTATGACTGTGAGTGTCTGTGTGTGTCTATGTCTGTGAGTGTCTGTGTGTGTCTATGACTGTGTGTGTCTGTGTGTGTCTATGACTGTGAGTGTCTGTGTGTGTCTATGACTGTGAGTGTCTGTGTGTGTCTATGTCTGTGAGTGTCTGTGTGTGTCTATGACTGTGTGTGTCTGTGTGTGTCTATGACTGTGAGTGTCTGTGTGTGTCTATGACTGTGAGTGTCTGTGTGTGTCTATGACTGTGGGTGTCTGTGTGTGTCTATGACTGTGAGTGTCTGTGTGTGTCTATGACTGTGAGTGTCTGTGTGTGTCTATGTCTGTGAGTGTCTGTGTGTGTCTATGACTGTGTGTGTCTGTGTGTGTCTATGACTGTGAGTGTCTGTGTGTGTCTATGACTGTGAGTGTCTGTGTGTGTCTATGTCTGTGAGTGTCTGTGTGTGTCTATGACTGTGTGTGTCTGTGTGTGTCTATGACTGTGAGTGTCTGTGTGTGTCTATGACTGTGAGTGTCTGTGTGTGTCTATGACTGTGAGTGTCTGTGTGTGTCTATGACTGTGTGTGTCTGTGTGTGTCTATGACTGTGAGTGTCTGTGTGTGTCTATGTCTGTGAGTGTCTGTGAGTGTCTGTGTGTGTCTATGACTGTGTGTGTCTGTGTGTGTCTATGACTGTGAGTGTCTGTGTGTGTCTATGACTGTGAGTGTCTGTGTGTGTCTATGACTGTGAGTGTCTGTGTGTGTCTATGACTGTGAGTGTCTGTGTGTGTCTATGACTGTGAGTGTCTGTGTGTGTCTATGACTGTGAGTGTCTGTGTGTCTGTGTGTGTCTATGACTGTGAGTGTCTGTGTGTGTCTATGACTGTGAGTGTCTGTGTGTGTCTATGTGTCTATGTGTGTCTATGACTGTGAGTGTGTGTGTGTGTCTATGACTGTGAGTGTCTGTGTGTGTCTATGACTGTGAGTGTCTGTGTGTGTCTATGACTGTGAGTGTCTGTGTGTGTCTATGGCTGTGAGTGTCTGTGTGTGTCTATGACTGTGAGTGTCTGTGTGTGTCTATGACTGTGAGTGTCTGTGTGTGTCTATGACTGTGAGTGTCTGTGTGTGTCTATGTGTCTATGTGTGTCTATGACTGTGAGTGTCTGTGTGTGTCTATGACTGTGAGTGTCTGTGTGTGTCTATGACTGTGAGTGTCTGTGTGTGTCTATGTGTCTGTGTGTGTCTATGACTGTGAGTGTCTGTGTGTGTCTATGTGTCTGTGTGTGTCTATGACTGTGAGTGTCTGTGTGTGTCTATGACTGTGAGTGTCTGTGTGTGTCTATGACTGTGAGTGTCTGTGCGTGTCTATGACTGTGAGTGTCTGTGTGTGTCTATGACTGTGAGTGTCTGTGTGTGTCTATGACTGTGAGTGTCTGTGTGTGTCTATGTCTGTGAGTGTCTGTGTGTGTCTATGACTGTGTGTGTCTGTGTGTGTCTATGACTGTGAGTGTCTGTGTGTGTCTATGTGTCTGTGTGTGTCTATGACTGTGAGTGTCTGTGTGTGTCTATGACTGTGAGTGTATGTGTGTGTCTATGTGTCTGTGTGTGTCTATGACTGTGAGTGTCTGTGTGTGTCTATGACTGTGAGTGTTTGTGTGTGTCTATGACTGTGAGTGTCTGTGTGTGTCTATGTCACACCGAAATAAATTGCGTGACTGATATGAGTATCGGCGTTGCCCGGATAAACATAACGTTAAACGTGTGGGTATCAGGTGCTGATAGGTCGGTGTTAAAGCAATGGCTTTCAAACTGCGAGTATAGAAATATCGTTACTAGCGCTCTCAAGATTTAATGTCGCCAAAATCTCCAACTAATCACCTGACAGAGCGACACTGAGCATTCATTAACTACGATCTTGACTTAATCTGGTGGCGGGAAGCTGTTATCCCAAAGGTCATGTGTTCAATTCCTGTCAGAGAGTAAATGTTTTTATTACTCATTGCAGACGAAGTGCCGCGGTCCGTGGGGCAGGACTTCTGTCAACTAGCAAACACTAAATAACAATATAGGACTGTAAACAAAGAGAAAAAAGTCGAGGTGAACGAGACCCCAACTCGCGTTACGCTCTCGAATGGTGGACAAATTAGCCTGGAACGTTACTTCCACATTTCAATAAACAGGCCATAAGTCATTAGAGGTATAGTTCATTAACAGCCTGTTCACATCTACAAGGAAATACGATTAACAGAATAAGCTGAACGTAATTTAGTGGTTGGTGAAGTCGTGTGAATGTAACACGTGCCGTACCACTGTACCGCTCCAACGATATCGGATGTGCAGATCCGAACCCGATTAAATTTCATTCTCTACTCGTTCTGCAGATTGACATATGTGAGTAGAAGGAATAAGTGACAGTCAAATACTTTATAAGCATGTAAAACGAAACATGGCTTCTATTTGAGGAATGCCTCGAAAACAGAGAACTCTAAAAAAAATTGCGTTGTGTTTTAAAAACAGCTACTATTTTTTATCTTTAACTTGGCTCGTCAGATCGGAGCATGAATGAAATGGTCCATGAACCTTTAAGTTACTCGACATTCGTCTTCTCAGGATAAGGGCAAACCTTGTCCGGGTAACTCACCCTAAGCGAGATTCGAACTCGTGACCTGTTGAATATGAGGTAGATACGCTACCACGCAGACGGGCTTCTACATTTTTGTGTATCTCTTACAATTATAGAAAAGTCATTCTAAATGAATAGTTTTATAGAGAATATTCGCAGAACATTTAAAAAATGTTGCATGCGGTGGGGGATTTGTGTCGCATCCTTGGAAGATATAAGAACTCGATGGCACAACAACTGACAAGGAAGCTTGTCCTACGGCCCGGCTGAGCGGTCCTGCAGCCCATCAAGTAGGCTGAGTACCCGGGCCCTGTTCTCACGTTCCGTTTCTGGGTGCAATACAACAACACATTGCGAGGTAAGTCTGCGCCTCAAGGACGAGAAACTTGATTACAAGGTTCATGTGTGACAGAGAAGTGCGGGTTGAGGAAACAGTAATCAAGGGACATACACTGGGAGTCCTGACGGCACATGGAGCACCTGCTCGATATGTCAAACAATTGAGCTCGGTTCTCTTTACATGGTTCATGTGTGACAGAGAAGTGCGGGTTGATGTACAGTAATCAAGGGACATACACTGGGAGTCCTGACGGCACATGGAGCAGCTGCTCGATATGTCAAACAATTGAGCTCGGTTCTCTTTACATGGTTCATGTGTGACAGAGAAGTGCGGGTTGAGGATACAGTAATCAAGGGACATACACACTTACACTGGGAGTCCTGACGGCACATGGAGCACCTGCTCGATATGTCAAACAATTGAGCTCGGTTCTCTTTACATGGTTCATGTGTGACAGAGAAGTGCGGGTTGATGTACAGTAATCAAGGGACATACACTGGGAGTCCTGACGGCACATGGAGCAGCTGCTCGATATGTCAAACAATTGAGCTCGGTTCTCTTTACATGGTTCATGTGTGACAGAGAAGTGCGGGTTGATGTACAGTAATCAAGGGACATACACTGGGAGTCCTGACGGCACATGGAGCAGCTGCTCGATATGTCAAACAATTGAGCTCGGTTCTCTTTACATGGTTCATGTGTGACAGAGAAGTGCGGGTTGAGGATACAGTAATCAAGGGACACACTTAGACTGGGAGTCCGGACGGCACATGGAGCAGCTGCTCGATATGTCAAACAATTGAGCTCGGTTCTCTTTACATGGTTCATGTGTGACAGAGAAGTGCGGGTTGAGGATACAGTAATCAAGGGACATACACACTTAGACTGGGAGTCCGGACGGCACATGGAGCAGCTGCTCGATATGTCAAACAATTGAGCTCGGTTCTCTTTACATGGTTCATGTGTGACAGAGAAGTGCGGGTTGAGGATACAGTAATCAAGGGACATACACACTTAGACTGGGAGTCCGGACGGCACATGGAGCAGCTGCTCGATATGTCAAACAATTGAGCTCGGTTCTCTTTACATGGTTCATGTGTGACAGAGAAGTGCGGGTTGAGGATACAGTAATCAAGGGACATACACACACTGGGAGTCCTGACGGCACATGGAGCAGCTGCTCGATATGTCAAACAATTGAGCTCGGTTCTCTTTACAAGGTTCATGTGTGACAGAGAAGTGCGGGTTGAGGATACAGTAATCAAGGGACATACACACTTAGACTGGGAGTCCGGACGGCACATGGAGCAGCTGCTCGATATGTCAAACAATTGAGCTCGGTTCTCTTTACATGGTTCATGTGTGACAGAGAAGTGCGGGTTGAGGAAACAGTAATCAAGGGACATACACTGGGAGTCCTGACGGCACATGGAGCAGCTGCTCGATATGTCAAACAATTGAGCTCGGTTCTCTTTACATGGTTCATGTGTGACGGAGAAGTGCGGGTTGAGGATACAGTAATCAAGGGACATACACACCCTGGGAGTCCGGACGGCACATGGAGCAGCTGCTCGATATGTCAAACAATTGAGCTCGGTTCTCTTTACATGGTTCATGTGTGACAGAGAAGTGCGGGTTGAGGATACAGTAATCAAGGGACATACACACCCTGGGAGTCCGGACGGCACATGGAGCAGCTGCTCGATATGTCAAACAATTGAGCTCGGTTCTCTTTACATGGTTCATGTGTGACAGAGAAGTGCGGGTTGAGGATACAGTAATCAAGGGACATACACTGGGAGTCCGGACGGCACATGGAGCAGCTGCTCGATATGTCAAACAATTGAGCTCGGTTCTCTTTACATGGTTCATGTGTGACAGAGAAGTGCGGGTTGAGGATACAGTAATCAAGGGACATACACACTTAGACTGGGAGTCCGGACGGCACATGGAGCAGCTGCTCGATATGTCAAACAATTGAGCTCGGTTCTCTTTACATGGTTCATGTGTGACAGAGAAGTGCGGGTTGAGGATACAGTAATCAAGGGACATACACACTTAGACTGGGAGTCCGGACGGCACATGGAGCAGCTGCTCGATATGTCAAACAATTGAGCTCGGTTCTCTTTACATGGTTCATGTGTGACAGAGAAGTGCGGGTTGAGGATACAGTAATCAAGGGACATACACACTTAGACTGGGAGTCCGGACGGCACATGGAGCAGCTGCTCGATATGTCAAACAATTGAGCTCGGTTCTCTTTACATGGTTCATGTGTGACAGAGAAGTGCGGGTTGAGGATACAGTAATCAAGGGACATACACACTTAGACTGGGAGTCCGGACGGCACATGGAGCAGCTGCTCGATATGTCAAACAATTGAGCTCGGTTCTCTTTACATGGTTCATGTGTGACAGAGAAGTGCGGGTTGAGGATACAGTAATCAAGGGACATACACACTTAGACTGGGAGTCCGGACGGCACATGGAGCAGCTGCTCGATATGTCAAACAATTGAGCTCGGTTCTCTTTACATGGTTCATGTGTGACAGAGAAGTGCGGGTTGAGGATACAGTAATCAAGGGACATACACACTTACACTGGGAGTCCGGACGGCACATGGAGCAGCTGCTCGATATGTCAAACAATTGAGCTCGGTTCTCTTTACATGGTTCACGTGTGACAGAGAAGTGCGGGTTGAGGATACAGTAATCAAGGGACATACACACTTACACTGGGAGTCCGGACGGCACATGGAGCAGCTGCTCGATATGTCAAACAATTGAGCTCGGTTCTCTTTACATGGTTCATGTGTGACAGAGAAGTGCGGGTTGAGGATACAGTAATCAAGGGACACACTTAGACTGGGAGTCCGGACGGCACATGGAGCAGCTGCTCGATATGTCAAACAATTGAGCTCGGTTCTCTTTACATGGTTCATGTGTGACAGAGAAGTGCGGGTTGAGGATACAGTAATCAAGGGACATACACACTTAGACTGGGAGTCCGGACGGCACATGGAGCAGCTGCTCGATATGTCAAACAATTGAGCTCGGTTCTCTTTACATGGTTCACGTGTGAATGAGAAGTGCGGGTTGAGGATACAGTAATCAAGGGACATACACACACTGGGAGTCCTGACGGCACATGGAGCAGCTGCTCGATATGTCAAACAATTGAGCTCGGTTCTCTTTACATGGTTCATGTGTGACAGAGAAGTGCGGGTTGAGGATACAGTAATCAAGGGACATACACACCCTGGGAGTCCGGACGGCACATGGAGCAGCTGCTCGATATGTCAAACAATTGAGCTCGGTTCTCTTTACAAGGTTCATGTGTGACGGAGAAGTGCGGGTTGAGGATACAGTAATCAAGGGACATACACTGGGAGTCCGGACGGCACATGGAGCAGCTGCTCGATATGTCAAACAATTGAGCTCGGTTCTCTTTACATGGTTCACGTGTGAATGAGAAGTGCGGGTTGAGGATACAGTAATCAAGGGACATACACACACTGGGAGTCCTGACGGCACATGGAGCAGCTGCTCGATATGTCAAACAATTGAGCTCGGTTCTCTTTACATGGTTCACGTGTGAATGAGAAGTGCGGGTTGAGGATACAGTAATCAAGGGACATACACACACTGGGAGTCCTGACGGCACATGGAGCAGCTGCTCGATATGTCAAACAATTGAGCTCGGTTCTCTTTACATGGTTCACGTGTGACAGAGAAGTGCGGGTTGAGGAAACAGTAATCAAGGGACATACACACACTGGGAGTCCGGACGGCACATGGAGCAGCTGCTCGATATGTCAAACAATTGAGCTCGGTTCTCTTTACATGGTTCATGTGTGACAGAGAAGTGCGGGTTGAGGATACAGTAATCAAGGGACATACACACACTGGGAGTCCGGACGGCACATGGAGCAGCTGCTCGATATGTCAAACAATTGAGCTCGGTTCTCTTTACATGGTTCATGTGTGACAGAGAAGTGCGGGTTGAGGATACAGTAATCAAGGGACATACACTGGGAGTCCGGACGGCACATGGAGCAGCTGCTCGATATGTCAAACAATTGAGCTCGGTTCTCTTTACATGGTTCATGTGTGACGGAGAAGTGCGGGTTGAGGATACAGTAATCAAGGGACATACACACACTGGGAGTCTGGACGGCACATGGAGCAGCTGCTCGATATGTCAAACAATTGAGCTCGGTTCTCTTTACATGGTTCATGTGTGACAGAGAAGTGCGGGTTGAGGATACAGTAATCAAGGGACATACACACACTGGGAGTCCGGACGGCACATGGAGCAGCTGCTCGATATGTCAAACAATTGAGCTCGGTTCTCTTTACATGGTTCATGTGTGACAGAGAAGTGCGGGTTGAGGATACAGTAATCAAGGGACATACACACCCTGGGAGTCCGGACGGCACATGGAGCAGCTGCTCGATATGTCAAACAATTGAGCTCGGTTCTCTTTACATGGTTCATGTGTGACAGAGAAGTGCGGGTTGAGGAAACAGTAATCAAGGGACATACACACTTAGACTGGGAGTCCGGACGGCACATGGAGCAGCTGCTCGATATGTCAAACAATTGAGCTCGGTTCTCTTTACATGGTTCATGTGTGACAGAGAAGTGCGGGTTGAGGATACAGTAATCAAGGGACACACTTAGACTGGGAGTCCGGACGGCACATGGAGCAGCTGCTCGATATGTCAAACAATTGAGCTCGGTTCTCTTTACATGGTTCATGTGTGACAGAGAAGTGCGGGTTGAGGATACAGTAATCAAGGGACACACTTAGACTGGGAGTCCGGACGGCACATGGAGCAGCTGCTCGATATGTCAAACAATTGAGCTCGGTTCTCTTTACATGGTTCATGTGTGACAGAGAAGTGCGGGTTGAGGATACAGTAATCAAGGGACACACTTAGACTGGGAGTCTGGACGGCACATGGAGCAGCTGCTCGATATGTCAAACAATTGAGCTCGGTTCTCTTTACATGGTTCATGTGTGACAGAGAAGTGCGGGTTGAGGATACAGTAATCAAGGGACATACACACACTGGGAGTCCGGACGGCACATGGAGCAGCTGCTCGATATGTCAAACAATTGAGCTCGGTTCTCTTTACATGGTTCATGTGTGACAGAGAAGTGCGGGTTGAGGATACAGTAATCAAGGGACATACACACTTAGACTGGGAGTCCGGACGGCACAAGGAGCAGCTGCTCGATATGTCAAACAATTGAGCTCGGTTCTCTTTACATGGTTCATGTGTGACAGAGAAGTGCGGGTTGAGGATACAGTAATCAAGGGACATACACACACTGGGAGTCCTGACGGCACATGGAGCAGCTGCTCGATATGTCAAACAATTGAGCTCGGTTCTCTTTACATGGTTCATGTGTGACAGAGAAGTGCGGGTTGAGGATACAGTAATCAAGGGACACACTTAGACTGGGAGTCTGGACGGCACATGGAGCAGCTGCTCGATATGTCAAACAATTGAGCTCGGTTCTCTTTACATGGTTCATGTGTGACAGAGAAGTGCGGGTTGAGGATACAGTAATCAAGGGACATACACACACTGGGAGTCCGGACGGCACATGGAGCAGCTGCTCGATATGTCAAACAATTGAGCTCGGTTCTCTTTACATGGTTCATGTGTGACAGAGAAGTGCGGGTTGAGGATACAGTAATCAAGGGACATACACACTTAGACTGGGAGTCCGGACGGCACAAGGAGCAGCTGCTCGATATGTCAAACAATTGAGCTCGGTTCTCTTTACATGGTTCATGTGTGACAGAGAAGTGCGGGTTGAGGATACAGTAATCAAGGGACATACACTGGGAGTCCGGACGGCACATGGAGCAGCTGCTCGATATGTCAAACAATTGAGCTCGGTTCTCTTTACATGGTTCATGTGTGACAGAGAAGTGCGGGTTGATGTACAGTAATCAAGGGACATACACACACTGGGAGTCCTGACGGCACATGGAGCAGCTGCTCGATATGTCAAACAATTGAGCTCGGTTCTCTTTACATGGTTCATGTGTGACAGAGAAGTGCGGGTTGATGTACAGTAATCAAGGGACATACAAACTTAGACTGGGAGTCTGGACGGCACATGGAGCACCAGCTCGATACGTCAAACAATTGAGCGTCGGTTCTCTTTACATGGTCCCGTTTCAGAAATATTAATTCGTTTAAAATTGAAACCAATAACAAGGAATATCTCGAAAACGGTCAAATCTACAAGAAAAACGTATATAACATAAAGTATGTGTTTTAACGATCTCTGCACGTTTCTGTAGTAAGGCTTTGTCTTTTCTTATGGTTTACCAGTTATACAAAAGTAATTCAGAATGAAGACGTCTTCAGAAGCTATTCCCAGAACATTGAAGACACACGTAAATATGTTTAATATACGTTATTTTAATCAAAATAATAAGTCATTTTTTAAGAAGTCCCTATTTTCGAAATATTTTCTTGTATAGGATATTTTGGGATGGCGGAATTTCGCTCAAAATCTTCGTGTCGCATTCCTTGGTACATACTATACTTAAATACCAACTTTAATATTTTACCGAATTTTTACTTTCTCTACACGTACTATGTACATAGTTTATAGAGACGTTATTGCATTCCACCCAAAAATTCGATACATGTTTTAGGGACCCGTGTATAAAAAAAAGTATTTTCAGAAAAAGATCCGTGTGTGAAGACGATAACTTAAAAACACAAGTCCGTTAAGAACAAAACTCGGTATTTAAGTTTAGTGTCTTCCAAGGATGCGACACCAAAGTATCTGCCCACCCCAAAGTATCCTTTACATAGAAAAAAATCGAAAACTTTGATTTTCTAACAATTTTGATCGAAATACCGTATATTAAAGATATGTTTATGGCAAATAAAATGTATATCTTGAATTTTCTGGGAATAGCCTCTGAAGACTTCTTTATTCTGAATGATTTTTGCTGAATTTTGCGTAACTGGTAAAGGGCACGAGATAGAAAAAAGAAAGAAAGCGTGGTTCGCGTTAAAACACACAATTTATATTACATACGTTTTTTCGTTGAATTGGTCATTTCTGAGATATTCCTTGTTATTTGTTTCAGATTCAAAATACTTAAACATTTTTTACACGTAAAGGCGCTTCATGGACATATGAACCAGTTTTTAAAACATTTGACTATCATTTTATTCCCTTCTACTTACAAGGAAGTAAGTTTCTGTTAATGTTTGTCTTGAAGTAGATAGCATACTAACAATAATTTGTTACACAAATGTAGAGAATGCAACACATCAGATTTTTTGTTTTGAGTTGCGGTGCTCACAGTCACATATACATATGAAAATGGTAGAGAGGGACCCTAAAACATATATTTCTGGTAAAATCTTGGTAGGTATTTAATTTTTGGGTGGAGTGCAATATTTTAGCTGGTACCAATGTACCATGTAGAGAAAGTAAAAAACAGTAACAATTTAATGCTTCAAAAATGTGTATTTGGACATTCAAACCTGCCACAAGGAATGTGTTTGAAAACGCACAAAAAAAATTCGTGTCGTTTAAGATCTATATTTTTGTGTTTCACGATGATCTTCAGGAAAGTCCACATTTATATTATAAACATCTTAAATATATGGTTGTTAACGAAATAAACAAAGTCGCATCCTTAGAAGGTATTGAAATTAAATAAAAACTTTGATATTTCGTTAAAGACATACCCGGAATCTTTTCTAAATATTATCTTTTACAGATCTGAAAACACACATCGAATTACCTATCATATTTTGTTGAAGATAAAGTTCGGCAAGGACATTAAGTTTTAAGGTTGAGGAAGTAGATAGAGTTGACCTGAGCGAGTTGTTCTAAATTTAAACAGGAGCGCGGCTCTAGTTAATGACTTCCGTTTCCTGTGCGACTGTCAGCTCACGTAGCTCTTAAAGGTACTGGGTTACACTAAAACATTCAGTACCGAGTTTTCACGTTTTGAGGATGATGTGCTCCACTCACATGACTTTCTCTACATCCCTATAACAAATTATTGTTAAAAAGCTTATTCTTGTATCGACTTCATGATACACATTAACAGAAATTGTCTTATTACTTGTAAGTAGAAGGAAAATACCAGGATAAACGAGGCACTCACTAAAAAGGTGTTAGAAGTTACATATTTGTAAAAGTGAGAAAATTGCGTTTTGGGTTGGAAAAAGAAATACAAAATCCTGTTAAGTTAAGAAAATTTATTTTATGACTATACGTCTCATATTCACTAATAACTTTTGTTTCAATATTACATCTTTTTGGAAAAGTGCAGTGTAATTTTGTATGAAACAGAAATTGTACAAGAGAATCAGAGTTTCCACATGTAAGCTCGTTACAACGATGAGGCGAAATCATCATAAAATGCGTGGTGTGTTATTGGAGGAATGAGCCTGTACCATTCTCCACTTAGCTTCCTTAATAACGAAATGGATCCTGTTCCTTTTCTCACCTCGTGCAAGTGATAATTGTCAGACAATGATGACTTGAACTTTTTCAAAACGCATGACCACTTTACAATTTGTTTGTCACATATCCACAAGTAAATCTATTGCATCAAATTCTTAGCTCTCATCTTTATTTTCTCTAAACGTACTGTGTATAGAGAAGGTATTGCACACCACCGATACCGAGATTTCACATTTTCAGAAAAAGGTCCGTGTGTGTGTCCCTGTGTCTATGAACACGCTAGCTCAAAAACGAAAAGTTGGTATTTAAGTTTAGTATCTTCCAGGGATGCAACACGAAAATTTTAAAAAAAATCCCCTAACGCAAACTACCCTTTACATGGAACAAATTTCGAAAATTTTGATTTTCTCAAAAATGGCCCTAAGGATTTTGATTAGAATTTCATATATTTAAGATATTTACTTGCCAAATAAAATATATATCTTGAATTTTCTGGGAATAGCCTCAAAAGATTTCTTTACTCTGGATGACTTTTACTGAATTTTGTGTAAATGGTAAGACATGGACAAAAACTTATAACAAAAGATATGTAGAACACGATAAAACAAACAAATTATGTTATATACATTTTTTCGTGGAATTGATCTTATTTGAGATATTCCTTGTTATTGACTTCAGCTTTAAAGAGCTTATACTTTTCTCATACAGGAATTTGTCAACTCCTGTCCATACAAACAAAGGAACTTGAGTCACATAGCAACCAGCTTTTGACTATCACTTTAACCTATGGTACTCCCTTATTTTCATTCTACTTACAAGGAAGCAAGTAATAAGACTATTTCTGCTAATGTTTTCTTTATTAACATGAAGTAAATAGAAGCAGAATCTATTAACAATAATTTATTGCGGAGATCTACATCAAAGTGTTGCTGGTTTTGGATATGGTTATAGCTCAGTAACCAGGAATAAAACCTTGCGGGATTCTTGTTGTAGCAGTAGCAGTAGTAGTAGTAGTAGTAGCAGTAGTAGTAGTAGCAGTAGTAGTAGTAGTAGTAGTAGTAGTAGCAGTAGTAGTAGTAGTAGTAGTAGTAGTAGTAGTAGTAGTAGCAGTAGT